>CM062649.1:25657240-27017014 GCA_031772095.1 Zeugodacus tau | reverse complement strand
TCACCTTTTCTATGTTTCACACTAAGCTATTTAATCCTAAATATCCTAGGAGGCTTAAAATTGATGATAATTTCCAGTGCAAGTGTCATGGGGCGGGCACACATGTTCAGGCAACCAGTAAGGTTGTTGCTAGTGCGAGCAATGTTAGCGTTGAAAGTTGTGAAAAAAGACATGTGCGGGGTGTTGAAGTGTGTAAGATGCGTCAAATAAGACTTAAGCACTTTGCCAATTTAGTTTCGTATAAGGTAAATGTAAATACACACGCATACATGCATGTGTGTGAGTGTGTGTGACTAAGTCGACAGCCGGCTTACACACTTAAGCGTATGCATATGAGGAATTAAAGTAGTACGAAAGTAAATACATACATATATAGCTAATACATCTTAATTGTACGTATGTATATATAAGGTTACATGAAACTACATGTATTTGGGCTTTTAGTGAAAGTTTATTTATACTTATATCTAGTGCGTTGTAATTAAGCTGCTTGCGGATGTGTGTGGCATGGCATATACTCATATATAAGTATATGTAAATAAAGAGACAACGAACTCATTTGTTGAAAATACTCTACAAAAAAATTAATTTTTTTTCGCACTTTTCCAAAAGCTACGTATTATAGCTTTTTGACTAACTTAAAAAATATCAGCAATTTTCATTATATTATAATTAAATAAAGGGTGTTTCGTGATATTTATTATTATTGTTGATATTTTTAATAATAATATTTAGATTTATTAGTTTGTATTTTTATGGCATTTAGTGTTACGGAACACTACTTTTTCCAGCATATCCAGTCTTATCTGACTAATAATACGCGAATATTAAATCCCAATGTTCATTGGATTTATGTAATAATATACATATATGGCCGTTAGCAATGTTTAGAATGGTATAAGTTTCTATGACATAGACAATAGTCAATAACTATCATTATAAAACTTTCAACTTAAGGGGTAAAGATAGACAACGTAGCAAATTTCCATGATAGAACTTCTCCGCAATCCCAACCTGGAATATATCATGAAGCTTATACATTTTTGCGTCTGCTCCTTGAGAATTAAAAAAATACATACCCTCTTGTAATTTCCTTATATATTGCTATATCTAATGATGATAAAAATTAACTGCCCCAAATTTTTACATTTTTAAAGATATCCTTACTTACAGGTTATATATAATTTTTGCTGCTAGCATCTCTCACAAAATAATTTAATCACATTTCTACTGAACTACATACATGTTGGACTAGTTCTCATTTCTCTGCATGTTATATAACCATAAGAGTTTACTAAATTTATATTTGTATGTTTATGTGATAATAATTTCCATTTATATTGCATATGTATATGTTATACATAATATGTGGCACTGTACTCCGCCTCCTCTCTTTTGAACTTGACTACGTGCTTGTACATATTTATGCACTGTTTCTCACAAAGCATATCCCCACGGTATTATAATGTTGCACACGTACTCACTGCATGAGAAATGGAAAGTAGTAAGTCACATACGAACCACTGAACCACACACCCCTACACTCCGTGCGTATGTGACCTACCTAATACCGATTCGTTTCATTAAAAACCACACAAACCGAAACATTCCTTTTGGTAGCCTCGTACATTCTGCTAGATTACATAACATAATATACATATGTAGCAAAGGAATTTAGTTTGGATTGGAATTTACCAAATGCACACAAGGAATCTGCCAAAGGCGCTCGTGTTTACCTTAAGTCAAATGACCAAAACCATTTACATACTCGTTTCGTCTACTATCCAAATCGGTTAATGGTTGCACATACCTTTTGTTATTGCAAACTTAAGTAAACAATATAATGTTATTCTACTCTGTGGGTTTTATTTAAATTAAATTCACCAATTTGTTGTAATTCATTTATTTTAATCTCTCTGCTTTGTTGTACACAAATACGCAGTTTGTCGGCCCTAATCAGACTTAACCGTGAGATGTACTATTTGCTGGCGGCTGACGTCAGCTCAATAATTAGCAAATTAATTGTATGTTACATGTGAAAACAAAGTTTCTAAATAAAACGAAGCAAAAAAGAAACACCGTGAAAGCTCCAAGCTTTAAAAGCTTTTGACTCAACTTTAGGTAATTCTCTTAAACTTTTTTTACGTACTTCAGCAAAACAGAACAATAATAAATTTAATTAATAATATTTAATATAACTAACTATATTATCTAATTTAATAGAGTCATTAGAACATCTTTAAGCTTTTGAAGTTTTTGAGCTTGATACAGGCAAACTTCGATTTAACGGTCTTAGATATGAGTTTAAAAGCATCTAGCGAGTTTGGTGATTGTGATGAACTACCGAAGATAACGGCATAATAGATGTAACGGCAAATACGAAATTAATCGAGATTTAAAATGACAATTTTCACTTAGTTGATTATTTCGAAGATATATCTAACGGGACTAAAATTCCGCCAATACATATCTTCCCATCATACCCATTATTTCTTAAGGTAAAAATAAAACTGGAGAGTAAGAGTGATATCGAATTGCCCACATAGTAGGGTACATGGATATTCAAGGTTTGAAAACTATCGGTCGAAAATACTGAATGTGTAACGCTTAAGATCCTTAGAGAAATTAGTTTTCTGAAATTATGCAAAAACGAAAAGATCACTCGCAAAAAAAATTATATTGTTGTAATTCACAGGGAGAGAAATATACCACAAGTATGTATCTGGATGGAACTCTGCTTCGATCCGCTTTATGTTGATGATACCAAATGGTTCGAAGAAGAATTAGTAGGCTAATCGTGTATGACGATGTAAATATGCTCAATTGTAAGATAGTTTGAATAAAAACTTTAATTCTGGGAGAGTTCGAATAGAATGTCCGAATTTAGAGTATATCAAAGCAGGGGTCGTGAAAGCTCATGACTTCTAAATTAGGTACATTTATTGCAGAATGGAAGCATAAGTTTTATAAGGAAATTCCATCTAAAACATTTCCTATCATTCCATTTTTTTCTGATCTGGACTGAATACCTAATTAGCTGGATTCTGGGACAATTGAAGCTCTGATTTATTACAAATATTTATAATCCAACATATTAACAAAATTATATTAAATTTTTCTCATTCGTATCCAAACAAGATTACTCATCATGCTCTCTCAATATGTAATAATACGATTTTGTAGGCGTCTTCTACAGATGTTAAGAGAAGAAAAGAGAAATTGTGCACGCTTAGTAGCATGAGACAATAAACAATAGCTATTATTTATTTACAGCAGCAAATATCTTACAGACCATAACTTTTGTCGTTATTTGACAAGAACCGTTCGAGAAGAAATGTTGCTGACACAAGCGACACGAGTACGATGTATATAACAAAAAACGGTATGAAGGAGGGATGAAAATCAATTTAGTCGCGTCAAAATGGTCTGTCGCTGGATAAAAGTGAAACATAATTCAGGCATACTAAACGTATAAGAAGTGCACACACCCACACACTCTTAGCCCTACAAATAATATAAATGCTTGCTTCTCAAGAAACAGACATCGCTGAATTTATTTAGAAAGTGTTAACAACTGTCGAAGCATTGAAATATTGAAAGTCAATGAAAATTTACAACAAAAATTGATTTTGATAATTTTCATGTGCTCCTTTCAATTGAACCTTTTCTCGACGCCTGGCTAACTGTATGCCACAGTCCATCCAATAGGATGTGCAGCAAATTTGCTACAATTGATTGCGCAATGCCGTAGACTACAGTTACTGTCAACACCGGTAGTTCGGTGTATTTGTATGTATGTATGTAAATATTAAATAATTCGAAGGTGAAGGAAGCAAATTACACGCCATATTTATTTGGCAAATTTTCAGTCCTTTGCTTTTTGAGCTATCAAAAAAAAAAATCTAAGAGAAAAGAAAAAGAAAAATGAAAGTGAAATATGAAAAAAATAAATAAATTTATGTGCCGTCTGTATTGGTTGATTATTGACTTTGCATACGTCGCTACAAACATACACAAATATTTATTATTTGTGTCTCGAATTTTCTGCAGCTAATCGAATAAATAGCATTACTAGCAAATTCAATTTCGCTTGCCTTGATTTATTCTCTACCTCGCTTTATTTATTCATTTGAAAATAATTTTGCTAACAATACGTTCATTTGGATGCAATTCATGGCCAATTTGTGACATGATTTTTAAATTAAAGCCAAATTTATTTGTCAATAAAATAAGTGATATTTAGTATGATGATTGAGTATGCAAATATTGTTATAGTTACTTATATATAGAATTGCACACAATCAAAGCAAGTGCTTCCCTTAATAGTAGTGTTTTTTTAACATTATTTTCTTTTTTTTCTCTATTTACTGAGTTCTCTTGTAAAGCGCAAGCTAATTATTCTAGAAGATATACAGAAAAATACATTAAATATTTTGTAATTTGAAGATCTGGATTCCCCATTGCTTTACTTTCAATGATGCATTGGCTGTAGTTCTTAAAATTGATATTGAAAAAAGATTGGTACCGCTGAGGTCAAATTATGTATACCAATTTTACTTTTAAGCTGAAGATACCGTAAAATAAATACGGTATAAATTAGGAAATATATTAACGAATAAGTTCAGAATATATTGTATGTATAAATGAGGCATGCAGGGCGAGAAAGGCTTGAACCCGCACTATTCGAACGCTAAATGGAATACAATTTCTTCACAAAGTTAGGTCTCCCAGAATGCTTCCCATTAACCTTTATCACAAAAGTATTAAATTCATATATGATTACATTCATTAATTCTCACCTGTGTTATACTATTAGCCGTCGACAACCACATCGACTACCTCATATAAAATCCCAATACTTTACGTGTCGTTAGTATATGCCCAGCCATATTCATAAATAATAAAACCCGAAATTAAAATATTCTATCAACAGCTCACCAGCCCTCACCCTTACCGCCCACTGCTTGACATAATTCTCACACTCATATAAGATAGAAGAATGCATTTTCCCCCTCTATTTAAAATCCGTTTGCAGAGTTGGCAACCAGCGTTGCAGATGTTTTCATTAAAAAAAGAAAGAAAATAATACAACACTGGTTTCCACTGTCCATTTCTTCATTTCTGCTGGCAGCTTGAACTACTTCCAATTTGCATATTTCCTTGTGAATTTTTGTGCTCATTTCTCACGTACTTTTTTCGCAAGTTTATTATTATTCTCTTTTTTTCGCAAATTCACCTGCGGCATGCAGTCGCGCTACTTCGCCAGTGATAATACGCTGCAGTCACCGATGAAAAGGTGTACGACACTAGCTGATGGGAGAGAGCACAAGCAGCAGAGAGCAATGAAAAGTAAGCAGTTGGAGAAAGATCGCAAAAAATACAAAGGCGAAGTTGGTCATTTAACAAAAAAAATAGTTGCACTCAATTGTTGGATGGTGATGCATTGCTGGCGTTGCAATGACAGTGACGCCACAAAAATTCCCTCAAGAGGCAAACACGTAGTTTCCAGACAAAAGTTGTGGAACAGAAAATAAAAAAAGGTTGTATACATTAATGTCATGACTTTTTAGTGCCAGCAGAGAACAAGAGATGTCTGTGGATAATATAAGTACATTGTGCACGTGAGTCAGAGTAAAAAGTCAGAGATTAACGAGTTGGGGTGTAACCATCACTTAATTAGTTTCGAGCGCGGAACTTCATAATGAAAGCGTTATTATTTATTCTAACAGTAGTTGCCACTCAGCACTTGACTTACGTTTAATAAGAAGAGGTTTTACCAGATAATTTCATATTAAGCTTTTCGGAAATACACTGGGAGGCATTTGAAGATATCTTTAATGTTTGCCTGTAGCTATGAAGCGCAGAGCCTTCGACATCACTTGTATAAATAGAAGAAAAATAATTTTATAACACAATTAAAATAAAAAATAGTACCTCAATGAGCGTTTCAAACGGAATTTCAAATTGAGTCAATTAGTTAATCATAAGTAGACAATTTGCTAATGGACTAAATTAAGGTGTAACTGTAACTTTATTTTGATCAGTTAAGTCTATTAGCTGAGGCAATTAAGTTATTAATTGAATAATTATGTAAAATGTTCACGAACACACTAAGTTATGTTACAAAATAGCATTTTATTTATTTCAACGACTTCAAAATATTTCTTTGTGTTTTTGTTGTCGTAATATTTATTTAATTTTTAACAAACTATTTATAATAAAAATATAACTTTGTATAGTAAATTTATTCACAATTAAAGGCTTAATCGCCTACATTTGCTGAATTTAGATTTGTGAGAAACCGTTGGAGATAGTAAGTATTAAGATTTTAGAACTAATTTGTTTAGAATTCCTAACTCTAACCATTTAATGTGTAAAAAGGGAAAGACTGGCGGAAAATTAATAAAAATAAATAAATTCTATATCAAACAAGTAAGGAAAGGCTAAGTTCGGGCGTAACCGAACATTTCATACTCTCGCAATTTATTGATATAGTTTTTTTAAGATAAGACACAATTTGACCCATATATTTGGCATAAAGTCCAATAGAATAACGAAAATCACCATATATAGTATATGAGGGCTGAGGTAATTCTTGAACCCATTTCACTATAAAGCGCATCGTATTTTTGAAAAATCTTTTATTATATGGAAGCTAGGGTAAGTTATGAATCGATTTTAACCATTTTTTGAAATCGCTTACGTATTAGAGTTACAAAAAAATATTCCAAATACTCAAATTCTCAATCGCAGCCACATCCCCTGACTGCTGCAGGGTCTGCGCAGTAAATAGTTGCTCGTTAGTTTGGTGTGTTCGTTTAGTTCGCTTAGTCGTTTGGCGAATTGCATATAAAAGCGCGCTTGTTGTGTTGTTGTTCTTGCTTTCACGCCAGATTTGACTGCTCGAAGGCGTACACAAAAATGCGCCACGAAATGGTTTCCACTTCCGTTTACCTGAGTCTGAGTTTTTGCAAATGCCGAAAAATTTCACTGCCTTCCGGCTTTCATATTTCACCTCACCGTTTCGCATTGCTTTGTTAGTCGACTATATTTTACGCTTCGTTTGGAAATTTTTTTTGAGCATTTGATTTAACGGCATGCCACACCTACACATACAAAGGCAGTGTCGCACACAATGCATACAGCACATTCAGTAGCTACTCTGTCGCCATATTGAATTGCAAAAGGCTGAGGTTTTATGAATTCGTAATGAGAGCTGGGTGTTGGCTTTGCATTTAAAATAAGTTTTTTATTATTTCTGCAGGCTTTGCAGTGATTTGAAAGCTTTTGAAATTGTATACTTCGTGAAAGGCTTATACTTTAACTAGTGTAATTCTAGTGAAAGGATTTATTTAGTGTTGCTGTATGTTTGAGTTCATGAAGTGGTCAAGTTGAGATGAGTATAGTTCTTAGAACTCAGATAGCCTACTATGTATTGGTTTGGATCGAAATTAAACAATGCTTGGCGGTATTTGTGTCTCTTTCGCGTCAATACGACACTTATCCATACTAAGTATTCTTCCGCACTTACTCCCATTTTATCTCTCTTAGATGATGATTCATGGCCCCAAGGTTTATTTTAATGGGTGATCTTTGTTTTATCAAGCCCAGAAAGCCAGCTATCTTAAACGGCTTCACTGACTAGGATGGTTTATTTATCCTGATGCTGACGACACGTTCTCTGCTGAAATTAAGATCACATACTAAAAAGTATCCGTCACTGGATTCGTGTTTTGACTCTCTGAGAGGCTGTATCTTGAGTATTTTAGAATATTCAAGTTGAGCAATCACGTGAAATGTTTCCTTTTTTACTACGTGAACATAATTCCGGCAACAGATGCCATATGGTAGGCCCTTTTTCACGCCAAGTTCTCTAAATAACCAAATTCTATGATTGTATATTTATAGATGTCATCTTGCTTCGCGAACTCTTTCGGTTTCTGGAACTTATGCTAAGAAGACAGAACCCAAATTATGTAACAGTTCTTTCGAAACTACAGAACCAACCTTTTTGGACCCGTCTGCGTCGATTGATCTCATCTTCAGTTTCTTCTCGAGTTCAAGGTCATCTCAGAATACGAATAAAGCTCTCTGATTTCAGCAGTCATTAAAGAGAGCATATCAAAGATGTCACATATTGTATTTGGTAATCAAGTTCTATCTCATTTATTTTGAGGAATCCCCATAACTAAATTGTATTGTAAGACTAGAGACCTCAAAAAACTGTATAAAATCCAAAATGAAAAAAATATAAAAATTCCCTAAAAATATATATTTATGGTCCCTGCTTCAAAGGATTACAGTTCCTTTTGGAATGACCGCCATTTTAACTATTAACTGCACGTGTGGCTTCGCCAAGCTAAACCACTTCAAATAACCACTCGACTCAAATACGAGTAAAAGCGATTATTACTTCCATTACCGACGTTCATTAACATTTTTCTCCGAACTTATGCAATTTACCATACAAATCGTGCTTCAAATTAAACTTATCGACAGCGCAAATTTATTAAAATTTAACCCCCCACCAACAGCAACAACAACAACAAATAAGTAGCCATAAAATCTGCGCGCAGTAATTCACTTAAAAATTACTCTTTATGTATGTGGGTGTGTGTGTGTGTGAGTGTGAAACTTTGTATTTCCAAAAGCATTAAGTGAAATAGAAAGAAACTTTAAATTTAATTCAGCACAGAGCTTCGCAGTTTTCCCAACTACCCACTCAAAATGAAATTGAGGGCGACTATTTTTGTGTGACCGAAACTTTCGACCAACTTCAGTCTTTTTTTTTTTGTTTCATCGTTCAGCTGCGTTGCGTACCGAATTCCGCTACGCATCCAGAGTGTGCGCGAAAAGTACGACGTCGCTGTGTGGCATGCAAATGCGCATGGACTTTCGCGCGTGAGACGCAATAAACGCATAAAACAGCGCAAAACAATAATAATAAATAGTCATAAACTACAGACGCGACTACGGCCAATGTTGCGAGTGTTTTTTGACGACGCCTTGCGTTGAGAAAAAAGCACCAGTGTAATGAATTTCGTACAAAAAAAAATCGGCAAGAATGTGCAAGCAATGTTGGTATGTGGTAAGAAAACCACACACATTTTCCAATACACACTTCCGGTTTGTTGGACTTCTACGATGTTGTCGGCGGCGTCACTGTGACTCACAGTGGAATTTTCTTCAGATAAATTTTTTTGTGAATTTTTGGGTTAAAAAATTGTTTATTTTATTTGTATTCGAGCTGGCCAGAAACTGATTTTGTTAGAAATTATTAATAATATTTTATTTATTTGATTTTTCGGTGTTTTCAAAAAGGTTTTCATGTATATTCAACTTTAGTTTGAAGTTATGCATTTCACATCAGGCCGATACAAGTTTCTTTCAAGAGTATGCTTATAAAATCATTATCAAATTAGTAAAAAAAAAATAGTATTTTGTACCATTTATAACATATTTTTGAGGTTATCTTTAGTTAATAGTTATCTTAAAAATCATAATTAATGACAAATTTCTATTTCTTGTAAATTTACACTCATAAAGCTGCTATATGAAAACTTAAAGCTACATACCAACACCTTTAAATTTTTATCAATTTATACATTTTGAGAATGCACCACTGTGCGGCGACCCGTTATATGCACGCCACTGTGTACAAGAGTCAGCGTATGTACGCCAGTTATTTTCGATTTTCTTCATTTTGAATACTACTTTATTTTTTTAACACACAAATTTCAACTTTTATGTGTGCGGGTGTGTGGGTGCGCTAGTAAAGCAACGCGTTCGGCAGCTATCAACTGCAATGAGCCAATAACTTAGAAATTAGAGCAGTAACCAAACCAGCGTCAAAACCCAAGCCAAGCCAAAGGAGCGCGCATAAACTTTTCTCATTTGCCGTTGCGCTGAAGCGTGAGTAGTGTACACTAACGCTGGTGTGAATGTGTGTGTTTGGTAAAATGGTTGTGGGTGTACGGATGGCCAACTAATATCAGCAGCTCGAAAATTTTACGCAAGCAGACATAACAGCCAACGACAGCAACAACGAATCAAGCAAGTCAGCCAAAAACAGCAAAAACAACATTTGAAACACGCGCACACATACACACACATACATCAACAATTAGAGCCACACTTTGCCACTTAATTGCAGAAACTACAGAAAACACCACGAACAACGTTCGGTTTTGGTGATAGCAATCGAAACTTCTGCATACCACAAAAGCAAAAACAACTGGCGAGTGCAATTTTGAAGCGACGAGCTTTTAGCTGAAGGCAATTTTAATTATTTTCCAACGCACTTGTGTTGCCAGCACGACCGATATGTCCAAGCGTATCATGGCATGTAACAGGCGAGGCAGATAAAATACCATTTCGTTGGTTGCGCAGTTGCTCGGAGAATTTAGATAAATATTTTTCATAGTAACAGTGATTATGCAGAGTTTTTGACATCAACAGAGCTGCGCATGTGTACAGCAAAATATCGGCAACACTATATAAATAAATAGCAGAAGTGCACTCAGGTAGCAAACAGCTAAAATTTTCAAAGCAAAGTTAGTTGTGAAAAAAAAGGACATTCGGCAGCTGGACATAATTTTGAAGAAGAGTTGAAAAGTTAAACAGTGTTCGAAAGTTATCTTTAAAATACTTGTTGTAAGCTAAAAAAATATAAAAATTTATAAACAATATAGGTTTCATTTACACACAACATTTTTTATATATTTTTTTTGTAACTATATTTCGAAATTTCTTCTACGAACAACAATTAGCGATAAAAAAAAGAATAAAGTTTTTAATTGAAATTGGTTTGGAGAAAAAGGACATTCGGCAGCTGGACATAATTTTGAAAAAGAGTAGAAAATTTAAACGGTGTTCGAAAGTTATCTTTAAAATACGTGTTGTAATCTAAAAAAATATAAAAATTTATAAACAATGTAGGTTTCATTTACATACAAAGTTTTTTATATATTTTTTTTGTAACTTTATTTCAAAATTTCTTCTAAGAACAACAATTAGCGATAAAAAAAAATAAATTTTTTAAATGAAAATGGTTTGGAGAAAAAGGACATATGACAGCCGGTCATGTTTTTAAAAATATGTAGTATATTTAAATAGCATCTTGAAATTGACATTAAATGACGTGTTGTGGACTAAAAAAATAAGAAAAGGAAAATTTTAGGGTTTTTTATTTAATAATTTTTTTGCCTAGTTTGATTTCTATAATTCGTCAAAGAGATAATTTTGTTAGAAACAAAGAAATTAATTGCAAAATATGTAATTTTGGAAAAAAGGATATTTGACAGCTAGACAGATAGTTAAGAAATCGGCAAAAAAATTAATGGTATTTAAAAATTTACTTTAAATTACGTGTTATGAGCCAAAATAAGTGTAGAAATTGTTAAAGGTTGAAATTGATGATTACTTCAAATAATTTTATTGAATAACAATAACTTTTATAGTTGCCTCGATGTTAATTGTTATCCGTTCTCAAATTTTCCGAATTAAAAAAACCAAATATTTTAAAACGACTTATCAAACGTAACCTCTATCTCATAATATTGGAATATCTAATATATATGTACATATATATTAATATGTTTTGTCTACTTTTGTGTATCTTCACTTTCATTACGCACTTTAATTTCAACAATAGAGATGGTATGAAATTTGAATGGCCAAAATGCGTCAAGATGCTCATGCAAATGCGACATGAAGGTACATTCAATTTTGATTAAAATTCCAATTACTAAAATTTCTCTAGAAATCCATGAAATAGCAAGATAGACACGTTTAGCAAAAGC
Source organism: Zeugodacus tau (assembly GCA_031772095.1). Taxonomy (NCBI): domain Eukaryota; kingdom Metazoa; phylum Arthropoda; class Insecta; order Diptera; family Tephritidae; genus Zeugodacus; species Zeugodacus tau. The sequence continues at coordinate 27,005,213 of CM062649.1, read as the reverse complement.
ACTTAGCTTTCGGTAACAGCATCCTAGAGGAGCATGCAGTTAAATTAACAAACGCAAATATAACAGAGAGTAAAAAAAACCTAAAAACTGCCTTGTGACTTCCTCAAAATGTTGACTGCACCTAATTTGAAAAATGAAATCACTGAGCATTCTGCTGGCATAGATGCTAAACCGAATATAGTTAATGGCACAACTGTGCCTCGGAGCACATGCTGCAGCTCAAAGCAGACATTTCTATACTCAAGCGTGTCTAAGCCAACAAAATTATATTGCCTCATATGTGACTTGCCATTTTGACAATACCACATTCTTGTCACAATGACAGTTTTTGTTGTTGTAATTGATAACGGAAATTATCACGCCACAAACAGTCAGGAAAGCCATCACAAAAGATGATATCGCATAGAATGAAATGTGTGGTTTAAAAATATGCCTCTCCCGCGAGCACAATACTCGTTTATCCATACACATACAAACCGCAAAAAATTATAACAGGCTAGAAACTTAAGATTCCACTCACATCCACAGATATAGTATATTCTCACATATGTAAATGAATTGAAGCTAAAATTTTTCCTGCCTCATACACGAATATTTACACGCTTGCACACTTTCCATTTGAATACAAATCGAATTCGAATCAAGGAAAAACCATTCAAATGCAAATACAATGCCACAATGGCAACCATTTCTCTGCTGTGTCGTTCGTATCCAAACGAGTGTATGATATCCCGTTCGCCCTTTGAATTTTTATTTAATTTTTATTTTGGAAATCCACAAATACAATGGAAGCGTATTACGAAAAGTATAATAAAAATAAATATTTATTTTTGAAAAATAACGTGATTTTAAAAATCCATAAACTGTTCTTCATAAACTAATTGAAAATAAAGGAGTTTCGTGATATTCATAATTCTTAAACTCATAAACCCTTAAAATTCTTAACTTCATTAAATTCATAAATTCATAAATGCATAAATTCATAAATTCATAAATTCATAAATTCATAAATTCATAAATTCATAAATTCATAAATTCATAAATTCATAAATTCATAAATTCATAAATTCATAAATTCATAAATTCATAAATTCATAAATTCATAAATTCATAAATTCATTCATAAATTCATAAATGCATAAATTCATAAATTCATAAATTCATAAATTCATAAATTCATAAATTCATAAATTCATAAATTCATAAATTCATAAATTCAAAAATTCGTAAATTCGTAAATTCATAAATTCATAAATTCATAAATTCATAAATTCACAAATTCATAAATTCAAAAATTCAAAAATTCAAAAATTCATAAATTCATAAATTCATAAATTCATAATTTCATAATTTCATAAATTCATAAAATTATAAATTCATAATTTTATATTCATTAAAATCGAATTCCTAAATTCTTTAAGCCCTTCAAAAGTGTATGTATGTATATATATTAATTGGATGAATAGAATTTTCTTGGTTTTTAACGTTACTCTTATTGTTTCTCTTTGCTCTTATTTTCTCTTTACTTCTGCTATCAGCAAGTTTGCACAAGTCATAAATTATTATAATACTTAAACAATAAACAATTATTATGAGTCGAATTAAATTTCGTATTTCATATGATAAATCAAAATTACTGCAAACCAAATAAATAAGTTCGTAGCTAAGTTCCCTTCTTATTTGACTTTTGTTGAGAATTAATTAAAATTCTATTATGCCTTCATCCAGCTAACTGTAATTACGAATAAAGTAACATAAAGTACATAAAAGCCAGTCGCCCTTGCCAACCGATACACAACAGCGCATTCCTATGGATGTATTAAAGCGCGAGTATATGTTTTCTAAGTAAGTAAGTATGAGTGTATACACACACACATATATATTTCTGTATGCCATTAACGACACTCGAAACTGCAACAGTCGCGTGAACAGTGGAAATGTAATTTAGTTGCACAAAGCCCTAAACATAATGGGCTCCGCATGCCGCATAGCAGAGTAAGTATGTAGCAGCTTCCCGCTGTCGCTTTGAGTTCATTTCAATGTACATATGGATGGTGAGTAATGAGTAAGAGTGCGTGTGCGTGCTGTCAGTCCGTTATTATTCGCGTACATTACCCTTTGCTACATTAAACAATAGTGAAGCATTGTGAATGGAATTCACAAAGTATATGTGCACGAGAGGAGAAAAAATCAGAAATTATATCAAAGTAACTCATACTTGAGCAAATATGCAGCACGAACACACACACAAACTCAATAATGGTAGGCAGTCTCAGTTACTTTGGATAGGCTGTTTTATGGGTTGAAAACATTTTCTCACATTTGTGGAATGGTATTTTGCCTCTTTCATTAACAAATTTTTATTTTAAGAATGTATTTAATATGGAATAATTCTTCAGTGCTCATCCTTGAACAACTCATTCGAAATTTTAAATTAAAATATCACTGGCTTCTATAAAATAAGTCAAGGTTTGGTTTGCTGGAAGCATGTATACATATGCATTGTATCAAAGGAAGATTTATTTAATAGGTCCACAAATTCACCAAATTTTTCCAGTTTCATAAGGTAAGAGTTCCCATAAAAGTGTTGATAACTTGTAAGTGATTATCCAAAATCAAATTACAAAAGGATTCCAGAGATTATTTGTGAGATGATAAAAAATTGTTATTGTTCACTATTTATCTATACTTCAATATATTTAATGAAAATAGGCTATATTACGTCTTAAAGCAACACATATCTGAGATCACTTTTACATTATTAAGTATTGCCTCGCAAGAAATCCGCACACGGAATCCTAACGTGCCACCAGCATACGCAATATACTTCTAAGAGATCGCAGCTAATGCTCTGATTCCGCAAAGCATTCACATATTTTCCTAAATATGTCGTTCGAACTCGACATACGTCTTCTACGTTGAGTATGGAAAGTTCATAAAATATTTTAGAAACCATAGATAAGATGTATGAAATATTGTTCTGCACACATGACAAATCAGAACTTATTTCTTCAAGTATTTATCATCTCTGAAGTCAACCTCTGTAACAGTAAGAGATTTGAAGCATACGTAAAGTTGAATGATTTTTGATTTTGAACTGGTTTCTTGCCAGATGTATCGTATCATGAAATGAGAAGTAAACGTGTAGTTCGAAATATGAGAAGATTCAAAAATATCGTCTAACTTAACCGTTCAGGGCTATAAAAAAGCAGAAATTAATTATTAAACAGTAATAAATTTGCTAATATAAAATTTACAACAACAAAACACTCAGTTTATCAATATTTTCTTACAAATCGTACTACAAAAATCCAAGTCTACAACATATTAGCGATTACTAAGCCACTAAAACAAATTGAAATTTAATTCGAAGGAAACCACTATTTTATTATAATGTATATACACAAACAACTACAACAATGCTTAGTAGTATCGAAAAACCAATAAATTATATGTCTAACAAATGTCAATCAAAGCAAACATAGGCGTATATAAATTAACAACAAATATAGATACGGAGGCAAACTTTGAACTATACAGCACACACGAGGTTATATGATAGCAGCAGTAAGCGCGTGTATAAAAAATCTTCTGTGCTTCATATATTATATTTGCGTTGCCCTGCTCACTGTCAAACTGCCACATATGTATGTGAATTTATATACTGTTAACTGCCTAACCCGGTTGTGCGTTTGTCAATATAGCGGAAGTATCCAACTGACGAACGTCTGATAAGCATCAAGTGTACGAGTATAAAGCAACAGAGCGAGGATGAAGATGAGGATGATGCGAATAATGCAAACAAATGGAAATTTCGGAAAGAAAGTCAAAAATAATGGCAGCGTGTAAGCACAAAGTCAACACTTTTCTGCTCCTACGTCGAAGTCCACAGATAATATACACACAGCCTTTTTCGCTCGCATGGCTTTCATTTCCGGCTACCGACTGGTAGTGTTGACGTGTGGGGCTAAGCGTAAGGCGATAATGCGTGTGTGCGCTGATGTGAAGTGCGTTTAAAAAAAATCGCTTATCAGTACAGGCAGAGATACATTTATGGCAACATGAATATGTTTATCATGGGTGTACGCTGCGTATGAGTAACATTTTTGTGCTTTCTAATTTTTACACATTCGTTTACTCGACGCCTTCAATAGTTGTTGTCACAAATTTGTGTGTGTGTGTGTGTGCTGATCGGCTTATGCGATTGTATTTACTTTGCTTTATAAGAAACTCAAGTGGGTGCGTATATTTGTGTGTGTGTCTGTGTGTGTTCAAATCAAACTTGGCATATAAGATGCCAGTGTGAAGCACAAGCAGCACTTATCTGCATGTCTCCCCACTTTAAGCATAAACTGAACATCAACTTCGACGACATGAACATACATACACACACAAACACTCCAACCATGCCTACATTTTAGTAGAAATTTCCATATATAAATAGTAAAGTATGTAACTGTACTGTACTAGCTGTTAAATCGCTTTTGGAAAATATTTTCGATTTTCATCGAAATTATTTGCTACTTCAATCAAAAGGCTTTGCGCCAACCCCGCCCACGCTTACACTTGCTGCTCTCTTGCTTGTTTTCGCTTGACTCGCCTGTCGTCATCACTGTCAGCTTGCGTATCCTGTTACTCGACAGTGCGCTGTCTGTGTACACAAATACCTAAGCGCCCATGCCGAAAAACACTGCCGCCAGCAGCAGCAGTGGCAACAGCAGCTTCGCCACCAAATTAAGTAACCCCCATCGCCAAGTGTCAAAGTGTCGAGTGTCTTTCGGGTTGCTGTGCACTAAGTCGCTGTCGTTTAGTTGATATTTGAGCATTTTAAAGGATACACGCCTTCACTTATGCGCGTTTATTCGATACTCGCGCAGACAAACATCAACACACACCCACGCTTAGATGGGCGGCCACTAGCGGCTGCTTACTTGTGTTAAGCACAAAAATGGCAGTTATTTTACGCTGACATCTCGCATTGGCAAATCGGTTTCAGTTTGGGCTTACTGTCTTGCGCTCTCTAGTTAGAGATTTTTTTGCACTTCTTCTACTATTTTCGGCTGCCTCTACTTCGTTTCATTAGTCAATTTTACTGCAATTTGTCGAAATCTGCTGAAAGCTTCATTTTTCACAATTTTTTTATTTTCTTATGTTTTTATATATATAAGAATATACATATATCTTTATGTATAGATAAGTATGTATACATTGTTCTTTGTTTCATAGGTTTCTTCCATAGTTAGTTCAGTTAAGCGTTATGTGAGTCGAAAGCTCGAGTGGTTTAATGTTTATTTATCAAGCCTTCGGATTATTTGGATGACATAAAGCGTAAATAATTTTCTTCAGCACTTCAAGCCATATAGATATGTATGTATGTATATAAGAACATGGCTAAATTAAAACAAAAAGAAGTAGAAGAAGTTCAACAAAATTTTGTTCAATTAAGGAAAATGCATTTTTCATTTTAAATATTGTACATATTGCGCTCATTTGTATACTTCTAAAGTGAGAATTATAAAATATTTTTAAATATATCCCCCATGTTGCTTCAACTCCTTTAGAACTCTGAATCAAAAACAAATTAAACAATTTCCGTATACCGTTTCACTAAATATGTTTTCGGGAAAGCCCCAACTAGTAGCTCTATTGAGTTATTATAACACTTCACTTACTGGGTTATACAGCTTCGTGTCTAGAAGCCAAATCTTAGCTTTATTTTGAGAGCACTGTCGGGAAACCAGAAGAGTGACCATAAGGAATTCCGCTATTTCTAAATTATATCATGACAACTAAACTAGTAAAATGTGTCACGAATTTCTTCCGATATTTATTGAGAACATTTCTATTAGGATCCCGACCATGGCTATTGAAATACTTCGCCTTAAACAATTAAAATACATTCTAGGCTGCTATCCATCTGTTTTTCATATTTCTGTTCTTATGTCTTTCGCGTTAGCTATTTAACTAATCAACTCAATGTAAAACTCATAGCTGTTTTAGCATAAGGCCGCTGATATACTAATAAGTGACAATCACTAATTAAATCTTACTATAACTCGAAGAAACCCAAAGACAGGATTTTCATTCAAATTCAATACTTAAAAATGTGAAAAGACCGTTATGGAATCGTTAAATTTAAAGGTCTGAAAGACATTGAAATTTTAAAACATAAAATCGTAAACATCACCAGCTTGATTGTATTTATATATATGATAGTATGAGCATAAAGAATACATAAAGTACGATAAACTAAAGAAAATCATCATTTCGATGGAAAATTACCCTCATATTCGATATCCGGAGCCTTGAAAAGTTATTGTCCGATCTCAACAATTTGTCCTCTCGTAATTTCACAGCTCAAATACAGTATTTGTGTAAAGTTTTATTCCGCTATCTTCATTCGTTCCTAATAATATATACTATAAAGTGAAGTAATCAGATGGAATTCAAAATTGAGTTCTATGGAAAGAACGTATGGTTATGAATCGACTTCGCCCGTCTCTTAGCAACTTTGTTGCGAGAGTATACAAATGTGTAAAAAGCCGTTATGGAGTCGTTAAACTTTATGGTCTGAAATTGTTTAAATATGAATCTAAAATAAATCGAAATTTTAAAAAATAAAATCGTAAACATCCCAGCTTGATTGTCATGGAATTGTCAACTGTCAGCAGTTTACTTTAGTTATTACTTGGAAAATAAATTATGTTGAGATAATAACTCAATTTTTAAAGAGAAAGATTTTAAAGATGCATGTATACTTTGTCAAACTACTTCCTAACGATCCAATTGTTGAGCTCAGTTCATTATGAATGGAATTCAACTACTGAAACACTGCTGTAGCAATAAAGTATACGAATATTTCTGGGAGTATTTAAGTTTGAAGAAAAGGAAGAAGAATTAGCCTAAGATTTTTGAAGATATTTAGGGTACTCACAAGTTGTTATAAAGTTATAAGTTAAAATGAAAATGTTAAAAAAATTATATGGTTGTGAGCACATCGTTATAATTTTGTTGTGATTAATATAATAATTAATAAGCAATCCAACAAAACTTTTAAACAAGTGTAAACGTTTCAATCTTTGTGATTTTTCGACATTTTACGACAACTTGTAAGTACGCCAATTCTTTATTTTCCAATATATCACTTTATCAATCCCAAGGCATTATATCCCAATAATCTACATGGAGATCGTTTCGGAGCCAATATTCATCTAGTTCAATATCATTCAACTAATCTATGTGAAAGATAATTGCTAATGGTCATAATAACACTTTGGAACATATTATGAATCAATCAAAAATTATTTATAGCCACGTTCTGTTTTAATCAAGTCAGGATCAATTTGAAGACTCACTTATACTACAAAATAAATATTGGTCGCTCTTGTATCAGCGTTAAATTTCTCCTTAAAAAAATAATTATTTCAAATAAAAAAGTTATCTCAAACAAATTTCTATCATCATTTCAAAATTAACTAAAATTAAAGCGCGTTAAATAACAGATTATAAGAAAAAAACACATGAAAGAAGTACAAAATTTGAAAAGCATCCATTTTTTATTGTTTCAATAGTTATTAAACTTTTTTATGATTTCCAGAGTTAAAGAAAATCTCAGTTGTAAAATTTTATGATTTCTTCCAAGTCAATGTTGCAAATACAAACAAGCTTACAGTGTTTTCATAAATACAAAGCTTCCTTATATGCTGCTCTCCCTCCCTACCGCTGTCGGTTATTATCCACGCATTCGTGCGCAATCAGCAGAAATTTATGCCTACTCAGACGAGCGAGCGTTAAAATCTAGCAGCACAAATTGTAAAAACATAAAAATATATATATGTACACACATATTAACGCAACTTAGTTGTGCTTCAAGCAGCAAACACGGATATTTGCCGCAATATGTTTGTCATATTTAGCAGCTTTTCGATTTTCTTAATAACATAAAAAGTGCCATTTGAGTAAAGCAAATGGTCAATGTGGAGAAGAATTGCGGGAACTAGCAGAAAACAACACATGACAAGGAATGCCTTGCAACAACTCACAAAACTATTATTATTTTGTTGTTGTTTTTTTTTTCGATAAATTCCTGCGCTGCCACTCTGTCGCTTTGAACCCAGACGTAGCTCAAAATATTATATACATTTTTGGTATAGATATAGAAATACATATATGTATATGCGAACTGAATGACGGCATTCAACTTTATTTCGGCGTAGATCCATTTTGTAGCACCAACCAAAATTATCGTAAAAATATTTTGTTTTTACAATATTTGGTGGGCCAAGTTTAATTTTTACTGCTTCAGCGTTGCGTAAATTGCACTACAACCACTGTTGAATACATACACACATACACATTCGCTTATATAAAGTGAAAGTGTTTTAGCAAACATTTGTGAGTTCACAGGTCTGTATTGAATGTTTTCTGTTGCGTATATTTTTGTTTACGTGCTTTGATATTCACTCATACATACAAGCGCACATACAACAACATTTAACAACATTTAAGGGCATTTAGTGCTTCGCTAACATTGGAGTGCAGCGCCACCAAAACTCAACTCGATTTTGTACAAAATATTTCAGTATTTCATATTATTTTGTGCTAACATTCAACACGGTTTCTACTTTTCCGTCAGATTGTTCGATATTTCTATGGAAATAGAATATTTTCATATATCACTCATTGCATACACAAATATACGTTTAACATGTATACTTAAACTAAAACTAGAAATTTTAACATATTTGCTTTTGTTATAAAAGCGCAGTATATAATCCTCTGTTACTATGGAATTATTTCAAATAGCTAATGCTTTGAAGTGACCTTTAAATACAATAAAATGTAGGAGAATATCAAAAAAAAAAAACATAATTTATGCAACCTGCACCTAAAATTCCGCTCTTTAAAACATCAAAGCGTAAGAAGTTGTTATTTCAGAAATAACTTTATCTATTGCTACGTACTTATATACATAAATATATGTAGAAACAGCTAGAAACCAACCCGCAATGTAACGTACCCTATAGGAACTTTCTAAGAACTTATGCCAGCTTAGCCGCTGTCTTTTTATTCGCTGAACTATGTCAATGCCGTCGTATAAATCGTACAGCTCATCGTTTGCGGTATTCGCCGTTGTCAATGTTTGAGGTACCATAAATCTTCCGCAAAACCTTTCTCTCGAAAACTCCTAGTCTCGCCTTATCGGATGTTGACATCGTCCACGCTTCTGCACCATAAAGTAGGACGGGAATGATGAGGGACTTGTAGAGTTTGGTTTTTGTTCGTCGAGAGAGAACATTATTTTTCAATTGCCTACTCAGTCCAAAGTAGCACCTGTTGTTGTTTTGCGGGGATACCAAATTCGGACATCGCTGCCTTTAGCTCCTTTTCGTGCTGTCGAAAGCAGCTTTAAAATCGACAAAGAGATGGTGTGTGTCGATTTTCACGGGTCTTCTCTAAGATTTGGCGCATGGTGAATATTTGGTCAGTTGTTAATTTTCCACGTCTAAAGCCACACTGATAAGGTCCAATCCCACGACAGTTGGCACAGATTGTGGGGTCTCCCTTCTTATGGATTGGGCAGAGTACACTTAGATTCCAATCGTCAGGCATGCTTTCTTCCGACAATATTTCGCAAAGAAGCTGATGCATGCACCTTATCAGTTCTTCGCCGACGGCTTTGAATTGCTCGGCCAGCAATCCATTGGCCCCCGTCGCTTTGTTGTTCTTCAAGCGGAATTGCTATTCGAATTTCTTCATGGTCGGGTAATGGAACATCTGTTCCATCCTCATCAATTTAGGAATCGGGTTCGCCATCTCCTGGTGTTGTACTTTCACTGCCATTCAGCAGGTCGAAGAAGTGTTCCCTCCACAAACTCAGTGTAACAATTAAAGGGGTTACAACATTTTAAAATCTTTAGACATTTTACAACATTTTAAAATCTTTAGACAACTATGAGGTTAGTCCTTACCTTTTCGTGTTTCCTTTGAAAGTAGTCAAATTTTTTACCAATTATGGTAGTATAAATCACAAAATAAGTTCCCTATGATGCATTGTCAAATTCTTTGTCATAAGTTTCTCGTCCTACTTTCAACTGAGTGGTAGTCGTATATAATAAATTTTTTTAGTAGTATTTGTGGTAGTTCTTTGTTGGACATCTATTGATTGTTGATACTGTTAATGTTATAAACGTGACAGCCTTTCGCAATGCTTCAAAACTTAACCAGTAAAGAGTCTTTCTGAGACCTAAAAAAACTACAACTGTAAAGCTGAACATGATACATTTATTCCAAATGACATTTAGAAATAGCATTATTATTCCTATTTCGAATCCCTGTCCGCTATATATGTGTAGTACTATCAACTGATTTTCATAGTCAAAAAAATTCTAAAAATATGTTTTGTATATAATTTTGTTTTAACTGGTTGGCAACGCCTGCGTTCTTTTTGGACTGATAGTAGATCAATTTAAAATAAATGTGGTACATAATATTCACAGTCAGCCAACTTATGAAGTTTCTTAATAAACTTATTATTTTTGAGTTTATACAATTGGCAACGTCCAAATAATTTGTAATGATATTTGAAAGAATGACAGCACCATTCTAAAGCTTGGAATTTAATATCTACCACTAGATTTACGGACAAGAAACCCGTCATTTTGACGGGTATGTTAAAAAGCGATTTTGTTGTAAATTATTTATAAAAAACTATAAATTTTTATTAACTATTATACATTTTATATGTATGAAAACTCCAGCTTGGCTGTACCCTAATAATAAAAAATATCACTGTTTCTATGATAAGAATTTTTATACTCTCGCTGTCTGTCCGTCCGTCCGTGCAACGGATAACTTGAGGATAGAAAACACTAAATGTTACAGTAGAAAAAGCAGAAGGTAGTTGCATTCAGATTTTTTACAAAATGTGAAATGGGCATGGCGTTGCCAACTTATGGGTCAAAACCCATATTTCAGGAACTACTCGACCGAATACAATAATTCGGTACATAATACTTTATTGACACCCTGATAACTATAACTAATAACTGATATGGATCGAAAATGGGCGAAATCGGTTCACAACCACGACTACTCTCCATATAACTCAATTTTGAATTCCATCTGATTCCCTCACTTTACAATGTATACATAAGGAAACAATGAAGATAGCGGAATAATACTTCACACAAATACCGCATATCATCTGTGGCTTCACTTGTGGACAAATTCTAGAAATCGGACTATAAATTTTCAAGGCCCCGGATATCGAACATGAAGAACTCAGTGCCTAAGGGTATGTTTTCACCGAAAATATCATTAAATCTCTCAGATAATTTAATGTAATTCGGAGAAATTTTTTTTCTTCTACAAGTAGTCATTAAAATGATGTGGCAACTCTATTAATTAAAATATTTGCTATAAAACTTGTTGTAAATCTTAAATTTAAGACGAAAGTATTTCTGTGGTTTTACTTATGAGTGTGGCAACACTGTTTTCCGATCTTGATATATTCGATATTCTGAGCTTTATCGAAATACGCTACCGAAAACACTCGCTTTATATTAAAAGAGAATTTATGCTCTCGAAGAAATCTTTTCCTAATAAAAAAGTATAAATAATATGAGACTGACAAGCCACTTCCTTATCAAAACGCACACAAATTACAAATAATCGCTAAACAACAAAGCAACTAACATGGAAATGTAGTAAATTGTCTCCGAAAATAGAGCAAATGGCAAATAAATAAAATGTGATAGGTGAGAGCAAGCCAAGGAGTTAAGCGGCGGAGGATTAGAGGAGCGTGGGCGGAGTGACAGTATACAAAACAATCAAGTCTCCAGTCTGGCTGGTTGTTGAAGTTGCCAGCATATAAATATTCGTAGAGGCTAAAGTGAAAAAAGAAATTACTTAAATTCGAAAAAAAAAAGAAATAAAGCTTTGAGAAAGGGATAGCGAAGAAGCTGCAAATCTCTAAAGCAAATAACCCGCAGAAGCGTACACGCATTAAGCAGAACGCTAACGATGCAAATAGTGCTAGTCAAGACAACATATTCATTGTATTTGTTTTTTCTTTGTTGTTGTTGTAATTGTAAGAGTCGCCAACCGACCAACTTCAACAGCCATAAAGCCATTTAGAGCGCCAAGTGGGTGAGCAAAGCTAATATGGACACGTGCATACTTATATATACACACACAAACACATAAACAAGACACAATACATGTATGTATGTATAATATGTTCATATACATATGTATATACTGTAATGTATAGTAAAGTAAACAAAATCAGACAAATCAAATACCACAACGGAAATGGTGGAAGAATAAGAATGTAGAAAGGGAATAAGCAAGAAAATATATTTTGTTACACACACACACACTTACACTGAGGAGTATGAATATAAATATAAATATATATACAATTTTGCTTTCCTTACGCACAACTTACATACCGTAACATAGTATTCCTTAGTAACATATCGCATCTTATGTAGGTGGACTCACATCTTCGTCTACACCCTGCCACTCATGGCATAATTTGTAATTGTAATTGCGGCATACACAAAGCAATACTTAGAAACAGTTATGAGTATTTTGTTTACTGTGCAAATATGTACTTAATGAAATACGGTATGCTCAATGCTGTGAATAAATTTGTATACATACAGACAGTCATTCAAACAGGGTGTGTCAAGTTTTGTATCGTTATGAAAAGAAAATAATAATTTTGAGATTTACTAGTTGATAGGATAGTATGTAGATTGAACCTCATCTCACTATATTAAAAATGGTTTGTTCCATTTTACAGTCTTTGGCAGAGTCACCGAGCAAAAAGTGTCATATGGTGAGCAGAAGATCTATTCCTGATATATAAAAATATACAGTATGATCAATAAATAAATCTTTGGAATTAAGCTTGCAACAGAATAATCATTGAACCATATTTTATATTTACAAACCACCTAGACCTCTAGTATGACGTTCCCTGACTTATTTTTGTGAGGTTCTTGGAGGAGGAAAGTGTCTGCCACCAATCCTCGGTCCATTAAAACGCTAAAGACAAACATATATTCGTATATATACATATATAAATCCACAAAGCAATAGACAGCCAATTTTACAATTTAATTGAAATTGTATTCAAAACGAGCATTTATAATTTATAACGAGTCCAATTAAGAAAAACAAACAACTACTTCGAATATAAAAGTCGATTGTAGTTTTCAGTTATTTAAGGCTTACAGATCGACGTAGGAGAAGGCACACCCTGTACATAAGACGTACTATATATTAATACAATTGTTTAAGCGCATATTTAGGAATCTACCTAATCAATCGAGCACTTTTGATGAGTTCAATAAGAGCTTTCACCCTATGTTGTACAGCTTTTTTGATTAGCTTTAAGCATTTAGTATTTAAACGGAGAATAAAAGATTTCATTGAATATCTTAGAAATTTTCTTCTTAATTTCGTATTTAAAGTAATCAGAAGAGTTTCACTATATTGCGTACAGCTTTCTTGATTAACATCAGACAATAAGTTTTTAAAGGAAGAATAAGAACTTTCAATGGATCTTAGTTTTTACACATTATATATTCAAAAACAATATGAGAGCTTTTACCTAATTTTGCACAGCTTTTTTGATTAGCTTTAGATACTTTCTGCTTCAAAGCAAAATAAGAGCTTACATTGAATACCGTAAATAATTTGCATACAATAGACGTGTTCGTCAGACGGTTCGTATTTGAAGGAAGTAAGAGCTTTCATTAAATCGTGTACAGATGTCTTGAATAAATTCAGACAATTCATAAAAAAGACAGAGCTTTCACTGAATTGTGCAGAGCTTTTTTCTTAGCTTTAGACATTTTATAATTAAACAAGAATAAAAAGTTTTATTGAATATCGTAAATTTTATTTCAAACAATTAATGTTTAACCGAAGAATAAGAGCTTTTATTGAATCGATGAAAGCTTTTTGATTCTTTTTAGATAAATAATTTTCTAAAGAAATGGGTATATTATATTTATTACTAGCAGACCCAGCCACACGTTTTGCGGCTAAATTAGTAAATCTTTCAATGCAGAGAAAAAATTCTTACGCATAAAGACGAAAACGTTATAGCCGATAAATTTTAAAATGATTGATAGACATTATTGTAGATCTGTGTTAAGCGCAAATCACCATAATTTGTATAACTTTGATTTTTTAATCGTATATTGAAGAAAGTAACAAATGACCAAATTTCATAGTTGGCTTTATCTTGGCTTTGGTGACGATATTGATTATCTTCTTCACAGAATTTATGTTACGCAGCATGATGACAACTCACACCACTTTTAATTGCAAGTGATTGGGGATAGTCCAGCAATTTAAAATAGTCTCTGGGATAATTGAATACGTCATCCTGGTTTGTAGCTGTGCCAAGTCTCCTTTAACGAAATTCTAAATTGTCGCAATAAGATCAAAGAGAACCTTGTTTTTTTACCACCAATATAGGTCATTCAATAAGCCATTTATGGTTATTATATTATGGTTTCATGTCAGGAAAAACACGATGAATAAGCTCCTCTTTCGAGGCCATGAAGTGTCAGAAACCCGTTAAAAATGTTATTAATCCATCGAGGTGTCAACTGCGTCGCTACCATTTTCAACTATTTCTACAATCGCAGTATGATATTGTTGGAAAAATACTCGTATGTTATTTGTTAATTGGCGATTCTTTATGTGTCGCCACAAATTAAATGATTTTAGGCATGTGATTAGTTCGTCAGCAACAGTTGATGCAGGAATAGTCTGGCAAAAATCACCTGCCACAGAATCATGGCTTCACCAAAAATATTTTCGTTGTCGCGTAAATCTTTTAAAGTCCTGTGCAGTACCTCCAGCGACTTAAATATCTGGAAAATCTTCTTTATAGCTCTTTTTTTCTTGGCGATTTTGCAGACTGGTGTTTCGTTCATTTGCAATTTAGGAGTAATTTCAAGTGCCAAGTTGCCCCTATTCCCATTATAACTGGGCGTTGAAAATGAGTGAAATCGGTTCAGGAATTACCTCAACCCTCATGTGCTATATATGCTGATTTTCGTTATTCTATTGGAGTTTATTTCAAATTGTGTGTAATAAAATTACATCAATAAATTGCGAGAGTATAAAAGGTTCGGTTGCCTTTCCCTACTTGTTACAAATTGTTTTGGGTTATCGACACAGCCTTATACAATTGAGCAATGATAAAAATATTTTAACAAAGCAACAATGATAATTTTCAAAATATTATTATTATTATTTTTTTTTTATAATTTTGTTGTCAATTCAAATAAAATCATCTTTTTGTTATCTTCCTCACAATTTTTCGATATACACTTACTTTCTAATCCTTCCCTGGCCTTCCATAAATATTTCAAAACTAAAATTAGCCAGATCGGTTTGGTCCTTCTCGACTTTTTTCGAGACTAACGACACAAATGGTTTGCATGGGTGATTAGAAAATTGTGAATTAAAGACTTTTTCAAGCAATTTTTCTAATTTTTCTCTCCGTAAGAACCATCCCGGGACCTCTAGAAACATTCTAAAAAAAGAATTTGCGAAATCGGTCCAGCGGTTCTCGAGTTATGCGCTTAGCAACACATTTTGCGATTCATTTTTATATTATAGATTATATGTCATTTTTACAGTTACTTAGCGGTTATCTCCATTTTGATTGCAGCGCATTAATATTTTGAACTATATTATTTACGTACATATATTTATAGCTTTCAATAAAAGATTTACTCATGTAGCTTGCATGGCTTTTAAAGTCCCGTTAGAATACACGTTTTTTGTTATTGCTTATACTTAATGGCATTGTTATTGCTTTTGTGCGTTTTTTAGTTTGGGTGTATGTGTGTATTCGAGCGCATTCACTTTTGACTGCAGCCGGAAGTATCCATTGAATGACAATAGACCATAATAGCGTATATACACATGCACACAGACAGACGTATAACCTCTACTTATAAGTGCAAATATCCACTATTAAATGCATACTCATATATGTACTTATATAGCGTGCATTCGCCTGTATTGTTTGACTGGCAACTGTTCATTTCCAACCTGAGTGAGTTCATTGTTGGAAATCTCAAATGTGCAAAGTTCACTAAACCTCAACCTTTTATGTGTGGACATAAGCTACAACTATAACTATAATGAACTATTGAGCAAACCAAAAGGCAAGTACACAAAGCGTGTATATGTACATAAGTACAATTGTCTATTATTATTTATGTGAAAAGGTGCTCACGGCTGCAAATGCATACTAACATACATATGTATGTATTTATTTGAGATGTGCAGAATTATGCACAAGTACCTAATTAAATTAGCTGCATTCTTTCAGGAATATATAAATATAATTAAGACTTGTACAAATTTGCCATGCCATTTGCAGAGATATATGCCTTTAATCGGCTTTAAATCAGAGGATTAATACTCTTATAAAATTCTCAAACTATTTTCA
The DNA here is from genome assembly GCA_031772095.1 of Zeugodacus tau. Lineage (NCBI taxonomy): Eukaryota > Metazoa > Arthropoda > Insecta > Diptera > Tephritidae > Zeugodacus > Zeugodacus tau. The sequence goes on along the minus strand of CM062649.1, from coordinate 26,988,718 downwards.
TACAATGTTACAATTCTTTTTATGTTTACCGTTTTCATTATTATTACATCCTTTATAATTAATGTTTTATTTTAAGGTTAGAGAACAGGATATTTTTGAAGAGGTAGGCATATTAACTTGAAATTCGATTCGTTTTAAAGCGAAAATTGATGAATGAGGGATTAGAAGTGGTGGTTGACTAATTATTGGTTATTATTACACTTTGCAGATCGTGACCGAACTAATAAAATCGTCAATAAATATCCACTGTATAGTATGACAAGCTGTTCCTTATTGTATGGGTAATTGTAATAAATATTTATATATAAACGGGTTTAACGGTTGTAGACGAGTGATTCGAGGTACTACTTTTTCAGAGTTGGCTTTTTGACAGCTGTTACTTGATTTATACTCTGTACGGTTTGTCATCTCATAAGGAACAAACTTACTCCGGAAAACAAATATTGCTGATATACGGTCATAATTGCTGCAAAAGTGGTCGATTATGCCTCTCGGCTGGAATTTATCCGGCTGGCCTGAAATCGCCTTTAAAACATAATGATAAACCCTTATCTTTATAGTTAAGCTAAATTCTTGGCCATAACATTAAATAATATGCGTTTTATTTCTTATTGAAAACTAGATCTATATCTAAGAAAACACCATTTATCAGCTACTTAATGTGGAAAATATGATAACAATATCAATAGAACTTACTAAATAACAATATCAATAGAACTTACTTATTAATTTATTTAATAATTTTTATTTAGAAACGTTATTTATATTTGAAAAAGGAGGAGGAATGTGGAATTTTATTCTGCCGAAAATGTGTCCGTCCATTTAACTAGCACATGAAGAAAATTTAAATTCCCACTTCAACACTTATCCCTGGAGAAAAATACCTTTGTATATGCTTCTCCAAAAGGTCAAATACCTCGGGCTTACGCTAGATATGTAGTCAACTCTGAAATGAATTATGTTAAAAATAATATGTTGAAATCTTTTTTAAATCAAAAAATCTTCAGGAGAGTCCCAAGTCCCTTATCTAAAAATAAGAATACCAATCTTTACCAAACCCTTGGAATATTTTTTTTATGTTCCCCGAATTAATACTCAAGTCATAAGGAAAAATTGAAAGGAAAGAAAATTGTATGCAGTAGTTTTCAAGTACCAACTGAAGAACAGAGAATTAAATGAATGTCATTCTTAGGTAGATAATAGTGTGACAGAAAATTTTGATTGAAAATTGAAGGTAGATACGTTGACAGTGTCTGGTTAGTACAAATGTACCTAAGGATATAAAAAGGCCAAATTTGGTTTTCTGTTTACTCCATATTTTTAAGAATAATCTGAATGTGATGTATGGTAAAACCTAATGCTTCTATCGTACTATCTAATCTTTAATTCTCTCCAAACTGTAATTCAGCTAATTCTATAGTTAAAAGAATTAATGCAAAATTCTTGCAAAATTTGGTATTTTCTTACCGATAGGTATAACCATTTCTTCTTTAATCAATAAATTTCAATGTACTCACACTTCTTCCGCAAAACGTTGCATCGCCTACAAATCTCAGCCTTGTGCCAATTTTGCGCTCGTAACGCTTCGGTCGCCGCTCAACGTCGTCCACGTCGTTGCCACCTTCGATGCACAACGCATTAACACCCGCACTCACACAGTCACTAACACTACTCGCGTACGCCGAACGCCAACGAACCCGACCGCGATCACGATCGCGTACACGACACTTTTTTCTACAACGAGTTCGATTACCGTTATGCTTGTCACATGACGCCGATATGCCTGTCCGTTGTATTGTATAGAATTCAGCAGCAACTAAACTCTGTTGCGATTGCTGAGAAATTGCGTTTACGACGACGACGCCGCCGCTGTTGCTGCTGCTGCTGCGACTGATTGTATTGGCCGCAGTTGGCGCACTCACACCGCCGCTATGATCATTTGTACTGTTGTCATGTGATGAGGACGAATTGGCCGCCGTTGAGGATGATGAAGCGGCTGTGGCGGCAGCGGCGTTGGCGGGTGAGGGAGTGGTTGTGGCGCCCGCCAAAATGCCAGCGCACGCTACGCTGGCAGCAGCAAAAATGGCGGCGGCGACTGTGGCAGCGGCAGCAGCAAATCTGCTGCTACTGCGCACCAATAACGCTAAATGGCGTTGTGTGTGATATTGTTGCTCTTGTTGTGTTTGTATTTGTTGTTGTTGTTGTTCTTGTTGTTTTACAACACATGTGTCTGCTGTTGTTGTTGGTCTGTCAGCTGTACTTGCCGCAATAGTAGCGGCTGCTGCTGCTGTTGTTGTTGTTGGTTGCAGTAATAGTGTTGTTGCCGCCGGTGTCGTGGTGGTGGTGTGGGCGGTAGCTAATACATGCCCGCCTCCTCCTCCTCCACCGTTGCGTTGGCGTTGCAGTGTTGCGTTAATCTTGAATGGCAGCGTTTGGTTTGTTAGATGTGTTCGTTTGTTGCGTGGCGTGCTGCGTAGTCGACTTTTAGGCGCACATCTTTTGAGAACAATTTTTCCAGCGAATGTTCAACGGTTTATTGTTGTACTGTGTGTACTTGTAGTAGTAGTGGTTTTAAATGCAATCGAGAAATTTACTTTTTAATATTTTTATTTGTTGTTTTGGAACTGTTGGACTCTTTTTAGTGAGTGTAATTTTAAATACGTTCAGTGTGTCTTTTTTTTAATATTTCCGCAAATTTATTTTATTTGTTAAATATTAAATTTTAATATTTTAAATTAATTTTTTTATTTTTTTTAACTTCAAATTAGTTTTATTTTAGTCAAACGCACATTGAAGCACAGTGCACTATGCCGTTTTGCTAATGCGCCGAAATGTATGCTTCTTTTTTTTACGTTTCGTTTACAGCTATGAATGTGGTGCGCTTATGTAATTATGCTGTGCACTTTTTGGCGCTTGTCACCGATTTGTTAAACAAAATTTAAAACTATTAAATATTTCTGGAGTTTGACAACTAGAAAATGTGCTTAGAAATAATTTTAACAATTCCGTTAGTTACGTGATGAAATTGGTTTGCTTTTAATTATTATTTTTGCATGAATTGTTGTAGTTTTTATTCTTCTCATTTGTTGCACCACACTGTCATAATTTATTGTTGTCTTATTAGTTTTGTTATTGTGTTCGTTTACTTACGAGAGACAGATGAACCACACAATGCCAACTGACAGCCGTACAATACAGTCATTATTTTATTGTTGTTCTTGTTGTTTATTTTCTATTTATTTTGCAATTTCTCGTTCCATTTCGGTCTGCCGGTGCAATGAACTCGTCGTCACTAGTGCCGGCTACGACGTCATTGTCTCTGCAGTCTATCCGGTGGCGCACAAATGAAGCTATGTTGGACACAACTAGTATTGATTTTTTGTTGTTGTAATTTAAATTATTTTCTTTTGATAATTATTTTCGTTACACTTATTATGGCAATTTTAGTAGATTGCTTTTTATTATGAATTTTTACGGGTTTTCACGTTTTAATACGCTTCTTATTTTTTATATATATTTTTGTTCAAACGCTGCTATTACCGTTATTTTTTAACAACGGCAACCACTAATGACAATCCATTTACTCCTCTCTGAAATTCCTGCTTTATTTGCCTTTCTTCCTTAGGCTTCGACTTTGATTAGTTGCTTATTTCGCTTAATTGCTCCTTTGTATTGCCTACTTTTAGGCTGCTCGCTTGCTAACTACCAACGTTTGTGGTATTCGACGCAACAACAACAACAAGGGCTTGTATCCCTATCATAGGCCTGGAGCATGGAGCACTAAATGCGCTTGACATTAGCGGAGCAACGCTTGAAGCACAGCTTGTTTTTCTACACAAACACCATAACAACAACTGCCTTTGAGCTGAATATGTTGTTGAAGGGAAAAATGTTGAAAACAATTTTTTTGATTTGTTATTTTTTTGTTTGTTTTGTATTCCTAAGAATATTTTCAATTACCGCAATTAACGTGTTTATCTGTGCTCGTTTTCTGTGTCCATTTGCTGTAAATAGCTTACATATTACTCTCTCTCCCTTTCATACGCCGCGCCTAAAGGTCTGCCACATAAACAAAGCTAGTGCCTTCGGTTGATTGTTAGCGCTACTTCAGCATGTAATTTAAGCTCTATCGCCTGTGTGCTTCACCCGTCACACGCTCGCTCTCTGACCTACCTCTCTTTCAATCTCTCTCTCTGCCTCTGTGATTCTCTGCTCCGGGCTCAATAACGACTTTAGTTGGTTTTTTAATTACGCTGAGTGTTATTACCGCAATTTTCGGCTGTTTATGGGCCACAACCGTTGAGTAGCTTTAGAGTGCGCTGTTTGGTGTTGCTTTGTTGCTTTTACTAGTATGCTTTGTTGTTATTGTTTTGCATCATCTGTAATGAAAAATATGCGAAAATGTTTATAAGTAAAATGCGAAAGTGTAATTAGTACTTTGAAATATTGACAGCGCTTAAAAGTAGGCAAGTGCTCTCGACGTTATTAGCTGCGCACAAAAGTATGCTTCAATATTTTAATTTTTTGTTCATAAACCAAGCTGGGTTTCGGCATGCATAAATGTGGCAGAGGATAAACAATTTTGTCAGTGACCAAGCTGAGTTGATCTCAACTAAAAGGCAGGAATATTTTTGTAATCATTTTCAAAGTGTATATTTATCGTGATTTTTTTTCTTTAATAGTATACATTTAAATAAATTTTATACAAAATGATATACACAAATAAGTCCAGCGCGAAATTAAATTAATGTTTATCTATGATTTTCGGGGCGCGCGTGCCAACGCAACGTAGGCAACGACCCAACGGCATACGCCGAGCGCCAAAAAATATGCTTTGAATAATAAAAAAGAAACAAAACGTGTGGCTTTATTTTGATTTTTTCTTTACTAATACGCAAATATATATGTCATATAAGCTTGCTTCTTTTCTATATCTCTTTCTCTCCAATATCATTTTTCGCTTTTCCAAAAATTGGGCAGTTTTTATTTATGTTTTATGTAGAAGCTTATCTACATACAAAACCACATATATTTCTTTTTTTTTTTGTTTTGCTCGCTCGCGCATTTTGTTTTTCTGCATTGCTATTTTGAAAAATTGCCAAATATTTTCTTTCATAGCCTGCCAGCGGGCTCTGCGGTCTTTATATCGGGCTTATCAAAAAACCAAACAAGATGGGGAAACACGCGACGAAACAAACAAAAAATGGTAAAAATACATTAAAACCACTGCATAGATCTAACCTAAAGCGAATATTTTTCATATGCATATAAGTATGTGCGTTTGCTCGTAAAAGTATACAAAAAAAACACATTTTATTAATATAAAAATTACAGCGTGTTTATGTACTATTTTTCTCTGCACAGTTGAAATTTTGTAGACACAACAACAGTTAATGTTTATATAGTATATTAGTAAAAAAGTATATATAGCCACGATATATATACTATATGTATGTACTACGCTCACGAACTGTAAATGGTGAAAAGAAGTTGAAAATATTTATATTTTTTTATTATTTTAAAGCTTGAAATGTATTAATTTTATTAAAAGCATTTCCAAGCCACTCCTTGAAACATACTTCATTTATTTTAGAGTGTTTTAAAGTAATTAATTTGATGAAATACATGTATCTCTGTGTGTATTGTGTGCTTTAAATAAAAAAATAAAAAAAATACATGGATAACTCTCTCATTTTTCTTAAATAAAGCAGCAATAATACTGTCAACAAAAAAGTCTAAATATTCTTTTATAAAGGAAGGCGATTTCAATCAAATAAAACCGAGTATTTTGTATGATTCTAGATGGGTTTATAGGTTAGTTTAGTCTGGTATGCCTTCAGGTCACACATAGCTCAGTTATGGTCCTAACTCTATACCAAATAGAGTGTCATCACGTATTCCCTGAGTAGTAGTCATCTTTTAGGATGCCAAATGGGCTTAAAAGTTGGGCAACATTATCTCTTCAAAGAAATATAATACAGGAAAGATGAAGTTCGATCGGATTAGTTAGCTCAGCGTCGTCTAATCCTGTTTTTTTTTATTAAAATAAATAATGTTATGAAACTCCACATGAAACTAAACTTAAAAACAGATCAGCGGAATCTCGGAGTAGTCTATATTTAATTGCTCAAAATAATGAACGCCCCACTTTATAACTATACTACAACTAAACTAAAAATTAAAGTGAATAATCCTGACTCCAGAAAGTTTCTTTGCAACTACGTTTTCAAAAATAAATTGCACGAAAACTCAAAAAATAGTAATAGTATGAACTAAAAAAGGTGGCTGAAACAAGTTCAAACTACCAAAACTTAACACTCTGGCGTTGCAGTGGCGCTCATATCCCCAGGTTCCTGTCAGTTCAAGTTAAACTCTGCACACATGCGCGCTATCTCTTAACGCCATGGCGCTGCACACACACACTCTCTCAAACACACTTTATTATTGCCTACATATAGGCGCGCCACACCCATTTGGTACTTTGCCAAAATACTTGCCATGTACTCGAACACTGCTCACAAGCGCACATAGTTCGCCCAAATTCGTTTTATTTACACGCTTACTGTGCTGTATTCCGTTCTTCACTTCGTTTCTTTTTTTTTGTTAGCAAATTTTCACTGCACTTTACTTGTGTTTGGGCGCTTTTTGCCAGGATTTCGCTGTGATTTTTTCCGAAGCCTGACAATTCAAGTGTAAATGGCGCAGTTGAGCGACCTGCCAGTGCTTTTATTTCATTTTCGGTTTTAGTTTCAACTTTTTGCCTTCATATAGAGCGTAGGTTTTTCATCCATTGACATTTAAATGCATCTTTGGAAAATTTATACGATCTGTTATATACTTTATATATGTATATGGTATATGTGGTGGAGTATAGTAAATAGATAGGCAAAAAATGCAATTAAAAACTATTTGCGAAAGGATATTGAAAATGAATCGACTGTAACAAGCAGCAGATACGTGCCATTCGGCTTTTAATGTAGTGGTGATTATACATTATACTATGTTCTGCAAATAATTATATCATTCTACTTGCTCATGATTCTACCCTGCTTAAATGAAATCTGATAGAAGTATTTTACCATTTTTGTAAGTTTTCTCTATTTGTGTGGTGTGGTATCATTTTGTGGGTTGAAGTCACTGCTTTATGACAATTGGCATATTATTAGCCACAAAGTTTTTAAGTAAAGTAAATTATTATACAGTTTGTAATATGTTTAAAATCATATATCTTTAATTTAAAATCATTAACTTGTCTTATAGATCTTCAATAAAAAGCGAGATTTTCAAGTTTTTCAAATACTCACATTACTCTTATTGTAGCAAAAAACAATTCTAACATGAATTATGACAGTTGTAATGCTAAGCTTAACGCCTGAATTGAATTAATTTCCTACTTCAAAATAAATTAAAATGTATCGCCGAAGTTAGTAAAATATTTCCTTTGGTCTAGTATTTTTCGATATAAGTAACTTTAACTGTAAATGGATATGTTACAAGAGAATAACTCAATATATTATATGAACAATAGCTGTCGGTCCATCAACAGGCTTTACTTGATCTATGAATATATGTATATGTATTTTAGTTATGAAAGTTTTATTTGTGAAGAGATAGTTTCTCATAAGGTGCCATTAGCCCTTCGGAGACTTAGGAAATTTGATCTTCAGGTTGATATAATAATAAAAGAACTGATCGGTTAGTCTTCGTGTTTTAATTTGCCAAAGCTTTTTGAGCTCAATTATTTTTATTTTCTATACCACACATGCGCCGATTCGGCGCCGTTCGCAGCAGCTCGCGCCATTATAACCCACAATTTTATACCTGAAATTTAAACTCGTTATTTCGGCGACATTTGTTTCAACAAGATTATCGCATTAATCAATGTATTTACTGAGAAAACACTTCGGTGAGCAGATAATTACACGTTTTGGGCCGGCCGATAGACCATCAAGATCGTGTGATGTCACACCGTTAGACTTTTTTCTGTGTGGATATGTAAAGTCTAAAGTCTATCCTGCTCCTTCTTCTGTCCTTCTAAATCATAAATCAAGATGAAGCACATTTCAAAGGTCCACCATACTTTTCTATTTGCTTATATTGGTTGAGTAACTACCCGGTCTCAAGTATATGAAATACACACCATACACCCAACATCCCGAAAAATAAAGAAACTCATTCATTTAAATTTGAAAAAATATAGCGTAGCAGAGCTATAAACAGACTAGTACGTCCTAGTTGGTTTGATTTACTGCAATTTTATGTTACTCTACTTTTAAGCGCATAAAATAACAAACACGTGAGTGTATGTAGCGGCAAACACACTTACAACATTTTAATATTGCGAAAAATATATAAAATAAAAGAGAAAAGCATATAAAAAGCAAAGCGAAATGAAAAAAAAACATCATCAAATGGGAACACGTCATTATTAAAAAACATAACAAAATAAAATAAATTTGAACAAAAGATTTTTACGAACTTAACGACACACACACACACGCGCAGATACATTCGCGTGAGAGAAAGAGACCAAATAAACTGGCGCATGGACTCACATACACACACACATACGACATACGGCCATAAGGCACACAAAAGGAAGGAAGCAACGACATGAAGAGTACGAACCGGCGAATAAGTCAACGACGTTTTGTCAACGAACAAATGATGAAGCATGACCAGGACCCAAGCACGAAATAATGCGACAGCAACAACAAACAAGCAAACGACCGACCGACGACATACTTAGCTGACAGCCGAGCAGGCTGTTGCTAGCTAAAGCTGCAGCACAAGGAGACAAGCGGTAGTGCGGTGGATGTAGGCTGGGGTCTCCAAACATATGTAGAAGCACAAAAGAGAGTTAGACAGCAAATAGACGAAACGACAAAAGTGTACCAGCACCAACAACGGACAACCCGCGAGACTTTTTCTAACTTTACAGGCCACAAGCACATGCATACGTGTGTGTTTGTTGGACGCGACCAACAGTTGGATGAAGGCGCGATTGCAGCAAAACGTTGCGCTACATGTTGTTATTGTTTTTGTTGTGTATGCGGTGACAGTCGGCGCCATGCTGTAGAAATGGGCAACGAAACAATGGACTAAATAAAAATAATATACAAAGAAAAAACAGCGAAAGCAACAAAAAAACATGACACAACAACAACGGCAACAACAATAAGCAGTTTGTCATACTCGCACGGTGAATGGTGAAGAAAACCATTGCAGATAGAAGCGACATAAGCAACAACAACAAATAATGTTAAATACAACAACAATAAGAAATATAAAAACAACAACAACAGCAATTCCGAAAGTAACAAAAATAACAATAGCAGAAATTTCGCCTGCTCCAACAAACAATAACAAAAATATTTACAATAACAACAGTAAAAACTGCATACAATACCAACAAATAAATCAACAACAACTAAACATAACACAAGTGATAAATAAAAAATAAGTAAGTCGACAAAATGAAAAATTCCCCAACAACAACAATGCGCACAATACCAACGATAGAAGCTGTAACCACAATAGCCATAATGACTATCAACACAACACAAATTTCCACCGAGAATCAGCAGAAATTTTTCTTTTCGAATAACGGCACACATTCGGACGTGGAGACTCATACATAAACACACAAACACTCATATACATATGTACTCGTATAGGCATCTAACCACATTTAGTACAATGCATTATGATCTACACAGTAAGCTGAATATTTACTCATTCGTAAATCTAGGCTTCAGTCAACATATGTGTGTGTGTGCGTTCCAACTTGACATGCGAACAAATGACAGCTAAATTAAGAAAAATGTTCACTGCACTGATTCGTATTATGAGAATATAACGTGGCAATGTGGTCAGCAACAATAAAGCATTCAGCAGATAACATAAATATCGCGTTTAGCTTTTCGTGCAACAAGATTTAATGAGGAGGTACTGGAGAGTTAAATTGATTTAAGATTGCAAACGCGATTATTCTCCCTTTGACATTTTTTAATAACTTTCTGAGGTATATTTTTTTCAAAACTGACCAATAATTACTTTTTCAGCAATGAAGAGATTCATAGTTCTTTTGCTAGTTCCATATTTAAGCAACGAATCCTTTAGAATACCCATAAATGACAAAAACAGCAATATAAGGCACACCTTTCCACTAGAAAATAAAACAATTGAGAAAATAATTTGTAAATATTTATTGAAACCTCATCCTATTTGTTTAAATCTCTGTAGCTTTTCTTATATTTTTGGTATCTCAATTGATCTGCTAATAAAAACAACAGAACGAGAACGTACATTTTAGTAAGCCAGTTTTGAGAAAACATCTTCTTTACTTCGAACGAAGACTGTATATCGACTGTACCGAATGGAAATGAACTAAAATTATAATATATTTTGCAATCTCTTTTATATTTTGTTGCTATAATAATTGGTATAATTTGAGACTTTATGCTAAAATTAGTTAACTGGCATGACGAATACTAAAAAATATTTACTTAACTACTTATTAGACGAGACTTTAGAAAAGTTACAAAAAAAGTTCATTAGTACTTTAAACGGTTAATATGAAATAATGATTTATATATATAATTATTTATACACATAATTAAATTACACTCTACAAGTACCCAGTAGGACTTTTATACATAATTTACGAGTTAAAGGTTTAACAGTTGTCATTGTTGAGCACAATTCAAAAGTTTTTTTGTAATCTGCAAGAACACTCCCTTTTAATCTCTAGCTTTGGTCATTCATATGTTTCAGATCCTATTATATCTGGATCTAGTCAGTCACCAAGTAAAAATAAATCCATTACTTTTCCACTATCACTAATATCTTTAACCCTATTGTGACAGTCGATTTTCTCTTGAGGGCAATTTATGATCAGTAAAATTATAACCCATAGACAGGAACAGGTAGTAATCCGAACCATATAGTCGATGCATAATAGTCACCCAAAGCTTCTGCCGAGTCACTATCGATGTGGCATTGTCCTTATGGAACACATTTCCTCTGTTATTGCCCAAAACTAAAGTCTTCTTGAAGATTGTCTGAGAAGGTTATTTTTCACGAAATCTTATCTCTCTTACGCGACATAGGTTTGGTTATACCACGCGAGTTATAAATAAATACAGGTATTTATTGGAAAAATAATGAATTTCCATTTACTGGCCGTATACGAATATATATAGTACCGTTTTACATTGCAAAATTTTGTTAAAAGTTTCTTATTTTGATTCTTCGAATATTACGAAATATGTCATCTCTCGATTTAAATGAGCAAACTAGTAATAAATATTTTCTGACTATTTCAGGAATTAATAAACTATTACAGAATATCCCCAAAAAAGCTTAAAAATGCAAGACAACAACAACAAATCTAATGAAAGCGTTTCTGAATAAGGCTTTATTTCAATATGCCTTTATATCTGTTCATAGAGAGTATAACCGACTATAAGTTTGTTATGGTTGGTTGGTTGGTTGAAAAGGGAGGCGAAGAGAGCCTGACCGCAAGCGGCCGCACTTAGGCCATTATTAGGCCCATTGTGCTCCCCGTTTGCTATAAAACATATAAAAAATTAAGGGAAAAATTAAGGGAATAATAAGTATTATTAGCATTGCCCAATAAGCGCGATTCCGTTGAGATCCTGGGGATCCTAGCAGATGCAAGTTGCCAAAGCTGTATTGAGGAAGGCAAGTTGGAATTATCTAAGTATCTCCACCACCAATGTCCAGCTAGACTGAGGTTGAAACACATTGTAAGGCTCACCTTCAGCTACTTCACCGGCTCAAGGAGTTTGTAATAGATTCCAAGTTTATAATAAATTGCCGAATCATAAAGGTCTTTTTGATTCATTTGAAGTTTATTGGTATCAAAAAGGACCCCGCTCAAAACTGTTCAAGTAAGATTTTCTTGCATATGCCTACTTATACCAGTTCGGTTAGTTAGTTTATACCAGTTCGGATAGGCATAAGACTCGGTAATAATTATTAGCAATTTTTCTTATCCAAATACAAATTTTTGTTAATAAAATGAGAAATTATTTTATAGACAGTTGCGTCGAGTCTTTCGTAAAAGACCCTTTTGAATTTCGCGGCTATGTATAAAGCGCCACAGAGTTCGTACCTGACAATACTATACATCTTTAAGACCTGTGACGAATACCGATCAAATCATGAAAAACATCGAGTTAGACCGACATTTTTGAAGCGGATGGTGACTGGCGACGAAAAATTGATCACATACGAAAATATCAAGCGAAAACAGTCGTGATCGAAGGCCGATGAAACGTCCCAAACAGTGGCCAAGCCGTGCACTATGTGCTGCTCCCATATGGTAAGACGCTTCATTCTACCATCTACTGCGAACAAATGGACCGCTTGCAGCAGGCGGTCAACCAGAAGCGTCCAGAATTGGCCAACAGGAAGGCTGTAATGTTCCACCAGGACAACGCCAGACCACATACTTAGATGACTCGTCAGAAGCTACAGGAGCTTGGATGGAAGGTTTTATCGCATCCACCATATAGCCCGGACATAGCGCCAAGTAATTGACACCTGTTCCTGTCCTTGGCGAACGCGCTTGATGGTATAAAGTTGAACTCAAAAAAAGGTTTGTGAAAAGTGGCTGTCCGAGTTCTTTGCAAATAAGGAGGGGGGCTTCTACGAGGGGGGTACTCTGAAGTTGCCGTCTAGATAGAAACAGATTATCGAACGAAACGGCGCATATTTGAACTAAATCCGACCACTGTAACACTTTTTATAAAGCATAAAAGCGGAATGGAAATATTTGTAAACCTAATATTATATATCATATATAGTATTTACGAGGTGTGTTGAAAAAATTATGGGAATTGTAATAATTTAAGTATTCTATATTCATTGTTTACTTTGTCTGTAGCACCCGTTAAGGTTAGAACTGTTTTTATGAGCTTGGCAATTTTCCTTTGTTAAAAGCTTTGTTGCTTGTTCGTGAATTCTTGGCCAAAAACAACACTATAACGAAGTCCCAACTACAATATTCGGCAGACACGACTCCGTGTAATCTTTTCCTATTCTCATAAATTAAGCGAACCGTAAAGCGCCGTCGTTTAACAAGCATACATGAAATCGCTGAAAGATTGAAAGGCTATCCGAAAAACCAAGTTTGAGAAGTGTTTCGCCGATTAGAAGACGTGATGGAATAAATGTATAATATAGACTGGGACATATTTTGAAGGCGGCAACATTAGTGTAGAGGAATAAATACATATCATCTTTTTCAAAAAGTACGAAAATTTCGTAGTATATATTGTACAATTCGTTTTCCGAATATTCGGAAAAAATAACCATAATAAAATCTGCTATTTATACTGCTCATGCATGCAAAGCTCAACAATCTCTACTACTTACTATTACCGAAAAGCAAATAAAAATTAATGTCACCACCAATTAAGCACATTAATTATAAATAAAATCCACTCGCAATAAATTGAAATGCAAGTTGTGCCAATCGAGCAAATATATGCGCATACATAATTATATGGCCGTTCGTTGTTCACTGAGGACAACAGACAAAGGCAAGCAGATGAGCAATACACAAGCACACACACATCTACAAATAGACATAAGCAGTACCATTCCCTGCTTATAAGAGGATTCGATAGTGGCAGTAGCGCTTGGGCGCCTAAAAGCACACCGTAGTCAACGGACACACACACACATTCAAGCAACCCAAATACATAGACAAGTCGAGGCAAGTGTAGCAAGGCAACGATAGCCAAGAATGAATGCTGCAACAACAATAATAATAACAGACACATTACACTATTGCCAACATTATTGCATTGCATTAGTTGTAGAAACGGCATTAAAACAACAACAACTACAACAATCATTACGGCAACTGGAATGGCAGACACACACGAATACATACACATTTATATATTTATATTTACATAGAGGTAGAATCTTTAAAGCAGCAGCATTATGTAGCCAAATCCATGCGGACTCCATCAGCTGCGACTGTTGGCGCACCAACTTTGCATGTATCCTTTTTCGTGCAGCGCGACTGTCGCGAATTTTGCCATTTGAAGGAACAGCAAAAAGTAAAAAAATCGAGTAAAATCGTGAAACATTTCTGGCGCCTGATGTCTGCATCGAAATGTGTAATAAAAAATTCTAAAGAAGCTGAGCATAATGACCAAAGCGTATACGAAAGCAAATGTATGCGTGTGTGTTTGTGGAAAGCAGGCAGCAGACAGCATTCAGCAAACGACAAGTAACGGCAACTGGCAACGTCTGTCAATGACATTTCGTGTTCGTGTATCGCACGAATATGCTGCAAGCGAAATAAGTGCGATTGCCGGCAGAAATAAATACACATATATACATACAAAGAAATAAAAAGCAAATGGATGAATCGAAGACGAATGCAAGTGATTGCAGCAGACATCTAAAAGGAGTACTTTTTCATATCATAAAAAATATGTATATACATACTTACATATATACAAGTCTATATATATATAACGCAAATATATAAAGCAGCTCATGTATATATATACAAGTCACTCCATGATACATACTCGTACATTCGTAGTAGTACCACTGCACACTGAATTGGAGCGACGAGTTCGGCGACGACGGAAGGAAAGCAGACCGGATGTTGGAAGCAGCGGAGCAGGATACGCTCATTTAAGCGAAGTCAATGCAACTGCATTTCACAGCCGAAAGGAAATCACCAACGAGCTGGCTTTTGGTCGTGCTATGGATTGCTAGTACCAGCTCTATCGAAAGTGATATCTCTACCTGGAAGAGGTGCGGAAATGAATTTGTATTGCAGGATATTGCATTGTAAGCAATGAAAGCCGTCATGGGTTAGCCGCCGCTCAAGCGCTGCTACATGTGATGTGGCGCGCTCGTCATGCAGACACTTGGGTTTATCGTAATAGCTACTGAATGAAAAGTTAAATTTTGATTGATTTGGCAGCAAGCGAAAAATACAGTTCTATTAGTAGATCATATCTAATCAAAAACTCAAGACACTCTTAAGGCACGTAAAGAAACTTAATGTTACACTAATATTGAGGCATCTTTGTATACACGATTTATTTAAACGTGTGTGTCCTGATATGGTTAACTAACTTTCCAAACAGCAATATAAAGCACATCTTTCCACACAAAAATAAAATAGAATAGAGAGAAAAATTTGTGAACAATTATTAAAATTCGAATAAATCTTCATTTCCTAGTTGATTTACAGAGAAAAACAAATCAACGAGTATTAAAATTTTATGAGACAGGTGCTGAGAAAACATCTTGTTTATTTCGAATGACGTCTGTGTAACGACTGAATCGAATTACATTTTTTCGCAAATATATTTAATATTTCGCTTTTATAGTTGCAATAATAAATACTATAATTTCAAATGCGCCATTGCTACTTAATAGATACATTAGTTATACTAGCATATCGAATACTGAGTGATATATGATGAAATTATTTATTAGACGTGTCTGTAGCAAAGGTAAAAAAAACAAGTAAGGAAGGGTTAAGTTCTGGTGTAACCGAACATTTTATATTCTTGCAATTTATTTATTTAACTTTATTTATATTATATAATACACAATTTGACCCACATATTCGTCATATCGTCATTGTATAAAGTCCATTGAAAGTTGGAAACCATAATATTAGGTTAGAAGCACCGAGGCCCTCGTGTTCGATATATCTTCTTCTTCTTAACTGGCGTAGAAACCGCTTACGCGGTTATAGCCGAGTCCACAACAGTGCGCCACGCATCTCTCCTTTTGGCGTTTTGGCGCCAATTGGTAATACCAAGTGAAGACAGGTCCTTCTCCACCTGGTCCTTCCACCGGAGTGGAGGTCTCCCTCTTCCTCGGCTTCCACCAGCGGGTACTGCATCGAAAACTTTCAGAGCTGGGGCACTTTCATCCATTCGAACAACATGACCCAGCCAGCGTAGCCGCTGTCTTTTTATTCGCTGGACTATGTCTATGTCGTCGAACAACACATACAGCTCATCATTCCATCTTCTGCGGTATTCGCCGTTGCCAATGTTTAAGGGACCGTAAATCTTCCGCAAAACCTTTCTCTCGAAAACTCCTAGTGCCGTCTCATCGGATGTTGACATCGTCCACGCTTCTGCACCATAAAGTAGGACGGGAATGATGAGGGACTTGTAGAGTTTAGTTTTTGTTCGTCGAGAGAGGACTTTACTTTTCAATTGCCTACTCAGTCCATAGTAGCACCTGTTGGCAAGAGTGATTCTGCGTTGGATTTCAAGGCTGACATTATTATCGGTGTTAATGTTGGTTCCTAGGTATACGAAATTATCTACAACTTCAAAGTTATGACTGTCAGCAGTGACGTGGGAGCCAAGACGCGAATGCGCTGACTGTTTGTTTGATGACAGGAGATATTTCGTCTTGTCCTCGTTCACCACCAGACCCATTCGCTTCGCTTCCTTATCCAGGCGGGAAAAAGCAGAACTAACGGCGCGGGTGTTGTTTCCAATGATATCGATATCATCGGCGTACGCCAGGAGCTGTACACTCTTGTAAAAGATGGTGTTCGATATATGGGGCCTTAAAAACCTATGGTCCGATTTCGGCGATTTTTAGAATGGGGCTGCCACACTATAAACATAGTATTTGGGTAAAGTTCTGCACCGATATCTTCACTAGTGCTTACTTTATATATTGTAAAGTAAACGATTCAGATCGTCTTCAAAGTTCTGGTATATAGGAAGTAAGCGTGGTTGTGAAGCGATTTGGCCTATTTTCACAACATATCATTGGGATGTAAGGAAACTATTACAAACCAAGTTTCATTGAAATCGGTCGAGTAGTTCCTCAGACATGGTTTTTGACCCATAAGTGGGCGACGCCACGCCCATTTTCCATTTTGTAAAAAAATCTGGGTGCAGCTTCCATCTGCCATTTCTTATGTGAAATTTAGTGTTTCTGGCGTTTTTCGTTAGCGAGTTAACCCACTTTTAGTAATTTTCAACCTAACCTTTGTATGGGAGGTGGGCGTGGTTATTATCCGATTTCTTCCATTTTTGGACTGTATTAAGAAATGGCTAAAAGAAACGACTGCAGAACGTTTGGTTTATATAGCTTTATTGGTTTGCGAGAACCTATTTGGGGCTTTATTTATGGCTTAGTTATGGCACTTTATGTGTTTTCGGTTTTCGACATTTTGTGGGCGTGGTAGTGGTCCGATTTTGCTCATTTTCGAACTTAACCTTCTTATGGCGTCAAGGAATACGTGTTCCAAGTTTCATTAAGATATCTCAATTTTCTCTCAGACGGACGGAGAGACAGACATCCGTATCTGAACTATACTCTTCACCCTGATCACTTTGGTATATATAACCCTATATCTAACTCGTTTAGTTTTGGGTGTTACAAACAACCGTTATGTGAACAAAACTATAACACTCTCTAGCAACTTTGTTGCGAGAGTATAATTATGAAGTTTGCAAAGCGGTCTTAGTCTAATTAATTAATTTGTTATTTATTTACTTACTGCAAAATTACCTACTTCAGTAATCGAGTACATAATTACTTAATATATATACTTAGGTATGTATGTAGGTAAAGTAGGCCTTAGAAAGCCAATTGTGAATCCACCGGGACTAAAATCCACTTACGCTAGAATGTTCTCTTTGAACCATTCTGTGGCTTTTATGAAGTTAGGCAACTCAACCAGTTTGATGTTCGCAACCTCCGGGATATCGTCGAGAAAACCGTGACCGATTGTTGATTATTTTCCTGTACAATGCTTTGCATTCACATAGAAGATGTACCACAGTCTCTTCTTCTTCTATTTCTTGGCACCTTCCACAGTAGTCATTGTTTGGTAACCCCAGTCTGTCGGAATGTCTTCCTATCAGACAATGACCAGTTAACACTCCAACTAGAGTTCTTATGTCCTTCGTTTTACAGCCTTTATTCCAATCAGGCCACGTTCTCCTGCTAGTTGAGCAAGTCACAGATACTTTCCATCGCGATTCGGCCCAGTCTATGACCTGTTTATCGATTAAGTGTCTACAAGTGGGCAGCGGCCTGCATATATCCCCATTACTGGGATCCAATTGTAAAGTTGTGCCCAATCTGGCTAGTTCATCTGCTTCACAATTACCCGGAATATCACTGTGTCCAGGAACCCATTGCAAGTTCATCGTATAGTAAAAAGACTGTTTCATTATTAGCTCATGGCATTATTTTACTATCTTAGAGGAAATCCTTAGGGTCTTAAGTGATTTTAAAAAGTGAGTGTAAGTGATTGTAAAAATATAAATATTTCTCGTCGTAAGCACCTTCTATGCCAACACGAACAGGCTTTCTTTTATTGCAGTAATCTCTGCCTGAAAGACGCTGCAGTGATCTGGTAGTCGGAAGGCGATTCTGGTATCTAATTTTTCCGAAAAGACACCACCTCCAACTCGTTTATCTAATTTAGATCCGTAGGTATATATGCTTATTTCTTTTTCCTTATCAACCTCGCTTTTGTCCCACATCTCTCTAGTGGGGAAGATAATATTGAGGGTTGTATGTAGATTTAATTCTAGTGGATTTCGGAAATCCAATTGCTTGAGTCAATAGGCAGCAAGTAGAGAATTATATATATATATATATCTATAAATTTACCAGTAAGTAAAAAATTATAAAATTAATTAATTTAAATAACTCGAAAAATAATTAGGTAATTGAGTCAAGAAAATTCAAATTAATTGATAAATAAATATTTAACGAACTAACTATTTAGTAGGACAAGTAATGAGGTAAATATTTTAATATTAAATAGTACTTAATTACTTACTTACCTTCTAGCTTAATTACTGCACTAAATATATAATTACTTACTTAAGAATTTTCTGAAAATATTTATATAATTACTTAAGATATTATTAGAAATATAATATTATAGCCTATTTAACTACTTATTTGCAGTACAAAGTTACCTACTTAATTATAATAATTCATTTGATTACTAATTTAAGGTACTTGTGATATAATCAATTACTCATATTTATTACCTTTAGGTATACTAATTTACTTGTTTATGTTTGATTACCAACGAATTACATAATTCTGTAATTCGACTATTAGTTACTAGCTTATTTACGTGCTTTAAAGTAATTAAATACTTTGTGTATTATTCTATGGCATATTGCTTTATACGCTTCTTTACTGATATTCCAACCATGCAAATACATAAAGTAATTTGTTTACTCTTGGAATTACAAATTTTTTGAATTATTAATTATTTATTCTCACTATTGTCCTATGCTAATTGCATACCTATTGTAACGAAGACTCCCTTTATTTACTTACATATTTTTTTTTACATTATTACTTATATTAAAATTATTTACTATAAGTTACAGAGAATACTGCATACCTTTAAATTCTATATTTTTTTGTTTTTCAAAATCAGCAGTAGACATATTTTGGACACCTTGCAGTCACGCACTTTTGTTAAGTAGTGTTATTTTGAAGTGAAAAATTATTTTTCGTTTTGTTTTGCTACAATATGAAACCGAAATATAATTTTAATACGCCTTAATGTATGCATTGTAACTTTTAATATTCCTGATAAATTATTCATAAGCAACGCACGTAAAAAATTACCAAAAACAGCTGTCGAAATTTTTTCTGACAGCCAACAATGTAACCGCAATGCGCAAAATCAGACATCAATATTACTGGTGTGATGTCTGGTGTGTTCTGTGCTGTCTTCACAAAAAAATGCCAATATAAAGCGTGTATACTGTGCAGACAATACGATAAGCTTCATAGACATACAAACTCAAAAAACATTCTTAGAATTCTTGCAATATGTGAGCTTTCTTTTAAAGGCATTGAAAGCTGTTGAGTACAATCGCTGAATATTTGATGAAGAATGAAGTGAATGGACTCTTACACAGCACAAAACTTGAAAATCTTGCATGGAAAGAACTGCAGTGTGGTAAAACAAAAATATTAAACGAGTTTCTGAGAAGTAAGATGTACGATTTACAACAACATACATATGTAAATTTTTTTGTACATCATATCATGCATTGGCCGTGGTGGGAGAGGCATGGAGGCTGAAACGTAAACATATTAACATTGCTAATGAAATTTGAATGACAGTAGCAAGCCGAAAACAATGTAACAACAAGTAGCAACAACAATAACAACAATATCTCGATTATAGAGAGCCTCTTATGTATCTTACACGAAAACATGCGGAGAGAACAAAACAACTGTATCTACAAACATGCGAAGGTCTCTATGTAGCCAGGGGCTACCACAAGCAACCCCCATAATGTTGTAAGCACGAATATGCATGGAATCAACCACCATTTTAATCGAGGTCTACAATTTTTTTTAATGAAATCAAGTAGCTGTGGCAACATTTTCTAGTATGCAGGTATTTCCACAAAAGCCAATTAGAAGTATTATTTTTTAGATTTTTCATAAATTAATGTATGTCTATAAGTAGAGCTTTCTTTACAACAAAAGCTAATAAATATCTGACATCTATCTAAAATATAAGGGATTCAGAAAGGTTAAAATTAGACTGATGTGTTCTAAACACTTTACTAATTATTTGTTGAGCTATTACAATCAGAAAGAGGAAATAAAAGACCCCGCGTAGAAATAGCGAGAGAAAATACTTGAGTTTTTCATTTTTATCAGTCAGTTGTTGAGTTATTTTGATTTATTCAAACCCTAAGTATATATATATATATATAAAATGGTTTCTGGATTTTCAAATCCAATGTAATCGGCAAATATGTGTTAGCTCTCAACAATCATAATTGGGGGCGGGAACACTTATGAGTAAATGCTTTAAAAGCATACAGTTTATCATGTAAATACGGATGTTTTGTAGCCGATATCTTATATTCTATATATATTGATAGCAAACATTACCAGTCCCTCAGAAGTGCAATCGCTTCTGGTTAAAGAACTTGAAAGCTGGGCGGGGCCACGCCCACTTCCCCAAAAAAATTACATCCACAAATGCCACTTCATAATGCAATCCATCATTGGCTTAGTTATAGCTCTTTATATGTTTTCGTATATTGCCATTTTGTGGGCGTGGCAGTGGTCCGATTACGCCCATCTTCGAACTTAACCTTCTTTTGGTGCCAAGAAATCCGTCTTCCCAATTTTATCAAGATATCTCCATTTTTACTCAAGTTACAGCTTGCACGGACATGCGGACGGACAGACAGACATTCGGATTTGAACTCCACTCTTCACCCTGATCACTTTGGTATATATAACCCTATATCTAACTCGCTTAGTTTTAGGACTTACGACCAACCGTTATGTGAACAAAACTATAATACTCTCTTAGCATCTTTTGTTGCGAGAGTATAAAAATTATAAATTATATATGAGGGCTGAATTAAGTTCTGTACCGATTTCATTAATTGTCACCACCAAGGTAATGGTGGTAATGGTCACTTAATGTTACTAAGATATCCTACATATTAAGCGACATATACGGTTTAAGGACCGCTTAATATTTGGTATATTGGAGCTAGGAAAAGTTATGACCCCATTTTACCCAATTTTAGCATAGAGAAGAACACATTATTAGCAGAAAAATGTTCTCTCTGAATTTCTATAAAATATCTAAGAGATATATATTCGGTGAAAAAAATATCCATAGGCACTGTGGACCTAATGTTCGGCAACAGGGGCCTTGAAAAGTTATAGTATGATTTTCATATTTTTTGAATATGCGATAAATTTATTAATTCTTTATTTATATATTGCAAAGTGGAAAAAATCAAACTGAATTCGTGGTTGTATGCCGATTTCACACATTTTCATCACATAACAACAAGTTGGCAAAATAACGAATAATACATTTTGTTGAAATTAGTCGAGTAGTTTCCTGAGATATAGTTTTCCGCCCGAAGGTGGCCGACGCAACCTAACCACACGCACTTTCCCAAAAAACCTTCCCGTACTTACTACATGGAACTATTATCCTCTTGTATTCTCAGTACTTTCATAGCTTAATTTGTGGTCGTTTATGCCAAGAGAGTGCCATGTGTACCAATTACCACCAACATAACTCAACTTTTAATAAAGTTAACGATTGCATGGTGCAACATGTTGCGAGAATAACAAACATAGCTAATTAGTTCCTAAATTCCTTATAAACGTATAATCCTCTCGCATTGTCTACGAAATGCACTCCTCCAGAAGGCCTCTTCATTATGTCGAATACATACGTTTTGCAGAAGTAACTTAAGCTTAAGCTGATTCATACGTTCAAGAGTTCAACACAGGTGGCAAATTCTTCGAATTCGTTATAACACAGATTCTAATGAATACGCCTGAATGTATACTACAAAATATGGCTGCAAATGAGTAACAAGTAGTTATAATGAGCAGCATGGTATTCCTTACTAAGAAATCTGTACTAATACGGAGAAACATAAAATACTCGGAGGTGAGCATGTTGCATATGCAGCACGAACTTCTTCGTAAACAGCGCTAAACTAAATTTAGCAGGAAATTTTTAACAATTGTGTATAATTACCCGAAATTTACATCAACAACAAAGCAAATACGAGTGAATGTGAACATATTATTATATTATAAGAGAAGCTTTACACACACACATACAAACGCGCTGGGTTGACAGCCAACATGAATAGTGTAAGTGTAAATTTATGCTGTAAAAGGCAACTGAAGTCAAGGATATGCGGTGGTGAGAATGAATCTTTCAGTGTAAGCAGTGAACCAAATTATACAACTACAACAAGCAGTGCAAGGCAGGCGAGAATAAGGTGAAGCAGAAAAGGTAGCGGTAGCAACGGTGAAAAGTTGTGGTTAAGGCAAAGCCAACGCCAGCTCCACATTGGCCCTGAAAGTGTGACGATGCCGACATATGCGTTCTTCAAAAAAAAAAAAGAACAAAAATAGTCGCAACGACTGACGTTGGTAACTAGTCGAGTGTGCACACGAGTAATTTACACAACGACCGACCGACCGACCGCCTCGTGGCTGGCTGCTGAAATCCACATTAGCCGCCATGTAATTAAAGGATTTTAACATTGAGTTTTTTTTAGTTCTTTCGAGTGGCATTTGCAGGACGTTAACGACACACAAATTCTACTCGAGCGCATGCCCAACAGCGACTAATGAAACCGGTGCACTTCGCACACACCAGCTCACATACAGAGTATTATATATATATATGGATGTGTGTGTAAGTATATGTTGTATAGCTCAAAAGCGCTTTGTAGTGTGAAACAGTGATGCTTTACATTTATATATATACATATCTACGTATATGTATCTGTGTGTGTTTTGCTGCGCGCGTAACTAATTTACACTCAACTAGTTCAACTAGTGCATGAGCGGCGAGGACAGGTGCCTGTGGCAGCGGGTGTAAAAAGAAGTGAGGAAAACAATAATAACAACAACAACAGCTACAGCGACATGAAAAACAACAACAACTGCTCCTTATACAAGCAAATGCGAGTATAGTCTGCTTTCAGGCGCTTACCCTCAAGCTTATAATGCCAGCTTGCTGACGATATAAGTAAGTATGCATTTACATATGTATATATGTGGGAGAGTAAGAGTCATAACCAAAGGTACACTTATACATATGAATACATACTATACACATACACACATTTTTGGAGTGCTCGCAGGTAAAAGTTTATTTATATTGTGGGCAAGTTGGACAAACAGTCAGATCGATGCGATAAGCATATATACACATACATACACAAGTATACATATACATATATATATCAAAGTGTTTCCAAAGTGATTTTACAGCCAGCCATTAGGTAGACACACTCCAACAGCAATTCTGTTGAGGCAAAGTCAGATATTATTCTGGAGTGACCTCATACGTATGCACCAAACAACATGAATTTACGCGTGTACGAGTGTCTATGCAATAGCTGGTACTAAAAATTACGTGTGTACAACCGCAAAAACTAACCACAAGGTGTCAAGCTGCTCTCTTGCATTTCATTATTTTACATGCAGCTCACAGTAGGGGCTTTGCATGCCATACACTACAGTGTCTACAACATAAACAACAGACACACATATATACATATATACATTGTTGCTATGTGTGTGTGTGAGTACACTTTCGCACGAAAAATTCATGGGTCAGATATTATTTGTTGTATTGTTTAAGTCATGGCAAACGTTACATGCATGCGTGTTTGTTTGTAGGTGTGTATGTGCGTTTACGTTTCATGCATATTCGAGTCAGAGTGTCAACACATGCTCAAGTGTCAATTTTGACTTTGGATTTCTCGCATGCCAGTTTCACACCTTTACTCTTACTTCTCTTTCGCATTCTCTCTACTGGCATGCTCGGTTTCGCTTTGCTCCTTTGCTTCGACACCATTGCATGCAAATATTTACAATTAATTTCAATGAGACGCAAGAGAATGCGATTTTAAAATAACCATGCGCATTTCGACACACACACACTCACACACATTTGGTGTCTGCATATTTTTTGTAAAATCATGCTCGTAAGATGTGCGTGTCTGTGTACTCGTATGTTTAATTTAAGCCCAAAAGTAGGCAAGCATTGCATTTTAATTCGTTACGTTTGTGAATTACAGCAAACGCACACACAAACACATACATTTTTTGAATATACAATGATATTGAACCGCCAAATATATAAAACACCTGTACACTCTCATATATACACACATATCTGCTGTGAGGTTCAAGGTCTACGGAGACGGAGGATGTTTAATGATAGCTTAATTTGTGCGCTAAAAGTGATAACAACATATCAGTTTAGATTATTTCTATTTTATTTGAGGATGATTTCATTGATGGTACTAGCTGAAACTTGGCTGCTCTCAATAAAAATCAGTGATAACAAGTAAGGAAATGCTAAGTTCGGGTGCAACCGAACATTTTATACTCTCGCAATTTATTGCTATATTTTTATTAAGATAACATATCATTTGACCTACTAGAATATCGAAAATCATTATATATGGTATACGAGGACTGAGGTAATTCCCGAACCGATTTCACGCATTTTTACCACCAAGGTACACTATATCCACAACTAAACGCTCACTTAAATTTGCTTATAACTTTCTGGAAATAGTTCCCAGGTGAGGGTATCAAAAAGGCTCCGTGATGGAGAACCTTAATCTGAAACTGAAAATCGTCTTGCAAGTCATTCTCTTCGCATCACAATCGCGTGCCAGAGAGTCGAGTAACGAGCGCTCGCAGCTGCTTGCTGAACAAAATTTCAAAACCTTCCAAGTACGCACCGAGAGTCGAGTACGGTCCGGGTGCAGCGGCTTGAAGAACAAAATATTAGAAATATACAAGCTCGCACTAGGGCGTCGAACTCTGGGCGCTCCTAACGCTTTCATAATCAGAGAGAAACACAACGGACCCCAAAGACTAGAGGTCGTAATAAAGTTTTAGATCATTGCAAATAAAATATAATTTTCGTGCGAAGCCGGAGCGGTCTGCTAGTCACATATATATTGCCTGGCATTTCCACTTTTTGATTTCAAAACATTGCTTCCATTATTTATAAAAGGTAGGTAAAACCAACTGGGTTATGAGATTTGAGTTTGTTAGATTAATTTTTGTAGCGACATTATCGAAATACTATAGCCATGACGACGAGTTAGCTCACATTAAGGCCGTCTCTTCCGGAAAAAAGGGTGCGAATTTCGACCGATAATTCTTTTCAGACAATAAATGCCATTAAATTTCGAACTTAAAAGACAGTTTTCTAAATTCTGGTCCTCGAAAATGTTCTCATAAAGACGCTCAAATCAATAATAGATCGAAAACACCTTATACGAGTACATCAGTTCGGCTTTCGTGATCACCATTCAAAAATTGGTGCACCGAATCGTTAATTTCGTTGAAAATGGTATGGATAAAAGGAACGTTTGTTCGGTGTCAGGCTTTTGATAGAGTTTGGCATTGTTGTTGTTGTAGCGGTTAGAGTTACGACCCAGAGTTGCGAAATAATTGCTTCCTACCTAAAAGATAGATACTTTCACATAAAACAAGACGATGCATACTCAAATTTGCAACCGATAGAAGCAAATTACACCAGGGAAGAGTGTTGGGGCCAATGCTTTACTTGCTTTTTACAAGTTATATCCCCACTGACTCAAGTTATGTGACAGCGACATTTGTGGATGACACAGCCCTGTTAGCAACAGGAGAGTTAACCTCAGTATCTACCCTTGGAGTGCAAACAGCAGTCAGTGCAATTACTAAATGGGCTTCCAAGTGGCGCATTAAATTGAACGATTCCAAATCAATGCACATAGACTTTACTTTAAAAAACATCATACCATCCCATTTATATAAATGGTACTCCTATACCACATCACAATAATACTAAGTACCTAGCAATCACCCTAGATGCTAAGCTTCGCTGGAAAGAGTATGTCAAGAAAAAAAGGCGTGAGCTTGATCTTGGTGTGAATTCAGTTGTAAACGAACCAAACTTGCAAAGCCTCACGAAATGAGGTTTAGACAGCATGTAAATGAAGAGGCATCCAGCAGACTCATCGGTACTGCTGAACGAGAAAACCGACTGAAACGTAAGAGGCCTTCAGACTTAGCAATGCAACTATAGCAGCAAATGAATTTCTCTAACATTTAGCTTTTAATTATTATTTTTAACTTATTAGAATTAAATTGTTGTTAGTATTTAATCATTGTATACTAGGTACAATAGTAATAAAATAAAATATATATATAAAAGAAAGTCATATATATAACTCAAGTGCATTTAATACATGAAAGTAGTGGAATTACAAACACGACGAAATACACACATAAGCAAATGCACTGAATAAGATTCCAGACAGAACAGATAGGAAGAGGGATAGGTGGCAAGTTATCTGAATAACAGTCACACAAGCATTAAGATTCTTTTACAACAGCACTCAACTAACAACAAAACCTCAACGAAGAAAAATACATAATAAACTGGGTACTTGGCTGCATAAGTGTGGCGACAAAATAGTGGGGTGTTAGAACCCAAAAAAAAGAACAATGTGATGACAGAGTGGAAAAAAAATTCCATCATTCTCTATAGTTTTATGTATATATATATATATAGATATACATATATGTAGGCGTATTGAATTTGTTGTCACTTGAGAGTAAGCAAAGGTAATTTACAAAAGGCAAATTTGCTAACAAAACCCAAGACAAAGGGCAGATTTGAATAGCGGTGAATAAAGAAAAAGCAAAGCAAAAACAAAAACAACGTAAAGTAAACTCCAGCACCACGCAGATTAAAATACAACAACAACTAAAAAATAATAAAAGAAATATGCCGTGTGGCAACAGATCGAGAAAATATTTGGAAACATTATGGAAAAAAGAAGAAACAAAAATTTTTAGGGAGCAGAAAAGAAAAGAGCACACACAATCTCTGCTCTACTCTACTCTACTACGAGCGCAAAGTAGCGCAGAATTTCCAAGAAGGAAATGCGGGGAAAATGATAAAAAAGCAATACACACACGAGCTGCTAGGCAGAGTGGCACAAATCAGACTGACGTAGATTTTGACAAGTGGGTGTAAGGGCAAAGGTCAGGTAAGCAATAAGAAAAACAGGTGCGTGGGCTCACAGCAGGCACAAGACGTTGTTGCAAAGTTAAGTAATGTGAGTGATGCGAGGAATTTGTATCAATTAAAATTAGAAATATCGGGTAGCATTTCTAACGTGAGTTTCTGCTAGCAACAGGTGGTGGAAATGTAGGTTAGTAAAATAAAAATGTAGAATGAGTTTTGGTAACAAAGTAAGGAAAAACTGAATATTCGGATAAACCGATTTGCAATTTTGGAAATTCAAACTCATTTCCGGGTAATTATTAGTAAATATAATAGATATGATTTAGTCAATACTAAGCACATACTTAGTATGAAGACCGTCTATAAGATACAATTTTCTGTCGACTTCATATACATATATTATATATTTTCTGTTCTATATATCATATAAGACTTATAATAGTAATACAAGTAAAGGAATAGAAAAATTTTAAATGTCTGGAATGCAGTCAATAATTACGTTTAAATATTACTGACTCTATAACTCTTAGACAAG
This sequence comes from Zeugodacus tau, assembly GCA_031772095.1. Lineage (NCBI taxonomy): Eukaryota > Metazoa > Arthropoda > Insecta > Diptera > Tephritidae > Zeugodacus > Zeugodacus tau. The sequence continues at coordinate 26,960,579 of CM062649.1, read as the reverse complement.
GAACACCAAAACTTATCTTCAAAGTGATCATGCTTTCAACAATGCGAAAAAAATTCAAATCGAACAAACAACTGGTATAAATAAAATAGACTGGTATAATATAAGAGTAAGACCAGTTAGTTATATGGTTACGTATATACATCAAAATGATCAGGATGACGAGACGAGTTAAAATCCGGAAATCTGTCTGTTTGTCCGTCCATCCATGCAAAGGATAATTTGAGTAAAAATTAAGATATCTTGACGAAAATTGGTAAACATGTTCCTAGGGCCCATGCCATTGCGGTATCGGACTATTGCCACGCCCACAAAATGGCGAAAATCGAAAACACATAAATAAATAAATGCCATAAATAAAGTTATAAAAGTAAAATTTGGTACAAATGATCGCATTAGGAATTAGGGACATACATATTTGGATATAATTTGCAAGATTTGCAAATTAATAAAGCTTTATAAACCGAAGTGTCTGCAATCGTTTCCCTTACGTACCCAATCACACATCATGAAAATAGTTCAAATCTGATAATAATCACTCCCACCTCCCATACAAAGGTTATTTTGAAAATGACTTAAAGTGCGTTAAGTCACAGAAACACTAAATTTTACAGAAAAAATAGCAGAAGGAAGCTGCACTCAGATTAAAAAATGGAAAATGGGTGTGTCGTCGCCTCAAAAACCATATCTCTGGAACTACTGGATTTCTTTCTATTTTCTTGACTTCTGGTGGGTTTTATATTGCATATATCGGTTAATATGTGAGATATCTTTATGCTGACTATATGGGTAATATTGTGTGTTATCTTAATAAAATTAAATCAATAAATTGCTACAGTATAAAATATTCTGTTGCACCCGTACATAGCCTTTCCTCACTTGTTTAACAACAGAAATATATTGAGAATTTGTTAAATAAAATTAGAAAATGTGTGAAATCCACTGTGAATTGAATGTTATATTTAGCTTTTATGAAGAATTGTCTGAAGATTTCCTCTAATACTAAATTCTTAAACAAATAATTTAATGTTCTTAGCCCATCGTAATTTAATAAAATGAATTTATGAAATAATGTTTGCTTCAAAAAGTCACTCACCTTTTGCTCACTTTCGACTGCTTTGCGCTGTTAATCAAGTTACTAACTTCTATCTGTTGAGTATTATCAATGCTTCAATTTGATGCGCTATACTTTGATTTTATTTATGGCAGTTGTTTCACGTTGATTTCCGCACACTTTTTTCTTAATTTAGACAATATTTATATTTATTTTGCGTGCTTTTTTTTACACTCTGCGCTTCCACAAGCAAGAGGTCATTACTATGTTAATAATTCAATTTATTTATTTGCTGAAAAAACGATAAAAAGTTTAAAATTAATTTTCATTAGCAGATAATAGTTCAGTGTTTATTCTAAGCTTATTATGCATAAATCATATCGTAGTAGAACTCTTGGTTATACAGTGCGTATGGGTGATTTTTTGTACTTGTTTATGTATTTAATTTGTTTTTCTTCTCCATAAATATGTTGTATCCCGTAATTTTTATAATTACCCATTATTTGCTTTATAATGTGTAATTTTTGCTTTATAATTTAATTTTTAATTTTCAAACCGCATTCGGTGGTAACAAGGCTTGCATACCTATGCTTATGTTCACCAACTATCTCTAACTCTCCACTAAAACATAGTTTTTGCTTTGGCTAACATACGTATGCACGTTGACGTACCAAAGTGTATAGCCTGCAGCGCATTCACTCACCAACTTTTCCTGCTCTATCACTAACTGAACGCTTGGCGGGTTAACAAAGGTGCCTGGTAAACCATTTTAACTGCTGTCAGCAAAAAAAGTGCGCTGCTGTCCAGTCACTAGGCAAACTAGATAAAGTGGATGTATGGAAATTTTGTGGTTGCTCAAGAGCAGAAGTTGTTCATTTTTTTTTATTATTATGCATGGTGAGTAGTCAAAGCTATTTTGTGTGGATAGAAGCATTTTACATTTTAGAAGAAAATATTTTAATAAAATTCCATTTGGTTTTGGACACATTTCAGATGACCTCTTTATAATTATAATGAATTATTCTAAGTATAATATTATTTATTGAATTGAATTTTTCTCCCCATTTCATTTCATATTCATATTCTCTTGATCCTTTGCCTGTGAAGCGTAGTTCCTAAAAGGTTTAAGATTTCTTTTTTTTTTCATTCTGGGAGAGAAGAAGGGTCGCCGATATGAGTAACAATTTATCGCAAAATACAAAAAACATGCTATCTGGATATGGTATTTAAACGCTAGATCTCATTTCATCTAAATGGGAAAATCCTGCTGTTCATGTTTTTAAAATAATCGAAATTGTAAATATTCTGAAAAATATTTATTTTGCAAAGTCTTTTATGGAAAAACTATAATTAATATTAAACAATAAAATTAATGCTGTATTTAAACACAAACAACAAATATGTTTTCTTTTAATATTAACGAAAAATATGCAAATCACATTTATTTGTATTTAAAAATAGCTGACGCCATACGGTTTCAATTATATTTTTTTGTGTTGTTTTTTTGTCTCTTTGTGTTTGAATGACAAAAAATTTGCACACAAACAAAACAAAGTGGAAGAGCAATGAAAAATATGCGAAGTAAATGAGGCAAACGAGACAGTCAGACGTCAGTGTAAACGACCAAGCAAACCAAACCAAAAACACACACACAACTATTGTGAGTATTATATATAAAACCCCTAAAGGCAGGCAATACAAAACATGTTTTCAGTTATTGCGGGTAAAATAATGGTTTTGGATCGGTATGTGCGTGGTATAGCATTGTAGTTCACTAATGTCAGACGTAAATGTGAAATAATATGTTTTATAAGCAAATTTATAAAAAAATAATAATAATAATAAATGTATTGTATTTAAAAAAATATAAAATAATAACTATATATTCATTCATGTGTTGAAAAAAGCAATTTTTAACAAATAAATAAAAATTGAACTTGTTTACACACGTATGTAGCAATAGCCAATTGTTCCAGCAATTAAAAATTCTGAGAAAAATTTTCAATGAATTGCCTAGTAACTGTGTATTTGTTAGTTTGTTATGGAGCGGCATTAATTAAGTTTATCGGTACCATGAATAAATTTCAGATGCAATATTTTTTCATTAGGGCATTAAAAATAAAATTTGTCCCTAAACGAATACATTAGCAAATTTTTTATAAACTACAGCATACTTGTAGGCGTTGGAGTACTATTTTCAGTATTTTTAACTAGATTTTTAAATTAGGCCTTATAAAAATGAAATCTTAAAATTAATAGCTATGTTTTTATGATCATACATACTACTGACAGTAGGTCAATAAAGTGATAGTAACAAAACGCTCTATCCTTTTTATAAAAATTGCATAATTTTAGGCGCTGAGCCAAAGTTGGAATTGCTACATATTGCATTGTTTAGAAAGATAGTATCATTATCGAGGTGTATCTTACTCCTACAATTATTTAGTTATGAAAAATGTCAGAATCGGTATGATGTCTCTATAAAGTTTACGCCAGAAGAGTACAAGTGCTGCCTTCTAATGGTACCTGTTAGAAAATCTAACCAACTAATTACATCTGTACTTTACTTAAGACGTTTTAGTAGATTAGCTTATACCGTGAGTTACTCAAGATCTATTGTGCCCTAAGGTGTTTTAGAACAAACAGTGTACATATATGCTAATGCATTTAACAAATTACTCTTATATTCAACAGTAATGCTAACGACTACCCTGTCGCTTAAATTTACTACAAATTGTTATTTTCTTAAAGCTCTGAATAAATGTTCCACCCGAACTCAACTTCAATTTGTTTTAAGAATTAGTATATGTTTTTCACTTTCTAAACATAATTAATCACGAATACAAAGCAAATGCTAATTATAAGATAGCCTATCATTATTTCTGCCAAAGTAGACATTGCCTTGTGCGCAGTGAGCCAACACAATTAATCATCTTATATAAAACTACAATGCTAATTAAACCAAATTCCAATAAACAAGAATTTAAAATACAAAATGTTGAAATTTAGGAAATATTATATGAAGGATATAAACCAACAAGAAATCAGTGGGCGCACAAATGTATGCTTCAATTTCCAGAAAATATCTATTATTCTGATGACTTTTAAGGCCAATTTGCAGTTCCACGTATTTGATGTAAATTGTATCATGAAAGTCAATTATGCGAATTTTGAACATGAGATTTTTAGTAAGACATGAGAATAGTGAGCTGTGATATGTTTTAAATAAAGAATAATTTTCAACGAACTGCAATAAAATTGCTGAGAAGCCTAAAACTATTCAATCATTAATACAATCAATTATAGTTTATTTGTAAATTAATATTATGTTAGAAATATTCCTATAATTTTGCCACAATCTATTCTTCAGAAGCCAACATGTAGGCAGTGTAAATTATAACTACTAAAATGGAACACAGAGTCTGACAATAGTCCACATCTTCTTTCTGAAAAACATATATTATAGAATTATTACGAAAATTAAAAAATAATAATATTTGCAAGCTAAAAAGGAGCTTGATTACTTTGTTTTCTCATAAATCCTTAAAGTATGCAACTTATATTTTGATAACTTATAGTAAAATTTTTCTACGAAGTAAATAAAGAAGTCTTGATTTATTTATATAAAGTTTCTAAAATGAGCAAGAAGTTTTTGTCCCTTATGTATTTTGTTTTTCTCCTTAAACTGTGCTATGATTTTTGATTTTGATTTATGTGTACATATATTTACTACTAATTTTACTAATAAAAATATAAAAATATAAATATTCCTCTGCTTAAAGTATGCAACAATTTTTGAAGTTTAGTTTATGTTCCACAACATTTTTCGCCGACTTCAATTGTTACAGCTGCTACTCAATACACCATTGTTATTGCTATTATTAACCTTATTTCTTATTCTACATGCACTTTTGTATCTTTTCCTCTTCTACACATCTCTCTTGCCCCCCTGTACGTTTACAACGATTTCACTATAACACTTCTGCGCATACTTTTTACTCCTTTTTCGCTCACAAATGCGCACACACACTCAAAACAAATTATTTTTACTTTTCTGCTGCTATTGACTGCTACTTTGAAGACTTTGAAATTAATGTCGGTAAGCCCGCAAGAACTTAACACAGTTTCGGTTTGTATTAATTAATTCTTTTTTACTTTAATGTATTTTTACTACCTTTTTGCTTTGCGCATTTTTCGTTTCCACCGAAATTCCGAATTTCTCAGCACACGCCCTTTTTGCACTAAATTCTTCTAAACATTCGAGTGCCAAATTTTCACCGATACCGAGAGGCGACTACGAATTTTTTTTCCGCTTTCACAGACGACGACTTTAAGAAAACTCACACGCTTACACCGCGTCACTTTGTTTAACACACTTAACGATGGAACGCTTGGCACAAATTCACCAACTACTTTTATATGTGTGTATGTTTGTGTTTTTTCCACGTTTTTTGTTGTTGCTCGATTGTACACAAATTGTTTATGGCTATTTACTTTTCGTCATTTACACCGATATACGCATTAACTTGAGCAAATTGCACAAACTCGCTCACAAACGGGGTGTAATGTAGTGAATTTTTGAAGAAAATCTTGTATCTTCGTATATAGATGTGAGTGTGTGTTGTGTGTTTTAATTTTCGTTTAATTTTTTTGTTTTGTTTTTTATTTTTTGTATATTTTTATGGAAGAAAATGTGAAAATTCACTATGAATCAAAAAATGCGCACACACAAAATTTTCACGCAACGTTTTCCAAAGCGTTTTCTTCGACCCGCGGGCTCTGAGGCAACTACTGGCAGCTGCCGCAACGAGTACATTCAATTTCTTCCTCTGACATGGATGTGGATGTTGAAAACGACGACGATGACGACGGTAACGAACAAATCATGGACAAGGTGGACGGCGGAACGTGACTGTTACAGCGACAAGCGACCATGCCTCAAAGATGAAGCTGTGTGCTCACCACACAAAGAGGCGGCAAGAGCAACAAACGCACACTTGCGGCAGCAAATGGATGCTGGAGAGCGAAATATGCAGCATGTGAGAGCGCATGTAAAACAATAAAGTTACAACAAAATACTACGAATTCGCTATATGACACCCTCGAATACTTACACCAGTTAAAATACGCGCTCCATTACTTTGTTGCCTGCTAAACACTCCCAGCATTTGTCCCGCAACAAATGACACAACCGCCGAGAGAGAGAGCGCGAGTGCTAGCTTTGCAAACGGGCGCTCCTGCTCGGCTTTTCTACCGAAATCTGGAACTTGTCTGCCAGTTGGAACTCACATCCGACGGCTGGCTGATTTGTTGTGCGCAGCAGGTGCGGCACATTGCTGCGCAGCAAACATAACGTCAACAATCAATTGACAGCTGAGAAATGAGAGCATGGCAAACAGCAGCCACACGCGACAAAGCGACAAGGAGAAAATCACAAGCGGCTAAAAAGGCGGTGATGCTGGCCAAGTATTTAAAGCATGCAAGTGACAAATGTGGCTTATCACTCTCTCCGAATCTCTCGCTTAGTTGCACAATGCAACATACTATTTTATTCTCTCGCTTACAACAAAACTCTCTGTTTATTTCTGTTCGATGGCGCTTACAAACATCATGCGAAGACAATTGTCCTAGCTGACAGCTCCAACGCGCTGTGGCTGCACGAAACCCAACCGCCACCATCACCGCCCATTCCGTTAGCTTACAGCTTGCAGCCAGCTTGCGCACATGTGCTCATCTTCGGCACAGCATGAAAACAACAAGCGCAAAAACAATAAATACTACACGCAAACAAAATAAACCGGAGAAATTTTTGGTAGCTCTACAAGGATTCCTGCCTACACTCCGGCCGTTAACATATTAGAGTAAATTCAGCTGGCGCAACTCAGCCTCGGCCACTTCAAATGGGTTTGTGCCATTTCAGGCTGGCTCTTGTGTGCGTACACCCTCAAATACATATGTACATACATGCACAGACTACAAAACCCTCGTCGCGCTTTTGTGGAGCACATCTATGTTTGTTATATATGTAGTGTATACCGTTAAAATGTTTCAGAAAGCCATTTTCACTCTGTACCAACTAACTGTGCCATCGTCATATCGGCTGCCGTTGCCGCTGCTTTTAATATGGTTTTTGTTGCTGTTGTTGTGCTTTCAGTTGGCAATCAACATGGTTGGCATTTTGTTGTTGTCCTTGCGCTCAAAGAGAGTACGCGCTTCATTGTTGTTGTTATTGCGTTAGCTGCTTTGTGCCCAAATAATTGCGCGAATGTTGTTGTTGAAGTTCACAGTAGTTGTTGTTGTTATACTGATGTTGTTTTTTATGCCACTGTTGTTGTTGCAGTGGTTTGAATGTTATTATTTTTGCTTGTGTGGTGGCTGTTAATGTTCTTGTTATTGTTGCTGTTGTTGACGTTCTCGTTGTTATTGTTGCTTTTGTTGGCCTTTTAGTTTGTAATTTAGGTTAAAGAAATGTGGATTAACGCCCTTTGTACGCACTATGGGGCGAACGCGAGCACTCAAATACACAAACATATCTTCTCCACATCATATATTTTCGTGGTTACAGTTACTCGATTTATTTATACATATATGTACGTATATGTATACAAGAAATCTCCAAAAATAATGGGCAAGGCTGCGAAAACCCATCAGATTACAGTAGAGTCGTATGAAGTAAGAACATAAGTTTGGTGAGTGCGGAACTAGGTGTGTGAGTGTGAGTAGATATTGAATTATAAAGTGGAGATTTTAAAATAATGCTTAAATAGACTCATAAAACCTAAAACTAGTTTACAATTATTTCTTTTGACATTTTAATATTATTGGAGTAAGCAATAATCTCATCAACAATCAATTCAATGGTATTTATAACGGCATATAATTAACATATAATACATCTAGGTCGATGTCATCTCTCGAATATATTTGTGACTTAGGATTACCACCTATGGTAAGAAATATTTTGAAATTAGCGCCACCTATCGGATTGAATTTAGGTTTGAGGCAGTAATGAAAAATGTAATCAAAATAAAAGTCATTCAATGCAGATCCATGTCGTGAAACCTGCTGTAGAAACTATAATAATTGCTTATGGTTAGACATCGCTCATCAAAAAATTGCTCTGCCTTCGGAACCCTCGTTGATAGTTTCTCAAAATTTTACTAAAGCTTTAGTGACTAATTATTAATATTAATTAATATTGAAAAGAGGTCGAAGTAAATGGTAGGACCGCAAGGTAATCCGTATCAATTGAAGAAAGCAACAGCATCGATAATGCCCTAACTTTTGCACATTTCTAGATCATTGTCCCACAAAATAACTGATTCAACTGAATCACCCTGTATGCGTGCATAAAACTTAACGATCAGCTTACAAGTGCTACTAATGTGTTACTCAATACGAAATTTATTTTACGCACTAACTCCGTACACTATTTGACAAAGATTTTATTACAAAAACTTTGCTTGCGCTTGCTTCTGAGCACGCTGCCTCTTCTACCGCTAATGCTTATCCACTTTAAAAACCGAAGGATTACAGCTAAAGCAAACTGCTCGCTAATACAAACTCACATACATATATACATATAGCTTTGAGTATCACAAAGCAGTACCAAATATACATACATATATACAACAACAATAACAACAATGTACCCCAACTACAACACAACAACTGAGACGAACATAAATCAAGCGAAAAAAGGGCGTATAACGTTACATTGTTGTTGGGCGCCAAAATCCAAAAACTTGTTTTAGTCCATTGTTTTTGCCGCACATACATACATACTGACAAACATAAGTTGGCATACATAGTACGAGCAGCTCTTACGAAGTATGAGTACGACGAGCATACATTCCAATGCTACGACCGGAATGCTCTTGTAATCGGACACCACTAGTGCTCGCACCATATAACCGAATACTCGTACTCTAAACACTTAACAAAAGCTACAAAAAAACAAAATTATGTTGAAGGCACGAAGGGTAAAAAAAAACAAATATTTTGCTTACGTACTCGCACAATTACCGACGAAGTGTCAACGAAGTGTTCACACGCCCACCGCCGCCCATCGAAATGCGACGCATCACGTCAAGTTGTTGTCTGCAATTCGTGTTTTGAAAGAGTGTAAAATGTTGCTAACAGCGGTCTAACTTTGCATGCGCTCTTTAGCTTTAACGAGCAGTCGTCATCCTTTTTGCACTCTCTCTAGCTCTCTCTTTACCTTTTCCTACACTGTTAAGCATATTTTGTAGACTTTTCTTATATATGGTACGAGGGACGACATACCATTGTATATATGTGTATGTAATACGATAGAGTCTAATTATTCTAATATATTTCAAAACATTTGGGTGGAGTTAACATAATGTTATAAACAGCTTATCCTCTACTACTAATTGAATGCTATTGAATGAAGTGGCTGTGAAGATTACCTTTAGTATTCCGAATAACATATGAATACACGAAATGTAGAGATCTTTATTATGCGGTATTACCACAAATTTCCAAGATCCCTTAGACTTTTTGGTACTACCGCCTTTTGAACTCTTTCTCCGAATTTATTGAAATATATGAATATGATTCGCATCACTTAATTAAATTAAAAAACTGGACTATTTTCGAGGCCATTTAGTATAGATCTTTTTACGCATATCATTTAAAGCTACAAAGATGATCCTTATTCAGTTGAAACATTTGTAATTTAATTTTAAGGCTTATTTGTTTAATTATATTAGAGTTAGTTAGGCATAATTTTGACATTTTTTCCATATAAATTAGGGTATAGATTTTTAACAGTAATGGACAATTCTCTATTATAAGAACAAAAAAGTTTTCAGTAAAATGATAAGACAACTCTCCGTAGAAAATAAAAAAAATGTGACGAAAAAGAGAAGCTGAACCATTGCAGTTAACACCGAAATTCAGCATAAGACTAATAAGCAGATACAAGCAGTACAAGTACTCTATAACTTCAATCCGTAACATAGCCAGAGACCATCCCCAGTCTGTAATTTTATATACTACATACTTATAAAGTTCTCCTATATAGTAAGGTACTGGACTTTTGATTCTAGTAAAAAGTAACCTCAAGTTTTATTGTGATAAGTAAAGGTAAAAGTGGAAGCTGATACAAACTAAGAATACCAGAGGGGACCGTAAATGTATTTCTTAAAATTTATATATATTCCAATATAAGCAATAATATTGACTTCATTCAGGAATTTGAATTAAATTAAAACCAAAAAATAAATCAGGGTCTGCGTGCTTTCGAGAGATTTATATATGGGAAGCAAATCCCAATCAGCCCTTAAAATGTTTCTAAAAGTCTTTTATCTTTTGCCAAATTTGCTGATCGCGTTGTGATACTACTCTTGTGGAGATTTATATATGGGAAGCAAATCCCAATCAGCCCTTAAAATGTTTCTAAAAGTCTTTTATCTTTTGCCAAATTTGCTGATCGCGTTGTGATACTACTCTTGTGGACTCTCGGTAAAGAAAAATTTTGCCAGACTGAACCGCGATATGCACTATTGGATCGCACTTAATATTTCTTCTTCTTGACTGGCGTAGACACCGCTTACGCGGTTATAGCCGAGTCCACAACAGCGCGCCACACATCTTTCCGTCTGGCATTTTCCCGCCAGTTGGTAATACCAAGCGAAGCCAGGTCCCTTTCCACCTTGTCCTTCCATCGGAGCGGAGGTCTCCCTCTTCCGCGGCTTCCACCAGCGGGTACTGCATGGAACACTTTCAGAGCTGGAGGACTTTCGTCCATTTGAACAACATGACCTAGCCAGCGTAGCCGCTGTATTTTTATTCGCTGGACTATGTCTATGTCATCGAATAACTCATACAGCTCATCGTTCCATCTTCTACGGTATTCGCCGTTGCCAATGTTTAAGGGACCATAAATCTTCCGCAAAACCATTCTCTCGAAAACTCCTAGTGCCGTATCATCGGATGTTAACATCGTCCACGCTTCTGCACCGTAAAGTAGGACGTGAATGATGAGAGTCTTGTAGAGTTTTGTTTTTGTTCGTCGAGAGAGACGTAAAGGCAGCTCCTATTCGTGCTGTCGAAAGCAGCTTTAAAATCGACAAAAAGGTCTCGATCCTCTTTTCACGGGTCTTCTTCAAGATTTGGCGCATGGTGAATATCTGGTCAGTTGTGGATTTTCCAGGTCTAAGGCCACACTGATAAGGACCAATCAGTTTGTTGACGGTGGGCTTTAGTCTTTCACAAGGATGTCAAGGGGGTTTATCCCACGGTAATTGGCGCAAATTGTGGGATCTCCCTTTTTGTGGATTGGGCAGAGTACACTGAGATTCAAATCGTCGGGCATGCTTTCTTCCGACCATATCTCACCTCTTCGCCGCCGTATTTGAATAGCTCGGCCGCTTTATTGTTCTTCAAGCGGGTAATTGCTATTCTTATTTCTTCACGGTCGGGCAATGGAACATCTGTTCCATCGTCGTCGATTGGGGAATCGAGTTCGCCATCTCCTGGTGTTGTACTTTCACTGCCATTCAGCAGGTTGGAGAAGTGTTCTCTCCACAAACTCAGTATACTCTGGTCATCAACAACTATATCACATCTGGGGGTCCTACAGGAGTGTGCTCCGGTCTTGAAACCTTCAGTTAGTCGCCTTAATATTTGGTATACATATATAATTACAATGACTCGTGCTTATGCCCTTAGGTTATGTTAGATTTTAATTTCTTTTCTTTTCATCTTCCCGTTCTTATTTACAAAAAATTTTGATGAACATTTCCACATAACCACAAACTATCATACACAATCGCATTACGCCATTATTCCATAATTGAAAGTGTGAAATTCAAATTATCTTCCGCCGACTATGTAAACTACCTACCAAAACTAACAAAAAAATTTACCGACAACAAAAAACCAAAATCTTTGTAAGAGAAAAAACTGTGAGAAATTATGTAAAAACTACTTTGCGCATGATAACAAGCAAGCATTTGCATTTAAATTGCGGTTAATGTAGAACAATGAAAAATACAACAACAAAATTGTTAACAGGCGAGAGAGGCAAAGTAAAAGCAATACCCACACGCGGAGTACAAAAATTGGCAACAGACCACCTGTCACAACAAAAATAACATTAGCAATCGTTTAATTTTTACGCAGCACAGCATGTGAACCGAACAGGTGTTCTAATGGCACATGCACACACAAACATACATATGTACATGCACACGCATACTCTTGCACAATTAGTTTTCGACAACGCTTCTATATTTCGCTTTTTGTTATTGTTATTCCTATAGCTGGTGTCTTTTAAATTGTCAACGTAATGTTTTAGTATACGAGCACAGGCAGCCACACATACATACATACAAATATAAAATATATTTCGTTTGTCATTTACATTACAGACTCTTCCCCCCTGCAGGGTAGACAGGTAAGACTGGTGATCAAATATTTGTGTTTAGAGTGCAGACACAGACACAACAATTATGTCATTTTGTTGGCAAGCAATTTTGAATATAAAGCAGGAGGTGTTTACTAAGGGAATGCAGAGAAGCTAACTTGAGTTTCCCGCAGAGAGGACAAGTTCCCAAAAATTATAATAAATGTTCTCAACTTGACTGTGGTTATTAATTCGGCTCTAGACTACAAATCTTCCAAAAGTTCAATATGGATCAAATTTATAACAGAGAAAATCGAATTTTTATTGTTGTAATACTCTTGAAATGGATGTTTAGCGAAGCTTTGGTCGTGTTCGGACCATGAATGAATCAGTTTGAGGAATTTGTGTTTCCAAGAGGTGATACAGTCGATTCTGGAGAAGCAGAGTTTATCCTGATAAAATAATTTATTTTAGTTCAATATCCTAATAAATATGCTATTTTTTCCGACAAGTGATTCTGCATTACAAGACTTGATTCAAAATTTTGCTTTCCGTGAACATCATTATAGATTTTGAAATCGCACCTAAAAATCTTGTGACTAAGTAAGTTTTAATACAGATCTTATCTCAAGTCCATATTGTAAAAGGAGGGATAGAAGTAGGAGGATGCAGCAAACAATACCCATTGAAAGGACTTTCCACCTTTAGCGTAAGGTAAAAATTCAAGCCAACATAAACGAAAGTAATAACGAAAGGCTCATTACTCCAGGTGGTACCTACGTAAATAAAAATCAGCTTTAGTTGTGACATAAAACTGCGGCAAGATAAGAGAACTCTGACCGAAGGTGTAGGAAACGCTCCGGGACCATCACTCGACGAGGTGCGAGCAAACAGCAGTTTGATAATTATTATATTTATTAGTCGAAGGGATCCTTAGAATAGATTAGTAATCTTTACTTCTCATCCTCATCCGGAAAGTAATAAAAACATGTCGCACAAGGAAAATAACTTTGAATTCCTGAGGTTAGAAAAAGCTTGAAGAGAGCTAAGCAACGTGTCTCTTGCAAGGAACCATCTGGGTTTGATGGCAATGCACCATCATGTTCTGGGACCGGCATGAGTAGCACCAATGTTGAATCAGAGAGCGGTAGGAAGTCTTACGTAGAGACAACTTCAGCATTCAACTACCAAATCATAGATATTGGTAGACACAGACCATGTTCCCGGCGCCGTTTTGCCGTGATCAAAAGGACTCATCTTCAAAAATGTCCGTCTTCAAGACCGACATGGGTCTTTGAGAAAGAAGTCTTTCAGCTGAACATCAATTCATTGAAGACATTACAGTCATCCGTCTGCGATGCAAAGGGACAACTCCAAACTGCGCCACGAGTGTATCAATGAGGTGCCTTGGAAGTAGCTACTGGAAGAACTAAAAGTTAGAATACAAAATAAAACTTTTTATGTGCTATTTTGGGACTTTGAGAGGACTTAATTAATAATATGTGGATTCATTTAAAAATCCCATATCAATCCGATATTTGTTATGCAGCACAATTTTACCAAATTATTTCAACTTAAAAATTGAGTTTATTTAGTTAGTGCTCTCAAAGTAATCCATCCGCGCAAAAGTGATGGATTTCTTTAACTCACTACGAACTACTCAAATATGAACGTGGCAGCAGTTGGACTTTTGCATCGCCGCTAAACATTTTCCAAAAACATTTCACAACTACTCAAATACGATTTATCGCGGCCAATTGAAGAGAATTGGAGCTTTTTGCTAATCAAACAAAATAAAATAGTGTAACCAACCTATGCAGTTTTGCCAGTCAACGTTTGGAGGGGCGGTGGTGAAGAAGTGGAGCAAGGCCACCACGCTCCATGTGAGCATTTACAATATTTAATTTGTAGCGGGTGAAAGGGCACCAACAGCATCAACAAACCTACGAACACTAAAATGCACAGCAAACTAAGCGGACTCAAGCAAAAAATCACATGAAAAAAGCGAAATGAAAAAAATCTAAAATAAAATTTTATAAATAAAATGTTAAATGTAAAGCAAAAAAAAAATAAAGCAAAACATTTAGTGCACACGGTTTGGCGCGGTCGACAGCAATGGACACTCGACCAAAGCTTGGCCATGGTCACTGGTAAACTATGTTAGTGCATATGAAAGCTTGCAGCTGTTTGTTGTTAGTGTTGTTGCTGTTGCAAGTTGATATGTATGTAAGTGTAAGTGAGCACAACCCAACCAATTTGAAATGCACCTACACGCTTGAGCTGCTGTTAAGCCTTTAAACTGAATAACGCTTGCAATATGCCAACAACAAGCATACGTTCACAGTAGACACACAAATATATATACATTTGTATTCGCTTACACATATAGAATATATAGTAGAACAAGCAGCAAACAGCTGGCTGACCTTTGACACACACGCAAGGCATGACACAGTTGAGGGAATACAAAAGTGCATACAACATGTCTGGAATGTGTTAGTGTGTATGTGAGCGTGCGTAGATATGTCTGAAAATTGGCAAAAATGGCGTGCCAAGTGAAAGGCGACCGACTCAAAAGGATTCAATGGATCAGATATACTTACCAACGCACCGTATAGCACTCACACATCAACTACCGTTATTACACAAACGCACACACATATGTATATTTGTATGTATCTGAGCTACCGTTATGACACATATACAAACTTTTTGTGGCAGCCAGTTAGTAGCTTGTAAGCATGCACACCGCAAGTTTATTGCGATATATAAGTGCGGTGCGGCGGCGCGACGTTGTGCCTGTGGTTTAGGTGAGCCGTCAGTAGCACTGTGTGAAAGTGTGTGTGTGTAGGAGGCTGTATGAAAGCGCCAAAAAAAGGTGCAAGGCACTGTGCCAGCAAAATTTCAAATGCAAGTAATGGCCATGTTGCAATGTCTGCTGCAACTTGCAACACCAATTCATACAACAACAACAACAATCCATATGCACGACATTTGTTTGAACACCAAAGCGTTTGGTCAGCTGCCAGCATATACGCATACGTACGCACACACATACTCCGACGCATATGTGGTTGTGTCCTGCATTTATGCCAAAACGGTACTTTCGTTGCTTAGCCGTTGCGTGTCGTCTTCCCTGCGAATGCTCGTGTAACTGCATGGTAACATGTGTGTTATTGCGGTATTACCACACTCATATTACGCTCATACAGTCGTAAGCAACTTTCACTTGACACCAATTTGCGGGTGAGTGTGTGCGTGCTTTGGTAATCGCGTGGTCAGGTTGTAAATTAGTTGAATGGTTGGAAATCACCAGAGCTGCGGTGAACGCCAAATCAAAATTTTAAATAAAAAAAATTTAAAAAAATATAATTCCAAGCAACATTGTTTTGTAGTCACACCAACTATAACTTAAGATGTTCGTCTTCAGTTGAGCGCTAACACCTGCGAATTATAGGTCTGTACAAATTACACGAATCGAGTTTACTTACTTCTTAAGCGGACATAAATTTAATCCACAAGTACGGAAGGCGTAAGTGCGGAGGTAACTGAACATTTTATACTCTTGTAATTTATTTAACTCACTGTGTACCGCTGCAGCCGAAACAATTGGATTTCGGCGACGACAAAAAACAAGCTGGTACGATGAGGAATGCCGTCTCGCAGCGGAGAGAAAACAGACTGCCTACCTCGCAACGTTGCAAACAACCACAACACGTGCGGGATGGGATAGATACCGAGAGCTGAAGAGGGAAACGAGACGCATCTGCAGACAAAAAAAGAAAGAGGCCGAAATGCGTGAGTACGAAGAGCTTGAGAAGCTGGCAGACAGAGGTAATGCTCGAAAATTTTACGAAAAAATGAAGCGACTTAACGAAGGTTTCAAGACCGGAGCATCCTCATGTAGAGACCAAGATGGTAATCTGGTAACCGATGTCCAGGGCATATTGGGATTATGGAGGGAACACTTCTCTGACCTGCTGGATGGCAGTGAAAGTACAACACCAGGAGATGGCGAACCCGATTCCCCAATCATAGACGATGGAATAGATATTCCATTACCCGACTATGAAGAAATTCGAATAGCAATTACCCGCCTGAAGAACAACAAAGCGGCAGGGCCGATAGATTACCGGCTGAGCTATTCAAATACGGCGGCAAAGAACTGATAAAGTGCATGCATCAGCTTCTTTGCAAAATATGGTCGGAAGAAAGCATGCCTGATGATTGGAATCTCAGTGTGCTCTGCCCAATCCATAAAAAGGGCGATCCCACAAACTGTGCCAATTACCGTGGGATAAGCCTCCTAAATATCGCCTATAAGGTTCTATCGAGCGTACTGTGTGAAAGACTTAAGCCCACCGTCAACAAACTGATTCGACCTTATCAGTGTGGCTTTAGACCTGGAAAATCCACCATGGACCAGATATTCACCATGCGCCAAATCTTGGAGAAGACCCGTGAAAAGAGGATCGACACACACCACCTTTTTGTCGATTTTAAAGCTGCATTCGACAGCACGAAAAGGAGCTGCCTTTATGCCGCGATGTCTGAATTTGGTATCCCCGCAAAACTAATACGGCTGTGTAAGTTGACGCTGAGCAACACCAAAAGCTCCGTCATGATTGGGAAGGACCTCTCCGAGCCGTTCGATACCAAACGAGGTTCGTGCGACTTCTTTAACTTGATGTTGGAAAAAATAATACGAGCTGCAGAGCTAAATAGAGAAGGTACAATCTTCTACAAGAGTGTACAGCTCCTGGCGTACGCCGATGATATTGATATCATCGGAAGCAACAACCGCGCCGTTTGTTTTGCTTTTTCCCGCATGGATAAGGAGGCGAAGCGAATGGGTCTGGAGGTGAATGAGGACAAGACGAAATATCTCCTGTCATCAAGCAAATAGTCGGCGCACTCCCGTCTTGGCTCCCACGTCACTGTTGACAGTCATAACTTCGAAGTCGTAGAAAATTTCGTATACCTGGGAACCAGTATCAATAACACCAATAATGTCAGCCTCGAAATCCAGCGCAGAATCACTCTTGCCAACAGGTGCTACTTTGGACTGAGTAGGCAATTGAACAGTAAAGTCCTCTCTCGACGAACTAAAATCAAACTCTACAAGTCACTTATCATTCCCGTCATTCTTTATGGTGCAGAAGCTTGAACGATGTCAACATCAGATGAGACGACACTAGGAGTTTTCGAGAGGAAAATTTTGCGCAAGATTTATGGTCCTCAGAACATTGGCAACGGCGAATACCGCAGACGATGGAATGATGAGCTGTACGAGTTATACGACGACATTGACATAGTTCAGCGAACAAACTTGAAATCTCCAACTTTCGCCGAACTGCGAAGGAAAGAGAAGAGTGGCGCGCTCTCATCGATTCGGCTATAACCGGCTAAACGGTTGAACGCCAATAACATATATACAATTTATTTATTTATTGAATTTTATTGATATAAATAAATCGATTTAAATAATCGGCATAAGGTTCCTAAGAAAAACAACACTCATTATTTAGTATCTAGGGGAGTTATGGGAAGTAATTATCTGATTTTGCCAGTTTTGGCACAGAGGCACATTATTAGAAGAAACACAACTTCTTTAAATCTCTTCAGAATATCTTAAAGATTTGCCAATATTTTCGGTAAGCAATTATCCATTGGCAGCGAGGTCCTTATGTATATGTATAGTTATATTCCAATTTGGACGATTCTTAGATGAGCAATGCCACATCAATGTACTAACCAATTTTTGTACTAACCTGAGTGCACTTCTTCTCTACTATCTTTTCAACATAACCTTGGTATGGGGGGTGGGAGTGGTTATTATCCGATTTCACTCATTTACATAGTGTATAAATGGTAATGTGTCTGATAAGTTTGGTTTATATATCTTTTGTAGTTTGGGAGAATAAACAAAAACTTAGTTTAGAAAGTGGCCACGCACATTATTCCAAAAAAAATGTCTGTCAAATATGCCTCTTCCCAGTGTGATCTTCAGCTGTTAATGCGGCCGGCGTAACAATGGTTCCGTTTCGCTTATCCGTAATACAAACCCTCATAATGCTAAGGAACATGTGTACTTAGTTTTTACTTAAGTTATCGCTTAACGGACAGACTCGTCTCGTCACACTGATCACGTTAGTATACACCTACATATGTATATAACCCTATAACTAACAGATCCCTTCGTAAACTGCAGAGTTGAGGCATATTTCGGGCTTAAAGGGTACGTAAGTAAGCCTCGAAATCGAGCGCATAATCACGCTTGCCAACAGGTGTTACTTTGGACTGAGTAGGCAATTGAAAAGTAAAGTCATCTCTCGACGAACCAAAATCAAACTCCACAAGTCGCTTATCATTCCCGTCCTGATGTAGTTCAGCGAACTAGGTCATACTGTTCGAATGAACGAAAACACTCCAGCTCTGAAATTGTTCGATGCAGTACCCGCCGAAGGAAGCCGAGGAAGGTGGAGAGCAACCTGCTTACACCTGGGATCTCGAACTGGCGCCGAATTGCAAGGGAAAGAGAGGAGTGCGCGCTGTCATCGATTGGGCTATAACCGGTTAAACCGTTTCCACGCCAATCACATACATACATACATACATACAAGAATATCCTGAAAGCCTTCACGAACATCTTAGCAATTAGAGGTAGGTTGGGTCGATAATTGTTTGTAACCCGAAGATATTATTTGTCAATTAGCTGAAGTTGGATTCTAAGCTACTTTGGTTCCTCACATCAATCTCAATCGTCTAAATTCCAAATTATTCCATCAGGAAGGAACAATAAGCAAATCAGAACATGAAATCTTCACTTTATACGGAATACTTAATCACATTATGAAATAGGTCTGACAATTGCCCTCCTACCTCATGTGAATCACATTACTCTTAGGCACTTTTAATAAAAAAAAACATTATAATAAGATTGTTACGTCAGGTACGTGAGAACTATGACAATTATATCAAGTACAACTAACCACAGGCAAGATGCAGGCAATCAATGTGTCTTAAGCTTTTATTACAAATATAATTTTAGTATCCTCATATAACACACACATCATACTTAACTTACTAGTATATACGAGGGCTGCTATATATATTTCTGGCCTAGGCAACACTAAGTGTTGCCAGGTGCAATCTGACATTTCCATTGGAAAGTTTGACATTTTTTAGCATAACATCACTCAGAACGTTTTGTCATTTCATCGTGAATTGTTTTATTTACAGGGAATTAAAAAATTCATCTCGGCCAAAAAATGGAATTAACTCGTGAACATTTTCGTGCGATCATTTTTCACAACTTTCGACGTGGATTATCGCAACAAGAGTGCATCGATGAACTAAAATCTTTGTATGGCTATGAAGCACCATCCTATAGCACTGTGAAAAACTGGTACAACGAATTCAATCGTGGCCGACGCTCACTCAAAGACGAATTCCGTGAAGGTCGTCCAAACACAGCCGTTGTGCCACAAAACATCGATGCCGTACGTGAACTGATAATGCAAGACCGTCATGTAACATACCTTCAGATAGAGGCATGCCTATGCATTTCTCCCACCAGCATACATTCGATATTGCATGAACACCTGGCCGTAAAAAAGTTTTGTTCTCATTGGATCCCGCACAATTTGACAATCGCTCAAAAAAACGCTAAAAAAAAGTGCTTCGCAAATTGGTTTGAGCGCATGCAAAAGTGTATAAATCTTGATGGAGAATATTTTGAAAAACAATAAAACCATTTTCGTTGATAAATATTCCTATTTTCATTATTAGGCCAGAAATATATATAGCAGCCCTCGTATCTATACTACTATTATAAAGAGGAAAGATTTGTATGTATGTTTGTAATGAATAAACTCAAAAACCGATTTCAAAAATCCTTTCACCATTGGAAAGCTACATTCATCCCGAGTAACATAGGCTATATTTATTGCTAGAATCTCAACTTTCTGGAAATATTTCCCAGTTGAGGGTATTAAAAAGACTCCGTAATGGAAAATCTTTATCTGAAATTGAAAATCGTCTTGCAAGTCATTCTCTTCGCATCTCAATCGCGTGCCAGAGAGTCGAGTCAAGCGCTCGCAGCTGCTTGCTGAACAAAATTTTAAAATCTCCCAAGTACGCGCTTGAGAGTCGAGTACGGAGCGTATGCAGCGGCTTGAAGAACAAAATATTAGAAATATACAATCTCGCACTAGGGAGTCGAACTCTGAGCGTTCCCAAAGCTTTCATAATCAGAGAGAAAGACAACGGACATCAAAGACCAGATGTCGTAATCAAGTTTTAGCTGATTACAAATAAAATATAATTTTCTCATTTTACTTTTTTATATGAAACCTCGCAAGAAACGGGAAAGTATATACAAATGTATGGGCGAGTGTGTGTAAGTGTAGAAAAACTTATAACTTTTGAAATGTTTGTTTAAACCCGTGCGAAGCCGCAACGGTCTGCTAGTAACTTATATTTTCATATTATTCTTATGCATTAAAAAACAATTTTCTCTTACAGTATTTTATTTTTTGTAGCTAATAGTTTTACAACGCCTCAACATTTAAAATACATAAATTTCCTCACATTCTTGCTTATTTACAACTGTTTCTGTTTCTGTTATTGTTTCAATTTCGCCGTGACCCTACGCCAAACTACTTTTGCTCTTACACGATTTTTACACGTTTTCAAAGAAAACCACTACATAAATAAACAGAAGTTTATAACTTTACTTTCTCATACTTTCCACTTCGCATTCCTTTGTAAGCCGCTTTCATATTTCGCCGCAGCGAGTTTTCTTCAACTGTTTTTTATTTAAATGGAATCTTGCGTTTTTTCTTGTCTACATTTTGGTGCCATGCCACCGCATTTACTTCTGCGCTTTGTGTGTTGGCGAGCACATTTTTAGGCGCTTAGCAAAGGCGCGGCAACAACAAACACATATGTAGGTACTCGGCGCGGCAGCTGTGTCGGTAATGATATTTTTTCTGCGCTGCAGCTTTTTTTATTTGCCAGCAACGACGAAATAATGTTAAGTGCGGCCGAAGGCGATAAAATGGCACCATTTTTCGTTTTGTTTTACAATAATATGTGTTTGTGTGTATGTGTTTTGTTGTTGTTGTTGGAAAGTAAAAACTAGTGTATTCCACTCAATAATATGTACTAGTGTATATGTACGTATATATATTTTTTTGGAACATATGACAACAAATAAGTACCTAAGTAGTTCTTGTTCTTCTTGTTTTCATTTTACTTTCATTTTTATTTCGCTCTACACATGCCGTTGGCTAGTTAGTAGTTAGTTGTTTTAAGACTCTTTGTGCGCTTAGTTTTCTTAAAAACAAATTTTACTGTTGAAAATTTCATGGGTTTGCCTATTGTTGCATGTGCGGCTCGCGGTTATGCTGCAACAGCTGTCCGTGAATTTGGTGCTGTAATGTGGTGAAATTGAAAACTAACGTCGAGCTAATTACATTTTTTACAGCAACAATTAGTAATGTTAGTGGTACAACAGAGTGTGCGATATATTTTAAAAATTTTAAACACTTTAAATGGAAGGTGAACTGAGTTATCATATTTATATATATTGTTTTTGAAATTTATACCAGATTTTATACAAATTTTGTATCACCCATCACTGATTATTATTGTTCCAGATATACGATGATATTTTAATTTAAACGACCGGTTAGAATTATATATTTCCTATATGAGGGGGAAACGGTTGTTTGTGATTCCTAAAACTAAATCCGGATGTCCGTCTGCTCGTCCGTATGTCCGCAAACTAAAACTTGAGTAAAAATTTAGATATCTTAATAAAACTTGGTAGAAGTGTTCCTTGGTACGATAAGAAGGTTATTGCTTTTGAAAACAAGCATAACCGACGCATTGCCACGCCCACAAATTGGCGAAAGCCAAAACCCATACCTAAATATCCTGATATTACCCATGGTAAATGTGCGAAATGCCTAGGGGTATTTTTACAAAATATCAGTAAATATCTCAGATATTTTAATGTAATTCAGAGGGAATTTTTATACTCTCGCAACAAGGTTGCTAAGAGAGTTTAATAGTTTTGTTCACATAACGGTTGTGTCACCCAGAAATAAAAGAGTTAGATATAAGGTTATATATATCAAAATGATCAGGATGACGAGTAGAGTTGTCCGTCTGTCTGTCCGTGCAAGCGATAACTTGAGTAAAAATTGAGATATCTATCTGAAATTTGGTACACATATTCCTTGGCACCCTGAGGAGATTGATATTGAAAATGGGCGGATCACTGCCACGCCCACAAAATGGCGAAAACCGAAAACACATAAAGCGTCATAACTAAGCCATAAATAAAGATATAAAACTAAAATTTGGTACAAAGGATCACACTAGGAAGGGGCATATTTGGATGTAATTTTTTTGGGAAAGTGAGCGTGGCCCCGCCCTCAAATAGGTTTTTTGTATATATCTCACAAACCAATAAAGCTATATGAACCAAACTTTCTGCAGTCGTTTCCCTTAGGTACCCCATTAAACACAATGAAAATCGTTTAAATCGGATAATAACCACGACCACCTCCCATACAAAGGTTATGTTGAAAATTACTAAAAGCGTGTTAACTCACTAACGAAAAACTTTAGAATCACTAAATTTTGCAGGGGAAATGGCAGAAAGAAGTTGCACTCAGATGTATTTTAAACAAGTAAGGAAGGGTTAAGTTCGGGTGTAACCGAACATTTTATACTCTCGCAATTTATTTATATTATATAATACACAATTTGACCCACATATTCGTCATATATATTGTATAAAGTCCATTGAAAGAACCCTAATATTAGGTTAGAAGCACCGAGGTCCTCGTGTTCGATATATGGGGCCTTAAAAACCTATGGTCCGATTTCGGCGATTTTTAGAATGTGGCTGCCACACAATTAACATAGTATTTGTGCAAAGTTCTGCACCGATAACTTCACTAGTACTTACTTTATATATTGTAAAGTAAACGATTCAGATTGTCTTCAAAGTTCTGGTATATAGGAAGTAGGCGTGGTTGTGAAGCGATCTGGCCTATTTTCACAACATATCATTGGGATGTAAGGAAAATATTACAAACCAAGTTTCATTGAAATCGATCGAGTAGTTCTTGAGGTATGGTTTTTGACCCATAAGTGGGCGACGCCACGCTTGGACTTTATGTCTAATATATGGATCAAATTCTATGTTTCCTTAGATGTTCGGTTGCCTTTCCTTACTTGTTTCTTCTAATAATGTGTCTCTGTGCCACAAACTATTAAAATCGGGTCATAACTTCGTCTAGCTCCCATATAATTATAGGTTTTTCAAAAAGAAGGTGGATATAGTGGATATAGCGTAGCTTGGGGGTAAAAATTAGTGAAATCGGTTCAAGAATTACCATAGAGATCATACTTTACATAAATGATGATTTTCGTAATTCTAGTGGACTTTATGCCGAATATATGGGTCAAATGTGTGTATTTGCTATATTTCCTCTCCTATATTTGGTATAATTGGGTTTATAAACCGATTCTCTACATTAAAAAACGCCTGTGTAAAGATTATAATCCGATTTGTTTTTAATTCGGTTGAAATCTGAATCAATTCCGTTAACATAAAAACCGCTGTGATGAAAATAATGGTGGCCTGAATACCCTTTCTGGTTAATTCATAGAAACCTTCGTTCCCGAAATAAGAACCCCTCCTATTTCACACATTAGAAAATGCAAAGGAAATATTTAGCATAAAGTCAAATTTGAAATCTTTTAGCTATTTAAATTATTAATACGCTCCGGTGATGCAAACAAACAAGAAATGTTGCCGCGGTTACTTGCAACAGCAGTCGACCGAGCAAGTGACCGAGCGAGTGGCAGAGCGACTCAAGGCCACACAAGAAGCAATGAGTGCCATATTTGAAGTAACTACGTTGCAGCTGTGTAGTTCTTGTTGTTGTTAGTGTTTTAGTGGTGGTGGCATGTTGCTATGAGGTGTACAAGGACTTGTGGTAGTAACTAGGCTTGTGGTTGGTGCTAAAAATCTGCTGCATGCAACATTTTTTTTTGCTTTCTTTTTGCATGTTTCTTACGTTTTCTTTGCACAGCACTCGACTGCATTTTCCTTTCGTTTATAAATTTTTTTAAAGCCACCTACAAATGCCTGCACAAAACAACACTGACGACCGCAACATTAGCAGCGACGTCGGCAGCGGCTGAGCAAGCAGCATAAAAGGTTGCAGCTGCGAGGTGCGTGTGAGGAAAACACGCAAACCATTTACAAACCAACATTTAGGTGTATGTATGTATGTGTTTTTGCAGTTGGGAGCGTTAATGCTTTTGCCACATTTTCACAAATATTTTTAGTGTTTTTTTGTTTTCTAAAAAAAATATGATCTCTACTTTAGCCTAAGCTCTAAATAGCTACAGCGGTTGAATGCTTTAAAATACTGTGAATTATTGTTGGTTTGGCTGTTGTTTTTGCTGTTGTAAAATGCTTACAATTTGTAGCATGCGTGCAACATAATTTTTAGTTATAGCTTTAAACCATGAATTCTGTTCTGTTATGGGCTGCTGACTGACATATTTTCATTTAATATTATGAGGATTTCACTTGAGTTTCATTTTCGGAGAAACACCATAGACGATAAACTCCAAGAATGTTGAAAAGTAGTTGTTACTGTTGAAACATCCAAAAACTTCATAAAATGATTTTGGAAGACGGCAGACATTTATCTTTATCAGCTCGAACTGAACAGCAGCAAACGATGACCATGGCGTATAAGTAACTTTAGTGGACCAAATCCTGTCATTGTCTCAAAATTGTCTTCAAAATCCAAATTTCTAAAAATTCAGTAGTTCATTTCTTGTAGATGGCTACGTATAGTAAAAAATAACACTTTGATAAACTATAATCAAAGAGGTGAGAATTGGATAAACGAATAATTGAAGTTTACATCACACAATCAGTAACTACCTGGTTCCTAGTGGAAGCGTAGTAAAGAAATATCGCAAACTGCATTGCCTCAGCCAGATGAAACCATCAACAAAATGAGCTTTTGTTTAAGCGCTTCAATGATAAACGCTTCTTTACTTCAAATTCCAAATTCACTTTGAAATATCCCGTTAGAAGTTTAAAAAAGTGAATGCATGACACGCCAATCTACGGCAAAGGTAAGACACATTAAGAGTGCTATTGCAAATGGGGAATATAATTGCGATTTCTCGAATATAACAGGAATGGATAAGGCAATGTAAAGAGACAAAATAGGAAGAAGACATATATGCTTGCTTCAAAAGCATGAGCGCTACGTCGAGCAACTGAAAGCCGGTATAAAAGGATTAAAGGCTCTCATAGGTAAGCGCACTTGAATCACGTATGTATATATGTGTGTGTGTGTGCAAGTGTGCATAGTGACAGCTTAATATGCGCGTGGCAATTTTTTCCCTCATTTCATGTATGTAATGAATTTTTCACGTCGCACAGATAAGCCCCCTACAAACATAAAGATGGAGCAACGGCGCTCACGTGCAATTATGCCCGACATATTTAGTGTTGACAACGCCCGTCTGATATTCCCACATATATTTTAATACACAGCTGGAACTGAAGGTGTATGATAATATATAGCACTTGTAAGCGCAGTTTTGGGTGACATTAAAATTATAAAGGAGGCAGCTTGATAAGTCTGTGTGGTATAGCTTTTGAAGAACTGACTTTGTTGCCTAGCTGCGTCTAACTTGCAATAAGCTTTCAAAATGTTCTGGCCAAACAGTTTTTTTCGACTCTTCGTCTCAAAAGTTAAGTCTGTAACTCTGAAAAAGACATGGGGTTCCCTATGAACTGCAGACAGTGAATTAAAAGAACATATATGCAAAGAGGAATGAATAAAAAGAGATCAATACTGGTTGGACTTAGCTTATGTCTATCAGCCTCTCAAGATAAAAAACGAGACTACAGCAGACTGAGTTGGACGAAAAACTGTCGGCTCTGCAAACATCCCGTGAAGACGCCTCAACACAACTCTTTAATGGACAAAATTTGCAAGAAAAAGAAGTAAATTCACCGGAATGAAGTATCCGAAAAAGGAGCAATTGGCATCACACTCAAGTACAACAGCACTCTCTAGCTGATTCATCTGCAGTTTGCATCAACTATATAATAATATATCGAGTCTTGAGTCATACAAATATGCTCCTACTTCTTGACTGTCCGAGATCCATTCGAATGCCAGAGAACATATTGGAAATCGAGGTAAGCCCGAAGGTCAAGAACTTCTACGATCTCTCGTCTAAGTCTAATCTTAGTACCTAATGTAATGAATTCCAATTTCGCCAATTCCAATTTCTAATTTGGATTCAAAATAGAATCCATTGTTAATATTAACCAAATGGTATTTCAACTAACACATTCGAATAAAATCTAATTTTTTTCCAAACTATGTGCACCCAAAACAGGCATTTTGCACTGAAGCGCCTTTGCCTACAAAATTCCACAAATTCTAAACTATTTAATTCCAGTTGAACTTTTCTCTTCATTTTCCAATTGCACACTTGATGTTGCAGTTTCCACCAACATAAACTAACAACAAATATTGATGAAGAATATTTTATTCACCTACACTTGAGGGAGCCTTTCAATTTTCATCGCATCGACACCTACTGCCAGCCAGCTAACCGTTAAGTTGTTTAGAGCAATAGAGAACGAACCGAAATGTCCTTTGCCTTTCACACAATGTCCTTTTTCTACGACAAATACACTACTAAATGTTACCCATAAGAATTCGCAAACACCCACTCAAAACACCCCC
Source organism: Zeugodacus tau (assembly GCA_031772095.1). Classification (NCBI taxonomy): domain Eukaryota; kingdom Metazoa; phylum Arthropoda; class Insecta; order Diptera; family Tephritidae; genus Zeugodacus; species Zeugodacus tau. The sequence goes on along the minus strand of CM062649.1, from coordinate 26,933,335 downwards.
TCCAACTACCGCACATCTGACATTCTTGGCTATAAAGATGTTGTGACTTGCCAAAGTGTATAGTTTTTGGGCAAACACCTTGTCATTCGGTCATAGAGATATTTCACAACGCATTTACTAACTCATTCACTCACTCACCCGAGCACACACTCACTCATACACCTACTCATTCAACTCCTCAGTGTGAGTGCTTGCGATCATACCGGCCATTATGTGGAGACCGTGCTTATGGCTCGGTTCACCTTCACGCCGAGTATATTCAGCAATAAAGTGTTTGAAGGGCGAAAATGCACTTTAAATATGCCCATTGAAATATTTGCTGCTGCTTTGTTTCTTAGCCACGCTCCACTCTACCAACAATATAGCTCTGCAGCCCGACTTCTAGTCATCATTTTAGCCATCTCCTATCATTCAACTGGCATTTATAGTACAAGCTTTGGCATGTACGGATTAAATTGTTGTTGTTATATTTTGTAAACTCATGTCCCGTTGGAGAATGCAATGTGCGCACAAACGCACCTAAGACCCTAGCCCAGTAGGAAATAATTCGGCTGATTCAATATCAACATTATATTATATTATGTTATTATTATTATTAACTAGCAGACCCGGCCACACGTTTTTGTGGCTAAGGTATATATTAAATTAGTAAATCTTTCAATGCAGAGAAAAAATTCTTACGTATAAAGACGAAAACGTTATCGCCGATAAATTTTAAAATCATTGATAGGCATTATTGTATATCTGTGTTAAGCGTAAATAATCATAATTTGTAAAACTTTGATGCTTTTAATCGTATATTGGAGAAAGTAACAAATGACCAAATTTCATAGTTGGCTTTATCTTGGCTTTGGTGGCGATATTGATTACCTTCTTCACAGCCAGTCTTGTTCTTTTGCAAAGTTTGATGTTGATTTATGTTACGCAGCATGATGACAACTCAAACTACTTTTAATTGCAAGTGAGTGGGGATAGTCCAGCAATTTAAAATAGTCTGTGGGATAATTGAATACGTCATCCTGGTTTGTAGCTGTGTCAACTTTCCTTTAACGAAATTCTAAATTGTCGCATTAAGATCAAATAGGTCCTTATTTTTTACCACCAATATAGGTCATTCAATCAGCCATTTATGTTTATTATATTATGGTTTCATGTCAGGAAAAACACGATGCATAAGCTCCTCTTTCGAGGCCATGAAGTGACAGAAACCCGTTAAAAATATTATTAATCCATCGAAGTGTCAACTGCGTCGCTACCATTTTCAACTATTTCTACAATCGCAGTATGATATTGTTGGAAAAACACTCGTATGTTATTTGTTAATTGGCGATTCTTTATGTGTCGCCACAAATTAGATGATTTTAGGAATGTGATTAGTTCGTCAGCAACAGTTGATCCAGGAATAGTCTGGCGAAAATCACCTGCCAACAGAATCATGGCTTCACCAAAAATATTTTCGTTGTCGCGTAAATCTTTTAAAGTCCTGTGCAGTACCTCCAGCGACTTGAATATCTGGAAAATCTTAGAAAATCTTTTTTTGGCGATTTTGCAGACTGGTGTTTCGTTGATTTGCAATTTAGGAGTAATTTCATGGCCGAATTGCCGTTTGTCTGCCTTCTAACAGGAGCCAAGTTGCCCCTATTCCCATTATAACTGGGCGTTGAAAATTAGTGTAATCGGTTCAGGAATTACCTCAACCCTCATGTACTATATATGCTGATTTTCGTTATTCTATTTGACTTTATTTCAAATTGTGTGTAATAAAATTACATCAATAAATTGCGAGAGTATAAAATGTTCGGTTGCCTTTCCCTACTTGTTACAAATTGTTTTGAGCTATCGACACAGCCTTATACAATTGAACAATGATAAAAATATTTTAACAAAGCAACAATGACAACTTTCAAAATATTATTATTTTTTGTTTTTTTTTTTTTTTTTATAATTTTGTTGTCAATTCAAATAAAATCATCTTCTTGTTATCTTCCTCACAATTTTTCGATATATACTTACTTTCTAATCCTTCCCTGGCCTTACATACATAAATAATTCAAAACTAAAATTAGCCAGATCCGTTTGGCCCTTCTCGACTTTTTTCGAGACTAACGATAAAATTGTGGATTTTAGACTTTTTCAGGCATTTTTTTTAATTTTCTCTCCGTAAGAACCATCCTCAAACCCCCTGGAATACACACAAAAAAGAATCAGCCAAATCGGCCAAGCCGTTTTCTTGCTATGTCGTGATAACGGAAAACGGGTTAAGTGGTGACTCTTGAAAGAAATAATGGCAGTACGGTTAAGTTCTGCTCCGCGTACTATATTCTCAAGCATTAGATTAAAGAAATCACACGATAGGGTGTCGCCTTGTCTGAAACCTCGTATCGATCGTCTAGAAGAGTTCCTTGCCTATTCCGACAGAGCTGTTGATAGTGCTTAACGTCATTTTACATAGCCGTATAAGTTTTGTAGGAATCCCAAATTCAGACATTGCGGCATTAAGTTGATCCCTTTTTGAAAGCAGTATTGAAATCGACAAGAAGACCTTAGGCAAAGCTGGCGGTGTTATATCAAGGAGAGCTGAACCGAGATTTAGTAGTAATTCTGACTATCAAGAAAAAGACCAAAGCTTTGATTTGAAATGTTTGTACAACTTCTGACATTTACCAGAGTATTTTCGAAGTGGAAACTAAGTGTTTTTCCTACAAGGTCACTACACCAGCAACGAAACTCAAATACTCCTACACACGTCCCTACTATATCCAAGAGCATATATTTACCATGCGCTTTTTCCTTTAGTTTTAGGCAAAAAAGCTGGTGTAAGCTGCGCACGTACTATTACTTCCATACACTACCCCGGCCCCCCCGGCCATTCAAAATTCACCTGCATATTTATGGCTCGAGCATGCCAGTAAAATCGCCTCATATCCACATTTTTGGAACAATGCAACAACAACAAATAAGAATAAAACTACAAACTGTAGAGTAGAAAATTTCGTAAGCAGCAAAAGCAACAGTGAAAACTATTTCTAAAGCATCTGAAGCAGTTAAGTTCTTCTGCTGCTGCTTCTACCATGTGCTATCCGAGCATGTACGCGCGGCACGAGTGCTACATGATTATAGTTCAGCTTTCGCTGCGAGTATTTGTTACAATGAAATTTTCGTAAAATATTTTGGTGACGAAATTTCGAAGGCAAATACAAATTTGTTGCTCTTTTTGGGATTTCATTTCTTTTTCCACCTTTTCCGCTTAAGTATTAACAAAAGCGTTATATTTTACGCTTTGCTTGTCGGATAATTTGATTGTTATGCAAAATTATAATGCTATATTCACGACGAGAGCTATTGTAGCAAAGAGTCTTTTCAAAGTCAATTACGAATTTCATTAGCCATCCTTCCAAGAGTGGGCTTTGTGAGGGAAATTCTCTAAGAGAATGTATTTTTTCGGCTTTCATTGAGTGTTTATTATAATAATTTCCTGAAGAATGTTTAAAGATTCACCAAAGATGTTAGTAAAGTACATGGGGCTCGATTAAATCCCAATCATTTCTCTGGTTTTCACCGACAGAATAGTTTCAGCTTAGTTTCATAATACCAAACCACTGCAGTAATTTTAAAGCCGACGTGTCTGTAACTAGCTGTAAACGAACAAGTGTAGCTTCAGGAAGGTTAGCGTCGACTTCGGTCATTTGGAACGAGCCGCATCTCCGTTCAAGCACTGGATCAATGGACCACAACTAAACAACTCGCAATAGTCATTTATACGATGACGAATCCTATAGGACGCAAACTAGTTTAGAACTGTTTTTGGGGGTGGGATGCGTGAAAATATCGAGCCAATTTCTCGATATATGCATGATTGTTCTTCAGAGCATCGATCCAACTCAACAACTTTGGACGTACATAGAAAAGGGAGTTGTTCATCCCCGACCAACAGCAGCATGATCTTGTGGCGTTAAAACTTTACTGACTTCTCTTAACACGAGGAAGTAATTACATACCAAATTCCGAATGCTTGGTCGAATACAGAATTAGTTTAACTGTACTAACCATATTCACCCTGGGGTGGTGGGGGCAAAATAACCCCGTAGTAAGGTATGCCTGTTGTAAGAGGCGACTAAAAACCAAACATGTACAAGGTAAATGATTAGACTTTGTAATAGCTGGTACAAAGTCAGCCGTCTAAGCGTGCTACAATATATTTCTTGGCTTGAACTAGAATTATATTACCTTTTTGATATGGTATTTCTAAGGAACTGGCTATTCCTATCAAGAAGGGCAATAGTGTTCAAGCCACAATTGTCCACCTGTGCAGAGCAGTATGAAAAGGCTCAACTAGTAGTAGCTTCGACTACAAGGTCTTACCAGCGACTTTAACCTGGTACCACGAATAGCAGGATCCCAGGGAGCTTAACTTCTAACCTGCTCAATGGGTTGGGCCTTCGGGGAGTTTCGTGCTGGCTGTTGTTTCAAAACCTAAATGCAGGCAGAGAGCCTTTGGTTACTCGGTGTGGAGTTTCATGGCAACCGGGTGCCGGACCCAAAACACGGCAGAAGTTTTAGACGGGGCTCGGCCCAACCAAGGTGGCATAAAGTGGGTCCATACCACACGCCAATTGGTACTGAAGGTGCATAGCAAACTCAAGGCGCTGATCAACGCATTGTATTGATCCGATGTGTTTTTGAGGTTAGAGGTTGGGGTCGTCGGCAGGTACTCACGTAAATCAAACTCACTAGTTGTACTAGCCATATAGAGGGCTGCGGTGTGTAATTATAGTATCAATCTCTCATGGAATCAAGCTCAAGTTCTAAGTGCAAGCCGACTGAATAAGGTGTTCAAATACCTAACGTGACCTAAATAGTAACAATATCTATTAATACTGAGCTAAATAGGCTAGAAACAAGAGTCTTCTTTTGATGATCAAATCAAAAACTTTTTAAATGTTTCATAAGACCCATCAGAGAAGCAGATGTGAGATAAAACATCCGCAGCCATTATATTCAGTAAATATACATAATTATATTGTACTTATACATATTAACTACTAGTCGGGCTTATGACTCGTACAATCTTTCTTACCAAACTTGTATGCTATACCGTATATTCTTATTAATTATTCTTTGCTGTTGGTAATAATTTAGCTAGTGAATTTCAAGTTTGAGTAAGTACTATATGTATAGTATACTCAAAACTTATTACAAGTACCCAGCTGGACATTTAATTTCCCTACGATCATGATTTGGGTTTTATACTCTATCTTAGAACTCCAAATGGTATTTTAAAGTAATTCTTGGTTTAGTGGTTCTACACAAAGTTTTAAAGGGAGAAGACGAAATATCGCTTGTCAACAAATACAACATTAGAGATTTCACGTTTGGAAACACCCTACCGAACTAATTGACAATAACATCCAGCTTGAAGTGATAAGACAATCGATCTTTCTTTCAACAATATAAAATATCACTACCAGAATCACTTGTACTATGATTCTGGTAGTGATATTTTATATTGTTGAAATAGTTAGGTAAGTTGATCAAAGTGGATGATACAAAAGAAGGGCTCTGAAAAACTTTCAGGAACTTTAAATCAATAGATATATAACAATATCGGTATATGTAATAAGGTTGAAACTGCGGAAACAGTCAGTGTTAAAAACCGGAACTAGATACAAACTTGGAAGGTACGATACGAAGGAAGGCTCTCTATTTACCTCGAATAAAATCAGCTTTTAAGAAAAAGAAGATTTATTAAATCACATCAATCACATGTTTCTAAACTAAAATTAGAACAACTTCCCATTTAACTTTCTACAGGAGTTGCTTAACTAACACAAAAATAATCCAAACTTCCCAAACAAAAATGTGTGCCAACAACCTACACCAACTGGGTTATTCTCGTGGTAAACTCAAACATCTTGTTGCTACACGCTTCACTGCACGAATAGGTCAAACTGAACTCCTTGAGGATTTGGCAACGTCAAGGATACCAGAATGAGATGAACTTGCAAATGTGTGACTTATATAAACTAAATGCGCTTAAACTTGAGATTCTTCAACTGCAGCTACGTACGAGTATATTTAATGAGAAGGACACGTGTGCTCATACGCTCATAAACTTATGTAAATTAATATGAATATGCGCATTATTATATATAATATATATAGTTATGGTGCGCACAAGTTTTTGAAGTGTTCAGCAGCAGCCAGTGTTGAGCAGCGTTGGAAATTAAAACTATTTGGTGTTGTACGAGTAATGGCTGCCAAATACTGAAGTGGCAAATAGGGGACACAAATTAATAGCTATTAAGTTAAAATTTAAAATATTTTGACATTATAGTTGCAGTATTTCACAAATTATGTTTATCAAGGTCGGGATCGGTGAATATGTAAGAAAAAGGTTTGGTTCATTGGGCCGTACTTCTTCCGTGTTGATAAAGACCGGTACGTTACTGTGAATGAGAATCGCTACCGCTCAATGAATACCGGCCGCCTCTGTCGTGCGATTTGACGTCGTTAGACTATTTCCTATGGGGCTAAGTCTATGGTCTATGCCAACAAACCAGCGACGATTGATGAACTTCAATATCGAATATCGAATATCGAAAATCGTCGAAAATTGAGTTCAGCTGTACTTCTGTAAGCGTGCACGTGTTGGCCACGAAAAGAAACCGAGTTCCATACATAATGGTATCGAATGTACTCACAGAAAAAATTGCGTAGCGCTCTTATTGGAAAACCCTTTATAAAGGCTTGTTTAAACTGAGTATTGAGCAGGCTCCACAAAAACATGTCCACATATAGAATTCAGTAGGATCAATTCCTTTTGATACGAGTCTGGTAGCGATACCTTCCGGCCAAAGTGGACAAGTTGTTATGTAACTTCACAATAGATAATCCCTGCCATATATATTTTCAACTAATTTGAGGAATGCAGCCAGCTGACAGTACCTGGTCAACAAAAATTCCAACTGACCCGACTGTCATATACCCGATGTCATTGTGAAACTATCTCTCTCACTCTCTCCCTCTATTCCCCTTGTTACCCAAAATATAGAACTTAGATTTAGATATATAACTAAATTAAGATCAATTGATATTTTAGAAGTGCAAGGTTTCCAAAATTTAAATAAAAACTCATTATAAATTTATTTAGAATCTGGCTTTATGATCTAATTCGTAAGAGCCACTGGTTCATGCACTAATATGTTAAATATATTATATATTAAAGTGCAATCCTGAAGTTGGCCTATTTTCTCTGTTACTTTAAGAAAACCTGTTGCCAAAGCAATCATGATTCACTGGAGAATTTTACTTTTTGTATTTTTTTTTAACTTCTTAGAATTTGCTTTAAAATTGAAATTATTGTCTTTCCTATTTTTAGTACACACCTGTGTGTTAAATTATTAATCGTCTCTAGCCAAATTCTTGCATATATACATGTACATATACAGGCAAAAATGAAATCGACAGCAAATGCCAATATTTCAGCACTCGGCTTTCAATTATGCTTCACCCATGAAATTTAACAGATTTTCCATAATTTGTTTGTGCACCAAAATTGCCTCAAATGCAATCAGTTCAGTTCACTTTTGTTGCTCCGTTGGCCTTTTCTTTTGTTGTGCCGTTACACAGTCGGCTAACGCGACATTTCCGCCCGTCCAATCACCCTGAAAATGGACAGCCACAACCAAACCGACCAAAAGACCAGCAACTACACAATACAATGGTACTAACGGTACTCCCACACCAGCGCCGCAAGAAAATCGTCGATGAAAAACCCAAAGGAATGGTAGCAAGCAGAACAAAATAACAGAAAAGAGTAAGAGAATAAGTGAAAATACACGCAAACATAGCAACAACAACGCGTGTGCTTAGAAAACAGGAAAGTCAATTTGTTGTTGTTGAACTGAAAACCCATTTCCGGCAAGAGCCAGAAATTCAACGAATTCACACAAATTTCATTTTGCACAAATTTTTTATGACACACAATTTCTTAGCCCATTTTCTGGCCAACATTAGTTTGCTTGTTTGCTTCTTGGTATTTACTCTTTTTTTTTCGTTTTGGCAGTCTTTTGTGCTGATGTTGTTGTTGCTGTTGCTGTCTTATTTTTGTATTCGCCTGTACCAATTGTTTTTGTTAGTGTTGCTAGTTTGGCCACTGTCACAACCCCTTGGGTTGTTTGTTATTACAATATCCTTTGTTATGTCCTTTTCCTTTTTCACCGTTTTTTCTTCTTTTTTTCTTTGCATTAGACACGGACTATGCCTAACACAAGCTGTGCTAGGCAGAAGCGGTTGTGAAGAACTTTACGACAAGTGGAAATGTGAAGAAAATTGTCAAACGCAGACCAAAATGCAAGCAACTATAATGTAGCCTGATTAAAAACCTGCAGATAAATTTGTGAAAAAAAAATGGCTAACTAGAGAAAATTTGTAATAGTTCAAACGTTAGAATTTGTCGCTTTCAAGATTCGTTTCAAGAAGCGTTTTATATTTTTAATTTTAAAAGAAACAATTAATCGAAACTCAAAATGTCGCGTCTAGTCCGTGACTTTAGTCCGTGCTTTAATAATCAAAATCAATTATTCAAAATCTAACAAATAAAAAACTCTCAACTGCACGAAAGATATAGAGAATATTTTTTATCGTTTCCACCACACCGGCCTGAGAGAATATAGAGCGATCAACTGACAATTGATGCCATCAAAAAGTCTCTGAACTTCCAAAAGAAAACTAAAACATCATAGTTTATCATATTTTTTTCGATACCACATTTTATTATCCGTCATTGATATGATTTCAAACTTTAATTCGGTTCTTTATTATTGGAAATCAAATCAAATGTGACTAATGTGAATGTTAATGTTTACTATAAATGTGCATTGACTAATACTCGTAATAGTTGGATTTGAGTTTTGATCTTTTATATTATGAGAAATTAAAACAGAAAAGCTAAATGTGTGAAAAACAATGTAGACAAGTTGAGCTATGGCAACATTCATTTCTCAGTTTTTCTTTGCTTCTACGGGCATTACTTTTGACAAATTTGGGTTGCTACGGTGGACAAGTACGGGCGGGCGGAACGTTTTTGACTGTTTGAACTATAAAACAAATATCGTTGGCTTAATATAGAAAAGGCGTATCTACATTTTTTTCGAAATCGCGTTTTTAATGTATTCTGGTAGACCACTGTCAAATACTCCCCTTAAAAAATTAGTAGGCTATGATCGTAAATAACGGATTTATAGTCATATAAAAAAAAGCCCTAACTCATTCGAAGTTACAATAACAACATAAAGCACTATCTCAAATAACTTCAAAGAAATTAAAAATAATAGCAAAATTATACCACAATTGAATTTGTTACCTGTTTTGAATAAAAATTGCAATAGAAATGTTTTTTGCATCTTAAGTTTTTAAGGTTTTATTCAGTTTTTTCCTTCCCCTGAAAAGTAACGAAAAGTGTAGATACGCCTTTTCTATATTAAGCCATCGATATGCTTATTGAACATCAATTACAGCGTTAATTGAGCTCCCATAAAAATTCAAATTCATAATTAACATTTAAGTGAATCTAAATTGAGACACACTTGGAGACCAACCCTGTTCTGTCAATCACCTATATTTTCAATGAATGCATGAATAAATTTTTATAACATATTGTTAATTATTTTGCGTAAATTATTAAAAGTAACTCAAAATTCTACAATATTAATACCATGATATTGAATAGAGCTTATAGTGAAACTTAAGAACTATAATTTTCAAGCAAAATATGTACAAATATACTAATTCAGCAGCTACTACTGTATTTATTGAGCAGCCATCCAGAAACATAAATCTTAATTGCAAAATTAATAACTAATTGAACGTAAATTGAGTCACACATGAAGTTAAATTAATTATTATACAATAATTTCCTTGTAGTGTATTTAAAAATATAATAATTTATTATTAGTATATGTTTGAAACAATTTAAATACATGGAAACAATGAAAAATAGAAGACTTTAACTACATATTTGTCAAAGTTTTTATAGATGTTTCTGCAAATAGTTCCAAGTACTTAATAATTAGAATGTTATTTAATACTTGGATGCATTATTGGAAATTTATTATAACCTTTTCGCACTGAAGTTATTTTATCAATTAACCGAACTTTGCTCGATTAAAGCAATAATTTTGATCGATTTACCATACAAAAGAAAAATCTTATTTGACTACATTAATTTTTAATCGAACACAAATCGTGTTGAAACTGTGATACAGCTGTGCGGGTTATTCTGTACGCTCGAAATTTGGTTGTGGTTATTGATAAAACAGTAAACAGCTGATGAAACTTACCTATCTATACTACTATTATAAAGAGGAAAGATTTGTAGGTACTGTGTCAATTTCAAAAATTCTTTCACCATTGAAAAGCTACACTCACCCCGAGTAATATAGGGCTATATTTATTACTAGAATCTCAACTTTCGGGAAATACAACCCAGGAGAGGGTATCAAAAAGACCCCGTAGTGGAGAATCTTAATCTGAAACCGATAATCGTCTTGCAAGTTATTTCTTCGCATCGCAATCGCTTGCCAGAGAGTTGAGTAACACTCCTAAGTACGCGCTTGAGGGTCGAGTATGGAGCGTGTGCAGCGGCTTGAAGAACAAAATATTAGAAATATACAAGTTCGCACTAGGGAGTCGAACTCTGAGCGTTCCCAACGCTTTCATAATCAGAGAGAAAGACAACGGACATCAAAGACTAGAGGTCGTAATCCATTTTTAGCTGATTACAAATAAAATATAATTTCATGTTCGAATTTTCCTGATTTTATTTTTTTTTTATATGAACCCACGGAAGAAACGGGAAAGTATATACAAATGTATGGGAGAGTGTGTGTAAATGTAGAAAAACTTATAACTTTTGAAATGTTTGCGGTCTGCTAGTTTTTTATAAACAGCAAAAAAATGTATAACAGCTGATCGTGAATTGAGTAGCAGACTGTGTGAAAGGCAAAAACTAATTTCTCAATTATAATCTTAATGCATTAAATTAATTTGGCTGTCCGCAAAGGCGATTAATTTTTAATATAAGTAAAAACGTTTTGATTTAAACAATATGATTTTTTTTAATAAAAAATATTAAAAACCGTTCAATATGTTTGCATTACAGAGTTTATTGTACTTCAGTACCATAATTAAAATTTCAACTGTAAAATTATTAATTAATTGAATGAAATTTAGGTAATGTTTCAGATTATTTCATTAGCATGAACTAATAGAAAAAATGTATCGTTTACAAGAAGACATATATAGTTTTACATTGCGTGATTTTAGGCGATCATTACAATATTTTAAATAGCCTTATAATGAAGCTTTTTCTAGAATGTGATTTTAAGCCATCCACCCATCAATTTAATTTTCGAACCATACCCACCTGATTGAAAGCTTAATCCGCTAAGTATTCTTCTACCCTTCCGCGTGATCTTAGCTCACTCTTTACTCAAAATATTACTTCATATCTTCGCATTCAACTGATGCATTGAAAACACTTAACTCTCCTCCTTCTTCCGCTTGATTTATTACTTGATTTTTATATAAACAATCATAACGGTACATTTGTTTAAGCAAAGCCGAGCAGAAATATTATAAATATTTCACTTGGTTTGAAGCAAAAACACCAAAGCAACGATGACATCTAAATGAGTTTTAAGTTGAAGAGCAGCAACACCCTCGAAAACCTCAGGGACATAACATCATTACTGTATGCAAACCATTCACAACAGTAACAACAAAGCTTACAAGCAAAATGCAATGACAACAGCTGCAACAACAACACCAACAATAACATATTTACCTTAAACGCATTGACAGAGTTGTTGACATTTTCTCAAGCGTGTACACAGCTAAGCAGCTGCGCTTTAGTTCACCTCGCCTCACCTCCCTCCATCCTCAACCTCGAACTGTGTACATTTCATCTGCGCCCTGCGTTGTATGCAGCGCTCGCTCCATTTCACTTTGCTTTGCGACGCAACGAGTTCACTTACACACAAATGGAGGAGAAACGAAAAATAATATTATTTTTTTCTTAAATAATATTTTATTTACTTTGCTTTGATTTATTTTGACTTCACTCATTCCCTCCCATTGATGGTTGGCTCTTAATTTGCATGCACATCCTTCCAATCGTTTTTGTTGCAGCAGCTTGTTGCTTGTGCAAATAGTTAAAAAGTCATTCTTACTACAAATCAAACTCAACCGTTTTTACACTTTTATGCTAAATAACAGCATACCGGCGCTTCAAATTATGCAGTCAGTTTCTTTATTCATACCTTCATAAAAATTTTAAGATTGCCTTGGCCGAGGTTGCATCTCTCCTTATTTTAAGACTGATAAGTTTGTAGTAAAGGATTAGATTAGGTTATAGGGCTGATCGTTGCAACAGTGCCACAAGAGATTCCATTTGAACACCTAAAGTCCTATTACAGAACTGAGAGTTGGTGGACGTTTCCTTATCCCTCTGCATTTCACTATAGGCTGTTTCTCATGTTGGCTAAGCTAGTGTTGAGCATCTACTATTGGGCGTTTCAGCGATATATGGATATACATTCCGTGTTTTATAATTTTTTGAGAACACACAATTTCAATATTCCCTAAGCATGCTCTTCTTACCCCACCCTACCCGAGATAGTTTTCCTCCTCCGATAGTTTTTTCCGCAGAAAAGCTTCTGATAGAGAACTTTGGAAGTCGTCTATTGTTTGTGCGTCTCAAAAAGACGTTGACCAAAACACTCCTTCTACAATTGTTTTAAATAGAAAGAATGCAAGATAAAGATAATAAAAACAAGTAAGGAAAGGCTAAGTTCAGGTGGAACCGAACATTTTATACTCTAGCAATTTATTGATGTAATTTTATAAAGCAAACACAATTTAACCCATATATTCGGCATAAAGTCCAATAGAATAACGAACTAAAAACACGAAATAAATACCCAAAGCTAAGATATCTCACACATCAACCGATATATGCGGAATAAAGACCACCGCATAATACCACATAAAATGAACAAATCAGATGGAATTCACAATTGAGTTTTATGAAAACTAGTCGTTTATAGTTTTTGAGATATGATTTTTGACCCATAAGTAGGTGACGCCACGCCCATTTTCCATTTTTTTTAATGTGAGTGAGCTCTTCTCTGCGCATTTTCTGCTGTAAAATTTAATATTTCTGATGTTTTCTGTTCGTGAGTTAATACTTTTAGTGGTTTTCAACATGACCTTTGTATGTGGGGTTATTCTGCGATTATATAAATTTTTATGGTGTGCAATGGGGTAAGTAAGGGAAACGACTGCAGAAAGTTAGGTTAATATAACTTTATTGGTTTACGAGATATTCACAAAAAACGTATTTAGGGGCGGTGCCACGCCCATTTAAAAATTACATCCATATATGCCCCTTTCTAGTATTTTCGTCTATACAAAAATTTACTTTTATAGCTTTATTTATGGCTTAGTTAGGATACTTTATATGTTTCGGTCCTCCTACGGTCCCAAGGAACATGTGTAAAATATTTCGTCAAGATATCTTGATTTTTACTCAAGTTATCAGTTGCACGGACGGACGCACGTACAGACAGACAACCGGATTTCAACTAACCCTATATCTAGCTCGTTTAGTTTCATGACTTACAAACAATCGTTATGTGAACAAAACTGTAATACTCTCTTAGTAAAGCTGTGGCGAGAGTATAACTAGTATATTACTATAGGAATTTTTAAGAACCATCTTTGATGCAATTTCTATCTTCATATACATCCTAATACGCTCTAATGGACTATAAAGTTTGAAAATTCACTTCATGTGTGAATTGAAATTGAATGACACTTGATTTCTCCACACTGAATCCACTGAAACAAAGGCAGAAACGAGGAGAGAGATGCACGAAAATTTGCATAGAAACTAAAAGAAGAAAGCAAAAATGAATAGAAAGTTGTCCAAATATATAAAAATTTATATTATAGCTGTAAAAATATATCCGATTTGATTGTATTATTTTTTAATTTTTCTAAGTTAACTTTAACTTTTAATTTGGTTTAATTTTTCCAATTATTGGCAAATATTGGCTTCGTTTCTGCTCAAATGAATTATCATTGTGTTTCATGCCATGTGATTTGCATGTAAATATTTGTACATATTGATGCGTGTCACAGCCAATGATTTCAACAGCAACGACAGCTTCCATCTCCGGCTTCTCTCTTTCTATACTCTAATTCTCGTTCTAATGAATACACAGAAATATAGCTACATTCATGTGTTGGCACAATTAATGCGGCATTGTTTCGAGATTGAAGGTTGGTAATATTTATTTGTACATACATATTATACATATATAAATACATATGTAAACATTTTGTTTTTCATTTGTCAATTATTATCCTTTCCGCATTAATGAATACAAATTTTGTACAGAGTCATGACAATTTATCATTTCCAATTCAAATTTGCAATTGATTGTCAATTGAAAAGTCACTAGCTCATCATTGCCAATAGAGCTTATTTTCCATAGCGTTCGAAGAAATTACAATACGAGAAATTAGGATTACGCAGAAACATTGCATGACATATAGTTAAAGTAGACAAGAGTTTAAAAAATTCTACAATAAATTTTGTTGAATATTCTGTGAAAGATTCTACAGAAATTTGAATTACTTTTAATAAATCATTTCTGAAATATTTTAATAAAACAATCTGGAATTCACTGGCTATTTTCCCGGTTTATTATTTAATGTTGGTATTGTGAAAGGTTGCATCATCGTTCAAATTAATATAAAAACAAGTAAGGAAGGGCTAAGTTCGGGTGTAACCGAACATTTTATACTCTCGCAAGTTATTTATTTAACTTTATTTATATTATATAATACACAATTTGACCCACATATTCGTCATATATATTGTATAAAGTCCATTGAAAGTTGGAAACCATAATATTAGGTTAGAAGCACCGAGGTCCTCGTGTTCGATATATGGGGCCTTAAAAACCTATGGTCCGATTTCGGCGATTTTTAGAACGGGGCTGCCACACTATTAACATAGTATTTGTGCAAAGTTCTGCATCGATATCTTCACTAGTACTTACTTTATATATCGTAAAGTAACCGATTCAGATTGTCTTCAAAGTTCTGGTATATAAAAAGTAGGCGTGGTTGTAAAGCGATTTGGCCTATTTTCACAACATATCATTGGGATCTAAGGAAACTATTACAAAACAAGTTTCATTGAAATCGGTCGAGTAGTTCCTGAGATATGGTTTTTGACCCATAAGTGGGCGACGCCACGCCCATTTTTCATTTTGTAAAAAAATCTGAGTGCAGCTTACATCTGCCATTTCTTATATGAAATTTAGTGTTTTTGACGTTCTTCGTTAATGAGTTAACCCACTTTTAGTAATTTTCAACCTAACTTTTGTATGGGAGGTGGGCGTGGTTATGATCCGATTTCCTTCATTTTTGGACTGTATTAGGAAGTGGCTAAAAAAAACGACTGCAGAAAGTTTGGTTTATATAGCTCTATTGGTTTGCGAGATATGTACAAAAAACTTAGTAGGGGCGGGGCCACGCCCACTTTCCAAAAAAAATTACATCCAAATATGCCCCTTCATAGTGCGATCCTTCATACCAAATTTTATTTCCATAGCTTTATTTATGGCTTAGTTATGGCACTTTATGTGTTTTCGGTTTTCGCCATTTTGTGGGCGTGGCAGTGGTCCGATTTGGCTCATTTTCGAAAGCAACCTTCCTATGGTGCCAAGAAATAAGTGTGCCAAGTTTCATCAAGATATCTTAATTTTTACTCAAGTTACAGCTTGCACAGACGGACGGACGGACGGATTTGAACTCCACTCTTCACCCTGATCACTTTGGTATATAGAACCCTATATCTAACTCGTTTAGTTTTGGGTGTTACAAACAACCGTTATGTGAACAAAACTATAATACTCTCTTTAGCAACATTTGTTGCGAGAGTATAAAAAAATCGGAAAAAGAAAATGTTGTAATGTATGTAGCTGTCAATTTAAAGGAAAAACAGAAAAAAAATTCAAGAAATTAAAAAGGGTTGCCACCTTTTTACAAATTTTTATTCAATAAAATTGACAGGGTGTATGAGTTATTGCACTTACTAAAAAAACTTACAATAGCTACAAATAAAAATATTTTAAGATAGGGCTGCCACCTCATTGAGTAAAAAAATTATTTCGTAGAGGGCAAAAAACTAAAAAAAGGTTAACGTAACTATTTCTTTGACAAAATTTAGTTTACAATTCTCAATTCTTATACGATGATGAGGTAAGCAAGTTAATATAATTTAGCTATCATTTGAATATCTTTATATATAAAATTCCAGTGTCCGTGTGTATGTTCCGAATGAACTCAAAAACGAGTCAACTGATATTCATGAAAGTTGGCATATACATTTAATTTGGTCCAACTTAGATTTTAGGATAGTTATTATTCAAATTAATCGTCTCCACAATTAATAATTAACATTTTGTTTTACTTCTAATTAACAGTTACATAAATATAATATAAAAATTAATTGCTGTTCATTAGTCTCGCTAAAAGTCGAGAACGGCCAAACCGATCTGGCTAATTTTAGTCTTGAAATATTCGTGGAAGGCCAGGAAAAGATTAGAGAGTAAGTAAATATGAAAAAAATGCGAGGAAGATAATAATAAGAGAATTTTATTCGAGTTGACAAGAAAAATATAAGAAGAGAAAACAAAAACATAATATTTTGAAGGTTGTCATTGTTGCTTTGTTAAAATATTTTTGTTATTGTTCAATTATAAAAGGTTGTGTCGATAGCCCAAAACAATTTGTAACAAATATGGAAAGGCTAAGTTCGGGTCCAACCGAATATTTTATGCTCTCGCAATTTATTGATGTAATTTTATTAACATAACACAATTTGACCTATATCTTCGGCATAAAGTCCAATAGAAAATCATCATATATAGTATATGAGGGCTGATGTAATTCCAGAACCAATTTCAATCATTTTCACCACCAAGGCTAACCACGGGGCAACTTGGCATCTGTTAGTAGGCAAACAAACGGCACATTCGGCCTTGAAATTACTCCTAAATTGCAAATGAACGAAACACAAGTCGGCCAAATCGCCAAAAATAGCGCTATAACGAAGATTTTCCAAATATTCAAGAACTCGCTGGAGGTACTGCATAGGACTTTAAGAGATCTTGATTGTCGATGAACGTTTTTGGTAGAGCCAGGATTCTGTTAGCATGACGTAGTCAACTATCTCAAACTATTTAAAATTGCCTGTACTATCATCACTCTCTTTGCAATTAAAAGTAGTGTGAGTTGTCATCATGTTGCGTAACATAAATCGACCTCGAGTAATCAATATCATCGCCGAAGCCAAGATTGGACCAACTTAATTTAATGTATACCCTAGCCACAAAAACGTGTGGCCGGGTCTGCTAATATATATATATATATATATATATATCGTACATATATATATATATATATATATCGTACAGCTCATAGTTCCATCGTCTGCGGTATTTCGCAAAACCTTTCTCTCGAAAACCCCACGTGTCGTCTCATCGGATGTTGTCATCGTCCACGCTTCAGCGCCATACATCAGGATAGGAATAATGAGCGATTTGTAGAGTTTGATTTTGGTTCGTCGAGAGAGGACTTTACTTTTCAATTGCCTACTCAGTCCAAAGTAGCACCTGTTGGCAAGAGTGATTCTGCGTTGGATTTCGAGGCTGACATTATTGGTATTGTTAACGCTGGTTCCCCAGTAGACGAAACTATCTACTACTTCAAAGTTATGACAACAATGACAACAGTGACGTGTGAGCCAAGACGCGAGTGCGCTGACTTTTTGTTTGATGACAGGAGATATTTCGTCTTGTCCTCATTCACCACCAGACCCTTCACTTACTTATCCAGTCTGGAAAAAGTTGAACAAACGGCGCGCTTGTTGCTTCCGATGTTCGATGATATCAATATCATCGGCGTACGCCAGCAGCTGTACACTCTTATAGAAGATTGTACCTTCTCTATTTCGCTCTGCAGCTCAAATTATTTTTTCCAGTAATAGATTGAAGAAGTCGCACGATAGTGAGTCACCCTGTCTGAAGCCTCGTTTGGTATCGAACGGCTCGGAGAGGTCTTTCCCGATCCCTAAATTCAAACATCGCGGCATTGAGGCAACTCCTTTTCGTGCTGTCGAAGGCAGCTTTAAAATCGATGAAAAGGTGGTGAGTTTGGATTCTTTCCTCTCGGGTCTTTTCAAAGATTTGGCGCATGGTGAATATCTGGTCAGTTGTTGATTTTCCAGGTCTAAAGCCACACTGGTAAGGCCCAATCAGTTCGTTGACGGTGGGCTTTAGCCCACCAGTCCAGTCTGTTTTCTCTCCACCGCGGAACGACAATTCTCATCGTACCAGCTGGTTTTTTGGCGTTGCCGTAGATCAATTGTTTCGGCTGCAGCGATATGCAATGAGTTTGAGATGCCGTTCCACAGCTTCCTTATATCGAGATGCTGATGAGTGCCCTCAGAGAGCAGGAGTGCAAGTCGAGTAGAAAAGCGTTCGTCTGTTGGTTGTGATTGCAACTTTTCGACGTCGAACCTTCCTTGTGTTTGTTGGCGTGCGTTCTTTGCTGCACAGAGGCGAGTGCGTATCTTTGCTGCTACTACATAATGGTCAGAGTCAATATTTGGTCCTGGTCCTGGTCTGGTCCAACATCAAATTTGCACTCCTTTATATGGCCGCTATAGTAGATGTCACAAGGACCTGCCTTCTTGCGTCCTTGTCCCGTCCATCGCACTTCATGGATGGCGGTGATGTCAGCCTTTGTTTGTATGAGGATATCAACCAACTGGGCAAAGGCACCTTCCCAATTAAGTGTACGGACATTCCAGGTGCATGCCCTCAAATCGTGATCCTTAAAACGTTTGCAGAGGGTCGTCATCAAAAGGGGGGTTTCTCATCCGAGGCTCGGTGTTTGTTTTCATTGGGGAGGTTTTTTTAAGTGGTGGGTCCCAAGCCATCGCATTCTTCGCCTTCTCACTTTAGCTCGCCTTCAAACGGATGTTTGTTAGCTACCCAGAGGATACTTGGTCTAAAACCGGAAGTCGTGAGCTGCTTGAATCATGTGGAGAAGAATCGTTCCTGGCCACTCCCAAGTGAATGACAATCAGAAACTTTCCTCACTTGCGTGAACTTCTACATATGACCCCATCCATCCAACTTCTACATATGACCCTATCCATCCAATATGGAGGAATATAAGCTACCATAAGTATGATTGGGAAGGCTTGTCATCTGTTTAAAATATTGTATTCATATATATTTAAACTAAATTTAAAATGCATTGTGAACAATAAATAGCTTTAAAGTAGCTTGTAACATAAATTTTTTTTATTAAAATGATTGCCATTGGTATTAAAATTGTAATTAAAATAAATTATAAAAAAAAATAAATTTGCAATATTTCCAGCAACTGGAAGGATTTCGATAAATAATAATTTACAGAGAATTAATTTAAAAGGAATTACCACATACCTTCATTAACCATAAAAGCTCAAAGTATAGAATTTTAATGAGTTATCACAAAATTTATGTTACTCCGAAAGCTTAAAAAAAATTCTTCCCATAATAGTTTCATTTATAGCAGTAAAAGCTTTTTCAATTAGTATCTCAGTTTAACAACTAATTTTTTCTAATAACGAATTTCCCATTTTAATTCGCTTCGCTTAACTCTACTGCTTAATGCATATTAAGAGTGTTGCTATTTACCGCATATGAGAGTTTTATCGCACACCCTGAGGCCACGAACTTACGCAGTGACGCATAAGCATTTATACGCAGATAAATAGATAGACGTACGTACATACACAACACAGCTGAGCGCACAATTCACAATAAAAATTAATTTCAAACATTATGGTGTTGCGTGTGAAAGGTGAGGAGGGTCAAAGTGCTTATATAGTGTTGTGCGACAGCCAACAAAAATCATAGAAATACATATACACGTGCATACATATATACAGAGGAATAAAGCAGCAGCGGCAAATTAACACTGATAAATTGTTTATCCATGGTACACCTAAAACCCTCGTCAGCTTATCTGATGTTGGCTGCGTGCGCCACTAGGTGTGTGTGTGTATGTTTGTGTTTGTGCATGCAGCGCAGTCGAGTTTTTGTGCGAGTTCGTATTGTTGTGGCTACTTAAGCGCTTATGCAGGTAACGGCCAGCGTTGCTGCGCTTTTATTTTATATTGTTGGCATCCAACGTTGCTCCCATGTTGCCGATTTCAACATTTTTTCACTTGCTCAGTTGATGTCAACGTCGCAAGCATCCGCCGTCGACGCAGTAGCAGCGCCAACCACAACATTGCCACCGACAAAACGCCAACGCTGACGCTAATGTGCGCGCGCTTATTGTTATTTATTGTAGTTGTTGTTTTTATTGTTGTTTATTATTGTTGTCATTACTGTTATTGTAGTCGGTATTCTGCTCCATTATCTGCGCATTGAAATGTACGTGTCAAGCTTAGTAAAGCAGCCGGCTGCTGAGCCAGCGAGCTGCGAGTTATTCAGTGATGCGGCCTGCGCCAAAGGTGCCAACAAGCTTGCCTAAAAAAACAAGCAATCTTTTTTAAGAATTAAAAAAACGTGCTGTTATTAAAGCCACACAAAAAACAACGTCTACAAAGCAGCAGCAGCAGCAACTGGGTACGCGCATAGATTTATAAAAATGCGCCGCCACGGTTGTTATCAGTTAATAGCATTTCCCGGCAAAGCGTTGAACTTAAGTCAACAAACGGTTAAAAAATCACTGTTAGTCCTTTCATTGTTGTTGTCACCGATGTCTCCTTGCTTATTAAGCTACAAAATTACCTTGCAGGCAGGTGTTGATAGCATATTCGCATAGATAACATTGGCCTACGGGACGTATACGTAACATTGACGCCATGCACGCATATGAACAATTATGTAGAAAACAAAAAGCCATCACAACAATCTTAATGGCTTACACACATCCGTCGGCGTGTTAATAAACATGTATGTATTATGTAAATATGCAAAATAGACAAAATTGTAACAAAAGCCACTAAGCAACAATAATAAAAACAACGGATAATAGTAATATCCTTAGATTTTATTTTTATGACAAAATTTCGGTTAAAAGTCGTGCTCACTGTCTAAACGAATTTGCTATACAATTTGTTTTAGTGTTATAATGAGTACTTAGGGCTATCATTTTTTAACGTTGTTATTATTCATAGTCATTAAACATAGTTTGGAGCGTTAATGTTACTTTTACAACCTTAAGGTCATAACGAGGTTAGCTTACATTTATTTTTTAACATTAATAATTATATTTAACTATTACCTGTATTAATCTCAGTGCGTGAAGAAATTGCAAGAACCAATTTTCGACAGGTACTATAAAAAGTCTCTCTACTGGCTATTTGTCAGATTCATGTCATAATTATGGCATATATGTATGTGAAATATAAATAGTCAAATTTCCCGACATAAATGTGAACATAAATTTATCTAAAAAATTATCTCGAATTTTAACATTTGGTTATTTAATGATGCTGTCTAACTATAATTTCATTGAAAAAGTTTCAATTTTATATGGGGCTAACATACGTCAAAATAATGACAAGTAATGTCAAATTTATCAAATTAATTGATTATTGTTGTCATTATCCCACTTTTCAAATCAAACTGACCAGTTCTCAAAAAAGGCAAATTCTACGGTTGCCAATCAAGAGACTAGAATTGAAAATTAAAGTTTATTGTAACATTGTAAATGTTGCATCATTGAATTTGGCATAATGAAAACCCCACATTGTTATATACTAAAATGGTAAAAAATTTAAGTCTGCAGCAAGCTCATAAAAAAATTGTATGTATCTGATAACTACAAACAACTTTGTAGTTAGGCGAGTTCTTTGGAGTTAATAGATTCTCATTGCTCATGCAGAAGAGACGGTAATTGAAGGTTTTCCAAATACAAATCTCTAAAACTAATTAGAGGCAATTTTCATGAATTTGTTCAAAAGAAAGTATTCGATCGAATGTTTCGAAGTTTTATGGACATTACAAAGTATATTTTCAGCTATATTTGAAGGTTTTTTTTACAAAAGTATTGACAAATAACAAAGTTACATATATGCTGCCTTTGCTATGTTTTACCATCTAGTCGGTAGGAGATCCAAGCTATCAATCGAAAACAGCTGTTTATATATAGTCATTTACTAAAGCCAATTCGGGCCTATGGGGCTCAACTATGGGGTTGTTCAAGTCATTCAGCACTTCAAATATAAGATACTAAGAAGTATAGTTAATGCTCGTTGACTAATGTTAGATCTGCTGACCTTTACCGTGATCTTGGTGTGAATTCAGTAGTAAACGAAACAACAAAATTTGCAAAGACTCGAAAGACGAAATGGGGCTTAGACAGCATGTAAATGAAGAGGCATCCCGACTCATCGATACTACTGAACAAGAGAACCGACTAAAACGTAGGAGGCCTTCAGACTTAGCAAGGCAACTGTAGTAGAAAATGAATTTCTCTAACATTTAGCTTCTATTTTTTTAACTTATTAGAATTGAATTGTTGTTAGTATTTAATCATTGTATACTAGGTACAATTGTAATCAAAAACAAGTAAGGAAGGGCTAAGTTCGGGTGTAACCGAACATTTTATACTCTCGCAATTTATTTATCTAACTTTATTTATATTATATAATACACAATTTGACCCACATATTCGTCATACATATTGTTTAGTATAAACAAATACTCCTCTGCATTACTCTCCAAAAAGTAATAGATAGGTAATGCAGAGGAGATAAACCGCCCCAACTTCACCTATCACACATCACCCTTTACACACAACAACGTATAGAAAAACACCAAATAGTGAAGAAAACAATACGAACAAGTACCCGCGCTTTAAAGAAAGTGATACAATAAACACGAACCCAAAAACCCGCGCTAATAAAATGAAGCGAACGAAAACCATAGAAAACATAATTTAAAGTGAAAATAAATAGAAACAAATACAAACCCGAACTCAAACACAACTCAAATCAGAAAGGTGAAAGGAGAAAAACCCCCAAACCAAACATCACTCAACATAAATCCACAAAAGGAGGAATTGTACACTACATAACATAATAAGGAATACAAACACAAAACAGGTCACTAATTTAATTATCCACTAACACTAAATTATAACTAATTACACAAAAACAATTAACCATATTGTAAACCCACAAACCCCCATATAAATAAACCTAATTTATAACGTTTAAACTCTACACAAACAATTCTTTTCTTCAAACGGATCGGCCTCAACGTCAACTTAACTCGACATTTTTTGGTCCTATCGAGCCGCGATAGTTTGGAGGAGAGAATAGGAGTCACCCAGCAATAACATCGTTGGAATACACCGACGCCCAATAACAGCAATACATAGTGCACCCAACAAAAAGTTTGAACGCGGATCACCACCAACAATTAAATAAATAAAATACCCTAAACTTATAAAGATTTGAGAAATCTTTTTGTGCGACCCATTATTTTTATTTTTATTAAAAGTGCAAATCAGAATCAAAAATTTCAAATTACAAATTGTGTATTTAAGCGTACTTAAATTCATTTTATTTGCCTCCCTTGAGTTTACCTGATTTTGCTTTGCACTAATTATTACATACATACATGTACCCAAAAGAAGTAGTGCAATAAAAAACATATAATTGTTTGCCGTCGGCTATTGCACTCTTCTTGTCAAAAATAATAAATATATACAAACACCCGCACCCACTTGCATGCATACGAACTAGCGATCTAGTTCGTATAAGAATTGTTGGTAGCGATCACCAATAACAGGCACTGCACACTAAAGCAAGCACCCAATAGGAAATTCGTAAGGTGACCCAGTAGGAAAAATTGCAAAAACCCATTGCAAATTTGTTTTACGAATTTATTCCCATAATTCGCCCATAGATCACAAAATAAATAGTTTTCCCAATAAATATTAACCCGTACTCAACAAAAAAGCCAAAAAACGGAAATTTTGAAAATAAATTCAAATTATAAATTTTACTCTCTACCCTGTTTATTTAATACATACCCACTCAAATAATATTGTTTACACCCACCCAAATCATGGAAATGGAGGATTTTAAATTCACTACCACCGATTTAATAGAATTCGTGGAAGATCATTTCCATACCCAAGCTGAAGAAGAAACAGTTTACACTCTAGAAATTAAAAGAGTCACACTAAATTCGCTTTATGAGAAAGCAGAAAGGGCATATGATGCTATTCGGAGAATTTCTAGTGACACCCGCGAAACCATCGACTTCAATAAAGTCAAGGATAGATACAAGAAATCCCATAATATGTACCTATCCTGCTTAGCCTCAATTAATGAAGATGTAAACAGACGTAAAACCCACGCGTCATCCCAACCCATTAAGGAAAGAGCCTCAGAAGACTCGACAATAGATTTCGGTCCTAAGATTGAGCTACCACCATGTGACACCGACATCTTTTACGGAGATTACACGGCTTGGCCCACATTTCGAGATATGTTTACGGCCTTGTATATCCGTAACCCAAAAATAAGTAATGTTGAAAAACTCTTTCACCTTACTCAGAAGACCCGAGGCGAAGCAAGAGAAGCTATTCAAAACACCCCCCTAACAAATGACGGTTTCATACTGGCCTGGAAAAATCTGGTCGAGCAGTATGAAAACAAAAGAATGCAAGTCAACACCCAATTAAAAACCCTTCTCAACCTACCCGATGTCACTCAAGAAACAGGCTGCGCCATAAAAGCCCTGCAACGAACGGTTAACAATGTGTTAACCAATTTAACCCATCTTGAGATTGACACAAAAAGTTGGGACCCGATATTGATATACCTTTGTAGTTCGAAACTACCGAAACAAACTCTAGAAGCTTTCGAATCCACCCTAGCAGATATTACTTCTATACCCACATGGTCAAATTTCGACTCTTTCTTGACCCATAAATATAAAACCCTCGAATCCGTATCAAATTTCAAGGATTCAGTAACAAAACCCCACTCACCCCACCTTGGCTCAGTAAAAAAGACAGACGGAAAGAAATATAACACATTTCATGCCAATGTGTCAGAAAACCCAATAGCTGGACCCTCAAATTATCAACACAGATACACTTCTTCTCAACCCCACCCGGAAGCAGAAAGTTGCAAACTTTGCAATAAGCATCACCCGATTCGTGAATGCCCCAAATTCCTAAAAATGAACGTTGAGACCCGTATTGCCACAATCAAAAAATATGGCTATTGCTACAACTGCCTAGCTATATCACACAGCTCCAAGAACTGCATGAGTAAATATTCTTGTCGAAAATGTCATAAAAGACACAATACCCTGATCCATAGAGAATCCACCACAACTCCAGAAGTGACCAGTTCGACTTCTGATACCGCTACAAGTACCGCAATACCCACCCACAACACAATTCAGCAAGCCTACACCACCACACTACAGTCCACTCAAATATCAACTCAAGACCCACTCAACCCCAGTAGGAAGCAGACATTATTGGGCACTGCTATGGTTCAAGTAGAACATAATGGTCAGCGATATTATGCGAGAGCTCTAATAGATTCAGGATCGGAGGCCACATTTATATCTGAAAGACTTCAACGAAGTCTAGATATACTCACTCACCCTGTATCAGCCCAAGTGACCGGAATAACCAACACGGTTCTAGCAACCCCCACGAAAATTTCCAATATTACCCTTTGTTCACCCATAAACACAAATTACAAAATATCGACTCGAGCATTCATCATGAATAGCCTTTCCGATAATGTACCCACATACCCAATAAACCCAAATCTGGGTCTAAAGAATCTTGGCTTCACACTAGCGGATACCCAATTCCACAAACCGAGACCCGTGGATATATTAATTGGTAGTGATATCTATCCAAAGATCCTACTAGGCGGAGTAAAACGAAACATTCTAGGCTCACTCCTAGCTCAAGAGACAGTATTCGGATGGATTTTGTCCGGACCCATTACTCAGCACTCCAAAAACTCATCAATAGCATCATTCCATAATATAATCAACCCGGAGTATCAACTCACACGCTTTGGAGAGGTGGATAACATCCCAAAGGAACCCGTAATTTCTAGATCCCATGAAATTCGTGACAAAAGTTTCCAATCAACTCTACCTACTACTCAGAAGAAAAATCAAAGCGATGAACATCACAACTCGACCCAAAAAACTCACCGACGAACTCATCGTCATGTTGCATGCGGATTATGCAAAGATGACCACCGGTTAGCCACATGTACCAAATACTTGTCGGCTAACTTACACAAAAAATTAGAAGCAGTCATCAAACACCGCTATTGCGTTAACTGTTTAGCCAGGTCACACAAAACAGAAGGATGCACAAGTAGGAATCGATGTTCTACATGCAATGGGAAGCACCATTCCTCTCTACATGGTCACCCAAGACTACACCCAGCCAACAAGAAAGAAGTTTTTGAGAAACCCAGATCTCAAACCCTATCAACAGAAACCCGGCTATCATCCTTACTGGCTAAACAGAACCTTATACACTCTCATAAACCCGACCCTTAAGAGACTCAGTGACGTTGTTCAAAAACTCTTTGGCAACATAGTCCTCTCTGACCCTCAATTCCACACCCAAACAGAACTGATGTTGGAGATCGGAGCGGACATCTATCCACACATTACCCGAAGTGGACCCAATAAAGCAAATAAAGCTAAGTACACTTTTTAAATTTACTCATACCCAACTAATACAAAATATATTTCGCAGATACTGCAAGGCGGCCGGGATGTTTAGTCCAAACAAATACTCCTCTGCATTACTCTCCAAAAAGTAATAGATAGGTAATGCAGAGGAGATAAACCGCCCCAACTTCACCTATCACACATCACCCTTTACACACAACAACGTATAGAAAAACACCAAATAGTGAAGAAAACAATACGAACAAGTACCCGCGCTTTAAATAAAGTGATATAATAAACACGAACCCAAACCCGCGCTAATAAAGTGAAGCGAACGAAAACCACAGAAAACATAATTTAAAGTGAAAATAAATAGAAACAAATACAAACCCGAACTCAAACACAACTCAAATCAGAAAGGTGAAAGGAGAAAACCCCCAAACCAAACATCACTCAACATAAATCCACAAAAGGAGGAATTGTACACTACATAACATAATAAGGAATACAAACACAAAACAGGTCACTATTTTAATTATCCACTAACACTAAATTATAACTAATTACACAAAAACAATTAACCATATTGTAAACCCACAAACCCCCATATAAATAAACCTAATTTATAACGTTTAAACTCAACACACTAATCTTTTCTTCAACGGAATCGGCCTCATCGTCGATCTAACTCGACACATATTGTATAAAGTCCATTGAAAGTTGGAATCCATATTATTAAGTTAGAAGCACCGAGGTCCTCGTGTTCGATATATGGGGCCTTAAAAACCTATGGTCCGATTTCGACGATTTTTAGAATGGGGCTGCCACACTATTAACATAGTATTTGGGCAAAGTTCTGCACCGATATCTTCACTAGTGCTTACTTTATATATTGTAAAGTTAACGATTCAGATCGATGTGTTTTCGGTTTTCGCCATTTTGTGGGCGTGGCAGTGGTCCGATTTTGCTCATTTTCGAAAGCAACCTTCCTATGGTGCCAAGAAATAAGTGTGCCAAGTTTCGTCAGGATATCTTAATTTTTACTCAAGTTACAGCTTGCACAGACGGACGGACGGACGAACAGACAGACATTCGGGTTTGAACTCCACTCTTCACACTGATCTTTGATCTTTTGACCTGATCACTTTGGTATATATAACCCTATATCTAACTCGTTTAGTTTTGGGTGTTACAAACAACCGTTATGTGAACAAAACTATAATACTCTCTTTAGCAACATTTGTTGTGAGAGTATAAAAAAATATGTGCTGCCTTCAAAGGTGTTCCCCAACTGCTGACATGATTCCGGCCGAATGAGTAGCTGAAACAAAAAAGTTCAAAAAGATTATTAAAGTTGAAGATATTTCCTATACAATATCTGCAATTTTTGAAAAATATCAAAAATTAAGAAAATTGTATAGTCGTAAAGTGTAGTTTTTTAATGCCAAATTGACAATTTTCAACTAATCAAAAAGGTCATTGTGTAGTGAATATATTCAAGAATATTATGTTTAAATTTGACGTTGATCGATCAATTTCTCGTTGACTAATGATCTCGGCAATTTTGAAAAATGTCATTTCGAGAAAAACGCGTTTAAAGTTTCAACTATAGAGGTTTATACCTGCGAGCGGTCGCTCTTTAGAACGCTGTCATTCGAACTATTCAAGATACGACCTTGCCAGATTTCACAGGACATTTTTTAAAGTATAAACTATCGAATAAGCAAAATAAAAAATGTTTTTTTGAAAGTGTCATACTGGTATAGCCCCTTAATATATTCGAAATAAAAAATCTAAACAGGTGGCAACCCTTCTCCAAAAATATTTTGAAATGTAAAGATTCAGTTATTCGAATCCCTGTTGCCCAAATATATTTCTTTTATACCATTATTGCGATATTGAGTTCGTTTTTGAACTGTTTATAATTAATTAAGTTTGAAAAGGTGGCAATTCTTTTTAAAAAATTTAATTTTGCGACCATCTTAATTTGATAACAATATGAGATATTTTCCTCTTAATAAAAGATTTTAATAATCAAGGATTTCAGTATCATATATTTACAAAAACATTACTTTTTACGCAACACTTCAAACTTTCTTCGCATGCATTCCACCAGCTCGACACACACATTTTCATACAAAATGTTTATGAATGCTGTATGTTGTATCCACGTAAGTATTTTGTGTATTTGCCGTTTTAATGGTTTTGAAACACGGCATGAGCTCATTTCTGAGTTTACTAGCTAAATGCCTTTGATAGTTTCGAGTGTGTGTGTTGGAATCTCGATTGCACAATTATGTGCGAATATGTGCAGTGAAATGTTTGTGGATCCATAGCTATGTGTGCATTTATCAAAACACAAATGCTACAACTACAACTGCAACTACAATTTGCCAAAGCTCACGCAACAACTAGCAGCAAGATAGTGAAAGTTGATAACGGTGGACTTAAGTACAAGACGAGTGGTTATCTACCTCAATACATAATTCTATGAACACGACACGAAGAGTTGGCTATCGTGTGTGCACCTGCCATGTTACTGGAATGAGTTCTTAGTGCAACCACTACACATAGAAGCATCAATATACTGTAACTACATACATATGTATGTGTACGTAGACACTCTGAAAAAAAAACTAGTAAAACCAAAGTATTCTGCATTTGCCACAAATACTTTTTGCATTAGAAACGTGCCCAAATACTTTGAGTATTTGTTTTAAAAGTGCGAGCACTGTTGAAGTAAATGCGTCAAGTATTTAAATTAACAGTGGAACACTTTTGATCGAAATACGGGGCACTGTTGTAGCAAATACTTATAAATTTTTGTTAACAGTAGTAGTATTTGAGATTATCTGTTATTGCTCTTGATTCAATTGTAATCGTATTTTTTTTATTGTTGTGTTTAACACCCCCTCCCACCTCTCTCCGCCCACGTCCCTATGCACAGTCAAAATTTCAATATCAATTTACTTTTTTCATAAAAAATATATTTTATTTGAGAATATACAGAGTAAAGTTTACAAAAGTGACAACTACTACTACTACTGCTTTCATTAAGATTACAATTAAAATCACGTACTTGCTTGCGTGATTTCGAAATTTATACAAGTTTTGAAAATATCTATTGCATTTCTGATAAAGGCATAAATACTTAAAAGTAATTGGAGTTCGATGTAAAATCTTAAGATGGTTAAAAGATTTTCAAATAATATAAATTCATTTCCGCATATAGAGCAAGTATGTGCAGGTCTTTCTTCAAGTGCATTTTTATTGAACTTGTTTAAAATATTTTCAATTTTGGAAATTTTTCCTTAGAGCAAATATCATAAATATATCGTTGAAGGAAAATCCACACATATTTGCTCTTTACGGAATATTCAATGTTGAATACAAAATACATTTTTACAACTAAATCTATAGCCTAATTAAGCTACCTACTTTATATTTAATGTTGTCAACACAGACATAGAATTCCTTCAAGTTTTGAGGACTCTCAACAACAACAAAAACTCTAGGTTGCAGTGTTAATCCCTCGTTGTGAGCGCTTTCATTTAGCTCGTCAAGTTTTTGCTGGAAGTTATTAATATTTATAAGATGCACCATCATATCCATTTGTGCATCTGTAATGGAAGGAGCTTTATGTTTTTATTTACTTTCGGCGGTGTTATTACTGCATGTAGTAAGTTTATAAGATAATAATGCCTGCAATCTAAATAAAAAACCTGAAATTAATAACAAAAATCACACAATAGAAGAAATCGACATTACTTGCATCAAGTGCTCCAAGCATGGCGTCGTAATACGTCAGGTTCAGTTTATCCACAATAATGCGAACTATTGCAGATTGGTCACTTTCTTGGACGCAACCACAGTTTTTCGTACTTCTTTATTATGTCGTTACCTGCTACTGTTTCTTTTTAAAACCTCTTTGACGTTGGGTTCGTTGTTTGGGGATGTTGAAGGTGTGCTTGCAGAGCTCAGCCAGCTTCGAATGGATGAAAGGTTTGTTATAGTTCTATCACCACTGCAGCACGTGAGCATATCGAACTAGAAAGACATTAATATAAATAATTTATAAGCGTGTTATAAATGTGTGCGAAACCCTCAATGTGAAAATTTTAAACGGAAGTTACGCCGAATTTTAAAATGATTTGCTTACATTATTTTCTAAACGCCATTTTTGCAAGTTGTACCGAAACTTAATTTTGTCCGCAATTAGTTCTCTGGCATTAAAAATTTCGTCAATGTCGTGGGAATGGATCATCTGCAAAATTGCTACACTCTTTAAACCACATCTATTGAACTGTATCAATGCATTTGACGACAAATCCCACGAACACAATAAATTAATTAACTGTTCATCACTATCCAAAATTACTACGGACTCATTGTCGACATTTTTTCGTTGTAGAGGACTCATCTCCCAACGGACATTGCTCGGCAA
The DNA here is from genome assembly GCA_031772095.1 of Zeugodacus tau. NCBI lineage: Eukaryota > Metazoa > Arthropoda > Insecta > Diptera > Tephritidae > Zeugodacus > Zeugodacus tau. The sequence continues at coordinate 26,902,066 of CM062649.1, read as the reverse complement.
ATAACGACAACTCAGTTGATGGTATCAACTCCTCACTCATAGTGTAAACTAAAATGCACAAAAATTGTTTTAAACACATATTTTTGTTGAAATAAATGTGTATATAAACCATAACATACCTGCAGAGTAGACTTTTCGCAAATGTCGTCTTTTATATAAAAAAATCACTGTGGAAGTCCACTTTTAAACGGCCTCCGTAAGCAGCGGGCGATGCGGCAGGCACACTAATGCAAATGCAAACTATGTAAGCTCCTTTTGCGCAGCTTCACTAACCGCGAAATGTCTTGAAGTAATCACTTTCACTTAAATTAATACTTTCAGCACATATATTTACCTATAAAACCCAAATTAAAGTATTTGCGCACGCAACACGTGTTTCTGTTAGAATGATCGATGGAAAAATGTAAGCGTTCCCTGTCATCGTATGGAGAGACAGTAAAATTAAATGCGAAATGGTTGTGACAAATACTTTTACATTTAAAAAACTGTAATCAAAAGAAAATTAAATACGAAACCTTTAAAACAACTATTTTTATATTAGATTTTAATAAGATGATTTTTAAAAGCACAGCCGCTTTTGATTCAAAAGTACCGCATTTAAAAAAAGTATTTGAATAAAGAGCAAATTATTTCCGTCAAGAGTTTTGCTGTTGAAACAAATACTTTTGTTTTACTGTACTTTAACTGCAAAAAGTATTTGATTTAACTGCGGGGTTTTTTTTCAGTGCATATATACAGTGTGTGGTCTCGAGCAAATTATAAGAAATATGTATGGGTCAGACGGTGTATTTCAGCTAAACAGCTGGCATGTCGCGTGATTGTAGTAAGTGAAGAAATTTTCGTGGTAGACATTGCTTTTCGCTTTTCTCGGCGAAGCGAGTTAAGATATTAAATGCGAAACGCGGCTCAATGATCATAACTGAAAGCATTGTGGTATATGTATACAGTTTGTAATACGGTATATAGGACCTAAGGGAAGTTATGCCCCGATTTCAACCATCTTCGGTACAGAGACATACTATTAATAGAAGAAAAAGATTCCCTCTGAATTACATTAAAATATCTGAGATATAGGTAAATCTTCTATGCCCTTTCCTAGTGCGATCCCTTGTGCCAAATTTTGCAGTGGTCCGATTTTGCTAAGGAATATGTGTACCAAGTTTCATTAAAATATCTCCATTTTTACTCCAGTTATTTCAAGGATTTCAAATCTCCTCGTCACCCTGAACACTCTCGTTGCAACTTTGTTGCGAGAGTATAAAAAGATGTGAACTATACTATATAGGGTCGTTTTTAGAGGTATGGAATTTCAGAATTTTGACTTGTTCTAAAAGTCAAGATCAATCTAGGTGGCTTAAAGGGTTCCAGCAGGAAGCAGACCTGCTAACTATTGTTTCAAGATGGGGACCAATCAATGTCATAATGAGAAACAGTTATGACACTTATTACCAAGAGCATATATATAAATGAACGAATTCTCAAAAATGTTCTATGCGGATCACATTTACCGAACGGCACTCTTACTACAGATCGGCTAAGGAAAAGTAAACAGTAATCGGGAAAAATATTAAATGATGACGATAAAGACCAGCCAGACCAGACCTTTTCTATGGCTTTTTTCAACCCTCTCATGTTTTATGCGATATTCTAATAACTTTAAAGGGGAGTTGAAGATTCCCCGAACGTTGATATTGCTAAATTAGTCGCTGCTTGCATTAGTCAAATTTATTTTCTTAAAAATATCTGCCAAAAATCGAATTTTCTTATTTTCTTCGTCCAAGTTTTAAGTTTCGTTCTAAGGTCAGATGGTCCTACTGTGAACGCAAACACACCATTTTCCAGAGAGCTCGCGAGAAATGACGTCACAATGGCAGAGCTTTAATATTTTTCTTAAATTCAAATAATAAAATGAATTTAATATTTTTATTTATTATGAGCAAAAAATATTAAAAATAAGCCGTTTTTCCGAACGAAACCCATGAAACATGTCTTCAGACTTTCAACTCCTTTTAGTAAATCTAAAAGGATTTTCTTTGCTTTCAACTCCTTTTAGTAAATCGAGTAGGTCAAGAGGCACGAAGTTGAACGTATAAGACGCAAGAAATTGTAGAATTGCTACTCTTCCCTCACTGCCTCTCCTGAATAATAACTATAAGCTTCTCCGGATTTTATTCATGTATCTCATTTTACTCATTTCCGTCTAAGGACAAATAACACTTTTAACTAACAATGCTCTCATATGGAAAACACTTAATAACAACAATTATTGCAACTCCAACCCATTCAAATGATCTACACAAACAAACAACCACACGTTTTTCAAATGGACAGCGCAAATGTAGTAGAGAAATGGCAGAACTCTATATAAACTTATCTAAACCCGGCAAATTAAGTACTTTTCGGTCACAGTGGTGACATTTATGCTACCGAAAATAAAACAATAAAATCGCACACACACGCCAACAACAACAACAACGACAACAACTAGAACGGCATCACGATGAAAATTATGCTTTTTGCAGGTGTCGTCGGTTTTGCGGTTGATGTTGACAAGCTGCCCCAAACAAGCTGCAAATTTACAACAAATTATAAAAGCATAGATGGAATGCAAAGTGCTTGCGCATAAGTGCCACAACACACACACATACATACATACAAATATAGTGGAAGCGAGTAAAATGTGTTGCCTGCGTCTGACAAGATAGTTAGCAATTGTTATTATATTGCAGCAACAATGAACAACAATAATAACAAGCACATAACCACAACATTTCTGTGTCGGAGAGGGAGATATGAAATTTCGTGGCAAAGGTTGTCAACGAAACAAATGAATATTTTATAATTGGTTTCGTAGTAGCCCGCCGAGGTGACTCCACATACAGTTATTGTGCTTGGCAAAGTGAAGCAGTGCACTTCACCTTTGACAAAGGCGTTACCTAATGCTTAAACAGTGATTAAAGACACTTGTCACTGTTATATTATAAATTCGAGGTAATGGTGGCACGTTTCAAGTAAGCTAATCGGTGTTTCATTTGCATAGAGGAAATAAAAATTTTTCTACGGCCATCGGCAGGCCAATGCATTCTCAGAGTGTAACAATTTGGTGTAGTAGTCTTTCTTTTTATATTAGTCCTTGAAATGGAGTCACAGCAGTCATTGTATCAAGTGTAATCAAAAGATTATACTGAGGTAATAATAATAATTGGAGGATGGAGTCATATGTAGAAGTTCACGTAAGTGAGGAAAGTTTCTGACTGCCATTCACTTGGGAGTAGCCAGGAACGATTCTTTTGCATGTGGCTTAATCAGTTCACGACTTCTTTAGGCCAAGTACATCAAAATTCACCAAGCACGAATTTGACGTCATGGCGGGGCTGCGCTCATAGATACGTTCTAGGCGCTCATAAAAGGTATCTTTGATCACTTCATCCTTCTCTTGTTGACTTCGTCCTTAGTTGTTGATGACCTGAATATACTGAGTTTGTGGAGAGAACACTTGTCTAACCTCTGAATAGCAGTGAAAGTACAACACCAGGAGATGGCAAACCCGATTCCCCAATCGATGACGATGGAATAGATGTCCCATTGCCCGACTGCGAAGAAATGAGAATAGTAATTACCCGCTTGAAGAACAACAAAGCGGCGGGGGTTGATAGATTACCAGCGGAGCTATTTAAATACGGCGACGGGTGAATGCATCAGTTTCTTTGCGGAATATGGTCGGATGAAAACATGTCCGACGATTGGAATATCAGTGTACCCTGCCCAATCCATAAAAAGGAGTCCCCACAATGTGTGCCAATTACATAGGGATAAGCTTCCTAAATATCACCTATAAAGTTCAATCGAGCGTACTGTATGAAAGACATAAGCCCACGGTCAACAAAATGATTGGACCTTATGAGTATGGCTTTAGACTTGGAAAACTGAATTCGATATCCCCGCAAAACTAATACGGCTGTGCAAGTTGACGTTGATCAACTCCAAAAACTCCGTCACGATCGGGAAGGACCTCTCCGAGCCGTTCGATACCAAACGAAGTTTCAGACAAGGTGACTCACAATCGTGTGACTTCATTAATCTGATGCTGGAGGAAATAGTACTAGTCATACTAAATAGAGAAGGTACAATCTTCTATAAAAGTGTACAGCTGCTGGCGTACGCCAATGATATCGATAATAATAATAGATAATTTCATCTATCTTGGAACCAGCATTAACAACACCAACAATGTCAGCCTCCAAATCCTGCGCAGAATCACTCATACCAACTGGTGCTACTTTGGATTGAGTAGGCAATTGAAAATTAAAGTCCTCTCTCGACGAACAAAAAAACTCTCATCATTCCGGTCCTACCTTATGGGGCAGAAGCGTGGACGATGTCAACATCAGATGAGACAGCAATAGGAGTTTTCGAGAGAAAGGGCTTAAACAATGGCGAATACCAAAGACGATGGAACGATGACATCGACATAGTTATATAGTTACATAGTTCAGAATGGACGAAAACACTCCGGCTTTGAAAGTTTTCGATGCAGTACCCACCGGAGGAAGCCGAGGAAGAAGAAGACCTCCACTCCGTTGGAAAGACGAGGTGGAGATTAGGGTGCCTGCAAAGCTGACCAAAATAGTCTCAAACTAAGGGTAACTGCAGAGTGGACGCTCAAAGCCGAGCCGAGCCGAGCTTAAAACTGCGCTGATAAATTTTTGGTATCGCAGAATACATGCGAGAATTAGCGCTAAATTGATGAATAAGGAATGTAATTTACTACTTTACTATTCTACATTCCTTATTCACGGAATTTATCGCTAATTCTCGCATGTATTTTGCGATGCCAGCTTTAAGGTCGGCTCAGCTCTGAGCGTCCACTCTGCAGGCACCCTTAGTTCTGAGACTATTTTGGTCAGCTCTTAAGTCAGAAATCCCTGATCTCGTCTATATTTAACCAGAATTTCCACAAACAATAATATAAAATTACAAAATAATACTCACGAACGGATATATGTATGTTTGACGCAATTCAAGAGCAACATCATTAAAGCGGCATCATTTATTTATAGTCCAACATTATTAATTTGAATGTGGCCACAACAAGCTGAGCGAACATAAAACACACTTAAGCCGTTGGCAACAACCAACAGCCAACTAGTGCAACAGTGGTGGCCACCCGAACTTTGCAAATAATGTGGAATGGAAATTTCTTAAGTGCCACAAGGCAATACACACGGCGACAATAACAAAATATCTAAACACTGAATTAGCTATGAAATATGGACAAGCAAAGAAAACAACAAATACAACACCAATAGAAACAAAATATAAAGTACGACAACAACTACATATATACACACTTGCTCACTGGAAGTGGCGCTGTCATATAAGCAACAAAAATAATAACAACAACACAATTTTAGTTACAACAACAACAACACTGTGTGAGTAGCTAAAACAATTGTAAGTACATTGCGAGCAAAACTAAGTGGCATGGCAGCCATTTTGGCACACGTTTACGCATTTTATTACCCCAATTGGCAATTATATGACCAACAGAAGTATCCCGTCGGTGCGTCCGCAGTCACACATTTGACGAATAATGAGCGGAGTATACGTGGAATAGAATAAGAAAAAGAAACAAATATGGAGCTAAGGTCGTTCCCACTACGGAAATCGGGTCTACGTACCCGAAAGGAGCCACGTTTTCTATTCGCTGAAAAACTCTCAATTCGCCAAATTTTCACAAAATTAGCTGCGTAATGTTTCTCGATTCTAAAACAAATACAATAAATATTGAAGCAGAAATGACAAATAATTAGTCAACAATCTACCAAATTTTAAAATGTCAGTTTTGGAAGATCTGAGTTTACGAATTAAGAGTTGTTAACATTATTTGTAATGAATCCCTGATCAGCCAAAAATAAACCAGTAAGCCATTAATTATAGGGATATTGCACGATGGCAATATGTAATGATTTTCTGTCTATGCATCCGTCCGTCTGTCTATCATTCATCCATCCTTCCACCCGTGCTAGGAGTAAAACTTGTGTTGGAGGTCGTAAAATCGGATGCCACACTCACAAAATACCAATAAAATATCGGTGGTCAAAAATAAAAGAAGTCTCAGCCTTATCGTGGCTTAATGTCCATATTTTACAAATTACTGAAGACATATTCACCAATATTTATGGAAGGTTTAGCACAAAGTATAAAAATAGGCGAAATCGGACTTCCGCCCCGCCTTTATAGTAGTAACACCCATTACATTATGGGAGGGTTGCCATAAATAAAGTTATGAAAGTAGTATTTGCTACAAAGCATCACACTTCCTTAGTGTGTAGGGCATATTTGGATGTATTTTTTGTTTAAAGTGGGTCCCCGCCCACAAATAGGTTTTTGGGTGAAATAAAAAGTAGGAATGGGACAAGCCAGTGGAGATACTTTTTTAGACTTTGTAAGGTATTTCAGAAAAAATTACGTTAATTATGCAGTAAATTGCTCTGTTATTTAATGCACTACATTAATATGATGTGATTCATTTAAAAAAATAGCAACATAAAGGACAAAAATAATACTTTAAGCTGATTGCCGCACAAGTTACCTCTTATCGTAGAATCACCACTATATCTCGTTAACCAATAATGCTATGTAAACCAAAGGTCATTCTCTCACGTTCCGCATCACAAACCATGAAAGTAGGTGAAATCGGACAACAACCACGCCCACCTCCCATACAAAGGTTATGTTGAGAATTATTAAATAGCAAAAAAAACTGCAATCAGTTTTATTTAATGGTAAATGGGCGTGGCGTCGCGACTGATTTCAATGAAATGTACATAATATTGGTTTGACATCCTGATGACACGGATGGAAAATGGGCGAAATCAGGTCACCAAACCGCCTACTTCTCCTATAAACAATTATGAGTTCCATCTGATTCGTTCCCTTTATGATATATATGTACATCAGGAGCCAAAGAAGATAGCGGAATAAATCTTTACACAAATACTGTAATTGAGGCGTGCCATAACTTGTGGAAAAGTTGACGAAATTGGACTATCACTATCGAACACGAAGAACTCAGTTCCAAAGAGTAAATTTTTACTGAAAATATCGGTAAAACTCTCACATATTTTAAAGCAATTCTGTGGGAATCTTATTTTAGGTTTTTCAAAAATGCGACGGGCTTTATATTTTATAAATTGGCTAATATGTGAAATATCTTAGCCAAATTAAGAGAGCGTTTCTTGGATTCTTGGAAATAACAGGCAATTATGATCCAAAATGAACATAGATACGTACATATATATGGGCGATCACCTACGACTAACTTTATACCGAAAATATTCACCAATCTGCGAGAAATATTTAGTAGATTAAATTAGCATCCTGTGAATTATACATGTAGTACGATGATAAATAAGTAAGGAAAGGCTAAGTTCGGGTGCAACCGAACATTTTATACTCTCGCAATTTATTGATGTAATTTTATAAAGATAACACAATTCGACCCATATATTCTGATTAAAGTTCAATAGAATAACGAAAATCATCATAAATAGTATATGGGGACTGAGGTAATTCCTGAACCGTTTTCACCACCAAGATTTAATATATCGAAGACTATACGCCCACTTAATTTTATATTATCTATAATTAGGTATATGGGATCTGGGGGAAGTTATGACCCGATTTTAACCACTTTTGGTACATAGACAAAATGTGATAAGAAAAAAATTCAGAAGGAATGAATTACATTAAAATATCTGAGAGATTTACCTATATTTTCGGTGAAAAATTATTCTTAGGCACCGAGTTCTTCATGTTCGATATCAGGGGCCTTGAAAAGTCATGGTCCCATTTTGACAATTTTTCCACAAGTGATGTCACAGCTCAAATACAGTATTTGTGTAAAGTTTTATTCCGATATCTTCATTGGTTCTTAATGTACTTATATACATATTAAAAAGTGAACGAATCCGAATAATTCAAAACTGAGTTATATAGAAAGTAGGCGTGGTTGTGAACCGATTTAGCCCATATTCCACCCGTGTCATCAGGGTGTCAAGAAAGTGTTATATACCGAATTTCATTGAAATCGATCGAGTAGTTCTTGAGATATGGTTTTTGACCCATAAGTAGGCGACGCCACGCCCATTTTACATTTTGTAAAAAAATCTGAGTACAGCTTCAATCTGCCATTTCTTATGTGAAATTTAGTGTTTCTGACGTTTTTCATTATTGAGTTAACCCACTTCTAGTAGTTTTCAACCTAACCTTTATATGGGAGGTGGGCGTGGTTATTATTCGATTTCTTTCATTTTTGGACTGTATAAGGAAATGGCTAAAAGAAACGACTACAGAAAGTTTGGTTTATATAGGTTTTTTGGTTTGCAAGATATATGTATACATAAAACCTATTTGTGGGCGGGGTCACGCCCACTTTTCAAAAAAATTACATCCAAATCTGCCCTTCCCTAATGCGATCCTATGTTCCAAATTTTGTTTTGATATCTTTATTTATGGCTTAGTTATGACACTGTATAGATTTTCGGTTTTCGCCATTTTGTGGGCGTGGCAGTGGACCAATTTTGCCCGAAAGCAACCCCCTCAGGGTGCCAAGGAATATGTGTTCCAAGTTTCATTAAGATATCTTAATTTTTACTCAATCAATTATCGCTTGCACGGACAGACGGACAGACAGACAAACGGACGGACAGACATCCGGATTTCAAATCCACTCGTCATACTGATCATTTATATATATATAGCCCCATATCTAACTCTTTTATTTCTGGGCGACACAAACAACCGTTATGTGAACAATAATACTCTGTGCAACATGTTGGGAGAGTATAAAAATAACGAAATCTGCTTAAAGATCAGCTCTACCGCGGTGACTGAGTATGACTTTACTTCATATGCATATATCGGCCAATATTTCAGACATCTTCCCAAACTTATTCTTTCCTCCCTCCTTTTGTGTTTATGTATTTACAATGTCTTAAGTTCACTGGCGGAAATCTTCTAAGACCACAAATATTCCGTTACACGAAATATAACAAGCCTTGTGTCTTCTGCCACCCACCGTGCATATTGATCATCAATTATTAACGATTACTAGCAAATTTACATTTAACTCATTTATTTGCGCAACCACTCGACGGCAGTTAGTGCCAACCGCTGCTCAATCATTTCGCCAAATCAACACGCCGCAAACATACTCGTATACGCAGCACGCCGCAAAGTGCCCGAACGCAAACCGTTAAGCGGAAATAGTCAGCAGGCCTGCAAATAGTTAGTGCTATGAGGTCGGTGTCGAAGGCCGAATTCGGCCACACACAGTTACTTAATGACGTACTTCTGTGTACTGCTGCAAGTAGTGTTTGTTTGTGTTGTTGCGCAACTGCGTGCGAGAGTGCGAACGTGCGTGCTCCACAGTCTCACTGGTTGGGTGTATGTATGTTTGTGTGTTTGCCTGCAAATAGAGCAAGCAAATGCGAATTGGCATAACTTTGGTCGTACTTTACCATTACTTGTAGCATAATTTATTAACCGCAAAGTCAAGCTAATGCGGTAGCAAAGCCAGCCAGCGGCTGTTGGAGCAGCAACAAGCAGTTAACGCATTTTGTAGTTGGGTCACATGTAGTGCGCTTGGCCGCTTAGGGAATCCACCAGATGGTTGTTTTAAAATTCACAAATTAATACGTAAATGCAAAAATGTAAAAAAGGAAACATAGTAAACACAGCAAGAGAGCGGGGCAGAGAGTATGAGACCCATAGCTAAAAACGGGCATCTGCCATCAATAAACAGACCCCGCTCACACCACTACGACGCCACTTTCATGCCTTTATTGTTTGATGGGCCGCATTTTATGGGCTTTGCATTGCGCTTTGCGGGTGACCGTTAGGCGTACGGGTCGTAAAATATTTGGGTTATGCATAATGTTGCTCTAAGTGCTGGTCATCTACACATTTTTCGCTACAAAATAATTAATGAATTAGTTATGCGTTAAATGTGATATTTACATTTTTGTTCTCGTTGCTATTTTTAATTAAATAAACAGGTTTCTGAGTGAAGCTAGTGAGTTCAATAGTATATGTGAGGGTGTGCTATTAAGGATCTTCGAAGAAAGGTAATTTGTTCCATTGAATAACTATTTCTCAATATGGACTACAACACGATTCAAAAAACCCCCGTCACTTTCAGATGCTCACCCGTCACTTGATTTGAAAGCCTTGGTAACCTATTTTAAAAGCTTTATGAAAGAAAATCAAAATTCCTAGTTCTTCTCAGCTTGAATCGTCCAGAAGGTTATGGTTTAGTACAGATTACTTACAGTATATTCCAGGCGTTGTTTCGAGAATAGAATGAATGACAGAAAGCAAGATTATCTTCAGTTTGTTTTCCTCCAAATATCCTCTTCTCTCTCATCTTTGTCCAACCCATCGCAGCTCTTTTGTTAGAGGTCCAAGGCACCTACAAACTTTTGGGTTCGATTCAATAACCTCAAGCCGACTCCGAAAGTATGGTTAGCTTATGTGTGAAATAGTCGATCAAGAACTCGTTGAATAAACTAACACTCAAATATGTATGAAGTGTTTCATTATCTACTTTAAACTACATTATCCCAAAATTGGAATAGTACGGGTACTGGATACTGTACTGATCTTAAACACAATCCTACTGAAAACATAGCTAAGCAAAGCCGCGTCTCACAAGAACTCATCAAAAGCTCTCCTATAACTACAAGCATAATATCTTTATTAATATTTAAATTTCTGGAAAAAACTTCGAAATAACTTGTGCAACAAAAACCACGCACAACAGCATTCACATGCTCCGCTGACTGCTTTCAGAGTCGGGCACCCCCCGCCCAGTTAGGTAGCCTAAAAATATGTTATGCTCTCATTATTTGCATTGTTTTTGTTTCAAAACATTTGTCGTTGCGTGCTTACTTTCGTATTCTTTTGTTCTCGTTATTGTGCAGGCAACTACGCACAAATTGTGTTGACAAAACATTTTCACGCTACAAAGAGAAATTGTGCAAAGCAAAAATGTTTCTTGCTCTTTGTGCTTTTATAAGAAAACAAAAACAACGAAAATATGTTCCGGTATTTTTATTCTGAAAATTAAAGTGTACTTACTAATTTAAATTCCTCATAACTGTGCTGATCGAGAGGTTTAAGTGAAAATTACGTAGGCTACATGATGTGGGAATTAAGGGTACGCCAATTGTTTATTTTTTAAATATTCTTGCAGACCTAACAGCTCTACCAAAAGCTTAGAGCTATAATGAAATAAGGATATGCAATCTGTTGTTATCACACAGACAATCAGTTTATTGCCTTGCATCTCAATGTTATGTTCATATTATGGCGATTTAGCTCTACAAGCTTATAATCTAGTCAAAGCATCAACTATTCTTCGGAGCTTTCGGATGAAACGATTATAAAATTTTATGGAAACAGAATGTGTTTTAAGGATGAATACCTTATAAAGAGAAAGTAACACGTAAGGCAGAGCTAAGTTCGGTTGTATCCAACATTTTTATACTTTATTTGTTTATTTTTTTAATGTTATTAAATTCATATTCATAATAAAGTCCACTAGAATAACGAAAATCACCATATACACTCCGATTCACTGGAATAAGTACATATTTACTGAGCACTGAGGTCCTCATGTTCGATATCTGGGGCCTTGAGAAGCAATAGCTAAATTTCGGTTTCGATTGTTGACCGACGATATCACATCCGAAATACATTATTTGGTCAACGTTGTGTTTCCGATATATTCACTTGGGCTTAATTTATATATTGTAAAGTTAACGAATCAGAGGAAATGCATATCTACTGTCATGAAACAGTTAGCGCATTCGCGTATTGGTTCCCACGTCACTGTTGGCATTCATAACTTTGACGTTATAGTTAATTTCGTCTAGCTTGGAACCAGCATTACCACTAATAACAATGCCAGCATTGAAACCCAACGCAGAATCACTCTTGCCAAAAGGTGCTACTTTGGACTGAGACTGGCAATTGAAAAGTAAAGTCCTCTCTTGACGAAATAAAACTATATAAGTCCCCCACCCAGATAATACCCAAGACGATGGAACGATGAGCTGTATGAGTTATACGACGCCATTGACATAGTTCAGCGAACAAAAAGATAGCGGCTGCGCCAGCAAGGTCATGTTGTCCGAATGGACGTAAACACTCCAGCTTTTAAAGTGTTCGATGCAGTACCCGCTGATGGAAGCAGAGGAAGAGGAAGACCACCACTCCACTGGAAACACCAGGTGGAGAAGGACGTGACTGCACTTGGTATCACCAAATGGCGCCAAATACCGCGAAGAAAGGAATAGCGCGCTGTTGTTTACTCGGCTATAACCGCATAGGTGTCAACGCCAGTAGGCGCGGTTGTTAATCGATAGGATAAAATACATTACTTTAGAAAGTTTGTTTGATTAGCTTTAGGAGTTTATGAGATATATACAAAAACTCGAAAGGGGCCGAGGCCCCGTCCACTATCCGACCATTTAATAGTCTCGCAATTTATATCATAAATTTTATTAAGATAACCCACATATTCAGAATACAGTCCACTAAAAAAATCATTACACATATTGTATGGGGACTGACGTAATTCCTGGACCGATGTCAACCATTTTTGCCAATACTATGTTATTTTTTAAGTTCGCTTAATTATGTTAAGATCTCTCACATATTAACCGATACATACATTTTGAAGTCCAGCGAAATAATGGAAATCCGAGTATGAGGTATGTAGGGGCTACAGGAAAACATTTATCTGATTTTAACAATTTTTAGCACAGGATAGAAGAAATACATACATCTTATATGAATTCCTTTAGAATATCTGAGAGATTTACCGATATTTTCAATAAAAAAATTTGCCACAAACTTCGAGGTCCCCATGTTCGATATTTGGGATCTTGAAAAGTTATAGTTCGATTTCGATGAATTTTATACAGGCTATGATACACTAGAAATGCAGCATTTGTGCAAAGTTGTGTTCCAATATATTCACTGGTGCTTTGTTTACATATTGAAAAAAGAACTAATGAGATGGACTTAAAAATTTTGGTATAATGTAAGTAGGCGAGGTTGTGAACCGATTTCACCCATTTTTCAACTATGCAATTGGAATGCCTAAAAATTGTTATGAATCGAATTTCGTTGGTTTATGATTCATAAATGGGGCGCCACGCCCACCGTATCAATCTCTTCCCATATATAGAAAAATATATATACAAATAGGTATTCAGAATTTTCCATACGTATCACCAAATAATATAAATGCATATGTGAAATAAAAAATTAAGATTTCAGTTACTCCGATATTGAACTCTCTATAGAAATCGCAACATTATCCACTGTTATAATCGAAACAGTTCTGATTTATTGTTTCTTCTTTTATGTACATATGTATGCAATGCAATATTTTTCGTACATTAACATTCTACGATTTCTACAGTTTTTGCGTCACTATTTAAGCGGCCTGTGTCGGTCGTTCGAATTTACATAATCTAATCAAAGTGATAGCTGTCATCATCATCAACCGAATCGTTGCCAACGAATACGACTTCGAATGCCTGCTTCTGGTTATAAATATGTTAATGTTTGTTTGTGTGATATTTTTGTGGTAGTTCAACTGATGTTTTGTTGTTGGCTTTTTCTATATTTCAATCACTTGCATATTGCTGTTGTTGTTGTGGGCACAGATTGTTTATTTATGTATTTATTCGAACCAACCATATACATATGCATATGTGCGAGTATAATTCTGTCATAGAGCATTGAAAAGCAAATATATGTGAGCGTATGCAGAAAGATAGCGTAACGGGCCGCACACAAAAATTGCCTTATTACCACATGTAACAACAAAAAGTGATTTTAGACCTTTCGCAGCTGACTAGGATGCAGTAGTCAGCAACGGTAATACACTGAAGCACACACATAGAAAAGTAAAAATCTGCAAATTTCTATAAAAAAGCTGGCAGAAAAAAGGCCATATAAGTATGAAATGAGTGGCGGCTTCTGGACCAATATAACGGCATGTGTAAATGTAACGCTATCCGTATAACTGTCGTTGTCTACACTTTACTCAGCATATGTGGGTTGGCTTACAGCTATTTCGCTTGCTGTTTTTGGCATTTTGGCATTTTTTGCTCTTTTTCACCTATTTTCTTGTGCCCTTTGTTTTATATGCCTAGCCATGCTGAGACCATGCTGCTTCTGCTTACCAGCTATTTGTGGCATATAAAACAGCGTTATGCTGTCGCTGCAGCGCCTAAATGTATGCTTTCGTGTTGCATTCCAGCGAAACTGCATATAAAAACGTGATCGCCATAAGTTAAACACAATTATATTTTTTTGTGGACCGAGCTGTGTTAGTGACAAGCCTTTACTTAACTCCTCCACTAGCCGCTAGCCGCATATCGTAGTCCCGACTGGGCAAACAGTTGACCACATGAATAATAATCGTTATTTGGCGCTGTCGTTTTATTGCCCTCTAACCCGCTATCAAGTGACTATCTCAATCTTTATTTTTGCTGGCTAGTTTGTCAAGTCATTTTTTTCTCTCTCTTCTCTTACACTTCCCCACACTCTCCCTTTTTCCACACCCTCTCTATAGCCCTATCTCTGCGTCTGTTTAAGATGTCCACTATAAGTTAGCCCTCGGGCTGTGTAGCAAGTTGTAAACATGTAAACATTCAGCGAACCCGTTTAAAATTCAGTTAGCGAACACTGAACTGTATGGAAGTTTTTTCTACTGCTATTTTTTCCGCAATTTCTTGAGTTATTTTGTTCGTCAGCAAAGGAATTTTGTGTTACCAGCAGAAAATGCAGAATACATTACATGATACGTAAATAGCTTTTGGCGTTGCCTTACTTGACATTTCATTTACGAAGGCTGAGGTAATGCATAATGCTTGAAATAACTCAGAATAACGGAAATATGGTAAACAAGTTTTAAATAACAGAAATAAAATCAAACGATTGCGTCAGGTTGAAAAAAAATTTCTGAGCAGGGTTACTAGCCTTTTAAAAAATTTTTAATTTACTAAACTTTATACAAACATGCATTATCTCATATTTTCGGATGAGAATACATTTATTTATGAAACGCCAGATAAAAAAATGTTTATTAAAATAACCGAATTCGAAAAAGTGGATTTCCTGTTTTTAAAAATATGTTTGGCAATCTAGAATGATATTCACGGCACAACAATGCCTAAATCCATGTCCGGTCTGAAAAACATGGATACAAAACCAAAAAGTCGGTGTTCTGGAGTAGCCGCCATACTCCCCAGATCTAAATATTATAGATAACGTCTGGGGTTGGTTGGTTAGAAAGGTGTATGAGAGTGGTGAGCAATATACCACCAAAACGGAACTAATCGATGACATAAGACACATTTGGTCAACCACTACCCTAGATTTTATTAAAAAACTGTAGGGTTCTCTCCCCAATAGAATTTATTAAGTTTTTATTAACAAAGGTGACACCGCCCATTACTTATAATACTCTCGCAACAAAGTTGCTAAGAGAGTATTATAGTTTTGTTCACTTAACGGTTGTTTGTAACACCCAAAACTAAATGAGTTAGATATGGGGTTATATATACCAAAGTGATCAGGGTGAAGAGTGTAGTTCAAATCCGGATGTATGTCTGTCCGTCCGTCCGTCTGTGCAAGCTGTAACTTGAGTAAAAATTAAGATATCTTGATGAAACTTAGCACACAACATCGGACCAGTGCCACGCCCACAAAATGGCGAAAATCGAAAACACATAAAGTGCCATAACTAAGCCATAAATGAAGATATAAAAGTAAAATTTGGAATAAAGGATCGCACTATTTTGTGGAGAAGTGGACGTGGCCTCGCCCCCGAATAGGTTTTTATACTCTCGCAACAAAAGTTGCTACGAGAGTATTATAGTTTTGTTCACATAACGGTTGTTTGTAACACCTAAAACTAAAAGAGTTAGATATAGAGTCATATATACCAAAGTGATCAGGGTGACGAGTAGATTTGAAATCCGGATGTCTGTCCGTCCGTCCGTCTGTCCGTCTGTCCGTCTGTCTGTCTGTCCGTCTGTGCAAGCTGTAACTTGAGTAAAAATTAAGATATCTTGACGAAACTTGGCACAAATATTCCTTGGCACCATAAGAAGATCAAGTTCGAAAATGGGCAGAATCGGACCATTGCCACGCCCACAAAATGGCGAAAACCAAAAACACATAAAGTGTCATAACTAAGCCATAAATGAAGATATAAAAGTAAAATTTGGAATAAAGGATCGCACTAGGAGGGGGCATATTTGGATGTAATTTTTTTGGGGAAGTGGGCGTGGCCCCGCCCACAAATCGGTTATTTGTATTTAACTCGCAAACTAATAAAGCTATACAAACCAAACTTTCTGCAGTCGGTTCCCTTACATATCCCACCACACACCATGAAAATAGTTGAAATCGGATAATAACCACGCCCACCTCCCATACAAATGTTAGGTTGAAAATTACTAAAAGTGGGTTAACTAACTAACGAAAAACGTCAGAAACACTAAATTTTGCAGAAGATATAGCAGAAGAGAGTTGTACTCAGATCTTTTTACAAAATGGGATATGGGCGTGGCAACGCCCACTTATGGGTCAAAAACCATATCTCAGGAACTACTCGACAGATTTCAATGAAATTCGGTATATAATATATTCTTGACACCTTGACAATACGGATGAAAAATGGTCGAAATCGGTTCAGAAGCACGCCTACTTCCCATATAACTCAATTTTGAATACCCTCTGATTCGTTCACTATATAATATATAAAACTTTACACAAATACCGTATATCATCTGTGGCTTCACTTATGGAAACATTTTCGAAATCGGACTATAACGAAAATATCGGTAAATCTCTCATATATCTTAATTTAATTCAGAGGAAATCTTGTTCTTTTAATAGTGTGTCACTGTACCAGAAATTGATAAAATCGGGTCATAACTTCCCCTAGCTCTTACTTATTATAGGATGCCTAATTATAGGATTTTCAAAAATACCATGGCCTTAATAGCTAATAAATCGGTTAATATGTGAAATATCTTAGATATAATGTATGTTGGTGAAATCGGTTCATGAATTACCTCAGCCTATATACTATATAAAATGATTTTCGTTTTTGTATTGAACTTTATGCCGAATTAATGGCTCAAATTGTGTGTTATCTTAATAAAAATATTGCAATAAATTGCGAGAGTATAAAATGTTCGGTTGCACCCGAACTTAGCCCTTCCTTACTTATTTAAGTTAAAAATATTCGAATTATAAATTACAAATTTTAAGTTTAATTTTCATATGAAATAAACGCAAAAAATGAAGTTAGCGTAGGGGGCGCTATCCTGATGACGCGATTTCGTGTGCAAATATTTGTACTGTTTTGGTTTTTAATTCATTGAAATTTTATAATGATCCGTATTGTGTCCTTGCCTACTTATTTTTAGGGAAATTGTTTAAGGTATGTTAGAAAAAAACTTTGTAGCTCTAAACCAAATACTATGGATAATATTTGATATCAACCAAACATGCATGGGTGCGCTATCCTGATGACGCGCAGTGTCTGTAGCTTTTGAATTTGCTGAAAGCCTATCAGCTTTTGAATGATTTCGTTCGACAGCCGATCGAGCAGCTCCCACACAAAGATCAATGTACCGCAGAATGGAAGGATATAACCGAACCGTTGTGTCGCGCGTTGCCATTGAATGCACTGACGAAGCAGTTGCTTGTAATCTTTTAGCAACGTTTTGATTGGTTTGTGAAGCTTGCCAATATAGGCCATGTAGAGCGCGTTAAGCAGGCCAATAACTTGATTACTTGCGCGATGCTTCGTACATTAACTGTGAACTAAGTACACCGAAAACCGATATGATTCTACTCAATTCGCTCCTGCTTGCCATGGTGAATGATGCCTTGCAGGTAGAGGAAAATAATTATTTTGAAATGCTCGCTGTAATTGTGACAAAGTTATCGAAAAGTGCCTTCGTGTGCGATAACTGCAAAAATAGTTGCATTGTCTGGTGAGTTAATGTGAAAACTTTTATATTTATATTGCAATTTTGGCTTTTTTATTTTGATTTTGATCGATGCACATTTCTGCAATAGGAATTTAAGAAATTATGGCATTGACATTTTCAACGGCTTTTATTGGTCTAAGAGTGGTATATTCGTGCTCTTGCATGGCATGCTACTCATCGCAATTAATATGTCGCAATTTGAGCTGGTTATGGTATTTGATTTTGATTGTAGTGATCTTAGATATACGGGTATATAAAGCAATTCATTAAACTAGGTCTGAAAATCTATTCTATTCAGCTTTTCAGAGCATTCCCCTATCACCGCTTACTCTTCTTCTTCTTCGTCTTGACTGACGTAGACACCGCTTGCTCGGTTATAGCAGAGTCCACAACAGGAAAAATGAGTTCCTTTTGGCTCCAATTGGTAATACCAAGTGAAGCCAGGTCCTTCTCCACCTAGTCAAACCACCGAAGTGGAGGTCTCCCTCTACCTCGGCTTCTATCAGCGGGTACTGCATCGAACACTTTCAGAGCTGGAGCTTTTTCGTCTATTCGAACAGCATTGACCTAGCCAGCATAGACGCTATCTTTGTATTCGCTGAACTATGTCTACGTTGTAGGATAACACATACAGCTCATCATTCCATCCATCGGCCCCCGCCGCTTTGTTGTTCTTCAAGCGGGTAATTGGTATTCGAATTTCATCATGGTCGGGCAATGGAATATCTGTTCCATCGTCGTCGATTGGGGAATCGGGTTCGCCATCTCCTGGTGTTGCACTATCACTGCCAATCAGCAGAAGTGTTCTCTCCCTGCCGCCAGCTTGCCAAGCTCTTCATACTCACGCTTTTCAGGCTATTTCTTCTATTCTATTTCGGCTGTTGGTTGTGATTGCAGCTTCTCGATGTCGAACCTTCCTCATGTTTGTTGACGTGTGCGATTTGCTGCACAGAGGCGGGTACGTGTCTTAGCTGCTACAAGATAGTGCTCCGAGCCGTGGTCCTACGGAGCGTACGCACGTCTAAAACACTGGAGACATGTCGCGCATCTATCACAACATGATCGGTTTGGTTGCGCGTGATTCGATCTGGGGACAGCTAAG
This sequence comes from Zeugodacus tau, assembly GCA_031772095.1. NCBI lineage: Eukaryota > Metazoa > Arthropoda > Insecta > Diptera > Tephritidae > Zeugodacus > Zeugodacus tau. The sequence continues at coordinate 26,882,869 of CM062649.1, read as the reverse complement.
TAGCTTGATGTATTGTCTTATGCTGGAATCTAGTACTACAGACTACCACACTTAAGGCCCCGGCGAAGTCGATCAGCCTCAGCCCATTCGGCGAGGTTTCACCATGGAGGCTGAATTTTCCGATTGGTGTGCCAAAGACACCTTCTTTGCCCACCCTAGCGTTGAAAGCACGAATTTGACATAGTGGCGGGGGCAGAGCATAGGTACGCTCTAGGTGCTCATAGAAGGTATCTTTGATCACATCGTCCTTCTCTTCATTGTGGAGCGGACGCAAATAACGATATGTTGAAGAATCTCGCTTTGATGCGGATTGTGGCTAGACGTTCATCCACCGTAGTGAATGCCAGGACTCGACGACGGAGTCTCTCTCCCACCACAAATCCCACACCTAATTATATGGCCGCTGTAGTAGATGTCACAAGGACCCACCTTCTTCTGTCCTTGTCCCGTCCATCGCAGCTGGACAGAGGCACCATCCCAATTAAAGGTCCGGACATTCCAGGTTCATATTCTTAAATCGTAGTCCTTAATACGTTTGCAGTGGTCGTCATCAAAATTGGAGTCACTCATCCGAGGCTGTTGCTTCCTTTTGATTTGAAATTTGTTTTTATGTGGTGGGTTCCAAGCCATACACACAACCGAGGAATTCGCCTTCTCACTTCAACTCGCCTTCAAACGCATGTCTGTTGGCTACTCAGAGGATACTTGGTCCTCTCCTAAGTGAATGACGGTCAGAAACTTTCCTCGCTTACTTGAACTTCTACGTATGACTCCATCCACCACCGATTATTCAGTTTAGGATAATGACAGCTAAATATTGCGCTGAGAGCCAAACCGGTTGAAACACAATCTACTTGATGATTACAATTTAATTAATATATTTATTTCGTGATTGACGATTTCAGAAAGTTTGTGGACTTATCAGCACTTAATTGGTAATTGGTGGTTTTAACTATAGAAGAGACAACCGGCTCATTTTTGTCTCAGCTCAAACTGAACGAAAAGTTCGGAGTCTATCAAGCAGAATATAATTATTTTTTACTTTTCTAGTGTTTTTTTATACTCTCACAACATGTTGCATAGAGTATTATAGTTTTGTTCACATAAAGGTTGTTTGTGTCACCAAGAAATAAAAGAGTTAGATATGGGGTTATAGGGGGTAAGGTTTGTTTCGTCGAAAAAATACCTTTTTTCATTAATTTTTTTAGAAAAAAATATTGCTGTTGGTTTATTTTACTTATTATTATATGAAAGTACAACATTTGAAGGATACTTAAAAAAAAGTTTTATCGAAAAATAGCGAGGAATAACGGATTTATCGTCGATCTCTGCAGGCACCTCGAAAAAAGTGTTTGTGCGGTGACCAGCCTACAGCATCACTGGATCATCCAAAACCAAAAAATCAAAATGCTTTCTTTAGTTTATTAGTTTATCTTTCAATTGACGTCGAGTTTTTTTTAATCTTTAAATTTTTCAATTTTTGGTACCATTTTCAAGTCAAAATGACGATTTTAGGCGAAAAAATCGACCTATTTGTTATTGTTAGTAATTAAAATTTTTGGAAAACTCAAACGTCATTCGAGAGCTGTATATATGTAGAATATTTGTTCAAAACGATCGATGCAGTAGTTTTTTCTGTAGGCTGGAAAAAATTTGGAAATTTTTTTTTGGTCATAATATAACATTAAACTACGTACTATTAAATATATCGCCTGTAAATTTCATTAAAATCGATTAAGAAGTTTCGGAGATATTAATTTCTGAAAAAAACACTGCACTTTTTTTCAACATGGTGTAGCGGCCGCCAAATAATTTTTAGGGTTAAAAGTTACTTATATAAGACTATTATTTCCCAAAGTTTCAAAAAAATCGGAAGACCACTTGCAAATCGCTTTTCTTTTGACGGAGTCTTGCCCGGGTCAGAAACTATATCTCAAGAACTACTCGAAATTCGGTATGAAACACTTTCTCAACACCCTGATGACATGGGTGGAATATGGGCGAAATCGGTTCACAACCACGCCTATAAAAAAAGCAATAATGAATCACCAACTAATTGACAAATTCATTGTAAATGCCTTTACGAAGAATAGGTGGCGGTAAAGTACGGTTATAACACGTGCATAACAAGTAAAAAAATCGAAGTGTGTAAAGTGTTTCTTGACACCAACAAACTTGAATGATTTTTGTCGTTCTTGGTTTGTTTTTGCAATGCTTTCGCAGCTTTCAATTCTCTTTAAATACTGTATGTAACCATCCCTGATTCAAAAAAATGTTGAACTGAAGTAAAAAATAATACATTTTGCTGTGGAAAGTGAAAAAGTGTATTTATTTTCAGATATTTTAAATCCGTTTAGGAATTACCTCAATTCTCATATACTATTTATGATGATTTTCATTATTCTATTGATCCGCATGCCGAATATATGGGTCGAATTGTATTATCTTTATAGAATTACATCAATAAATTGCGAGAGTATAAAATGTTTGGTCGCACCCGAACATAGCCTTTCCTTACTTGTTTTTGTTTGCTTTCATTGAATTAAAATTTGTAAACGACCACAACACTCATAACAAAATGTTTTGGTATCAATTAATCCATTATGTACTTTGTGTTGTCTTATCATATATTTAAATGAATGATTTCAACCGCTTAACCAATGTTTTTTAAATCATTCGAGTATCACTATCAATAATCACTACAAACTTGATCTACTTGGATCAACCATTACTTCATTTGATATGCAATATTCTTGGAGATTCTGCATACATCAAAGAAACTGTCTTTTCTATCAACATGAGAACACAAATAAAAAAATACATAAGAAAAACATCTGTCAATTTCAAACAACATATTTGTATAGAAAATGCGCATTTCATCAGCAACCATGAGGCAGATGAGCATACATTTTAGTGTTCACTCGAAATTAGCACCACCTTACTGTTTCCTTTAATTTTTAAATGCCTCATTATTTACATTTCCCATTTGACATTTGCTCATTCATTTATTGTGCGTCACATTGCTTCGCTTAGTACTTTTTTATTACACAACCAACGTAGGTAAATTTATTTTGTGCACCTGTGCATAAACACAACAAACAATTCACACACCCACCCACCCATCTGAACAATGGCAATATGTTTGTTTGTATGTATGTAATAAAGTAATGTTAATCATACGCACCGACGCCGTATCTGCTTTGCTTCGTTTGTGTAACTGTGCGCATGCACTGCATCAACAACATCGATTATTCAATTCTTTTATTACATTTTTATCCCTATAACGCTTATTTATGCGACAATTGTCAGTGTGACGTTGCCCCGCCGCGCTTGTGGTTTCTTATTGTGCGCAAAACTCAGTACTTACACAGCGTTCTACGCCACTTAATCGTCTGCGAGTGTATATCCATTTTGGTGCGGCCCAATGTCTTCTTACCCATTTCGCATTGAATCTCTTCTGGTTTATTGTTGGTAGATTAGATGACTAAGTTGTCGGAAGGAAACAAAAGAAAATGAAATTAAAGAAAAACAAGTAAGGAAAGGCTAAGTTCGGGTGTAACCGAACATTTTATACTCTCGCAATTTATTTATTTAACTTTATTTATATCATATAATACACAATTTGACCCACATATTCATCATATATATTGTATAAAGTCCATTGAAAGTTGGAAACCCTAATATTAGGTTAGAAGCACCAAGGTCCTCATGTTCGATACATGGGGCCTTGAAAACCTATAGTCCGATTTCGGCGATTTTTAGAATGGGACTTCCACACTATAAAGGTAGTATTTGTGCAAAGTTCTGCATCGATATCTTCACTAGTGCTTCCTTTATATATTGTAAAGTTAACGATTCAGATCGTCTTCAAAGTTCTGGTATATAGGAAGTTGGCGTGGTTGTGAAGCGATTTCGCCTATTTTTACAACATATCATTGGGATGTAAGAAACCTATTATAAACCAAGTTTTATTGAAATCGGTCGAGTAGTTCCTGAGATATGGTTTTGACCCATAAGTGGGCGATGCCACGCCCATTTTCAATTTTGTAAAAAAATCTGAGTGCAGCTTCTATCCGCCACTTCTTATGTGAAATTTAGTGTTTCTGGCGTTTTTCGTTACTGAGTTAACTCACTTTTAGTAAGTTTCAACCTAATCTTTGTATGAGAGGTGGGCGTGGTTATTATCCGATTTCAACTATTTTCATGGTGTGTGGTGGGGTACGTAAGAGAACTGACTGCAGAAAATTTGGTTTATATAGCTTTATTGGTTTGCGAGTTATATACAAATAACCGATTTGGGGGCGGGGCCACGCCCACTTTCCCAAAAAAATTACATCCAAATATGCCCCTTCCTCGTGCGAACCTCTATTCAAAATTTTACTTTTATAACTTTATTTATGGCTTAGTTATGACACTTTATGTGTTTTCGGTTTTCGCCATTTTGTGGGCGTGGCAGTGGTCCGATTTTGCCCATTTTCGAAAGCAACCCTCTCACGGTCCCAAGGAACGTGTGTTCCAAGTTTCATCAAGATATCTCAATTTTTACTCAAGTTATCCGTTGCACGGACGGACGGACGGACAGACAGACATTCGGATTTTGACTCGTCTCGTCACCCTGATCATTTTGATATATATAACCCTATATCTAACTCGTTTAGTTTTATGACTTACAAACAGCCGTTAGGTGAACAAAACTATAATACTCTCTTTAGCAACTTTAGTTGCGAGAGTATAATTAGAAACATTTAGAAACCTGCTTGTGGTTGGCGTCTGCTACTGAGGGACCAACAGTATAGAAATGTACTGGAAGTAGTATACTCATTATTCGAAAAAAAATTAATTAAATTATTTAAGTGAGAAATGTTGCATAATCAGTAATTGGCATATTCCTAAATATCTTACATATATATATATATATATATATCGGGTGATACAAATAGAGGGTACATACAGTCCCGTTTCGATTCAGGCCTTGAAGCAAAACATAACGCGTGTCACTCACCAGTTACCAGTTGAAATGCTCGAAAGAGTTATCGAAAATTGAATTCAACGGATGGACTATTTGAGACGTAGCCGCAGCCAACATTTGAAATAGATAATTAAAAAAATGTTAATGAATGTACTTTCGAATGATAATAACCATTTTGCATTAGATTTGAATTGTCTCTGTTTTTTTCTTTAAAACAGTAGAGAACCTCGAAATGGATTACCTTTTATAATTAAGGTGAGATTAATATGGAAATAAATCTGAACTGTAATGTAGAATTAGACCATCTTAAATATTATCTACTTGAACTCATCACTGTTCGCTTTCATGTACTTTACTGTACTTCGAACTGTACTAAAATTTAACCTAAATTAGATACTTTCTGAATTCACCACACTTATATTGAACTCACCACAGTTAAGCTGAACTGACCTCACTTGATTAATTTTAATTGAGAAACTAATTTTTAAAAGAAACTAATTATTAAAAATTTATGTAGAAATATTAGTTTTTTATTTTGTATGGTAAAAAAATATCTAAATCAGCGAATTAATCAAACAAAGGCCGATTAATTGATCAATTAGCTCTTGTACGAAAAGACTATTACTTACCCCACCTATGGTGAATAATATTTACTTGATTACAAAAAATAAAAAATTTCGCGGCTTTACCTTAGCTATTATAAATCTATTCGCAAAAAATGGCATTTCCAACAATTGTGTATCAATAAAACAAATTGGAGTAAATATTGATTACAGGATTACTTGGCCGAAAGTCGACTTTAATATTTTATCCGACAATGGTTTCCAGCTGGTCACGCAATTCATTCTCAATTCCGATGACACGAATCATAGTAGCATCGAAACCATTTTTGACACGGAAACTCTGCGCTCGAGCACATTATTTTACACAGTTCAGACCGGCATAGTTGATCCATAAAATAGGACAATACATGAATCTACATACGAGGCAGAACGAATCATACGCTTCAAAGTTCATGAACTTGTCCATTCAAAATGTATCAAATGAACTCATCATAGTTGCGACGGAACATGCGATTCGAGGCCTTAAACGAGATCAAATCATCGGAAATTATTGAATGAAAAACAATACTGAAAGGAAAGAGGAAAGCAAGAGTACCGAAAGAACTGTTTAGGCCCGGAACGGCCTCCGGTTTATATCCATCATAGGGCTAACACTTTCGATATGCCTCAAAACAAAATACATTCATTCTGATTAAAGCCAAATCGAATTTGTATACGTATAAAATAAACTATATAAAATAATACTCACACCTTTAAGCTGAATTCACATAGAATAAAAGTCAACTGAAAGTGTGATAAAAACAACAATATCCAGCACTTACTGCCTACTTTTAGGAAGTACAACAAAGTGCTCCTCACATTTATTGTATACATTCTCATACGGCTACAACTAAAAACTTCTACAAACACTTCATAACAGTTGGATAATTTACCTTTTGAACAGCGCAAACTTTCTGTCAACACACATACACAACAGCATACTATAGCATGCCATCACGCCTAAAAGTAGGCAATGCACAAACAAAATCACATTCAAAACCATTTGTGTGCTATCAAACAACGTTTGCACGCACTTTTCGTGCACATTGAGGCATGATTGTGAAAGCCTATCGGCCAATAAGTGCTACATGCATATGTGTAGTCTACATTGAGGCGCTGCAAATACCAAAATACCAATAGTATGAGTTCAATTTGTTTCACTGCCAGCTATGACGCTCCGTAAGTGCACAGCAGGTTAGCGGGTGAGTGTGAGTCAAATATACTTTGTATCTGCGCGTGTGTGTGCATATGTTGGCAGTTGTGTGCGTTTATGCATGTTATCTTGCACGCTTTTAGGCGTTTTCAAAGCAACGCATGTTTTTTGCCCTTTATTAGCTGAACGAATTTAGTTGTTACGTGCCGCTGATGTTTTAACAAGCTTCAAACTGCCACCGCTGTTGCTGTTGCTGTTTTTGCCATTTCTGCTGCTGACACACATGACTAACTGGTAAAGAACGAATGGCGGACAAGCACACACACACACTCACTTGAAGCAATATATCTGCATGGATGTATATAGCGAATTTATTTTCCCCACCATGGTATAAGTTAAAATAGACAAACCAGCACTTCAAGTACTTCATCGGCATATATACATATGTGCTGCGCCTAATGGATGGCAAATGATTTTGGTCGCTGCATGGGCTTTCGCATTTTATTTCCACTTTCTACATTTCTATTTCCTTTATGCGTTTTGCGGCTTTCACATTTGAGTTGTATTATCTTTATACAACGCTGACATGCGCTTTTGTCTTAATACGCCGCATTTTTACCAAAACTCGCACAAACACACTTACAGTTATGTATATATTCTATGCTGTGCCTAGTACTGTTGCTGTTGCCGTTGCGGTTGAGTGGACGCGCCCACGATTTTGTTGCTGCTAGAGTCGCAAGAAAAATTGTTGTAATTCAGTGAACGAGGCAGGGTTAAAAGCAGTTCAATAAGTTATGAGGCTTATTTTTCTTACGTGTGTCGGCAACGAAACGACCAACACACGCACACGAGCACTCTCACTACAGTCGTCGTATGTTGGCAAGCGCAAATGAGCATTGAACATTTGACGGTCAACTGTGTCGGTTTTCGTATTTTTCTGCTGCTGCTCGTTTGTACTTATTCCGCATGCCTGACTAGGCGTCGCACCACGTTCATGGATTTCATAAGTATTCTAGCCCTTGTACGGCAGTCTTAATGTATCGGCTTATGTAACTCGGCGTGATGGGCGTGATCGTAAGTCCATTTGCAACAAAAAAAAAATAGAATAGAAAAATAGAAAACCAAAAAACAAGTTCATAAGGAACAAAAAACAAATAGAATAAAAAATACAACACGAAAACGAATAAGAAAAAAACAAGAAGTCTTTCTTGAAGGTTACAGTATTTTCCATAAATTTTCATCTCGCCGCCCCTGCCCAATAGTATTCTATGATATTTTTCTCAAAGATTATATTTAAATGAAAGTACGCGTTGATCGTAAAGTAAATGTTGCACGAAAGGCTTTTCCGAGAATTGTGCGCATTAAGACAACAAATAGTGGCATTTATTTTGTACAAATTTGCTTCAATCGAGCTGGAAATTTCAATCTTATTTGATAAATATGATACTATTGACATTCCTTCAAACCTTCAGTTGGTGATTCAGATTTGCTGTTTGTGTTTTAGTTTTTCATCAAACATCTCGAAAATCAAATTTCGAAACTTCATTTTATTTTAATGTGGCGGATTTTTATTTTGGAGGTTGGAGTCGTATGTAGAATTTCACGTAAGTGAGGAAAGTTTCTGACTGTCATTCAATTGAGAATGGCCAGGAACGGGTCTTATACCAAGTATCCTTTGGGTAGCCAACAGACATTCGTTTGGAGGCGAGCTAAAGTGAGAAGCCGAAACGCGCTTATACGGTTGTGCGAAGGGTTTGGGACCCTACAGACAAAACAAGAAAGAGGCCGAAATGCGTGAGTATGAAGAGCTGGACAAGCTGACCAACAGGGGTAATGTTCGCAAATTCTACGAAAAGATCCGGCGACTAACTGAAGGTTTCAAGACCGGAGCACACTCCTGTAAGACCCCCAGAGGTGATCTAGTTATTGATGACCAGAATGTACTGAGTTTGGGAAGGGAACACTTCTCCAGCCTTCTGAATGGCAGTAGAAGTACAACACCAGGATATGGCGAACCTGATTTCCCAATCGACGACGACGGAATAGATGTTCCATTGCCCGACCGTGAATAAATTAGACTAGCAATTACCCGCTTGAAGGCGGCGGGGACCGATGGATTGCCGGCCGAGCTATTTAAAGTCGGGCGAGCTGATAGGGTGCATGCGTCAGCTTTTTTGCGGAATATGGTCGGAAGAAAGCATGCCCGCCGATTGGAATCTCAGTGTACTCTGCCCAATCCATAAAAAGGGAGACCCCACAATGTGTGCCAATTACCGAAGGATAAGCCTCCTACATATCACCTATAAAGTTCAAAAAAGTTAAAAGGTTTTGCGGAAGATTTACGGTCCCTTAAACATTGGCAACGGCGAATACCGCCGACGATGGAACGATGAGCTGTATGTGTTATTTGACATAGTCCAGCGAATAAAAAGACAGCAGCTACGCTGGCTAGGTTATGTTGTTCGAATGGACGAAAGTGCTCAAGCTCTGAAAGCGTTCGATGCAGTACCCGCTTGTGGAAGCCGAGGAAGAGGGAGGCCTCCACTCCGTTGGATGGACCAGGTGGAGAAGAACCTGGGTCACTTAGTATTACCAATTGGCGCCAAAAGGAGAAATGAGTGGCGCACTGTTGTGGACCCGGCTATAACCGCGTAATCGGTGTCTACGCCAGTCAAGAATAAGAATAAGGATTTTTATTTTAAATGGCTCGCGGTAATAGACTCAATACATTCTTTCAAGATAAGAGCATTCTTCTTAAAATGTCCACCTTATGTTTTCATAGATGGACCCTGTATATCACCATGATTTTCAAAGGGCGGGATAGAGCATTAAAAAAACTGATTGAGCTCAACTAACATTAATTTGTTTATACTCTCGCCACATTTTGCACCGTTTCAACGGTTGTAATTTTCCTTCCATCACAAAGCATCATGAACCCCTAGTCAACATACCTCAACATACTTAATTTAGTAATGATATTAGTACAGTCCCCCTACAACTTATCTAAAAAAGATTTACCAAAAACCTGAAAATATTTTCCCACCTCCAAGCCTTACAAATTACGAGAGTATGAGCCCTTCCTTACTTGTTTGAAATGAAGTTTGAATGAAATCTTTCTGTGACACTTTATTTTAGTTTTAAGCAACATTTAAGTCATTTTAAAAGATCTAAAAATAACTACAAGCTGTTACTGGCTCGAAGCAAACACACGCTCACTGCACTCTCGATTCATGGCAAAAAGAATTCGGGTTTTTCTTGTCGTTTTTTCATTGCCAAAGTAAACTTAACTCAACTCAAGCGAATAAACACTTGACGTACGCATTACGTCCAACTAACACTTCATTGCTTTATGTCTTGTCAATTTTTTACTATTCCTTCATTCCACGCTTGCACGACATTCGTTCATTGTAGAGCAAACAGCCTGCGGTTTTTGCCAACACACACACATTTACATTGCATTAACTAACTTTCATATGTACTCACATGAGATATGTGTATGCGTCTGTAGTGGCAACATATTGTGTAACTGTTTGACAATGTGACTGCGTCTATGGCAATGTTGCAAGGATCCAACGTTGCACGTATTTTAATATGAGCCCCGAAAGAAAAATCACCCAAACGTGACTTCATTTGGCTGACGCTGACACACACACACCTCCCCACACACTTACTTGTGTGCCCATGTGGATACATATGAACCTATTTCGTGTATCAGCTGCTTGAGAGGCCGTAAGAATGGATCTGCTGTTTGACATTTGCCTTTAGCCTCATATGAGTAGTTATAGTTAGTGTTGTTGCTTTTTTATTATATTCTACGCTTTGTGATGAGTGAATTTTTTAGTATCAACTCATTAAATCAATGATGGAAGTTTTCATTTTTTATATACATATATCTACCGAAGCCTATTCATATAAATTCTTTCTTGCTTTCGATAGGATTCTTTATGGGGTCATATATAGGATATTACTCTTTGTCTGAGTCACCATATACAGCATCCAATCGGTCTTTAATTTGTCTGCTCGATTTGCGAATGAAACATAGTTATATCATTTCATTCCGGAGTTCGATCGATAGTCATCCGAAGGGATTGAAAGCGATGAACCAAATACAAATCGTAGAAACACGCAACTGTCAGCTGGTAGCCTTATTTTGGAATGAAGAAAGAAGGAAGTTCTACCCTATCTAGGCAAATCACCGTGTTATAATAATGGCAGAATGCACCGGATCTGGTACCGCGCGCTTTTCTATCCCCAAAAACCTAAACACTAGATAGAATTTAGCGACAGTAAAGAACAGGCAGCCAATACTGAGATCAATTTTAAAGAAAAAACTACACTTCATGCAACAAAAAAGATATGGCAAAGTTGGAAAAGAAAATCCGTTAGAGTACAGACCACTCAATCGTATTAAGAAAGGACAAAAGGCGACATCCAATTTTCCACCTCCGAACTAGTTGCGCTAACCCTTTCCCTTTAGCTATTGCAACTTTTGTCTCTAAACACTTGCCGCAAAATGTCAATTTCACGCGAGTTGAGAACCAAAAGTTTCCCCAAATAACATCGCAACAATAAAAGCAAGTGTAACTGGCGTGAGAGCGCAAAAATGCATTAAATTTAATAATCCTTGCATGGTGATTGCCAGACTTTCTTCCGTTATTGCACACTTTGTTCTAATTTCTGCATTCGCACGCAACACAGGAAAGACGCTTTGACGCACTGGAGCGCAGCATTTACCCCCACTTTGTGGTGGGCGTGCAGGTGTGATGGCGCTGCGCTGCATCCCTGTACGTTCTTACTCACGGATTCCCGCAATCGGTGTTGCGTTTTTAGTTGGATCCGACACCTTTGTTTGCATAAAGTTTTGCTGCTTCAAGCGGTCGCATTTTATCTGTGTATGTGTTAAGCTTGTTGTTGCTGCCACCGCAAAAGCAATCGATTTGTTGTTTTGCCAGCGACATCCTCATCTTTGAACTACATGGAGTGCACTAAACAAAAGCAACAATTTCGCAGCGCACCACATATTTCTAGCTTCAACGCACACGTGTCGCCATCCACTGAAATTGAAGTTGCAGGTTGTTGTATTTGTTGTCGTTTTATTACCCTTGCTGGTATTGTTTGTCAGTCGTGGAATATTGGCCATTTTATTTATTTACTCTCGTTCTCTTTATCACTGTCGCTTATTGCTGTTATACTTGTTGCTTTTACTGTTGTTGTTGGTGTTGTTTTCACTTTACGCGTTTTCAATTTTGTACCGTCAATGTGCTTTGTTGCGCGTAAAAGACTTCCTCTTTGCCGGTCTTCTTATTTTATCTTTGCTCAGCGTTGACGCTTCGTTTGCTGCCGTGTCTTCGATTCTACCTTTGTTGTTGGCGTTCGCAGCGACTCTTGGGCACGTGATGTGCGTGCGTACGCACCGTATTAGCGGCATTTATTATTTTCTCTTTACATGTTGCCTTTTACAATGCAATTTTTGCAGGTAAACAAAGTAGGAAAAGCCATCAGAGCAATATGTCAACCTGTGACATCCTTCTGGCTACACTTCGTACGCTTTCAATAGATAAGGTGGTGTGGAGCATGAACAGTGAAAACAGAACACAGAACAGAAAAACTAGATATACTATATATATTTTATTAGTATATGCTAGCAGGCCCGACCGCGCGTTTTTGTGGCTAAAGTATACATTAAATTAGTAAATTTTTCAATATCTGCAGTGAAAAAATTCTTACATATAATTTGTTAAACTTTGAATTTTTTTAATCATATTTCAAAGTTGTTTCAAAACTTCGATGACCATATTGATTACCTTCTGCACAGCCAGTCTTGTTGCAAAGTCGAGGTTGATTTATGTTAGGCAGCATGTTGACAACTCACACTACTTCTATATGCAAAGTGAGTGAAACCCTTAGTCTCGGAAACCCTTAGTGTCATCTCCACGGATGTCGATATCGTCCATGCTTCTGCACCATAAATCAGGACGGGAATGATGAGCGACTTGTAGAGTTTGATTTTGGTTCAACGAGAGAAGGCTTTACTTTTCAATTCATACTATTACTTATTGTAAAACCGTTTGCCATAGTATCCAAAATATTAAGAGCATTTTCTCGAACATGCTCATCAAACATTAATAATTTATAAATTCAGTTAACAAATCCACCGATTCTGAACTATCCTAGCTGTGTTATCTCTGCAAAGCTAACTGGGTCGACTTGAAGGACACCTCTGTACTCACTTTCAATGTCCTCCTATTCTAATACACGTGATCGTTAACCAGAGCTGAATTATACGTATGATACGAGTGTTATAACAATCAAAAACAGGTCTATCAAATGTGATTCTGCTTAAGATATTTACATACATATCTATATATTATATAATATTTTTTATTCAGCATTTCGTTCGACATACAATATCCTGTTCTTTGGATATGGTACCTATAGGAATCACCAACTAAATCAATTTTGGATATGTTACAATAAATTTGGTATAGAATTTAGTTAGCCAGTAAAAAGTTTGAAACCTGTAAAATCAATGCATGACATAGTCGGGACCTTAAGTATCAAGATGACGTTAGACAACATTAACTTTGTATTAAAGACTTTTGCTTAAAAATAATACCAAATAAAACTACAATTACTTGGAAATAGTACCACATATTCTATACGTACAATTATTTATATAATTTTGAAAACTTTCTACTTGTCTCAGTTCAACTAAAGAGCATTTATCAAACTCGGCGATTAACCCTAAAAAGGATTACAACACTTAATGGGCGTGTTAAGGTGTCAGTCTATACAAAGTGAATCAGTGTCAAGCCAGTAGGTGCAACTCAATGAGTCAAGTAGATAACAAAAACATACATCATCACTACACTCAAAAGAGTTTGACCATTTTCGGAAAATTAACAAGAAATAAAGTTTCTCAAGCGTAATGACCCTTTTCCAATAAACACTCTCGTCATTCACACTTTTCATTTCTAACCATTTCGACTTTGATTGTTTTATTTTGTTTCGCTATAAATTTGGTTTACCAGTGTGCAACGTTTTAAATAGGGTATTACGAATTTGTTGAGTTCTTTGGGATGGATATTAATTAAAAGAAGTACATCAATTGAGATATTATGTCAAACGCATTAGAATGATGAATTAATAGACCCGATTATGCCTAAATGTTTCTTCGTGCGACTAACAGTGTAGAAACATGGTTTTCCAATGAAAGGAAATCTGAAGAGACTCTTCACAATTGTTAATACCGTAAATAGTGATTACGTCTATAAGTCTTTTTCTAACATTTATTAGATCTTTATGATAGTTTTCGTTAACAATTTCTTTAGCTCAAACAATGTTCCAGTGCTCAATATGGATTCTATAAAACCAGTTTTAGATTAGATTTGTTTTTTGCCGAAAATCTTTCGGTTAATATTCCGCAGTCATGCCACAAAATAAAATATTTTATATTCGGTTTCACTCTTGTCCTTACTCAATATTCAGTTTGTAACGACATTCTTAAAATAACCTTTTTTGAAACAGACTAAAGTGAGAAAGGTAAACGGACAACAAAAAATTGCTTTTAATGGAGCTTTTCAAACGCATCTCTCCAACTTTTAAGTATACATATATCTTTATATATGTCTAATATACGAGAGTATGTGTGCCGCACATGCGTTATATGTTTATCATACAGAATGCCTTAAGAAACAACAGTTAGAATTGTTCATGGGTTGCTTGCGCGTTCAGTTCAATTGTTGTGAGCCCAACATCAGATAACAGTACTTCGAACGGCATGACATGCCAGACTGTGGCAAGATAAATGAAAACTCAAACTGCGTAAGGAGTGTGTTATATTTAAGAGTTTTATATACATACACACCTAGGCATTTGTCTACAGCTGTTACATAAAGCATACATTAAATACCTAAATATTTATTTTGTATACATTTCTCCGATTGTTTATCGCAACTATTACTTTACTTACAGACTTATATATGAACACACAACTTAGTACATAAAGTTGACTTGTACGAGTATATATAATGTATGCACATATATTAGGTAAAGCACCGTTATGTGTGCAAAATATTTTTAAATGGCCTACAAATAACTGCTGAGGTCACAGTAGCGCCTTATCAATGCTTCTCTTCAGTTACTTACATACTTGTGTAACAATTTCCTATTTCCACTTTATATTCGCCAGCAAGGGTTAATAACTCACGGGATAACAAAACATTTAAACACATGATATAGTCAGCTTCTGACAACAAACAGCGAGAGGTAAACAATTTGAACCCAGCAGGGAATCTATTCATAATGATGTTCGTCAAATTAGTTCATAAATCCACAAAAGATTTTATCGCTATTTTTTTGTAAATTGTTGGCAGTTGGTTACGACACCTCTACAACTGCACACTCGTATTAGTTTTTTCCTTTTTGAAGT
Source organism: Zeugodacus tau (assembly GCA_031772095.1). Lineage (NCBI taxonomy): Eukaryota > Metazoa > Arthropoda > Insecta > Diptera > Tephritidae > Zeugodacus > Zeugodacus tau. Next base: position 26,867,714 of record CM062649.1, on the reverse strand, counting down.
TATACTTCTTATACGACTTCGGAAAAGGTTGCGATAATTGTTTAAAGCACTTGCCATGCTTATGCTATTTAAGCAATTCTTGTTTTTGTAGAACAATGTTTAAATTTTTGGTTAGTGACATATTCACATGTGTACGCACATGTAAGATTGCGCATTATTTTTCATTCGTTTCTGATTAATTTCTGCGAATTCTCAACTATTTTGTGTGACTTTTGGTTGAAATACTCTGCGTTGGCCGTTGAAAAGTTAAGACTATACTTCACGGGATCATTTCTGTAGTCAGTCTTCATGTACTTTCTTTGCAAATCGAAAGTATTAGCACCCGCGATGAGGAGGTATATCGTTTTATCTGACAGCGTGAGGTTTATGAACTTCATTTCTAATTTTGTCTTGTGGCATATTAGAAATGATGTTTCTTCGATGATCGCTCGGTTACAACGGATAAAACGACTTCTGAGTGGTGATTTTAATGAATAAATTTCAAGGTTTTATACAAATAATTATATATAATAATTATATATAATAATGCAGTCAATAAGTACAGTAGGGCAATTCACAATCTGGTGCAAATGGTCTTGCATATTTGCAATTGCAAATTCGCTGTATATTTTGTTAGTGTAAAAGCAACAATATGCCTCAATATGTCAACTGCAGGTTCGCAAGCTTTTGCAGATATTATCGGAGAACCAGTTGAGTATAGCGAACAACCGGTACTCCTTGCGGGAGATTTCAATGTAAATTTCTCATTGCCAGAAGCTGAACCACTACTGGCATTCCTCAGAGAGAAATTTTCATTAGAAATGATCAATGGAAGAAATGATCCTACGACAAAAGGAGGTACGACTATTGATGCGGTATTCGCGAGAAATATAGATAAAATAGATGTAAGACATTTCATATCGTATTTTAGTTATCATAATCCAATTGTAAATATTATAGATATCAATCCGTCAGAACCCAGAAATGATAATTGATTTGGACTTTGCTTTATAAATGTGCATAATCAATTTATAAAATGTGAATTTAAGAAAGTGTTGGTCACTCCACCATATTTTTATCCTTATCCTTTCCCTCTCGCTAGCTTTCTTTCATACAAAATGATATGCATTCTTGGAATATCACTAAGAAGTATAACTTCTTCCGCGCGTAGGAACTCCACGCACCTTTTTTTGTTTTTGGAAAGTCATGTTCATGTTAGGGTAAATAACAAACAAGTCTCGTAAGGTCATTCACTCAGCCACTTAAATAGCCCCTCTATAGAACAAAGTTCCCAAGGAAGTAGATGTATGAAGGTAAATACAGAAATCTTTTTCATATTTATTTGTTGTAAGGCCTTACTTACACTCACAACTATAATCGTTCTATTATTTATGGTAAATTATGCTAAATGGAAGAAAAGGTAAAATTAAGTAGAATTCGTATGACATCATAGAAGTCAGCATTTTGGGTCGGTCTTATAAAAGTGAATTCTTATAAGTTATGTCGATAAGTGTATTTCAAAATTTGGTTATAAAACAATAGATCGAGCCATTCTTTCTGAACCTCCAGACAACACGATGTATCGGAACGTTCTTTTAGTAATTCAAAAGGGATCAATTAAGATTATTGAACAGATCATGGAAATTTCTTCGATCTTGTGGTAAATTACCAAGTCTGGAGATACACCCATAACATATAAAGTGATATTTTTTGAAGGAACTCCAGAACAAAATACTTGATATATATATAAGTGGACATTTTATTTTTAGTTGTACCAGATTCAGTTAACTCCAACCATTATCCTCCATTTTAGTTAGAATTCTTAATATTATTTAAATAGTTAATGGAAACATTTGAAACCAAGTATTTAAATTATTCCACATCCTTTTAGGGAGACTCAACCACAAAAGAAGGTGGAGTAGGAATATACATCTATAGTACCTATTTCCAAATAACAATATGCGGAAATTATTCGAATCATACGAAGATCTAAAGCCAAACCCTACGGGCTTTAGATCTTCATCGTAAGGTAGTCCATTAAAACAACAAAAAAAACATATTTTCGCATTCACACAACTATATATATGTACATATATAGTTATACATACTATATGTACATATATAGTATGTAGATTTATGTAGTATGATTATATAGCGAGCATGTGTATTTTATGCGAATTACGGTTTGTGTGCGTTGCGGCAGAAAAATTAGTGACCCTGAATTAAAGCTACATTACACTGAACATAAACAGACCAATACGTACATATATTATAGTATATGTGTGTATATATAATACAGGGTGGCACCAACTCAATTTGGTAGTGACTACATTTTAAAAATATACGCTTAGAGGCACATTAGATAGCTCAATGTAAACTCCAAAAAATATAAAATTGGCACTCTAGTAAAATGAACAACCCGAAATCAATGAAATCAAATGAATCGAAAATGTCCAAATATGAAAACAAAATCAACACAAAGCTAACTAATCAAAAACTTAACACTTTATTCTCTTCAAAACGCCTTCAAAATTCTCTTCCAACACTTAAATAATAACTAATGCCTGTAAAAGATTATTATTCTAAAGCCCATTCACATTCGATCTACCCTGTGCTTGTGAAACATAAAACAGCGTCAGAAACCCAAACAAACACTTCGAACTTTACTACTTCACTGTTGCAAAAATCACACAAACATGTCAATTTGAAGTACCATAACGAAAGGATTTAATCCAAAAACTACATATAATCGGATACAATGCAATCACACACACACAAACACGCACATAAGCACATGAGTGTGTATAAAAATAACTGGCGCCGCAAAGTATGCTTTGCCTTTTCGTATTATTTTGGTAAATCATGTTATTGAAAGCGGGGAATACATATAGGAGAGCATATTCATATGTATTTATGTGTATTTGTGTATATGTATGTGTAGATAAATAGCTTTGTAAGGCAGTAATAGTAGAAACAATACACGGAATCTTGTGTGGGTTAAGCAGTAATGCTTCTGCCATTAATTGGTCAAAATTATAGATACGAGATGCTATGTCAAACGTCGACTAACGTCGTTAAATTAATTAAATAGCAATTTGATTAAAATAATATATACAACTATAATTTGCTGTTAAAATACATATATTAAAAAAAAACTGCGAAAAGCAACACGGCTTATGATACACAAACATACATTTATTTTAATACCATTAAGCTCTGTCTCTAACTAAACTCTAATTTACCGTCTCTCTGACGCTACCTTACCTCGATATTTTCTTGCTATTTGTTGCTAAGTAAGGATTAAAGTATGTAAACACTTATGACCGTAAGCGCATTTAGCAGTCTAAGTATTATTTCCTTACTTCAATATTCCAAATAAATTATTGAGAATTGGCTTATAGCGCTTATAGTAAATCAATAGCAAATATTCATACATTTCGATACTGCATGGCTTATGATGAGCATTTGATTTGTAGAAACTCTAAAATTTAATCTCAATAGTATGAAGAAATTAATGCAGTTCTTGCGAAACATAAATTTGATCAAAATAGTTTTCATGGAAATCAAACGATATCAGTTTTGACCAAAACATACCTCACAGCGAAACAAAATACCAGATTTCTAGTAAAAAAAAATTATCTGTTCGTCCACTTTCAATAGAGAACTAATGAAAAAGAATTATAAGGAACTCATTTTACTTTGGTTGATTAATTTTGTATCAAAGCTATTGAAGATAGCGCTTACAAAAAGACAGATAAAAATCAAAACATTGAAAAAACTATTCATACAAATGGATTAAAATACTCTCACTTCAATACTTCAACACACTTATAAAGAAATCTTGATTCAACATGGAAAGGGTTTTCGCAAATCTCTGTCAATGCCAGATCATTGATACAACACGTCGCTACCGCTATGCACACGTTTTCAATTACACGGAATACTCGAAACTGCACACAGCATATTTGCAATTTACAAATCGAAAATCTTTAATTAAATAAATCTACCATTGTATGCAGCAGCAGCAGCAATAGCTGAACTGCTAGATAAACATAGAAATTTGCATTTTATGCATAATAGCGCATATACATATGTATGTACTCCCTCACCCCCACACATACACCTCAGCACTCATATGTTTTTCTTTCATTGAATTTTTTTCACTTCTCGCATTTCAGTTATAATGCAATTGCCTGCAAGTGTGCGCTTCGCTGACCAGCTGGCCAATAATAACAACACTGTCTCGGTTGCTGTTAGCTGCTTGCATTCATCATCGGCCAGCAGCTCAATCAATTGAATGTGGCACGAATTTTCGTTGCGCATTGCCAATATTGGCACAGATAATTTGATTTAAATCCTACCTGGAAGTGAAGATTTGTGCCAATGCGAAATGCTCGCTGAAAGTGAGTGTGGGAGATAAGCAAAAGAGGGAAAAAAGAAGAAAACTGTGAGTGAGTGTGAGAGATAAGAAAAAAATAGGGAAAAAAGAAGAAAACTGTATGATTAAAGCGGCGAAGTGAAGGTGGCTGCGAAAAGGTGTGTGTGGAGAGTTTTATTAATTTTTAGAGATAGTTATCTAATTAAAAATATTTTTATAATTTTATTCTAATAAATTTTTAATAATACTCTACCATAAATTAAGCATCTTACAGCGTTTAGTTCGGGTGCAGCATGACGTAGGATGAACATTTGATGCAATGGGGATTAAAACCTTTTCCGTATAAAATGAAGCCAATTAACGCAGCTTTGCAATACATACGTATTAACGCAAATAAGCTCTATCTCTCATTAGCTGCTTACCTGGTATATTTTCTTGCTAATTGCTTTTAAGTGGAGTTATTCTATTGCGCAGCTTACTACAGAGATTAAAGTAGCTAAGCACTTATACCCGCAAGCGCAATTAGCAGTAAAATGCAAAATTCAAGATTCCCACTAAATTGCACAGAATATGGCTTATGGCGCTGAAAATAAATCCAATATGCGTAAATTGCGATACGAACATAGTGCATGATGAATATCCTGAATGCGTGATATGGAAACAAACAAACGATATATATCATCGCTAAATTATATTTATTATATATTCAAATATAAATTTTTTCGTAAAATTTATTTAAATTATTAAATTTAATTTAAAATTTTTGGGCATCATAAAAAGTTCAAAATTATTTTTAAAAGTTAGCTTTAAAACAAAGAAGAAGATTATTATATTAGTAACTTTTTAATCACTCACAGATATGCTAAAATTCCACATAATTAGAAATATATAAATATTTTGGATCAACAAAAACATTTTATATATTCCAAAGAAAATGAGCTATACCTCGGTACCTTTGTATACAAATGATATAAACAAACCTGCTCTCACTTGAACCCTCATAATATATTATTCGCTTCATTTATATATAAATAATTTATACATGATTTCCACTCTGTACTGAATTCATTCTACCCCAAAAACTGAGCGCTATTCTTAATTAATCTGCTTTGAGTTTTTATTTTGTTTTTAATCAATGAATTTAATTTCTAATTAGTTCATTTAATTAATTAATGATTAATTAGCTCGTACAGTAGCTGCAACAAAACTGATAAGCCCAGAACGTTTTTTTGGCAGTTCCGGACGGAAGAAAAGAGGGACAGAGAGGAGCACTGGCAGCTGACAACGATATTACCCCAATCAAAATACCTATTATTATATTATTTGATATCTAGCAAACTGTTAATAAAAGCACAAATCGACTTTGAGCACAGTTCAAATTCATATTTGCCATTTTAGCTTAATAATATTAATAACTATTAAGCAAGGACTGTTTGTCATGGCGTATGATGAACATGTGTATGAAATGATATTATCTTTCATTATACATTATAAACGAGTATACGATGGTAGTAAACAAGAAATCAAGTACAATTTCCATGTGAATTAATTGAAGAGTAGATGTCAACGATTGCTTCATTTTTGCTATCAAATTGTTGTGATGTTATTATCTACAACAATAAAATAAAATAATTAAATAGTTGCCAATTTTACATTTTAGTATTAACTGTGGGATGAAGTTAGACATACTATAACGAAGTTAAACATATAATTTTCAATTATTTCACCCATAAATTATTTAGCAAAACTAAAACGAAGAAACAATACAATACAAATAAGTGTTTTAAATTTACCCGTAATTCCATTTGAATAATATTTACTAATTTCTAAGCTTAATTGCCAGCTTTATTATACATTCTTCTTGCCAGTAAATTAATTTAATATCCAGAAATTATATTAAAAACGGCACATTCCATCAAATCGGGACTAAATTTCAAGAAATATTTATTCAAAAAAAAAAAAACGCGCTTATTCGATGCCCATTCTGTCGCAGTAAGTAGCAGCTTATTCGCAGCTGTTTCAACTGTTAAGGTGAACCATTTAATGGATTTGTAAGATTTATATTACTTTTGCTTCATTCAAATTGGCATACACAATGGGCTTGGCTCCACGCACTTATGGGTCAAAAACCATATCTCCGAAACTACTCGACCAATTTCAGTGAAATTCGGTTTGTACTATTTTCTTTGCATCCCAATGATATGTTGTGAAAATGGGCCAAATCGCTTCTTCCTATATACCAGACCTTTGAAGTCGATCTGAATCGTTGACTTTACAATATATAAATCAAACACTAGTGAATATATCGGACCAAAACTTTGCATAAATACTGCAATTATAGTGTGACACCTCCTTTCTAAAAGTCTTCGAAATCGGACCATAGGTTTTCAAGGCCCCATAAATCAAACATGAGGGCATCAGTGCTTCTTATTTTTATTTATCGAAAATTTAGGTAAGTCTTTCAGATACTATGGTTTCCTGCTTTCGATATATGCCGAATATATGCGTCTTGTTTTTGGTTATCCACAATCCTTTCTTAAATTAGCTTGAGGTTTTTATCCATAGCAGTCTCTTTTGAATGCTCATCGATTTGTAATATTCGATTCTCATATGGTGGAAAGCCTTTATTAAAGTACTTCCCGTCAAATTGAAATCACTAACGTTGCACCCTAAACAGGTTCACAAGCGTTCACTCACACATACACTGAAAAAATATCTTCAACCTGCGCTTAGGCAGTTTTTTACTACTACTTGGCACATACACACACATATCCGCGCCATACGTCCGTATGTATTTATGCAAAGTAGCTCATATTTAAGCGTAAAATTTATGAGCGCATTTATAAAAATGTTTGTGCAATTCTTTTGTGTTCCCGGCGAAGTGCGTACACTTCTTTCGATGAATGAGAACTCCTTTTACTTTTGTCTTAAATATACTTATGTTTGTTTGAAAGTCTGTGCGTATGCTTGAGTGCGTTAAGAATCTTCTATAGTACGCGCAGTAGTTACATAAGTACATACTTTCAGCCGTTGTAATGCCAAGATGCAACTAAGATAATAAATAAATTTGAATTGAAGCGCAGTAAAACGGAGGGGAAGGGAAAGAACAAACAAACACAAATAAGCAGACTTGCAGAGCAACATACTTATAGCGATTGAGGGTGAAGCAGCTGTAGTGATAGCGGCACTCCACTTAACATTGCTTGCAAGAGCAATATAAAGCGGGAGTTTATTTGTTGCGTAAGTAGGCCTCAACTTCAATGGCATTGTCGGGCGGCAGTGAGTATTTCATTCACTTTAGTTCGTAGTTTGTTGGAAAGTATAAAAAATGAAGTAATGCTATACTTGAATACAGCTTAAATGACCTTTCTTGTAACTCTTGACGTAAGAGAAGTAGTGCAACATTTAAATACAATTTGATGTATGTTTAGTACTAATTTAAATTATGTTGGTAAGTTTTTCTTAACAATAAATAAATTTAGTTAGTATGTACCCACTAAGTAACTCTATCTGTTTCGTGATATCAAAAAATTTCTGGAATTTTTCGACTATCTGGTAAATCTCAGAATCATTATATGCCCTTGAAAAAAATCTCATTAAAAATGGTTACTGAAAAAACACTTTCTAGCTCTTGCTTTCTTTAGCTGTTGCTCTCTCTCTCCCTCTTTGCCTCTACAATCTTAAGCATTTAATTCGCAATATTGTGAAGAGCTTTTGCATGCTCAAGAAATCCTCTTCAAACTAAGCATCGTGTGATCATATAAATTACAAAGTAAAAGCTACACATATTCCAGCAAATATGAGCAATTCAGAAGTTCAACACAATTGTACTCAAAATACAAAACCAACAAATTTGTTTTGTGCTTTTCAGTGATGTTACAAAATTTTATCTGCATATTTCCCCGAATAATACATAAACTGAAAAGCTCTTGTGTAAAATCCTCACAGAGGAGTAAAAATCTACCAACACATACTTATGAGTAGAGAACACACACCCCACCTAAGACTTAACCAACCACTCAAAGTTGAACTGCAAATCCACTAAATCGAAGTGGTGTTAGTAGTAAAGTGAAGCAGAGTTGAAGCGAATATAGCAGCCGGCATGCAAATGCTGCCATGAAAGGCCAGTTGTTGTGGAATATGTTGCATGCAACATTTGATACTGCAATGTTTTATGAAATTGAGTGCAAGAAAACTATTTGCAATATACACCTTAATAATGGGGCTGAAATAGAAAGCAAAAACTCGGTAGAAACTAGAAGAGGCTAGTGTAATAAAAATCCGAATTTTGTTGCTGCATGCTCCTATTTGACCGTTTGCTTGTATTTAGAGCACAGAGGAATTAAACAAATTGTATTTTTCCAATCATTTGAGTATTGTAGTCTATTTTGATGGAAAGGATTAACTCATATTTGTTATTAGAAGAATCAAACCTAGATACTTTTTAAACAACTTTTTACTAAAATACTTTTTAAAAAGTCATGATCGACTGAGTCTAACTTAAGATAGTTATATACTAAAGACAATAGAGAAAGATATCACGACATAGAAAGATTACTCCTAATTTATATCAGAGCTTTTGAAAAGAAAGAAAGAGAGCTTTTGAAAGCTTTCCGCAGAGAAAGATTACACATAATTTGTATCAGAACTTTTGAAAAGAAACCACTTTCTCCGCTCCTTTGGACACTGGTCGTGAATAATCTGTTGAAGGTTGGAAGGTCTGCATACTATTAGCAACATTATGACCAGCACACTCAATACTGTCCAAAATTGTGCAACACAAGCAGGCCTAGGGTTGAATGCGGAAAAACCGATTTGCTTGTGTTTACAAGGAAATACAAAATCCCTCAATGGAGGTTCCCCTCGCTAAACGGAACAGAACTATCACCGAAGAACCGCACTAAGTACCTAGGAGTCGTCTTGAACAGTAAGTTACTGTGGAAGCACAATGTGGAAGAAAGGGTAAGAAAGGCTAGTTATGCTCTTTATGCATGTAGGCAGCTGCTCGGCACTACCTGGGGCTTTCTCCCTCTCTTATGCACTGGTGCTACACAGCGATAGTGAGACTAATTCTGCTCTATGGTGCTACTGTGTGGTGTACAGGCAAAAAGAAATCAACTTACCGAAAGCCAATGGAAAGGGTTCAGCGACTCGCACCGCTCTGTATAACGGGAGCTCTAAGAACCACCCCTACGGCAGCTTTTGAATGGATACTTAACCTGCCGCCGATAACTCCGCCATAGCCGGTCCCAAGTCCGTGTTGTAAAAGGAGAAGGGTAGGACGAAGCACCCCGAATGGCTTCTAGTAAGCGTCTCGGGAAGTAGGAGGATGAAGCGAACAATGCCCTCTGAAAAGCCTCGTCCACCTTTAGCATAAGGTAAAAGTGCAACCCAAAAAAGATAAGCGAAGGTAATAACAAAAGTGGTAGACGCGCAGCGCAAACAGCAGTTACTGGCTGCCGGAACAAGCCTTCAGGTTCGGGGACCAGCAAGAAGAGCAACGTTAGTGTAGATAACGACAAGAGGTCTTACGCAGAGGTGGCCCATCCTTTTAACTATGACTTTTATGGGTATACCCGGGGGGAGTATGTCGACGGAGCAGCAGTCCCTGTTTGAGGCGGCTTTCCGTAACGGTCTAATGAACCTAATCCTATCGCCGACTTCCAGCAGGTCTGTCTTCAAAATTGACATGACTCGCTTCAAGAAGGGCGTCTTCCGTCTGGCCATCAACTCCGTGGAGGACACTTCAGCCATTCGTTCCATGGTGGAGAGTCTGCCGGAGCTATGGGACAACTGCAAGCTGCACATGGTGCGCGACGATGAGTTCCCTAGACTCCTAAAGACTCACATCTTCGTTAGGGGACGGGCGGCAGTCATGTCCACGGAGTCCATCGTGAAGATGCTTGTCAAACAGAACACGGCACTGAGGACGGAACTGTGGGAGATATTCCATCGCAGTAGCACTCCGGAAGGGGACGTTATCGTGATAGGTATAGACCCAGATTCCTATTCGTACCTGGAATCTGTAGGTGGTAGGACTCACCTGTTATTCTCCACTGTCCACTGTCCACCGTAAGGTAGAAAGCAAACCTCCTTCGGGGAAGGTTCGCCCTGACGAGGACCGTTCTATAAAGGCTAGTGCGAGGACACAAGAGGTTCCACCACCGGTCAGGGTGACGGTCGGCGGACACCTAGGAACCATGTCGTCGACAGCACTGTCGAGGGAACGCAGGGACCCACGCGCAAAAAACAGCGCATCGGGACAGGCGACTGAGACCGACGCGGAAATGGTGGGCTCCTCAGGGCTGACCCCTTCTCAGGAGGATAAACTCCTGAGCAGCCCCAAACAATGCGGATCACACAGATCAACTGCCACCGGAGGAGTGTGGCGTCCACAAATCTGGTCGACAGATTAGTAAAAGGTAAGGCTGACATTGCCCTAATCCAGGGACCCAGTACCTTTGGTAATCGAGTTACTGGATTAAGCTCGGCAAATCTTAAAATATTTTAAGCTAATGGCAGATCCAGATCCAAGGACCTGCATTTTATGCAAAAATACTATAACTTTTTTCTTTTAACAGACGTGTCGACGGAGGACATCACAGTGGTCAAAGTAACCGACCAATCACTGCTTTTGGTGGCACTCTACCTGCCCTCCGACTCCCCATCTCCGCCCCCCACGGAAGAGCTGAGGAAGATAACGGAGTACGCAGGAAAAACAGGTATGCAACTTATTATTGGAACGGACGCTAATTCCCATCATACGGCCTGGAGCAGCTCAGACTGTAATCCTAGGGGACTAGCTCTGTTGGAACACTTTAATTCTAAGGACCTTCTGACCATGAATATAGGTAATGCCCCACCTTTAATAATAGGCGTAGAAGGGAAGTCCTAGATATAACGATATGTAATACTAATGCTGTAGGCCTAGTGTCGGACTGGAGGGTCTCCATTGAACACTCATTTTCCGATCACAGGTACATTGACTTTAGAGTCAACATCGGGGGCACAGAACAACAGATGTTTAGGAACAAATCAAAAACCAATTGGTGCAAATATCTGGCTGAACGCGGGCTCCTAGTAGGTAGACTTGCTGTTACAGACCAGCTTAACTCCGTGTCAGCTATTGACTTAGAAGTGGAGAATCTCACACATTGTATTATAAGTGCATTTGAAAAAGCTTGTCCTTGGACGAATGGGGAACTAAAAAGTCTTCGAAGAAATTCTCACAGGGCCTTCAACAAGGCCAAGAGGTTCGATAGTGCTAAATGTTGGGACGAATACCAGACCGCAGTTCACAAATATAAATACAAACTCAGAACAGCAAAACGTAATTCGTGGCGCATGTTCTGTGAACAGGTCGATAGTGTTAGCGGCGCAGCAAAAATTAAAAGATGTTTATCTAAAGACTACATGCAGATCGCGATAATGGTACATAGCCAAGGACGCAGGGCTTTAGGCATGACGGACTCAATAAAAATCTTATTGGATACACACTTCCCACAGTCCACGACGGGCAGTCCGCAACCTTTTGTACAATCTACTCAGGTTGACGACCTCGTGTTCACTCAGGAGATGGTGATCAGGGGTTTTAGAAGTTTCAAACCTTTCAAAGAAGCAGGCACTGATGGTATATTTCCTGCCCTTTTACAATACGGGGCAGACTTACTATCAATCCGTATGGCGAAAATATTTACCGCCTGTGTCCGTATAGCGTACACCCCACGTAAATGGCAGGATGCCAAAGTTATCTTCATTCCCAAACCGGGTAAAGAAAACTATTCCTTGCCAAAATCGTATAGGCCGATCAGTCTAACCTCCTTCCTACTGAAAAGTATAGAAAGAATCTGTGACGACTTAATCAAACAACAAATTCCACCCAAGCGTTTGTCCTTCAAGCAGCATGCGGATGTCAGAGGTAAATCGGTTGTACCGCTCTACACGAAGTAGTCGGGACTATCGAGAAATCTTTGGACAAGAAAGAGTTCACCCTCGCGGCTTTTATAGATGTCGAGGGGGCCTTCAATAACGCCAACACCGCCGCATTGATCTCGTCTGTTGCTTCATTCGACATCAACCAGAACATTCTGGCTTGGTTGAGTCAAATGCTCAGTAACAGACGAGCCGTTTACGATGAGGAAGGAATAAAAATCTCTCACCAGATTACTTGCGGAACTCCGCAGGACAGGAGGAATCCTGTCCCCCTTGCTGTGGGTCACTTTGATCAACAAACTGATACTCCTACTTGACAGGGAGAATTTTAATGTCGTCTGTTATGCGGACGACCTAGCGATTCTCTGTTCAGGGAAAAATCTCACTCATTTATCACGGCTCTTAGAGAAAGCTCTGGAAATCTCCTCTATTTGGGCGGAGAGACATGGGCTCTCGGTAAATCCGGAAAAATCAGAAATCTGTATTTTTACGAGAAGGAAGAAAATTCCACAATTTAATCCCCCATTTATAAGGGGTAAAACCATTAAACTCACTGGCTCCGTTAAATATCTTGGGGTCATGCTAGATAAAAAAACTAAGCTGGAGAGAAAACATTGAGTGTAGGGTTTCCAAAGCTGTCCGTATATGGAACTCCTGCAGAAGACCCATTACCTCGAATATGGTATATTGGCTGTATACAAGTGTGATTCGACCGACGCTAACATATGGTGCGTTAGTTTGGTGGAAAGCGCTAACGAAAAACCATTCGAACAGGTTCAGAGGACCTGCTTGAAAGGGATAACCGGTGCTATGAAAACTACTTCAACAAAGTCCTTGGAGGTTATCCTTGATATCCGTCCAATACATATCCAAGTGAAGTATGTTGTAGCGCTTACAGCGTGTAGGCTAAAGATCTTGGGCCACTGGACCCAAACATTGCACCAATGGGGACATGGGATCATATTAAATCTGGTCACTGAACTCGGTTTGGATTGGTCCTGTGACCGGGAAACCGAGACTATTGGGGAAATTAAAGCAACATTCTCCTTTCCCCAGCAGAGAAGATTGGACCAACGATACAATCATAGATAGTACCAACGGTGAAATCTATATATTCACTGACGGATCAAAAGGTGAAACAGGAACGGGAGCAGGCTTCTTCTGTAAATTCCCACACACAGAAAGCAGCTTAAAGCTAAACGACTACAATTCGGTATTTCAAGCTGAGATTGTCGGACTAAAGGAAGGCGCTAGGTGGGCCTTCGCCCAAACAAACAGGTCCATCAACTTTCTTGTGGATAGCCAAGCCGCGATTAAGGTCTAATTGCTAGGGGAACATCTCAGGTCCTGGAACATGTGCAACACGAGTCGCACCACAAAGCTACTATGGGGTAGTGTTGACACTGGACAGACCAAAAAACTTCTTACTTTAAGCAAAAGAGAATTAAGCTGTATCACAGGGGTCATCACGGGGCACCTACCTCTAAGAGGCCACCTGCATAGACTTGGCATAGTAGAATCGGCGGAATGCAGGGCGTGCGCGGAAGATGATGAGACTCTAGAGCATTATCTCTGCGAATGCCCGGCCTTATGTCGGTTAAGAAGAGATACCTTCCAAGGCTCCCACCTCCTTCGGGGAGCACACGGCTGGCGTAAGGGAATGATAACCTCACGCGGCACATTAAATATCTACACGGATGGCTCGAAAATGGAGGACGGGTAGGTGCTGGAATATACTGTCAGGAGTTAGGTGTAAAGCAGCCTTTTAAACTTCCGAACCACTGCAGTATTTTTTAAGCGGTTGTATTTGCTATTGGGAAAACCGCAGAGCAGCCCTCAATACAGCAGCCGGCTACTTCAATGTCAATATCTACGTAGACAGTCAAGCAGCAATCAAGGCAACAACCTCGGTTTGCATTTCGGCCAAAAGTGTTTTGGATACCAGGATGGCAGTAGAGAGAGTCGCTAGGAACACGTGTCATCACTTCTACTGGGTGCCAGGACATAAAGGCATTGAAGGCAACGAGATTGTGGACGAAATTGCCAAGAATGGTGAAAAATGTCTTCCAGAAACGCGACCAACATTGGCAAACCCATGCACTATCTGTTCGTTGATCTGGACAGGGGCATGAAAAGAAAAATCCTAACACGTTAGAAAAATATACCGGGGTGTAAAACCGTAGACCAGAAGTACACCAAACTCATTCTGTCACTCGATAGAAGGGACTGTAGGAGTTTGGTGGGAATACTCACAGGCCACTGTCTGGTGGGGCACATGCCTACAAAATGGGACTTACAGATCGAGATGACTGCAGGAAATGTCAAGAGCAAGGTGCAATAGAAACAATGAAGCATCTTCTGTTCACCTGCTCTGCATTGTCAAGGCAACGACTTCGCTGGGGGGCTCACAATATGAGAATCTGGAAGAAGTATCGAAATGCTTTAATATACGCGTCAAGCGCTGGCATCCTAAAGGATGACTACTCCTCGTGGACAACAAGACGGCACTCCATCTGGTATCGCAAAGGACCTAAATAAGTCTATGTGTGGCTTATTGGCCTACCAGTTTAACCTAACCTAACCGAATCTTTTGAAAAGAAAGAGATACAGCTTTTGAAAGGTTTTTGCAAAGCTTTTTTGATCGCGAGCAACGGATAATATTTCTGACATAGAAAGATTACACATAATTTATATCAGAGCTTTTTCAAATAAAGAGAGAAAGCTTTTGCAAGCTTACAAAGAAAGATATACAGCTTTTTGAAAAATTTCTATAGAGCTTTTTGTAACGCGAACAACCGATAACATTTCTGACATGAAAATATTACATATAATTGTTATAACAGCCTAAAAAGAAAGAGCGAAAGCTTTCTATATAGCCATTTGGCAGTTTTTTATAGAGCTTTCTTAAAATTCGAATGCAAATATAAAGTAAGCACTAAATTATTGTCAATATGCATACATTTTAAATGTCATTAATTTCGAACATTTGTATATATATTTCCTCCACCTAATGCCTAACCCTCAACCATTTACCGCTTAACTCATTACTTAGTTCTAACACCTAACGATAAGTAATCAGTAAAAAGAAGAAAAATGCATTTTCCCCAGCAGCAGGTGCGTTCGCCGACTCAACGAACATCAAATGAAGCAATATGTTAACGTCAATGTCCTTCTGCGCCGCTACAAGGTAACGCCAGAGACACAGCTGTGTGTTAGTTGGCTTAAAAACGAAAGTGCAGCATACTTTTAGGTGCAACCACATTACCATTTACCCCAGATTATATGCAAGCAGCAGAACGCTCGCATAGCATACAAGTAGTGTAATTGCAAATGCCAATAATAATAAATTTTTAAAGCTCGTTGCCACAGCAGCACTACTGCAACTATGCCACCGACGCCTTGACCATGCTAAGTGTTGCAGTTGCGCGTGTTTTAAAACTTTTTCGCAGCACCTTTTTTGTGCACTTTTTTGTGCATGGTCTTTAGCGGTGGTTAAGCTGGTTAAAAATGTGGCTGCGTTTAGTAAAGAAATGCGCTTTTAAATAATTAATCATGATTTCTCCCTTGGCGAAGGCGTGTCCGGCATTGTAAGCGTTCGCTTAAGTAATTGAAGTGTTGCTGGCACTACAGGGCGTATGAGTGATATTAGTATGTACATTTTCATTTGCTCCTGTGTACATATGTACATATGTTTGTAGGTGTGTCTGTTTGTGGCTTAATGTGCAGTCAAGGTGAAGTGTAGCTATTTAACTCATTAATAATGTCACTTTGGTAAGCTGTCGCACGAGTTATTTTGCAGGGTGCTACTGCGAATTAGAGATTATATCTGAAATGACATATCAAGTGACGTTAATGCATTTGCATTTACTAAATAAAATTTAAAAATGTTGGTAGCAAAATTAAAATTCATAAGAAGAAGCTAACCACAAGGACAGTGGCAATATATGCTGTATAGTTTAATATATTCATTGTAAATGTAACTAAGTATATATATATATAATATATGTGTATACGAGTACATATATGTATTAAACTAAAATTTAATTCAATTCTTTGCAATATTTATAAAAATTATTAGTACTTCTGCCTTATAATTACTCAAACTATATGGAAAATAATGGTAAATTGAGCATACGTGGCGTATACGTAACATTTTCGGCGACGAGTTCAAACAAGTATTATAACTATGATAATCTACCATAAATAAATTTGTATAAAAATGCATTTGTGCATATAGTGTTGTTCACATGACTTAAGAAAAACTTATTTCCTATAACATTATGTACATATGTACATATAAACTTCTCGAAGCAACAACCATTTCATTGGTTTTCTTTACTCCACAGCGAAGTCTTAAAGTGCATTCACAACAACAAACAAATTAATGTGTTTCTTAGTAGTGTACTTCAATATGTAATATGGATTTTCCCCTTATTCCTTTCGCATTCTCCCCCTTTAGCCATTATTCGTAATTATTCGCAAATGTAACATGCTTGTGGCTTTGCTTCTAAGAAACTTTATTTAGAAAATGTTGATATTTTGGTCATTTCAAAAGTTTTGTAAGAAAGAACTTAAACTTTTTAGCTCTTCTTCTCGTATATATGACGCACTGTGAACCATTTTCTAATAAAAAAAATCATGTGATAGTGGCGAAAAATAATTCCAACCCAATAATTAATTTTAGATTAGGTTAGGTTAAGTTATGGGGTAGATCTCCGCAGATGCAGAGAATCGCACTAAGACAGATTCGACTGTCCATTGTGACACCCGTAAAAACTCCTAACGGATCACTAAGATCCTCATGTTGCGACGAAGCGCTTGGAATCACTAATCTGGGTTCGCAGAAAATATGCCTACCGAGGTGATTTAACCTAAGTCTGGCGAATGCTGGACATTGAAGGAGGAATTGCTTGGACGATTCCTCTTCGCCTTCCTCCAAACAGCTCTGGCAACTAGCGTTTGACATGATCGCTAGCCTCACCGCGTGTGTGCCTACTGGGCAATGACCAGTAAGCACTCCAATCATCGCGGTGAGATTAGCCTTACTAAGAGACAGTAGCTGCAAAGACCGTTTTCGATCCACAGTAGGCCAAAAGGACCTCGCTACTGCGCAGGTGCTGGTTGTTCTCCAGCGCTTGGCGAGCTCAAAGACAGTGTGTCCAGCGCTCTGGAGCAAGTGGACCACGGACTGCCCACACGTTTCCACTCCGGCGCCAATATTGCTAGGGTACCCTCTCTTGCAAGCTGATCCGCTTTGCAGTTTCCAGCGATTCCGCGGTGACCGGGTACCCACACAAGTCGGATTTTAAAGTAGTTCGAAGCTACTGATAACGATGTTAGGCACTCCCTTACTAGCTTAGAGCGCACTGTCATCGAATCCAAGGACAGTATTGCCGCTCTGTTATCGGAGTGAATACACATCTCTTTGAAGGATGCTGCACTTCGAAGCAGTATATCTACTGCTACTTTGATGGCAGCCACCTATGCCTGAAAGACGCTGCAATGATCTGGCAGCCGAAAACTGGAGTTAATTGAGAGCTTCCGACAAGAAAACTAAAACTGAACATACTTTTCACAGTTACTCACTCTCTGAGATAGAGTGTGGTAAATTTTGAAATTTGAAACAAAAATGAAATGAACGTTAAATTTGACGTTATCATGTATCGAAAAAATTATCAAGCTTGTCAGGCGGGTACTTCGTTACTCTGTACACTAAGAAAGAAATAAATCTTCTAAACGAAGGGGAAGTTTCTGGTGAAAGCGGAAGCCTTTAGAAACCGAAATCACCAAGCAATGACTTTGTAGCTTTGGTGATGATTTTCAACCACTTTTTCCGTGCATTTTTGCGAACTTTTCATAAGTTTTTTTCCCAAAATTTTTTTAATGAATTATTTGCTTAAAATTTAATATGAATCAGCTTTAGATATCACTTCAATTGCACAAACACATAAACAACACTTTAAAATGTCGAAATTTTTTGTAAACAAATTAAATTCGTAAAATTCAAATAACATATAATAATATATGAAAATAACTGTAAGTATGTATATTAAAGAGTAAGCATCTATATATGCAAGTCTTTACAAACATATTGTTGTACAACCAAATAAATTTCTCAGTCATATTTTCGAAACTTATTTTTATCAGCAAAGCAATCATGTATACTCGTACATATATTTACATATAAATATATCAACAGCATGACTTCGTGCAAAACTCAAGCATCACATCACACACCTAAACATATTATAAATAACTAAATATGTACAATGAGATGACACCATCGTCTTTAACTAATGATAGAAATTTTTCGTTGTGAAAAAAGAGACGAATTATTTACTCCTAATTTGCAACTCATACGCTGAGCGAAGCGTGTAGTACAAGAGATAAGTAAGTTGTGTACATTGCAGTAAACCAAGCAAAAAAACTGTTTTCAAGTGTACCTACTAAAATAACAAAAGCAACAATAAATTAACTGGCGAATGAATGCTGTAAGCATACCCTCTAGAAAATTATTGTGTGAGTGGAAGAAATTTAGAAGCTAATTAATGAGACTTTATTATGTAAATGCTCTCACCATTCTTAAATAATATTGATGTAAAAAATAGTACCATTAGACAATCAAACTTTGCAAACGACTAAAATATTGAAATCGGAGCAATATGAGCATTTGTTGAATCAAGAATTCCGACATATATACTCGTATACATGTTCATTTTAAAAGTACTCGATCGAATGTTTCAAAGTTTTTAGGACATAATTAGATATATTTTCAGATATATTTTAAGATTTTTTTTTACAAAATATTGAAAAATAACGGAGTTATGTACTGTCTTCGGAGGTGCCAAAAAAAAGTTCCCCAACTGATGACATGATTCCAGCCGAATAAATAGCTGAAGCAAAAAACTCAAAAAGATTATTAAAGTTGAAGGTATTTCCTATATTTCTTTCCTACGATTTTTTTTGAAAAATATCAAAAATTAACAAAACGCGTAGTTCTGTCATATTTTGAGGTACAAAAAAATGAACGTTTTTAATACCAAATTGTCAATTTTAACCAATGAAAAAGATCGTAGGTCGTAGAACGCTGCCATTCACAATCTATTCAAGACCTTGGCGATTTCATATTTATATTTTTGAATGTATAAACCATCGAATAACCCAAAAAAAACAATTTTTGCCTTTCCGAATTTTTCCTACAGGGCTCTTCACGCACGCCCACACATACACCAGACCAGCAGAGCACATTCTTAAATGCAATCAACGCAAGTCAAGCCAAATGAACGCCGCCCAACTTAACGGCAACTCAACTTCACGCAACTCAGCGTCAACTAGTGAAACTTTTCTCATTTCCTTGCGGGTGTCGTACGCAAACGAAGCGGAGAAGCGCATAAATGAATCTACCACAAAGACACGCACACACACAACATTAAACACTTGCAAGCAAGCAAACAATTTCAGCTGTATGCCGACAATCAGTCGCTTTCTTTAGCTCTTTGTAGTTGTTGCTGTTCTTTTCTTTTCTTACTTGCTGCCTTGCGCCTGGCAGCAAAAGACTACGCCAGCAAAACGGAAGTCGGCAATGGACACATTGGGAATTATTAATCACTTTGAATTTTGCAGTTTTGTGTGTAGAAGTTTTGCATTGTTGTTGCATCTTTCTTTGTTGAGGCATCTTTACTTAACGTTTATGCTGATATTTTACCTTGACAACAACAACAACAACTGTCATAATGACAAAATTTTGAAGCTACGCAATTAAAGTGCAGATTATTAGTGCTTGTACTCCCAGTGGTCGCTTGCGCTCCTTTTTGTATGCGACACACACACACAGCCGCATATATACATAAATATACATGCATATAGGCAAGTGCGTACAACCTTTTTAAGTATATTATTTATGTAATAGTTTTTGCTGCCTGCTTTGCATATTTTTTGCGCAATTTTAATTTACATTTTCCTGAGTTTTGTTGTTGTTGCTTTTAGTCTTTGCTGTTATTGCGTAGAATTGTGCCAAGCAATCACGCCAAAACTTTTGTCATTTACTTTGTTGCGTTGCAAAATTTAAATTTTAATTGAGTTTTCGTTGTTGTACTCCCAACGCACACACACACACAGCCACACTTAGCGAGCAGTAAGCACCAGCAACAACAACAGCAACGCATGCACGTGTCTGGGAAAAGTGTGAAACTGCGCACTATGATGGCCTGCAAGTCATTACACACTTGCCCGTTTGCCGCTATTTGATTTTTGTTTTTTCCCTTCGTACTTGGCTGGTACTCTACTCACTGTTAGCCGTTCTCCGCCCTCCGGTTATGCTTCAGCATTCATCGTGTTAATTTACTATTTCGTTGTCAGCGCTTAGGCATTATTAACGCACTATTCGTAGCATACTTTTCAGCGCGCAGCCTGACTGCCATACTCCCAGTACACATCACTCAACACTTGCGTCAGCCGTCTATATGCAAACCATAGTGACTACTCTCGTTGCTTCGCCGCTTTCACGTCATACCCCTCTCCAACACTTCTGCCGTTTCGCCTCCTGCTTTGACTACCATTTAACCTTCATTTGTTGGCCTTTTCGTCGGCAAGTGTCGACTTTTACGCAGTTACCGTTATAACAACTTAGCTTCAACGGTATCGGCTTTCACTTTTATGACACACCTTGTCAATTAGTGCTCACCGAATGGCACTTGTTTGTTTTATTGTTGTTGTTCACGTGTAAATATTGTTATTTAGTTGTATTATTGTTGTTTGTCGCGCTGATAACGGTATGTTTCAAGTGCCTTCTCTTCGCCTTATGTAATTTGTAGTTTTTGCCTTGTAATTAATTGCAGTTCACGAGCTTTCGAAACTTTCGCAAACATAAAGGACAAATGTAGAATTATCACACAGCATAGATCTTTATGGACTTAGGCATGGTATTTATGTATATTCGCAACTTTTCGAATAAGTTCATCAGATAGCATGAGGGAGCAACATTGCTGAAATCAAGAAATAAATAGTGGGGTATGCGGTGAGTTCGCTTAATTGCGGATGGATTTTTGCCATTTAAAAAATATCGAAATGTTTGTTATTAAGGTATTTTTGAACTTAAACATTATGATAAGAAAGCTTACACAGCTTACAGTATATCTGTTATCTCTTTTCAATACATAAACTTCACGGTATACCAACAGCCAAGCCAATGTTCTTCTTCTTCTTAACTGGCGTAGAAACCGCTTACGCGGTTATAGCCGAGTCCACAACAGTGCGCCACGCATCTCTCCTTTTGGCGTTTTGGCGCCAATTGGTAATACCAAGTGAAGACAGGTCCTTCTCCACCTGGTCTTTCCACCGGAGTGGAGGTCTCCCTCTTCCTCGGCTTCTACCAGCGGGTAGTGCATCGAAAACTTTCAGAGCTGGGGCACTTTCATCCATTCGAACAACATGACCCAGCCAGCGTAGCCGCTGTCTTTTTATTCGCTGGACTATGTCTATGTCGTCGAACAACACATACAGCTCATCATTCCATCTTCTGCGGTATTCGCCGTTGCCAATGTTTAAGGGACCGTAAATCTTCCGCAAAACCTTTCTCTCGAAAACTCCTAGTGCCGTCTCATCGGATGTTGACATCGTCCACGCTTCTGCACCATAAAGTAGGACGGGAATGATGAGGGACTTGTAGAGTTTAGTTTTTGTTCGTCGAGAGAGGACTTTATTTTTCAATTGCCTACTCAGTCCATAGTAGCACCTGTTGGCAAGAGTGATTCTGCGTTGGATTTCAAGGCTGACATTATTATCGGTGTTAATGTTGGTTCCTAGGTATACGAAATTATCTACAACTTCAAAGTTATGACTGTCAACAGTGACGTGGGAGCCAAGACGCGAGTGCGCTGACTGTTTGTTTGACGACAGGAGATATTTCGTCTTGTCCTCGTTCACCACCAGACCCATACGCTTCGCTTCCTTATCCAGTCTGGAGAAAGCAGAACTAATGGCGCGGGTGTTGTTTCCGATGATATCGATATCATCGGCGTACGCCAGTAGCTGTACACTCTTATAGAAGATTGTACCTTCTCGATTTAGCTCTGCAGCTCGTATTATTTTCTCCAGCATCAGGTTAAAGAAATCACACGAGAGTGAGTCACCTTGTCTGAAACCTCGTTTGGTATCGAACGGCTCGGAGAGGTCCTTCCCGATCCTGACGGAGCTTTTGGTGTTGCTCAACGTCAACTTACACAGCCGTATTAGTTTTGCGGGGATACCAAATTCAGACATCGCGGCATAAAGGCAGCTCCTTTTCGTGCTGTCGAAAGCAGCTTTAAAGTCGACAAATTGATGGTGTGTGTCGATCCTCTTTTCACGGGTCTTTTCCAAGATTTGGCGCATGGTGAAGATCTGGTCAGTTGTAGATTTTCCAGGTCTAAAGCCACACTGATAAGGTCCAATCAGTTTGTTGACGGTGGGCTTTAGTCTTTCACACAGTAATCGATAGAACCTTATAAGCGATGTTGAGGAGGCTTATCCCACGGTAATTGGCGCAGATTGTGGGGTCTCCCTTTTGTGGATTGGGCAGAGTACACTGAGATTCCAATCGTCGGGCATAGCTTTCTTCCGACCATATTTCGCAAAGCAGCTGATGCATGCACCTTATCAGCTCTTCGCCGCCGTATTTGAATAGCTCGGCCGGCAATCCATCGGCCCCGCCGCCTTGTTGTTCTTCAAGCGGGTAATTGCTATTCGAATTTCTTCATGGTCGGTCAATGGAACATCGGTCTATCGTCGTCGATTAGGGAATCGGGTTTGCCACTCCTGGAGTTGTACTTTCACTGCCATTCAGCAGGCTGGAGAAGTGTTCCTCCACAAACACAGTATACTCTGGTCATCAAACCACTAGATCACCGCTGGGGTCCTACAGGAGTGTGCTCCGATCTTGAAACCTTCAGTTAGTCGCCGAATCTTTTCGTAAAATTTTCGAGCATTACCCCTGTCGGCCAGCTTGTCAAGCTCGTCATACTCACGCATTTCGGCCTCTTTCTTTCTTTTTCTGCAAATGCGTCTCGCTTCCCTCTTCAGCTCTCGGTATCTTTCCCATCCCGCTCGTGTTGCGGTTGATCGCAACATTTGCGAGGTAGGCAGTCTGTTTTCTCTCCACTGCGAGACGACAATCCTCATCATACCAGCAGTTTTTGGGCTTTTCCGAAAAGCCAATGGTTTCGGTTGCAGCTGTACGGGAGTTTGATATGCCGTCCCACAGCTCCCTTATACCGAGATGCTGATGAGTGCTCTCAGAGAGCAGGAGTGCAAGTCGAGTAGAAAATCGTTCGGCTGTCGGTTGCCAGATTGCAGCTTCTCGATGTCGAACCTTCCTTGTGTTTGTTGGACGTGTGCGCTTTTCTACACAGAGGCGGGTGCGTATTTTAGCTGCTACAAGATAGTGGTCCGAGTCGATGTTGGGACCACGAAGCGTACGCACATCAAAAACACTGGAGACATGTCGTCCATCTTATCACAACATGATCGATCTGGTTGCAGAGTGATTCGATCCGGGGACAGCCAAGTAGCTTGATGGATTTTCTTATGCTGGAATCTAGTACTACAGATGACCATATTTCGGGCCCCGGCGAAGTCGATCAGCCTCAGACCGTTTGGTGATGTTTCGTCATGGAGGCTGAATTTTCCGACTGTTGTGCCAAAGACACCTTCTTTACCCACCCTAGCGTTGAAATCGCCAAGCACGATTTTGACATCGTGGCGGGGGCAGCGCTCATAGGTACGTTCTAGGCGTTCATAGAAGGTATCTTTGATCACTTCGTCCTTCTCTTCCGTCGGGGCGTGGGCGCAAATCAGCGATATATTGAAGAACCTCGCTTTGATGCGGATTGTGGCTAGACGTTCATCCACCGAGTGAATGCCAGGACTAGACGACGGAGTCTCTCTCCCACCACGAATCCCACACCGAATTTGCGCTCCTTTATATGGCCGCTGTAGTAGATGTCACAAGGACCCACCTTCTTTCGTCCTTGTCCCGTCCATCGCATTTCTTGGATTGCGGTGATGTCAGCCTTTACTCTTACGAGGACATCAACCAGCTGGGCAGAGGCACCTTCCCAATTAAGAGTCCGGACATTCCAGGTGCATGCCCTTAAATCATAGTCCTTTATACGTTTGCCGTGGTCGTCATCAAAAGGGGGGTTTCTCATCCGAGGCCTGTGTTTCTTATTCACTGGTTATTCGTTTTTATGTGGTGGGTCCCAAGCCCAACGCACAACCGCATAAGCGGGATTCGCCTTCTCACTTTAGCTCGCTTCCAGACGGATGTCTGTTGGCTACCCAGAGGATACTTGGTCTAATGTTCAGATATTCAAAAAAAATTTATCGAATTATGTTTTCTCACAGAAATGATAGACTCGAGACCTTTTTCAATAAAAGAAATTCGTTTGAAGTTTCAGAACCGGAAGTTATCGACTTATGAAGAAATTAGGGAGAAAAAAACTAAAAATCGGGCTCAGAGGAAGTGATCTAAGACTGGACCGATGGAGCAATAGTATATAGCTTGTAAAGATCTTGATAATATGAGGTCTGACTATCGTCTCATACTAAAAAACATTCTTAGAAAATTAAATAAATAAATAGAGAATACATTTTTTTCATAAAATTTAATGTTTTGTAAACCAATTTGATAGGTTTTCATAAAGTCACTTTTAAAAATTATCTCCAAATACTTAATTAAATTAATAAATCTAACTAACTGTTTTAATATTCTAATTATTTAAACATCAAAGTTAATGAGAGGTAGTTGAATCTTTTAAAGAAAAAAGTCTACAAAACAACCATGCTTTTTAATACAATTATGCGTCATCTTTAACTGTAGTTTAGACTAGAATTAGTCCATACATGTTAGTTGCTAAAAATAGAGGTTCCCAACTCAGAACAGAGATTCCAGTCAAAAAAAAAAAGGAATCATACAGAAAACCTAATTTATAATAATATTTCAAAAGCACTTCTCTCAACCACCGAAGGAAAATCTCAGTGTTTTTGAAATTTAGAAATCGTATTTATTTCAGTAGAGTATCATACAAGATATTTTTGAAAATTTCGCAAATATATAGAGATAATTTCATATAAAACAAAATAAGTCTGAGTTGAGTCTAAGCCTTTGACGTTGCAGTATTATTGAACTGTTAAAAAACTGTTAAGACCGTATTTTTGGAGACTTGTCAGACGGTGTATAATATAATAACAGAAAAGAGAGGTGTATATAAGAGTAATTTAAATAGAACAGATAACAGAAACACTTATAAATTCGGGAGAGAAAAACAGTTGAAAAACAAACACCGAAACGATTCATGCAAACTAAATGAAAGGAAACATATAAAGTTAAATAAAATAAAATAAAATAAAAGTAAAATAAAATAAAATAAAATAAAATAAAATAAAATAAAATAAAATAAAATAAAATAAAATAAAATAAAATTAAATTAAATTAAATTAAATTAAATAAAATAAAATTAAATTAAATTAAATTAAATTAAATAAAAGTAAAATAAAATAAAATAAAATAAAGTAAAATAAAATAAAATAAAATAAAATAAAATAAAATGCAATAAAATAAAATACAATAAAATAAAATAAAATAAAATAAAATAAAATAAAATAAAATAAAATAAAATAAAAATAAAATAAAATAAAATAAAATAAAATAAAACAAATAAAAAAATAAAATTAAATTTACATTATAAAAATTACAAAAAATTTATTGCCACTATCTTTTCATAATGAATGGTTAAAAGTATTTATTATAATTAATTATAATTTTTTAATAGTACATTTTTATTTTGATTGCACAACTATTAAAGTTTCAAGGACTTGATTTTAAACAAGTCATTACCTGAGATATACCATACAAAATCTCATTATTCAATATTGGAAGATGCTCCTTTCATCTATGTTATATTATTTTAAGTATTATGAACAAGCGTTCCGGAATTATAATAGTAAAAAAATAAAAATAAATAAATGGGTCGAGAAAAAACTAAACTGAATATAATTATTTTTTACTCACACATCTTACCAAAATAATTTATTTAAATATCACACTGCATGTATTAAAATAAATAAATAAATCTTCATTTCAACCTTTCTTCAATTGAGCAGGCCTTCTCCAATTTCATTCAAAGCGCATGTACCAATACACTCGCACCAAACACGAATGTTTGTCAACATGGCACACGATATATAGCAGTTAGCAGACATTAGATACAGGATACAATGTAAAGCACGAAGCACGCCCTTAAAACGTAATAAATTAACTACAACCAACTTGAAACTAAATACGGCGAGTGTGTGTGAAACTCGCTGCAATGAAATATACTCTCCCTCGCACACTCAGCTACAAAAAAAGTTGCGCGCAACTGAGAGAGAGCGCTTGGAGCGAGCTTGCTTCGTGGCTCTTTTGCAGCATCCAACAGCTTCCACTTTCGTTTGTGCTGGAATTTCTTTGTTTTTTGTGCGAGCGAAGCGACAAATCAGATGCGGCATTGTGGCACGCTTACAATATTCTAGCGGCAATGGCAGCGACGCTACAAAAACAATACTCAGCGCTTCAGTACGGTTTTTGATATTTTTGCGCAAGGAACTGTGATGTTACGACGCGTCTCCAGTGCACGAAAGTAGTTGCAATAGCCTGTGCAAAGAGAAATGTGAAAAAATGTGTTGAAAATAAAAGTCAATTAACGGTATTACACGAAAAATGCTTTATAATTTCGAACAAAGATAATTCAAGTTTTCAAAATAAAATAAACCACTTCAAAGTATTTACTAAAAAATTTAAATATTTCTCCAAAAACGTGTTGTCCAAAAATGAGAGCAAAATATTGGTGAACCAAAAAAACGAAAGTATATTTTTAGGCGCGTTGCGGCCGCCATCAGCAACTATCAAGTCAATGACACAGGCCAAAATCGCAAAAAAACACAGAGCAAATAACATAATGACACATATAACGGACGCTACAAGCACTCAACAAAACAACAACAAATTCGGCAACAAAACGTGCGCATCACAACAATAGCAACAACATTTCATACCGCTCACACCGAGTACGCCCAGTCCTGCGCTTCCCACTTGACACGAAGCACACGCTCTCTCAGCGCGATAAACTCTCAGCAACAGCTTACCACTGTCATTTCACGAGGAGCGAGTGTTATTCCAGCTGTTCGATTTGCTGACGTTTCTACACCCAGCTTGTGTCAAAAGAGACTCTTAGTACTTGCTTTTAGTACTAAATCGCTTAGACGTCACAGCAAAGTGTACTAAAAGCAAAAGGCAAAAAGAAAAGCTACAACAACGCAGCAAAATAAATAAAAAGTAAAAATCGTAAGAAAACAAATAAGCGACGACAAGCATAAGGTGGGTGCAGTAAAAATAGACGGTAACCACCATCACAACCGGCTCCGTTGTAAATCTAATATGCCTGTGCTCGCAGCAACTATGTCATATGCGTCCGTAAATATGCATTGAATTTTGTCTTTGTATGCCAATCTAGCGTTGCATACTTTTAAGCGCGCACACGATTTTTTTCAACCTTATTAAGATTTGCAAATAACGGTGCATAAACTAAGCAAGTTGTAGAAAATGTCATCGCTACGCAATTTAGCCACTTATTGGCTAAATTGCAAATTTATTTGCCTTTTAATTGTGTTGCTATTGCTCTGCGAAAGCGTTGTCCAAGTGCACGCGAATCCCGACGCCAAACGGCTCTACGATGACCTGCTCAGCAATTACAATCGACTCATACGACCTGTTAGCAATAATACGGACACGGTTTTGGTAAAACTCGGCCTGCGCTTATCACAGCTGATCGATTTGGTAAGTGGGTTGGAGTGATGGAAATTATTATGTTTGTTAATTGACTAAATTATTATAATTTAACAAGGATATGAACAATTTAACAAGAAGAAGAAATCAAATAAAATGCAATATGTCTCGAAATCAATAGCGAACTTCCTTTCGAACTCAAATAATTTATTATAGCAATCTATTTGAAATACTATTTGAGAGCCTCTCACTACCCGCTTTATAGTCTTCGAGTTAGTTAAATTGCGCTGAGCATGCCTTTCAGACAACCTAAAAAAATAGATTGCCAATTGCATGCATTCATTTCTATTTTCTTCTGCATTCACCATATTTCTGGATCTGGTTCCAATGACAGTTCTGAGTGCAAAAGAAAATGGTCATTGGAAATAAATAGCCATAACCAAACCAAAAAAGTGTTTTTCTTTAAAATCATACTGCATTTTCGATCTTCCTTATTTATACTTGGTAGAATAATTATGTCCGTATGCCCTGGAGGTTAATGTGAGAAAGAGTTCTCTTGTTACTAAATATAATCTTCTTTATTCGCTTTTAAAACTGCTTTTTTCTATGGTTGGTCCCATGGTATCTATGTTTATTGAACCCAAATGGAAAAGCTTTGGGATTAATTGAATTTGAAGAGGCCGAATACTAAAATGGAGTTCAAAATCGTATGTGTCAGTTCCCATGAAATCACTCGCTTTATTCTGCTATCGTCGACGTGTGCTTTCACTATCCCGTTCCAGTCCAGAACCCCTATTAAGCATTTATGACGCTTTTTCCTTAGTCCTCGCTTTAATCTGAGCTCTTCAATAAAATTTCTCGACATTCCGAACTGTCTCCGCAATTACAGTATATTTTTCTCACTAGAGTGGAGTTTATCATGTGGAGTTGTCTGTGTATGTGCGTTTGATTGGCGTAGGCACCGCTTACGCGCTTACACGATTAATGGCCGAATCAATAAAAGGTTAGGTTAGGTTAGACTGGTATGCATATACCAGTTCGGGTCCTTTGCAATACCAGATGGAGTGCCGTCACGTAGTCAATGAGGAGTAGTGATCCATTAGGATGCCTGCGCTTGGCGCAGATTTTAGAAGGTTATATGGATTTACTAACGATACCTCATCCAGATTATCGTACTGTGAGGCCCCCATTTTTGGCAATCCCGTCTGCAATCTCGTTGCCCTGAATCAATAATAGCGCGCTATTCAATTCTTCTTCTTGCAATTTGGCGCAAATTGTAAATACCTAGCGAAATCAGATTGCCCTCCACCTGATCTTTCCAACGGAGTGGAAAGATTTCCTCTGCTTCCACAAGCGGGCACTGGGCACTGCATCGAACACTTTCAAAGCTGGAATGCTTTCATCCATTCGGACAACATGACCTATGTATCTTTTTATTCGCTGAACTGTGTCATAATAGAGGATGCGAATAATAAGCGACTTGTAGAGGTTAGTTTTGGTTTGACGAGAGAAGAATTACTTTTAAATTGCCTACTCAGTCCTGAGTAACACCTGATGGCAAACGCGATTCTGTGAGCCAAGACGTGGTTGAATGAATGAAAAATTCTGTACTATACTGTTTTTCTGGACCAATCATCTATCTCACGTCTGCTAAGGTTGTAAAACTAATATTCTTGGTAAAAAGTTCTATTGAGTAAAGAATTTTTTCTTACTCAATAGAACGGGAGAAATGCACAAGCCCCGTGTGTGAGTGTGAGTTCCTTTGAATCTATTACTCGAATTACAAACTGGGCACGTTACCGACAAATACTGTTTGGTAAAAGACTTAGACCGTGCGTGTTCAACTCTCCACAAGAGTTAGAGGAGGGTGTGAATCTCTTCTGTAGCACTCTTACTAAGGCTTATCATTCCGCTTGTCCTATGCTGCGGCCCAAACGCAAAACGAGACCCCCTTGGTGGAACAAGGAGCTCGAATCGTGTAGACGCAGTGTAAGGAAAATCTTCAACTTGGCCAAGCTAGCAGAGAGCGAGGAATGTTGGAATGAATACAAGGATCTGTTAAGAGACTACAAAAAGTTAATGCGCAGGAGCAAACGACAGTCCTGGAAAAACTTTTGTAGCAGCTTTGAAAGAACAAATGAGGTGGCAAGACTTAGAAAGCTGTTATCTAAAAGCCCACCCTCGCCAGGCCTGATTCGCAGAAACAACGGAGAGTGGACGGAGAATTGCAGGGACTCCTTAGAGGTTCTAGCCAGCGTACACTTTCCGGGATGCAAGAACCCGGTTAACACTCCACACGAAGGAAATAATGCCGTTATCCTGTCCGAGTGTATAATTACGGAGGATAAAATAGAATGGGCAATCCGCTCCTTCGACTCTTACAAATCTCCCGGTACAGATGGCATCTTTCCAGCCATGCTAAAGAACGCAATGCAGCTGGTCGTGCCGTGGTTGCGAGTGATATTCAGAGGATGTCTAAGGTTTGGTTATGTACCGCACTCATGGAGAGAGGCTAGGGTGGTTTTCATACCGAAGGCAGGTAAAAACAATCCAACCTACTCGAAAAGAGTTCAGGCCCATAAGTCTTACCTCTTTCCTTCTGAAGGCGCTGGAGAAAATACTAGATGCACATATAAGGGACACAGCGCCTCCTGGCAGCTTGTCCAAATCGCAACATGCGTATACAAAAGGCAGATCCGTGGAGACTGCACTCCATTCACTGGTATATAACATTGAAAAAGCTCTAGAATACAAGGAATATGCTCTGGGAGCATTCCTGGACATTTCGGGAGCATTCAATAATGTGTCTACGGAATCCATACTGCGAAGTATTGAGTCAATGGGGGTTGAGCCTGTCATACAAAGGTGGGTGAAAACCTCTTGATGTCTAGAAAGATAAAAGCAGAATGGAATGATGCCAGTGTGACCAAGGAAGTCTGTAGAGGTACTCCGCAAGGCGGAGTGCTATCTCCACTCTTATGGACACTAGTGGTAAACAACTTACTAAAACAGTTTGAAAACAAAGCTCCCAAGATAACAGCGTATGCGGATGACATCGCCATCTTAATAACGGGAAAGTGTCTGCACACTGTCAGCAGTATAATGACCAGCACTCTCAGCACTGTCAATAATTGGGCAACGCAAGCGGGACTGGGGCTTAATGCGGAAAAAGACAGACCTTCTGGTGTTTACTAGAAGGTACAAAATACCTGCATGGAGGCCCCTTCGCTAAATGGGACCGAGCTCCCGCTCAAGGACCGCACCAAATACCTAGGGGTAGTCTTGGACACCAAACTTCTGTGGAAGTACAATGTGGAGGAGAGAGTGAGGAAAGCCAGTAATGCTCTGTATGCATGCAGGAAGATGCTTGGCACTACCTGGGGCTTTCTCCCACTCTCATGCATTGGTGCTACACAGCAATAGTGAGACCAATTCTGCTCTATGGGGTTTTGGTATGGTGGACGGGTACCAGAAAATCTACATATCGGAAGCCGATGGAAAAGGTTCAGCGGCTTGCAGCGCTATGTATAACGGGAGCCCTAAGAACCACCCCAACGGCTGCTCTGGAACGAATATTAAACCTGCCACCTATAGATCTCTTTGCCGAAAGCTGCGCGGCGAAATCGGCGGGTCGACTGATGGCAATAGGTGAATTCACATACAGAACCTTCGGACACAGCTCGGTTGCTAAGAGCAGTCTGACAGGTATTGACTATCTGGTCCCATTCTACAACTGGGAAAGAGGTTTCACGGTAAACATGGAAAAGGATGGTTGGCGCAAGGGCACCGTAACTACACGCAACACCTTAAACATCTATACGGATGGCTCTAAAATGGATGAGGGAGTAGGTGCAGGAATATACTGTCCAGAATTAGGCATAAGACAACCGTTCAAACTGCCGAACCACTGCAGTATATTTCAAGCAGAGGTCTTTGCTATTGGGAAGGCAGCAGAGCTAGCCTCCAGCGCACAAGGCCAATACTCTAAAATTAATATCTACGTAGACAGCCAAGCAGCAATCAAGGCAGTAACCTCGTGTCGAATATCGGCCAAAAGTGTCCTGAGCAGCAGGGCATCAGTGGTGAGGGTCGCCAGATATATGAGGCTACACTTCTACTGGGTGCCAGGCCATAAAGGCATCGAGGGCAACGAAATCGTAGACGGGATTGCCAAGAGTGGTGTACAGCTGGCACCCGGAAACATGATCAACATCGCTAAACCCATGCACATTCTATACGATGACATAGACAGATGCATGGCAAGAAGAATCATATCTCGCTGGAAGGATCTACCGGGGTGTAAAACTGCAAAGGTCATGTGCAAAGCGGTAGATCAAAAATATACAAGGTTCCTACTGGAGCTTGATAGAAAGGGCTGTAGGACCATGGTTGGCATTCTTACCGGTCACAGCCTTGTAGCGGCACATGCCTATAAAATGGGGCTGTCAGAACGGGAGGAATGCAGAAAATGTCAAGAGCGGGGCACCAAGGAAACAGTGGAGCATCTCTTGTGCGTATGTCCTGCGTTAGCGAGACAGCGTTTTAGGCACTTAGGGGCCCCACAGTACGATAAGCTAGAGGAGATATCGTCAGTGAAGCCTCATAAACTATTAAAATTCACGACAGGCGCAGGCATCCTGAACGATGACTACTACTCAGGGAATACGTAAAGGCACTCCATTCTGGTATCGCAAAGGACCATAACTGGTCTATGCGTGGCCTGCAGGCCTACCAGACCAACCTAACCTAACCTATTACTCGATTCTGACGATAAACTTTTACATCAAGCTTCTCTCACAATTCTGCACCATATATTGGCACTACTTTCAGCACTCTTGCCAGTATTCTCCAATACCACTTTGATGCTTCGATGTTCAGCATACAGATGTCGCTATATTAACACACATAAACTACAATTGACACATTTAGACATTTTCAAATTATATTTCAAGAATTTATTTTCTTAATTTCATTTTAAAATATACAATTTCAAACAGTTTTAAAACCTTATCATTTGGCACACTCACACACATGGAGACAAAGTGGCGCCTTCAATTGTATTTGAAGTTGTTAACGCCCCTAAGGCTAAGTAACTGGTGTCCTTAGTTTGCCTGTTCGTACTTCTATCTTTTTATCAGCAATTCCAAAATTAAATTGAGCACATTTCTGTCTATGCTGTCGACTGACTCCACACAGCGCGTTGAGCAATCACAAAGGTGCGCTAAAAACTTGCCTTACACCTTTAAGTCAAACATTTCATTCACCACTAGCGCCGAAATAATATCAACGTCTGACCCTTTTATTGCCAACAAAGGACACAAAAAAGTGCCAATTCAACAGCAATTTGATGGTGTCAAATAGACACCGGTCTACACACACACACACATCTCGAGAATCAACTGACTGACAGACAAAGTCATACAACGCACACACACAAACAAACTAGCAGAGTACACCTAAAAGGCAATTACTATGCAAAAATGTTGGGTCGAATAAAAAACTGTAAAAAAATGGTTTATACACATTTCTCTTCTTCAATTGCATGAGGAAATAAATTTAATAGTCAAGAAATTAGACTTTTCATTTGCACTATAATGAATGGAAAAGGACATGCGGGCGAAATTAAAAGCGCGCACTTTGAAACAAAAGGTCAGCAATTATAGCGAAAGGAAATCAGCACACACCAATACACACACAAAATACGTAGCGCATAAAAATAGAAATAGCAATGAAATAGTGAATGCAGAGTGAAGTAAAGCAAAAAATTGCGCAAAAATCAAAGCATACAATCAGGCGCTCACAGGCGTCGTTGTCGAACAGCACAGTTGGCAATTCAATGCAATTGCCAACGGGTTTCTTCGAATGCCTGCAGACATTTCGCAAATGCTTAAGTGTTGGTTGCCTTTTCAATCAACTCTAGTTTTTCATGTTGCTCTCTCTCT
Organism: Zeugodacus tau; assembly: GCA_031772095.1. NCBI lineage: Eukaryota > Metazoa > Arthropoda > Insecta > Diptera > Tephritidae > Zeugodacus > Zeugodacus tau. The sequence continues at coordinate 26,833,684 of CM062649.1, read as the reverse complement.
CACTGCCGCTGTCATTCACCCAGCCTTGGTGCGGAGTAATTTTATCCTATCATTGCGTCGATATTTAACTGGCATTGTAAAAAATTAATTTAATTTTTTTTCCTGCATTTCACCCTTTGTTTCTTTACAGAATTTGAAAGATCAAATCTTAACGACAAACGTTTGGCTCGAACACGAATGGCAGGATCACAAATTCAAATGGGATCCCTCGGAATATGGTGGCGTTACGGAGTTGTATGTACCGTCTGAGCATATTTGGCTGCCCGATATAGTGCTCTATAATAAGTGAGTATTGTAGAGAGCAGAAATGTTGACATGCAATGAATTTCAACCAATTTAGTTAGCGAATCTTCCCGGTAAAATATTATATCTACTGTTAAATATTTGTTGGTTTGGGCTTCGCTGAAATCGCTGAAATTCGCTGAAAATCCCAGTTATAATTTTACTCACATTTTAGCCAAGCCAAATGACCAAATACTCTACTCAAATCGTTTAACATCGACTATATTTATATTCGTTGATTTTTTACCACCCTGTAAGGTCAAACGATGTTGCAATTTTTGCAATTAAAATTTCTAATTTGTCAATTATTCCATTTGAATCCACTTTTCGCTTTCATATTCAAACGGAATTGTAAATAGTTAAAGCAACGAAATGAAAAAGCTCGAATTATTGAACTTCATAAATATGAATTCCAGATACATATATATTATATTTAATAAATTTAAATTACTTAAACATATATATGAGGATATCAACTTTAAAGCAATTTAATATTTATATAAACGGGATTTTTTTGAGAAATACTATTTAACTTTTTTTACCGGCCTCATAATGTTGTTCTCTCGCAACACTGTGCAGCTACATCGCACTTGAGCTCAGCTAGTCTTGGACCAATCATTGATTCAAGTTCAAATTGTCTGGAAGATAGCAATATATAGTAATCGCAGCAATTTCTTCCCCAATAACCCAATTTTGCATAAAGTAACATGTTACTCTCTCTTTTAGTCATCTAGGGAAAATATTTCATAACTCACTAGATCCCCTAAGTAAATTTGCATTGAACTCAAAATATATGAACAATATATAGTTAAATTATATATACCGTATTTAGGACCTCCTTGGCCTAAAAAGTGTTCTTGGTGTGATCTTCAAATCAAAAATCAGCCACAAAATCTAACCTTACTCTCTTAGTATCCTTCATTCTACAATCGGTACATATCATCCAAATACTGTTATGGTGAACTCTTGCTATCAGTCTGGGAGCATGTCTTTCTATATGGATCTAGGCACCGATCACAGTTTTGTTTTAAGTTTTCAAAGATAGATTATTCAAAGAATGACGAGATATTGAAGTACACCAGTGTGCTAATTTTTTTTTATCTTATCACTTACTTATATATATTATAATAGGATTTATGCAATCGTTTATAATTATTATTTCCAACAGCGCTGATGGTGAATACGTCGTCACCACCATGACGAAAGCTATTCTCCATTACACCGGCAAGGTCGTTTGGACTCCGCCGGCTATTTTCAAATCGTCCTGTGAAATCGATGTACGATATTTCCCGTTCGATCAGCAGACATGCTTCATGAAATTCGGTTCGTGGACCTATGATGGTGATCAGGTAAGAAAGGCACCATTGAGTTAATTTTACATTACAAGTAGATTTTTTCAAAGATACTTTTAAGACTTTTTTCTAAATTTTGAACTATATTTTAATGTTTCAGAAATAATATTTTTAACAAATTCCCTGTTCTTTTTCCTTAGATCGATTTAAAGCACATCAATCAGCGAAACGATAAAGATAATAAAGTCGAAATTGGTATAGATTTGCGTGAGTACTATCCTAGCGTGGAGTGGGATATTTTAGGTGTGCCAGCAGAGCGACATGAGAAATATTATCCCTGTTGTGCTGAACCATATCCAGGTAATTTTAAAATATACTTACATATATTACATAAACATAATTATATTATATTACCTAAAATGTATATTTAAATATTTACAAGAATAAATTCCGCTTTTAAATAGAGAATATTTATACATTTTTAGACTATTTGGAAGATTATATTACTCGCCGACTAGATTTGAACCCATCACAGACTATCTTCAGTGACATTGAACCAGAGACGTGTTAGAAGATCGTATTTGTTAGGCTTTTAGGTAGTGAACATCAATTCGATGTTGTGTATAAATTTTGCTTGAGCTCAACTTGTCATTAATTTCTCCTCTTTCTCTAGATTTCTTTAAAACTATCTATTACAGGGTATTCCGGTTGGTGTCTATTGATAGGTATATTATTTGATCCAAATAATAGGTATATTATTTGATCCAAAAACGTCTATTTTCCAGGGACCGTAATCATTATAAGTTTTATTATAAAAATCACAAAATAATGATTATATATTGATTTTTATGATTTTCTTCACAGTTAATGATTAATTTTGAGTAATTTGTAAAAAATCATAAATAATCATCACTTTTGAGCAAAAAAAATAATGAAATTTGGTCCATGATATTTTGATGTCATTCCAATATTTTTATGTCATTCTAAAAGGACATAAAAAAATAGTACCAAAAAACGTAATAACAAACATGTAATCCAAAAGTGAGTTTTATTTTGAGTAAAAAATATAAAAATCAAATGTAATGTTTATTTATGATTTTTATTTTTTTTTGCTCAAAAATAATGATTATTTATGATTTTTATTTTTTGCTGAAAAATTATGATTATTTATGATTTTTTATAAATTACTCAAAATTAATCATTAATTAATTAATTAATTAATCATCCTCTGTGGAGCGTAAGCGGTCCTTTCAACTGCTTTCTCTGGGCAAGGTCCATCTCAGCGCAATCATAGGTGTAGATTGGGATCGTGGCAGATGCAAGTTGCCAAAGCTGTATGGAGGAAGGCGAGATGGAATCATCTAAGCATTTCCTACTGCATTGTCCAGCTTTTGCCAGACTGAGGTTGAAACACCTCCGAAATCCCACAATCCCAGCGAATTGGCTAGAATCGATATTACTAGTCTTAAGAAATGTCTTTGATCCACGGGGAGTTTTATTGGTACCACAATGGACAGAGCCAGGCTGTCTAAGTGAGATCTTCTGTCTTTGCAGAGATCTGCCTACAAACCTAACCTAACCTAACTTGCAAAGTCTAGTATGCAGAGGACTATTTCGTTACCCTCAAAGTGTAATAATACTGTAATCATTGCTCCAACCAATTCTTTAACGAATAGTATTACTGTCGACATTCAATACTCAACATTTATTACATAACCAAGGCATGGTTATTTTGCCTTAATCCAGAAAATAATTCATTTTTCAGTATTTAACTTAATTTATTGTGCTTTTGTTGGCTTGAGAGTATACTTGTACGCCACAACGTGCTCGGTCTTTCAAGTCCCAAACCAACAAACAAAGCCCCTACCACGACAATGTGCTATGCATTGAAATCGAGTAAGATACTGTGGGGAATTTGCAATGCTACAGACAAATAAATAACAGCATTTTTGTGTTTATGTATATTTATGTGTATGTGTGTGTAAGTGACACACATAATAGATACTTTTATGCACGCAATTAAATTATCTGCAGATATTTGTGCTTATATGCAAATATACATATGTATATATTTACATATATTCATGTGTGTGTGTGTGTTGACATATATGCAGTCCTGTAGGAATTTTGCACAGCATTTTCAATTTCAAAGAACTAAAGAATTAAATTAACAGTAAAATTCAACAGAAATATGCTAAAACATTTATGAATCTTTGAAATATTTCTAAACCCATGAACACACACACCCAGATGTGTAGTGCGTCTATGACAGCTCTTAAAAGCACATATTCATTTAATAGAATTCATTTGTATGTGTATGCCTGCTGACAAATACTCCCCGAACGCTACAACGTACAGCTGTCTAAGACTTTATTATTTTGCATACAAAGTGTAATCAAACTGTCAACATGGCCAGAAAGCGCCAAGCACGCACACCAGCGAAGGCACACATGCCTTACAACTACAAACATATTTTAGATGCATATGTATGTATTGTACATATATATGTATGAGCACTTACGCCCACACACACACATGTCGGTGCAGACAAAAGCCGCATAGCAAGCACATGCAATTTATAAGCCTCAAAAGTCTAACACATCATAAATCAGAAATAAGGATAATAACAAATACAACAAAAACGCAGGCAAAATGCTACTCGCTACGAAACCCAAAAACAAAGCAAGTAACAAGAAAAAAAAAACATAAACAGAAATTACAAAGGCAGCAATCACAGGCGGCGAAGGCGGCAGCCAAGATTTATGAGTCTCTCGTTGATTATTTCATTTCATTTCAAAATTCAATTCGGCTAAAGCTAAACCGATTAACGGTAGCGTGCATTTTTTATGCTTTTTGTTGTATTTCATTTTTTACTTTTTTACGTTTGTATCTTTCACCTTATTTTTACTCATGTCTCCTCCCTATATTTAGATTTCAATAACACACTCCTGCCGTGCTGCCTGCCTTTAGACCGTACTTTTCAGCGGCAAGGTATAAATTGTTTATGAGTCTCTAGTTGATTATTTCAATGCCTAGATTTTATAATCGTTGTTGTGATCTTGTAATTTTTCATGTTTTACACTGAGAGAAAAGCAGACAGTTTTTGGTGAAAAACTTTGTGTAAAAAAATATAGTAAAATTTAGTAGAACAAAACATTCAATTTATATACCGTTAACACATAATAAATTTTTGGTACAATGTTAAGAGCCTTCGAACACAATTCATTAAATGTGCGTAACCTCAAACCGAAACAACCTTTCCTTGTAAGACATTTGTTAGCTAACGCCAGACATTTTTTCGTTATTATATTTCAATTTGTTCATATTCCCAAAGCACAGTGGTTCGGCTTGTGTGAAGGCGCGTTCATAAATACTTCCCGTTGAGATATCGCTATGAAATTTTCACCAAAAATCTAGAAAAATATTTTAAATATATAGTAAAAAAATTGGCTCCATCGGACTACTAGGTCCTATAGCTCACATAGAACAGTAATTGCCATGATGCGAAAAACTACTTCTCATGGTCATAGTTGGAGCGTCAAAACTTTCAGTAAGGCTTTGTAAAAAAATTTAAGAAAGCGATAAACAAGCTGAACATGTTTTGTCGTTATAGTTTCCTCAATCTAATGTCGTATAATGTCTCCTCTAGTAAACCGTAATGACAATTTATCATCTTTCCAAGCATTCTTAGCCCAATTATGATGAATTTGAACTTAAAAATTGTTAATTCAAAGGGCATTATTGTTTTGACGATTGCAAATACATCCGCAACTTTCCGCACCTAACTTGAACACTTTTATTACCTTAAGACTCTGCTAAATACTTCATAAAATATATTAAAATTGCGGGGGTACACAATTAAAACTTTATGTAAACAAATTGAAGACGCACAAAAAAGGTAAAAAATAGGTGATATAAAACACTTATTTCACTATAAACACAAATCGTGTTGGTCTTAATTAATTTCACAAGATAAAATTTATACCTTTAACTTCAAAATCCATTAAAAATAATAAAAAAATAAAATCGTTATCCTGGACAATAACCATAACAATTTGAAGTACGTTGTTGCTGCGAAATTTTTCAAAAAATTTCTGATGTGCTTTAAAAAAATACGGGTTTTCATGCATTTAACTCTATTTTTCGAAAGTACTGTTAGATTTTTAGGAAACCCCGGTTTGCAAATAGAAAGTTTGGACAATTTAGAGGACATCTGTATACATTTTGACAAAAAATCGTGAGATGGATTTTTTTGATTTTTGGCCTATGGGCGGAACCACTGTGCAAAGTAGAGAAAATCACCCTCGTTCTAAGTTTCTTATACAAAAATATATCCAAAGATTTTAAGAATTTTCCTAACGAAGACCCTAACCCCCCCCCCCCCCTTTAAATATTGCCTCCAACTATACTTCTGTAATACATCTTAAAAGCACCATGAGAGATTGTTATCCTATATAGGCTCTCAATTCGTCCAAGTTTACAACATTGCGCCATTCCCTCTTCCTTTTGGCAGTTTGGCGCCAGTTGGTGATGTATTCCCCGTTGCCAATGTTCGAAGGACCATATATCTTCCGCAAAACCTTTCTCTTGAAAACTCCTAGTGTCGTTTCATTGAAGTTGGCATCGTCCATGCTTCTGCACTATAAAGCAGAATGGAGATGATAAGAGACTTTACTTTCCAATTCCTTACACAGTCCATAGTGGCACCTGTTGGCAAAAGTGATCAGCATTTTTTAACCTTTTCACATACTCTTCACGACATTGCTCATGACGGCATAGTTTATGTAGAATATCTTTAAAATAAAGAGCCATAATTGCTGTGATAAAGTTTCTCATTCTCAATATCTCTTTTTTCTCATATTTCGATAACTGTGTCAATATTATGCTTTTAATTACAGATTTGGGTACAATTCTTACCTGTATCAAATATCTGACATCAAGTCACAGTCTTCTACCCTTAGGAATATCGGACTTTCTTCGGGTTCATAAAAGTACGGTCTCTGATCGTCCGATAGTTGCAATTCTTTTCCTATATAATAGGATCGTGGTTAATAGGTCTGGGCTGTGACATATATAACTTAAGACTTTCAAATAATTTTTTTCATTTTTCTCATCATATATAATATGTACTTCCAGATATTTTCTTGAACATAACTTTGCGTCGTAAGACTCTCTTCTACACCGTTAATCTCATCATACCCTGCGTCGGCATCTCATACTTATCGGTGCTCGTATTTTACTTGCCCGCCGATTCTGGTGAAAAAATCGCGCTCTGCATAAGCATTCTAATCTCACAGACTATGTTCTTCCTGCTAATCTGCGAAATTATACCGTCTACTTCGTTGGCACTGCCACTGCTCGGCAAATATCTACTCTTCACTATGCTGTTGGTTGGGCTGAGTGTCGTCATCACGATTATCAGAACAGTACTCTCTATGTTCGAATGCCTTCCTAATTTCGTTAGTTATTCTATTTACTTGCTCTACAGTGCCATGTTTTGCACGAAAACCGAATTGGTGCGTTGGTATTACATTATATTCATGAAGAAAAGGAGACATCTTTTATAGTAACACTTTTTCAAATATTTTAGAAAGACAGGGTAGAAGACTGATTGGTCTATATGAAGACGGCTGTGTCAGGTCTTTCCCCGGTTTATCTATCATGATTATCTGCGACTTTTTCCATGAAATAGGATAGTATCCGAAACTAAAAATTGCATTAAATAGCAAGGAGAGCACTGTTAAAGCAATATTTGGTAACTCAATTAGCATTTTTGGAGTAATATTATCGTGGCCTGACGATTTTTTTGGATTAAGCTCATTTATGATACTAACAATTTCAGTAGTTGAAGTCTTAATAGACCCAAGCGACTCGTTTGCGGTATTGTGGATGATTGGCAACTTAAAATTGTTCTTTGGGCAACTTGATTGAAATACCTTTTCTAGGTGATTTGCAAAACAATTTGCCTTATCTTCGTTACTTCGTGCCCAATTACCGTTTGACTGTCTTATAGGCATGTTGGAATCTACCGGTGGCTTAAAAGACTTTTGGGCTTTCCAAAGAGACTTTTGCTTGGTAGAATTTGGACACAGTTTCTTTATATAATTTTCAGTGCTGTATTCTTCCTCGCGTTTAAGCGCTTTTTTTAACTTACGTACAGCAGATTTCAGTTGAAGCTGAGTAGAAGGAGAGCGATGTATCTGCCATTCGCGAGCTGCCTTTTTTCGTTCACAAGCTTTTCTATTTCATTATTAGTCATGTTTCTAATAACCTTAAAGTTTCTTTTTGGTGTTGCCAAGACAGCTGCATTAGGTAAGGTTTTATGCCATTCCTTTCACGGATTAGATACACTTAAATTTTAAAAGCGTCGATGCGAACAGGATCGTAATTAATAGGTCTGGGCTGTGACATATATAACTTAAGACTTTCAAATAATTTTTTTCATTTTTCTCATCATATATAATATGTACTTCCAGATATTTTCTTCAACATAACTTTGCGCCGTAAGACTCTCTTCTACACCGTTAATCTCATCATACCCTGCGTCGGCATCTCATACTTATCGGTACTCGTATTTTACTTGCCCGCCGATTCTGGTGAAAAAATCGCGCTCTGCATAAGCATTCTACTCTCACAGACTATGTTCTTCTTGCTAATCTCCGAAATTATACCATCTACTTCCCTGGCACTGCCTCTGCTCGGCAAATATCTACTCTTCACTATGCTGTTGGTTGGGCTGAGTGTCGTCATCACGATTATCATACTCAATATACATTACCGCAAGCCGAGCACACACAAGATGGCACCGTGGGTGCGCGCCTTCTTCATCAAACGGCTGCCGAAATTATTGCTAATGCGTGTGCCAAAGGATTTGCTGCGCGATTTAGCGGCAAGTAAAATTAATTATGGCACCAAATTTAGTAAGACCAAGTTCGGCAAGGCGCTTATGGATGAGATGCAAATGAACTCGTGCAGCTCCAGTCCAGATTCGTTGCGGCGCATGCAGGGACGCATGGGCGCTTTGGGCGTAGGCGGTTGCAATGGACTGCATGCGACCAGCGCAACCAATCGGTAATTAATCTTATTACTAGAGAGTGGTACTCTATTATATTTTTATTCACATACATAAATGGATTTGACTTGAAATTGTTATATTTTTTTGTGCTCTTCTTCCTTCCTGCTTTCTTTTTATTTCGTTGAAAACAGCTTTAGCGGTCTGGTAGGCGCTTTGGGTGGCGGCTTAAGCACTCTCAGCGGTTACAACGGCTTGCCATCGGTACTCTCCGGCCTAGACGATTCACTCAGCGATGTGGCGCAGCGCAAAAAATATCCATTCGAGCTGGAAAAGGCTATTCACAATGTGATGTTCATACAGCATCACATGCAACGGCAGGATGAATTCAATGCGGTGAGTTCATATGTAAATTTATACTGTTATATTCATTCGTAGAGGTACTCAAAAATAATAATAATCTCCTTATACAAATATATATCATAAGAGTATGTAACACTCTCATATCAGCTTCCATATTCCATTTGAGTGAATTCTTATTTATGGCAAGTGGGATGAATGCTGCAGACTATTGAAAAGCGTTTATTCTCAAATATATACAGCGGTAGTCAAAATTATTTACACATCGAACATTTTTTATAAATTTCACAGAAAAAGATTTTGTTTGTTTTAAACAAAATACTATGTTGTTGTAAACATTGATCTATTCCTGAACGAATGAAGTCATTTTGGCAAGAATAGCTAAAAATATGGCGGAGAAATAAGCAAATGAACTGATGACTCGCAGTAGTCAAAAGTATTTACATAATTTTTTTTTGCGTCAAATGTATCTACACACAACTTGAACTCTATTATCCTGTTCTTTTTATACTCTCGCAACCTGTTGCACAGAGTATTATAGTTTTGTTCACCTAACGGTTGTTTGTGTCACCAAGAAATATAAGAGTTAGATATGGGGTTATATATATATAAGTGATAAGGATGACGAGTGGATTTGAAATCCGGATAGGTTTTTTATATATAACTCGTAAACTAATGAAGCTATATAAACCAAACTTTCTGCAGCCGTTTATTTTAGCCATTTCCTTATACAGTCCAAAAATGAAAGAAATCGGATAATAACCACGCCCACCTCCCATACAAAGGTTAGGTTGAAAATTACTAAAAGTACGTTAACTCACTAACGAAAAACGTCAGAAACACCAAATTTCACATAAGAAATGGCAGAAGGAGGCTGCACTGAGATTTTTTACAAAATGGAAAATGGGCGTGGCGTCGCCCACTCATGGGTCAAAAACCATATCTCAAGAACTATTCGACCGATTTGAATGAAATTCGGTATATAACACTTTCTTGACACCCTGATTACACGGATGGAATATGGGCGAAATCGGTTCACAACTACGTCTACTTCCCATATAACTCAATTTTGAATTCTTTTGATTCGTTCACTTTATAATACATATATACATTAGGAACAAATGAAGATAGCGGAATAAAACTTTACACAAATACTGTATTTGAGCTGTGACATCACTTGTGGAAAAATTGTCAAAATCGGACCATGACTTTTGAAGGCCCCTGATATCGAACATGAAGAACTGTGCCTGAGGGTAAATTTTCACCGAAAATATACTTAGGTAAATCCCTCAGATATTTTAATGTAATTCATTCCCTCCGGATTTTTTTTCTTATAACAGTTTCTCTCTGTACCTGAAATGGTAAAAATCGGGTCATAACTTCCCCCAGATCCCATATACCTAATTATAAGTAATATTAAATTAAGTGAGCGTATAGTCTTCGATACATTGTATCTTGGTGGTGAAAACGAGTGAAATCGGTTTAGGAATTACCTCAGTCCCCATATATGTACTATTTATAATGATTTTCGTTATTCTATTGAACTTTATACCGAATATATGGGTCGAATTGTGTTATCTGTATAAAATTACATCAATAAATTGCGAGAGTATAAAATGTTCGGTTACACTCGAACTTAGCTCTTCCTTACTTATTTAATGATAATTTTTTTAATTTTAATGTTTAGTCTAAGTTACTATTCTATGGTGATAAATTCTTAATTTCTTACATCGCTTTTGGCATCAATAACAGCCTGATTTTTGGTCCGAATTGATTTAACCCAATTGTGCGCTAAGTTAACTGTTAATTTAGACCAAATGTCGGTAATTTCGGCGTCTTTGGTTATTATATTAATTGTCCTATGATATTTAACGAAACCCCAAATATTTTCAATAAAGTTTTGGCCCGGGCTCTGCGGGGGTCAACTTGATTTGATTGACTTAAAAGTTTTGTAGGTAACGTTCCTTTATGAAGTAGAGCATTGTCCGGTTGTACAATGTAGTCAATAGTTGGAAAAGACCGGCTAACCACTACAATGGCATGGTCATGTGAAATCTGACATATTCGGATGATTTAGGGTCCCTAAATTAGTACCACATTTTCAAAACTTAGGTAATGAAAACTTACCCAAAAAATGATCAAGTGACCTCCGAGCGTAAACTGAAGTATTCTTCTGCTCACATGGTAAATGCATAAAGCGCTTACTAAAGAAGCCCTGGAACTAAAATTCAACTTTATCTGCCCACAACAAGCTTTAGGATGCAATTTAAGGCAAATGATAGGCATATCGCTTTTTTTATTTCGAAAGTATTGACCACTTTATGCACAACGTAGGTGTTTATGTTGATATGTTGTTGCTGCAATATTAACAGGACTAATTGTGGGATTTTGTATGACAGTTCCCACTAATATTCTACATTATCATTGAGTTATCACAGGTTTCTGCCCAGTTCTCTTCAAATTGTCCTTTCAATTGTTTGTCTCCTTCTTTTTAACGTTATAAACAGCATTCCTTTAATTTCTATAATTTTTTACTAACTTCGAAGCCGAAGCACCAGTCTTAAGCTTAGTAACAGTCTCCGATCTAGTTATAATCGATAATTCCTTTGTTTTCGACATTTTATTTGCCAAGTTTTATATTTTAAGGGTTTGTTAGTTAGTTATAAATGCAATAGAAGCCAATCACTACTCTTGCTTAACCAAATCCAAGAATAAAGGCTAAATCGCGGTGTGTAAATACTTTTGACTACTGCGAGTCATCAGTTCATTTGCTTATTTCTCCGCCATATTTCCAGCTATTCTTGCCAAAATGACTTCATTCGCTCAGGAATATATCAAGGTGTACAACAACATAGCATTTTGTTACCATGCGACAACATCAAAAACAAACAAAATCTTTTTCTGTGAAATTTGTAAAAAATGTTCGTTGAGATTAAACAAAAAAACCCTATTTGGGACTGGGCCACACACACTTTTCAAAAAACATTACACCCAAATATGCTTCTCCCTAATGTGATCCTCTGTACCAAATACTACTTTCATAACTTTATTTATGGCTTAGTTATGATACTTTATAGGTTTTCGGTTTTCGACATATTGTGGGCGTGACAATGGTCCAATTTCACCCTTTTCAATACCAACCTCCTCAGGATGCTAGGGAATATGTGTACCAAATTTCATTAAGATATCTCAATTTTTACTCAAGTTATCGCTTGCACGGACAGACATCCGGATTTCAAATCTGCTCGTCACCCTGATCATTTATATGTTGTATGTAACCCGATATCTAACTTTTCTGGGTGACACAAACAACCGTTATGTGAACAAAATCTAAAAATTTAGTGTTTCCTATAGGAGTTCCTAGTGGCTTTTTCCTCACAACTTTATACTGCCAGTAAAGACTGGTAGTTTATGCTATTTACATGACATTTTCCGAAATACGTTTCCGTACGTACGTACTTTCCTTTTTTCTCATCTCTTTTCTTGTTAGTATTTGCTAGCATTCATGTCCAAAAGAGTCCTATCTTAGGGCCAGTATCCATCCAAAGTAGTCTCAGTAATGAGACCAAAGCGTGGGTTGAAGAATTATCTTATGAATTCATATGTTCTGAGTAGATCAGCGCAAAAAGGGGATCATTTAACCAATAACTACCAGTCCGGCATAACGATGTCGGGAGAGGAATATACCCAGAGAATGTCGGAGACGGAAATAGCTTTAACATTAACCCGCCAGCCATTTGTGTCACCACAGCATACTCAAGTGGGGGAATAGCTCGACCAATACAAAAATAAAATCCCGGTTTGGGTCAATAGTTCAATAAAATTATTTTAGGTCGTAGAGGCATGGTTGACGTTTAGCATTGTCCTTGTTTAAGTTTTACTAAAAATTTCTTACTTTTCAAAGGTTCACTTTTTACATAAGCATTTATAAATATGTATGTATATATACAAAATATTTCCTGCCGAGTTTTTGCGGTTTTCGAAAATGTCCGCTATTATTTAAAAATTTTTAATTTCACGCTCGATTGTGTACAATCATTACTCACAGTAAACAATACAACGCTTTGCTGGAAATATTGATACCAATTTGCTTTTGTTTCTTGTACGATATGTTTTTGTTTTTATTTTCCCGTATTGTTTTTGTTGTAGTTGTTAAACTTTTCGGTATTGCAACTTTTGCTAAAAACTCAACATTTTACTCACACTTTAACTCATATCTAACTATTACATACTTCAATGCCGCCATTACTCGCTTCATTGCGCTCGCCCTTTGCACTCGGCTCTGAACTTTACACAGTAATTCTCATATTTGGAAGCACATTTATGGCTACATAATCTAATTTCCTTGCTTTGCTTGTTGCACACCGGCGATAAACTGTTTAGCTTTATCCTGAGCTTTCACTAATAATTATATTGCGTAATGACCACCATCAATACAGCTTTGAACATTTTGTGGATTACATTTGACTATGAATTTATCATTTCTGACCTGCGTTAATTAGTTTTGGTGGTTGTTGTGCTTTTCTGTTTCAAGGCGGTGTGGTATTTAATAGTATAGCAATGTCTTTTCAAATTTCTGATTATGAGTGAGACTCTTACATTTAGTAGTTAAGTTCATGAGTTTTTTAAAGACAGAGAAAAAAAAAGTTGAAACTCTACATTATTGAGGTTAATAACAAAGGGTAATACAAGACAAGAAGTTCATTAAAACCTTTCAATACATACGTGTCCAACTTTATAAAGAGTTTCAAATTAGTTTTTGGATATCTTATAATAAATCTCTGTGGACATCGAATAGATATATGATATCGAAGTGGATGAAAGAAATGATTAACGGATGATGTAAAAAAGTATGTGAAAATAGGGAAGATCTCTTTGAGTTAAGGATTAGGGAGCAGATCTAAAAGCACTACACATTATATTCTAGATAAAGCAGATGTATCGGACAGAGATTTGTGAAGATATTGTTGAAATGTGAGATCAAGGAACTAGAGAAATCTATGTCATGTTGAGCACAAATATATTGATAACTTACTTTTGTGTCAGATAATCTCTCATTGCATTTGTCGATTCTTAATTTCTTAATTATAATGAAGCTCAGATTTTAAATCCAAACTAAATTTGATTGAGTAACGAACCAAACGATTTGACGGCAATTCGTCAATAACTTGCATTCAGCGAACTGTCAGCAATCCTTCAAAGAAAATCGAGGCTTATCTTAACTGAAACACATCAACGCATAGGGCTATCAGTCAGCAAGTAGTAAACACACCCTCACATAGGGCCCCTTCGAAGCGAAAACCCAACAAAGTCAAGCGTTGCTGCTCGTACACGTCCGTTTGTTGTTGATTAAAGTATCAAACTTCTGCACATGTCTGTCTGAATTGCAACAACAAATCACAACAACACATATAGCTTGGCGGCTACAACAACAACTACAGTGAATAACCGCCAAATCACAAAAAAAAAAATAAAACAAAACAAAAACACTAAAATCCACGCCACCGATTGTAGCGGTTTCTTTGGTCAGAGTTGGTGGCATTTGTTGTTGTTGTTGCTGTTCGGTTACCCGATGGCAGTCAATTGCACAAAAGTAATTAAAAGTGGATTTCGGCTATGTGGTGCTGTTACAATCAAAAGAATAAATATTCCGCTAAACATAGATGTGCTCGTATATACAGTTACATACAAGAGTATGCACATATGAAAACCATCAACCAACTGAGCTTTAGCCTTTGGCTGTGGGGCTTCTTATTCATCGTCAACAACAACTAAAACAGAGCAGTGACTTTTTATAGCGGCGAAAAGCAATAAAACGGGTCAATCGCTACAACTCAACAATAACAACAACAACAACAACAACGAAAAACCAACTTTTGCGGTTTACATCGATCATTTGGCAATTGATTGCGATGATTGAAAGATGAATGGCCAGTCAACATGTCGCTGATAACTTCAGCGAATCCCTTGATTATGAGAAGACGCATTTCAATTGCAGACTTAGCGCGAAGAGACAGTGAAAAGTTTGTGATGAGCAGTCTAAAAAGTTTAGCGGATAAAGCAAATGTGTTTGTGTAACCAAGTTCTTAACAATTGTTGTTCAAAATGTAAACTCATTGTGTTCCGTACAGGGCTTGGTAATTAAGAAAGTGTAGTTAATAAGAGCAGCCACATAAACAGTTACAGGCATCCCTGCAGTGCTCAGCGCCATCTAAGCACTAACATAAATTGTGGCTTAAACTAAAAGAGACTTGTCCAAAGCTTGGCACCACCAAAATCCATTTTGCTATATTCACTCTCAGCAGAGTTAAGCTGCTGCAACCTGAACAATCTGAGCGGTCGACCATAATCAGTAGAACTTAGAGAGTACGGGAAATTTAACAAAATAGTCTATAAGTACGGATCCTCTCTCAAGCCATTTTGAAGCCTTGTTATAATAATAATAATAAAACAAAACTAAATAACACACATTATCTTCCTTTTTCTTTACAGGAAGATCAAGATTGGGGTTTTGTTGCCATGGTATTGGATCGTCTCTTTCTATGGCTCTTCATGATCGCATCCTTAGTTGGTACATTCATGATTCTATGCGAGGCACCCTCACTGTATGACGACACCAAGCCGATCGATGTGGAACTGTCCGTGATTGCCAAGCAATTATATAATTTAACAGAAAAGAAGTCATAAATGCAGCAAGCAAAGATAAAAAACTAAAAAATCAAAAGCAAAAATATTAATGATTTTAAAGTAAAATATTAAAAAGAAGCTAAAAGATTTCATAAAAGAAACTGGCTTAATTAAACAAACGCTTACTTTGAAAAATGGTAAGCATGGAGCACATAAAGTGCACGCACTGAAGGTTTTGCTCGCAAGACTTGACTCTTCTAAATACAAAACAAAAAAAAAAACATAAACAATCAATCGAAATGAAAATAAAAACCAACATGGAAATTAAAAATGCGTGTTTGTCGAGTTAAAAATACTGTTAAATTAAAGGAATCACATGAATATAAAGTATCTGTAGTTAGTAAGCACTTTGAATCACATAAAACCATAAGAAATATGAAGCATTTAAATAAAAATTAAATAACTAATAAACAAGGTTTCTATTTCTTGTTTCTAATTTAATAAAATAGTGTTTGTTCTTCTAGATTCTACTTTTAGCGTTTTAGTTAGTTAGTTGGATAGTTAATATAAAGGAATGGTCGTAGGGACGCTTTACAGTAATCAGGCGAACTTTAACAATCATTGCTCATTGTACTTCGAAGTGAATTCCAATTAAGTTCGACTTAACCACTTAACCCCCCATTTTATTTGGAACCAGCTCTCGATTATTTCTCAATTTACTATTGCCTCAGTTTGAAATAGAAGGTGTTCTTTGTAGAACTAAATAATAACCACCTGATATTTTCAGCTCGTTTCAAACAAAAGTATTATCTACATTTTAAAGCAGAATACTGTCGAACAAGTAATATAGAGAACTAGAAGAACTACCACTGCAATCAGACCTCGCGTAAATCTTTCACAGCAGTGCTAAGCTAAAAAAAAACACATGTAAGGAAAGGCTATGTTGCTTTTTGCACTCTCGCAATTTATTGATGTAATTTTATAAAGATAACACACAATTTGACCCATTTATTCGACATGAAGTTCAATAGAATAACGAAAATCTTCATATATAGTATATGAGGGCTTAGGTAATTCCTGAACCGATTTCACAAATTTTCACCACCCAGGTACACTATATCTAAGACTTCACGTTAAGATATCTCACATATTAACCGATATAAGCGGAGTAAAGCCTACCGTATTTTTTAAAATCCGTATGGAACGTATGACCCGATTTTAATAATTTTTTGTACAAAGACACACTATTAAAAGAAAAATATTTCCTCTGAATTACATTCAAATATCTGAGAGATTTTATGATATTTTCGGTGAAAATTCACCCTTAGGCACTGAGTTCTTCATGTTCGATATACGGAGCCTTGAAATGTTATAGTCCGATTTCGACAATTTTTTCCACAAGTGAAGTCACATATGATATACAGTAATTGTATAAAGTTTTATTCCGTTATCTTCGTCAGTTCCATACGTGTCAGCAAGGTGTCAAGAAAGTAAGTAAGAAAGTACCGAATTTGATTTCCATTTTTTATCTGAATGCAGCTCTCCTCTGCAATTTCTTCTGAAAAATTTAGTGTTTCTGATGTTTTCCGTTAATTAATTAAGAAACTTTTAGTAATTTTCAACCCAACCTTTATACGTAAGGGGAGTGAGTAACTTATTGATGATTTAGTTATGACACTTTATAGGTTTTCCGTTTTCATGATACAAACAACCGTTATGCGAAAAAAACTATTATACTCTGTCGAACATGTTGCGAGAGTATCAAAATTCTCTGGCACTTTCCAATAACAGAGAGCCTTATCTTTTAAGCGAATGCAAGTAGATGAATAATCTATAAAATTTCCCTTAACATAAGCAGTAGTTCATTTAAATTATATTTTAAACATTCGAATGACAAGCAGATGTAGATTACATTGAATTACATCGGTTTCATAATCGTCCAAGTATATATATTGACATCAACAGAACTGAAAATATTTTATGCCACGGTGACAACTACAACAATATTATTTAAAAAACATATGATTGTCATTTTTATAAGGTCTCGAGGTTCAGTTTAAAATTTAAATGTCTTAATCGTGAGTAACCTTTCACGCAGTTATAGTGAGACAATAACAATCGTATATTTGCAGGAATTGTTTCAGAAATGAACAATGGGCTTTCAAGAAATATATACAAACATTCGTATGTTTCTCTCCCATTAACTGGATAGCTCATTAATTCTACAACGCAACACAATTGCGTTCATCCTTGATGAATTAACAAGAACTTTAAGACAAATCTGCAGAATCGGAATCAAATGCCACCAAAGGCTGTAAGCGCTTCATCTTCTTCTCACATTCGCACACACACACACTCATACACATACTACTACACTTTCAGCATTTTCCACAATTCATGCTACTTCGTTTTTAATTGTTCATTACGACAATTGTGTACAACAGACAGACAGTAATTTGCATATGTATTTATGTATGGATGTGTGTGTGATAATAATGACTTTTATATGCAATTTGCCACACAATTTGTTGTTATAATAGTACAACAAAAAACCAATGAATTGCAGATATGGCCTTGCTACACCTGTAAAATGTCATCAACGCATGAAAATGAAATGAACTTACGCAAATTCAAACACACAGCCACACATAAATACACGTAATTATGAAAGCATGAATATATGTGCCTGTTTGTGTTTATATACATACATATATAGGTTTACAAACGGGCAGCAATTTGCTCGGTCAGTATGGCAATCAAACAGTCACTCAACTGAGCAATTCCGTTAATCAACAGCATCAGTTCTATATGTAGGTCATTATGGATAAATTCATATGTAATATTGCACAATATTTACGGTGTGAATGTTATTTACATATTATATATTGATATTAAATAGGGTCGGTTTCGTCTAAAAACTCGAAACGAACTATTCGTTCACTTGCCGAAGATAGGCTTTCCTATAAGATTAAGAATCGGACAGAAAATAAGCTAGCCTAAGGGTGGATAAGAGAAAAAATATTAATTCAACATAACCCTAAAAAGTTGTTTTTTCCTACTTTCTTAAACCAATTGAAGAAAAGCTAGCATAAGAAGTATGATAGTTCGAATCAATTCCACACGACAACCAGTTCAACATTACCGAAATTAACTCCGACTAATGGACGATCTTACCAGGTTAGGAACGGCACATTGTAAGTTAATATTGTCATCATAGGAATACAAAGCATCGATGTTGTTCTGTATTCTATTGACTCATCCAGGTAACAAATTAAACCGTGGTCTACGGAATTTTTTTCTGCTGGAATATGCACAAAAAGGTGACATCCAAACCCCAGAGGAGTGTAGGAGGAAGATGGAGGATAGATTGAGCTTTTATAAAGCCATATAATACCAGAATACGACAGCATCCATTACGTATAAAACTACTCCAAAACTTTGCCTCGATATTCCCAACATACATTTGTCCAGCATGTATAAAGTCCCCTCATGATACTAACCTCCTCTTTGCATGACCTCTCAAGCCAAACCATCTTAGACCTCTTGTCTATAATCCTACCCTAAGGTAAAAGTTTTGGGGCTTCCCGCTAGATACTTTTCACAATTCATGGTTTAAATAACTATTATAATAACAGCAACCACACGTCTTGTGTATGCAATCTGTTGAAACCAATTTCTTATTCTCTTAAAGTGGTTGCAAAATCAAAGATACCTCTAACTGTTCTTGTCCTCCATATAGGAAGTTCTGTCCATAAGGAAGATACTCAAACCATTATTTTGGGTTAACAAACAACAATTATTAAATATTGTTAATCTCAGTGAGCGCTGCCCCCGCCACGATGTAAAAATCGTGCTTGGCGATTTCAACGCTAGGGTGGGTAAAGAAGGTGTCTTTGGCACAACAGTCGGAAAATTCAGCCTCCATGACGAAACATCACCAAACGGTCTGAGGCTGATCGACTTCGCCGGGGCCCGAAATATGGTCGTCTGTAGTACTAGATTCCAGCATAAGAAAATCCATCAAGCTACTTGGCTGTCCCGGATCGAATCACTCGCAACCAGATCGATCATGTTGTGATAGATGGACGACATGTCTCCAGTGTTTTTGATGTGCGTACGCTTCGTGGTCCCAACATCGACTCGGACCACTATCTTGTAGCAGCTAAGATACGCACTTGTAGAAAAGCGCACACGTCAACAAACACAAGGAAGGTTCGACATCGAGAAGCTGCAATCACAACCGACAGCCGAGCGATTTTCTACTCGACTTGCACTCCTGCTCTCTGAGAGCACTCATCAGCATCTCGGTATAAGGGAGCTGTGGGACGGCATATCAAACTCCTTACGTACAGCTGCAACCGAAACCATTGGTTTTCGGAAAAGCCAAAAAAACAGATGGTATGACGAGGATTGTCGTTCCGCAGTGGAGAGAAAACAGACTGCCTACCTCGCAACGTTGCGATCGACCGCAACACGAGCGGGATGGGAAAGATACCGAGAGCTGAAGAGGGAAGCGAGACGCATTTGCAGACAAAAAAAGAAAGAGGCCGAAATGCGTGAGTATGAAGAGCTTGACAAGCTGGCCGACAGGGGTAATGCTCGAAAATTTAGTTTGTTTGAAAAATAGAGTTTGTGGAGGGAACACTTCTCCAGCCTGCTGAATGGCAGTGAAAGTACAACAACAGGAGATGGCGAACCCGATTCCCCAATCGACGACGATGGAGCAGATGTTCCATTGCCCGACCGTGAAGAAATTCGAATAGCAATTACCCGCTTGAAGAACAATAAGGCGGCGGGTGCCGATGGATTACCGGCCGAGCTATTCAAATACGGCGGCGAAGAGCTGATAAGGTGCTTGCATCAGCTTCTTTGCAGAATATGGTCGGAAGAAAGCATGCCTGACGATTGGAATCTCAGTGTACTCTGCCCAATACACAAAAAGGGAGACCCCACAATTTGCGCCAATTACCGTGGGATAAGCCTCCTCAACATCGCGTATAAGGTTCTGTCGAGCGTTTTGTGTGAAAGACTAAAGCCCACCGTCAACAAACTGATTGGACCTTATCAGTGTGGCTTTAGACCTGGAAAATCAACAACAGACCAGATATTCACCATGCGCCAAATTTTGGAGAAGACCCGTGAAAATAGGATCGACACACACCATCTCTTTAAAGCACTTTCGACAGCACGAAAAGGAGCTGCCTTTATGCCGCGATGTCTGAATTTGGTATCCCCGCAAAACTAATTCGGCTGTGTAAGCTGACGTTGAGCAACACCAAAAGCTCCGTCAGGATCGGGAAGGACCTCTCCGAGCCGTTCGATACCAGACGAGGTTTCAGACAAGGAAACTCACTCTCGTGTGATTTCTTTAACCTGATGCTGGAGAAAATAATACGAGCTGCAGAGCTAAATCGAGAAGGTACAATCTTCTATAAGAGTGTACAGCTACTGGCGTACGCCGATGATATCGATATCATTGGAAACAACACCCGCGCCGTTAGTTCTGCTTTTTCCAGACTGGATAAGGAAGCGAAGCGTATGGGTCTGGTGGTGAACGAGGACAAGACGAAATATCTCCTGTCGTCAAACAAACAGTCAGCGCATTCGCGTCTTGGCTCCCACGTCACTGTTGACAGTCATAACTTTGAAGTTGTAGATAATTTCGTCTACCTGGGAACCAGCATTAACACCAATAACAATGTCAGCCTGGAAATCCAACGCAGAATCACTCTTGCCAACAGGTGCTTCTATGGACTAAGTAGGCAATTGAAAAGTAAAGTCCTCTCTCGACGAGCAAAAACCAAACTCTACAAGTCTCTCATCATTCCCGTCCTACTTTACGGTGCAGAAGCGTGGACGATGTCAACATCCGATGAGGCGGCACTAGGAGTTTTCGAGAGAAAGGTTTTGCGGAATATTTATGGTCCCTTAAGAATTGGCAACGGCGAATACCGCAGACGATGGAACGATGAGCTGTATGTGTTATTCGACGACATAGACATAGTCCAGCGAATAAAAAAACAGCGGCTACGCTGGCTAGGTCATGTTGTCCGAATGGATGAAAGTGCTCCAGCTCTGAAAGTATTCGATGCAGTACCCGCTGGTGGAAGCAGAGGAAGAGGGAGACCTCCACTTCGATGGAAGGACCAGGTGGAGAGGGACCTGGCTTCGCTTGGAATAACCAATTGGCGCCAAACTTCCAGAAGGAGGGATGCGTGGCGCGCTGTTTTGGACTCGGCTATAACCGCGTAAGCGGTGTCTACGCCAGTCAAGAAGAAGAAGAAGTAGATATTGCTGCTTATGTAAACTAAGCTGATCCAACTTGTATTATTTTATTTCGTCCCACCTTAATGCCCGTTGACCACATACGAATAGCGTAAATTATTAAAATTACAATTAAACCTTTAAAGCACTTTCCGCTGTCACTTTCACGCTCATTATTGCTGATTTACATTCGCACAAAGTGTGTTCTCATGCTTTTGCCCAAACGTGTGCATACATATATTTAAGTAGATATCTGTATTTATATATGCTTATAAGTTATAACATTCGTGTAACTCATGAATATTATCTTATAAATTTTACCTGAGCACCCATATACATATGTCTATATGTATTTATTTATTATCAGCTTGTATGTTGTCATTGGCAAATTTGCTATTAAAGTGCTCATAACAATGTGATTATCGCAATGCGAATTACAGTCTTATACCATTAAGGAAATTTCGAAATGTTATACAAGGGTTTTTCAGTAGAGACGCTAAAAAAGTAGGCCTATAGAGACAGTACATGCTCCAACAACGTGTCGAAGTTATTTAAAATTTACTACCGAAATGCGGAGTCTGTGGGCTCAACTTAGGCTCATTTCTAGCTGGCATTAAGCAAAATATTCGTTATTGGTCAGGGGACAGGCAGCAATCCACACGTACTCTATGAGTCACTATTGCATCCCAAAAAAATTACGATTTAGTGCGGTTTATGGCGTCATTGAATCGCTACCGAATTGGATGATATGGACTTGGACAATATGCGGTTCCAACAGAGCGGCGCCACAAGCCACACATTGAATTTATTATTGAAAACCAAGTTTAATGAACGTGTTATCTCACGAAATGGTCCAGTTAATTGGCCCTCTCGGTCGTACGACTTTACGCCGTTAGACTATTTCCTGTGGGGCTACTTCAAGTCTATGGTTTATGCCAATAAGCAAGCAACTATTGATGAACTTCGTACGTATATCGAGCGTGAAATTCCAGCAGTATCTCCCTATTTATGCTTGAAAACCGTCGAAAATTGGATTAAGCGTCTGGACTTCTGCAACCGTGCCCATGGTGGCCATACAAAAGGAATCGAGTTCCATACATAATGGCATCGAATGAACTTTCATATGAATAAAGAATTTCATTGATACCCCAAACCCTTTTGGGTATATGTATAAATAAAATCTAAACAGTATATTTTTGTTAGAAGTTATCTATCTTCCATCTTCGTGACTACTTCGAGACGCACGTGATTAGCTTTATGTCCCTGACGAGGATGCTACAAGAGTCTTTGGCCTAACAATTAAATATTTGTTTTGCCAATAAAATATGGATGCATTTTTTGTAACGGTTTTACAATATGTCAATACCGGTTACGGTTAAAAAGAATTTCTAGGTCTCCAAAATAAGTGTTTATTTCCATCTTGTCCGCCTCATTTGAAAGTCATTAAATTTAACTAAGTGACATCTTATTCCACGAACCACTTTTTGAATCTGCGAAAGACAATATAGACACGGTGAACCCACTGTACAGAATTTTTTATCAGCATGACGAAGTGTTATGAAAACAGTAAACTAATTTCACAAACACACAAGCAATTACGGAATAGAAATTGTAAGAGTTTGAAGCCAGTTGCCAAATTTTAAAATATTCTGCCCACTACAACAATATATTCGCAAACATATTAGATAACTGAGCCAAAGAAAGCACAGCATGCTCAGTATTTGCATATACACATGCATATGGATGGTGTGGTCTAAAATAACTAATAATCTGCAGAAGCTATAGCCTAAAGGCCATTTCATATGCATACATATAAGAAAAGTTTGGAAAACAAATCTTATTTCCATTCAATCAGGCGAGGCTGTGCAGCTTTTCCAGCTAAGCAACACTGCAGTTGAAGTGATTAGTATGTTTTGTATAAATTATGACCAGATTTGAAACTCATGTAAGCCAAAATGTGCATATTTTGTTTGTTGAGTATAGATTGTACATATTTGGAAATGTTTTCACGAGGGCTGTTAAAGAAGTACGTGTTTTTAATAATACAACGTCAACAAGTAATGAAAGGCTATATGTTAACAAAATTTTGCCCATATATTCGGCATAAAGTCCTATAGAATAACGAAAATCATCATATATAGTATATGTGGGCTGAGGTAATTGCAGAACCGATTTCACTAATTTGAGTACACCAGAGTACACTATATCCAAGACTATACGCTCACTTCATTTTGCTAAGTTATATCACATATTAACCGATAGTCGGAATAAAGCCCACCGTATTTTTTAAAAACCTATAAGTAGGTATAAGGGAGCTAGGTGAAGTTATGATTCGATTTTAACCATTTTTGATGCAGAGACACACTATTAGAAGAAAAAGTTTCCCTCTGGATTATTTTCAAATATCTGAGAGGTTTACCGATATTTGCGGTTAAAAATCAGCACTGAATTCTTCATGTTCGATATCAGGGACCTTGAAAAGTTTTAGTCCGTTCTCGACAATTTTTGTACAAGTAATGCCACAGCTTAAAGTATTTGTGAAAAGTTTTATTCCGTTATCTTCCTTGGTTCCTAATTTATATGTTATAAAGTAAAGGAATCAGGGGAAATCAAAATTGAGTTATATGAGAAGTAAGCTGGTGAACCAAAGCGTCAAGTGTACCACTTTATATAACTAAAAGAAAGACTAACCAAGCTTCTCTTCTAAGATAGATTGTAAGTAGAAAGTTTTGAGATTGATAGATTCTAACGTTCATTTTTGGAAGCATGGCCTCTTACACTAATGGATCGACATTATCATGGTCTCTTTCACTTGTTCAAATTAGATAAGTACAGAAAGTAGAACTCCGATAGAAAGCGTATATTCAAGTTTTAGGTTAGGACTTGAACAAAATGGCTTAAGCATATAAGCCATAATATAGAAGAAGAAGAAGATGGGAAGAATACCTGATCAAACACTTGAACGCTTCCGAACTAATAATAGAAGAAAGGGAGGCGATTTGTTGCAAAGAACTGATGACAACTCAAGACCTTCAGAAGACTGAGATATTTTTTAAAATGGTTTCTTGAAGTTGTTAATGTAAGACTGCAGATTTTTTAACTCAACGCTTGCCTTTAAGCATCATGGATCATACCATTTTTTATAGGATCACACTTATCATAACCTATAAATATTTATTATACAACTTGGTCTCCATAACTAGTTTGGATGTATACCTACATCTATATGTAATTTATGGTCCTCAGAACATTAGCAATTGCGAATACCGCAGACGATGGAACGATGAGATCTACGAGTTATACGATGACATTGACATAGTTCAGCGAATAAAAAGACAGCAGCTACGCTGACTAGGTCATGTTGTCCGAATAGACGAAAACACTCCAGCTCTGAAAGTGTTCGATGCAGTACCCGCCGGAAGATGCCGAGGAAGGGGAAGCCTGGTTACACTTGGAATCTCCAACTGGCGCCGAACAGTGAAGGGAAGAGAGGAGTGGCGCGCTCTCATCGATTCGGCTATAACCGGCTAAACGGTTCAACGCCAATTACATACATACATCTATAAATGCAGTTCCTTCAGAGAAAGTCGAACAGAAACGAGTAATCAGATTGCAGCAAGTTTTAAGAATAAAACACATCAACACTTCAACTCCGTTAATAAATAATTGCATAGTTTTAAGCATTCAAGCTTGAAATCTCCTAAAAAATTCAGCACTCACTAGTCAAGGGTATCATTCTTGTTGCGCTCTTCAAACCCGGCAACCCGTCGTCTCAATGTTCCACTGTGAAACCACTTGCGAAATCCTTTGAGATTGGCATTGTTTTGTTAGTTTTGTGCATTCTTAAGCAGGTGGTCGGCTACACAAACTACACTACAGCGCAGCAAGCAAACAATAAAAGCCTAACACAAACATAAAGTGCACACTCCTCTGCCCACTTCCGCTATATTGTCTATCTTCTACGCTATGTAACTCTCCTTGCATAACTGAAATATTCGAGACCCTTGTGTCTATTAGTGCCTTGTCATTGGCTGCACTATGTCACCATTGATGGTATTCCACCTTCGCTCCATTATGCATTCAGCTGTGAACTTTTTTTTCCGACACTCTCGAACTTTACCCTCGCACTGGCAGCGCAACATCATCGAAATGAGCTTATGTAAGTTATGTAATGCAACGTAGTGTCCTTCGCGGCACATCCTTTGGATTACTTTGCTTGCTTGCTTGCTTACTTTGCAGCCGCTTTGTACTTTATTCTCGCTTCTTAGCTTTTCTTTGCATGGCTTTGGTAATTTAAAATTTATTTAATTTAATATGCTAATTGGTTGTGATGATGATTGAAAGTCAAGTAACAAAAGTTGCTGCCATCGAATGGCATTGCGAGCGCTCTGCCGTTAACTTGCCTGCACTTGCATTAGTCTTTCGCTAGAGTACAGCCAACAGTTGATAGCGCATTGGAGGTGTGCGCCATTTTTCTGCACACTCTAAATAATTTATATTGATGTGAAGTATGTTAATATGATCATTGTTTAAAAAAGGCTAATAGAGAGAATATTAAATGAAATGAGAAATTATAGAAGCAGTGTCCTCGACCTGACTTATGTTAGATTAAGTGAAGATTGTAATTGAAAGGCAAAAGGCAAATGCATATGCATTTAATTTATGACCTACATTGCTGTAATGAAATGAAATGACTCATACTAATTTTGTTTTCAACGATCATATTCAAAATACTATATCTTCTTCTTCTTAACTGGCGTAGAAACCGCTTACGCGGTTATAGCCGAGTCCACAACAGTGCGCCACGCATCTCTCCTTTTGGCGTTTTGGCGCCAATTGGTAATACCAAGTGAAGACAGGTCCTTCTCCACCTGGTCCTTCCACCGGAGTGGAGGTCTCCCTCTTCCTCGGCTTCCACCAGCGGGTACTGCATCGAAAACTTTCAGAGCTGGGGCACTTTCATCCATTCGAACAACATGACCTAGCCAGCGTAGCCGCTGTCTTTTTATTCGCTGGACTATGTCTATGTCGTCGAACAACACATACAGCTCATCATTCCATCTTCTGCGGTATTCGCCGTTGCCAATGTTTAAGGGACCATAAATCTTCCGGCAAAACCTTTCTCTCGAAAACTCCTAGTGCCGTCTCATCGGATGTTGACATCGTCCACGCTTCTGCACCATAAAGTAGGACGGGAATGATGAGGGACTTGTAGAGTTTAGTTTTTGTTCGTCGAGAGAGGACTTTACTTTTCAATTGCCTACTCAGTCCATAGTAGCACCTGTTGGCAAGAGTGATTCTGCGTTGGATTTCAAGGCTGACATTATTATCGGTGTTAATGTTGGTTCCTAGGTATACGAAATTATCTACAACTTCAAAGTTATGACTGTCAACAGTGACGTGGGAGCCAAGACGCGAATGCGCTGACTGTTTGTTTGATGACAGGAGATATTTCGTCTTGTCCTCGTTCACCACCAGACCCATTCGCTTCGCTTCCTTATCCAGGCGGGAAAAAGCAGAACTAACGGCGCGGGTGTTGTTTCCAATGATATCGATATCATCGGCGTACTATATACAACCAGTTTTTATAACTAAATCTTTTGGATTCGGTTTTAATAAGAAAAATAAAAAAAAATACTCGCATTGGGCTTGTCTCTGATCCAAACTTGTGGCGATTGATTGTTGACCGTTATCACAAATCAAATTTTAGTTGTGAAATTATAGTTTTATAGAATAGATTATGCTTTTTCCAAATGTAAAAAAAACGGCAGCGCAATTATTATTTGCAAAAATTCTTGTCAGTCAGCCAAAACTGGACCCATCAATGACAACAACGGATACAACTAAAGGTTTTTTCAAAGGTGACGCTACAAAAGTAGACCGATAGGGATAGCAAACGATCCATATTTTTTCCCGCTCATTTGACAATTCTCTTTGGTAAGATTTGACATTTCATCATTAAAAGATATACCATCCAATAACGAGACGAGCATATCTTGAAAAGATCTTGGCCTACATACTTACAAGTTCAAATTGAAGCAAGAACTGAAGCCGATTGTTCATGAGCTGGGCTGAACAACAGCTTGAAAATGATTCGGATTTTCATCGGAAAATCATCTTCAGCGACGAGGTTCATTTCTGGCTGAATGGCTTCGTCAATAAGCAAAATATGCGTACTCCATGAGTCATCATTCCATCCCGAAAAAACAGTGTGGTGCGGTTTATGGGCAGGAGGCGTCATCCGTGATGATCAAGACCGGACAGGGACGGTCCTAGTGGCGCTTGACATGTCAAAAGCTTTTGACATAGTCAATCATACAACGCTACTAGAAGATATCGAACAATCTGCGCTACCTCCAGGGCTGAAGAGGTGGACCATTAAATACCTGTGCGGTCGTCAGTCATGTGTAATGTTTCGAGGGCAAACATTCAAGTTAAGAAGAATTAAACAAGGGGTACCTCAGGGTGGTGTCCTATCCCCCTTATTATTTAACTTCTATATTTCGAAACTCCCTCAACCTCAACCACCAGAAGGAGTCTCAGTTACCTCTTACGCTGATGACTGTACGATATTGACGTCGGGCAATGGAATCGATGACATGTGTTCGAAAGTAAACAGCTACCTCCTCGACCTTTCTCGCTTCTTCACTGCCTAACACTCTCCACTACCAAATCCACAGCGACCTTATTCACTAATTGGACGAAGGAGTACAGTCTAGACCTCAATATTTCAGTCGATGGTATTAAAACTCCGACAATTAATAATCCCAAAATCCCATTGGATAGCCGGTACTCCATCACCCCCCACACTACCGCTATTGTAACCAAGGTACAGAGCCGCAACAAAATTCTCAAGTAGCAGCACCAGGGGTAAAGACAAAAAAACGTTTTTGGCAACTTACCAGGCAATCGGCCGGCCGGTCCTTAATTACGCAGCCCCGATATGGTCGCCTGGATGCAGTAGGACGCAGATGGGGAAGCTTCAGACTTGTTAAATTACCGCCCTCCGAACAGCCACAGGTTGTTAAGGAGCATAGCATAATGCTTACCAAGCAGTTTCTGTTGGGATGCTTTCGCAGAAATCACCGAGCTCGAGTTGCTTCGCGAAACTAGAGTGACCCTTGCGCAACTTCGTTCTGGATATTGAAGCAGACTAAACTCCTACCTATCCAGACTAGACCTTGTGTCCTGTATACAAAGAGTCCCCGCATGACACTAACCACCTCTTTGCATGCCTCCTTAACCCTACTCATCTAACACCCCTTTCCCTTTGGTCCGACCCCCTCGAAACAGCTCGTTTCCTGGGCCTACCGTTAGATGACTTCGATGACAATTAGGCGTTTCAGGCAGGCCTGGGTAACCGCTACAACAACAACAACATGGTCAAGACCGGCACGTTACTGTAAATGGGAATCTCTACCGCTCAATGAAAACCTAATTTTTTTTTGTCCCGGATGGATGATATAAACTTGGACAATATGTGGTCCCAATCGATTTATTGAAAACCATTTTTTGTGAACGTGTTTGCTCCAGAAATTACCCAGTTATTTAGCCGTCTCGGTCGACGCCGTTAGACTATTTCCTGTGTTTATTTCCAGTGACTATTGATGAACTTCGTACGAATAAAAAAAGGCCGTCTGGACTTCTGCAAACAAGGCCATGCAAAAGATACTTAGTGGCATCAAATATACTTTCACAGAAATAAAGAATTTGATTGATATTCCAAACTGTTTTTGTTTTATTTAAATAACGTGTAGCACTCTTATTGAGAAACCCTTTACATATTAAACATTGTAATTGGTAGTACTATCAACCTCGGACCGGAACTGAACTGAAAAAGTAAGTAAAAGGATAAAACAAAGTTGCCCAATATTTAATATTTTGTGACATTTGCCAAATAAAAAATTGGTTGCAATTTTCCTCTTTTAAGTGCCTTTTAATATTTTTTACATTGAATGTGCTGAATATTTTCAAAAGGAAAACATATACTTGTATGTATGTGATTGGCGTTGCAACCGTTTAGCCGGTTATAGCCGAATCGACGATAGTGCGCCACCTCTCTCTCCCCTTCGTAGTTCGGCGCCAGTTGGAGATCCCAAGTGTAACCAGGTCGCTCTCCACCTGGTCCCTCCAACGGAGTGGAGGCCTTCCCCTTCCTCGGCTTCCTCCGGCGGGTACTGCATCGAACACTTTCAGGGCTGGAGTGTTTTCGTCCATTCGAACAACATGACCTAGCCAGCGTAGCCGCTGTCTTTTTATTCGCTGAACTATGTCAATGTCGTCGTATAACTCGTACAGCTCATCGTTCCATCGTCTGCGGTATTCGCCGTTGCCAATGTTCAGAGGACCATAAATCTTGCGCAAAATTTTCCTCTCGAAAACTCATAGTGTCGTCTCATCTGATGTTGACATCGTCCAAGCTTCTGCACCGTAAAGCAGGAGGGAATGATAAGCGACTTGTAGAGCTTGATTTTGGTTCGTCGAGAGAGGACTTTACTGTTCAATTGCCTACTCAGTCAAAAGTAGCACCTGTTGGCAAGAGTTATTCTGCGCTGGATTTCGAGGCTGACATTGTTCGTGTTGTTGATGCTGGTTCCCAGGTATACGAAATTATCTACGACCTCGAAGTTATGACTGTCAACAGTGACGTGGGAGCCAAGACGCGAATGCGCCGACTGTTTGCTTGATGACAGGAGATATTGCGTCTTGTCCTCATTCACCTCCAGACCCATTCGCTTCGCCTTCTTATCCATGCGGGAAAAAGCAGAACAAATGGCGCGGTTGTTGCTTCCGATGATATCAATATCATCGGCGTACGCTAGGAGCTGTGCATATACTTAGTTTAATAATATTAAAGATAAGTAAAATATTAGATCAAAGTATTTGAGAAAAAGCTTGGTAAGTACCTCGAGGCACTTAAGCAGGATTCATTTAAGTGCCTTTCTCACTTAAGTGTCTCAAAAGTTTTGCATGTTAAGAAGGGCACTTATTGATCTTCTCAGTGTTCCCACACAAAGAAGTCCAGATGATCTGGTTGCAAGAGATGAGAAATTATTAAATGGAGATCTTGTGAGCTCGAAATTGAGTCCTAAACTAAAAATCAGAAAAAAAGTATATAAAAACAAGTAAGGAAAGGCTAAGTTCGGGTGCAAGATCACACACAATTTGACCAAACATTCGGTATAAAGTCCAATAGAAAAACGAAAATCATCATATATAGTATATAGGATGAGGTAATTCCTCAACCGATTTCACTCATTTTCATCACCAACATACATTATATCTGAGAGTAGACTTAATTTGGCTAAGATATTTCACATATTAACCGATTTATAAGCTATTAAGCCTATCGTATTTTTGAAAATCCTATAATTAGCTATATGAGAGCTAGGGGAAGTTATGACCTGATTTTAACCGTTTCTGATACAGAGACACACTATTAGAAGAAATATATTTCCCTGAATTAAATTAAGATATCTGAGAGATTTACCGATATTTTCGGTGAAAAATTACATTGAAAGTTATTGTCCGATTTGGACAATTTTTTCACAAGTGATGCTATACAGTATTTGTGCAAAGTTTTATTTCGCTCTCTTCATTGGTTCCTTATGTATATATTATAAAGTGAAGGAATAAGATGGAATTCAAACTTGAGTTATATGGGAAGTTTTCGTGGTTGTGAACCGATTTCATCCGTCAGGGTGTCAAGGAAATATTATATACCGAATTTCATTGAAATCTGTCGAGTAGTTCCTGAGACATGGTTTTTGTCCCATAAGTGGGCGATGCCACGCCCATTTTCCATTTTTTAAAAAGGTCTGAGTACAGATTCTTTCTGCTATTTCTTCTGGAAAATTTAGTGTTTCTGACGTTTTTCGTTAGTGAGTTGACGCACAGACGGACGGACGGACTGACAGACTTTTGACTCGTCTCGTCGCCCTGATCATGTTGATATATATAACCCTATATCTAACTCGTTTAGTTTTATGACTTACAAACAACCAGAAACTTTTGTTGCGAGAGTATAATAATAATAGAGATATAATTTAAAAGAGAGGTACCTCAGTCAAAAGTCAATTACATATAACCGTCTCTCCCACAATTGTGGCATAGAAAAGAGTAACAAACCAAAGAACTGTGTCCATCAATCAACTTGAGTTAAATACTGGGTATCGAATCAGTTTCAAGTTCAAAATAAACAAGTAAGGAAGGGCTAAGTTCGGGTGTAACCGAACATTTTATACTCTCGCAATTTATTTATTTAACTTTATTTATATTATATAATACACAATTTGACCCACATATTCATCATATATATTGTAAAGTCCATTGAAATTTGGAAACCATAATATTAGGTTAGAAGCACCGAGGTCCTCGTGTTCGATATATGGGGCCGTAAAAACCTATGGTCCGATTTCGGCGATTTTTAGAATGGGGCTGCCACACTATAAACATAGTATTTGTATAAAGTTCTGCACCGATATCTTCACTAGTGCTTACTTTATAGATTGTAAAGTAAACGATTCAGATTGTCTTCAAAGTTCTGGTATATAGGAAGTAGGCGTGGTTGTAAAGCGATTTCTTTCATTTTTGGAATGTATTAAGAAGTGGCTAAAAAAACGACTGCAGAAATTTTGGTTTATATAGCTTTATTGGTTTCCGAGATATGTACAAAAAACCTATTTGGGGGCGGGGCCACGCCCACTTCCTCAAAAAAATTACATCCACATATGCCCCTTCATAGTGCGATCCTTCATACCAAATTTTATTTCCATAGCTTTATTTATGGCTTAGTTATGGCACTTTATGTGTTTTCGGTTTTCGCCATTTTGTGGGCGTGGCAGTGGTCCGATTTTGCTCATTTCCTATGGTGCCAAGAAATAAGTGTGCCAAGTTTCATTAAGATATCTTAATTTTTACTCAGGTTACAGCTTGCACAGACGGACGGACGGACAGACATACATCCGGATTTGAACTCCGCTCTTCACCCTGATCACTTTGGTATATATAACCCTATATCTAACTCGTTTAGTTTTGGGTGTTACAAACAACCGTTATGTGAACAAAACTATAATACTCTCTTAGCAACTTTGTTGCGAGAGTATAAAAAAAAGCTTTAAGAAGAACTATATGTATGTACTTATACATATTTCTGCGTCACGTATTAATCACGCTTGTATCAATGCTTAAGTGATTCCCCACGTTGTTGTTCATCAATTTAAATAATTTGTAAAATGTATAATGATTCCCCCATTGAAGTGCATTTGTATACAAATAAGTATGTTTCAACTCAGTATACTTGTACATAATTCGCAAATGTACATACATTAGGTTGGCTCTTAAATTAATGAAGACCATATTTTAATCAAGATTTCCCTAATAACAACTTTGATATGGGTACTGCTGTAGAGAAAAATATCTCAAACGATTTTGAAAGAGTGACATAAACTCGAAATTTTTAAGCCATCTCCAATTGGGTGGTAAGAAGATATTTTAGAGTCCATAGGTCATTGTGACTTATTGTAACCGACTCCGATCAGCATGAGAATTTTTCGCGATATCTTAGTCCTTGCTTTGATTTGAGTATTTTAAGAACCACCTTAATTTACACATTACACTACAAATACACCGCTTTACAAGTATTAATATGTTTTTTTCTTTAAAACTTCCTCTCTGCTATAAAGTACATGCACATGTCCCTCTTTATGTGTGTGCATACAGCTAATCCCGAGGGATTTCAAAGATTACCATTATTTTCAATTGAAATGCATTTTTGCTTAAATGAAAAACCAAAAAAAAAATAAGTAAATATGTTGCGACTTGGGGAATTGTTTTACAACAATAACAACTACTCATACTTATGCGGCATGTGAAACACGATTATTGCGAGTACTCACTTAACGCAGCGCTCAGCAGCGGAACATAACCAATCTTGATGACACTGACAGCGAACATAACATAAACATTACAGCACAACTTACACTTGTATGCAGTCGTTTTTTTCTACTATTTACTTTGACTGTTGTTGGCAACATCCACAGTAGTGTATATAGGTTTGCAGCGCGCATTCACATTACTGATAACAAATATGTAGTACAAGCGAGGTACTAATATGTAAATGCATTATGGCAACAGTCAATTGAGATAAGGTAAATACTAAAGGACGAAGTTCAAATAAGAATGTGACTTCATACTGATTAGTTTATGGTGAGTCCTAAACCGAAACTAGTTCAATTGTGAAGGGGTTGAACGATTTTTTATTTTATTTATTTATAAACTGAGACGTCTAATAAAACATAACTATCTTTCTACGAACCAAAATAAGAACTTAAGATAAAAATATAAAAACTTTCTAAACAGTATTAAATGGCTGAAAAAGCAATCTTAATGGAATACAAACTATGTAATTTTAGTGCAACATGCAGATCCATCAATATATTTTATATACACAAGCTGGAAGAGAGCAGCAGAAGAACGCCAAGATGGAAGCTGAGAGATTTACTTCAAATATAACCACATCAACCAGAAAAACATTTTTATACTCTGGCAACATGTTGCACATAACGGTTTTTTATACCACCTAGAACTAAAAGAGTTAGATATAGGGTTATATTATAATAATAATATATAGAGTTGAAATCCTGATGTCTGTCAGTTTGTCTGTCTGTCCGCGCAAGCGTTAACTTGAGTAAAAATTAAGATATCTTCATGAAACTTGGTACATGTGTTCCTTGGAACCATGAGAATGTATTGAAAATGGGCAAAATCGGAAATTTGGTATACGGAATCGCACTAGGAAGGGGCATATTTACATGTATTTTTTTTTCTGGGAAAGTGGGCGTGACCCCGGCCCCTACTGAGTTTTATGTACAAATCTTACAATATCATACAGTCTAAAAATGGAAGAAATCGGATTATAACCACGCCTACTTCCAATACAAGGGTTATGTTGAAAACTATTAAAATGCTTTAATTCAGTAAGGAAAAACACGAGAAACCTTAAATTCATGGTAAAGATGGTACAGAAGGGGCTATACTCAAATTTGTACACACAATCTAAATGGACGTGGGTCAAAACAATATATCTGAAATTACTCGACCAATTTTAACGAAATTTGGTTCGTAACATCGGGTATCATAATGATTTGTTTTGAAAATGGTTTCACAACCACGCCTACTTTCCACTATTTTGAAGCCCATCTGATTCGTTCACTTAGCAATCTAATGAAGCATCGGTAAAAATATCGAAGCTTTTCTGAAATACTGTATTTCTATAGAATAGCCCGCATAAAAATCACAAAAATCAGTCTTTAACTTTTCAAGGCCCTAGATATTGAACATGTGAACCTAAAATCATTTAGCTAATTTTTTATTGAAAATATCGGTGAATCTCTCCGATATTCTAAAGAAATGCAAAGGAGATGTGCTCCTTACATAAACAAGTGTGTCTCTTTGCCAAAAATGAGCAAAATCGTGTCAATATTTCCTGTACCCCCCATATGCCTCAGCTGTGTGGAAAAATAGATGAAATCGGTCCATGAATAACGCCAGTCCCCATATATATTCTATATAGATTTTAGATATTCTAGTGAACTTTATGCCGAATATGTGAGAAAACTGTGTACTCGTATTAAAATTACATAAATAAATTGAGAGAGTATATTTTTTAAGTCACATCGAGAATAGAATATCCACATAACTATAACTTCAGGCACTTAAACCACATTTATTCAACAATTTGTATCTTATTTTTCATTGGCTTAACACCTAAACTATTGCAAGAGCGTCCTATAAACCCGTCTAGAATTAAGTTTGTGAATTGCAATCATAACATGTTGATGAATCAGTTGTGGGCGAGGATATGTCTACAGCACTTTCGGAAGATTTTGTTCCAATAACTGGTAAGTATGCCTGACCAATAAAGGATGACAAGTCGGTAGCAGGTATATTAACTCCACCAGCAGAAGATTATGAGCTGGCGGAAGACTGTGTACCTAAGCTCGGAAAAATTACACCACCAGTTGATGCAACTGATAAAGAAATTGATTCTCCAATTCCGCCGCGTGTATCAATCCAATGCGGCTTAGCCTTTGCCTCTGGTAAACGTTCGTCCAACAACTTTTTAATGTAATCCAATCTGTAGGCAAGCAAAATAAATGCATGCATTAATATTATTGGTTCATAAGTGAAAACAAAGACTGCCACAACAGAACTTTGCAAAGATCGCAAAGGCTACTCCTCACCTCAAATTGTATGAGTCCAGCAGGAGAAGAATATTCTTCATAACATTCTTGATCTGAATAACCTGTTGCGCCACATTCTTTAATTGCTCATCATCGTAGAGAGGAGTGACGGTCTGCAAATAGTAATATATTATAAATGTCAATTGTGTTCAACCGAAGACGCTATAAAAACGCCGCTTCGTTGTTTATGCTATCATACTTTGCTTACCGCATTATTCGGATCAGTTGAGAATAGCTGCTCAAAACTGGTTGTCTGTCCACTGGGCGACGCAAACGACGTCGCTAAGTCAAAAGTTAAAAACAACAACGCTGATAAGAAAGCTCCGCTACTATGACGTCTATACTGAAGGTGTGTCCGCATTGCTGTCGATTCACTTGACTACGAGTTCAAGATGCTACTCCACTGCTGGTTGTTATACAAATGACACATGTCATAAGCGAGGAGTCTTGCTTTATGGTGTAGAACCAGAAATTCAGAAATATGCTTGGTCTTTGTGTTTGCCATAATCACTTTTTCTATATTATTCATTGTGGAGAGCAATTCAAGTTTCACCCCCAGACAGACGGTAATCGAAAACCGCGGATAAGAGGCGCTACAACAATTTAAGTCGATTTTGTGAACAAAAGAGAGCATGGAACACTCCAGGATCGAAAGCAAGTAACTGCGGTTATATTCGCTGATTTCGTGAAGAGTTTAGAGCAGGGACCGGAAATAAGAGTTATTTTACAATTTTTAATAAAAAAAATCATACATAAAGGAACATCGTAGAAAAGTTTTGATTACACCATCATGATTTTTAGGTGAACTATATGCGAAATATTTTATGATTTTTAAATTTTTATTTTTATTTTTTTAGATCAAAAATAAAAGTTATTTTTGAGTTTTATTTTTTTAGATCAAAAATAAAAGTTATTTTATTTATTTTTTTAGATCAAAAAATAAGAATTATTTTTGGTTTTTATATTTTTAAATCCATAATAAAAATCAATTCAAAATTTGTGACATATAAAAATTGGAATGATGCAGCATATTGTAATACATACGGCATAAATAGATAAATACAAATTTTGAATTGATTTTTATTATTGATTTAAAAATATAAAAATCAAAAATAATTCTTATTTTTTTATCTAAAAAAATAAAAATCAAAAATAACTTTTATTTTTGAAATAAATATATAAAAATCAAAAATAACTTTTATTTTTGATCTAAATATATAAAAATCAAAAATATTTTTTATTTTTGATCTAAATATATAAAAATCAAAAATAACTCTTATTTTTTTATTTTTTTGATAAAAGTTTAGAGTAAAACACGAATAACCTCCTAAACGTGAAAGTGATCACCCTATTAAGAATATAACCAAAACAAGTAAGGAAGGGCTAAGTTCGGGTGTAACCGAACATTTTATACTCTCGCAATTTATTGATGTAATTTTATAAAGATAGCACAATTCGACCCATATATTCGGTATAAAGTTCAATAGAATTACCAAAATCATCATAAATAGTATATGGGGACTGAGGTAATTCCTAAACCGATTTCACTCGTTTTCACCACCAAGATACAATGTATCGAAGACTATACGCTCACTTAATTTAATATTACTTATAATTAGGTATATGGGATCTGGGGGAAGTTATGACCCGATTTTTACCATTTCAGGTACAGAGATAAACTGTTATAAGAAAAAAATTCAGAGGGAATGAATTACATTAAAATATCTGAGGATTTTACCTATATTTTCGGTGAAAAATTAACATTAGGCACTGAGTTCTTCATGTTCGATATCTGGGGCCTTGAAAAGTCATGGTCCGATTTTGACAATTTTTCCACAAGTGATGTCACAGCTCAAATACAGTATTTGTGTAAAGTTTTATTCCGCTAGCTTCATTGGTTCCTTATGAATACATTATAAAGTGAACGAATCAGATGGAATTCAAAATTGAGTTATATGGGAAGTAGACGTAGTTGTGAACCGATTTCGCCCATATTCCACCCGTGTCATCAGGGTGTCAAGAAAGTGTTATATACCGAAATTCATTGAATTCGGTCGAGTAGTTTCTGAGATATGGTTTTTGACCCATAAGTGGGCGACGCCACGCCCATTTTCCATTTTGTAAAAAAATCTCAGTGCACCTTTCTTCTGCCATTTCTTATGTAAAATTTGGTGTTTCTGACGTTTTTCGTTAGGGAGTTAACTCACTTTTAGTAATTTTCAACCTAACCTTTGTATGGGAGGTGGGCGTGGTTATTATCCGATTTCTTTCATTTTTGGACTGTATAAGGATAGGGCTAAAAGACACGACTGCAGAAAGTTGGGCTTATATAGCTTTATTGGTTTGCGCGTTATATACAAAAACCTATTTGGGGGCGGGGTCACGCCCACTTTTCCAAAAATTACATCCAAATGTGCCCCTCCCTAATGGGATCCTATGTTCCAAATTTCATTTTCATAACTTTATTTATGGCTTAGTTATGACACTGTATAGGTTTTCGGTTTCCGCCATTTTGTGGGCGTGGCAGTGGACCGATTTTGCCCATTTTCGAAAGCAACCTCCTCAGGGTGCCAAGAAACATATGTTCCAAGTTTCATTAAGATATCTTAATTTTTACTCAAGTTATCGCTTGCACGGACAGACGGACGGACAGACGGACAGACGGACAGACGGACGGACAGACATCCGGATTTCAAATCCACTCGTCATCCTGATCATTTATGTATATATAACCCCATATCTAACTCTTATATTTCTTGGTGACACAAACAACCGTTAGGTGAACAAAACTATTATACTCTGTGCAACAGGTTGCGAGAGTATAAAAATATAAATTAACCTAACTTAACCTCCATCCAAACCATAAAATATCAAAACTATCTCATGAAGTCTTTCCAATTAGCAAAGTATCTCATCATACATATTTTTAATGATGGTCTTAATAGCCACGGTCGAGTACCACAACGGACTATTTTCCTATTGTTACATTCTGTACAAAGCGAAGCCCGAAGTACCATCCCAGCCGTACTATCTCTAGAGAAATTTGCTATCTATCTAACAAGGAATAACAGGGTACCATGGCGTAAGTTCAACAGAAGTTGGTCTGACATATCCGTTATTAAGAAATAAATTAGTTTTTATACAAAACATAAAGGTCTAACATCTATTACTCTCGGAAATTATTTAAATCAGAAAAAAGAATCAACCTATGCTAGCAAATACAAATACGTTTGGCAGCAACGACAGATTGCCATTAGAACCGAATCTCATTGATTATCTGAAGCACACAACGTACAGTGATAGTATTAGCTATTTATAAGTGCGGCAATTATCTCTTCTTATCCCTCTTCCCAGTAAATAAACTACATATATAAGTAAGAAATCAATTCAAAATTGAGTATTTCGCTTTATTTCATTAGTACGATTAGAAATATATTTTAATATATAAATGAATATCGAGTGTTATAATGCTAAATTCGGGCAATTATCAGACTTAAACATTTTATTGCACAGGTCTAACAGCCATATGCACATATTTTAGAGAGTATTCATGTCCATGCCAATGCGTCCAATCAATACCTTTGCCATACTTATCTTTACTGTATTTGCCACGTAAGTATTGACCATTCAAATTACTGCAAAAGTGAAAAAGAAATATAAATATAAAATTATTAAGTAATGCATATTGGAAATTACATCGCTGCTTTAATTGAATTCATTCTGAACTAACCTATCATGGCACGCATTATACCACCATGCACCCGTATACTCCGCAGCACAATTACGATCCCACATATCATGATCGGCATCCTTTGTGCTAAACATCTGACCTTGACTTGTGCGCAAAGAATCACCCGCATTTCCTTCAAATTTACCAAGCATATTCAAAGCATACGCTTCATGCTCATCGCCAATGGCGAAATTATCATAACGCGCATAACGCGTTACATTTTCAAAATCCTCCATTTGTACCCACAATTCGTTAAGATGTGCATGTGTTATGCCATGCAAACGCTCCAAGCCGATGAAGTATTCACCATTCCAATTACCGAAACCCGTTTGATATTCCTCCCAATTGCGATGGAAAGAAATCGAGCCATCTTGTCGACGCTGCGCAATCGTCCAAGCTGTTCCGCCATTTGTATCGAGAAGACAGTAGGCATAGAAAGGTTTTAAACCAGAATCGGGCAAATAGAGATGATAGATACCGCTCTTAGCATTAGCACCAGCTAGCCTCACGGCCTCTGCGCAGGTGGGCGGCAGCACAGGATTACTATAAGGGCAAAGAGCGCCATATAAACCCGACTTGTATGAAGTTTGTGGATTGCAGCCACATGATGATGAGGATGAATCGGTTGGGGAAACGGTTGAACCACCTGTGGCGGATTGTGAGTCAGTGGCCGGTATATTAGCGCCACCTGCTGATGATTGCGAATCGGTAGCCGGTATATTATTGCCACCGGCAGAGGATTGTGTACTGATAACAGGTAAGTCAGGTAAGTCGCCGCTTGCTGAAGATTGTGAGCTGGCAGCCGGGATGTTTGCGCCACTGGCAGAAGACTGTGTATTTAAGCCTGGGAAAAGTACACCACCAGTGGAAGCATGAGTTGAAGAAATTGATTCCCCACTCCCGCCTGCACCACCGCGTACATCAATCCAATGCGGTTTAGTTCTAACCTCCGGTAAGCGTTCATCCAACAACACTTTAATGTGATCCAATCTGTAGGCAAGCAAAATAAGTGCACGCATCAATATTATAGGTTCATAAGTGAAAACAAAGGCTGCCACAGCGGAACTTCGCAAAAAACACAAAGGCTACTCACCTCAAATTGTATGAGTCCAGCAGCAGAAAAATATTCTCACTAGAAATCTTGAGCTGAGCAACCTGTTGCGCCACATTCTTTAATTGCGCTTCATCGCAGAGTGGAGTGACGGTCTGCAAAAAGTAAAAATAAAATAGTTAACATTAAAAGTAAATATTTCGATTGTGTTCTTCCAAAGACGCTGTAAAAACGCCGGTTCGTTGTTTATGCTACATATCATTCTTCGCTTACCGCATTATTCGGATCAGTTGAGAACAGCTTCTCAAAACTGGTTGTCTGTCCACTCGATGTTGCAAACGACGTCGCTGAGTCTAAGGTCAAAAGCAGCAACGCTGATAAGAAAACTCCGCTACTATGACGTATATACTGAAGATGTGTCTGCATTGTTGTTGCTTACTTGTCTTCACTGCGCATTGGAGATGCTACACCATCGGTGGTTGTTTCACAAATGACACATGTCATAAGCGAGGAGTCATGCTTTATGGTGTAGCACCAGGAGATTTTTCAGAAACATGCTTTGTTATTGTGTTTGCCATAATCACTTTTTCTATATTCTTCACTGTGTAGAGCAATTAAAGTTTCGCTCCCCACACGGACGTTAATTGAAGACAGCGGATGAGAGTCGCAACAGCATTCAAGTTTCAATTTAGCTCGATTTTGTGAACAGTAGAGAGCATGGAACAGTAAAACACGAGTAATATCCTAAACGTGAAAGTGGTCTCCCTATTAAGAATAAGCTACAAAACATAAACCAACCTAACTTAACCTCCTCACAGCGGCGAAACTCCCTATTATAGCGCTTTTTGTGCAAACGAAATACATTCGAATAAACATTATTTTTTTTTTTACAATTGTACCTAGTATACAATGATTAAATACTAACAACAATTCAATTATTCAATAATAATTTAAAAATAATAATTAAAAGCTAAATGTTAGAAAAATTCATTTGCTGCTACAGTTGCCTTGCTAAGTCTGAAGGCCTCTTACGTTTCTGTCGGTTTTCTCGTTCAGCAGTACCGATGAGTCTGGATGCCTCTTCATTTACATGCTGTATAAGCCTCATTTCGTGAGTCTTTGCAAGTTTGGTTGTTTCGTTTACTACTGAATTCACACCAAGATCACGGTGAAGGTCAGCAGATCTAATATACCAAGGAGCATTAACTATACTTCTTAGTACCTTATTTTGAAAGCGCTGAATGCAGGCAATACAGTTTTGAGTTGAGCAACCCCATAGTTGAGGTCCATAGGCCCAAATTGGCTTTAGTACTTGATTATATATAAGCAGCTTGTTTGCGATTGAAAGCGTGGATCTCCTACCGACCAGATGGTAAAACTTAGCAAATTTTAAATCAAGCTCGCACCTTTTTTCTTGACATGCTCTTTCCAGCGAAGCTTTGCATCTAGGGTGATTCCTAGGTACTTAGCATTATTGTGATGTGGTATAGGAGTACCATTTATATAAATGGGATGGTATGATTGTTTTTTTAAAGTAAAGTCTACGTGCATTGATTTGGAATCGTTTAATTTAATGCGCCACTTGGAAGCCCATTTAGTAATTGCATTGACTGGTGTTTGCACTCGAAGGGTAAATATTGAGGTTGACTCTCCTGCTGCAAACAAGGCTGTGTCATCCGCAAAAGTTGCTGTCACGTAACTTGAGTCAGTGGGGATATCACTTGTAAAAAGCAATTAAAGTATTGGCCCCAACACGCTTCCCTGTGGAACAATCGCTTCTATCGGTTGCAAGTTTGAGTATGCATCCTCTTGCTTTATGCGAAAGTATCTGTCTTTTAGGTAGGAAGCAATTAGCAATTAGTAGCATTTTCAACGAAATTAACGATTCGGTGTACCTGGTCAATTGTTGAATGATAATCACGAAAGCCGAACTGATGTACTGGTATAAGGTGTTTTCGATCTATTATTGATTTGAGCCTCTTTATGAGAACGTTCTCGAAGACTTTCGATAGAGCTGGCAGCAGCGATATTGGCCTGTAAGATGTGACATCATGTAGTGGTTTACCCAGCTTAGGTATCATAATAACTTCTGATACTTTCCAAAGCGATGGAACGTATCTTAAGTATAATGCGCTGTTTACAATGTTTACAATTTTTTTATACAATTCTTTGGTAGATTGCGTAATACCTCTCCGGTTATTAAATCAAACCCAGGAGCTTTTTTGAGCCTTGCGTTCCTGATAAGACTTTTTATTTCTTTACAATTAACTGGAGAAATGTTGACGAGTGGATCCAACCAACTATTTTCACAGTTTAGCTCATCTCCATCGTTAGGTGTAAATGTGTTTCTCAAATGATTTGCAAATACTGCAGCTTTTTGTGCATTCGTTTTGGCCCATTCAGTTTCGTTTAATTTTATTGGTGCGACATGTTTTATTTGTTTATTAATATTCCTTGCAGCTTTCCGGAGCGAATAATCGGTAGTATTATCAACAGTGAGTTTGGACAAATACGTTTTGAAGGAATAGTTTTTAAACTGTCTAATTTGTGTTCTTAGTTCCGCTGTACATCTATTAAGCTCTGTTTTGAGAGCAGCCGACCTAGTTTGCTGCCATCTTCGTCGAAATTTGCGTTTTTTATGGATACCATCTAAGATGTATTTTTGGGAATTTGTTTCCACTTAGATTCACGCGAATATTCGGTGTACTGTTCCACGCAGCATTTTGAATTACTTTTGTGAAAGATTCAACTTCATAATCTAAGTCAGCATCTGTCGATATGCGCTTTAGATTAAAATCGACTTTATTCAGTGTAGTCTTAAATTTATACCAATCAGTATGTTTATTAGATAGAGAACACGTGCCAGACGAAATTACTGGTTTTTCACATAGAATTAGTAACACTGGTGAATGATCAGAGCTTAAATCTGAGCTATCTTCAATACGTAAATTGATTTTCGATACTTTGTTGATGACAAAAAAGTCAAGTAGATCTGGTAATTTCCTACTATCTGCAGGCCAATAAGTGGGTCTGCCTGTCGAAATGACATTGCTTCCAATAACTTGTATAGCTTTCAGTAGTTCTCGACCTTTGGTTGTAGTTAAACGTGATCCAATTTTCGTTGATCTGACAACCAAGGCATTTGAAATTTTTAACCCTTTCGATGGGCATATTACACGGATCAACACAAAATTTTACCATAACTTAAAAACAGTAAATTTCCATTGTTAAGGTCTTAATTAGACGAAAAAAAAATATATGCCATGGAAAAGTTTCCTTTTTTATTTAGGACACCGTTTTAACGATATTTAAAAAAAATGTAGTTTTAATTTTTAATTGAAAATGAAATCACTTAAAGAAACATTTTAATTAAGTTTTACTATCAAAATAACTTACAAATTTAAAAGTGCACACTTTTACTTTTTCT
This sequence comes from Zeugodacus tau, assembly GCA_031772095.1. Classification (NCBI taxonomy): domain Eukaryota; kingdom Metazoa; phylum Arthropoda; class Insecta; order Diptera; family Tephritidae; genus Zeugodacus; species Zeugodacus tau. Next base: position 26,789,396 of record CM062649.1, on the reverse strand, counting down.
TTTATGTTCATTGGTACTATCTCTTAATTAACCCCAAATATAGTATTATTACTATAACTTTTACAAAAGCAAACTTTATACGAAAAGAAGGTACTTTCTTGTTGTTTTTGTTCATAATTAATCAGAAAATCATAAAATAAACTTTAGGACAAAGAAAAAAAATTTTGTTGAGTCGTGTTATTAATCATAAGTTGTGTGTCATTGTATATGTTTTTCCTACTAACAATCATATACTTTGTCTTCTTTATGTTTACTCGGTTCACAAGTTCTTGTAATCCGATCAAGCTATCAGCTATAAGTGTGATGTCATCTGCATAACGTATGTTATTGATGAAAATTATCATTCACTTTAACAAGTAAATTTTCACCAGGGACCGTAAATAATGATTATCGTTCCGATTTTTAAATAAAACAAGTAAGGAAGGGCTAAGTTCGGGTGTAACCGAACATTTTACAATCTCACAATTTATTTATTTAACTTTATTTATATTATATAATACACAATTTGACCCACATATTCGTCATATATATTGTATAAAGTCCATTGAAAGTTGGAAACCATAATATTAGGTTAGAAGCACCGAGGTCCTCATGTTCGATATATGGGGCCTTGAAAACCTATGGTCCGATTTTGGCGATTTTTAGAATGGGGCTGCCACACTATAAACATAGTATTTATGCAAAGTTCTGCATCGATATCTTCACTAGTGCTTACTTTATACAGTATACTCTCGAAAAGTAAATTCTCAGAAAGTAAATAATCGCGGAAAAGTTAATCACCTTTAAGATTACACATGCACCTCGAAAAAGTAAATTTTTTAATTTACTTTTCAGAGAGTGTGATAAAAAATTCGAAACGAAGCAAGCAGCGTTTTTTACGATGTTGCAAAAACACTTACTCTCTTGTTTATAGCGTCTTTTTAGTAAATAAACTCTCCTACTTGATCCTTGATTTAAAAATGAAAACGATGCAAATCAGGTGTCAGACTTTTTGAATTGTCGTACAAAAATGGTCAGAAAATATATTGCAAAAGAAAAAAAACAAAAGAAAATTCAAGATTTTTTCTCTTCATAGTAAATACATACATATGTATGTATGTAAATGTAAATATGTTTTTCATGTAAATCCATATGTTTTATTGAAGCAAATAAATGAATGAATTTTTTAAGTTTAAAAATGCATTTAATATTATAAAAACAGATAATATATACATATTTGGAAAAGTAAATTACCCAAAATACCAATCGATTTACTTATATTGTGAAGTAAACGATCCAGATTGTCTTCAAAGTTCTGGTATATAGGAAGTAGACGTGGTTGTGAAGCGATTTGGCCAATTTCACAACATATTATTGGGAGGTAAGGAAACTATTACAAACCAAGTTTCATTGAAATCGGTTGAGTAGTTCCTGAGATATGGTTTTTGACCCATAAGTGGGCGACGCCACGCCCATTTTCCATTTTGTAAAAAAATCTGAGTGCAGCTTCTATCTGCCATTTCTTATGTGAAATTTAGTGTTTCTGACGTTTTTCATTGGAGAGTTAACCCACTATTAGTAATTTTCAACCTAACCTTTGTATGGGAGGTGGGCGTGGTTATTATCCGATTTCAACTATTTTCATGGGGTGTGGTGGGGTACGTAAGAGAATTGACTACAGAAAGTTTGGTTTATATAGCTTTATTGGTTTGCGAGTTATATACAAAAAACCTATTTGGGGGCGGGGTCACGCCCACCTCTCCAAAAAAAATTACATCCAAATGTGCCCCTCCCTAATGCGATCATATGTTTGTTGCGAGAGTATAAAAATAGTATCAAAAAACTTAATAATAAACCTGTAATCCAAAAGTGAGTTTTATTTTGAGCAAAAAAAATAATGATTATATTATTTATGAGATATATTTTTTTTTGCTCAAAAATAATGATTATTTATGATTTTTTACAGATTACTCAAAATTAATCATTAACGGTGAAGAAAATCAATCAATTTAATTTTAATTTAATATAATTGCCAGTTGGTCTGTGATGGAGATGAAGATTCTGGTTCAATCTACTGTCATTAAAAAAAACTGTTTCAATATATTTTTTCATTGTATTCATTTATGTATATGGATTGAGGGCGCTTGTAAATGTATCATGTAACAGTTGTAATCTTTCAATTTCTTGGCATTCAGTGTTTATCCAATTTGTTTTAGCATTACAACTCAACCTTCTTAATTCAAATTATCTCTTTTAGGTCGCCCCATATACTTTCTGCGCTTTTTGATGGGATAACATTTTTATACTCTCGCAACAACAAAGTTGCTAGAGAGTATTATAGTTTTGTTCACATAACGGTTGTTTGTAACACCCAAAACTAAACGAGTTAGATATAGAGTCATATATACCAAAGTGATCAGGGTAACGAGTAGATTTGAAATCCGGATGTCTGTCCGTCCGTCCGTCTGTCCGTCTGTCCGTCTGTGCAAGCTGTAACTTGAGTAAAAATTAAGATATCTTGACGAAACTTGGCACAAATATTCCTTGGCACCATAAGAAGATCAAGTTCGAAAATGGGCAGAATCGGACCACTGCCACGCCCACAAAATGGCGAAAACCAAAAACACATAAAGGGTCATAACTAAGCCATAAATGAAGTTATAAAAGTAAAATTTGGAATAAAGGATCACACTAGGAGGGGGCATATTTGGATGTAATTTTTTTGGGGAAGTGGGCGTGGCCCCGCCCACAAATCGGTTATTTGTATTTAAATCGCAAACTAATAAAGCTATATAAACCAAACTTTCTGCATTCGGTTCTCTTATAAACCCCACCACACACCATGAAAATAGCTGAAATCGGATAATAACCACGCCCACCTCCCATACAAAGGTTAGGTTGAAAATTACTAAAAGTGGGTTAACTAACTAACGAAAGACGTCAGAAACACTAAATTTTGCAGAAGAAATAGCAGAAGGGAGCTGTACTCAGATTTTTTTACAAAATGGAAAGTGGGCGTGGCATCGCCCACTTATGGGTCTAAAACCATATCTCAGGAACTACTCGACCGATTCGAATGAAATTCGGTATTTAGTATTTTCTTGACACCCTGATAACACGGACAAAAAATGGGCGAAATCGGTTTACAACCACGACTACTTTCCTTATAACTAAATTTTTAATTCCATCTTATTCCTTCACTTTATAATGCAAACATAAGGAACCAATGAAGATAGCGGAATAAAACTTTACACAAATAGTGCATATCATCTCTGGCTTCACTTGCGAAAAAATTGTCGAAAACGGATCATAACTTTTCAATGCCCCAGATATCGAACATGTTGAACTCAGCGCCTAAGGATAAATTTTAACCGAAAATATAGGTAAATCTCTCAGATATCTCAATTTAATTCAGAGGAAATTGTTTTCTTCTAATAGTGTGTCTCTTTTCCAAAAATTATTAAAATCGGGTCATAACTATGAAATCGGTTCAGGAATTACCTCAGCCCTCATATACTATATATGACGATTTTCGTTATTCTATTAAACTTTATGCCGAATTTATGGGTTAATTTGTATGTTATCTTAATAAAATTTCTTCAATAAATTGCGAGAGTATAAAATGTTCGGTTGCACCCGAACTTAGCCTTTCCTTACTTGTTTTTCATTAATTTCACTTTCAAATAGTCGTTTCACATTTTCATCCGTCAATTTATCCAGATTTAGCTTCATTTTGCGCTTACTTTTATAATTGCGGCTAGCCTAATGCACAATTCTCCTGGATATGTATTGACCTTTTTTATTGAGGAACGAAAGCGATTATTGATCATGATATAATCTATTTTATTTCTGATGATGTTATCAGAAGCATCAGATAGAGATTTATTTTAATAAAGTCTTCTTTTACAAACCATAAAATATCAAAACAAACTGCCTAAACTTTATGCGAAAATACGTAGAAAATATCTCACCAACTCTTTCCAATTAGCAGAGTATCTCTAACTACTGACTGGGGAAGTACTTACTACACATTTTCAATGGCGGTCTGAACAGCCACAGTCGGGTCCCACAACGGGCTCTTTTCCTATTGTTACAATCTGTACAAAGCGAAGCCCGAAGTACCAATGTTTAAACACCCATACCGAACGAATCAGCTGTACTATCTCTAGAGAAATTTGCTATCTATCTAACAAGGAATAACAAGGTACCATGGCGTAAGTTCAACAGAAGAAGGAGAGATAAGTTGGTCTGACAAATCAGTTATTAAGAAATAAATTATGTTTTATACAGAACATAAATATCAAACACTTTGACAGCTATTATTCTCGGAAATTATATTCCTAAGAAAAAATACATTGTTGCAATTGAGAGATTATACGACTTTTAACACGAAATCAGATACTTTTATATAGCAACGATAGATCATGGTGCCACGATTGCCATCAGAACCGAAGCTCATTGATTATCTGAAACACACAACGTACAGCTTAGCAATTTATAAGTGCGGTAATTATTTCATCTTATCTCTCTCCCCAGTAAATAAAATATAAGAAATAATAATATATATATTATAAGTAATAAATCAATTCAAAATTGAATATTTCGCTTTATTTCCTTAGTACGATTAGAAATATATGTTAATATATAAATTAATATGGAGTGTTACAATGCTAAATTCGATCAATTTTCAGACATAAATTTTATTGCACAGGTCTAACAGCCATATGCACATATTTTAGAGAGTATTCATGACCATGCCAGTGCTTCCAATCGATACCTTTGCCATACTTATCCTTACTGTATTTGCCACGTAAGTACTGGCCATTCAAATTGCTGCAAGTCAACAAGAAATATAAATATAAAATGATTAAGTAATGCAAATTGCAAATTACATCGTTGCTTCAATTGAATTCATTCTGAACTCACCTATCATGACAAGCCTTATACCACCATGCACCCGTATACTCCGCAGCACAATTACGATCCCACATATCATGATCGGCATCCTTTGTGCTAAACTTCTGACTTTGACTTGTGCGCAAAGAATCACCCGCATTTCCTTCAAATTTACCAAGCATATTCAAAGCATACGCTTCATGCTCATCGCCAATGGCGAAATTCTCATAACGAGCATAACGCGTTACATTTTCAAAATCCTCCATTTGTACCCACAATTCGTTAAGATGTGCATGTGTTATGCCATGCAAACGTTCCAAGCCGATGAAGTATTCACCATTCCAATTACCGAAACCCGTTTGATATTCCTCCCAATTGCGATGGAAAGAAATCGAGCCATCTTGTCGACGCTGCACAACCGTCCAAGCTGGTCCGCCATTTGTATCGAGCAGACAGTAGGCATAGAAAGGTTTTAAACCCGAATCAGGCAAATAGAGATGATAGATACCGCTCTTAGCATTAGCACCAGCAAGCTTCACGGCCTCTGCGCAGGTGGGCGGCAGTACTGGATTACTATAAGGGCAAAGAGCGCCATATAAACCCGACTTGTATGAAGTTTGTGGATTGCAACCACAAGATGACGATGAATCGGTTGGGGAAACGGTTGAACCACCTGTGGCAGATTGTGAGTCAGTTGCTGGTATATTAGCGCCACCTGCTGATGATTGTGAATCGGTAGCCGGTATATTAGTGCCACCGGCAGAGGATTGTGTACTGATAACAGGTAAGTCAACGCCGCCTGCTGAAGATTGTGAGCTGGCAGCCGGGATATTTGCGCCACTGGCAGAAGACTGTGTATTTAAGCCTGGGAAAAGTACACCACCAGTGGATGCATGTGTTGAAGAAATTGATTCCCCACTTCCGCCTGCACCACCGCGTACATCAATCCAATGCGGTTTAGTTCTTACCTCCGGTAAACGTTCATCCAACAACACTTTAATGTGATCCAATCTGTAGGCAAGCAAAATAAGTGCACGCATTAATATTATTGGTTCATAAGTGAAAACCAAGGCTGCTGCAGCAGAACTTTGCAAAGATCGCAAAGGCTACTCACCTCAAATTGTATGATTCCAGTAGGAGAAAAATATTCTCACTAGAAATCTTGAGGTGTCCAACCTGTTGTGCCACATTCTTTAATTGCGCATCATCGCAGAGTGGAGTGAAGGTCTGTAAAATGTAAAAATAACATAGTCAACAATAAAAACAAATCATATGAATCTCGACTGTCTTGATCCGAAGACGCTATAAAAAGGCCTGTTCGTAGTTTATGCCATCATACTTTGCTTACCGCATTGTTCGGATCAGTTGAGAACAGCTGCTCAAAACTGGTTGTATATCCGCCGGGCGACGGTGACGATGTCGCTATGCCGAAGGTCAAAAGCAGCAACGCTGATAAGAAAGCTCCGCTACTATGACGTATGCACCGAAGGTGTGTTTGCATTGCTGTTGCTTATTTGGTTACACTACGCGTTGAAGAAGCTACCTCAGCGGTGGTTGTCTTACAACTGCCGCTTGCGATAAGCGCTGAGTCGCGCTTTATACCTAACAAATGAGTAAGAGAGAGCAAAGAAGGCATAGACGCCGGTGATTTTTTAGCAAAATGTTTTGTTTTTATTTCATTTCGGGCAAACCCACATTTCTGTATTTTCAATTTGTGTAGAACAAAGTTTTGACGAAGATTACAAGTACGCCTTTAAATATATGGGAAATTTTTTTGGGCAAGAGTGTGAATTTCAAGTGTGTGTTGTTTAGTATTTCGTAACTTTTTGCTTGAATTTTGGTAGCATTCAAGTTTACTGAATCTTCAATATCATAATAATTATAAGTAGATGGTAGACGTATTAATTTCGAATACGTTCATAACTAACTTGAAACATAATACGGTAGATTGGAAAGTAATTCCATCCGAAGTGGTTGAGCTGTACGAAAATTTTGCTAGGAAACCTAAGTTTAGATAGGAAATGATGGCACCTACATAAAAGAATGCTCTTAAAATTATTAAAGAAAGCGAATGTGCTACCCGATAAGTTCTAAAAACATTGTACTCGCTTGGGTATAAAAAAAATGTTTCTTTGAATAGCTGTCAAATGCATACGCGGGCATTTCTTCTTTTGGCAGTTTGGCGCCAATTGGTAATACCAAGTGAAGTCAGGTCCTTGTCCACCTGGTCCTTCCAAAGAAGTGAATGTCTTCCTCGGCTTCCACCAGCTGGTACTGCATCGTACATCGGATGTTGACATCGTCCACGCTTCTGCACCATAAAGTCGGACGGGAATGGTTTTTGGTGGTTTGGTGGGCTGGTGGCCTGGTATGCTGGCATTGTTATTGCTGACCTTGTTTGGAAATAATCGACATCGGCATAATCTTTGCCAACTGCCGATTAACCGGCATCGACATCGGCCAAAAATTGGGTATCGGTCGGACACAAGTTATATATTATATGAGTAGGAATGCAGAATAAATACCAGCAAGCAGATTTTACTTTTATTTTAAATCCTGTCCTGTTTATTATATTTTGTATAAATTAAAATCCTAATAATGGTTGAAGTACCCTCAGTGATCTTTTCTGAGTAGAAATCATGGAAACTTAACCTCTATTGTTTAGCACTGGCCAATAAACAGAAATATCCGTCATTTGATTTATCGCCTACTCCCTGTTCGGGGTGGATAACTCCATTTTTTCGTAAATAATTCCTTAATTCCAGGGGTCTAATGTCTATAATGGCTGATGATTTGTAAAAACACAGTTGGAAAGAAAATATTAAATTAATGATTAGGTGTCGTAAAAATGAAATCCACCGAAAAAGGACAGTTGAATTCAATAAAACACATGTCACTTAAAACTTTTATTTGAACATTCGACATAAATCCGCATTAGCCATAGTAATAACCATAAGGCGAATAATTACCGGCATAATAATAGGGATAACTTGAGGTGGTATAAAAATTATTGGTGATATTTTGTACCGATGCTGTTGTTGGTATTGCTGCAACACCGTTAGTTGCGGCTGTTGTTGTCGTCCTATCGCGCAGGGCACTTATTAAGCTTGCCGCAATTACTCCAACATTATCGTTAGATAGCAAATTTGTCAAGAGCAAAGGAAGCAAGCCATTGTCACCGAGTAGGCCCGGTGCATCTGTGTTGGCGGTGACATTACGCAAAAATGGAAATAACCGGCGCAGCGTACGCTCTTCGCGGGTCAATGAGCTTGGCACTGTTTCAGCTGCTGCTACAAGAGTATTAGGGTTAGAGGGGGTTGGTTTGGATATTTTGTGCGCCGAAGTCTCTGCGGTTGACAGCTTTTGCCCTTTTATTATGCTCAAAACATTCCCCATAGCTGTTACTTCTGTTAATGTTGTTGTTTCATTGGTTGTGTATGAATTCACAGGTCCTACCGTTATTTCAGTGGCATTTGTTGTTGTTGTTATGTTTATTATGCCAGCTGCATGACTGCCATAATTCACAATTAAAAATTCTGTCGCACAAATAATTAAAAAATATAACAGCATTGTTTTGTATTTTATTTCGCAGTTATTGCACACGTTTTGGACCTATTTTATGAAAACAATAAAGTCTAATTAATTATGTATACTAATAATTAATTTCACATTCAAAACCAAAAAACAAATAAACGCATTTAGATAAATTCGCCTAAGGCTCGTAAACACATACATATAAGCACATTTGCTTTTGTATATATACACAAATATATGGTTTAAATACTCACCAATTATTTCCGTAAAATTTTTGCTGCGTTTTTTTGCTTGGAAGTAATTAGCTGGGAAAGAATATTTTTTTTATTTTATAATTAAAGTAATAAGTAGACACTGTCAACGTTATTAACTACAATATATTTCCTTCCGTCCCCTTAAGAATACCTAACCTCAATATCTTTAAGACTCAAATGCCGCTGTTACTTTTGAAAATCGAATATCTACTAAACTCTTAAGCGAATACTATGCGCAACTTTAATATGTGTTCGAACAAAATCAATTACGAGGGCTGTCTATGAAATCGTGAATAACATATTCGCTGATTAGTAAAAGAAAATATTAGAGCTTCCCTAAATTAGTTAAGAAATTAGTTACGAAATAGTTAACGAAAGATCAATGCGACATGTGTTTCAGTGAGATCCGACCAAACACTATTTATTTGAAAATTTAAGTTACTCTCCAGGGGATAAGAAGAAATGTTGACGTACAATATGAGTAACATAATGTTCGCTAGTTTCATTGAGAGATCTCGCTTTTTGTGGAGATACATGCTGTAAACTACTACCGATCACGAAGAATTTGAAAAATTCGTTATATGACATGTGATATTATACGGGACCATTTTTACTTCATTTTATAACTATTTTTAAGGCCAATGAAGTAACCTGGCAGTATAGGTCTCTGGATAAACGTTCACCGCTTGACAAAACAGTCATGACTATAATTTTTTGATATTGTTCGCTGCCCTCACTCACTTTGGCTCATTCAAGGAGGTCCAGAAAAGAACCTATCGTAATGAAGACGACGTACTTAATTTGCGAATACACCACTTCCATTGAAACGCTACACATTCAAAGAGCTGAAGCATGCCAACCACAGTCAAATTTATTCTTCGAACTGGTCGTCAAACATGAATTGTATTTGCCCATTAACGAGTACCAACATTTCTTACGAACGCCGAATAGCAGTTAAATTTCTATTTCCTCGAAAAAAACGATGAATACAAAATTTTAATACGAACCCTGCCAATAACGAAGATAATTTTGTAGGAATGAACAAATTCGATTGTGGAGCGGCTTCTTTAGCGAAGGTCAGAACGTTCAGAACAACCATTTTCTATTTACCATCTTTACAGGGTTCTTCTTTGATAGTGTGGGCGTACTGCAAAGATTGGGTAGAGTTCTATCAGCTTGGATCTCCATAGAAGCATTGAAATTAAAAAAATTAAATTCTTCAAAGAAACTACAAAGGAAATTTTACACCTGAAAAAGAAGTCATTATTTAAACTTAGCTTTGAAAATATTCCAAGAATATTTTATTTTTAAAAACAAATGCTGAGCTCGGGAATATATTTTTGAGAATTCAAAAGTTAATTGCAAAATTATAATTTATTTTTCAAAAGCTCACTGATTTTTTCGAACCACCTCGTACACACCGAGTACATCATTGACGAATTCGACCTGAATTCCACTGGTGATAAGAATATGCTTTCATGTTCGATTCTTTCAAAATATGATTTCAAAATTGCTTGTGACTTAAACCACTAGAATTATGTAAGCTACGCCATCATTAGGGGCTCTTGTTGTAATAACTCTTTTAAGAAGGTGACACATATACTTTAGCTATTTGCATATTCCTTAATTACCCTTGCATATGTGGAGGTCACTGAAAAATTTAGTTTACAGATGTTTATAACTGAGTTAACATACAAACTACGTAGTTATGTATAAACATATACCCCTGATATCGACTAAAACGCTATATTTCGACCATTATACAGATTTTTTTTTAAAGAAACCCCGGTTTTAACTGATACCTTTGGATTTTGGGATGAGATCAACAGAGTTTCACGACATGAAATTTCATTTAAGTTTTTGAATTAATAATTAAAAAAAAAGTATTTTCGAAAAAAATTATTATCAAATCAGTTTATCAGACTAAATTGAGATATAGAATTGAGAAATATTTCATGTTTCTTTCGCTAATTCAGTTTTATGTTCATTGAAATTCTTTCTCATACCTTAGCACTTACTTCTTAAGCAGCTAGCAATTACTGACTCCAATCATTATAAAAAATAATATTTGATACTTTAATAGACAATTTGTAATCCAAAAATGCACTTTTTTACATTTAAGGAACACCCTAATATACACTAATTGATTTATATGTACGCTAAGTAGTTTAATTGTCTTTGAAAAGTGTCTACACAAACCGGCATAATTTTATAAATAGTAACTGGGAAACCCCAATGTGATGACGAATTAATTTATACCCACAACCTTATTCATAGGTTTCAATGTTTGACGATGTTAATCACTAAACCGGTTTCATTTTGGCAGCAGCCCGCGACAACAACAAGAACGGAGAATTCAATTGAACACTAGATAATGAGAAATGTTTAACTGTAATTTTCGGTTAATAAGGTGAATAAATGTTATATAATAGCAATAAATTTATTTAAAAATATTTTGTTATTTGAATATAAATACGAAAAAAAGCAAAACAAAAAAAAGCAATTCAACAGCATTTTTGAATTTGTGGGGAATCCCATTTGATATTTCAAAAATCAACAAAAAAAGTATAAATACTAAGTAGGTCGCAGGTCAGTGACTTTTCATAACAAAATAAAAAATGTTCCAAAGTCAAGTGTCACCTTTCCAATTAGTATTAGCTTTTTGTCGAACTCTTGTCTTTGGTTCAATTGCCAGAAACAATTACGATGCTTATCAAAATAGCCGATTCGATAAAAAATTACTTTGGTCAGTATTATTCATGTTTCGGTCAGAAGAATAATGCAAAATAATGACATTGAACTGTGGACTAGGTTCAACGGCATAAAAACACAAATACACAGACAGTAATACTGTTCCTGAACAAATCGCTTTATAAAACATGTAAGGAAAGGCTAAGTTCGGGTGCTACCGAACATTTTAGACTCTCGCATTTTATTGATGCAATTGTATTAAGATAACACAATTTGACGCATATATTCAGCATAAAGTCCACTAGAATAACGAAAATCATCATATATAGTATATGTGGGCTGAGGTAATTCCTGAACCGATTTCACTCATTTTCTCCACCAAGGTACAATATATCCAAGACTACACGCCCACTTAATTTAGATATTTAGATATTTCACATATTACCCAATATACGCGGAATAAAGCCCACCGTATTTTTGTGAAACCTAGAATTAGGTAGGGGAAGTTATGACCCGATTTTAACCATTTTTGGTGGTACGTACAGAGACACACTATTAGAAAAAAATATTCCATCCGAATTACATTAAAGTATCTGAGAAATTGACCGATATTTTCCACAAAAAATTATCGTTAGGCACTGAGTTCTTCATGTTCGATATCGAGAGCCTTGAAAAGTTATAGTCCGATCTCAACAATTTTTCCACAAGTGATGTCACAGCTCAAATACAGTATTTGTGTAAAGTTTTATTCTGCTATCCTCATTCGTTCCTAATGTATATATTATAAAGTGAACGAATAATATGGAATTCAAAATTGAGTTATATAGAAAGAAAGTGGGCGTGGTTATTACTCGATTTCAAATATTTTTATTTTTTTTTTTTATAAAAAAGCAAAGTGAAACAGTGTTCTCAAATTCAAAATTGAGTTATATAGAAAGAAAGTGGGCGTGGTTATTACTCGATTTCAAATATTTTTATATTTTTTTTTATAAAAAGAGCAATGTTAAGCAGTGTTCTCAACACGTAAGTTGCTCAATCAGTTTGCACAGCCTTATACGTTTTTTTTTTTGAAGTATATGGAATTACAATTCTCAGGAATTAGGCAAAGGTTTTTAAGACATCTGACCTCACAGTTAATTCATCAGTCGGAAAGAGGGTTTTTGTTTTCATCCACCACTAAAATGTAAGATAAATGAGAGTAAATCATAAGACGTTTTCCAAAATATTTTGTTATAAACACACTAACTTTCAAAGTGATAATTTTTTATTCATTTTTCTTGCTGTTATACATTAAGTATTATACTTAAATATCATTATATTGCGAATCATTTTTTTTTTTTAATTCTTCTCAAGGATTGGATGACGTTATGTGTAGATGTAAGTCATATGGATTTATTAACATTACATACTATGTGCATGTATCTTACTATTTTGAAAATTTAGCATAATTATTTTTTTAGTTTTCTGTAAGTTGGATAAAGTTTTATGCGAGTGCGATTAAATTTTTAAAAATTGTAAAATGTACATATCTTATTTAATGCAAGCAATTCTCTTTTCATAAGCTTCTCCATTTTTACAAACGTTCGCTGTTTTTGCTATTTGTTTGTGTCAGACTATATGTTTTTTCTTTCTTAATAACAATATGTATTGTATTACTTAATATGTCTTCCAGTGTTAACTCACTTTCAAATTTTTCAGCTTAATTCCTTATTTAAGTCTTAAACATCTTAAAACTTATCATTAAACACACGAATTTTCTCTTTAAAACATTTCAATTAACAATCTGACGCACAATATCCGGTGGCAGCATGAAGTTGTTCTTCCTCAACGGTATATCGCTGAGCTGTCGGTCGATCGGTTGGCGTGTATCATATAGAGATGGTGATTGACAGATAATGGCGAAGGTGCCAAAAACACATGACAACGTAAATGTCCAGAGAAAGAAACGATCCAATACCATCGATACGAACTTCCAGTCCTCGACGATCTGGTATAGAAAGGAAGATAAAAAAAGAAAATTATGTTATTAATTAATTATCAATTTTTTATTGAGAGAAAAAGTTAGAAGCACTCCATGACTCTAATAGTAATGGAATTTCAAGGTTAGATTGAAGCTTTCCCTTAAATCTAAAAAGTTTCTTAAACAATATATTATATCTTTATATTGTATATACATAAAGAGGTTTTCAATAGGCACGCTACAAAAGTAGATCTATAGGGACAAACGACGCCATATTTTTGCCGCTCTTTTGACATTTCTCTTCAGTAAAGTTTACCAGTAAGGAAAGATATACGATCCAACAACGAGTCGAAATTATTAAATTTTGCTATTGAAATTCGGAGTCAGGGGCCTGAACTTTAAGAGCACTACGTCCAATTTATGTTCGGCTCATTTCTAGCTGATCGGCAATAAGCAAACTATGCGTTATTGGTCAGGCACACGTACTCCATGAGTCACCATTGCATCCCGAAAAAATTACGGTATGGTGCGTTTTATGGGCCGTCGGCGTTTCTGAGCCATACTTCTTCCGTGATGATCAAACCGGCACATTACTGTGAATGGGAATCGCTACCGCTCAATGATAACCGAATATTTTTGCCCAGAATTGGATGATATCGACTTGGACAATATGTGGTTCTAATAGTACGGCGCCACACAGCGAATCTCACATTCGATTTAGGTTTGGTGAACGTGTTATCTAACGAAATGGCCAAGTCAATTGTCTATGGTCTATGCCAATAAGCCAGTAACGATTGATGAACTTCCTACGAATATCGAGCAGTATCGGCCGATTTATGCTTGACCACCGCCGAAAATTGAGTCCCCGTCGTGGCTATTTAAAAGAGAGTTCCATACATAATGGCATCGAATGTACTTTCACAGGAATAAAGAATGTCATCGATATCCCAAACCGTTTTTGTTTTATTTGTAACGCTCTTATTCAAAAACCCTTTATATGTAAAATTTTTAAGTGTGACGAGAACGACGTTGTTGTTCTTAAATTATTCTAAAAATTGCTGCCGGGAATATAATTCTAATCCGTTCTGATTACGAAACTCGATGGTATTACGGGTCTGCAACCGCTGTGGTATAAAGTTGATAAATAGAAACACTCTCATCGTAGAATGATATGAAAGATAATACCATATTTTACATCAGTTAATATAGAAATATATACTCCAAATGTTTTTACACTTGCTTGGACTAGATTTTGAGTGTTGGAGAGAAATTGTTTCCGGTTTCCTTAGAAACATTGGACATTATTTCTCTTGACTTAGTGCTGTTTTCAAACTGAAGTGTAACTGCCTTCTTCAAAATATTTGCAGTTGAAATTTAATAAATAAATGAATAAATAGCTAAAGTAAATCCTTGTAAGTGCAGGCAGCAGTAAAGTTATGACTATAAATCATAAATTAAGTTTAAATCACGCTGCTTTACGAACTCGTCGATTTCCTAGTTGTTGTACATATAGAATATATACAAGAGAGTGATTGTGCGCCACCAATCGAAATCCCCTTAAGCAATCAATAAACTGACGACCGAAATGAAAATAAATCTTAGAACGTTTCTAAACACCTCCACGTAATACATCTCTCACGCTCCAGCAGCTCGACTTCCGCGCATTGAAATATGTTTAATATTTTATCGTAAATATTACTATTGTATTTGCAGGGTGTTATTCATAAAAAATGATAATAGCAGTAAAGAGAGAGGAGACAACAAACACACTACCAACAATAAATAAATCGCGTGTATTACAGCAATAACAAATTAATGCCACAAACCACTAAAGAGGCAGATATAAAAAATAGTAAACCAATAACGCGGAGATAAACAAATAAGCATCGTAAAAAAGCAATAAACAAACAGAAACTAAGCAAATAAATAAAGAAGCGAGATGCTTATAAAATCAGTGAATGTTTAAGTCTTTTGCTGGGGCAGTATAAAAACGAAAACGAAGTCACAGCTTTTGCTGTCAATAATAAATAATATTCAACATCAGCGTGTTATATGTATGTATATGTAAATATTTTCTTCTTTATTACTTGGAATACTCACCTCATTATCCTTGTCGGCATCTTTAATGTGCTGCGCAATAAAACGCACCGCACGTAATGCCTGCAGCACCTCGGGTGTCAAATTGCGCGGTATCACATTGTCAGAATCTAGCGCGAATGAAAAGCGAAGCACAGAAAAGGGATGTTAACAACATTTAGTTGAGGTTAATTTTAAAAATAAAAGTATTTTTCTATTTCAGAAGGAAGACAAGTTAGGAGATTAGTAAACAAAGTTAAGTATTACACCATTTCGAGGAATTAATTGCAGGAATCTTTAAAACTACGAAGAATAATATCCACCAAATATCCTAGTCTTCGCTATATCTGGGTCAGAGAAACTAAGTAAGTACCAAAGCTCCAAAGGAACTATGTAAGTACCATAACTCCAAGATAGTTGACAGCAGTAGCAGTTTTAAATGGATTTATAACGATTTAGCGCTTTTTGTTACTTGAGAACTTTGAAAAATAACATACAAACCAGTTCTCATCTTACTCACCAATTATAGTTTAATACTAAAACAACAAAACACTCACCAATCGAATTCTGTACACCATTATCATACGGCCCCTCCTGGCTGTCCTTGAACTCACTAGGAAAATCGCTAATACTATCGCTGCTTGCATTTGAATTCCATAAGAATAATGAAATAACAGTAAAAAGGTATTACAGTTATAGTTTAGTTTATACATACATACATTAATTACAATTACTATAAATATCAGATCTACTAGTAGTAAGTTATACAGTGCGTATGAGTAACCTGCAGGCATAAAGGAGCTTTAAGTAAATAAGTATTGGAATAGAGTTGCCATACCGAATAAATTTCAAATAAGTTTAATATGTATACTGAAATAATTAAATCTCACCGCACATCAATTTCATTTGTATAACCATTACTGGGTGTGGAATCATCATAGTCAGGCAATGTATACTGCGTACGACGCATCATCATCAATTTCGGCATGAAGTGTAAAAATAATTTACGCACAAGTGGCGACATTTTATGCGTTGACGGGGATCTAAATTAATGTAATAAAAATATATTTCAGTTTTAATATACACACTCATAAATATATATATGTTCTATTATGCTACACAACTGAAAATTTTCTGTTTAAATTAATTATCATATTTTTTCTATATACATATAAGTACATATATGTATTTATGACTTACCTAAAGTGTATATTTAATACACATACCGTTGTCCATACGGACAACGAGACCAGTATCATGGTAAATAGCAGATATTTGCCTAGCAGCGGTACGGCCAATGATGTTGGCGGAATAATTTCGGCCAACAGCAAGAAGAACACAGTCAACGAGACAAGAATTGAAATACATAACGTAACCTGTCAACGAAATTCAAGTGTAGAGTTTTCTTCTACATACAAGCTCATACAAGTTGTATACTCTTTTGTACAGTGTAATTGTTTTTTCAAAAATATGTTCGGTTTTATCCTTTCTTTGTAATTTTTATACTCTCGCAACAAAGTTGCTAAGAGTAGATTTGGAATCCGGATGTATGTCCGTCCGTCTGTGCAAGCGATAACTTGAGTAAAAAAGGAGATATCCTAATGAAACTTGGTACAGATATTCCTTAGCACCATGAGACGGTTGGTATTGAAATTTGCAAAATCGTCAAAATCGGACCACTGCCACGCCCACAAAATGGCGAAACCGAAAACACATAAAGTGTCATAACTATGCTATGGTACGAAAGATCGCACTAGGAAAAGCCATATTTGGATGTAATTTTTTTGGGGAAGTGAGCGTGGCGCCGCCTCCAAATAGGTTTTGTGTATATATCTTGCAAACCAATAAAGCTATATCAACCAAACTTTCTGGAGTCGGTTCCCTTACGTACCCCACCATACACCATGAAAATAGTGCGTTAACTCACTACGTCAGAAGCACTAAATTTTACAGAAGAAATAGCAGAAAGAAGCTGCACTCAGTTTTTTTTACAAAATTAAAAATGGGCGTGGCATCGCCCACTTATGGGTCAAAAACCATATCTCAGGAACTACTCGACAGATTTCAATGAAATTGGATATATAATATTTTCTTGATACGCTGATGACACGTGTGGAAAAGCATGAATTCGGTTCACAACAACGACAACTTCCCATATAACTCAATTTTGAATTCCATCTTATTCCTTCACTTTATAATATATATATAAGGAAAACTTTGTACAAATACTCTAGCGCCCATAGATTATATGATCGGTGGTATCACTTGTCGAAATCGGACTATAACTTTTCAATGCCCCGGATATCGAATATGAAGAACTCCGTGCCTTATGGTAATTTTTCACCTAAAATGTCGGTAAATCCCTCAAATATCTTAATTTAATTCTTCTAATAGTGTATCTCTGTTCCAGAAATAAGTCATAACTTCCCCTACGTCCCATATACTTAATATTAGGGGCTTCAAACTTTCAATGGACTTTATATTATATATGTATATGCCGAATATGTGAGTCAAATTGTATGTTATCTCAATAAAAATATAGCAATAAAGTGCGAGAGTATAAAATGTGCAGTTGCACCCGAACTTAGTCTTTCCTTACTTGTTTTAAGATTTCTTTTTGTTTTTTTTTTTTGCAAATATTAGAGCTTTCTAAATTTATAAAATCCACCTCACAAACAAGCAAATAAACAAGCAAACTGTTTTACACTCAAACCAACAATTATACATACAGTACGTAAGGTCAAACCATTTCAACAAAATCGAAAAATATATAACAAATAATAGCGTATTCATTGCCAATTGTAAACTTAGACCAACTAGTTACTCAACAAATCAAAAAACGAACACAAAGGAAAGCACAAAACAGTTAAAAATTTGTGGTTACAATTTCAAGGAATTTTCATACAAATACAAAGACAAATCATGGAGTATTTAGCAATCACAAAAAAATTATTATTTATTTTTGTAAATTTGTTTTTGTAATATTTTTTTAAATTATTGCTAAAAGTCGTCCGCATGAACTGTTCTTTTCTAATCCCTTCTATTTTTTTAAATAATAATTTAATTTAGTTTTGAGTAAAAAACAAAATGTACATACAAACATACATTCGATACAGGAACTGAAAATGCTTGTTTGGTGTCTTTCTTTAGCATAAAATAACCTTATTTACACAAATTAAGCAAATCATTTCATTAACAAATTTATTTGTTCACTTTTGTCTTAGCTATCTACTTGTTAAGCACATACAATTTACTAATCAAATTATAGAATCTACTTACTTATATATTAGCTACCGAACTACTCAAATAACTTTTGAATGTAATGCAGAATTAGGAGAAGTTTCTTTATGGCAGTATAAGACGAAATATCTCCAGTCATCCAACAAACAGTCAACGCGTTCGCGTCTTGGATCTATTGGAACCAGTATTAACAACACCAACAATGTCATCCTCGAAATATAACGCAGAATCACTCTTGTCAACAGGTGCTACTTTGACTGAGTAAGCAATTGAAAAGTAAAGTCCTCTCTCGACGAACAAAAATCAAACTCTACAAGTCCCTCATCATTCCCGTCATACTTTACAGTGCAGAAGCGTGGACATTCGATGGAACGGCACTAGGAATTTCGAGAGAAAGGTTTTGTGGAAAATTTACGAACCCTTAAACATTGGCAACAACGGCGAATACCGCAAACGATGGAACGATGGAACGATGAGCTGTATGAGTTATACGAAGCCATTGACATAGTTCAGGGAATAAAATGACAGCGGCTACGCTGGCTAGGTCATGTTGTCCGAATGGACGAAAACACTCCACTTTGAAAGTGTTCAATGCAGTACCCCCTTTTCAAAGCCAATAAAGAGGAAGACATCCACTACGTTGGAAATACCAGGTGGTGGGCCATCAAACATGGCACTATTAACAACTTGATCTCGCCTGCCTTCCTGCTTATCCTCCCTTGAAAATCATTTTGAGAAGTAACATAAAGCCAAGTTGGTATACATTTTCAGATGTCACGTGGTGTGAAATCTTTTAGTGTCGCGAGAGGCCCCGTTTGTTTAGCATTTGAGTGGTTACGTTGCCAATCTAAATTGACGGAAGGTCAAGGTAGAGGTCGCGTAAGCAAGGCGTATTTCGAATTCAAGGAACTTCAAGAAGTCAGGGAGTACTGATCTCTGGATCATGTTTTACCCCAAGCTCATAACCGAATATAATATTTTTCCCTAATCTGATTGCTTGTTTGCCGAATTATATTTTTTATATATAGATCTTGCTGATGCCAGGAAGTACTCAGCGAACTCAGCCCTTCCTCACTTGTTATTAATATATTTTTATCGATCTTCCGGTGAACGAAATAGTAGCTTAATAGCTTTATATTTTACTAGCTAAAACAAATTCATTCACATTGTAAACAACAACATTAAGGAAATATTTGTATACCAAAAAAAAACAATAACAACACAAATGAAACAACTTACAAGCAATGGAATTTCAACTTACAAAACACTAATATTCCCCCAATTTCCTTTCCAACATTTCTTATACAAAGTAACACCTGCTTTTGCTTATTATGATTTATTTGCTACACAAAAACAACAAAAAATATGTATATATAAAATTCTCAACAAAAATTATACATACATACAAATTTAAACTGTCAAAATATTTAAATACCAGCCAAAAAACTACAATCAAAACTGCGGCGCTACAGCGAGCAAACCAACCGATCTCAGCTTACTTGTTTGTATGCATGTAGGTAAGTATGTAAATGTATTGGAATTATTATATCCCAACAAACACTGGAATTGAAATTCTCAAACGTTGGAGAAAATATTAATTTTCAATTTGAAGTTCAACATTTATGCAAATTGAAAGACAACATTTTCTCAAACGGTTCTCAAAGTCTATTTCTCAAATCTGTTTCCAACATTTTACAATTTGAAAGCCAACATTTTCTCAAAGGTTATTTCTCAAATTTGTTTCCAACATTTTACAATTTGAGAAAAACCACTTTCTCAAATATTTGGCATTCCGTTTCATTCCTTTCAATAATCAGCCAATCATCTGTCAAAAAGTATTCATAATTAAAAAAACGTAATCGTGATGTGCAGCAATTTTGAAGAATAAAAGTGAGAGAAAGTATAATATTATAAATATTTGTTATAATTGTGATATTTCGAACCGAAAATGCATACTACAAAGAAAATAAAAAGTGAAGTGAATCAGATATTTGACTTGCTCACAGATAGTGATGGAGTAGGGAAAAATAAAAGCCTGGAGATCCCATGTGTAGATGCGGCTATGGAGGAAAGTCCTTCTACTTCCAATAGGGTGGAATATGAGTTTAGTGATATAGAAAGTGAAGATTCCGTATATGAGGAATCCAACCTAAACGTGACAAACACTTCAGTTAGGAAAGAGCTAGCGGAGTGGGCGGTCAAATTGAATATTTCCACCGTTGCAACTAGTAGTCTGTTAGGAATTCTACAAAAATATATTAGAGATATTCCAAAGGATGCACGAACTTTAAAGTGTACTCCTAAGATTCCACCCATAGAGAAAATGGGAACAGGAGAGTATATATTCACTACGGCATAGAAGACTCTGACAGATTTTTTATTGAGGAAATCATTTGATTCCACCGAAATTCATCTCAACATTAATATTGATGGCCTTCCACTCGCAAAAAGTTCTAATTTGCAAGCTTGGCCAATTTTAATAAATGTAAATGGGGAACCAGTTGTCATGGTTGTGGGAGCATATTGCGGAAATAGTAAGGCACTCTGCCCGAACATCTTCTTGCAACGATTTGTGGATGAGTTGTTGTACTTATTAGAACATGGTTTAAACTTCAATGGTAAACATTTTTCAATTTATTGCCGGTCTTTTATTTGTGATGCTCAGCAAGATCCTATGTATTGGGTGTTAAAGGACACACTGGCTTTTTTGTTGCATAAAATGCACTCAAAAAAGGCGAATCTGTTGGACATCGGATAATTTTCCGTAGTGAAATCTATCCTAATAGAACAGATGCAGATTTTCGCTCACGAAGTAATGTAAATCATCATAAAATATTGGACCAAATAGCTATTGAAAAGTTACCAATCGACATTGTGAAGTCATTTCCATATGACTATATGCATGTGGTGTGTTTAGGTATCATGAAAAGCTTACTTCTTGGCTGGATTAGGCACAAAAATAGATTGTATTCTTTAAAACCAGCCCAAATTAATTCATTAAATTCTAAAATATTCTTTAAGCAATCAGGTTCCCAAAGAATTTGCTCGACATCCACGTACCCTACAAGAAATTGAGAGGTTTAAGGCTACAGAACTAAGGCAGTTTCTATTATATACCGGAATTGTTTTACTAGCTGATATTTTAGACGCTGAAAGGTACAATCACTTTCTGCTACTTAGTTTGGGTATGCGAATTTTATTAAATGAAACCTCTTGCATCGAAAATAATGAGTGTGCGAAAATTCTTTTAAGTGAATTCGTCAAAAACATTTCTAGACTTTATGACGATTCATTCTTAACTTTTAACTTCCACTGTCTTACTCATTTACATTCTGATGCATTAAATTATGGAGGATTAGAATCTATTAGCGCATTTAAGTTCGAGAACTTTTTGTCCAAGCTTAAACGTAAATGTAATAGTAAAACTCATATTGCTGCCCAAATTTATAATCGTTTAGTTGAGGAAAGTTTGTTCAGTAATGATAATTTTGAGGTTGCAAATGTAAAGCAAAATCAGCCAATGAAATCAATAAATACAAATTCATTTATTTATCCTTAAAAATGCTGATAATTTTTACAACATAAAAATAAGATTTTTAAAGTCATACATTTTTCACAGGAAAATGGTGTATCAAAAATTTCATCCGTGGAAGTTATCAATTTGAATGACTTTTTATTACACCAATAAAATCATCAAACTTTAATATAAGATATTGCTCTGCTTTACAATTTTCAAGTTGCGTCTATCAGCATTTAGCGGAAGAAATATCACAAAAAATGATCTTGTAGTAATTTTGAATGTAGTCAATATGTATTTATTCCTCTTATTCACAATTAGATGTATTTCAATAGCTCGTTTATATCGATTGGATGTGACCAAACCACTAAATCAAGCAAGTAGTTAATACTATATCGTTTTTTTTGAAGTGGTTTTAACATTTTAATTAAATCGTAGATTTTGACGACTTAAGTAGCAAACTGGATAGTCTGGATAAGAAGGTAGAAGATTTGTTAAAAGGTACATACATATACTTATATAGTTATTGTACATATGCATATGATAATTTCGATAATTTCAGAACATCATACAACTCAAAAGCTTCTGAAGAGAGTATTGGAAGAAGTTAAATCGACCTCATATAATGCTACAAAAAAAAGAAATAAAATTTTGCCACAAAAACCTTTTGCAGAAGCGCATGATTTCGCTACTTTTGAAGACAAAATTCAATCTTCCGAAACAAAATTTAACGATTTGGTAAATTCTCATTTATATTATTACATCAATAATTTGTCTATATATTTTTATAGGTGGCTGAATTGCAAATGATAATAGCATCCAATTCGAGCAAATTTGTTAAAATGGCTTGGCGAAAAGTTTTTACGGACGATGTTGCCCAGATATACTCCTGGAAAGGAACGAAGACGAAAAATCGGCAAAAGCACTTAGTGTGACGACAGCATTAAGGCGTAATATTTATTTTATTGCTTTATTTTTATTTGTAATTTTTTCCTATTATAGAGGCATACCATCAAAAATTCCCTACCGCTGCCACGGATATGGAATTCGAGCGGACTACATTGAATTTTTTCCAACACGCCAGCAATAGAATAAAAAAAAGAATTGAATACGAAAACAAAAAGCATATGTCATCGGTAATCGTAGATTAATTAGTTCTTATATTATTGCGCGGCAATTTTAAATTTAATTTTGTAAGTTGTAATTGGATTATTCTTAAGTTTTGTACTGAAATTAACTTTTTCGTTTGTTTCCTTATCTTAAGAATGTACATTATTTTCGTTAATTTAAATTAAAAAATGAATTTTTGTAACGTTACCATGTTATTTATTGTTTAATAAAATTTATGTATATATGTATATGTACTGCGTACAATATACCAAATTAAATTATAAATTCTTATATAAATAAAAATTAATTTCAATACTTAATTTCAACCAGTTCTTATTTTTAAATCAGTGGCAACTTCAATTAATGTAATTGGAATTCGTTCCATTCCTCTCGTTTCATATTTGAGAAAATGTTGGAGATTTTGACATTCTCAAATTGAGAACAAAGGAAAATTTCATATTAAAAATGTGCCTTTTTGTTTGAGAATGGCTTTGTTTTCAAATTGAAATGACTTAGAGAACAAACGTTTGAGATTTGAAATTAAGGTTGATTCTCAAACGCATCTCAATTTGAGAATCAACAAAAATGTTCGTTGGGATGCGTGTTCATCTTGTGCTGTAGATATGCGCGTGTGTGTGTGTGGTAATATTGATGGCTATGCCTTTGAAAGGATGAGTATTTTACTTAATTTGTGTGAATAATGATATTTATTTTCGAATAATCTGATATTTTTTGTTTTTGTAATTTTTGATTTTCGATGAAATTACGTTATGAGATTTCATTACTTCTATTAAGCATAGCGCGTACTTTTATACAGCTCTACCCTTGGTAGAAAAGCTGTTGGTAATGTAACTCGATACTTGAGAGTGCTGGAAGTACGCCTATGCTTAATTTTTCTCAGCCGAGCAATTGTGAACTAAGTATGCGGCACTAAAAAATGATTAAAATGCAAAAAAAGAGTATAGAGTGCATATGCTAATGAAATTTGAGAGACTAAGCTACGCAAATGTAGAAAAATAGTTTTTAATTATTTAGAGTTAGTATTTGGATGAAAAATTGCAAAAAGTTGAGTATTAAGAGGTTAAAATATTTCAGTTATTTCAAAAATTAGTTTTGTTAGCTATATTTGTGATTTTCTAAGTCATTTTATTAGTTTTAGTAAGCTAAAAAAATTAATTAATTAATTAATATGTTTAAAAAATATATTATTGTGAATATGTTATCATTTATTTAACAATAAAGAATATATTATTTTATTATAATATTACTATTAACAATTCATTTTGTATTTTGCTTATCACATTTTTTTATCGTTTTTATGAAGGTATTGGAAAAAATATAAAAAAAATGTTTTTTTTCCAAAATATTTTTTACTTTTATTTCATCTATCTATTTTTTATTAGACACAAAACATTCTTATTTATTATAATTTGTTTCAGCATAAATAACTATATACAAACCAAAAATGAATAATTCGCGTTTCATGTAAAGTACCGTTATTTTAATATTAGTAAGTTATTTTCCGAACAGTTATGCAGTTAGAATAAATCTAAATCCTTTCGACTATATTTTCCAATGCAGTGATAGTGTCTTTAGAAAGCAAGTACAGTATTTGAAGGGTATAAGTGTATTAGAGATAGTTTTAAAGAGATCGCATGCAATATAAAGCATTTTTAAGTAGTACAATAAACATTATAAAAAGTAAAAAACTCGTATTCCATTCCAAATATTATATTGAATACAAATATTAATTGAATTACTAAACATGCTTAAAACACTAATATACAAATGGAAAGTTTATTTATAACAAATATTAAAAATTCTGAGAAATTAAATTCTCTATTCTAAAAATTCCCAACAACTTTCCCGCCAACCGGCAGTATATATTTAATTAAAGAATTTTATATATTTTACAGAATTTGTTACCTTCTCGCCGGAATCGCTGGGCAAATAAAATACCAACACCGTTAAAAATGTCAATGCAACACAGGGCACAATTAAATTAACGGTATAAAACAGTGTTTTGCGACGCATGGTGAGCTTAAATGTAATATCTGTGAAAAATATATGTAAAAATGTATTGAAAATACTTTAAAATGCATTTGTTATAAAATATATACAATATTCATTTTTTTAAGTAAAATTTTTTTTAAGTAAAATCTTTAAATTAATTGCGGCAAATACTTTGGCTGTAATAATACAATCATTGATATACTATGTTTATCTTGGTCTTACCAGAAAACGGTTCCAATGTGTCTGGATAGTATTCCTCATTCTTAGTTGCAGGAACTTCGAGTATGTCCCATTCGACCGATAAGTAAAATTCACTTAAATCAATTCCAATTTGCACGAGATTACTACCAGGAACCTATGTACGAATCAAAGATCAAAAACAAATATTAAGAAATTCCAAAAATTAGGTTATGAGAAAATAATAAGAAAATAATAAACCGTTCTAATAAAAGAGCCTGAAAAATGGGAAGGCTTCATACCAAATCCAAGGATCATGATTTAGAATATATCCTCAATCTTTGTCAAATTCACGATTTTCACAATTTTTCCTTATCTGCTTTACAACTAATTTTACATATTTTACAACGTCCTCCATTTGTGAGACTTTGAACTTCTTAGAACAATTGGGGTGTAAGTCCATTAGCGCATTATAATTGATACAAATTTCGATAATATATTATGAAATGGCGAAAGTTGTACACAGAAAAATCCTATGAAGTAGTATTGTCGTTTCTTCTTTGATTTCCTTTAAATAATATGGAGGATGGAATCATATGTCGAAGTTCACGTAAGTGAGGAAAGTTTCTGATTGTCATTCACTTAGGAATGGTCAGGAACGATTCTTTTGCATGTGGCTCAAGCAGCTCACGACTTCCTGTCTTAGACCAAGTATCCTCTGGGTGGCCAACAGACATCCGTTTGGAGGCGAGCTAAAGTGAAAAGGCGATTCCCGCTTATGCGGTTGTGATAATAACCAATGAACAGGAAGCAACATCCTCGGATAAGGAACCCCAATATTGATGACGACCACTGCAAACGTATTAAAGACTATACGATTCCCGCTTATGCGGTTGTGCGTAGGGTTTGGGACCCACCACATAAAAACGAATAACCAATGAACAGGAAGCAACATCCTCGGATAAGGAACCTCAGTTTTGATGACGACCACTACAAACGTATTAAAGACTATGATTAAGGGCATGCCCGACGATTGGAATCTCAGTGTACTCTGCCCAATCCACCAAAAGGGAGACCCCACAATCTGCACCAATTACCGTGGGATAAGCCTCTTTAACATCGCTTATAAGGATCTATCGAGCGTACTGTATGAAAGACTAAAGCCCACCGTTAACAAACTATTTGGGCCTTATCAGTGTGGCCCGTGAAAAGAGGAACGACACACACCATCTCTTTGTCGATTTGCACGAAAAGGAGTTGTCTCTACGCCGCTATGTCTGAATTTGGTATCCTTGCAAAATTAATACGGTCGTGTAAGCTGACGTTGAGCAACACCAAAAGCTCCGTCAGGATCGGGAAGGACCTCTCCGAGCCGTTCGATACCAAACGAGGTTTCAGACAAAGTGACTCACTATCGTGTGACTTCTTTAACCTGTTGCTGGATAAAATAATACGAGCTGCAGAGCTAAATAGAGAAGGTTCAATTTTCTATAAAAGTGTACAGCTGCTGGCATACGGCGATGATATCGATATCATTGGAAACAACACCCGCGCCGTTAGTTCTGCTTTTTTCAGACTGGATAGGAAAGCGGAGCGAATGAGTCTGGTGGTGAACGAGGACAAGACGAAATATCTCCTGTCATCAAACAAATAGTCCTCGCATTCGCGTCTTGACTCCCACGTCACTGTCATAACTTTGAAGTTGTAGATAATTTCGTTTGTCTGGGAACCAGCATTAACAGCAATAACAAAGTCAGCCTGGAAATCCAACGCAGAATCACTCTTGCCAACAGGTGCTACTTTGGGCTGAGTAGGCAATTGAAAAGTAAAGTCCTCTCTCGACGAACAAAAACTAAACTCTATCAACATCCGATGAGGCGACACTAAGAGTTTTCGAGAGAAAGGTTTTGCGGAAGATTTATGGTCCCTTAAACATTGGCAACGAATATACGAATACCGCAGAAGATGGAATGATGAACTGTATGTGTTATTCGACGACACTGACATAGTCCAGCGAATAAAAAGACAGCGGCTACGCTGGCTAGGTCATGTTGTTCGAATGGACGAAAGTACTCCAGCTCTGGAAGTGTTCCATGCAGTACCCGCTGGTGGAAGCCGAGGAAGAGGGAGGCCTCCACTCCGATGGAAGGACCAGAAGGACCTGTGTTCACTTGGTATTACCAATTGGCGCCAAAAGGAGAGATGCGTGGCGCGCTGTTGTGGACTCGGCTATAACCCCGTAAGCGGTGTCTAAGCCAGTCAAGAAGAAGAAGAATATTTTCTCTCTGATCAACAATCTTAACCGAAGAGGACGGGACTTTGATAAAGTGTCTCTAAAAGCATTTTGATCATTCACGAAGTTCTGCTTCGATTCAGACTTGAGATATTTGGATTAGATGAATAATTAGATTGTACTTTGAACGAAAACTAGACGACACCATTTTAAATTCCATCAGGTTCTTTAATGAATAAATCAAATATCAATGAAGATATACGAATAAACCGTATCACAAATAAGCTCTCTAATGTATGGAGACGTTTATCTAATAATGGTCGATTAAATTTTAAAAAGGATTTAAGTCACCAGATGCCAAATACGTGGCTATGGCTATATTTGATTTTGTACCAAAAATATTGGTTTTCACTAGCAATAATATATTCATTCCTAACATAATGATTTTGGCATAATACTATAGGTATGTATGTATATCGGTCAGCATGTAACATTTTTTATTGAAATTAAGTATTTTCTTGGCTACAATGGTTGGTTTAACGTCGAAAATTTATAAAATTGTATCAGATCTTGTACTATACCCCATATATATTTACCTAGTACAAATGATTTCCATCTCTCTAGTCGACTTTATTCCAGCTTGTTCAACTTGTTTATATTAACATTTTTTTTACATACATACATATATTTCTTTTTTTCGGTTTACACTGAGTCATTTATACATTTGTTGTGCTCTTTAAGTTGAACTTTTCACCAACTTCTACCACACTTTATTGTTCAGGAACGCATATTCCCCCTTGGAGTAGCACCTCGTCAGTTGAGAGAACAAAATATTTAACAAAGCAAAATGTTAACGGAAAAATTCAATCAAGCAAAGTTAAACTGGAACCTGTGGCCCAAACCGGGCAAGCAAATCAAACAGAAACTCCACCAAAGCAAGCTTACCGCCACTTTATTTATTACCATATAAATATGGATGCATATGTAACTGTAACATCTGCTAGTTTGCCAGTATTTGTGCGTTTGTGGCGCATAAATTGCAAATTGTGGTGCGAGTACATTGCCATGGCTGCAAGTTGAAACGTAACCTAGGAGACGTACAGCGCAATATATATTCGCTTTAAATGTATCTACGATTGTTTGTATGCATTTGACAAACAAAAAATAATCATACAAATAAATAATAATAAAAATAAGTAAAAATAAAGAATAAAAAACGAATAGTTAGAGCAGCATGGCAAAAGTTAAACAACAATAAAAATACAAGCGAAAAATAAAAGTTACTTCATTCTGTAACATTGTGGCTTGCTGCAGCTTTGCTTTCAGCCCCTTGCCAACGCAATGCTTGCACTCACCTGATCCAAATGCTTCAAATCCACTTGTGCACCGTTGTATGTCCATGAACCGAATTTCATGAAGCAAATTTGCTCATCGTAAGGAAAATATTCGACATTCATTTCGCAAGAGGACTTGTAGATAGCTGGCGGCTCCCAAAAGACCTCGCCGGTGTATTTTAGTGTTGCCTTTGTCATGAGTGTTACCTGTGGAAAGTGCGCACATAGGCGGACATATACATACACATACATAGTGAATATAAAAAATTTAATACAATTTTTTTAAAATATTAAAGAATAAAATATATGTAATATTGTATTTACGTTATACATTTGTATTTATTCATTTTTATTCTAATTATTATTTTTATTTTTAATATGTAAATTACTATTTAATTATTACATGTATTAATTACTCACCTCATAGTTACCATCCCAGTTGTTATATAACACTATATCCGGCACCCAAATATGTTCGGATGGCACATAAAGTTGTTCAACACCACCGTACTCTTCAGGGTCCCATCGCAATTTGTAATCGAACCAACGCTTGTTGTTTTTAAAAAAGTTAAATGTCAATACTTTTAAAAAGCATAGCTTTTGAATGATTGTTTAACGCAGTCAAGATATGTGTATTAGAGCTCTTGGTATTCGACTAATCGACTAACCGAATTAACCGAATATGGCATTATTCGAATAATGGCTTGCATATTAGGATAGTCGTCAGTCATCGACTATTCGATTAACCGCTCATTTTTGACTATTCGGTTAACCGTTCGTTGTCGACTATTCGAATAGTGCAAGTTCATTAATTTTCTTTTTTTTGTATTGAAAAAAGTTAAACATCAAAACTAACAAAAAACTTGCTTTAAAATACAAAAATAACAATGATTTCACGGGGGAACCATTAAGTAATGACAAAATAGTTTTTAGCCATTTCTTCTGAGCGAATGTATTAAATCAGTATTTTTCATAAAACGATTATTTTGATATAAGACAGTTAAAAGGTTAACATTTGTTGGTTGCAAGCAGCTTCGCAGCTTCTATGTGGTGTCATAATTCTCCAGCATTAAAGAACGTCCTCTCTGATTCTAATGCAGTGGCTGGAATGCGGAAACTTTAAAAAATCAAAGGCTGTTTGGATTTCAAACAATTTTTTTTTATTCGCATAGTGACAGTATAAGTATTCGAATAACCGCAGTAGAACGACTATTCGAATAGTCGTAACATTGCGTATTGCATTAATATTCGTACGGTTACAAACCGGATATTCGAATAATCGGTTTTCAGGTTAATCGAATAATTTTAAGAGCCCTAATGTCTATGGTTGCTAAATATTCTCTAGCAGTAAAAAATAGTATACATATATTTAAACACATTTATTCTGTATAATATAGACCCTACAGAAATAAAAATTAGGGATTACACAGCTCTAGAACTCTAGAACTTCAAAAGTGTTTTGAATAATATACATTCCAAGTATTTTTTTAAGATGGATGAGAAGGCTAGACGCTCCAGACAGATTTATGGACACCATTGGAAATTTATCTTGAAAAAAGTTTTGCTAATTTGAGCAGTATTATCAAACAATTGTATCTATATTATAGGGATATAATACATCGCGTTTTATTTACATAGATAAATAGAATTGTCTTCGAAGCATTTAATTCTTCCGTTGTTCCTCCGAAAAAATCTTGATTGAAGTGATTTTTCGACTATAGAATATGCTAAGTAAAGATCCTCTTCTTCGTACACTTTTTCCAGTCCGTCAAACGGAGTCCTGAGTTAAGAGGTTCGGATTTATTATCATCTCCTCTAATTTGCTGATCAAATTGGAAAATTGTTTTTAGAAATGTATCGGGCATCGGTCAATACTTGCCCAACTGAAGTGACAAACCTTTGGAAACATCATTATTAGCGTCAGTCTGTTAAAAATCTTTGTGAAGGTCTTTTATTAAAAGAAGCATTTTTCTTTGCTCTTGTTAATATTTTCTCTATTAATACAACAATAATAAGATGATCTGATGGATTTAAGCAGAGTTCGAAAAAAGATAGGCTTTCAGTTTTCAACTTTTAAGATCTTGGTATCCATATGGTAA
This sequence comes from Zeugodacus tau, assembly GCA_031772095.1. Classification (NCBI taxonomy): domain Eukaryota; kingdom Metazoa; phylum Arthropoda; class Insecta; order Diptera; family Tephritidae; genus Zeugodacus; species Zeugodacus tau. The sequence goes on along the minus strand of CM062649.1, from coordinate 26,758,283 downwards.
ATAAAGAAGTAGAGGTCAGCAAAAAGAAATACATATATATTTAATATACACAAGTGATCACCTAAGCCCAATACCTTCGTACATTCCTGTAATCAAACCCGTTAAAAAGAAAATGACTTCCAAGCTACAAAAAACAACGTGCTACCAAAACAAAACTTATCTGGTTTTAACTAGATATGAGATTTTATAACTTAGTTTTAAGCTTTAAAATAGCAGATTCAATAAATTAAATACTAAAAAAATTCTATATTATTCTTGACGGGTAATACTAAAGAGAGTATGTGTTCAAAAAATAACGGAAATTTTATAATTTCGTAGGTTTAAAGAGTCCAATTGTCAATGTTTTTATTATACCCCTGAAGTACGATAAAATTTGCAACTGTATTCTGTGCTTTCTTGTAGCAGCCGCTAACTTAACTAGATTAAGTTTTTATGAGCTTGGCGATTTTCGTTTGTTTAAAGCATCAATTTGCATCAAATTTGGCGTAAAAAATTAAATAAAGTGTAACAAAGTGCGTGAAATGTTAATAAAGGCCATGTTGAGTATGTTATGTGTAAACCAAGATTTTACAAGTGGTATAAGCGTTTCCAAGATGAGCATGAAGACGTTGAAGATGACGAGCGCCTCGGACACACCAGCACATCAAAAACCTAAAGGCTTTCCCAAAAATTTAATACCAGCATAAGTGCATAATATCGAATGTTTCCGAGAATTCCCGTTATTTTTTAACATCCCTCGTACGCTTGATTATAGAATTTCTTCTTCATTTTTAACAAATAAAAGTTTTTAAGAGCAGAATTTTGTTAACAAAAATAAATTCAAAGATTTTACTTTGCCTCTAGGGTGACGCATTTCGAAAAAATCTAGATTATATATTTAGCATCGGTCAAATTTGACCATATGACCCTTTGGGTGATATCATATACAAATGTAAATGAGATTTAGTTATACATAATAATATAATAAAATATTAATTTATTTACTATATGTTATATGCTAAATAACACTCACCTGCTTCACCCATAGGTTGGTGGTCATCACTTGATTTCGCAAATTCACCTCAATGAGCTGAGACAATTTTAAACCTAACCATACTGTCAGTGTCTCAGTATTATTGACAACAGGGCGTATGAGTCGATTATAATTACTCAATAAATCATCATAAAGACGTTTTGTATCTGGATTAGCCTCGAAACTGACTGGAGCTAAACGTAAAGGATATTTTTTTAATGTCAATAGAATTTTGAAAAATAACGGAATAAATCTAAAATATTTCAATAATATTTGTTTAAAATAACATAAGATAAGAAAAAAATAAAGTAATGAAAATAATAAAAACAAAAGCTCGTACCGGTAAAAACATACCTCAAGGCAGCTCCCCACGTGTCATGTAATGTAAACAAAAACATAAGCAAAATGTAAACAATAAACAGTTAAACTACCCAAACAAACTCAAACCAGAGTGAAAATTAATTGCAACCACCCACAAGAAATATCCCAAAACACTGAAAATCAACGCATGCGTCTGTGCCAATGTCAAACTGACAGCTGTCTACGTGTGACCCACCCCTAGTTGTCGGTTTGCAAAAAAGTATACAGAATATAAATCCATTCCACACCCCAAAAAATAAGTAAACTAATTATTTTTCACGGTTTTTCACTTCTTAACACTCACGCGTTGCATTGCTGTATGCGAAGAGAAGTAAAAAATACACAAAAACTACTTTTAACATCTTCGCGACTAGTCAACGTTATCTAGTTTATTAGTTAACACATTAAAATGGTACAAAAATCGTTCACATATCTTTTATCTCTAAGAAGTATTGCTAATGACGTGCACGTTTCGAGCGTTTAGGATGCGCTCATTTGCAGGACTAAAGTGCTATGCGTGCGCCGAGCTGTACGGATGCTGTATCGGCATTCAGATGACATTTAAATCGAGGGAAACTTCACTTCAGGCGGCGTCACGAATTTGACAGCATAACTAACGGTTTATATTTCAAATCCGGCGATTATGGATAAGCAAGACATACATATGTATTCGAGGGGTTATGAACAAACAAATCTAACAAAATGTACGACCCATATGATTGTATTAATAAAACTACTTAAAGTGCTATAATTTTCTAATTACTTTACATAAGATAAAGTATTTTCGGTTACACAAAGTTTGGTATTTTGAGAAAAACAAAAACAAGTAAGGAAGGGGTGCAACCGAACATTTTATACTCTCGCAATTTATTGATGTAATATTATTAAGATAACACACAATTTGTCCCATATATTCGGCATATACTCCACTAGAATAACGAAAATCATCATATATAGTATATGAAGGCTGAGGTAATTCCTGAACCGATTTCACTCATTTTCACCACCACTATGTATTTCCAAAGCTATACTCACTTAATTTGGCTAAGATATTTCACATATTATCCGATTTATAAGGTGTTGAGCCCATCGTACTTTTGAAAAAACTATAATTAGGTATGTATATGGGAGCTAGGGGAAGTTATGACCAGATTTAAAAAAAAATGGTTCAGAGACACACTATTCGAAGAAAAAGATTCCCTCTGAATTTAATTAAAACATCTGAGAGATTTACCGATATTTTCTGTGAAAAATTACCCTTAGGCGCTGAGTTCTTCATGTTCGATATCTGGGACCTTGAAAAGTTATAGTCCGATTTCGACAAATTTTCAACTACCGATGTCTTCCGAGATATTTCCAAAAAACTATTGGGGCCGGGACCACTTAAAAATAAAAAGAGATCCAAGTATTCCCGTCTCTAGTGTAATCCTCTGCACCAAATACTACTTTCATAACTTTATTTAAGTTTAGTTTTATGAGTTACGAACAACCGTTATATGAACAAAACTAGCAACTTTGTTGTGAGAATTTAAAAACTGGACAAATATCAACTTCGATTGTTAATGAAACACTATTTTTTTAAGAAAAAATATCCGATGATTCCAAAAAGGGACTTATCAATTGCAGTCCGGGCTCTACACCAAGCAACCATTCAACCAAAAAAACTCACTCTCAGAGGATTTCAAAGGAACTTATTAGATATATAGCCAATGAATACATGCATATTCGGCCACAAGACCAAACCCCCTGCGTACAGTTCATTTCTCTGACAATAATAACACGCTCGCTGGAAAAAAATTAACAACGATGAAGGGATAATCACTAGTATGTATTTTACTAGAAACATTTTTATTTAAAACGCCATTATTTTATAATTATTTAATATCATGTAGAAATTTTTAACCAATGAAGGCCAGACCAGACCAAAGTTTTAATTTTTGGATTTCGTGTTACTTTCAGAAGGTACCCATGAACTTTCTAGTCTCAACATATTGGCATATTACCCAGGTCTTCTACGCCTTGCGACTGGAGCTACAGTTTATAATCAAATGCAGCAACATTGGACGGCAAACATTTTATGAACTACCTTTTTCAATTATTTCACCCCCAAGTGAAAACCCACATTGTTGCTTGGCGACCATTGTCAACGACTGGGCCAAACAAAAATAAATTTTTGTATATATTTTCAGGAAGTGTGAACTTTTTTTGTTTTATTTACATTAATGTGCGCTGTTTAAGTTGCTACTTGAGAATGGCAATAAATTTCAATTACAATTATCCTCAACTTGCGCGCGAAGCCGGTTTTAAGCTGCGACAATACAAAGATGGACCCATCGACTGGCGTATCTTAGGTAAGCAAATGTAACCGAATTAGAAAACATAAAGAAGAACACATCCCTTCCTTAGGTACCATCGAAATTGAGCGTCTACTGCAGGATCAACGACTCGAGCAAGTGGACGCATTGTTGGCACATCTCTCCGAAGCGCCTTTGGCCACAATCTTGGATACAAATATCTTAGATAGTGGTATAGCCAAGTACTTCGTAGTCTCGCAATTTGCCATACAATACCTGCTCTTCTGTCGTAAATTTCTTGATGAAACTATACGCGAATTACGGGAGGCGCACGCCGAATCACAAATGGATGTCGCCAAATTACGAAAATCACTTGTCGAAGCGAATAACGAGATCTTACAGCTACACAAGAAGATCACACAAATCGAGGCTATACACGAAGTGGTATATCCATGTCATCTCTGTACGAAGAGTTTCATTAGCAATGATGCGCTGAATATACACATTAGTCGGCGTCACGGCATGCGGGTGACAAATAGAACTACTGGCGGTATCGACACTGGCGTCTCTGAACGGCATGTTGACACTTCTGCCAGTGGTGGTGCTACGAAAGAGCGTGAACATAATGATTTACAATTGATTAACGCCATCAAATTGGAGCTGGAAATTAAGCAGCTTAAAGAGCGACTTAACAATGCGGAACGCGATATACGTGAACGCAACACCGCCGTGTCAAATAGCCGACGCGGTACGCCACGTGAACCAGCTAAAACTGTTAAGAGCATTGCTATACAGAGTGAACTAGTGGAGACCAAAGAACAAGATGACGGCGCAGATGCGACATTAAACAGCACCAGCGCCAGCACCGACAGCAGCGAGATGAGAGAGCGCAAAGCACAGTTAACCAATTTGCAGACGAAAATACAGGAATTTGAGGCGTGGCGGCAAACGCAGCAGACAAATAATGAAGAGTCCATCGCTGAAATTAATCGGAAGTTAGGCGAAATTGTGCACACTTTGGAAGAGGCGAAAGCAGCACCGACTGTGTCACCTGTGACAGCAGTCGCCGAAACTAAGGTGGAGGAGGAATGTATGGATGCTACTGCCTTGACAAGACGTGGATCACCCTCAGTGGAAGATCTCGAGCGCTTGTTAACACAGAAAGTAGTTGAAATCGGACAAAAAAGCGCAGAAAAGCTGGAAGAGTTCGTACACAATATGGAAGTCAACTACAAAGAGAAACTGAACGAACTTGAACGGGAGATAAAGAAGCGCAACGCTGCGGAAATTAGGATAACGAGCCCCGACAAAGCTACAGTAATTGCAGCACAGAACACGATAAATGCAGAAACGAAAACTGTCACACCCGCAGTTTCCATTGCTGAAGCGAGTATACCACAACGTGATATAACATATACAGCTTTTAATCCCACAGAAAGTGATTCTAGTTTAAGTGTTGAACCGAAACCCGAAGCAGCGAAGCGTATGCCGCGCATCAGACGAAGCATAAATGTGGTTTCAGAAGTGGATGCAACAAATAAAGCAAAGCACACTGATGAAACGTATTTAATAATGGACAAAGAGGTTACGCAAGACACAACAGCAGTGAAGCCAAAGCCAAGAGTACGAAAAACCAGGGGTATTGAAGCAGCGTCGCCGAACAAGAAGAATACGCAAGGAGAAGAGTTGTATTCGCTGAGCGCGGAGAGCAATAGAACGTTTGTAAAGCCAGAAGATGCGGACTTGGCAATGGATGAGAGAGGTTTGTTGTTTGTTTTTGTTGTATTAATAATGTTAAATATTATTTAAAATATTTAATTTTAAATTTCAAAAATATAGTCGAAAACGACAGCACAGACATCGCCGAGAGTTTAAGTAGTGAAAGTGAGGAAAGTAGCAGTAAATCGGAACTGGCTCCAACGGTTCAGAAAACGACAAATATCAAAGAAAAGAAAAAAAAGGAAGATATGAAAAAACCAAAGTAAATCAAGACTGAAGCATTACTTTTTAACTATTTCTTACTTTTATCTACATGTGTTTTCATACTTAGAGAACCACCAAAACCAAAACTCTTTACACGAAATGATGCACAGAAAATGGTAAATAAACGCTTAATTGCTGCAGGCTTGGAAACAAAATCAAATGTCATATCCACAGTGGCAATGAAGCGCCTGAGTGCGAAACTGGTTGACAAACGCCACAAATTAAAGCAGGTGTGTCACACTCAAATATTTATATTTGCAAATATTTATATTTTTCTACCCACACAGAAATATCCAAATTTTTATGCAACACGTAACAAAATTAAGAAGCTGGTGGATAAGTTGTGCTCAACAAAACTTCCCGGACCCGTTGAAGATATGTTGATGCACACAAAACCAATTAAACCGAAAACGACTTACGATGTAGCGCGTCAGAAGCGCGACGACGTACAAGTCTCCACGGAAATAGATAGTTTCGAGACGTTGGAACTGACCTCCACGCCTATCCAAACTGCGCAGAATATGTATGAAAAAGACGCATTCAAGCAACGTTTAGAGAGAATTCTTGCCTCTCCGATGCGACAGCCTAATAACGAGGATGTGGTTTTCGGCGATCAACAGTTGACGACTGCACAAATACATGCAGCTCCACCAGTGCCATTAACGCGTAAACGAGTAATGTTTAATACACTTAGTAAATAATGATGGCAATGGCGAAAGAGTGGAACCATTATTTAGAGATATAACGAGTAACTAAAACTCCAATGATAAAGATAAATATTTAAAAAAAATATTAAAATTGTATATTAAATTCATTATACCTAAACTATATCTCTATGAAGAATAGTATCATATTAGCTGCGCTTGATTTTTGTATATTAGATCAGAAACTAGCTGATAAGGAATAATGTGTTGCGAACCAGCAGTCAAATCTACCTCCTCGTCATCAACACCAACGACAACAGATGGTACTGCAAAAAATTAAATTGATTTTACTACAACTGAAGCTAATTTCTTTATCCCAAACTTACCATCCACATTAGCTTTGATGAATACATGACTCATTAGATTCGGACGCACTATGCGTTGTTCGGCTTCCGCACGTTGCATATTGGGCATATATTGTAACGCCACTTGTTGGAAGTACTGTTCCACATTATCAGCATACTCTTGCGCATACTTGGACTCTTCCGGTGAAAGTCGCTTTTCAGCTTCTTCTCTAGCTTCCTCTTCATTTAGAATATGTTTAGTGTATGTTTCTATTTTTTGTAGGCGACATCGTAAATAACTAGCCATCACATATCGTATACGTTCCAATTCCATTTGATGTACAATAAATCGGAAGTCATTTTTATCTAAATCCTTCATATTCTCCTCCATATGTGCTACCTGCCCTAGCATCAGTTCCAACATGTCGGTTTGATGTTGAAGAATTTCTGGTGCACATAATTCATTTTGCCAAGCAGTTTCGACAATTTCTAAAACCTGATAAAAAATATTATTAAGCATTATGGAATCAAAAGTATCTACGCACCTTCTGAGCTGTAATCAGTTCTTCCTCATCACCCTGGTCATCGAAATCCTCATTGTTTTCCGTATCGCTGAGAGGTGGAATGAGATCGTCTTCGGACATTTGTATATGTATTTTCTAAAATTATTACTAGATTTCAACCAAATAGGTAATGGCGCGCAAATGAAAATTAAAAACAAAGAAATGAAATATAAATTTTGTGGTTTTGTTTAAGTTGTCATGAAATCCCAATGTTGTCATTACGATCAGCTGTTTCAATTACATGTTGGTACACTAGTGATATAAACAATATATATAACTTTCATTACTATACATATTTTTACATAATATTAAAAAATAATAATAATAATAAATGTGTGAGGTGTTGATTTTCTAAATTACTAACCACAAACGTAAGTTCCACATAATGCAAAAATACTAACTACAAAAAATAAAAAAAAAAACAAATTTTAATAGCAACCCTGATTTCACATGTGCTTGATTTTGTTTTGACAATTGCGGTCCATCATTCTTTTATCCAAACAAATCTCCAAATAGGACATGGCCCAAACAGATTTCCAAAAGAATTTTCGCCTAGTTCTGGAGAAAATCTTCAACAACTGGCAAAATTTGCGGCTAGCTGTGGAACATGGAATGGGTGGACGCAATGGACAACAAGTACAGTGAATAATAATACAATTTAATATATGTATGCGTAATAAACTATTTGATTTCTTTCTCAGCTAGCAATTGAAATTATGGACTACACATATAAATATTGCATAGGCAATGAAAGCATAACTCAAGGCGAGCTACAGGATGTTTTGGAAGAATTATTAGATCAGGAATTCGACACAATCTGTGATGACAATTCAATTCCTGGTAAGGATATAAAATATTAATTTATTATTTTAAATTATTACGGTATATTTACAGAGATCTGCCGTAATTTATTGCGTTATAAAGCGCTCTGTCTGAAAGGGGAGTATGCACAAATTGAAAGCGAACTAAGCAAACTGCCACAGGGTAAAGATTGGTTACGTCCAGATGTAAAAATTGTGTATACACCTGTTGCAGGGGAAGATTCATCTTCAGACGAAGATGATGAGAGCGGAGACTCCGATGACGGTATGGAAGTAGACGAAGATGACAGTGATTTGGCCAGTTGTAGCCGTGTAACACGATCACAAACACGCAGAAAACAACAAGAAGAATTTGTGGAACCTGAACCAGGCTGGACAACTGTGCGTACTAAAAGGAAGTAGTATATATTCGTCTACATATGTATTATATTACATCAAGAAATCTAACATGATTGAACTTATATAGTTTAATAAACAAGTTCACACATGATATAATTTAAAGTAAAAAACTAAAATATTGTTTCATAATTTATATTAATCCATAATACTCCTGTTTACATCTTGTAAATCTAAAAATCGTAACGTTGATATCTGTTCATGAGCAGCTGGTAGTTGATGTGTGCCTTGACAAAATTTACAATTGGACAGCACTTTGCGCTCCTTTCGCGGTGTAACTTGCTTGTTGTACCTCACTCGAGACCACACATTTTTGTTTAATATTTTTGCATCTAAATTTATTTCTGCATGACGAAGTAGTAAAGCTGTATCCATCACAGACTCCAGTTGATCTACATTAGGTGTCATCGCTAGTCCTATTCCGGGGTATATGAAGAATTCGAAAAAGAACATACCCATAAGTATGAGTATAGGAAGATATGCAGCAAAGTATTTATCCGGTAGGTAGTGCAAGCCCCAACTCTCAGTTGGAAGCAATGCCCACATTACGTACAAAATGAAAAGTGTAAGAAACAGTAAATAAAAGCCAAAACCATAAACTGCTCTATGAGGAGTTGGCGCTGGTGTATGCTCCGGCATTGTCGTTGTCTGTTGTTATTGGCGCAAATTCTTTTATTGTATCCGTACAAAGTAAGAGCGCTCCAAAAAATGATGTGATTGCAGTGCGAAGATTTTTAACTTGGTCAGCAATAAAATGTACTTCTATTTGATCACCCACTAAACGTAACTCCTTTTGGACAAAATTGCGTCGAGGTTCTTTATCCACACTTAACACGCGATATGCAATTTCTGCACTCTTGGCCGATTCGAAAGGAATTTTAAGAGTCCTGAAAATGAACAATGTAATTAAGCAATGCTTCAATAACCGCTATACTTTCACATACGCTTCAGTAGATTTGTTCTCTGTGTGTTCCTCAGATCCTGAATCGGTTGATGGTGGCATATTTAACGTTTTACTATCACAATATTGCTATTACTCTTTTAAATCCCACAAACCATAGTGCGTATAAACATATGTGAAGATCCTCAACAATTCTTTGGCTCATATAGTGGATAGGGTGCACAATATGATATAAAAATAGATAATAGAAAAATATATGGAATCTTTGCCTTAAATACAATATGATTTAATTTTTTTAAACTTAATTTCTTAGTATCTATAAATTAATAACACGTAGCTTAGTACATAACTGTTTTATAACATGTTAGAGCTACAAAGAATTAACTTTTTTAAAAATATTACATTTATATGTGCAAATTATAAAACTTAAAGAAAATAAAAAATAATACACGCTCTATGTTGTCAAATTACAAAAGCAAAAATTATTTGACAAGTGATTTGTTGACATCATTCGGTGAAATTTTTGCAATTTTACAATTTTCGTTCGTATAACACTCAAATACTTTAGCAATAATGGAAGCCTTAGATTTACTTGAAAAACGTATCGATACGCTATCCCGAATGTTAGGTCCGCTTCCCGACGAAGGAAACGCAGCGGCAGCTGGTACTGGTCCCGACCCAAACAAGCCACCAGCCGCACCCGAGACAGTTGTCGACTCATTGCTTACAGTGAATAGTATGCTAAGTGGGGTTATTGGAAACCGTGAACAAATTGCAAAAGCAATTGCTCGTGCTCCTGAACTTGAAAAATATTTGGATCCAAATTTTCTGGAAGAGAACCAACAAGTTCGTTCCAAAGAAGTCTATTTAAATGCTATTGCACCAGATTTACATGCACAATTCGAACAGTTGGATCGTGTAAAACAACTTGAACCTACATTGGGCGCTGAATATTTCCGTAGTATACCTGGTGAATGTACAGAAAAATTGAAACAGCATTCGCAAGATAATACCGAGTTTGCTCATCAAGCTGAGTTAATAGAGGAAAGTTTAATTTTGGCTATGAAACGGTATGGAGAAATACAAACCGGTCTTTTGGAATCGCTTGGTACCATGAATAAGCGGTTAGAAGCGATAGAAGAAAAAATGGAGCAAAAGAAGCGTACCGAAGCTGAAAAGGAACTTCCCTCTCCTAAGGAATGAAAATATTAGACTTAACCCAATTTGTATTCGTATATTTTATAAGGTTCAATGAGCAAAGATTTAAATTCATAGATACGTATTAACTTGTATTTTATATGTAGCCTTTATTCTGATTATTTCTAAGTCCATGTCCATTGCTCTGTCTTACATATAATTGAAAAAAAAATAACATTGTTCGGCAACTACTTTTTGTGTTTTTTATTACTTTATTTTTCTAATTAACAAAGACTTTCAACATCTTAACGAGAATCTTGTCTTTTACTCTTCTTCTTCTTTATCTTTACGATGTGATTTCTTTTTGTCACTACGGTTTGTTGAAGACGTGCTACTTGTTTTACTGCTTCTCTCACGCTCTTTTTCCCGAGATTTGGAACGACGTCGCGTTTTTTCACGACTACGCGAACGCTCTCTTCGCGACCTGAAAACACAACGTTAATTTTTTATTAATTATACAAATAATTAATTATTATTGTTACCTTTCTCTTTCGCGATCTCTTTCACGATCGCGTCGTCTTCGCTCACGTTCTTCATCGACCACACGATCAGTATCCTATAAACGCAAATAATCAATAAGAGATTATAATCCAGAAAGTAATCTTTGAGGTCTACTTACATCAAGTTTTTCACTCCTGTCCCGTTCTCTTTCTCGTTCAGATTCTCGGTCGCGCTCACGTTCTCTGTCACGTTCGCGGTCGCGTTCTTTCTCACGCGATTTCGATCGCCGTCTAATTTTTTCACGACTACGTGAGCGTTCACGGCGAGGTCTAGAAAATATCATATTATATAATCTGTTATACGTCCATAATCTCTCTTACCTTTCACGTTCTCTTTCTCTATCGCGTTCACGTTCTCGTTCCCTTTCGTTTTCACGATCTCTATCGCGATCACGTTCCCTATCTCTGTCCCTTCGTTCAGTACGCTCATATTCTCGCTCTCTTTCACGCTCACGCTCATGACGTTCGCGATCCATATGACCGGGATTTGGTGGCCCACCACCGAGTGGTCCCATCATGCGTGGCGGACCCATTGGCATTCTCATTGGTGCCGCCCCTCCGGGTCCCATCATCATGCCCATGCCTGGTGGTGGTGGTCCCATACCTTATCATGATAGAGGACTGTTAATAAGAGTTAAGATTCTATAAATCAAGAGAGAAAAGTATACCCATATTTGGTGGAGGCATTCCAGGTAATAAAGGTGGATGTTGACGCATTTGTGGAGGCGGTCCACCAATTTGTGGTGGAGGAACTCCCATGGGAGGTACACCAGGTGGTCCTGCCATTCCAGTTGCAGGTGGTTGCGCCATATTTGGTCCAGGCGTCAACTCTTTTATGCCTGAAGGCATCCAATTAGGATTTTCATTATTCCATTGCGACTCTTGTGTAGGCTCATATCCGTAGTCGAATGTGTCTGGTTCCGGGAAATAGGGTTCATCATTTGGCGGTGGCGCACCAAAATTCGTAGGTATTTGAGATACCGTCCCTGGACGTGAATATTCACGACATTCAGCTGTCATTACTTGAATGGGGTTCTCTTTGCTATTGGTACTGTTAATTGGTCGTGGACCACGCGGCATGCCCATACCCATACGTGGCGGCCCATGGTGCATACCTTGAGGCGGTGGCAAAATACCAGGTGGTGGTAATTGCATTTGCTCTGGCACCATTCCAGGTGCCATTGTACCAATTGGAGCACCATTAACAGGACCGTCATGCTGCCTTTCACCTGATTGATTTATATTTTGTGTTAAACTAGCCAAGCCAACACCACTTTCTTGAATGCGAAATCTTTTTTGTCGTTCACAATAAGAACGCCAGGTCTCTTCGTTGAATCCGTAATTGAAATAATCAGTTATATCAGCTCCAGGTTTGCGCCAAGGCTTATCTTCCAAGGAATCAATACTAAATTCATGTGCTGGTACGCCGTTTATTGTACCAACGCCTTCAAAATCTTCAACACTAAATTTTCCGCCCGGCGCACCAGACTTGGTTTTCTCTTGGCCCGAACCTGGTGGCCCACCCAATAAATTTGTGCGCTGCTTAATATTATAAGTGCTGGGTGCTGCTTTTATGTCACCGATTACAACATTGATATCATCATCGGAATCATCGTCATCATCTGAATTCGCCTCACCATCTTCCGAACTTTTTGACTTCAAAATTGAAAGCGACAATAAAAATTAATTTGCGTCAATTTCAATTTTAAATGTTTACCTTTTGTGCGTTTTCGCCGACATCGTCGTCACCATCAGTAGTATCTGCTGCTGTGCTAGCAGCAGCGGCTGCGGCATCTTCATCTTCTTCCATTTCCTGTGCTGGATCTTCAAATTCACCAAAAGGCTCTTCTTCATCAGGAGATTCAACTGGCTTTGGCCCCAGTGCCTCACTTGCACCACCCAAAGCTGTTGCTTCATTTTCTGATTTTTGCGAAAGAAGCGGTGTTTCTTCGACAATGCCGGCTGCCACTTCAACATTCTCTTCATTTGTTGTCGAATCAGGATTTGAAGTGCCATAAAGCCAGCTATCTTCATTAGTATCATCGGCCATTATGTTTTAAATATTTAAATCTTTTTATGAAAATATTTTGCAATATTATATTACTACAGAAATGCGTTTATTAAAGTTTCACTACCAAGTAATATACTTGCACAAATGTGACAAATCGTTCAAGACACAGGGTGATTATATTTTCTAAACTAACATATTTTCTAAACTAACACCGTATGTATTTATAACAGTTTCGTGGCTGATTTTCGCAATATTTAATTTCTATAAAAGTTTTCTTTAAATTTATTTCGCTATGTGAAATATTTAATAAGGGTTAAGTATCATTAAAATGTATTTAGACAATATTAGCGTTGATGGTATTTTTCAATATATTTATATTAATGTATGTGTTTACCTTAATTTTTTATTCAATTGTTTGCGCAAACAAATGTTGAGGGTGTAAATGTCACATATATAAAAAACATATATACTCAATAAAGAAAATATTACTTCAAAAAGATCATTAATATAATTATTTTTCATTAAATATCATGAATTAAACCGAGTGTTATTATTGTGGCCTATCAGCATCAAACACTCACGGCTTTAACATCTCTTTACTCATTATTGCTATAAAAGCTTTATATAGCTTTTAAAATCGAAAGATTTTAGCAATCATTATTTGCATTACTGTCTCAATTCATTATTTAAAGCGCTATTGATCAGTCAATAATCTATGTTTTAAAGATGTTTTTTTAGTTTTTGGTATATTGTTGAGTGTTATTAAAGAAAAAATCGTACAAAATATAACAGTATAATTATTTACAGCATGCGTTTCAAAATTAGGTAAGTCATTCAAAATTTTCAAATGAAACATTTGGTAAAAAATATTATTTAATGCTTTATCGAAAATAATATAATTAGCCAATATGATGTAAGAAATAAAACAACGTTAATGAAATATAAGTGTGTAAGTAAACTTTGAAACTGAAAAAACATAATACTTTTTCAGTCAAATTGTTAATAATTTTTTATGGGACTTTAAATTAAACACACATTTTCAAATATATTTTTTTGTGATGGTTGAAAAAAGCTTTGTGCATAAAACTGCCATTAGAAAAGTTAAGAACCAACCTTAAGAATTATAGTTTGTCTTCTTTTGATTAAGAAATACTAAATTATTTCAATTTATCTACATTTACATATTTACACATACATACATACATATGTACATTTGCTTTAATAACGTATGCATTTCATAAGTAATGACCTCTCTAAAGAGTCTGTTTCCTTGCCTTTGTTTTTGTCATGACGCACGGGATATACTCGTACACACCCAATTTAATCTATGACGCTAAATGATATGTTACTTATCAGCAAGAATATTTAAAATGTAATAAAAACAACGTGCAGTTATTAAAAACATGTTTTCGAGCAGAGCATCACAACAACATTGTTCAAGCTGTTGCCGAGTGTATTTTTGTTTAGCTGTCTACTACACGGAAGACGTAATGAACGTATTCTTAATATTATTACTTAATATTATACATTAATATCTTAATAATCGTACCTGTAATTCCATAATAAAAAAGGGAGATCATTAAGATTTTCCAATTTAGCTGTAGCACTTTTGATAAAGTGATAACAATTTTCATACATATGTATGTATGTACACAAATAAATCGCATCATGAGTCACCTCACTAGTATTTCTCTTATCAATGTCTTCCCTCGGCCTTAGAAGGCTGTTAACAGATTATTTTACTAATTGCCTAAATAATATGTATAGGCGAGTAAGCATAAGCAATAAACCACAAAACGTCATAAGTCAAAATAGCATTTATTTATTATTACAATTTGGTTGCGGATGTTGAATGATTAAATTAGTATTTCTATGAATTTCATTTGCATTATTCGAAAAGTATATGTATGTATTTATGAATATTATAATTCTTTCTAATGAAGATATGAAACCACAACAAATATAGTACCTATAACTTATTTCGAGTTAAGATCTTTTAGAGTTTAATGTGTATATATTGACATAGTATAACAGACAATTTCTTAATTGTACATTAATAGATTAATTAATAATTAGTAATAATAATAATTATTATGTCTAGTACAATCATTCATAAATTTATATGTACGATAAATATATAATACTATATATAAATACGCATGTAATCTTGTATGCAAAATCTGACAACATTTCATCAGCATTTCATTTGTTATGCCACCAACAACAACAACAAGCCTCGCTGATTGGTAACAACCACTTTATTAATTCTTGTGGAAATATTCGAACAAAATTTCAACAATTAATAGGATATTTATTTTTGGTATTCTAACATTTTAATTATTATAATTAATTTTAATTTTACCTTAACCTTTGTACATGTTGATAAATTGTTAATAGTGATTGTGCAGAATTTGAATTAAATTTAAATTATTACAATAATCTTTAATCTACGCTTAAATATACATATATGTATTTTCACATGGCAATACTAAATTGTAAATTAAAAAAATGTTACTCAACTCAATTTGGACCCATAAATAGCTTTTGGATAGATTGAGTGTGAAATGAATGTGAGTAAAATGCTGATCGACACAAAATTCATTTGTTAATATACATATTTACGTGTATCGGATATGTATGTGCGTATGTATGTATTTTTCAATTGGAGATCTTCTTTATTGTTGTTGTTTTTGAACATGATCTCTAATAAAGAGTCTATTGTAAGCAATTCCCTTTTTTAATAGTGTAGTAACAAACGTCACAATAGGGTCACACTTCCACGTGCATAAATATATGTATATACACAGGTAGTATATACATACATATAGACGTTTTGAGCCAAGTGAATAGTTTGAGTCGAAATCGTAATTTAGCGTACAACAAAGAGCGCACACGTTTGCCAGATTTGCTTTGTCGTGGTAAAGTGGACGCGTATTTTATTGGCGCTGGTTGACTTTGTGAATTTGTGGATAAAATTCTTCAATTATTATTTTAGGCTGTGAAAAATGGCAGATATTGAAACGAGGTATTTGGTATTTGTTTTTTGTATAATGTATAATTGGAAAATCTTATTAGATACACGTTTTAATGTACGTATATAATACATTAAGCAATAATACAAATTAATTTATAATTAGTAGTTATAATGTCAGCGATATACTCTTATATATATGTACATATGTACATTAATAAACTTATTTCATTGGCCTGCTTTTATTGTTATAGCGCAATTTAGTTGTGAAGCGCACTACTAAATCGCGTGAGATAACGCGAAAAGAAAACGTGCGCGTGCATACTTACGTGTGTACGTATTGTTTTTGTAATTTACCTGTATGGACAGTGTAAACACGAGGTTGGCCAACAACAATTTGACAAGACCATACACCGACATCGCAGTGAAATGTCAGAAAACAGCTGTGCTCGTATGTTGTGTCGTTATAGTTCTGTGTATATTAAATGTTTTTGCGTGTAAAAATACGTTTCGCATTGCATATTTGCAATTACACATCTCAACCAATCGGTCTAATAAAGTGCAAACATGTGACAAAGAGTTTTTCTTGCAACAGGTTTGTGTAAATAATCGGTATAAAGTTTAATATAAGAATGTTGTGTAGGCGAATCCGACACCTTCCTACTTCAATTTTTATCGTGTACAGTGTTGTCGGTTTATCCAATTTTTCCCTCTTTATGTAGACGGGCAGAATTGGTAAATATGTATGAAACTTTAAAAAGCTAACAACTTATAGTAATTATAAAAAAACTACCAATCTTGTGAAATTGAGTATATGAAAAAAATGCAAATTCAAGAAGCCTTGTTTTCACAAAAAATACATTAAAATCTAAGTAGGCATTGATTAATGTTTTAATAAAATTTATTTAATAATAACCGACGTTAGCGGTTCTTGGTAGAGAAAAGAAGGATCAATGTACTTTTCTTTAAATATTTGAAACATTTTGTTATGATGTTATGGCAATAGAACGAAAGATTGTCGAGTAATGCAATGTTCAAGTTACCGCGAGTACACTGTACCTACAAAAGCTCGTTTGACGAGATAACCGTATCTGTTGTATTGCACCAATACATTGGAATGTTTCCGGAGTGTGTGTGAATTAGTGATGGAAACTTTCGATAAATAAGCAGCTGAAATAGACTCCCCTTGATTTAAAATAATTAATATAATGTTTTCGTTTAGTTATATAATAAAACGTAAACTTGACCAAAAATAAAAAAGTTATGCTGCAGCATTATATAATAACAATATTTAATGAAAAGGTATACAGTATATTTAAATATATAAAATATCGATAACAGCATCGAGATTATGTAATCGCTAGAAAAGTTGCACTCGTGCTTATTGAAAGCGTACAAATTCATGCAAAAAAGCTATGTTGGCGCATTTGTATATCTGACACTGCTAACTAACGTAGTTTTGAAAGATTATAATGGTCTTCACGTTTTTGTAGAAATATACTTTTTACTAAAGTGTTATTGAACAAAAAACTTTCGTAGTAAATCATTAATAGTGTGGAGCAATTGAATGGTGTGATTATTTTAATAAATGTGATTCACCGATTAAGTTCGTAACTTGTTTGCACGATCGGAATTTTTACGAAGAAACTAGCCGAATACATCAGCAACTGGAGAGAAATGCCAACGACGGGGAAGAACCCATCTCAAATGGCGGTGCTTCAACACGATGAACAACGAATGAATCGAACGAAATTCATTTTAATTTGATCACTTGATCAAGTCAGTTGTTAATTGCGCATAAAGTTAAACCTGTTAAAACATTTAGGCACACATTCTTTATTTAAATATATTTATATATATATGTTCAAGTACTTTCAAATATGCGTAGAGTTACAATCAAGATAACGCAACGTCAATGTATTTAGTGTGGTAATCGTGACAACGCGAAATTAAAAGTGATTCAACGTGGAAATTCATATACATACAAACGTACATATACATATGTGTGTGTATACTATATAAAAATACAATTTTCAAATCGTTATATAGAAAACGATAAACGTAATAAAAAAAATACAAAATGATAAACGAGTATATAGATATGGATACGCAAAGTATTCGCTACGTAAGCGAATCATCGAATGCCAGTACTAGTGGATATTCCACGATGTCACCTGGATATAGTACTGTGAAATCAACACCACCGTCACCATCACAGTCCCCATCGAGTCAATTGCAGACAGAATTTTCAAATATGAACCTGCCCTCGGAGTCTCCACAAAATCAACCTTGTTATGCCACATTACAAAATGCAACTCTGTTGTACAATCAAACTGCTCATCCCCTAACTACAACAAATAATTGTATGAATTTCGCACCGGTCATGGGAATGCCATCAGCAATGGTTACATTACCGCAGCATCAATTCAGTGGACTGCCGTCACAATCCTCACATATGTTCTCCAATACTTCCCGAACAGCAATGAGAACAACACCATCAAATGGGAAATATCCTGCGGAACTGCGTATACTTGAACATCCTGTAGAAAAATTTCGATTTAGGTATAAATCTGAAATGCATGGAACACATGGTTCGTTGAATGGCGCCAATTCCAAACGTACACCAAAAACATTCCCTGAAGTGGAATTGTGCAATTTTAATGGTAAAGCCGTTATACGATGCAGTCTCTTTCAAACAAATCTGGAAAGCCCTCACTCGCATCAATTAGTAGTGCGTAAAGACGATACGGACATTTGCGATCCACATAGTTTGATTGTTTCACCCGAGCGTGGTTATGTGGCACAATTTCAAAATATGGGCATCATACACACAGCAAAGAAGTTTATTTTTGATGAGTTATTAAATAAGAAAATGAATAGATTGAAATTTGAATTGGCTCGTGATGAATTAACTACAAAAGAGGTGCAAGAGCTACATAAAGAAACAGAGAAAGAGTCAAAGGAAATGAATCTGAATCAGGTAATGAATATTGTAGACAATTATTTTTTATAAATGTATTTTAAATTTTATAGGTGCGTTTATGTTTTGAAGCGTTTAAAATGGAAGATGATGGGACTTACACTCGTATAGCAGCGCCTGTATATACAAATCCAATCAACAATCGTAAGTCGGCACAAACTGGTGAACTACGCATATGTCGTCTAAGTATTGCTACCGGTAGCGTGACTGGCGGCGATGACCTCATTTTGCTAGTTGAAAAAGTAAGCAAGAAAAACATAAAAGTACGTTTCTATGAATTCAACGATGAAGAAGACCTGGTGTGGGAGGCATATGGTAAATTCCGAGAATCTGACGTACATCACCAATACGCAATCGTTTGTCAAACTCCGCCATACAAAGACAAGGACATTGATAAGCCTGTCGACGTTTGCATAGAATTAGTACGTCCCTCAGATGATGAACGTAGCTATCCACCAGTGACTTTCCGCTATAAGCCTCGTGATGTTATTGTGTCGCGAAAACGTCGACGAACATGCTCGAGGTCCACCAGCAGTTCCGGTTCTGGCAGCTCTGTAAATTCATTTGAATTACCGAAACCAGTACAAGAACAAACTGCTAACCTAAAAATGGAAAACCGGCCAGTAAAAGTGCAACTTGTTAACACAAATGGTGGTGAATTTACAAATAATCATCCAACCATAAGTGAAGAATTCAATAAGGATTTACAAATTAATCGTATAATAGGTAGCGAAACTTTCAGAGAATGCATGCAAATGAACTCAGCCGAACTCGAAGATATATGTCGCATAGATTCTATTGGCAATATTACGAATATCATAGATATGTACGAACTCTCTGGCCCTGGAACTCCAACTATTGGTGCACTTGTAGAGGATGGTGTATCTACGACATCCTTTTCAAACCGACAAATATCTGGTGATTTGCGTAAACAGTATATGACATCCATATTAGGAGCACCTACGGATGTGCAGCTCAATAGCTATTTACAAAAAATATTTAAAATATTTGATGACGTAAGAACATCAAAAATAAAAAGCGAAAACGAATTTGAGAAGGCTAAAGCAGCTAAAGAAATCGACGATATATTTATGGAGCATTCAGAAAAAAATGAATTCCGCGAAAGCATACTACATGAAATTATAGTCAGTGATAATATAAAAGCGGTCTTGAAAACATATCATATTTTGGAATACTTCAAGCTTACACACCTTTTGAATAAAGTGCTGAATGCACGCAATGAAAGCGCCCTGCATACCGCTTGCTTGCACAATCGTGTCAAATATATTCGTCCACTTTTAGGTCTCGGCTGCGATCCAAATATTCAGAATCATGATGGAAACACAGCACTGCATATTGCTGTTAAGGAACATCATGAAAAGTGCATCGAAAGTTTTCTGAATAGTGGTATACGACTTGATTTGACGATTAAGAACGATGAAGGCTTCACACCGCTCCATTTAGCTATTCGACAAAGGAAATCTGAAGTAGCTAAAAAGTTATTGCAATATGATCATCGTGCGGCACTTGTACCAAATGCTAGGGAACAAAATAATGCCCTCCATATGGCCGTATTGCAATCTGATTTTGAATTTGTCAAATTAATTTTAGAAACAGCAGCAGAAAATGTGAACGAACTCATGCAAGCATCCAATGCAGCCGGACGTAATGCTGTTGATTTAGCTAAAGAACTTAAAACAATAGTGGGCACACAAATTATCACATACTTCGCTTCATTAGGTTATAAAGTCATTGATAGTGGTAATTTAGTTGTAAAAGAAGAGGAGATATCCTCCACCTCTGGTGAAGAAGATGAAGATGGCACATCAAATTCATTCGAAGAAACTAAAGAGATGGGAAAAATTAGAGTTAAAGATGAATTTAAAGACATGGACTTGAATGATGTCGCGAAAAATAAGCCAACTACTTTTGAGGAATTGTTGCGCGATGAACGAAAATACCGAATTCTTGTTGCTGCATTGAGTTTGCAAGATAAATGGAAGCAGCTAGCAGTCCCTTGCAAAATGCAACATTTACTATGTTTGTGGAACAAAGCTGACGATATGCTGGATTATATGCGTAAAAATATTGAATTTGACGTGTTTGTCAATGCACTAGGGCTGGTAGATAAACAGGCCTTGAAGCTGCTATAAGATATATGTATATGTAAATATGCCTATGAATGCACATGAAATTTGAAAATACATATTGCGTTATTAAATAATTTAGCTTTATAAGTGGCCATGTCAATGACTACAAACAACATTTGATTTCCCTGTACTCCGCAACTTCTAATTGTACGTTATTTATCTATTTATATTTATAAAAAAAAAATAATTCCAAATTGTACTATAATATAATTATTAAGCAAATATATAAACTTCATTGTACATAGCATAGCGTTTGTTTCCTTGGTATGCGATGATTAAATTTGATTTCATATGTAAGTAGATATGCATGTACATATGTATGTGCAATGCGTGTAGGTTAGATAAGAGCTATGCAGCATGATTAATAAATATTTTTGCATGTACTTCGTTTAATGTATTTGATCCAATGACATATGTACATTTATGCTAAATCACAAACTCTTCCGCATATTTTTGCGGGGATTTACAGTGGCACAATATTTTCTACGAGAAAACGTGAGCAACGACAAATGTTATTTTGTTGTTTACTTCTTTATTAGGGTGAGCAATGCGGGGGAACAACATATGCGCACTGGTAAATCCCCAAATATACATATACTAGCAAACACCTTGTTGTTGTTGACAATTTATTCGATATCACAGAGGCGTGTAATCTACACTTGCATATATTCTTTTGTATATTTGTATGTTGATAAATATGGGTGTTGGGCATGCATATACATACATATTTATTATTACGTACAGCACATTTTCTCTGGAATCGATACAAGTTTGTTGCGGTCATTTGCTGTTAATAGTTCAACAACTATAAGCAAATTGGATTCATTTTAAGTATAATACGGAAAGTGGGATTTTTCACTTGACTTTACAGTTCCACACTCTACTATTACCAAAAGACGAATTTCTAAAGAAGTTATAGGAAAAGTACTTTTATATGGTTAGCTTGAGAAATCATTTGAAGACGGAGTACAGATGCACATATGTATGTTGCACATTATCGGATCGATATGGATAATAATTAAGTTAATTTGTTAGAATATATACATATGCAATATTTCTTAAGTTTAAGCGTATACATTATAATAGACTATATACAAAAATTATACACGCATGGCAACTAAATTTCTCTGCTCAATATCAACAAAAAGTAGTAAATATAATTAAAAACAAAAACATTTCTCATACACTGATTAGAAATTTAAATAAACTTATAATTGCATACAAAGGCATGTCTCAAAGTTGTTGTGTACTGTGTGAATACATTGTAGGGGATTTTTCAAGAATTTTAGTACGACCTCTGATAACCTCAATGTGTACGTTTACGTATCGTTGGCTTAATATAGAAAAGGCGTATCTACATTTTTTTCGAAATCGCGTTTTTAATGTATTCTGGTAGACCACTGTCAAATACTCCTCCACTTAAAAAATTAGTCGGCTATGATCGTAAATAACGGATTTATAGTCATATAAAAAAAAGCCCTAACTCATTCGAAGTTACAATAACAACATAAATCCCTATCTCTAATAACTTCAAAGAAATTAAAAATAATAACAAAATTATACCACAATTGAATTTGTTACCTGTTTTGGATAAAAATTGCAATAGAAATGTTTTTTGCATCTTAAGTTTTTAAGGTTTTATTCAGTTTTTTCCTTCTCCTGAAAAGTAACGAAAAGTGTAGATACGCCTTTTCTATATTAAGCCATCGGTATGTATGTTATTTATGTATAAGAAATAATCATTTATCATAAACTAGCAGACCCGGCCACACGTTTTTGTGGCTAAGGTATACATTAAATTAGTAAATCCTTCAATGCAGAGAAAAAATTCTTACGCATAAAGACGAAAATGTTATAGCCGATAAATTTTAAAATGATTGATAGACATTATTGTACATAGATCTGTGTTAAGCGTAAATCATCAGTATTTGTAAAACTTTGATTCTTTTAATCGTATATTGGAGAAAGTACCAAATGACCAAATTTCATAGTTGGCTTTATCTTGGCTTTGGTGAAGATATGGATTACCTTCTTCACACCCAGTCTTGTTCTTTTGCAAAGTTTGATGTTGATTTATGTTACGCAGCATGATGACAACTCACACTACTTTTAATTGCAAGTGAGTGGGGATAGTCCAGCAATTTAAAATACACTGTGGGATAATTGAATACGTCATCCTGATTTGTAGCTGTGTCAACTCTCCTTTAACGAAATTTTAAATTGTCGCATTAAGATCAAAGAGATCCTTGTTTTTTCACCACCAATATAGGTCATTTATGTTTATTATATTATGGTTTCATGTCAGGAAAAACACGATGAATAAGCTCCTCTTTCGAGACCAGGAAGTGAAAAAAAACCGTCAAAAATGTTATTAATCCATCGAGGTGTCAACTGCGGCTAGATTATTTTAGGAATGAGATTAGTTCGTCAGCAACAGTTGATCCAGGAATAGTCTGGCGAAATTTACCTGTCAACAGAATCATGGCTTCACCAAAAATATTTTCGTTGTCGCGTAAATCTTTTAAAGTCCTGTGCAGTACCTCCAGCGACTTGAATATCTTGAAAATCTTCTTTATAGCTCTTTTTTTTGGCGATTTTGCAGACTGGTGTTTCGTTGATTTGCAATTTAGGAGTAATTTCAAGGCCGAATTGCCGTTTGTCTGCCTACTAACAGATGCCAAGTTGCCCCTATTCCCATTATAACTGGGCATTGAAAATTAGTGAAAACGGTTCAGGAATTACCTCAACCCTCATGTACTATATATGCTGATTTTTGTTATTCTATTGGACTTTATTTCAAATTGTGTGTAATAAAATTACATCAATAAATTGCGAGAGTATAAAATGTTCGGTTGGCTTTCCCTACTTGTTACATATTGTTTTGGGCTATCGACACAGCCTTTTACAATTGAACAATGAGAAAAATATTTTAACAAAGCAACAATGGCAACTTTCAAAATATTATTATTTTTTGTTTTGTTTTTTTTTTATAATTTTGTTGTCAATTCAAATAAAATCATCTTCTTGTTATCTTCCTCACAATTTTTCGATATATACTTACTTTCTAATCCTTCCCTGGCCTTCCATAAATATTTTAAAACTAAAATTAGCCAGATCGGTTTGGCCCTTCTTGACTTTTTTCGAGACTAACGACACAAATTGTTTGTATAGGTGATTAGAAAATTGTGGATTTAAGACTTTTTCAAGCGTAAGAACCATCTCGGTACCTCTCAAAACATTCTAAACAAAGAATTTGCGAAATCGGTTCAGCGGTTCTCGAGTTATGCGCTTAGCAACACATTTTGCGATTCATTTTTATATTATAGAAGAAGATAAGTAAATGCTTACAAAATATATCAATTATACATACATATATGTATGGAAAATAAAACTATTTGATCTTTCGATGTCCAGTTATTTTTAACAAAAAATAAATTAAATAAATTATAAAAAGTCATATTTTTCATTTATGTTTTCAACATCTACTTTACAGTCATGAGGCAAAACTCATCGACGGCAAGGCTATTGCCGATAAAATTAAGAATGAGCTCAAAGAAAAGATTTCAGACTATGTAGCGCAGGGGAATCGTCCACCACAGCTAACCGCTATTTTGGTTGGCAAGGATCCAGCTAGTCAAACATATGTCAAAAATAAAATGTTAGCAGCTAAAGCCGTTGGCATAAAGAGCAATACGATCGAACTGCCTGACACTACCAGCCAGGATGAACTGTTAGAGCGCATCAGCAAATTAAATAACGATACGTCCGTTGATGGTATTCTAGTGCAGTTACCCGTACCGGAACACATTGATGAGCGTACCATTTGTAACGCTGTGGCGCCTTCCAAAGACGTTGATGGTTTCAATGAGATAAATGTCGGACGTTTAGCCCTCGATATGAAGAGCATTGTGCCGGCAACACCGTTGGGTGTGTACGAGTTGTTACGGCGTACTGAAATACCCACATTCGGCAAGAATGTTGTTGTGATTGGACGTTCCAAAAATGTAGGAATGCCGACAGCTATGCTGCTACATACAGATGGTCGACATGAGTCGAAGGGCATGGATGCCACTGTGACCATATGTCATCGCAATACACCACCGGAGCAACTCAAAAAACATTGTCAGAATGCTGATATAATAATAACCGCAGTTGGCAAACCGGGACTGGTGCGTCGTGATATGGTTAAGACTGGTGCATGTATCATAGACATTGGTATAACACGCGTACCCGGTAAAGAGCCAGGTAAAACCAAGCTTGTTGGAGATGTCGATTTTGATGGTGAGTAATGTATACAATGTCGTTATTAATAATAGTATTACTTAATTATTTCTTAATACAGAAGTGCGTAAAGTGGCTGGCCACATAACACCGGTGCCAGGCGGAGTTGGACCCATGACAGTGGCGATGTTAATGAGTAACACCTTCATGGTGGCACAGTCGCTCGCTAAGACGAAAATTACCAATGGTTTCGGCAGCGATTAAGTTCTTCGCAATAAAAAAGTTATTTAAAGATATAGTTTTACTACTAGAGTATTTTTTGTCTAAATATTTTATTAATATTACTTTCTAATGCTACATAAGCAATATGTATTAAAAATATATATGCATACATATGTATATATATGGATGTAAACGGTACACATATGAAAATTTTTTATTTGGAATACTTTATAGGATTTAGAGTACATATATTAAATCTTATCAAACGTTGGCTATTATATGTATGTATATATATATTACGTAGACCCGACTAAACACATGCGTTACATCTACATATCTACTTACCCGTTTGAAGGAACAGTAATATATCTAATTTAATACAATTCGCTCAATTTATCTATAACACTTGTAATGAAATTCGGTGGGTTATACAGTTATATATACAGTGTTATTATAAATGTAATAATCCGAAATCAGCTAAAACTACTGAAGCTATGGAAAAATAATTATTTGAAGTAATTTAACATATTTTATCAGCATAAACTGTATTTTCTTATCGGTGGTACCCATCACAAAGGATGTTGTGTAAACAACAGTGGGTAACCGGACAGTGTAACCGGAACGAAGCGTAATTTACATCCGGTCATACGAACCAACAAACTGTGCTGCTAAATTAACTACGTGAAACAAACAATGAAAGTTTTTCTTGCCGAAAAATAAAAAATACCAAGCTATACATAGTTAACTTATTGGGGAATACTAAAAATAAACTGAAATAAAGAAAACAATAAAAGCAATTTCAGTTGCGGGTGGGAAAGAAAACTACTGGTTTATAATTTTATCGGTATGCCTTGCTTTGTGGGTAATAACAAAAAAGTGCCAAAAATTAATGAAGCATTTAGTGAGTTGTCTCTATCAAACATCAAAAATGTGAATTAAGGGTTAAGAGTTCATATACATATATGTATCTAATTAAGCAAACCTGGAGCCCTGTCAAACTTTCCTTATGATGGAACAGCTGATTTCGTTTTTTCAGCTTCTATAAAAATACAAAAAATCACTGTGTTGTTATGGCAGCTAATACATTTTTCGATTCCATTGAATTACCTTTCATAAATTTTTTGCTTGGTGCTATACTATTTTGTGTCGTTTATAAACCTCATTCAGTAATAGGATCTAAAAATACATTAATCGAAATGTCTGCAAAGCAAATATTTAGTACTGATTTCGAAATCTTTGGAAAAGTTCAAGGCAAGTATCAATGAATAAAATTGTTGGATTATTCCATATCTAATAAATAACATTATTTTTTATGTCAATGGTTAGGAGTTTTTTTCAGGAAGGTAAGATTATATTAACGCTATTGTTAGTTACATTTATTAAATGATTATATGCTTTTTTAATGCAACAGCATACGGAAAAACAAGCAAAGTTGTTTGGACTACGTGGTTGGTGCATGAACACTTCGCAGGGTACCGTGCGCGGTCAAATGGAAGGAGAGCTCAATAAAGTCAATGAAATGTAAGCATTTATTTAGTTTTCGAGTCTTTAATATTTATTTGTTCTATTAGGAAATATTGGTTGCAAACCAAAGGCAGTCCCAAATCGCGTATAGACAAAGCTGTCTTTTCGGAAACAAAAGAAATCCCCGATTATACATTCAAAGCCTTTACAATCAAACGTTAAGGACATTAATTAATTCAGTCTTCAAAATACAGAGGAATGTTTCAAAATCATCATGTTCTTGATATAAGCTATAATTTTTGTGGATGCAACTCTGAAATGTAGATAAGGCAGTGTTTTGTAAAAGAAAAGCGTGACTACTGCATATTTCCACTTGGACAATTAATATAAATTTGTGACATTATCCATTGGATTTGGAAAACCCTAATTTCTGGGTGACGAGTATTTCTAGAAGTTTACATGAATTAAAATGGTTGCAATTAGAGAATAGAAATATTTAATCACATCTTTCACCGCTAAAATAATGCAGTATGAAGTGCGTGTTATTTCACCGACAAAGTGATGCCATACCTCTAGTAAAAATCTCAATTTATATCGCAGAAATTTATCTAAAAACGATACTCTTGGTAAATAACGAAATAAATAAGTAACATTTCTATTTGACTTGTAGCAATATGGCGGATTAGTGTTTTTAATATTAGATTTGCCATTGCCTTATTACAAATCTGGAGTGAATTTTAACTTGTTTTGTGTAGAATATTAATGCGGGGAAAAGGGACAGTTGGTGTTGTATTTTATGTGAGAGTAGGATGACAGACCACTCGCTACATCGGGCAACGAGTACGCGCAATGTGAGTCCGCTGGCGAAGGAGTAAATGGAAAAACGAGTACAGCTACCATTAATTCACAGTGTACAGTGTGATGGAGATACACGTCGGTTTTAAGGTTTTAGTAGTGGCTGTGTTCGTTCGATTTCGGATGTGCAGAGTAAAAAAAATATTATTTTATAGTGAATAAAATATTTTTTGAAAAGCGCAGAATAAAAAAATTCGCTATCGCGACCGCCATTGTTTTACTGCGCACAGTATGAAAACGACATTAGTGTTTGCTATTCAAGTAGTGCGGAGATAAAAAAGTGAAAAATTGAAAATTCGTAAAACTCAAAGCAAGCGGAATAAGAATATGTTGGGGAAAAAAGTTTTCTCACAAATGTCGAATTGGCTTTTGTTATCCATATAGTGGCTGGTGTTGTTTTTGTAAATCTACAGTGACTACCACTCGTTCATTCTGCCTCTAATTAATCTAAAAGAGAATAAGAAAAAAATAAAGGCGGCCATAACTAAAAAAATTATAATTTGAAATAGTTGCGTGTAGTTAATATCAAATAAAGTTTGGTATTTAAATCTTACTTGAAGAGTGCTTGTGGGTTTAAAGTTTTTGAGTGCATTAAAAAACTTAAACCAACAGGAAAAATCAAAGTAAATAGTCATATATGAAAGTACTAAATCGAAATTCTGTTCCCGTTTCGTGGTGAAAGAAGAGGAAGAATTTGTAGCAAAGCTAAACCCCTAGCTGTATGGTTGTATGGCGCGATTATGAATTTGTGATTTCGTCAAAAAGTTTAAATTTAAATGAAATACTCCACATTTGCAGTATTGAAAAAGCTCGCGAATTTATAAAATTCAATAAGTTTTTTGAGTGTAATGTGTTAGGTATGTAAAAAAACTCAATAATAATAATTTATAAAACTAGAAATTTGAAATAAGTGAAAAATATATATTGAAATTAAGAAAGATTTTGTGAAATTCCAACTACAAGTGAATGCATATAATGTGCGCGGAATCAAACCAGTGTTTCCATACCCTTCACTAAAGGAAGACGACGTTGTGGTGCGCTGCTGCTTGCAGCTACGAGATGGTTAAAGGCAGAGTGTACCCAGACATTACGTCCCATACCATGCTTGTTATGAATATCGTGCCATACCATCTCGAATTGTAACGTAACTAAATATATATGAACAGTTTAATGACAATTGTATTAAAGTTAAAGCAATTCCGTCGATGCGCAGTACTTTATCCCTCTCTTTTGCTCACGTGCGTCTGTCACTGTTTCGGTTTTCTTAAAATTTGCTTTACTCTAACTCGTTGTAGTGCGCACTTCTCGTTAGTTTGTACTGCTATATTGACTAGTTCGCAATAACAATTGCAGCCATGAGTACTGTGACAACCTATTGTGAATGCCCAACTACTTTGCTTGAGTTGGTGTTTTTTTTTATCATAGTTACCGGGGTATATTTAGTGTGATGTAAATCCAAATGCGCGTCTATACGGTATGTTGTTTTTGTGAATATGAGGTTGTGTGTACGCTTCAAGCCTTTGGTTGAAAAATTTAGAATAGCGCGATTACATAGATAAAAATGCATGAATTTATGTTTTTACTAATATTACATTATTGATATACTTTTTCAATGACCTTTATATGTATACTTAATGTATGTATGTAATGTGAAGCTAACGCGAAACATGTGCATTATTTCGAAATACTTAAAAACCTATTCGAACGAATTAAAGTACATACATCTTGCGTATTTAAAATAATATCATATCTACTTTGCTTCGTTCTATACGAAAACAACAATTGGAAACGTATTGTTTTGTTGTTTTTGTCTATAACGTTTTCCAAACGTTTGACATACTTTTTGTATAATGTCCAGTCGGTATTTGTTTGACACTGGTGCATTTTCTTTGAAATTTATTCAATGTTGTGAAAGTGTTTCAATCGATAACTATTTTGATCACAATTTTAATTCTTGTAAATAACAACAAGAACCAAACGAAATCTAAAATACTTTACCGCCATTTTCTAGTGTTGCGTTTAAGTAAACATATCTAGTTACTTTTACCATATTCTCAATGTTGAAAGGATGAGATCGTCGTGTCAAGACAAAACATTAAATATTTTTTGAAAATGCTTCCGAAATTACAGTCATTCTGTTCAGTTCTGGTTAGATAGAAATAATCACAGGACAACTTTCAAATAACACTTCCCGAAAACCATAATAATGATTATATTTTCAATCCAAAAGATGTATCTATTATCCATCAGTTCCTGAGAAATTTCAATTAAAATATCTAATGATAAAAAACTTTAAATGTACATATTTTGATCCCATAAAAATATGTTGTACGTTGTTTTTACTGTGTTGTGTCATTAAGCTAAACACATTTGTCAAATATGACAATTCATTGGTTGGAGTCTCTAACATTTTTGTTCTTGGAAAATGCGTACTATATTGAAAATCAGATTCCAAATATTTTACGGCTGGAATCATAACGTCTCTGTTTTAAAACAATAAATCCTTGCTTTGTACTGGTAATCCTAATGTTTATATATGGTTTTATTTAAATTTCAGAAAGAACCCTATTCATTTTATGCAAAATATACTTCAGCGAGACAGCTTGGAATTGGCTGGTGAACACCAATTCCACATATGCAAAATAGATCAGCTGATTTGTTCCACAAAGAAAGAAATATTCACCTCGAAAGAAAGAATATTTATAAACAGCTAGCAAACACTGTTCTTTTAATTTATAGATCAAGAAAGAAGGAAAACAACATTAAAAATTGAGAAGTCAATTGATACGACGACGCGCGCAATACGCAGGCGCAGTCAACGAGTTGGCAGTGGTCGTGGTGCTGAGAACGAAACCGTGGCGGTGGATAGTGGAATCAACGCCAGCGCATTGACAGACGCTGCGTATGATAGCATCGTGGCCGCAGACGCCGCGATTAATGAGAAACCAGATGAATCAGCTTCTGGTAGTAAAACTATGGCACCTGCGCTCAACGATCCAATGAGCCCCACTGAAAAATTATCCAACTCAATGACAAAAGTCGCACCTCCATCTCGTTCGACTAAAAGTGTTGGTGAACCCGGCTCAACAACGCCAACAACGCTCATCACCAATAGCGAACAAAAAGTAAAAGGTTACCATCGATCTTCTGTTTCTACCCCAACGTCGTCATCATCTAATTCGACACGGGTGACCCGCTCCAAAGACGCCTATCAACGAGTTTTTGAACAGGCTGTGTCGCCCACTACAACAGTTGCGCAACACTCAAAACAACTAAGCAACACATTGACAGATAAAAAAGATACATCGGTTGTAGATAACAGTTTGACAGAGGTAGAAAAAACGGAGACTCAGAAGGAAGATACTAACAGTAATGAGCCAATGGGCCTAAGCGTAATCTTACATAACAAAGGCATTAGTATTGGTAATGACAATAATATTGTTGAGCCAATATTTTCGGATGCAGAGGCGAATGAGACACTTCGCAAAGAAACCGAATCAAACTTCAACAATAATAATAATACAAGTATAAGTTGTAAAAGTAATTCCACGGAACAGCTTTTGGCCGATTTGACAAACGATATTGAAGAGAGCATAACAACGAAAGTTTGTATTCGCAAACATCTTCAAGAAGTCACAGTCGGGAAGAACGGCTCAAATACATCGAACGTTCTAACAAATACAAAATCGGAAACTAAAGAACTCACCAACAATCTTAAAAATTGTGGAAAAGACGCAAAGGAAGCTTTAAGCTCCCATAACGCACAATCCTCTCAAAGAGTTGAATCACAACACATGGAAGTGGAATTTCTTAATGAAAGTAATGAAAAAAGCGAAAATTCTATAGGGTCCACCTCCAAAACGCAAGCACAAAAGATATCAATAGGCAATGAGAGAAAAAGGAGTAGTGACGGCAATTTAACAGCTCTGGGACAAGAAAAGCCTACACCGCCTGTTCAAAATGAAGAGGTACATGCCGAGTCGGGGAAAGGGAACTCAAGTGTTCTGAAATCAGATGCTGCAACGCGTATTCAAATTTTGTCGGTAGACGTCCTGCCGCCAATAAGTACAGATTCAACAATGACCGCCTCGGAAGTGGAGGATAATCTTGAAGGTGAGTTTTCTTTTCCTTTCAAATTAAGAGCTTTTTGTTATTTCTTAAACAAATTATTCAGAGAGATTAAGTCAATTGGATGGTACGGCGATGGCTTCGCCAACTTGTGACGAGAGTAATGCGGCAGTAAGTGGTAGCATTGGAACCCTTCCCGTATCAACAACACCACCGTGCACACCAACAAAGCAACAAACACATCTCCAACAGGTGCAGCAGTTGCAACTTCAATTGCAACAAACCCCACCAACACCATTATCAAATCAAGTGCGCCAGCTACAACAATCTTTCACGCCGCAAAGCAGCACATCATCGGTGAATACATTGAACAGCACGAATTTACCACCGGCGTTTATGAAAGAGGGTGGTGCTGGCGAACTAGAGGATCAAGATATAGAGGAGGTTTTGAAAGTGCTTAAAGGTTTCGATGGCAGCGCTGGCGCTGATACGCTCTGCGACTTAAATGTACTATTTAATGAAGAGTACACACTATACGAAGACGTCAGTAGCCAGGTAGCATCTACATCGAACAAACCGAGCCCCCTAAAGGAAATGCAAAGTGAAATCGAACGAAATCAACAAGCGATGCATCGGAAAATTGATTTTCTATTACGGCGTTTGAGAAAAATACAATCTCGATATATGAGCAAGCACTGTAGCGAAGAAATTGCTGGATTGTTTGAGTGGACGGCGCGTATATCTGTGGGCAAAAGTAATTCCATGAATAGAGTTACGGATTTAATATGTCCTGACACCGCAATCAGTGTCATAGCAGCGCGACCTCCCGCCAATAATTGGGCAGATGAGAAGAATCCAGTGGCTTCAACTCAAATGTCATCTATGTTACGACGTTTAGAGCAGTCTTCAAACGCCCAACAACTGTGCATGGTTCCCACAAATAGCAATTTGAGTGTCGCCAGTGCGCAAATGCCGCGAAAATCCAAAAAGGCGTTTTTACAAGATTTGCAAACCGCCGCGTCAACGTCCGCAGCGGCGACGTCAATATCGACGCCAATTGAACGTAAAGGTGAAGTTGTGGTTCCCAATTACGATATAAATGTCAGCGAAGAGTTGGCTCAGGTCGCTGGGCTGTTGCAAACAGAAATGCGGGAGGTACAGACAGCCATGGATTCGGATGCGACAGAGTCCAGCTCTGGTGGTGAATCAGCCGATGAAATGGTCACCTATAATAATCAAATACAACAGCCATTAGCTATGTAAGTTTTGATTGGTTAATATGTGGTTATTGTTTTTAATATGTTTATAATTGTTTTATAGCGCAAAGCGGGCAGCTTGGCGATATTCACGAGATAGAGCAGCGATAGCCGCGCGTTGGTCTTGGCTACTTTCACAAATAGCTGATTTAGAAATTAAAATACGGCAACACACTGAACTACGACAGGAAATTGTACGAACCAAGGGCTTAGTACTATGTGGTCCAGATGAATCGTACGCAACAGCGAATGAT
This sequence comes from Zeugodacus tau, assembly GCA_031772095.1. Lineage (NCBI taxonomy): Eukaryota > Metazoa > Arthropoda > Insecta > Diptera > Tephritidae > Zeugodacus > Zeugodacus tau. The sequence continues at coordinate 26,724,816 of CM062649.1, read as the reverse complement.
GGTAGTCTCAAAACAGGCGAAGCCTCCACAATCAATATAACAGCAACATCTGTTAATGGTTATAAAGGTAATCTGACAGGAAACACAAGTAGTAAAGTGGATTTAGCCGAAGGGGATGGAACGGGAGTGATGGGTGCTGCTCGCACTCGTGGATTTGTGACAACACTTTTCCGTAAACGTAAACTTCTACAAACACAGAGCCTGCACACAATTTCTAAGAAGGCTGCACGACCAAGGTGCGTGTAATAAATATTAAATTAATTAGTTTTCGAATTTAATATTCATTATGATCAACATTGAGAGTTTAATTTCTTAATTTCTATTTACTGATAATTTCAGTAACATCAAATGTGGTTGTCAGTGGCCGTTCAATCCATGTGCACTCTGTACGGGGCGAATAGATCCGACGGCGCCTCGTGATCCGCCAGATACAATGATGATGGCGGATAGAATAGCGCTACTGGATCCTGGTTATCATCCTGTTTTAAGTTTCCGTGAAGGTATGTTGAGTTATATTATGTAAATTTTTGGGGATTTATATTTTGGAATTTTAGTTTTTTACTTCGTACAATGGTTTGTAAAAAGTGTATAATAATGCTCTGAAAAGAACTACAGATTTTTCAAACAAAATGTTGTAAAATTCATTATGAAATTCCGAAAATTTTGACACAAGCCAACACTAATTTAGATCGTTAATATTGTGAACGATGTGTCCTATTTAACAAACCTTATTGAAAACTGTTTCTAACGGCCTTGTATTATAACGTAAATGCTCCAAAAAGGGTTAATGATGAAGTGTCAATCTCCTTTTTAACGATAAACTTCCGAACTACAAAAGTAATAATTATTTGAGTAACAATGATAATATTTAATTGTGTTTATCTCTACAAAAATACAGTAAATTTACGAATATATGAATTGTGTATTTTCGCTGATATAACCTTAAACTAGTATTCGATTATTTGAGTATTAATTTTATTTAGGATCCAAATATAGTATTTTTTTTAATAAAAATAAAACGAAGTAATATTTTCAAACATATTATTTAATGTAAAACATCGATGATATTCTTTGTAATAAATAAGACATAAATTTGCATTCTTCTCTAGACATCAGCAGCACTTTGCACTTGGAGGCTATTGCTCGAATTCCAGAATGGCAGCAAAGAGTTATGCGTTGTCAAGTTAAAAGTATTGCGAAAAGCGTCTGGAAAGCTGAACGAGAAGCCGAACGTGCAGCCGGACTTAACACATCCAAGAAATACAATGAACCGGTCGTGAAACGCCGCTATACAAAGAAAAAGGATCGCTTGGCGATGGAGGAAAAGAATGCGGCGGCGGCAGCGGCTACGGCAACAACAGCAAATTCTGCGAATGCGTCACTGTCAACGGCAATTGGTTTTGCAACAGATTCATCGGCTAATTTAACAAAAGGAGTCGGTCTGGAAAGTGTTGGAGCGACAACGAATGTGTCAGCAGCTAGCGCAAATGAAACCGCAGCGATAACAGCAACAGCAACGTCATTGCCGGCGAGCGATGGTGGAAACGGTACTGGCATTTTGTCTACGTCTACTACAACAACGCCACTTGTGGCCAACAGTAAATTATTGTAAACATGAAAAATTCGATAATTGATATTAACATAAAACAAAAACAATTTTGCATCTCTTTTTCTTTCCATTTTGTGTTGCAATATGAACTGATCTGCTCCATGTTGAATACGACTCTACGATATCGCTTACAACATAAAACTTATTATTCTGATTATGAACTGTTCTGCTCATTGATCGAATTATATTATGCTTGACATTTTTATCTACGTTCTTGACGCTACTCAAATGCCGCCTGCCGCCAAATGAAATTAAATAAAAAATCGCACTCCACCATAATGGTGTTAAATGGATTGAATTATCGCTCTAAACGATATAAAACAACAAAAAACAAAATAATGAAAACATAAACCTATCGCGTGCGCTTCGTTTATTTCATCAAACTTCATTTAATATTTTAATTTATCTGATTGATTGCTGCAACCATATTTGAAAACACCAACAAAAAAAAAAATAATAAAATTACGTGACAAACACACATCTATTCGAAAATGAAAATACTTTTCGAAATAAAACAAAATATTTTATGCAACCGACTTTTGTTTTCTTTTATGCAATGTTAAAACTGGATCTTATGATTTTTTCAACACATACCATATTTACAAAATGTTTTCAAACGATATTCGATCTATTGGAATTATCTGCTTGCAATGTAATAGAAGTGGCAAAAAATTCAAAAAAGCTGCATCATTATCATCTAGTTGGCGACGGTGTGTTGTTGGAACCGCCACGACCCTTATCACCGGTCGCCACCAATCACAGCAGTCACAGTCAAAGCAGTTATCACAGTCAACAAAGCGTCAACAGCAATTCGGTACATCAAACAAGCGACAATCCTCCGCAAAATTACGATCATCCATACAGTCCCAACCCAATACATTCATCATTGATCTCCAGCAACAGTAATGGCTTTAACGGCGGTGGCGGAGTAGTAGGCGGTGGTAGTAGTAGTGGTGTTGGCAACCACAAACATAATAAACATCGTAAAAGTTCTGCGTCAAGCACATCAATGGGCAATGCGAACAACAGCAGCGGCAACAACACTCATTTTCAACATCAGAATAATTATGTGTCATCGAACTACACCAATTACACCGGTGAATCGAATGATGCAAATTGGGACGGCTTTGCGACACGGAGTCGCACATCATCGCCAACACATGTCAGTGCATCCATCGGAAACAGCAACTATTACAAATACGAAAGGTAAATGCAAGCGAAAGCTAAATCAATTTATAACAATCAAATGCAATCACTCCTCAACAACTTTTATGTATCACCTACATACATTCATGACGCTTGCTTCTAATTCATTGCAGATCTAAAAATCGAACTTCATATGATATAGACAACATTGTTATACCATATAGTGTTGCGGCAACGACACGCGTTGAAATTTTACAATATAAGGAAATACCAACACCCAAGTAAGTAGTCCCTTTTTATTTCTAAGTTGTATACCCATACATACATTTATGCTCACATATTCATATAAAGAATTTAAGCTACACGACATATTTTAGAAATTTTCCTTCCCCAAATTGCAACGATCATAATTGGATAAGTATTTTTCAGTAGTTCTTTAGTAAAACTTTGTAAAGTATCTATTATAAAATAGCAACCGTACAAGGAAAATATATGTACGAAGACTTAAGATACATGCGAGTGCTTACGCATCTCTAATTCTCTATATAATACCATTTTAGGATTATTAAAAGAAATGTTTGACATGTTACATTAAAAAAACCAAATTTTTATTTCTAGACTGTATTTTATATTTGTTCGCGCTAATTGCATATTTCACAATATTTTTAGATGGCGTGTTATTGAAGAAGATGGAAGACCTGCTGTTGAGACAACCGAAGAAAATGTTACGGATAATACAGTTACAGCGAAAACTGATGTCGATGGGAGGTTAGAAAATGATGTAAGTGATATCGCTGATGTGGCATCAGATGATATAACAACAGCGAACACAAATGAAGATGTTAAAGAACAGAGTGCACCGGAGTTGTCAGTTGAAAACTCAGCAGCGACAACAACAGAAAATACAACGCAAGCATCCCAAAAAATGGATGTTTCTAAGGAAGTCCTGCCAACAATTGTTTCTCCGCTCGTAAATGCGCCGAAAGTGTTAGAGCATAAAAATAATAATGTTTTATCAAAAGATGGCAATGTTTCAACAAAAGATGAAAGAGAAAATAATACAGCCAAGCCAACAACATCTTCTTCGTCGTCAGACGAGCCAGCAGCGAAAAAAGTAAAACATGAAAACCCCTCATCTTCAGCTGAATACACTATTCCGGCTGAAATAGAAACTGTAGACGATCCTAATACAGGGAAAAATAAAATTACGGGAACTGAGTCAACTTTGTCTTTCAATGATACGGCGCGGATGAATCGTAGTGACACAATTCAGGAAGATAACATTGAGCCTGATCTTATTGCTGATGAAGGCAATGAGACAGAGGACATCTCTGAAGAAACTGTAAAGTTACGACATGAGCGCGCGCTTGTGGAGGAGCGGCGAAAATTCCAAACGTATTTAAAATATCCTTGGAGTACACGTTCACGAGCTAATCGGCGCATTGACAGTCGCGCAGAATCTAGTGGCGCCAACACTCCGGACCCCACTTCTCCCGCGCCACAAACCGCCAGTTTATGTGGTGGTGATCAGGAGGTAAATATTTTTTGAATAAGTTTAAGTAACAGATCATACAAAAATCTTTTTTTCTTATGTTTGCAGAGTATTCCGTCTCCTGCACCACCGTCTGCAACACTTAATCCCTTGGACACGATCACGGAAGTGACCGAGAATGGCTTAGGTAAGTAAATGGCGATGTTATGTTTGGGTTTTAGCTATTTTGAAACTAGAAAGGGTATACTAATACTATATCATTAAAAAATCATAATTTAGCTAATTTTCGGTGTTTTAGTAAAGAGTGATTTTTTAAGAGCTTGATAACTTTTTAAAAAAAAAAACGCATAAAATTTGCAAAATCTCATCGGTTCTTTATTTGAAACGTTAGATTGGTTCATGACATTTACTTTTTGAAGATAATTTCATTTAAATGTTGACCGCGGCTGCGTCTTAGGTGGTCCATTCGGAAAGTCCAATTTTGGGCAACTTTTTCGAGCATTTCGGCCGGAATAGCCCGAATTTCTTCGGAAATGTTGTCTTCCAAAGCTGGAATAGTTGCTGGCTTATTTCTGTAGACTTTAGACTTGACGTAGCCCCACAAAAAATAGTCTAAAGGCGTTAAATCGCATGATCTTGGTGGCCAACTTACGGGTCCATTTCTTGAGATGAATTGTTCTCCGAAGTTTTCCCTCAAAATGGCCATAGAATCGCGAGCTGTGTGGCATGTAGCGCCATCTTGTTGAAACCACATGTCAACCAAGTTCAGTTCTTCCATTTTTGGCAACAAAAAGTTTGTTAGCATCGAACGATAGCGATCGCCATTCACCGTAACGTTGCGTCCAACAGCATCTTTGAAAAAATACGGTCCAATGATTCCACCAGCGTACAAACCACACCAAACAGTGCATTTTTCGGGATGCATGGGCAGTTCTTGAACGGCTTCTGGTTGCTCTTCACCCCAAATGCGGCAATTTTGCTTATTTACGTAGCCATTCAACCAGAAATGAGCCTCATCGCTGAACAAAATTTGTCGATAAAAAAGCGGAAAGCGAACACTGATTTTGGTAATAAAATTCAATGATTTGCAAGCGTTGCTCGTTAGTAAGTCTATTCATGATGAAATGTCAAAGCATACTGAGCATCTTTCTCTTTGACACCATGTCTGAAATCCCACGTGATCTGTCAAATACTAATGCATGAAAATCCTAACCTCAAAAAAATCACCCGTTATAAATGTAAGTACATATAAGAAGTTTATTTATTTAATACATATATAAAATTATCTTTAGGAAAGATTAAAACTAAAATTCATAAGTAGTATATTTTTAATGTTCATATCTTTCTTTATCTTTATTTTGCGATCACCAAATATCCACAAATAAATGTTATATTAACTACTACAAATATTTGCAAATATGTATAATTTTCAATCTAAAATTCCTATATTTACAAATGTTATGAATTAACGCAGGTAATCCTTCAGCAAACCCCATTGGTGGCACCTCAAATTGTGCGAATAATAATGATTTAAACAAACGTTTGGAACGCCGTCGTACAACATCGACGAAAAAGGATCGCGAAATGGAGCGACGAAGTTCTACGCCAGATTTAAGAGAGGTAAACAAAAATTAATATTATTTATTTATTAACAAAATCTTAACCTTATTTATCTATTGCGCATTTGTAAATAGCTTGTGCCTCCATATGAACCTTTGAAATTCCCACTTACCGATGAGGAATTTGAAGGATTGCTAAAGGCAATGCCCATCGAATTTCACTATTTGATTTTCGACGCAAAATATTTAGAAGACTGTAATGGCACTGGTGCTGCCGCTGGTGGCTCCAAATATCCACGTCATCGCAACAGTTGGCGTGGTGATGGTTCGGCTGTGGTTAACCGACGTGGAAAATCAATGCAAAACTGTGATGTTACAACAAATAAAAGACAGCGAGTTAATGGCGGTAAGATACGTAAAGGTTCGAAGGGCGGCAGGGGAAGGCGACGCGGTAAACATACCCGCGTTAAATTTAATAATGAAACGGTGAACAATTGTGTGAATGGTGGTGGTGGTGGTGCGGACGATGTTGAAGAAGCGGATGATGATGACGACGATGATGATGTCGATTTAATGATGCTTTTAGCCGAGGAGGATGATGATTATGACTATCCAAAACATCATTTGGCTCCCGATGATGATCTCTTTGATGGCGGCGCTAGTAGTGCAGGCGGTGTTGGAGCCCTAAACGGTGGCGCACGTGAGCGAATGATGAATATAGACGATGAGTATGAGGCTTATTTAGGCCGACGTCACGGTGACAGCGATGCGGAGTCCACAGACAGCGAGCCATTCGGTGATGATGATCCGAACGATCCAGAATGGCGTGGCGAAAGCGATGATCGTGGTGGCGTTGGCGCTAATGAACGTCAACGCCGTACCGTGAGGTAGCGAGAATAAATAAATAAGTAAACTTATTAAAGTCGCCTGAAGTAATCGCCACTACGCTTTTATATAATATTTGAATATTTTCCACATTTATTTTAACAAAATCGATTAATACTGCGTTGCATTAATATTTAGTGTGCGTAATGCCTTGTTGGTGGTAAAGCTATAGAATTAAATTTCCCAGTTTTAATTACAATATCTAAAAAATTACACAAATACTTGCGAGCAAACACAATTGGCAAGAGTGATAGACGAATGGATGTATAAGAAAAATAAAAAATAACCCAGACCTATAGTTGCACTTAATTAATGTACAATAACATAACATATTTCAGTTCTTACATAATTTACACATTTATAAGAAATGTTTCGTAAATATGCAAATGTTTGCTTTTCTCCATTTGAAAATTTGTAATTTACATACATACATAAATACCTACATATATATAAATGAATGCAATTTTGTTGTGCTTTCATGTAGTTTTAAATATCTACAGATGTATATAAATCAATAGCACATATTTTCATGAAATTTTAACGGTAACAACTGTAGGAATATATTAATTTTTTGCTGACTTAATAAAATGCAAAAGTGCGGAAAAACGAAAAACGTCGAAAGTAAAGCATTAACAGTAATTGAAGGCATTTTTCTTTCTAAAGGCACATTTACAAACTAATTTATGTTGTTTTCGTCTTCATTTGCGCACAACGACAGGAGGCGAAGTACGCATTGTAAAAATTATAAATAAGTTTATATTATTTTATATTAGCTTTCATATTGAAAACAAAAAGAGAGAAACACAGTAATAGCAAACAAAAAAAAAACATAAATTTGTATTTAAAAACAAAAATAGTTGTCAATAGCATAACCTATAGAAAACAAAAACTAATATATTAACATTTAATTATAATTAAATATACATACAATTTATTATTATGCTTAAATTTAGTATACACACATAAGATTCACATGTAAAACAATACACTTACATATAAACATAAACGCAGAATCTACAAACAACATTTGGAATTAACTATGTGTATACAGCGCGTGTTGCGCAATTATACTAATTGGTTAACAATTTTGCTGTCTTAATTATGTTTGTAACACTCAAAATTGATGTTCAGGACCACCGCTACTCGGAATTCGAAACGATCTCTTTGCAAATGCATTAAATTATATCCTCATTTTTGAAATTCCAAATATCAGAGTTTATTGTTTGGTTCAATATATGTACATATGTACATGCAAAATTAACATTTTGTAAAATTATAATTATTCTCTCGAAGGGAACGTTCGGAAACTCAATAAAAACCATCAAAATTATTTGCTTGTAAATTGTAAAGTGTTCTCAAGAGACCACATAAATTGTTGATCGCTCGTTATTAGGCTCTAGAAAAGGGAGTTTCAAATAACAGCTTATATATAAGAAATATATTGGCTTCTGCAAGCCGACTTATAAATCCAGTGGTTTTATTTACATGTGAACTTGTGAGCATTGTCGTTAGCAACGGTATAAAAGAAAGGAATTCAATTTGTCTGTTCTAACTTCAGTGCTACTTAAAACCGTTACCAATTCTGAATTTTTTTTTTGCTGTTATAAACACGACTAAGTGGTAACAATTTTTTTCATCCAAACATTAAAACGTCAATCTATTTAGTTTTATTAAATCGTTTCAGTTTACACTCTATAACGTTATGAACGCAGCAAAATTCGCGTAAGCTTTTGCTGTACGAATTAAACAGATTGATGAGAAAAATATGATTTTCTTATTAGAATTTTAGTAAACATTTCTTAAAAAACTAAACACAACATATAAATGTAGATGTTTTTGCTGTAAATATTTGAAAATATGTATGTATATTTATAGTCAGTTCTAAATGTATAAAAATAATGATTATCAGAAAACAAAAAAAAAAAAACTAAAACAACCAATTTATAATTTACCAATACAAATGCGCAAGCGCATTAAAATTAAGTACAGTTTTTGCAAACATAATAATTAAGTTTTTAAATGATAGGCGGTACCTAATTATAATTTTAAAAATTACATATAATCATATTATAATATAAAATAGATCGACACCAAGTGGTATAGGGTCAAAGTTTGCAAGGCACACTTTCTTGTACATGAAAAAAAAAAACAAAAACATAGAAATAAACAATAATTTCATTGAGTTACTTTTTAATATTAAATTCTACTACTTTTAATTACACAAAATATAACATTATTATTTCATATAACATTATCGTTTCAACCAAAAAGAATATTTTAATTACATTGCGCTCTGCATTTTGGTGCGCGTATTCTAATTTCATGCTTTATACGAGTTGCATATTCAAACTTATATATTCGTTTTCGAACTTTGTACTCGAACCATTTAGTATCGATCACCAATTCTATTCGAGTCAGTGCACTGTTAGCGCACGATAATAAAATGCTACATATAATAATAAAACATAAATAATGCTAAATAAAAAAAATACATGTCCGCATGTGTTGTTTACCAAAGCACTTAGGAAGTATTGCTATGAGTTACAAATTCAACGGCAGCGATGAAAAATAAATTTAAAACAACCAACAATAATAGTGAGCAGGACAATTTCGTGATTTTTCTAAATATTTGCTTATTCCAGTAAAATTCTATTCATATTTTCTTTAATTAAAGTAAGATATTGGTTTTTCTCAACTCATATGCAGTTTAATATACTCGTATGTGCTGTATTCGATAAATTTTTATAAATTCTTACAATTTTAAATAATAAAAAGTTTGCAAACAGAAATTTTTATGAAAAAAGAAGTAAATTTATTTATTTAATTAATCTTAAAAGCCCAAAAAATAAAAATAATAACAGTAGTAGGTATAAATACATTAAAAATCGTTGTAAAAAAAATTATTAAATTTATTTGTGTGTTTGATTGTGTAAAGTATGCATGTAAAGATTGTATATACTTATAAGCAGTGTTACTGTAATATTCTTTATTTGTTAATATTCAACAATTATCTCTATTATTAGCAGTGAGAAATTACAAACCAATTTATGTTATGCATAAGTATTTATTAAAAATACAAAAGTAACATATTTCGAGAGGTGTGCATTATGCACTGCAAAATGAACGTATATATGTTCACGCATATGCAAAAGTTATTATGTATATATACGAAATACATATGCATGTTTGTATCTATGCATACATATGTTACAAATTATATGTTATGAGTATATGTTAAAAATTTTCCGAAACTGTGAAAAACCACAAAATTGATGAATGGACAAATAAAAAATATATATGTAGACATATATTACTTATAAATAAGAATGGATAAAAATTATTAACGTAAAATAAAATTGTAAAGAATATAAAAAATTACTGATTTTCTTAGTATACAAGTTATTTCGTGGTGCTTTAAGCTTAATGCTTCATACGGTAATAATTGTAATCATATTTTTATGGATCTTCATTATGGGCATTACGTTCTTCGACTGTTTCTACTAGTTTTGGCAAATTTTTCGGTCTAATTAACATGCGCGTTTTAAATAGCGAATAGTCACCACGCCATTGCTCCCAAATGATGCCCACGTAATTGTGTCCATTAGGTGTTTGACGATAAATACCATTTAAGTTCGCCTCCGAGCAGCTATAGTATGTAAAAAAGGATAAATAATTTGTGGTTTCATATATTTTCATTACAAAAATTACAAAGTCATTTAGACACACTCCACTCACTTGTCAAACCACCAGCCGCTACCGTAACCGGTGGCGCATGCGCAACATGCATCTACGCTCTTGTCGTTGCGTCGATCATAAGTACTGAAGTCCATTTCGTTGTGATAATGCATTGCATCGGGTGCTGTACCGCTATGACCGCCAACCAACAAATTGTAGTTGTAACGCTCACTGTCCAAGCGGAATAATGAGTATTCGGCCCACATGTGTTCTGTTAATTTATGTTAGTTTGTATTTGAATGATAAAATCAGTATTAGGTACATTAATATATAGACAATTATAATACACAGTTAAATTGCTTACCATTCTCAAAATCCGTCAATTCAATACGCAGCTCATAGTCATCTCGATCAACCAATTGATGTATGAACTCATTACCATACCAGAATTCTTTATCCAGCTTACCAAATCCATACTTATACTCCTCCCAAGAACGATTGAAATTCTCATGTTCGATATAGGGGCCACGGTTTTGTATGACGGTCCAAGCAGCACCGTCAGTTGCAAAGGCACAGTAACGTTCATTAAAATCGCGTTTTGCTTCATTGAATTCGGGTGTCGAGAATTTGTAAACGCCATCGACTGATGGACCAGACAACTCATGACAGCCGATTTTATTTGGTTGTAAAAAATCTGGAATTTTTATAAAATAAAAATACAGTTTCGTAATTACTTAGCTAAAGAACTTTAAACCTCGCTATAGAACCCGCAAATTCTGTCTCTGACTCACCAACAATATCAAAACGATCGTCAATCCGATCTGTCTGCTCTTCTACTGCTGCATCTGTAGGTTCATCTACATTTGCTCTTCTGTCTGTCTGCTCTTCTATTGCTACATCTGTAGGTTCATCTACATTTTCATCATCATTTGTCGACTCATCTTCAGTCTCTTCCGCTTCTGCATCTGCATTAGTTTCATGCTCAACATCATTGTTATCGTTACTCACTACCTCGTTAATTTGAGGCGTGTAAACCATATCAGCATCTTCCGGTTCCTCATGCTCACCTTCATGCTCTTCATCATCTCTATCACTCGTTTTGAGTAACGGTTGCTTCGCTAATTTTTCATTTACTTCGTGTAGTAAAAATTCGATGCGTTTTAGCAGTAAATCGGAGCTTTCAGTAAAAGTTGTTAGCTCACCAGACATGGTCTGACATTGTTGCCAACCCATGGCACTTTCATCACGCCACTGCAACAATTGCTCATCGATTTTATCCATCCAATTTACAACTTTCTCCATTTGCTGTGCATCCTTTTTGGCTAACGTGTGTATTTGATGCAATTCTTTTGGTGTTGTTGGTCGTTTTAAAAGTTTACTTAGCTGCTGATCCATAGCTTTTAGCGTCTTTTCCATATTGTGATTTGAATTGTAACCGCCAATTGGCGCCATTAGCTTTGCGACCTTATTGTTGCCATTCGCTGGTGTGTGGCGTTGTTCGGTGCGACAATTATCGCGTTCAATGTTCTGCACATGTCGCAATATGTTGTTGAGACGTGTTGACAGCTCCTCACGCAGCTGCTTGTCAACGCCGATGGCATGCTTTACGTCCCCCAGCAATGCGATATGCTCATATAGCAGCTCGTTGGTATCTCGATTTCGTTGTTGTTGCGCAGTTTCACGGCCATTGTCATTGCCATTGCTGTTCGCACGGGTATTATAGAGTATTGGTGATCGCATGGTGTCGCCGCCGCTTTGGTGCGCATTGCAAGTATCACTCAGATACACTACTTTGCTAAGTATGTGATTCAGTGTGAATTCTAAACTGATAAACTTATTTCCATATACTTGTTGCTCATCCTGTGTGCGCCTAACCAAATCTAATTTGTGTTCAAGGGCCTTGATTTGTTCATTCCACGCATCGATGTGGTGTCGGAAGATGGCCCAATTGTGCGCTTTTTCTTCTAAACTTTGCACGCTGGTGTCGATTCGACTTAAAGCGTGATTGATGTGCTCCAGCTTCAAGGAATTGGTACAATCATTTGATAAATTAGGAGGTTCTTTTGATGTTTCCACTGTAGTCGAATTGGCCACAGCCGCTGAGTCCGATCGTATTATACATACTAATGCAAAAGTCAGACAAATCGTGCTTAACCACATCTGAAAATACAAAAAATATTATATTATTTAATATTATTACTAAAATATATTATATAATAAAATAATAAAACTTAACTGTGCAATTTTGTTGTTTAAGGAAATTAAAACACTTGATTCCGCACTGTTCGAGTGTTCGAATTAAACTGAAATAAGTGACTGTGTCTTTTGCCAAGTCGTAACCAGATTTAACTTAACTCATCTGTTGAACTCATCATCTCAATCAGAGGGTGTTTAAATGTTCCCATGAGTTTCTAGGCAGGCTAACATATGCTTTTGTATAAGTAAGTATGTTTGTATTATGTATGTGACTATGGTTCCGAAGATAGAAGATACTTAATTATGTGCGAAAGTAAAATATCTTCCAGATGTTGATAGTCTTATAAATATACTAATGTCAATATATTAACACTTGTACACATATCCAAATGGATTCGATTTATTTTATTTTGTCATATACTTATGTATGTATGTATGTGCATACATACAAAGACGCATATAACGAATGGAGTACATTCAAGCTCATAGGATAAAGACATTATTTCTACATATTTGTAGCATACAAAGTTAAAGTGCCACAGATTGACAAACATACAGCAAATGGGAATCAAAATTTATTGTGAAAATAAGTTGTTGTTTTTAGCAGTTAAAAAACATTACAAAACTATGTATATTTTTTGCTTTTGACAATACTCAGCGCATTCAATGCAAAAAAAAATTAAAAGGCACTTAAAAAAGGAAAATTGCAAAAAAAATTATTTAAAAAATTTAGAGAAAAAACAAACGTTGCACTAAAGCGGTGAGGCACTGTATACAATTATTTTTACTACTGAAAATAAATACTTCATTTCATTATTACACATTTATATTTTTTATAATCTTAACGAACATGACTTGAAGCAGAAACCGACAAGAGAATATCCGTTTCCTTTTGATCATTCTATGTCGTCGATTGAGAAGAAGAAGGAAGAGCTGCTTAACCAGCAATTATATGTTTCATAACATTGTTCGGCGAAAATTTTAATTCATTCGCTTATTATTTAACATCATAAAAACAACGCAATAATGAATGTTTAAAAATAAAAATACAAGTTGAACAATAATTTATGAATTCTAACTGTAAAACAATTTTTACATTTAAGTTAAAATTTTGGGCGTTCGTATTTTAGGCTGTGCACCTTTAGGGAACTGCATTACCGACATTACATATTAGAGTGAGAAGTTACTGCATAACACCGTAGAAGGCCTTTGTTAAACTGAGATGCAAATTTAACAAACCACGTCAGGGTTGCCATGTTAACAAGTCGATTTTTATAAATTTGTCTTTAAAATTTATTTTTTATTTACAAAAAACACGATTTTATTTAAAATGTTTATACCTGAAAAATTGTGTGAATATACTAAACTACTAAACATTTTGGTTAGATAAATATTTCATGTGTAGTTTAAAATGGATTACATGCATCCCTGTAGCAAAGTAACAACAACAAATTATTTCGCTGGCGGTGTCAGTCGTTCGTCGACATTCAATCGAGAAAAGTGTAAAATTGAATTAAAATAAATCACAACATATCTCTTAAAACTACCAATTTTATAAAGTTTTTGTTCTGCTGCAATGAAATATATCAAAAAATAACTAAAAGAAGGGCATAGAAAATATGAGGGAAACAGGAATAAAGATGTAATAAAGATATTACAAGACGTGTGTGAAGGAAGAGAAATAAAGAAGGTGAAGTGCCACTCCTTTGTGTAAAAGACGAATGCGCCAGCAGTGGAGACAAAAGTGCTAAGTGCATAAGTGAAGGAAAAGCCAGATAAAAAAAGATATATGCAAGGACGGAATGTGGAGTCAGCAATAAAATATTGTTGAAAAAGATGCAATGTGATTGTACAAATGCAAAGAGAAGTGAATTGAATGCATCTGAGAAATTAGTAGATAAGAAACATGTAACTAGTGCATGTGAAATTCATGTGAATAAAGAAACAAGTTTATGTATAATTGAAACGTAATTGGTGATTAATTAAACCACAGATATTTTAAGAACGAAAGAAATGTGCATACATGACGAAAAGTGGAATATATCATATACAAAAAGAGCGTATTTGAAGTAAAGTAATCTACAATAATTTAAAAGTTGGGAGTTAAAAGTACAATAAAATTTTCTTGCTGAGTATTTGAAATAAGGCAATATATATGTACTTTCATGTTTTAAAGACTGATCGCCACCATGCATACTATAGAAACGCTACGTGTGAGTCACGCATTTTAGTAAGCAACAGCTCCGAACTAGAGCTAAATGAGCAGTAAATTAAGGGTAGCAACAAACATCAACAAAACTATGTGTGTGTGTTACTGACTTAAAAAATTGCGATAATAATAAGAACGAAGAAAAAAATTATCAAGTTTACTTGCACAAAGAAAGAATACAATTCAAAATAGTTTATCTAAACTAATATATATATATATATTGTCAAAATGACTAGTTTCACAAGTCTGAAAGGTTGGTTTGGACGCAAGAAGGAGCCTATCTCAGAAATTGGTAATCCAACAAACTTCCAGAGACATTATCATGTATCAAGAAATGAAGAGACCGGACATCTTGAAGGTTTGCCTGCGTCGTGGACGAGACTCATGAATGCACAAATTACCCGCGATGAACAGGATAAAAATCCTGACGCTGCCTACCATGCCGTTAAATACTATAACTATTCCATTAAGAAAAAGGACAATGAAGTATTTAAGCCGTTCATTACTGAAGAGGCCATTCATGAAGAATCAAAAGAGATTGATAACTATGTAAATTATAAAAATAAACACAAATCTCACGATCCAGATAAATCCGATGATGATGAATTATATGGGGGAGGAAGCTCGACTGGGGAAAGCGGTGCATCGTCCAGTGGAAACAGCAATAGTAGTAGTTTCAACGATAATCAACAAGCCATCCGTATGACCGGTTTGAATCAAGTGATTAAAGAACTTGAATCAAATTTATTAGCGCAACGCGAAACATTGAAACCAATATCATCATTCACCGGTGACGATCGTCCTCCATTGCCTGCCAAAAAATTACAAACTCTACCCCCTAAACCAGTTTTAAAACCAAAGCCCAGAGCTGTAACTCAACAGCTTTCGCGGGGAGTATCTGATCTTACTACTATCAACACAGAAGAACCTTTGAACAAGATCAACACTAATACTATTATCCTCAATCCTGTAGCACCAGTAGATGCTGAAACCGAACCTGCTGAGGAATCTATTTTACGTCGATCCAAAGATAAACGTGCACAAAAGACAGACGCTGAAATTTATGAGGAATTACGGGCCATATGCAATATGGATGACCCTCGCGAGCGCTATCATACTACACAAGAAGTGGGTAAGGGCGCTTCTGGCATTGTATTCATTGCAGCCGATTTGCAAACCGAAGCGCAAGTTGCAGTTAAGACAATCGATCTTAAAAACCAGTCCTCAAAAGATCTCATTCTTACTGAGATACGTGTATTGAAGGACTTTAATCATAAAAATTTAGTAAATTTCCTAGATGCATATTTACTTGAACCAGAAGATCAATTATGGGTAATAATGGAATATATGGATGGTGGTCCACTGACAGACGTTGTCACTGAGACTGTTATGAAGGAACGGCAGATCGCGTGTGTTTGTCGTGAGGTTCTTTATGCAATAAGTTTTCTACATTCCAAAGGTATCATTCATCGTGATATTAAGTCGGATAATGTGTTATTAGGCATGGATGGTTCCGTAAAGGTGACTGATTTCGGTTTCTGCGCAAATATTGAAGGTGATGAAAAACGTCAAACAATGGTCGGTACACCATATTGGATGGCCCCCGAAGTTGTAACACGTAAGAAATATGGAAAAAAAGTAGACATATGGTCAATCGGTATTATGGCAATAGAAATGATCGAAGGTCAACCACCATATCTCTATGAGACACCGCTTCGTGCGCTCTATCTTATTGCAGCTAATGGCAGACCTGACGTTAAGAGCTGGGACAAACTGAGCCCTAGTTTACAAGACTTTCTAGATTGTTGCTTACAAGTTGAGGTCGACAAACGTGCGACAGCTGATGAGTTACTACGACACCCATTCCTTGATGATTGCAGTGAAGTAAAAGCATTGGTGCCGAACATTAAAGCAGCCAAGAAAGTGCTGCGGCGTATGGTGTAAAGTAGCATGCGAAGGGATGGGAAGATAAAAACAACGATTGTATACATAAAAGATCTGATCATGTTGGGTAGATTGACGTGCAATTGTAATATTGGATTAGTTCAGTTGTATTCATGAGCTGTGCAAGAACGTTGTGTATTTTAGTTGCCTATTTATATACTACGTAGGTATAAGTATGTATAAGAAGAGCCTTCAATCGGATATGAAGAATATTGAGTACGAAAATACTGTTAAGATCTGCCACAAAGTCTTAATGCTAAGTCAATAAGTGTGACTGAAGGGTGAAGGCGAACGCTGAATTCAATATAGGGGGGAATACGAATGGAGTATTGCTGTTGACAGAAAAATGCTACAGGGAACAGAAATAGTGCAACATAATTTTTATGAATTGGTGCATTAAATGAAGCATGCTAGAACATCGCTGGACGAACAGTATTGCAGTCGAAAGGTGAGCCCATTAAATTAAATAAACTTACATACATAAAATTATTTTTCATTTTTTTATTAATTTTCTTATTGTGATCGTATTTAAGTTGTACATATTACAATTCATATTTGCTACTGTTTACAAAAATGTATGTTTTTGTACTATTTTCACAAAATCCGAAAAAGTTAACAATTAAGTGTGAATATACTGACCAAAGTTTGGTTTGGAAGATGATTTTGGTTACATAATATTCCAATAAATATATATACATACATCGAAGTGGAACGCATCGTTGTATATTCGACATACGTAAGTTGCTTTTACTAGTCAACATATTAGTCAGGTGTATACATTTTGGGAAATTAAATATTTTTTTACCATAAGTTTTATATTACCTCATGTTATTGTTAAAATCGTAACGATTGATTCATTTACATAAAGTTTCTTTCATTTGTGCGACAAAAAAGTTGTATAGTGATTAGTCTGGCGAACTGCGTACCTACCTACTGTGCAAAATCAAAAGTCTTTTGATAAAATACAACCGCATACAAAGTGGGGTCGATACGTTGTGCTTAAGATTTCCCTCTAGGAAATTGAAACCTCCTAGTATATATAATAATTTTGAACAAAGACATTAACACTCGATTAGCTACAAATAGAGGAATCAGCTGCAATGTTTTTTACTTAATTATTTATTAACTTCTTGTTGCTAATACAAGTATGTATATGGCAGATTTTAATCTGGATCCATCTTATTAACCTAAATATTTCCGAGCTATCATAAATTAAAAAAAGTAGCCACTATAAAAAAATCATATGCAGATATTTATTTTCTTTGCTTGTTTATTTTTTTTATCAATATGCGCAGCGATAAACGAAAGTGTTTCCCCTAACTTATTTGGTAAGCGAAGCTCATTGGCATTCGTTGTTGATTATGTTTTTTGGCAATCACGATCGGGAAACGATGGCTGGTATACTGATGTATAAGTTGGTATTATGGGTATTAGCATGTACATTAGTATAACGAGTCACGATAGCACCTACTGGAAGGGTAAAACGGCATTAGTTGTAAATTACTAGCCACGTTACTGTATTCCAAAATATTTTCGTATAATTTATTCTAACATACGTAATTTTGCGTTATACGTTTTGATTGTCTTTTTCAAATCTCATTGTTAGTAAATCACTGAAAATACATACATAAATGTGTGTTATTCTACATATTTGTTGTCTATCTATGATGAAAATACAATTCTAACAACGATAGATTGTTTAATTACTCTAAAAGCTACTTAAATATATATGTTTAATTTTTTTAAATAATATTAATACAAGTTTGCTACATTTTTATGGAATTTTTAAATGTATTTTATGCTCCATTAATTCGGTAAAAACGTTTTGTTATTGAAAAGAAAATAATGCCCTGAAGGTAAAATTAGATTAGATAAGTAGTATATTTGAAAGTTCTTATATAAATTTACCTTTGCTGTACGCATATATTACAAAAGAATTTTTGTTGTTATCTGTTAAACCGTTATCACAAATAGCAACAACCAACTTGCATTCGCAATTTTATTGCTGATAATTTTTGAAATGATTATAGGGGATTTTTTATATATAAACGTTAACCATTTGCTGATTTGTTATGTCACAAATATATTATTTTAACTTTGGTTGTCGTTGTTGTTGCAACGGCATAAAATATTCCCAAATAATTTTGAGGAATTCTGCCTAGTTGACAGTCCTTGGTAGGATAAAAATCCGAGTCCTTTCCGGTTACGCAGAAGAGACTGTGTTGGGAACGGTAACTTTGTAGGTATTGTCATACGGTGATACTATCAAAGTTTCATTCCTAGTTCATAACTCATTCCAAACAATTTGCGTTGAGAAGTATCTTATTTTTTGTGAATTTATTTTGTCTCTTCTCTAGGTTAGAAAGAATTTGTTCCTATACAGGTTCATGTATAATTCTTTGCTGGTCCGATTCTTTTGGTATTGGCCCATTTAGCAGCGAACATCAGTTGCTCAGAATTTAAAGCCAACGTTGTATAATTCCGACAGCAAATACGAGAAACGTGCATAAATAAAAGAAATATACAAATATCGTTTCTTTTTTAAAGAATATCAATTTTTTCGTTTTTTGTGTTGTATATGTAAACATCCGCCTTGCAATGTGTCCATCTTTTCCTGGTATATGAGATTAAGTTTGTGTGAATTATGAAAGTATAGCTCCACGGGGCCAGTAAATAGTATCCGCTACAAAATAGCAACTTGAAATGATTACAAACTAATATTAGTGGCAGCCAGTGAGTGACTCGTCGACATCTCTGACTTTTACGTTTCTCCTTTTTCAATCAAATAATTTTTGTGTAATTTCGTTTTCACCAGACATTTATATTTCCCCAAAGTGGTGTGAGTGTTTGCGGCGTGGCGCTTGTGTTGGCCATGGCGGCCGGCATTCACGATTTGTCTGTTGCTTTTTGGCTCTCTTTTGTTTATTTATTTATTTTTACTTGTTTTTATTTTTTTTGCTGGTATTCGTACGTGATTTGTGATTTTTTGCCTATTTTCTTAGTTAGTTATTAATACGTTTATTTAAGTATGCTTTGAGAATTTTTTCGCTGTAATTATGTGTATTTCTTTCATATTATATTAATTATTCTAAGCGCTCATTTCCTTGGCCTCAGTTGTGTGCCAGCTGTTTACGGATAATTAACAATAAAAACGAAGGTGATTGCTTGGATTGTACGTACATATATAGGAGTATGTTTGTAAATTTGTATCTGTGGCACCTTATCTCCATGATGGGAAACTACACTTGAGTGAATACGAAAAATGCATTCACGTGGACGTTCGCTTATTTGTATATATGTATGTATTTTGTTGTACATACATACTAATGTATTTAGGCATGTTTGTATGGCATGAACATAATTTACATACAAATGTTGTTTGCACTTTTACTCACATTCATACAAATCACAATTGCTTCCACTATAAAACGTGTGTGAAATTTGCAATGATTTATGTTAATGTTGTTGTTTTTGTTTTAATTTACTCATCGCGGTGGCACTTTTACTCATCAACCAAGTGTGGCTGTTATTCCAGACGTGCTCGCTGATTTTATTTTTTAGCCAGATTCATGTTGCTAAATTTCAGTGGAAAGCAAGCCAAAAAATAAAATTGCAAAAAAGAAAAGAAAATATATATGTAATACATTAAATATATAAAGAAATTTGTTTACTTGAACTGTTTTATAGGAAACTGTACATTACCTTTCCGCCTCCTCTTACGTGTCGCCGTTAATGGAAATAAGAACTGCCGGTATAATCGTACACAAATGTATACCGTTTTTGTTTTTATTAAGTAATAAAACAACAAATGATAAAAACAAAATATACACTTGAAAAGCTATATTATTAAAAATAAATTGTTTAATTTACCAAAAATATTTCATTGCTCTGTTTAAGTGGAAAAATTCATGAATCACGTTTAATATATGTATGCATACATTTATATGGTTGTACATTATACATTAATGAAATATACTATTGAGTTTGTTTCCATTTGCTATAACCTGATTCGTTTATATATTGAGCTATTTTGAAAATTTAGAAGAAAGTAAAGCATTTAACTATTACTCATCTCCGCAGCGTCGTCAGCAGTTATTGATAAAATTGTATTCAAATTAACTTAATCCAACTATTAACCCATTCAGTATTCACTTTATTCATTTTGTATTTATTCTTTAGAAATTGAATTGAGAAATTGTTATTTTTTGATAATATTGTATTAGTTTCGGCATGAATAATGTATTGAGACAACAATACTTTTATTATTATCATTAAGATCTGATTGTGAGTTATATAGAGATAAGGATTCGTTTACAAAGATACAGTTGTAAGATAGTTTTAAAAACATTGCAAATTGTAGATTTAGTTGGACTCTTGCTGAAAGAACCGTAGAATGATGTTGTTGAATGTGGCCTATAAATTCAGAAATATCTTATCTGCTGATCTAAAACTTATCGAAAATTACGACAGTTATGCTTGCTTAACCTGAACGTGATATTTTTGTTCGTAGATAAAGTGTTATTCCTCAAGCAATTTTATTATTCAACATATTTTGTGTGTGAAGCCAATCCAGAGGTTTTAAATATTGTAGTGTTAAAATTAAATTGAATTCGTACGCAGGAATCAAGTGTACTAAAGATTTTTTTGCATATTTATTTGAATTATTACCCTAAAAAAATAAGATTCGAACGCAATGTTCACTTAGCTTTGCTTCCTTTAATGATACACATTAATTTAACTGGGGTGGTTACACGTTGTGACTATCAAATTTCAAACAAAATTATGTGTCATTTCAACCCCATTTCCCCGGCCAACATGGCTATTAAGTTTTCGTGCATTAAAAACCGCTGAGTCATGCCATATACTGTACCGACTATGATGCATTTGTGCGAAGTTTGCATGCGTATTGTTTGTGTCTATGGTACTTATTATGTACATATGTATATATTTATAAAAAAACTAATAGGACTTATGACCGCTACGAAAAGAAAAAAGGAAGGGCTGCAAAGAGTAAATTCTTTTAATTATAATTACATACATATATACCTTAGGAACGCTGCAAAGTGTTTCAACACATACTATCTCTTATCTTGAATGTAAAAAAACGGAAAATTATTATATTATTATGTGACTTTATTTAAGCGTGCATACATGTTCTCTTTAACCTAACTTGTGTAGGAAAATATTGACAAAATATGTTGTACAAGCGGCTACAGTTTGTTGACCTTGACTTGATTTTTAATTTGCCTTTTGGCTACCTACTTAACGGGTAATTGTGTAAATGTGTTTGCACATATTTGTATGTTGTAATCTTAATGGCTCGCTTTTAAGCTACGTTTTGTGTTCGTATGTATGCCTATTTATGAATTTCTGGAAGTTATTTTTAAAAATGTTTCTTCGTTGTTGTTGTTTTGCTGTTATTTAAGTACAACTATTTTCCCATATGCTATTAAATATTATTTCCATAATAGCAGCGCATAGTGAATGAATGTGCATTTCCAACTCAGCGCAAGCGTTAATCTCTGCATGAGTGTTAACATCCACTTACATGTGTACATATTTACATATGCGTGTGCATATATGTACATACATACATATTTATATGTATGCATAAAATATTGTATTAATCTTGCACGCTTTTACAGACACGCTACATACAGTCATGCAAACATATGTATGTCCATACACGCGTCTTTGTGCCGCTGCCCGTCACTCAGAGTCAGTCAGTCAGTCGGTAATGCAACGCTGTAAACTTGTTAATATCCATGGGTTATTTTCGATTTTTAAATCGCCACACCGTGGCGCTGTCGATTTCGTTGTTGGTGCTAATATTTTTCTTTTTCATTTATTTGCATTTAATTTTTTTTTATTGCCGCACTGTCTATGTTCATGTTTTTGTTTCCACATATTTTTTTCACTCTGATTTTCCTTTGGCCTTTGCTGCCGTTCCAGCTGTTGGTCTGTTGTTGGTGCCTCGAACTAATCATTGGTAAGTTGAACGGCAGTCTGCTCTTGCAGTTGTTTTTGTTGTTGCTGTTGATGCAGACAACGTATTTTAATTTTATTTTTTATTATTCATTGCTTTTTGAAATGTGTGATGTTGTTGTTCTTGCTTGGTTGCTGTCACTGGCTGCCATTGCCATGGCTTTATGTTGTTGTTACTATTACTATTGCTTCTTGTTGCTTGAGTGCATTAGTCGGATTGTTAATGTTGCTTTAGCTGCTTTGTTGGCTGCCATCTTCGCTGTAAAGTAATATTGCTTTTATTATTGTTGTTTTTGTCCTTGTTGTTGTTGTTGTTGTTTGGGTGTGAATTATTTAGCCTCAACGTTGATTAGCATTTTGTATACACACATTCACAGTAGCTTTCGCGCATTTCATTTTGTTCCGTTTCATTTCATTTCTTCATATTTCATTTGAAGTAGTGCAAGAGTAAAAGTCGAAATTAAACATTCATGCTTACGTATACACTCGGTCATGCGTGGATACATACATATGTAAATATCAAATTATGTGAATACTTGCAGGCATCAAACAGACAGTTGCTATATTAGCGAAACTACTCCATCTACGGATGAGTTATGTACGTGTGTACTTACAAAGATATAAAGATTATTACATAATGAAAAGAGATCATTAATCGAAGCTTTAATAGCCGGTTCACGAAAACTTTACACTCGTTCATTGGATTGTCGTTATCTTTCAGGGGTTTTGTTTGAACTCCATTGACCTGCTAGCTAATTCCACTGATTCATTCTAAAATCGTTTCAGTTTTAATGTAAAATTTTAATTTCATTATCACAAAAATTAAACTAGTTAAACATTTTACAGACTACTCTAAATAAAACTAGTTTTATTATCAAGTTAAATTTAATAGTGTAGTATACATATATGGTACATTTACGTAAACCCTTTATATGTGCCGTTCGATTTACTATACAGCTACATTCATACATATACACGAGTATGTATCTCACACATTATGAGCACTTGCGGAAACAAAGAAATTCCTCACAATTGCTTTACAGGAATTTTTCAGTGTATAAATACTGTTTTCGTGTTAGTTTGCGGCTTTTGCGTTTGACAGGCCTAATTTTTCGGAAATATTAATTAGTAATTTAAAGCAAGTTATTTTAACATAATAGAAATGCATATTTTATAATTTGCTTGTAATCCTGTATCTAAAATTAATCACAACTATAGCGAAATTTGAGAAAACCATTTAAAAGAACACACGCTACACATGTTGTATGACGAGGAGAAAGCACTTTCTTTTAAATTTTGGTATTTGCTTTGATTAAGGTTCTTAGAATAACCAATTCACAAAAAAAGTTCAGCCTAAAATGTAAATAAATAAAATTAATCAAAAGTTTAATAATACTAAACAAAATTAAGTAATTTCATTCACTCGGGAATCTTTTATATCTACATGAAATTTTGATTTAAAAAGTCTAACAGCCGGTTTCACCAAAATTTTTCATTAAAAATTATGTCTCATTTAATTCTAATTTTAAATTTTATTTAGTTTTGTACTTTAGTTTCCTGAGTTTCAGCTTTATGTACAATTCGCATACAAAAAATTAAAAGGCAGGAATGTTGGTAAGGATAAAAGCAGATTAATGTAAACAAAAAATTGTATTTATTTGTCAAAAAAAAATATTCGAAATCAGCTAATAGAAAAATGTAAACATAGTTGTATATGGTTGTATTTATTATAAATAATATTTAAATGGCAAAGCGAGACCGATTAAATAAAAATTAAATCAAATGGTGAAACTGAAATAAATAATTTTTCACTTATATTTTGTTTTGTGAAACCGACTGTAAATGTTCGTTTGTATAATCTTTAGGAAAACATTTTTGTCGACAACCGGCTCAGCTTTCATTCCTTCTACTGCAACCGAGTTTTTTGCAATCCATTGATTATCAATCTAATAACACTAATAAATCAAGATTGGGGTTTCTTGTGAATTAATATTACCAACTTATTAAATATATCCTTTTTTAATCCGTTATTAACACTTTATGCCAAAAGATTCAGTACAATTTGTAGTTTTTTCAAGTTAGACCTATTGTTGTACTAAATAGAAATATTTGTTCTAACATACATATTCGTGCCGAATGTTGAGAGATTTTAGCGGTCTTATATGTATGTACATGTATGCTATATATTTTCTCACCATATTCATTTCCTTCGATTTGTGGTATGAAAGTGGAAAAGGAAACTTTAAAAATTCAACCCCGATCAAATAAAAAAAAATAGAAGAACTTTCATATCCGCTATAGTTTTGAAATAAAACCTTGTCCCGTCCTTTCGTCATGCAGTAAGTCATACGTACTTCATCTATTTGAATTGTGTTCAGTTGACTTTCAGCTGCATTTGTGACAGTAAATATTTGTTCAGCCTGTTATTTTGTGGCTCAGGCTCAAAATTTAGTACGCTCCTTTGTTCTCTTTTGATATTAAAACCATGTTTATCGCTTTTTATTTGCCGAAGAACCAAAAACGTTGAAAATATCTACGAATTCGTTACATCAATACCGTTAACATGTGACTTTTCATGGAGAGCGCTTATATATTGACTCACCCACCACAGTGGCCCATTCTTGCACTCTCGCACTCTCTAATCAGACGTCAATATCTCCAATAAAACTGATAAGGACACTGATAAGTCGCTATTAATTTCAATTTAAGACTTAAAATAAAAATAACACGTACAAAATATATTTATACAAACATATATGGTGAGTGTATAAGGTCTGTGTATGTTTGGTTAGTGCTAGTGAAACAGTAACAATGAAATGCAGACTGCAATAGATAAGAGTTTTGGAATTAGATAGTTTGTTGGTAGTATTATATGTATATATATATCTATATATACGTATGTACTTTAAAAAATTAATCGATGAGAGGTTATGTAACGGAAACGTTCAACAGCATATGACCCACAAAAATACGTGTGTAATGTATATGTTTACTCTTCACAATTAAATCTACACACCGGTGTTTTAGCAAACCATTGATATAACTAAAACATTATATTGTACCCGCTAAAATAAGTAGCATTGCAAATAAATATGATCTTTTATAAGTAAGCAATACTAGATAAATTAAAAATATATTTCACTTAAAAATATGTATATGTATATCTAAATATTTGTATATATCTGAGTAATCTAAACATGTTTCTAGCATTTTGGCCATATCCGATATGTATATAGTCTGTGCATGTATGAAGCAAAGAAAGTATTTATTATAATAAACAAAATAAATTACCACATATTCGTATGTACGTAATGCTTTTTGAAAAGGTCACCTGTGAGAATGCTTCATTGTTTGCAAAAATTTACCATGTTTATATACAACAGACAGAATTTATTGTTTTCAACACGTAGAAACACAATACAATTTGTTTGAAACAACAAGCATATTGTTTCAATAATACAGGTACCATATCCTTGCTACTTAAGGCTTTGCGTAAAGAATGTGTTACACAGTGTCTGACAGGTAACGAAGAATTTCCAAATAGACGGATTACATCTAGACATACTCAAATATACAGACAAAAAGCCAGACAAATTGTATATTGAGGCATTGTAATAAAATAGATAAGCAATGCCACAGGAAAATTTACGCTTTAATTGCAGACAGAGTTCATCGGTTGTATTGTTTTCTTCATTTTACCCACATAAATACTGAATGCGTTTGTAACTGCGCTGCAAAAGCATATCAGGTAGCATAGTGTCAAAATGGAATGCAACAACATCAATTCAACTTTAATCCGGCTCAAATGGAATCGGTGTTTTGACAATCGATTTGAATGTTGCTGAAATCAATTTTTTGTTTCTTTAAAATTATTTTTTGTTTAAGATCTGAGAACATTTGATATACTCGACTTAGTATTTTTATCACTTTTATCTGAATATGTACATACAATTATTCCTATAAAATGTAAACAAATCCTTAGAATTTTCGATATTATTTTTGGTGTTTGCTTCTAAAATAGGCGTCAATCTGTCGATTACCTATTCATTACCCTTTAATATCTTTATTGTGTTATCTAGATTGGTCTACGTTATCTCACGGCCATCCAAATTAATTTTGTAACTTTTCGAAATTTAGCATATCTCATATGAACAGTTGCTTCACTTGTCTCAGAGTCAATTGAACCCTCATAAAGCCCAAAATTCTAATTTCTTTGTAAAACTTTTTTTAAATACTAGTGTCTCGAAGATTTTCGTTTTTCTGAAAACTGTATATTTTACATACACAAATCATTTATGGATAAGTCTTATTAGGGATTTAAATTTAGTGACGTCTTCTCATTAAAGCGATAAGGATTTTTCAATGTTTGTGAAATCTCTTTCTCCGACGAATAAATTTTGTTTTATTTAAATTTGTATTCACCACTCCTTAAACTTTTTTCAATCTCATTTGTTTATCATAGGTCACCACAAAAATTATTGTATCGATTTACAAGCTGAATATGTATTGAATGAACACGTTGTACACAAACTCTCCAACGCCTGTAGTTTCTCTATGTTTTTAAATCATTCAAACATTGAACATTGAAACATTGTAGGAAACTATCGACGTTTCGAATACCTTTTCGAATTTAGATTGGTTTAAATTGTCGGTGATTTGATGCAATCGACTTTAAGACTGAGAAACAAATATGCGTTAACGTATGAAGTTGTAAACATAATGGGATTGCTTGTAATCAAATTAGTTGTTTCTTTAATAAAATTTTCGAAATTTCGACAGGCATTTCAGCGGAGATTACTGTACATATTATTGTATATATTTAGAGACTCACTGAAAACAATAATGAAATATATTTAATCGATATCGCTTCTGTATATAGTCCACTGGCTCAGACCGTCAGTAATCTTCTTCTACAAATATTCGTTGTGTTTTCAATGACACATAATGTATTAGACCCGGATTGTAACATTAGATTTGTTCGTATCATTTTTATGACCTTTTTATGACCTTGTATCAAGTTTTTATGTATTCACTCGACCAATGTTTGTAGTAATAATAGATATCTACGCTATAGTACTTTCAAACAGCGGATCAAATTGTATCAAAGTATTAATCTGGTCACACATTTCTCAAGTCTCAGCATTTGACGACAATTTTAGGGGTGTTTCCAATTTTTACATATGTACATGTTTTTTGACGTTTAAGTAAGTAAAAGTAATAGTGAAACTTGAAATTAAATACCGGTGATTTGTCATAAAAGTAATCTGACATTTTTTTTCATTTTGTCAAGTATTAACCATGTTAAAGGAACTAATGTCAATTATTACTTATACATATAATACAATTTGGAAGCATACGTATGTGTATAAAATACTACTTATTTGCTATAATATCGAGTCAAGCTGGCCGCGGATTACAAAGTACATGCGTAAGCACATACTTAGTTAATAATTAAGCATGCAGACGAAATTCGTCAACCGATAAAATATAATGCAACTGTTATACACAAAATTATAAGTTGCTCGTATGTGAAACAATAATAATAACAAAATGTATTTAATAATGAGCGCTGGAAAATTTCAGTTTTTTTGTTATATAAATTTAAAGCACAACACTGCAATTCATCTGTGTGCATTTTGTATATAGCTACTTACATATGTGTGTATGTATACAATGTCGATGGATATGTGTAGTAATATCGCATACAGCAATGGCTTCGGCGTCACCAGCGTCAATTATCAGCGTTATAATTATATTTATCAGCAATGGGCCGCCGCGAGTTGAGGCCATTGCATATACTTACATAGTTATACACATATACAAGTCTGTATGAATAAAAGTGGAAAAAACTTCAGCGGCAATTGGTGAAAATAATCATTTTGTTTTTGTATTGGACATTCCTATGTGAAGTGGAGCGCTTTGGTGGGAGTTGAGGCATTTTTTAACGCACATACATACATATTTATACAGCTATGGCTGAAGTACATAAGTATGTTTTAAATGGTGTTTTGGAACTCTACGCACACTCCTCCAGGGATATGCTTTAGCATAAATTCACTAACTTGCGTTTTATGAGAAAACCTACTGATTTTCAGGTTGTGTTCTGCTATTGTTTTGCACGTGTAAATCGAAAATTTGCAAGTTTTGACGCCATTATATACCTGAGACCATTCGGTAGTCCGCTGATTTTGTTGTTGGTCGGAGGTCAGTATTTTGTATGCCTTATTGGCTCTATTGGACACCGAGTTTAAACTTATTCAAGATTTTTGGGCAAAATACTTTTCATTTAGTAAAATGTATTTAAATATTATTATTAAAGCATAATTACAAAAAAAGTACACATTTTAACGGCAGCTAAAAAATGTATATCCAATAATATGTTGCACACTGTACACTATTACTTTGTAAGTACTTATGTATATGTTGTAGTTGTGTGAATTATTGACACACTATAATAAAATATAACAATGCAAAGACACGACTGCCTTATTTTAAAATAATCGAGCTATAGTACTGGTTAGCGTTGGAATTTCCGCGAATATTATGCAAGCCTGTACGAATATCTACATATACTACATATATTTACTAAGTGTTCACTGCATAACATTTCACTCTAAATCAGCAGCTTTATGGCAATGAAACCTATTAAGACCACAAATTAAGTAAAAGTTTGCTCGTAGTCGATGAAGCACTCAATAGTATTCTGATTGCTTGAATTATACTAATTCTAATAATCATAATAAATCAGCTGTTTTTTTATTTTCAATGAATTGCCACAATGACGTTTACGGTATGAATGATAAAATGTTGTTGCCGTCATAATGGATTGTAATGTCGTCTGTGGCAAGTGCATGATGAAATCCTAAAAATAATTTGTTTGGAATAATCAGAAGTCTTCTAGTTGTCGCGTTATTGGTAAAGTTCAAAGTTCGTTTATTTTTTTCTTCGTCTAAAAATCATCCGCTATATTATTTTAATATGCTCAATCGCCGTATTGGGAATAAATAAAAAAACAAGTGAGGAATTTTATACTCTCGCAATTTATTGAAGAAATTTAACCAATACATACATATATGCGGAATAAAGCTCACCGTATTTTTGAAAAACCTATAATTAGATATATGGGAGCTAGGAGAAGATACTTTTGGAAAACCTACAATGAGGTATATGGAAATGTTATGACCTGATTTTAATAATTTTTGGAACAAAGACACACTATTAGAAGAAATAAATTTCCTCTGAATTAAATTGAGATATCTGAGAGATTTACCCATATTTTCGGTTAAAATTTATCCTTAGGCGCTGAATTCAACATGTTCGATATCTGGGGCCTTGAAAAGTTATGGTCCGTTTTCGACAATTTTTTCACAAGTGCAGCCAGAGATGATATGCACTAATTGTGTAAAGTTTTATTCCGTTATCTTTATTGGTTCCTTATGTTTACATTATAAAGTGAAGGAATAAGATGGATTTCAAAATTGAGTTATAAGGAAAGTAGTAGTGGTTGTGAACCGATTTCGTTTTTTGTCCGTGTTATCAGGGTGTCAATAAAATATTATATACCGAATTTCATTCGAATCGGTCGAGTAGTTCCTGAGATATGGTTTTAGACCCATAAGTGGGCGATGCCACGCCCATTTTCCATTTTGTAAAAAAATCTGAGTACAACTCCCTTCTGCTATTTCTTCTGCAAAATTTAGTGTTTCTGACGTTTTTCGTTAGTTTGTTAACCCACTTTTAGTAATTTTCAACCTAACCTTTGTATGGGAGGTGGGCGTGGTTATTATCCGATTTCAACTATTTTCATGGTGTGTGGTGAGGTATGTAAGAGAACCGACTGCAGAAAGTTTGGTTTATATAGCTTTATTAGTTTGCGAGTTAAATACAAATAACCGATTTGTGGGCGGGGCCACGCTCATTTCCCCAAAAAAATTACACCCAAATATGCCCCCTCCTAGTGTGATCCTTTATTCCAAATTTTACTTTTATATCTTCATTTATGGCTATAGTTATGACACTTTATGTGTTTTTGGTTTTCGCCATTTTGTGGGCGTGGCAATGGTGCGATTCTGCCCATTTTCGACTTGGTCTTCTTATGGTGCCAAGGAATATTTGTGCCAAGTTTCGTCAAGATATCTTAATTTTTACTCAAGTTACAGCTTGCACAGACGGACAGACGGACGGACAGACAGACATTCGGATTTGAACTCCACTCTTCACCCTGATCACTTTGGTATATATAACCCTATATCTAACTCTTTTAGTTTTAGGTGTTACAAACAACCGTTATGTGAACAAAACTATAATACTCTCTTTAGCAACTTTTGTTGCGAGAGTATAAAAATCAAATTTCAGAAATGTTTAAGAATGTTTAAAATATAAGATTTTTGAAGTTTTTATTCTTTTTATATCAAAGACCTGATAGTTGTGCATTATTTCAACCTTATTAAGAGGTTAGGGGTAGTCAGAGAATATTGAGTATTTTTTTGGTTTTAAATCATTAATAAGGATAAGAAAATTAATTGTATAAAAAGATAATCCTGGGCCTGATCGAAGTTTTTTTGTTTTATTTTTTTATTTTTTTTTTAGATTTTTGGGAAAATTAATTAATTTGTTTAAAAAAATCAGGCCAGGGTTATTATGTATTTTAAAAGCTGTATAAATTTCATTAAAATCTACTGAGCGATTTTCGAGTTACAGTTGCCACTAGTTCAAAAAACATAGTTTTGAGAAAAACGCATTTAAAGTTTGACCCAAGCGTTTTGGAGTGCCGGAGCGCTCTTTGCTATTTGTCTAACAACTCAAAAAGTAATTATCGGATCAACTTCAAATTTTCAGAGAATAGTTTTTAGATATTACACTTAACGAAAATGCAAAAAAGAAATTTTTTGAAAATCCTGACTACCCCTAACCCTTTAAGCTAAATTGTGGGAGCTCTTGAGAGATAAAATTTATAAAATGAAATTAAATTTTGCAAATAATTGGACAAGTTTTATTCATCACACATACAAATTTATATATGTATAGCACTTCAGAGTATTTATCGTACAGTTGGAGATAATAAATATCAAATTTTATCCACTTGGACAGTGTCGGTACCGAAAGTATTTGATTCTGCTAAAATTATCGATTTAATTTAGCACTAAATTTTTACTATTTATAAATTAATAGTTTTGTAGTTGTATTTATTGCTATTTCATTTGTATAACATTTAATTAACAATTATATTATTTGTTTCAGATAATTAGACGATAATTTTGAGTGCACCACCGGCAATTTAGATTAAATGCAACATCCGGAGTATTCCGCGCCCAACTATAGCAGCAGCAGCAGCAACAAATACGACACAACACCGTTTCTACTACTACTATTATTAATAATACAGCAACTACTACTACTACTAAATAGTAATCATTATGAGAAATATCAGCAAAGTCTGACATATTTTTTATTAAACACACACATCCGCACATCAACAAACAGTAGTAATAAAGTAATTATAATTATCGAAAATATAATTAATATGTACGTACGTAGTTTGTATATCGAATAGCCGACTATACAAAATAATCACTTCAACTAAACTATCAAAAACGCGCAATTTTGGCAGTAGCTAAGACATAGATTCTTACAGTGGTTGTACTCTTTCAGCTAATTCATACATACAATGACAAAAAGAACGTAGTTTAGAAGCAGACAATTTAAAAAAATATGCAAATAAACTAATTTATTCCTATTTTCCATTATTTCAAATATTTGCTTTATTATTTACTCAAAAATGCCAATATTTTTGCACCTGTAGTTTTTTTTAACTAAAATAAAGTGAAAGCTGCAAAACAAAAAATATAATAATAATTAAAAAAAATTAGTCACATTTCTATGCATAAGCAAATATGTATATAAATACTTGCACACAAAAAATATATACGATAAAACGATTAGCGATATTTTCATTGCCAAAATTATTGTTATTATACTTCATTTTAATTATATATAAACTTGTATGTATATTTACATTAAACATTTTTTAAGTAAATAGTTATTTTTACATACATAGATATGTACTTTATTTAATATGTAACTTTATTAGTATTTAGTTATAATCTTGCGTTATTTTTTAATTTTTTTAAATATTTATTTTGTTTCTACAAAATGCAATTGCACTTTTAATGTAACTTGCAAACGAGTTAATTTGAATTAAACATAGTACATGCATACACTTACCAATATATTACGTTAAAAAATAGATGAGCGTAATACAACACGTAAATAGTTATAATCAATTAATATCAATGTGATTTAAGCGATTTTATCAAAGCTATCTAATGTCTTTAAAACTAAGTTAAAAACATAAAAAAAAGTTGTTCTATGCGATGTTGTTGTAGGGTCTCAAATGCAAAGTAAACTAAATGAGACATTTTTACGCAATAAGAAGTACTGCAAATATAAAATGTAAACATATTGAAAATAAAGATTGTATTTCAAACTAAAAGAATGAGACATCAATTAAACATATACATAAATACATATGTGGAATAGCAATTAAAATAATAAATTAAAAAACAAAAAAATAAAACAAAATATCTTGGGCATTAGACGAGTATTGAATGGGCCAAATATTGTTACAACGTGCATTTTTAATTTAGTCTTTATAATATGCAAGTTGTGATGCATGATTATTGAGTTTCGCTGTCATTGAACCATATAAACTAAAATGAAATAAATAAATATACATACATATAAGTCTTCTATATTTTTTTTATATACTGTTGTAAGCTAAAGTGCCATTAGGTCTAAATTGTTTAGAAAAAAATCTAAATTTTATTGTTGTTGTTAACAATAACGCTCAGCAATAAGTTCACAAGTTGTATTTAACTTAGCTATGTAAAGCGATAAAATTTCGTAAAAATTCCTTAAAAACGCATTGTATTGTAATTTGTAGCTTCGAAAAATCCATAGATTCCGTTTGCATTTACATCAGCGAAAACACATTTGTATTATATAAAAACCTTCCGACTGGCATTTGCTACAACATAAATAGTAAATGCATTATTTTTAGACAGGCAAATTTAAATACACACAATAATCATATATGTACAAATTTTTAAAGGTTATTTTTTCATTATTGTACCACAATAACAAATATGTATTAAACGAGTACTTGCTTGTAGGTTAAAAAGCTTAATTTAGCACAGCTGAAAAGTTTGAAAATTCTAAATTTAATTATAAGCCGGTAAATGGAAACACGCAAAGAGTCGCTGCATATAAATAAAATTCAAATAATTTCATTAAGAATTTGTACTTAGGGAATACAACATATTTTTCGATATTAAAATATCAAACAACTTTTAGTGTATTTCTGCCATGCAATAGCTTGACAGTTGGTGGCAATACATTTTGTATCGCTGAAATTAAACAATAAAAATGAAGTCTCACATAAAAATTATAGTTTATAGACTGCGCAACTTTAAATAAAAAAATACATATTTTACCATAATTTGTGCTTTTCTTACTTTCGGTCTTTTCACTGAATCAAGATACACTAACATTATTCTTAATTTATTTAAAACCATAATTAGCTTCAATTTTATGTTTACTGAAATAAAAATGAGCTGTTTTCACACCTTTGTGATGGTTACAGTAATTTATATAACGGTTTTGAGTAATTTGGCGATATTCTAATGTTATAAAAACGCAGCGCCACTAAGAACATCAAACGCACAATTAGCAATAATAATATGTAGTATTGAATAATACAAAATTTCATTATAGCTAATTATTGGATGCAAAAATATAGTTAAACAAATCAATATGCCATTATTATGTGCAGGCATATATTAAAAGCATTATAATTCACATATGAGCACCTATACTTATAATAAAAAGGCAGATAGATATGTATATTTTTTATTTCCACCCAAACGGTCTTTATAAATTCCGCTATGACATTACATAGCTTTGTTGCTTTAAAATGTTGTAAATGAGTTTAAATTATTTCACGTTCCATTTTTTTATATCATTTTCTTGTAAATCATAGTTAAAATATTGTTTTTGAACTGCAACAAATCTTTATTGAATTATCGACTTTACTGTCTAAATTCAAACCCATAATAAATTAAATTCTAAAATTTACTTCCTTGCATTGTCATAGAAATTTAAAATTCTTCCTTATTTGATCTTTTGCAAGCTAGCAAATCAAATATATCATAAGAACACAAAGTATAACTAATTCAATTAAAACCTGCTATTTATTCGACCTTTATTATGTTGTGTACATACTTACACTCAGCTCATACTTATGTGAGCACTTTCCAGTAAATAACTATTCTCCTTTTGTGAACTCCCAATTGAGGGAAACATCAGATCAACGCATAAGCAACGATATTAATACCATTTCTTTATATACATATATATATATATAGTTTTAACAGTAGCATAGTTATCCCACAATTATGCAATAAATGAAAAAACCAATAATTTTACAGTATTTAAATGTTTAATGTAACAGTGAATTAAGTAAAGCAGAAATTT
Organism: Zeugodacus tau; assembly: GCA_031772095.1. Lineage (NCBI taxonomy): Eukaryota > Metazoa > Arthropoda > Insecta > Diptera > Tephritidae > Zeugodacus > Zeugodacus tau. The sequence goes on along the minus strand of CM062649.1, from coordinate 26,689,585 downwards.
TATACAAATAAAAAATATAAAGAAGTGAAAGTTATAATCGAAAAAAGTACGCAAAACATTCGAAGAATTAACCCAAAAATTCGCATTTATGAGTATGTGTGTACGATATGCAAGGGTTTATTAGAAATATTTGATATGCAACGTGTTTGCGGCAAGCGAAGTGAAATGCCAACACAATATACGTGTATTATTAATAATTAAAATCGTTTTTTTTTTATTATTATTATCGTAATGTAGGTACTGTATATTGTATGTATTATTATCAATTTTTGATAAGAACACATTTTTTGATAGAAAACTTTTCTGTAGTGTGCAAATTTTATCGCCAAAAATAAGTAATAAATAAAAATTAATAAAATTATATAAATTGAAAAAAAAAAAATGGTTTTATTCATACACTTGACAAAAACAGCAGTGATTGTACACGCACAAATATATTTCTCATGTACATAAATTAATTAATAAATTTCATCATTTTAAAATCCAACTAACATATTTTAAATATATTAAGTGTGATTAAGTATTAAATATGTACATAAATTAGAAAAACGTGTTTTGTGGCAGCAATAATTAAAAAAATTTAACACCCCTACGAAATCCACGGCTATACTTCGGTACGGATCGGACGTGATAATACACATTCCTTACGACCAAAGAAACGTTATTACCAACAAGCAGCAAGTTGGTCATAAAACATGCCGCCGACGCAGACCTGTGACCTGCCTCAACACTATACGTTGACCAGTGACATGATGGCAAGTTCCTCAAACAGATATCAAACTGCTCTCCTAGATTTTAATTGTTTTTCTTGTAGTGACATAAGACATTCGCCAATTCTTTTGGAGTTCTAACGGTTATTTAGAGCTTGCTTTGAGAGAAAGAATATATTAATGGTCATCCGAGTTACCTTAACGGAAGCGCCACGAAACTAGCTATTTCGACCGAGGCGGAAGGTGTTAGATGGGTAGATTTCACTGGGCATGTATAGATTTAGTCGAAATACTTGTTGTACTTTTACATAGTGTCGATCTGGATAACATTAAAATAATTAAAGATCTACAAAATAAAAGAATAATTTTATTTTTACAAGCTGCTTTATTGTTATTCGAACATTTACTATACATTTATCTATGTACATATGTATGTATGTAACACTTTTTAAGATTTTTTATTTAAAATTAAAATTGTCAATTTTAAATTATTTTTTATTTTAATATTAACACTCGTTTATTTACAATTCAAATATATACTCGCTCATTGCAAGTATTCACTTCAAATCAATTACAACCACAAATCTTCACGATATTTGCCATTTTGTTTGTATAATTTCAACTCTTGTGTAGCTTCTTCAGGCGTTATATGTTTAACTTGTGTTAAACATTCTACAATTGCCTTTTCTATTGATTTTGATATCGATCCACCATCAGCGCAGATGTACAGCACCGTGTTTTCTTGATGTAAAAATTCTACAAATTCGCTTGCATACGCCACTAATTGTTCCTGAATATAGTGAAATGTGGCACTGGACACACGAGAAAAACTTTCAAAGTAGCGTTGCAGCACACGAGTCTCTTTATATGCTAATATTCGATCTCTATGTGGTAGGTGTGTTTCATTGATGGCACCAGCAAACAACCAAGTGTCACCTAATGTTTTAAACCCTGCATTCTCAAGTAATTGTTGCTTGAGTTCTAAAAATCCTAAAAACGGTGCTAAAGCTGTGCCCACACCGATTAGAATGTGATTTCTTTCGGTTGCTTCTTCTGCGGTAAAACGAAATTGATTTGGTTGTCGTGCATACAATGTAATTGTTGGCAACTCTAAAGGATTAGCAGAGTTAAGGAAACGTATCGTCAAGTTGTTCAACATATCAGTTGTTACACCAGGTTTTTCTGTGAGTCTTGAGAATATAATTTTTAAATCATTAGCTACAGGGTTATTTGCTATTGAGTAAGGACGCGGCAGTAAACGTGGTAGATGTTCAATAAGTACTTCTAATGTAGGTTTACACGATGGACATAATTCTAGCAGATCGAGAAGTTTAAGGCCACGTTCTAAAATAAGTTCGTTGTAATAATTACTGCCTTCTTTTGACGATAAACTGCTTAAAAATGCTCTTTCATCATTATCCTCACAACAATTGGCTAAAACATTAAGAAATTGTTTCTTTGGTATGGCAAGTATGCTTAAACAATCACGCAACAATTGATATGGTGTGCAACGATTTGGAATGTGTGTCGGTAACTTTGCAGTTTTTTTGATGCACTTTGGAGAAATCAGCAATTGGAATGTATCATCAATATTGTTTTCTAGTTGCATTTGTTTTAGCAGTAATTGCACATCATTAATGTTGTTTATCGGTAGTATACCAATTGTGTCGCCAGGTTGAAAATAATCTCCAACTGATTCCTAAGGTAAATGAAATGAAATCGTAAGTTAGAAACAGTTACACCATAATGTTTACATTTGATACCATATTGAGCGTTATTTCCAATATCCGCTTTCCTTTGATTTCATCATCTGCTTCGGCCATGATTTGTGCCGCACTAATAGGTGCTTGTATTGGCGAAGCTCCTGTTCTGCTAAACGGCCAAACAAGTTCAGTACATTGAAGTTGTGAGTGCTCATTGGGGAACTTAAAGAAAATTTAATGATTATAGTTTTATAAATATTGTTGCTTATGCACTAACCTTGTTTTCATTCCAGCAATCCACAAAATTAACCGAGTAAATGGGTTCCGACAGCTTTAGAGGTACATATTTCTCCAATATGTAGTCCTTGATATTAAGTACATCAAAACCGGAAGCAGTAGATTTAGTGGGACACACCATCTTTGAAATATATTTTAAAGGACACAGCTGTTAGGACCAAAGGATGGAAGAAATATATCGATTTATAGAACCACCATCCGATACATGTTGTTCCCGGCTGTATTTTTTTACAGCAGCATTCGATTCGATATAAAAATGAATTCGATATAATAGAATATATCGACTATTTAAAGACTTCTAAACACATGTTCTAATAATTTGAGAAATAGAAATATTTATAATTTGATTCACCATATAAACCCAAACCCTTTTTGATGGTATAAATAAGGATGAAATCTGTTATTTGTCAATGTAATAATAGGTATTAGCAATTTCGAAGTATGGGCAGTTCTCTCATTTATAATAGTTGAGATGCGTTAATGAAATATGGTAATTTATTTCAAATAATTTTTTTTTTAATGTGGCAACATGTTTTGGATTTGTCATATGTTTTTGTTATTCTATTCTCCTTTTAGTAAGATATTGTGAATAATTCAAAGTTTTAGTTCATTGAGTTATATTTTTTGTAAAACTATTATCATAAATTAAGAATGTCTGGATTTACTGACGCAAGTGACGATGAATTTCACGACGCACTTACTGAAGTGCCTGGTGTAAAAGAAACGAGTACAACATCACAAATCGTAGCGAATGAAACCACCAATTCGTCACACCTTAAAACTAATGAAGAAATCATTGAAGAAATAACACGCCAGCAGGATGATCTCAGGCTTCCTGATGATGATGAGGAAAATGATGATGCTGAAAAAAAATCAGACAAAGATAAAGCTGATGACATTTCAAAAATGTTCTCTGATGATATAAATATTGAAGAATTGCGGGAACGGGAAAAAACCATGAGTCCAGAAGAATTGCAGCAAAACAAAGAGGAATCAGATAGAATGAAATTGGAAGCAAATGAACTGTTCAAGTCAGGTAATGCACTAAAAGCTGTTGAAATTTACACAAATGCTTTGCACATTTGCCCCACAACTTATACCAAAGAGCGTGCTATATTGTATGGCAACCGAGCTGCTGCTAAAATTAATTTGGACTCGAAGAAATCGGCTTTAGACGATTGTACAAAGGCTATTGAGTTATGGCCAGATTACGTACGTGCACTCATGAGGTAAGTGTTAGTTGTAATAATACTTCTTTAAATGTTTCATACAAAATATTTTATTTATTTAAAGGCGTGCAAAATTGTGCGAAAATGAAGATCGATTGGAGGACGCATTGGCAGATTATCAACGTGTGTGTGAATTAGAGCCAAGCCAAAGAGAAGCGCGGGAAGCTGTCTCACGTCTACCGGAACAAATCACTGAACGTAATGAGCGTTTAAAAACAGAGATGCTCTCTAAACTGAAAGATCTTGGTAATATGTTCCTTAAACCATTCGGATTATCCACGCAGAATTTCCAGATGCAGCAAGATCCTAATACAGGCTCTTATTCCGTAAATTTTCAACAAAATCCTAGATAGTTTATGTTTACACCAATGTCGAACTTAGGATGCTTCAATTATAATTATTATAAATATATTTTATAAGCCGTGTAAATATAAGTAAATTTCTGTTTAAATCAAACGTAAATAAATTGTAATTAAAATATTATAGTTTCTATTAAGTAAATCAATGACCGTTTTCTAGGAATTTCTGTAATAAAATACTCTCAAACAATTCTATATTTAATTTTAAATATTCATTTTGCATTGAAATGTAGTTTGATGGAACAATAAGTATATTGACAGATTCTGATGTACTTTTAAATATATGGGTGCTGTGTGGCATTTACAAATTTATACCAGAATGGGCTTAAATTCTTTGTCGAGGCAAACCGTAAAATTATAGAAAACATTTTTCCTATTTTTAATAATATTCTTCATTTCTTACAATATTTTAAAAAGTTAAAAGTTCATAGAAAAATATATATTAAATATATATTTTTTTTCAAAATGCTGTATGAATTCAATTAAATTAAATTTATTTTTTTTTTTACTTCATCCATCGGTTATGCATACATGCTATGAGATTCGTAAGTCTTGTTATTGATATGTTTCTCTGTCTAATTTGAGGCAAACGATACTGTTCCTACTGTTTGTTTTTAAAACCTTTCGTCCCTACTCGAATAGCAATTTACAGAAAACAATTTCTATGAAATCTAATTCGGACGTTTCTGAAAGTTTTTAGTATACAACTATTTTAGACCAATGTTAGTGACTATTTCGGATTGTATTGTGATCTGTTGAAAAAACTATTAGTTTTCGAAGACTACTTTAATGCACCACAGACATGATGAACATCTAGAGCTAAAACAATCAACTTCTTTGTTATGAAATGTAACTGTTAATAAAAGTTAAATATAGTTATCGGGAATTGTGCATTGTGCAAGTCATAAATGATAAATTAATCAACCAGGGTAACACGTTTGTAGTTTCTTCTTGCAGCTGGTTGCTACGGCCAATAAACTTTATAGCCGATGTCATAAACGTGATATCCATATAATCAATATAGCAATATGTATGTATATGTAATTATATGGTTCTAATCTGTTTAGTAGTTGTTGTTGTAACGACAGAAAACATAATTTTGAGGTATGCGACCGGATAAACATCCTGGATCGTTCCAGTTACCTAGAACCGACTGTTGTGAGAACGAAAGCTGTTTAGGCATTTACATAATATATTGGAAACATTTACATATATTTGAGTGCAGTAGATAAAAAAAACCATACTAATATATTCACTATACATATCTCTATTAGAAGTGGCTTACAAGTTTATAAAATTATGTCCATCGGTGCGTGAAATCGCGACAATTTTCGATTTAAAATTTTGTATTTTTTGAATCTGATATTCACTTATTTGAATAATTTTATTTTATTTTTTCATTTTATGAAATATGTATATATTTGTATGTATGTATATATATTTACTTAAAAAAAAATATATATAATTCTTTTGAAATAAATTAATTTTCATCATAACCGACTTTTATAGTAGTGACGCTCAATTCAATAAATTAAAAAAATAGGTACTATTATTGAAAGTTCATGCTGATTTGCACTTTATGTACATATGTACGTATGTGGATGTATATATGTACATATGTATAGCTAAGTGCAAATGAATATATAATAAAACACGCATCTACATACACTTTACATAAATAAATATGTACAATTTTAATTTTAGCCTTATAATATTCATATGTATATATATTGCGACTCTAGATTAGATTACAAAGCGATCTTCTGTTCAATTGTCCAATTTTCATTCTTGCATTCTTCATTCATATTGTACTTGTGGTGCGCACACATACATATGTAAATATGTACATACGTGTCCATTTTACTGTCCATATGTGTATGCCTTCATTATTTATTATATTATTAACGCATTTTTTATATTTAATTTAAGAACTTTCTTATATTTATTATAATATTATATTTATGAGAGCAACGTTTCAGTGAGTTTATTACTGACTGTTGTCATTGGCAATTATGTGTTTGTCTACTTATGTATATACAAGTTGTACATACATATATTATTTATATGTATATAAATACATATTTATGAGTTAATGTATGTACGTATGTTTTCGCCTTCTATCGGTCATATGAATCATCAGTTCAATATTGGTAAATATGTTCTATATTCATGTACATATGTATGTATATGTATATATAAATATGTTTCCTATATCAAACAACTCTGTTTAGTTAGTTTATTCATTATTAAAATGAAAAAAGGTCTTCGCATTTCCTGTACGGTAAATTTCAAATGAGCAACATCAAAAATTCCTCAATTTTTGTATATGATTAGTGCTTGGTGGCAACGCTATGTTTATCAATGTCGCCGCAATTGTTGCTGTTGTTGTTCCAATTGGCGTTTGCCGGCATACAGCTGCTGCTGTCTGTTATAAAAGCGCAGCTCCAATTGCGTCGACGTCTGTCATCAAGTGTCGTCCACTGATATCGTGTGAGTGCTCCAGTTCTTTAGTCTTTTCAAGTTTAAAGTAAAACTTATAAGTAAATTTTCAAAAATGGCCGTCTGGGAAGGAAAGAAATACAAATTGGAAAAGAGTGAAAACTTTGATGAATACATGAAGGAATTGGGTGAGTTTTATATAGCAATTATACTGTGTTGTTTATACCGTTAAAATCGGACATTGAGGAATTTATCCATTCCTCCCTTATACAAGAATTTTATAAATGGACACTAAAGGGTAGCAGTGTAGTCCACGTAATTACTTCAAAAACTTAAATGAATGATTTCAAATGATTCATAAAAATATACATATGTATGTACATATATCCGCATAATTTTACTAAGTACTAAATAAAGAATGCACATACTGAAATGTCTATTTAGTGGTGGTTAATCTAGCACCGGTGGCGTGATTTTCAGCAGAGTTACATACATAAGAACTGGTGGGAATTCAGTGTACATATGTACTTATAAACACATGTGGCTGCAGTGAAATTTAGCGCATTGCTGTAAAAAAGGAAACAATCGATTTTTCATTTCTTTTTGGAATTTCGAATTCCACTTTTCTCATAATCCGCAATAGTCTCAGCATCAATGCAGCAGTTCATTTCCTTAAGTTTCATTGGTACAGCCAAAAGCCGGCTTTTATTTCGAGCATAACTAAACCGGTTTTTAGGTTCTTGCTAAAGAGTGCAATAAAATGTGGTAAAGTTAAATATACGAAAGAAGATTACGATTCATTTCTCTTTAGTGACAACAAAAAATATACAAGCGATAATAAAAAATAATGAGCACCTATATACATACATATATTTATTTGTTGGCACTGTCGGCACTTTTGAATATAACCAATGGGAAGGTTCAAAGTACAAACGTGTATAAAGTCAAAGAAAAGTTGAACTTCGAACCGAATGTTGTATGAATGAAACATAAAAAGGCGTATTTTTAGTCATAAATAAGCTAAATTAGATAAATATTTTCATACATGCATAAATATATGTACATATATGAAAATAAATGGACACACCCTTTTTATTAAGAAATGCAAAGTGCAGAGTATTTCCATTTAAGATTTCAGTTACTCTTTTAGCTTTTATTGAAAATTGTGTTTTCTTAAGTTCTCAAACTAACAATTTATTATAAACGTTAAGAATTGAAAATTACAAATTAAAAAATTGTTTTCAGAAAAAAAATTGTTTGACACGGAAACATAAATTAAATTTGGACTTTGGTTGTAGTGCTGCGTTCAGTAGTACACCGCAATATGTACTATCCTAATATCAAAGGGAATGCGCCATACCTTTATTATTAGCATTTTGACGGTATCAAGTCGTAAAGTTCTAATTGTAAATTAATTTATAAGGGCCTATATACTTACTTAGTATTATTAGTTAACATGGATATTTGTAAATATCTTCAAAATCGTTTAAATGATAAGTAATTTAATAAAGCAATAATCTGAAGTCATAAAGTCCATTTAGATTTTTCTATTGCGTGATTAATTTATGTGGTCATATCTTTACCATATATATGAGACATGTATGGGTACTACACCTAAGCGTTACTCAGAACAATTATAAAAATAATAATTTATTTAATTACTTTAGCAATTTGTATGTCATTTTGTATTGAGGTGTACATTTAGTTAATTTGAAGTGTTTACTGGCTAGGTGGTGTATACATATTAATAAGTTTATTATATATATGTACATATATACATTATTTGTTTTTTGTTTACGATATTTAAATGTGTATAGTTCCTGAAATCGTATACAAACGATTTTGCTTTTATAGCAATAATATTACTACCAAAGTCAGCAAATTGTTCGGTATAACGATGTATTTATGTATATTTTTGTTCTCGCTGTTTATTACTAAATGTTATTTATATGTATATTTTGCAAAGTGTATACATACATATGTATGTACGTATGTATTTGTGTGTATATTTGCAATTAATTTTTATTGTTGAACATTTGTTTAATGAGGCGAAAGGGAGAGTCTTATCAGTAATATACTGAAACAGCCGGTCGAACAATATTCAGATATCACATTCACGTCCACATACATATTGTATTTATTTGCGTTAATTTATGATCTGAAATTTGCAATCAAGTGTATTGCTTGTCTAATGCATTATGTTGATTTAAATTTTAAAACATTGGTTTTAGACTCTTATCTTCTGCATTTGGTTGACTTTTCGACTTTGATCACTACTTTGATTTTTATTAAACTATTTTAAGGTTTTTAAATTGGGCGGGGTAATATAATTGTCATTCAAACATTATTTGTTGGCTACTTGACTACGCTGTATAATTCCATTTTTTATTGTTTACTTTCTATTGAGAATCGTATTTCTCTCGGGAGGAACAATCGAATCCGTTTCTTATTTCACGAGATGAGCTCTCAACATACAATGCAATGCAAAGAAATTATTTTAAATGCGTTACTGTTTTTAGATTAAACATATGTATTTATATAGCGGTACTTAAATATCTTCAATTTAATCTGATTAACATTTCGTCAAGTGCGTGACAAGCCTCCAGTCAAGTACTTGTGTGTATATAAAGATATACATACAATTATATATGTATATAGTGATATGTGCGAGTACATACTCCAGTTCATATACATATACTAAAAATACATATGGATATGTTTGTTCGTGTCGGCGTAGCGACATGTTCGCCCAGTGTGGTGGCGTATGGTGTGTCAGTATCTTATGTCAAGCGAGTTCAATTCAATTTACATATTTTATGAATTATCTTCTTGTTAGTTATATGTACATACATAAATACAATGCAAGCGCATTGATGATAAATTGCCGTTTAAGTTGCGGTATCACGTAGCACAATTAAATTAAAAGTTCTTATTATGTCTACTTTTTGACTTTACCTGTTAGTTTATGGGAATAAATTTAAATTTAAATTTGAATTTGTTTAATTGCATGTTTAGACCATAACCTATAAAAAATTATTATATTAGAAAAAAATACAAAAAACCGTTACTGATTTGGAATTTAAAAAAAAATTCAAGTTTACAGTTATTCATTAAAAAAATTAGTGAAAAAAGATTGCAACAGATAGCATATTATTCCTTCCATAAGGAAGTCTAACTAATTTAAGATGTCTACATAAAACTATCCACATATGTATATACAGTGGAACTTCTCTAACTCGAATCACCATAATCCACAAAAAACTTCGAGTTAAAGAGACTGCGAGTTATAGAAATTTTCATAAAAACATAAATTTTTCAAAAAAGTATAAAATATAGTTTTACCCAGTTTTACTTATTTACTTCGCAAAAAGTTGTATATAAATACATTGAAACGTGTATTCTGTAATTTTGTTTGTTGCACTTTGCTATTGTTTGTCTGTTGACGTCTGTATCTGATGCCTATAAGTGTAATATCATATTTTTTGTTCGCCTCCATACGAACTCAAATAGGGACTCCTTTATAATTATTCCTTGATAGTAAAATTTTAAATTTTGTATTATGCCCTGGTCGAAAAGTTCGATTTATGGAAGTTCCACTGTATGTATACATATGTATATTTGTAAGTCCAAAGAATTTCTCAATTGAATTCGAAATTCCGCGCCACTCAATTATTTCTCGCTTAATGCAACAAGTGCATGTATGAATTTACTTCTTTTCTACTTTGGGGCAAGGTACATACATACAATGTACATATGGACTGGCACTCGCCCTTTTCCAAAGTGATTTTTTTTAGATTTACCGCGTTGATTACGTATAATTGAATTTGATTTGATCATTTTGAACTTTAACGCGGCCAATTTTGGGTTAATTTTATTATTGTATAACAATATGTAGGCAATATACATACATACGTATGAAAGCATATGAATATGTATTTGAATAAATATGTAACTATGTTGATTGATATGTGAATAAAGCTTTTGAAGGCAGATTATCGCTTATAATGTAAGAATGTGCTAAATTTAAAAATTGCCCTTTGTCGTTTTCAATGCGTTGTATATCAATTAACACTATTATCAAATATCTTTGCATCCACATTTACATATGTGTGTATAAGTGCGCATGTACTTCTATTATGCATTGTGTAATTGATTCACATAATCTTTATCGAAACCACAATGCTGTATTTTAATATGCCAACACCTTTACCTTGAATTGCAATTAATACAAATTGAATATTTACATAAATACGAGTATTGCAGTGAATTAATTTTACCTCTCCTCGTTTATTGCAGGTGTCGGTATGGTTATGCGTAAAATGGGCAATAGCGTCAGTCCCACCGTTGAGTTGAAGAAGGATGGTGAGACTTACACTTTCACCACTACCTCCACATTCAAGACATCGTCGATCAACTTTAAATTGGGCGAGGAATTCGATGAAGAGACACTTGATGGTCGTAAGGTGAAGAGCATCATTACTTTGAATGGCAACACCCTAGTGCAGGAACAGAAGGGTGACAAACCTTCAAGCATTGTGCGTGAATTCACCGACTCCGAATTGGTGACTGTAAGTGTACTAAAGCTTTATAAAATATAATTTAAATTAGTAAAATTAATTTTAACAACTTCTTTCCATAGACCCTCACCATCAACAACGTCAAATCCGTCAGAGTGTACAAGGCTGTCTAAATGCACTGTTAAAAGACCATAGCAACAAATAGTTAAAAAATATATTTAAATTAATAATGCCACATCTTGCGAGAATTGAAATACTAAATATCATCAATATTTTGCACTTTATATGACAACATATACATCAAGATATATATTTGGTTTTTGCGTATTCCAATATTATTTGACTGAAAAATTTTGATTTCATTAATGCATAACCGTTACTAAACTATTAGTTTGTTATAGAATAACAATTAACTATTATTGTACTGTTAAGCATTTAAAGAAAGTAAACTATTTTTTGCTAATACATTTAAATGTATTTATATTTGAATTCAAAAATTGTATTATTGATACACATTTAAGCACAAAACTTACGACTGTGAAAAGTGAGTAAACTTTTGCATCAAAATAAACTTTATTAAATTAATAAAATGGATTTTAATGGAAATAAAAAATGTGAAATGGTTGTTTCGGGTGTTTTCTGGCTTGCATTTTATACTAATATTCATTTAAAATACAGTGAAACTCAAACTTTTGAATTGACAATATAAGTCCAATTTCCTTCCATAAATCGTACTTTTCGACGAGGGTATAATACAAAATTTAAAATTTTACTATCGATGCAGAATATTAAAAGAATTCCTCAATATCGTATGGATGTGATTACATTTATGGAATGTATAAATCATGTAAAAAATGCATGGGATACAGACGTTAAGAGTCAAACAACAACAAACTGCAACAATCGAAATTACATACATAAGTACATATAACTTTATACGATGTAAATAAATAAAACTGGGTATAAATCTATATTTTACAGTTTTTGAGGAAATTTATGTATTAATGGAACTTTCTATAACTCGAAGTCTTTCTAACTCGAAGTTTTTTTGTGGATTATGGTGATTCGAGATAGAGAAGTTACATTGTATTTACAATTTTTAAATTTTTGACTTAAGTTAATCAAATAAATTTAAATGTTGCAACAATAAAGCCGTTTTTGTAACCCTACATGCTATAACGACATTGCCTTAATCATAATTATCACGAAGATAGGGGTAATTTGTATTAAATCTTTTCACCATTTGCTACTATAGATTATTTATTTATATTGACTTTCATTGTAAATAACCATACTTGGAGATATGACATTTGTAATTTGAAGTTAATTTTTTATGGTTATGGTTACGATTAAAGCTCCAGTTACCGATGCTTGACTTGACCTAGAGAGACTTGAGAACTGTCACATAAAAGATCCGTTTAAATTTTTAAAATTTTGACTTAAGTTAATGAAATAAATTTAAATGTTGCAACAATAGCCGTTTTTGTAACCATGCATGCTATAACGACATAGCCTTAATCATAATTATCACGAATAGATATTTATTTATTATGATATTATTTATTTATTTATATTGATTTCCATTGTAAATAACTGTAAATAACTTGAAGATATGATATGGTTATGGTTACGATTAAGTCTATAGCAATCAGCTTGAAGAAATGATGATTCGCTATCGGGAAATCGATTTTCAAAGCATGTTTATATCGATGTTAATAATAAAAGTTTTAGAAGCTTTTTGAAACTTTATGAAAGAACTCGTTAATTATTTGTATTGAATGAACATTATTTACGTATTTTTTTCAGTTATGTATTTTACAAAATTTTATTCACGTTTGCTTGATATATTTTTACGAGTGTAAAGGTTTTCTTTTTTATTATTGTTTAACTTCCATCACTAACGAAATAGAATCAGCTGGCACAGTACATACAGTAGAAAACCTTATTCGTGGGGAATTCTCGGTGGTAAGATAGCCGCCATCTTGGAAAAACGCAGTGCTGTATATATTGAGTACTTCATTTTAGTAAAATTGAGTCATAAAATAGCAAATATTATGTATATAGCTGTCTTATATAAAGCGAAATTATTTATTTATACTATATTTCAATTATAGAAGATTTTAACATCAATGTGTGCCATATTATTGCAAAAAAATTAATAAATGTAGATGAGATATTTCATAAGTGGTGAGAATAAAATACAGCTCTCATACAAGTACTTCTCTGTGGTACGTTATTTTTGGCCACATTTATTTAAACTTAACTGGCACAAAATTAGCAAAAAATCAAATAACAAGAATCAAAATCGTCATTTAATACTAATATAAGTTTTTTTATGAAATTTATAAAAAGCTCAAGAGCTTTTACTAAGTTTGACGAATCCTACACTTTTTATTTTGTAAAAGTATAGGCGCCTTCAGAGATCTACCCTTTTTCGAATAATGTTAAAGACAGCAAACAATTGTGCATTTTAAAATATTCATTATACATATAACCATATAAATATGAAAATGAATTTCTCTGAAGGAAATCGTTTTCAATTATTGCTGACTATTTATGGAAGACATTGTCAAAGCTTGAAAAGTTTACCAAGGACTATCTTGAACCAGACATACATAATATTGCAAGGTTATTTAGTGAAAATTATTCAAATTGTTTCATAGTAATATTAACTCTTTTAAAATTTGAAAGCGCAAAATACAGTGTCACCAACCCAGGGATGTATTTATTTAAATACAATATTTAAAAAATAGTTGATTCGCGTAATACACTTGTACATAAAATATAACTAACTTATCAATAAATAACAGTTAATACCACCATAAAATTTAATAAATATCCGAAATAATTTAAAATAATTCCAATAATAATGAAAAAATTTATTTGATTTAATAATTATTTAAGTACTGTTCATCGGACTTTAAAAGTTTTGTGAAGTTTAAATGCTAGCACAACACCCTAATTACCACAATTGTAGCAAAAAAAGCGTAGCACACAACCCAAGTACGCCTCGGTGGTGTGTTAAAAGATGAAAATTAATGTAAACAAAAAAAGGTTTTATACTGTATATACTGAGCAGCTGGTATTTGTTTACGTATTTCGACAACGTTTTATAACTTTTATATTAGACTAGCCGACCCGGCCACACGTTTTTGTGGCTAAGGTATACATTAAATTAAGTTGGTCCAATCTTGGCTTCGGCGACGATATTGATTACTCGAGGTTGATTTATGTTACGCAGCATGATTACAACTCACACTACTTTTAATTGCAAAGTGCAGGCAATTTTAAATAGTTTGGGATAATTGACTACGTCATACTGGTTAGTAGCTGTGCCAACTCTTTTGGACCGAAATTCTAAATTGTCGCATTAAGATCATCGATATTTTTTTTTACCACCAATATAGGTCATTCAATCAGTCATTTATGGTTATCATATTGAGGTTTCATGTCAGGAAAACTTCTCTTTCGAGTCAATGAAGTGAAAGAAATCTGTTGGAAATGCTATTAATCCATCGAGGTGTCAACTGCCAACTATTTCTACAATCGCAATTTGGTATTGTTGCAAAAACACTCATATGTTAGTTGTTAATTGGCGCTTCTTTATGTGTCGCCACAAATTAAATGATTTTAGGCATGCGATAACCCGTCGGTAACAGTTGATCCAGGAATAATTGGCGTAAATCACCTACTAACAGAATCCTGGCTCCACCAAAAACGTTCATCGACAATCAAGATCTTTTAAAGTCCTGTGCAGTACCTCCAACGACTTCTTGAATATTTTGAAAATTTTCGTTAAAGCGCTATTTTTCGTTCATTTGCAATTTAGGAGTAATTTCAAGGCCGAATGTGCCGTATATTTGCCTACTAACAGGTGCCAAGTCGCCCTATTCCCGTTAACCTTGGTGGTGAAAATTAGTGAAATTGGTTCTGGAATTACATCAGCCCTCATATACTATATATGATGATTTTCTATTGGACTTTATGTCGAATATATACGTAAAATTGTGTGTTATCTTAATAAAATTACATCAATAAATTGTGAGAGTATAAAATGTTCGGTTGGACCCGAACTTAGCCTTTCCTTATTTGTTACAAATTGTTTTGGGCTATCGACACAACCTTATACAATTGAACAATAACAAAAATATTTTAACAAAGCAACAATGACAACCTTCAAATTATAATTTTTTGTTTTCTCTTTTATATTTTTCTTATCAACTCGAATAAAATTCTCTTATTATTATCTTCCTCGAAATTATTTCATATTTACTCACTTTCTTATCTTTTTCTGGCCTTCCACGAATATTTCAAGACTAAAATTAGCCAGATCGGTTTGGCCGTTCTCGTTTTTTTGCGGCACAAACGAACAGCAATTCATTTTTATATCATATT
This sequence comes from Zeugodacus tau, assembly GCA_031772095.1. NCBI lineage: Eukaryota > Metazoa > Arthropoda > Insecta > Diptera > Tephritidae > Zeugodacus > Zeugodacus tau. The sequence goes on along the minus strand of CM062649.1, from coordinate 26,673,936 downwards.
ATTATCAAGCGACAACTATTTTTAATTCCGCATAGGACCATTCAAAATTTTCAAAATTTTTAACTCGTGATATCTTTTGAATGGTATGTCAGAATCTAATAATTCAAAAAGTTATATAAAGGTTTTGAAGCGATCTTAAATAATAAATCATTTATTTCGATAAGGATTAATACTAAGGTATAAATAAAGAGCCTTTTCAAGTAGTGGTATTTTAATTAATTTTTTTATATAAAATCGCTTATTGTGACAAAACTATAATAGTTAGAGGTATGATGTCGCGACGTTTTTTGTAGATAATGATAAGTTCTACAAAATTGTAGTACATCACTTTGTTATATCTTCAATCGTTTTCGCAGCATTCGCGATTAAAGAAAGTTTTTTGGTATTTTTTTACATTATCGGAGTTTTGGTAAGGAACCCTATTTTTTTTTAAACTAAATATAGCCTATGTCACTCAGGGATAGTATAGCTTTCCAACGGTGAAAGAATTTTTCAAATCGGTTCAGTAGTTTCGGAGCCTATTCGACACAAACAAACAAAAAAACAAACATTTCCTCTTTATAATATTAGTATAGATAATACATCTGTGATAACAAAGCGAATAGATTTTATAAAAGCGTAGATATTATTACTATAACTCTCGAAAAATTATGTAAGAAATTAAAAAAGTTATTAAATGAAGTACTAGCAAACAACATTTCGGAAACAAGCGTTTGTTAAAAATTGTGAAGTAAATCAATTTATTTGTAATTTGTAATGGGTGATAAAGGATGGAAAAGCATTTTATGCGGTGGCATGGCCGGTGGAACGGATGTGCTGCTCACATTTCCCATTGAATACATAAAAACACAACTGCAATTAGATGAAAAAGGTATAAAATTATAGCCAAGGAATTAACGGTATTAAAATGTGATTATAAAAGAAATAAATATTATAAATAGGCGATAAAAAGAAATATAGCGGAGTGCTAGACTGCTTTAGGAAAACCACCAAACAATATGGTATTTTTGGCTTATACCGTGGAATGAGTGTATTACTTTATGGAAGTATACCAAAAACAGCCGTGTGGTAAGCCAACTGTAGGTAAATCTCTTAAGATATTTGTGTATATAAGAAAAATGTATGCCTTTCTTCTAGCTTTGGATCATTTGAATTTTTTAAGTCACATCTAGTTGACGAAAAGAAGTCACTGTCAACATTTAATAGCTTCTTATGTGGTTTGGGCTCCGGAATAGTTGAATCCCTGGTTGTGACAACACCAATGGAAACTTTGAAGGTCAAACTAATAAATGACCGGCGTAGTGAGAAGCCAAAATTTCGCGGATTATTTCATGCAGCTCGCCTTATAATTAAAACGGAAGGTTTGTCCATTTATATAAACTTCAATTATATTTTAATTTAATGTTGTTGTTTTTATAGTGTACTTTACTCATAATAACTGTGTTAAATCATAGTGTAAAATTGTTAGCTCTGTTTGAGTTGAGAACGATTGTAGGCATACATTCAAAAGGTATGAAGAATCCTTTATGTTTTTTTGCCTGTGGACCCATAATGGCCGAGTTCCCTCCTTTGTTCCTTTCCAATTCTTTATCATATTGTTGAATCATTCTATTCGTTGTACATTTTCTACATTTGTTGTTTTCTCTTTAATACTTTAATTTTCTTATAGGTTTCCATGGTATTTACATGGGTCTTACGCCGACGTTGCTCCGACAGTGTTCCAATCATGCCATACGCTTCCCAATAGTGGAAACATTTAAAAACTACTATAAAGGTGATGATCCAACTCGAAAGCCACCAAAATGGATGATAGCTATTGCAGGATTTATGGCCGGCGGTACCGCAGTGCTGGCCAATACTCCAATCGATACATTAAAAACGCGCATGCAAGGCTTGGAAGCAGCTAAATATAAAAATATGTTCGATTGCATGTTGAAAATATCTCGTAACGAGGGACTGTTAGCACTCTATAAAGGTATGGTGCCACGATTTATGCGTTTATCCTTACAAGCCAGCGTTATTTTTACACTTTACGATGTGTATATCGAAGCATTTGATGCATTAGAAGAAATGTTGAAGGGAAACAAAGGGACGAGTTGATATTGTATTGGCAATAAATTCCATTCCTAACAGATGTTGCATCTGTTGTAGTATATTAATAAATCTAAATGGTTAGGATAATACGAGATGAAGGTATTTTTTATAAATAATACTCAAATGATGACTTGCTGAATTCGTTTGGCGCAAAAGAAAAACGTAAAATACTGATAATTTAAAATGTTTTTAAATTAATTTTTTGTATAAACTAAACTGCCGTAATTGATAGAAAGGAACTTTCTATACTATAGAACCGCCTATGATGTACAATGACTATAGAAAAATATTTTAATGATAAATAAATAATAAATTTGTAATGTTGATATTTAATCAAGCGTGGTTTACTATATGAAAATTTTTTTGGAAATTATTATAATTATTTTCTGCGGCTTTAACAGGAACAACAAATATAATATTGTTGATACTAAGTAAACCGGCGTTGAGTAACTAATATGCGACTCTTCTAAGTATATTTTTATGGCTTGGCACTCCTCTTACTGCTACTGGGTCCTTAATGTTATCAGCTGTGTGTCTCTTTTTAAAGCATGCGCAGTTTTGTCCTCAAATAAGTTGGTATATATTTACATATGGTAGGAGTTAATATGACAGTCATTAGCGTTTTCAGGGGTTCAAAATATTTATTGGCATTAGTACTCTCTATTATGAGCGTATTTGGTATATTACTGTTTTGAGTTGTGCATATAATCCCGCAGTTTGAGAAGCGCTGACTTAACCTAAGTTACATACATACTGAGCTCACCTCTGGCGACCTATAAACATTGCTTGTAGGCGTTAGTATTAGACTGCCGGTTGGTTTTGCGTGGCGTGTGTACAAGTTTTTCATAATTTTTCGAGTGAAAATAAAATTTATGTAAGTTTTTATAACTGTTAATTAGTGCGTTTCCATTGTGTAGTGTTGAAGTGTTACTTTCGCAAAAGTTTGTCATGGCGTATACATAACGTGGCATTGGCATTGAAACCGATCAACACGCCTACATTCTGATTCATATATTTAGACGCGAATCTTTCTAATTATGCTCTTATTAATAATAAGCACATATAAAATTTATGTGTGTTAAATGTGCCATTGAGTGTATGATTTATGCGTTAAAAAGGCTTCCCATGCGATTTATGAATAATGCGATTCATTTATGTGTCACTTCTTTTTCGTCGCTGTGTTGTTGGCCATTTTAGTGCCGCTTATTTTATATTCCCCCATGCAGAGTTAATATTTAAACATTTTATTCTTTACAATTAAAGAGTTTTATTGACGTTTAACGTGTTGCACGTTAACGTCTGAACTAGCCGTTTAAAATCACGGGAACTTAATGTTTTACGGTGTATTAATTTTAAGAGGCTTGAAATTCATTTTAAAAAATTTTGCTGCCTAATCGCATGGAGTAATAATTTAAGAAAGCCTTTAAGAGGGAGGCACAGTGGAAATTGGGAAAATATAAATAATATTCATATTGCGAGATATCAAATCCAATATTTATATAAAAACAAAAAAAAAGAGACTAAGAGATAGCAGTTCTTGGCAGTATCTTTATGGTTGTTAGATGAAGCTAATAACGATTGAACACAATTTTTTACCGTTATTTATGTTAAAATTGCTGACTGAAATAGTTTTGATTTTACTTCAATTCGACTTATCCATTGAATTATCCAAACTTTGGGACTTGTAAAGTTTGGTTTTTGTTCGTCGAGAGAGGACTTTACTTTTCAATTGCCTACTCAGTCCAAAGTAGCTCCTGTTGGCAAGAGTGAGATCCGTGTTGGATTTGATTTGATTTGGCTGATATTGTTAACCAAAATATGTAAGGAATTTGTAAGCCTATACTAATAATAAGCATTATACTGTTATCGGAGTTATTGAGGGGAACAAAATCCAGTGTATCTAAAAAAGGTTAAAAGAAGTATACGAATTCATGTTCTGTGCCTTTCTCATTCTTTATGAGATCTATCTTCTGAACTTCTTCACAACACTAATAAGTGCCAATCACCTCATTAGAAACTATTATTTCTAATTAATAGAAAATCGTTTATTTCTCCATTATCCAATATGGTGGTTATTGCATGCATTTGATATTTGCATAGCTGAGCTCTTGCTAAAACTAATTTTAACTAAATTAATTACAGAATGGGATTTATTCGAGTTAATCATTCAAATTTGGTATCTTTCAGCTACTTGTATTCAGTATAACAAATTTCACCTCTCTCTGTATGTTAGGGATCAAATTTATTTGTCGTTCATATTTTTTCCATCTTCTCTTATATTCGACGAAGGCTTTAAGTGTTTGTAAAAAAAAATTTTCATATTCATAATCATATTAAAATCATGTAGTCCTAGGAACTAAAGGATTTATGAATAATTCGAAATCTTCTTCTTCTTGACTGGCGTAGACACCGCTTACGCGGTTATAGCCGAGTCCAAAACAGCGCGCCACGTATCCCGCCTTCTGGCAGTTTGGCGCCAATTCGTTATTCCAAGCGAAGCCAGGTCCCTCTCCACCTGGTCCTTCCATCGGAGTGGAGGTCTCCCTCTTCCTCTGCTTCCACCAGCGGGTACTGCATCGAAAACTTTCAGAGCTGGGACACTTACGTCCATTCGAACAACATGACCCAACCAGCGTAGCCTATGTTTTTTTATTCGCTGGACTATGTCTATGTCGTCGTATAACACATACAGCTCATCGTTCCATCGTCTGCGGTATTCGCCGTTGCCAATTCTTAAGGGACCATAAATCTTCCGCAAAACCTTTCTCTCGAAAACTCCTAGTGCCGTCTCATCGGATGTTGACATCGTCCACGCTTCTGCACCGTAAAGTAGGACGGGAATGATGAGAGACTTGTAGAGTTTGGTTTTTGTTCGTCGAGAGAGGACTTTACTTTTCAATTGCCTACTTAGTCCATAGTAGCACCTGTTGGCAAGAGTGATTCTGCGTTGGATTTCCAGGCTGACATTGTTATTGGTGTTAATGCTGGTTCCCAGGTAGACGAAATTATCTACAACTTCAAAGTTATGACTGTCGACAGTGACGTGGGAGCCAAGACGCGAATGCGCTGACTGTTTGTTTGACGACAGGAGATATTTCGTCTTGTCCTCGTTCACCACCAGACCCATACGCTTCGCTTCCTTATCCAGTCTGGAGAAAGCAGAACTAACGGCGCGGGTGTTGTTTCCGATGATATCGATATCATCGGCGTACGCCAGTAGCTGTACACTCTTATAGAAGATTGTACCTTCTCGATTTAGCTCTGCAGCTCGTATTATTTTCTCCAGCATCAGGTTAAAGAAATCACACGAGAGTGAGTCAACTTGTCTGAAACCTCGTCTGGTATCGAACGGCTCGGAGAGGTCCTTCCCGATCCTGACGGAGCTTTTGGTGTTGCTCAACGTCAGCTTACACAGCCGTATTAGTTTTGCGGGGATACCAAATTCAGACATCGCGGCATAAAGGCAGCTCCTTTTCGTGCTGTCGAAAGCAGCTTTAAAGTCGACAAAGAGATGGTGTGTGTCGATCCTATTTTCACGGGTCTTCTCCAAAATTTGGCGCATGGTGAATATCTGGTCTGTTGTTGATTTTCCAGGTCTAAAGCCACACTGATAAGGTCCAATCAGTTTGTTGACGGTGGGCTTTAGTCTTTCACACAATACGCTCGACAGAACCTTATACGCGATGTTGAGGAGGCTTATCCCACGGTAATTGGCGCAAATTGTGGGGTCTCCCTTTTTGTGTATAGGGCAGAGTACACTGAGATTCCAATCGTCAGGCATGCTTTCTTCCGACCATATTCTGCAAAGAAGCTGATGCAAGCACCTTATCAGCTCTTCGCCGCCGTGTTTGAATAGCTCGGCCGGTAATCCATCGGCCCCCGCCGCCTTATTGTTCTTTAGGCGGGTAATTGCTATTCGAATTTCTTCACGGTCGGGCAATGGAACATCTGCTCCATCGTCGTCGATTGGGGAATCGGGTTCGCCATCTCCTGTTGTTGTACTTTCACTGCCATTCAGAAGGCTGGAGAAGTGTTCCCTCCACAAACTCAGTATACTCTGGTCATCAATAACTAGATCACCTCTGGGGGTCCTACAGGAGTGTGCTCCGGTCTTGAAACCTTCAGTTAGTCGCCGGATCTTTTCGTAAAATTTTCGAGCATTACCCCTGTCGGCCAGCTTGTCAAGCTCTTCATACTCACGCATTTCGGCCTCTTTCTGTTTTTGTCTGCAAATGCGTCTCGCTTCCCTCTTCAGCTCTCGGTATCTTTCCCATCCCGCTCGTGTTGCGGTCGATCGCAACATTGCGAGGTAGGCAGTCTGTTTTCTCTCCACTGCGAGACGACAATCCTCGTCATACCAGCTGTTTTTTTGGCTTTTCCGAAAACCAATGGTTTCGGTTGCAGCTGTACGTAAGGAGTTTGATATGCCGTCCCACAGCTCCCTTATATCGAGATCCTGATGAGTGCTCTCAGAGAGCAGGAGTGCAAGTCGAGTAGAAAATCGTTCGGCTGTCGGTTGTGATTGCAGCTTCTCGATGTCGAACCTTCCTTGTGTTTGTTGACGTGTGCGCTTTTCTGCACAGAGGCGGGTGCGTATTTTAGCTGCTACAAGATAGTGGTCCGAGTCGATGTTGGGACCACGAAGCGTACGCACATCAGAAACACTGGAGACATGTCGTCCATCTATCACAACATGATCGATCTGGTTGCGAGTAATTCGATCAGGGGACAGCCAAGTAGCTTGATGGATAATTCGAAATCACTAGAAAGTAAATAATATAAAAACCAAAATTGTTCAGTTTTTTTCCTAAAATATGTCACTGTGTAATGAAGTGCTTCGGTAAAAACCGAAAGCTCTAATTCATAAGCATGCTTTGTGTGCTTTATTTTCTCCATAAACTCAGATGAATATAAATGAATTTATGCAACGAATGAGTAGAAAGTTTCAACGGAAACCCCAAAAAAAAAACTTAAAAAAAAAAACTTTTTGAGCAACTAAACAACACCGAACCACATCACGCTCTTTCCAGCGGCTCAAGTTGCTAACGTGCAAGCTTTCCGTGACTACACTCAAATGAGCTATCGTGCACATTAAAGTTAATGGCGATCGCTAACAAGTAGGTAGCTTTTGCCAGCCAATTTTTGTGTGACTCTCTCATAGGAACTTTGCGCTCATTGACATGCTGCTCTTCGAATCGTTGAACTTGAACCGGCGAGTCAACAATCAAACGTTTCTTTTGTTGCAGTAGCTTTGTTGTAGTAAAGCTACATCCACACATTCATAGGTAGTTGTGTCTGTTTGTATGTTTGCTTATGGTGAATTGGGGCGCATATGGCTATCGAATTGAGAGCAACTTGGACTTTTGTTGACATTTTTTGTTTTCCCTTTTCCATGAGCATATACTCGTACTAAGTGGTCGCCACTTTGCTTTTGTAGTCACACATTTGCATTGTATTGAGCGTGAGCAGAATGCACATACAAACAAATATACACTTATGTGTAATTGAGTGCCTGAGTGTAGATATGTATGTGGCATGGTGGTTCGATTTGGAATTGGAAAGAGCTGGCCAATACCTACAAGCTTCACACATACATACATACACTTATTTGCAAGCGCCAATACATATATTTTTATGGAGAGCTTCGTATGAATATTTCCATTTTCAAAGTGTTGTGGGGACACAGCAGCAACAGTCGCTTTTATACAAGTACAGTGTATCGTACGATCGCCAACACTAGCGGTGCGTGTTCTATTTACTTGGTTACTCAAGCGCGCGCATTTCGTTTGGACGGATTTGAAATCGATTGTCGTAATCAACCTTTGGAAGGTGTGTGAAAAGTACTTTCCCTACATTTATTTTCTATTCAATTTCTTCAATAAACAAGTTTACAACATTTTCTTTTTATATTTTTTGAAAAAGAACTTGAGTGAAAAGAAATCTAGAGATTCCAAATGTGTAAAAGAATTGAGTTGTACTTATATTACTCATACATCCATAATATGTACATTGTATACTTACATTTGCTTAGTTATGTATGAGAGTGATAACAAAACCGGAAAATATTCAACGCACGCTGGCTCAAAGTGTCGCATTTGCGAAATATATTTAAAACACTTCGCAATTTGATGTCATTTGCTTATTTACGAGCTCATATTTGAAATAAGATCATGTTATGCAACGAGTGTTATGTACTTTATGGCAATTTCTACCAAAATATTCAAACCTGAAAAGAAACCAAAAGTATTTTATATATACAGACTAATAACTGATTAATAATTGAGCACCAAAATTTATGGACACATTTCTCTGAAGTTTGTGGTGATTTTCCATTCAACAGACACGCTGCTTTGACGGTGCCGCCGTATTATGAATATGTAGATTTTATCTTTAAAGTTTAGTTTCTCTCATGACATGTTCGGTGCAATATTATTTTACACATTTTTCTGTATTTTTAAATATTCCAAAGGTTCGAAAATATTAATTTTAATTGTACTGAAAATTATTTCTATGATTTGATTCTATGATTATTTTATCGATGATTTTTGGAGGAAAACGCGTATTATATTATTGTTTAGTTCATTCATAGACATAAATTTGATTTTAGCTATTGAATAACTATATCGTTTGCACGCATTCCTGTTGAAGGGGTCCATTTCTCTGCGACAAAATACAGAATGAACCAAAAAGTTTATAATTTTTTTAGAAAAAAGTAAGAAAACTTTTCAATACTGGAAACACTCATCCAGTCCAGGCAATAATTTTTAGCAAATTCAAACAATTGAAAAGCTCTTCGATGCAAAAACTTTAAGGGCAAAGATTTTAAAACTATTAATAAATACAATTTAAATATTGTAAAAATATATACAAATATATAACCACAAAGTTATCGCCAGTTAAATTCAATACAAGAGAGTTACATAGGTGAATATTTCATCAAAGTGGTGTGATCTATATTCCCCCATATTTGAGTATACCTTTCTATACGACTTATACCAGTTGTTTATTCCCTGCTTATTCTCCCTATTTTAATCCCTGATTATTCTCCAGAAGTGAGACATATATTACTGCTAATTATTTGCACACGTCTGTACTTATACACTTGCATAGAACGTTCATAGACCGGCATTGAGTTGCTTTACATGCATCTAAAATTCCAGCAATCTAGTCATATGTCCACTTACATCTCTAAATTAACATTTGCATTTATCAAATAGAAACTGAATGCATCTGAAATTGTGTAATTTTCTTTGCAGCATAATTTCAATTAACTCGATTTTCACTAAGGACAGAGCAAAAAGTAAAATAAAGTAATAGACGGAATGGTAAAAGAGAAATCAATAATAGCTTTGAGCTTAATTTGCATGCCTAAATACTTTGTAGTTTTTCTTTATTCAGTGTGCGCTCTACATTTCATAACTTCTTACTGATGTACATATGTATATATGGTATAAGTGCTAGTACTAGTATTTCCAATTCAATTATATAATGCAAAAAAATAAAATAATATTTTAATATAGTAGAATATTAAATGGAATATTGCTTCGTTTGGCATATAATATACAGCACAATATCTCCTTACATTAAGCTTATCTTCGCAGACGTCGTTTGGCGGTTCGGCCAAATAGTCAGCCAGCAATTTACCAACAAAATGTGAATAAAAACAAAAAACATAAAAGTTAAGCAATCAGCTGAGCAATGACAACGTAAAAAGAAATAAATATTCCAACTAGTCTTACGCTTTTTTGTATGGCGCGACGCTGGAACATGTTTACAAACATACATACACAGACGTGAATAAATATGTGTATTAGGGAGGTGCATAAATGTGTGAATTCAGTTTTTTAAAGCAAATCGATAGTACACAATTTTAAGATTTTATGTATAAATTTTGTTTCCAATTAAGACTTAAGATCTTCGTAGATAATTCAGTTAAAAAACCTAACAATGTACATACATAGGGAATAGAATTGAAGAGAGAATGTGTTATAGCGGGAGAGAGTGGAGTATAAACAGCATGTTTGTTGTGGCCTTATGTCAACGTCATTATGTTCTTCTCACATTCTGTAAAATATAGGTATTTATGACGTATATATGTATACTAAAAGTAAAATATTCCCACGAGTCTAGTAAAAGTGCTCGTGTGAGACTGCGTATCAATAATAGACTGAGAATAGCCATCGACAGGCAACCGTAGACCAAAAAATACATTACCAAAGACTATCTGCGAATAAAACGCGCTATTGAGTAATCGGAGTAGGTTTTTTTATATTATTCATTATTTTAAACCCTTATTATAGTATCCAGAAATGTCAAAATATTTATAATTCTAATAATAGTGCCTAAATAGATTTCCAGGTTCAGGTGGGTTTCAGAGGTTAAACATTTTTTTTATATACAATACATTATTTCATTTAAACAATTCAACATATGAAAGAAAAATATTTAAAGAGTATTTGTGAAATTTTTATTTAAAAATTTCGAAAACTCAGCCGTTGGCACTTCATCTTCATGACGTGTTCAAAAACATCATAACTCATGACTGGTTCATCTAAAAACAATAAACCAAAACCATTTCGATTTCGAAATTTGAATTTTTTACAGATTTTTAACCAAAACGCTAATTTTTTGGACTAAATTTCGGCATATGTAAAAAATATTATAGTTGGTTTATTAACTAGATAATGTTATTGCAAAGATTTGCGCAAAATTTGAACAAAATCGCTTCACAACTTTTCGATCAATCGTGTCCACCGACTTGAAAAATTGAGTTTTGAGATAAACGCGTTTAAAGTTTTCCATTTCATACTGACCTGGCCTGATGGGCGGAACTTCCAAAGATATATCTCTTAAAATATTACTCGGATTGATTTGATATTTTTGAATAATATTCTAAATATATTGTAATATTTATTAAGACATTTTTTTTTATTTTTTAAACCCACATAACCCCTTAAAACTGACAATAACAATCAACTTGAGTAATTCATTTCATTTGAATGTTAGATATTTTATTTCATTAAATTTCAATTACGCAATATAGTGCGATATTTTTGTGAGAACGTGTCCATCCTAATATAATTAAATGTAGATTTACGTACCTACCTATGCACATACGAAAGTATGTCTGTTTGCTTAAAATATATGTATAGTAAGTACACAATTATGTATGTCACATGAAAAAGACACATCATTTAGCGTGTCCGTTATCAGTTAAGTCTATTTGCTTCTGTTTTTTTCGTCGATGCTGATTTGTGACAAAGTCGAAAAATGTCCATTTCAATTATTGCCATTCGAAAATTTGCCTTTGGATTCTTATGTAATCGGTACATTGCAGTCGCTTAGCTGACATTTATAACATAACCTTGACTAGTTTTTGAAAGTGATAATCAAAATTTCGAAATCAATGCTTATCAAAACTCTCATTCATTTCCTCTGCGTGTTTTGTATAATTTAGCAATCTTTGGTTTGATACTCATAACATTTCTAGCCACAATACTTTAGTATTCTTAAAAATAGTGCACTGCACGTGAATGCCCGTAGTCAGATTAGATAGACATAACAATTTTTTGGCATTAGCGAAATCACTTACTGTGGGTTGTATTTTCTTAGGATAAGTAAAACGTGTGCTTTTGAATAATCTTAGACAAATTTAACAAATAGTTATTAGGCAAAATCACAATTAAATAAATCTTTATGACACAAAACTAAACAATAATATTAAATGGATTTAGATAATCATGACTAATGAACGGAAAGTTGTTCTACAAAATCCAAATAAGGCAATACGAAGTTCGGTTGTAATGAAAAATCATTCATTTTCGCACTGTCTAAGAGCATAAACAGATGTTCTAAAGGGATAACGAAAATTTTGTATTCATAAATTAAAAATTATGAAGAAAATTAATAATTAATTTCGCGTAGAACACCTAATTATATGTGCCATGCGGCGTATGAGTAACCTTTATAAGTGAAAGTGAAATTTGTAAAAAATTTATCAAAGAAAATTATTGAACATTATGTAAAAGGAGAAAACAAGTATACAATTGTAATTTTGGTAAGAACCCTAGGCACCTTGGTGGACTTAATAGTTATTAGCTTAAGTGATAGGATACTTACGACATTGTTCGAGTCTATCAGATATAATTTCAGATATTGTACAACATAGTGCTACGCAACTAAACGAGCTGTCAAACTTCAACTTCCTTCGTGTGTGACGTCACGAACAAAATTTTAACGTGATGAATATATCGCAATCTTCATCTATAATTCCCTTCTTGGCCAAATTCCCAATTTTTCAGCTTCGTATTATTTCTTTTAAATAAATGAATATTTAATTGGTAGAATCTAAAACTTTTCCAATAGAAATCCAAAATCAAATGCTTAAAATTACTTCCAATTCATGTTTAGTCCTTTGCGGGTTCATACCTAGGCTTGGTACTCTTCAACATCCAAGTTGTCGTTTGAGCAGATAGATTCAAATATAGTTATCGCTTCAATGTCTTCTATGTAATGTCATTTTGCTATGTATTTCATACATCTCGATTATTTGTACGACATTACATACAGGTGTGGCACGATAGCAGGTGTGTTATTAACAGTATTTGTACGAAGATAAGAATGTTTAGTAAAGCAAATATTGCCATTACTTTTCCATCATGAAGACAACAAATATTGTTATGATTTATTTCGTAAATACGTAGTATTCGCTGAAAATCATAAAGCCAGATAGTGCCAGATTATACGTTTGTTTATATTATACTAAACTGTGATTTGCAGACTTTATTCTGCGATTTAGTGCATTAATATGTCGACATTCTTATTTTTGTATTTGTTTGAACCATAGGTTAGGTTAGGTACGAAGGCTGTTTCCCTATAGGGGGAAACCCACTTAGACTATCGAGAGCAGTCTTTTGTGATGCCGTAAAAATTCAACCCCCTCACTTATTTATGAATCGACAAAGCGCTAGGAACCTACCACAAATCTGCAGAGGTTTTTAACTTCAGTGTCCGCTAATTCGCGGGAGTGCCCAAAAAAGTGAGATCCAAGGATTTTTTGTCTAGATCTCGCAAAGGCGGGACATTCCAAAAGGAAATGTTGGGAGGATTCTACCTCACCTTCTTCTAGGCAGCTTTTGCAGCTAGCATCCGATAAAATTCTTAATTTGACCGCGTGAGTCCCAATGGGACAATGGCCAGTTAGAACACCTATAACTTGGGAAAGATTGATCTTGCGATTTACTTTGGGCCAGAATGATTTTGCGACAGAACAGGTGCTAGTGACTGTCCAACGCCTGCTCAGTTCGACTGAGACCCATTCATCCAGAAGCAAGTTGCAAGAGGACAGTGGTGCTCCTGTTTGTTCCCATTCCACTGTAAGTGCAACAGAAGTACCTGTCCTAGCAATCTCATCAGCCTTGCAGTTTCCTGCGATTCCGCTGTGGCCAGGCACCCAAACTAGTATGATAGCAAAGAGCTCCGATGCAACTGAGGAGGACTGGCAATCCTTAACCAGCCTGGGGCGCACAGTCATTGACCTTATGGCTAATATTGCCGTGGATCGTTACCTTTTTGAAATCTGCTGCACTCCGCAGCAGTGAATGGCCGCCACTTCCGCTTGAAACACGCTACAAAAGTCCGGAAGCCTAAAGCTGAAGTTAATGAGAAGTTCCGGACAATAAACTCCTCCCCCAACTTTCCCCGCTAACTTCGACCCATCCGTAAAGAAGCTTACCGCATCTCTCCTCCAGCACCTTTACCCACCCAACCCTCTCTTGAAGGTATGAGTGCTGAAAATAGACCGCCAGGGTAGGGCTCATCGACATGATGGTAGTCCAGTAGCCTCGGAATGAAGTCGAAGCGCCTGAGGATACTAGAGTGCCCAGACGCGCACTCTGTTATATACCCTCAGCCTGATAGCGGTTTTCGCGGCCATACACCTTCCGGCTATGTCCACGTGACCGCGTGAGTCCCACGGGTGCTATATGAAGTAAGGAATTCAGTGCCAAAGTCGGTGTGGTCCGTAGCGCACCGCACATGGCTATGAGAACCGCCCGTTGCATACCCACTAACTTCTTAGCTAGTGAAGTCTTTTCAAGCGCCTCCCACCATACGTGAACCCCGTAAGACATTATAGGCTTGACTATGGTTTCATATAGCCAAAGAACTACTTTTGGTGAGAGGACCCATCATCCGGCATCCGATCTCATTAAGCTTTCCCAGAAGGTCGTCTATGACCATGATCCATAGAAGAGGAGAGAGGACCCCTCCCTGCGGAGTTCCCCTAGTTACCTCCCGTCGCACCCGTGTGGTGCCCCATTCTGCCATAATCGTTCTATCGCAGAGAAGAGTGAAAATAAGATACTTGAGGTTGGACTCAACCTCGAATCTAGTCAGGGCCTTTACTAGCGCTTCCGGCAGTACGTTGTTCAAAGCCCCCTCAATGTCGAGGAAGGTTCCCACCGCATATTCCTTACGTCCGATAGCTTTCTCTATCCATGAGACGACCATTTGTAAGGCTGTGTCCACTGACCTGCCTTTACAATAAGCGTGCTGCGCTTTAGAGAGACGATTTCTGGGAATCCTATCCATTATAAATCGATCGATCAGCCTCATGTTTGAACCATCCTCTTATTAATTTATAATAATATGCGGAAGCTTCCTCTTGAATTATAAAACCTTGTATACATAATGCCTTCTTTAATTTGAAGTAGTGTAGAATTTTAAATATTTTATTGAAAATCTCTTACATCTATACTAAGATTACAAAGAGGTATGTATGTTTGTAATGAATAAACTCAAAAACTATCGATTTCAAAATCTATCTTTCACCATTGGAAAGCTACATTCACCCTGAGTAACATAGGCTATATTTATTGCTAGAATCTCATCTCTCTGGAAATAGTTCCCAGGTGAGGGTATCAAAAAGACTGCGTGTTGGAGAATCTTAATCTGAAACTGAAAATCGTCTTGCAAGTCATTCTCTTCGCAACGCAATCGCGTGCCAGAGCGTTGAGTAACGAGCGCTCGCAGCTGCTTGCTGAACAAAATTTTAAAACCTCCCAAGTACGCGCTTGAGAGTCGAGTACGGAGCGTGTGCAGTGGCTTGAAGAACAAATCATTAGAAATATACAAGGTCGCACTAGGGCGTTGAACTTTAAGCGTTCCCTACGCCTTCATAATCAGGTCAGAGAGAAAGACATCGGACACCAAAGACTAGAGGTCATAATCAAGTTTTAGCTCATTACAAATAAAATATAATTTCATATTCGAATTTTCCTCATTTTGATTTTTTAAAATGAACCCCCGCAGGAAACGGGAAAGTACATACATATGTATGGGAGAGTGTGTAAAAACTTATAACTTTAGAAATGTTTGTTTAAACCCGAGTGAAGTCGGAACGGTCTGCTAGTGCTTACATAATTTAAACAAGTATGTCTTGAGCTTATGGTAGCGACTTCGTTGTTCTAATTTCAATTATATATCAAGTTAAAAATATTCCTTTACTTATTATATTTATATGTCAATGTAAATGTTTATAAAATTGAATTGTTTATAACGTTTCCCTATTAATATGAACAAAACGGTCGATGTTAACTTTCATTAAATTTCTGCAGTACTTTCACAGATTAAATTTTGCGACAGATTGCAAAAGTAATCAAGAATTCAGTTGACAACTAATGTGTGGTATATTTAGTATTTATGTATATAAATAATTAATTTATTGATTTGCATCTATAAGTGGCTGCATTTATATATTATGCAAACAAACTGTGTGTATATATTATTTTTTAATATTTATGATAACGCATATGCAAAATGAAATTAAGCGACTGGCGGGTGTTATTATTCTACTCTTCCAAGGAAACATTATAAACATATTTCATTTAACTTCTCTTAATTACCGAGCTCTGAATAACTGCAATCTTTAATAGCTGCTTTTGAAAGAAGTCAATAAGTGGTTCTAAGATTATCTCAAAACGATATGGAGTGATATTTCTGTACTTAATGATGCATATAAAATATGATTAGTAAAACGTAAACTTTACTTAAGTCATAATCGAAAATAAAGCATTTTTAGTGCTAGTAGTAGTACTTTTTGATAATTTTACAGATAATTTATGACATTTATTCGAAGCAAGATTCCATGTTTTGGCCGATAAATAACTGAAGTTAATTTATGGTCATTATTATTATTCTTTCTGAGATAATTTTTGCATGTTTTTATAGAGCTTAATATATTCAATATAATTATAGAATATATACAATAGTGAATATATTTATAAGGATTCTTAAAAATAATATAAATTTCATTTCTCCGCCTCCATATAATTGATTTTAGTGATTTTACTATAAATAGTTGACATTGCTAATGTTGCTAGGAGTCCAGGAGATATCCAGAAATTAGTCGAGAGTATTTTGTTTGGTTGGGAGGTTTCGTATAATCTGACTTCGTACCAAAAGTGGAAGGGATCGGTAAAGATTTTTCTCTACCATTCACACACAACTGATTTCCTTTAAAAAATGATCCGTACAATGTTAGTAAGGCAGAGCGAATATTGTATCTGAAACCTGAGTTTATTCGGCTTATTTGCTCTTTAAAAGTGATACACCTTCCCATCATATAGATAACAGACTTGTAGGTCTTATTTTTTGTAGGGTAAAATAAAAGAAAAAGTATAATGCAAATAGGGTGCGCTTAAACAACTATCTATTTATATTACTACAAGAAAATATGACCTGCCTTCATACATAAGAAATATGTATAGCTTTTGAATTCCGAATTTTGCTCAGCTGACTGCCAGCTTTCCGGGTTAGGTGTTCAAGGTTCTTTATGATGCTAAAATTAGATACTATTTCTTTTTCAAAATTCATCTTGTTCAGATATCAAAGAGAGCAAATATTCTCGCGCTCTTCTCTATTACTTACGTACAGAAACATGAAAATAACAAAAATTGCAATATTAACATAATTTAAAAAAATTATGACGTAAAATGTTTGGCCGACAGCCAGCGGCGTTTTCCATAAAACAAGAGAGATTTTTTTCCTGTTGAGATATGCATATACCCCTTACTAATTGTAAATTCTTATTTTCTCTTCATAGTCCACACACTCCCCTCTTAAACTTAAACACGTATATCCGTGTAACTCGAAAACTCGCACAGCTACAAATTAAGTATGGATCGCCGAGGATTATGTACAGCCTTTGTAAACCCCTTCGGACAACGGCCATGGATGGCAAATACTGGCGCGGCAGCACCTTCAGCGGGTAACAAAGGCCTGAAGGGTATTGTGGCGGGCGGTATTACTGGCGGTATCGAAATTTGTATTACATTTCCCACCGAATATGTGAAGACACAGTTGCAGTTGGATGAAAAGGGTAAGTAACACTGAACTTGAGACTGAAAGGTATTCCAAATGTCACGATTTTTCAATTCAATATAAGATTTAGACAGCAAACAAAAGTCAAATAACCTTAAAATTTCCTTCTCTGAAATGCAGGTGCCAACAAAAAGTACAATGGTATTGCCGACTGTGTCAAGAAGACTATTAAATCCAACGGTTTCTTTGGTTTGTATCGTGGCTTAAGTGTGCTGATCTATGGCAGTATACCCAAATCTGCAGCACGGTGAGTTCAAACATGATCTATTCCTCTTTCACTGTTACTAATTTATTTTGCTCAACAGTTTTGGCGCATTTGAGTTCTTGCGCAGCAACATGGCCGATTCCAATAATCAGTTGAGCAATTCCGGCAAACTCTTATGTGGTCTTGGTGCGGGCGTGTGTGAAGCCATTTTGGCTGTCACACCCATGGAGACCATCAAAGTGAAATTCATCAACGATCAGCGCTGCGCAAATCCACAGTACCGCGGTTTCTTCCACGGCGTCAGCACAATTGTGAAGCATGAGGGTGAGTACATACCCCTACGTTATTATTATTTTATAAAAATTAACTGTTTTGTTTGTTCTTCAAGGTCTGGGTGGTATATACAAGGGTCTGACACCCACCATACTTAAACAGGGCTCGAATCAGGCGATACGTTTCTTCGTGATGGAATCACTGAAGGATCTCTATAAGCGCGGCGATCACGAAAAGACTGTGCCCAAGCTGGTAGTGGGCGCTTTCGGTGCGGTCGCTGGTGCCGCCTCGGTGTTTGGCAACACACCACTCGATGTGGTGAAGACACGCATGCAGGGTCTAGAGGCGTCTAAGTACAAAAACACTGCTGATTGTGCGCTGCAAATTTTGCGCAATGAGGGCGTAACTGCGTTCTACAAGGGTACCGTGCCACGTTTGGGACGTGTCTGCTTGGATGTGGCCATTACATTCATGATTTACGATTCCTTCATGGATCTGTTCAACCAGGTTTGGAAATAATAGACAACGAAATGTGACCAGCATTAGCGACTTAACGAAAATATATACATATGAAAGTTGTTGTAAAATAATTTAGAAAATTAGACCATGTCCATATGTGCGAACACGTGTTGTTGTGCTCACACATACATATATACCCACGGACATATATGATGATACAACTGTAAATTAGCTAGAGTGTAGAGTAGAATTAAATGAATGGAAGTTACACGCATACATACTTACATATGTATACAAAGACGTGAAGGAGAACTACATAGCAATTATTACACTTCCTAGTCAATTTAGCCAACTAACGGGTTCGTACAACAAATTAAATGGGCAAAATTACCGTATACATTTTCGTCATTAAGCGAATATAAAGAATTTACAACGCAAGCCAATTGAATTGAACATGAGCATGGACCAAATATACCTACATACATACAGACACATACATATATACAAATTTATGTGGCATTGCGGTGAACAACTGGAGGAATATGCATTTTAATAATTAATTTAGTTGAAAAATAGAATAGCTGTGACTTTATGCCCTTCGACCGTTGATTCATATACATACATACGTACATATGTACATATTTATATTAAGAGAAGCATGTCAACTCGTATGTGGTCACTTGAAACATTCTAGCGATTTTTTAGGAATCTATATGTGTATAGCTATTAGTACACAGACTCATGCATTTGTATATTACAATTATTTTTATGGGGTAATTTGATTTGAAGCTGCATTTACTTAAAAATTTGTAAAATAAATGACACAAAACTATGTATGTTAATTGTAAATTAAAAGAAGAAGAAAACAGTAAAACTGCTTTTATTGAAACCCCGTAATATGTGATACAAGTAGATGTACTTTTACCAATGGCCTTGTTTTGACAGATCACGCGTGAATCGTGTCATACTGTCATGTTATTTTTGTTCAGTATTGTTTGACATTTCATCATGGAAAGGCTTAAGCTCTGAACACGGCTGACAGTTGGCTACAAATGTCGCTTTGAATTTTGAAAAACCGACACCGTATTCGTAATCAGCGAACCCAAAAACCCCCCGAGTAGCGAGTTTTGATCGATTCCGATGAAGTTTTAAAAACAATGCCCGCCATATTGTTTTTCTGGGGTTATCTCAAAACTCTGATCTGATAAAATAGACCTCGATTCAGCGACCTCAAAAACATAAGAACCAGGACATAACACATTTTTTTTTGGGTGACTGTGTAATCAGACCGATGGTGCCACTATCGCAGGACTGCACACTAGTGCCGTATATTCTTATACACAGCTACTGTCAAGATTTAAGCCGGATCGAAGTTTTTGGAAAGAGTATCGAGAGTTCGGTTATTGTTTTGGGTAGGGAAATCATAAATTGAAAGCAAAGAGAACTTGGCTGATGTAAACGGTTATTCTTCGTTTTTTTATGTCAACGTAGTCACATGGGTGGTTTTAATGACGTCCAAGTTCACATACCACATGGATCATATGAGAATCCGGATCATAAGAGGAATCGTGAGAACACTTCAAAACCGTGTTAAAGCGCAATTCGAAAGAATTTCTGGAATTTCTATGGATCTTAGTACACCAGAGACCAAGTTTGAAATAGTGGAACGAACTGGAATTTCCAACATCTCTACCATAGCAATTACCAATTGGTCGGGATGAACTGCCGCCCCTCCTATTTATTTTGCAGACATTCAGAAAACGTATTTTCGAGGAAGATTAAAGAAGTCGACATTTTACATGTTATTTTTGTAGAATGACAGTGCTTGCACTGATATATTACCTGGTTGAGCCCAGTCCCGTAGAAACGACTAACTCAGTGGCTTTTTTCGACGACACAACCGTTTGTCAACAATCATCATCTTTGAAGCGGGTCAGAATTATCGTCATTCAAATCGTCTGGGAGATGTTTATAAAATGACATTCCCGATCGGAGGAACACTGATGAAATGAATGAAATATATTTAGTTCACTTGTTTCAGAAAACAAGATCTTAAAAAATAAAATATTGAAAAATATATTGAATTCTCAGTCTCAGTTGAATAGGTGTCTGTTTCCAGTTAATATTTGCGCTTTGCAACGGGTGAGCTCTAACAGAAAAATAGAAGAATCGCAATAATTCTGTCGTATGTGTTTCCTTCTTCTTTTTCCTTAATGAGTTAACGAATAGAGTACGTAGTTAACATGGAATTTTTATTTATAACATAAAAATTTGTATAACAGCAACTTAATAAACAATGATTGGTGTATATAAAATCAAAATATTTAAAAAAATAAATATTATTGCAAATAAGTAGTATAAGTTGTAGCGCAGCACTGCAGCTTCTTAGACATTCCCTTCAACTTCATGATTTTGTAATTTAACTCATTTTAATATACAAACATACACAAGCAATTCCCTAATTATTGAATATATTTATCCCATTTGACTTCCACTTCGCGAATCCAGACCCTAAGCACAACCGACACTTCAACGTATACTCATACAGAGATTAATGTATCTATCGTATGACATTTAGTGGAATTGTGGAATGCTTGCTCGACAGTATGCGCGCCAATTTCTCCTCGAGCGGACGACTCAACTCGTGCCAAGTGCATTTACCAATGAGCGCCACTTCCTCCAACGGCGGTCGAAAAACCACCAACACATTCAGGCAAATACCATCGCTGGTGTATGGCATTGGCGAGGGGCAATGTTCGACGCTGAGTACGCCGTGTGGCCGATGTTGTGGCAACTCTGCGCCAAAGAGCTCAATCATAAATTTACGTAGCGTCGAGTGAAGACTACGCTGTGGATGCACCTCGACCGTGGGGAAGTGATGCACATTCTTCTCACTAACGAGCACATTCAACGAATTGGTGGCACGTTTGCGTATCACCGCGACGACACGCAAGTAGTTTTTGTGATGTGAGTATTTGGTTGGCAAGACATCTGGGTGATATGGTAGCGCTTGCGGTGACGAGTTGCGTTCATTATACGAGCGACCAATGTCGATCAGATTTATAATATCATTAGCGCGTAACGGCAATTCAGAGAGTTTACCGATCCATTTCGCTTGCAGTGACTCGTTATCCGCCTGTGCCGGTGTCTTCAGTTGACCACCGGTGACGCGACCGGTGAGCACAAAACGGAACCATGAGCCGCCCGCCACTTCGATGGCCAGTAGAGTTGTGATATCCACATTTAGACCGGTCTCTTCGTAAACCTCACGCACTGCCGCCTCACAGATGGTCTCGCCCTTTTCCATGCGTCCAGCTGGAAGATACCATTTGCCTGAAACGGTGAAAAGTGATACAGACTGAATACTACACCTGGCATTTCATATTTAAGGATTGCTTACCGGCGCATGATTGTTTGGCCTCCTGCATCATGAGCACCTCATCCCGCTCGTTGAACAATACGCTAGCGACTATGTATGTAACGGATTTTCCAAGTACAGGTATGTAATCCGCGGAAGCGCTTGGTTGTATACCTTGTGCCTCGGCTGTGGCATTTTGTTCTTCGAGTGAAAAATCGCATAGCTCCTGTGTTATATCGCCTAGATCTTGTGCAGCAAGTATTCCGAGAAGCTTTTGCTCAATACTTTCGGCGGCATTGTGGGAATTGGTTTGGGGCATTTTGAAGCGCAGGCTAGAAAATAAATTAGATAAATTGTAGAGAATATGAAATTAGTGTTTGCTTGAAAATAAGAAATAAGGTCACAGTTTAGGAAAATACATGTATAAGTTTGAAGTTTCGTCATTTGTAATACGATCAGAAGTGTGTATTCTGAATATTTTTGGAATTTCGCAACGGTAGTTATAGATTGTTTTTTGATGGAATGTATTTAACTTTCAGTAGTTTCAGCTTCTTGAATTACATAAAGTGGAAAATGTAATGAGAATGGATGAGGGGTATATCCCATTTTAAACCATAATTGCCCCAACTTTGATATTCGAGGTTTTCTACTTTTTAAAAGAAAAAAAAACACGGAAAATTCAAATTTAATGAGAAATGTTTATTATCATTCGAAAGAACATTGTTTGGAATTCATTTTTTAAAGATTATCTCTTTTGAATGTAGTCCATCCGTTGAGTTCAATTTTCGATGACTCGTTCGAGCATTTCGACAGGTAACTGGAGCTCCAAGGCCTGAATCAAAACGGGATTGTCCGCATAGACTTTAGACTTTACATATTCCCACAGGAAAAAGTAAAACGGTGTGATATCACACTATCTTGATGGCCAATCGACCGGTTTAAAACATGAAATTATATGCTCACCGAAGTATTCTTACAATAAATCCATTGATTGAGCCTCAATTTCAGGCATCAAATAATCGGTTATCATGGCGCGATAAATGTCGCCATTATGGTTACGTTCTAATAGGCTTGATTTTTTAAGAAATATGGACCGATGACTCCACCGACCCACAAACCCCATCAAACCGTTGTCTTTGGATGAAATAACAGCTCTTCTTCTTCTTGTTTACATACCCAATGAGCTAGGAATGGGTCTCATTTCTGAACAGAATTTGGCTCGAAAACGTCGGATCTTCTTGGAACTTTTCAAGAACCCATAGAGCGAAGCGCCTGAGAAGGTCGAGCGGCTTCAGTTCTTGCACTAGCAGTATTTTGTACGCTTTCAATTTAGGATCACGACATAAAATACATCAAGTCGTTGCATACGTCACTCCGAGTAGCTGCGAATCGATTCACCACGGTCTTCGTGAAACTCTCAGCTACGGATGCAATATTTTCTTCAGTTTGTGCTGGACGTGGACTATTCGGTCGAAAATTAGCCAATAATGAATGCTGGGTCGCAAGATGGGTTGCGAAAAGTACGGTCGTTAGGCCGATTAGGTTGACCATAAGTTAAGCGAAGCGCGAAACACATTCTTTACTTTACGTAATAGAGTTGAACAATTCGTAAACGTTGTACAACGTACGCCTAACGTCTTTCCATGCAAAGGCTAGTCTTTCCGATTAGAAGGCAAACTTGGCGGTCTAGCTGACCAGTAGGAGACGGTAGGTAGTCATTGTTCTCTGGAATATTAATTCGTCTACCCAGATCTACTGATTTACATTTGCCACGTTCACCAGAGAGTCCTAGTACCCAAAATAAGCTAATATTCAAATAATGTGATGACGTGGAGAGATATACCTGATTTAAAAGTCATCTACCATTCTTAAGTTCTGAGGGCCAATTAGCTGGTATTATAATTGACTTTAACTAAGGTAACTCGGGTTAACGATAACCACGGGTGTCAACACCGTTACGCAGAAAGTAGACTAAATCTCAGTTCCGATTCGTATTGAATAGTTTTTCTAATAGCAAACCACTGTCATGAAAAATGTTCCAATAAACGAATCATCAGCTGTTCCACACCAACTTAAAACATTTGTCGGATAACCTCAAAGGGCACTATACAAATTTCAGTAGAAGCTTCAGCTAGCATCTAGTAGAGGTGTAATATGAATATATTCAGGTAAGTTGTTAGTCCACCGATTACAAAAAGGCGTTTAATCAATTTTAACGAATCAACGCTGTCCATTTTAAATGAAATAAAAATTTCCATAGCGCGTTAAGCGTCTCTTTAGCAGACTGAAACTAGTCTGAAACTAATTAGCATACTAATTTATAATTTACATAATACAAATATAATGATGAGTTATTTTTTGCGCTTTGTGTTTTGCTTTTCGTACTGGAGATGACATTAACACACTAAAATATAAACGCAGTATGTAATTAAAAAAAACCAACACAGATGACACACTTTGCCATATTTGCCAGTGCTACGAGCCGTAAGCAACACACCTAACTATGAGAATATGGAGAAAAACAACAAATAGCGAATGTGAGTTGGATGGAATAGTAGAATAAGCGGTCATTATGGCAGTAATGATTGCAAGAAGTGAAGTAGTTAAAATGCTGTAGTATAAAACTTAGAAATATTTCTAATAACTAAATAGTTGTAAACAAGTGATGAGTGCACATACTAATTTGATGTGAAGAAAGATAAAAGTGATGAGCACAATAAAGTGGCAGAGATCAGCAACAGTTAGGCGAAGAAAACTGCCATTAACAACGAAGTGACACAGCAGTGACACTGACAGACATTGATGCGCATGCAATCGAAGCTAGAGAAATCAAAAAGGTGGGCAAAAAGGTGAGTTGTGAGCTACAGCAAAGCATGTGGCGGCTGACAGTGGCAGGTTAAGGCAGGAGTTGTAACTGAAAGCTGCGTGCGTGCAACAAATCAATGGGAGACTGAGACGCGTTTAGCGTGTCTATTTGTGGCTTTAACGATAATTACGGTGTTAGCGATTTAGCCAAGACTATTGCAAGCGGATGCAGTTGTAATGTGAATGGTCGCTACAAGCGGTAAATAAAGCAGTCAGCGGCCTGAATGACAGAGCTTTTGTAATCACTTGCCGCAAGCTGTTGCGGTTGTTGCGGCAGCACGTTGCCGCGTGACTTAAGCAAACAAAAAAAAATACAAAAAAGAAAAAAATGCAAAATAAGAAGAAATGCAAACTAAAAAAAATAAAAAATATGAAGAAAATAAAAAAAATTGCACAATATAAAGACAAAAAAATAAAAGAAATGAAAAAAGAGAAATAAGTTAGAATAGCGCGTCCCGCGTACGTGCGCCTGCGCAGTGAAAGAAGAAAGTCAGTAGACGACTACAATGTGTCTGTCGTTAGGATGTGATTGCGACAATTTTCACTACGACTCCATGTAGTTATGTGAAAGTGGCCGGTAATTTCTCTCAAACATTTTGACGCTTTAATGAAAATTCAGCAAACTTTTTCTAATGACAACAGCACCAACAATTGCTTGCCAAAAAATTCCAAAATTACATATGTCAGCTCATACATACTTTTCTACACAGATAAGCTGGAACTCAAGAATGTTGTACACAAACACACACACAATTTGTTGTAGAATGTTTGGTATTTCTTATGCAAATTTCAAAAAACATCGCACCAAAACAATAATTCGAACTCGTTGGTATGCCTCGCGTTCGTCGCTTAGATCTTTTGTTTTTGTTTTTTCCTTTACAAATTGCTTGCTAACAATGCACACACAACAAACACTTACTATGTGGACACACCGCTTTAGCTGTTGTTCTTGTTATGTTTGTAGCACAATTTCCTTTTATTTTTGTTTTATATAAATTCTTTCCTTATTATTATTTTTTCTAGTTGACTTTTTAATAATTCCTTCTAACTTTTTTTTCGTTTTCGTAGTTTGGTTGTCTATTGCTGGTTTATTGATTCACTGCGGTGCGCGCATGCGCGAGACACGGTACAATGTTGAATCGTGACTGTTTCCCAATTGTTTATGCGGTTTGTTTGCTTCTTCATCGAGCGCTGTTGGCATAGGGTATCAGTGTAAAATACCGGTTGTAATTCGCTATGAAATTGTCTTGTGAAGACATTGAAGAAGTTTTATAAGCTGCGCTTCGTTTACATATTTTAATGATTTCTTATTCCATTATACCGCTTCAAAATTTGTTATCTCCACTCTCTGAGAGCATAATGCTAGCGTGACGTCATATTTGATAACTCTCACCACTTAGACAAACTCTCAAAATCACTTGTTTCATATCTTTCTTGAGCCGATAACAAATTTGTTTTTCTTAATCACAATGCTGATACCATTAGAGTTTATCAAGGAAAGTGACAATTTCTGTTAATTGTTTTAACATTTTCCACAAGCCCCACATAACTCTCATCACGTTCTTACAATGAAATTTGAGTTTTAATTTTTAAGATAATCTCAAATTGTATATATTTTTTAATATTTTATACTTCTTGTGGTTATTAATTGTGGTAATTGAAACAGGAGGAGATCAAGGAAGATCATCTCCAATATCCGATGAATTGCAGAAAGCTAGCCTCAAGCTAGTTTGGATCTGTAGATGATTCGACTATGGACTTACAACAGAAGACAATAATTTTTGCGCGAAGAAAATGGAGTACGAAAATGAAATGTTTGGCAATTTCATTGCTAAAGCACCTTGGCTCTATGTGATCTCTTTCTATTCACGAAAGTCAAAAATATGCTCCGTGGAACGCACTATAGGCCAATGGGGTGTTACAAAAATTGGGCGAGATTTTACATCGAATGGTGGAGACTAAAATATAATAGAAAAATATGAAAAGATGAAAACCTCAGACAAACCAACTTATCAGAAGTCACCGTATACACACTTGACTTACTTATGCTCGTTGCAGCCACCACAATTGTGTTCGGCAAACAGTCAATAGTTGTAAGCGAATAAACTTCAATGCAAGGGAGTATAAAGTATCACAGACTAGCAGGTTATTTGGTTGGTTACTGGAGTATCTAGTTGTTGTGAACAACAAATGAATGTAAATATGTAAATACTTGCAGCGCTTCGGTAACAAGTTTACAGTTTGTTTTGATCTGTACATATACGAGTATGTATGTATGTCGTGGGAGTTTATGTGTGTTTAAGCCAAAACCCATAACAAATGAATGACTAAGAAGAGAGCTGAGAATGTGACTGACAGCTTGGAATGTCGGCTAACGTCGATGGCAGGGATTAAAGAGAAGGTATGCGTTACCTTTTTGTTGAAATTCTTTTCTTAAATTTCATAGTTTATGTAGGTTCGTTTTTATAACACCTGTTAATTTGATTGCCTTTCTCTATTGGATAGATAAATATTAAGTACAAACGTGCGAAGAATCTTTCTTATTTCGGAATTTAAAGAAAGCATTAGAAGAAAATTAAGCTTTGTTATATAAATAGAAGGGTTCTACAAATTTTAATCGAACTCCGATCGTTTGAGCCTCAACAACGGATAATAAACTTGATATAAGTTGAGAGTCTTCTTGACTCTTTACCGAAGTGAATTATATGATGTTAAAGTGCTCACGCAAGATCCGTGAAAAGATAATCGATACACACCATCTCTTTGTCTATTTTAAAGCTGCTTTTGAAAGCATGCAAAACTAATACAGCTGTATAAACTGACGTTGGGCAACACCAAAAGCTCAGTCAGAATCGGGAAGGACCTCTCCTAGCCGTTCGATACTAAACAAGGTTTCAGACAGGGTGACTCATTATCTTGCGACTTCTTCAATCTTTATAAACTGCAGAGCTGAACAGAGGAGGTACAATCTTCTATAAGGGTGTACAGCTGTTGGCGTACGCCGATGATATCGATATCATTGGAAACAACAAGCACGCCGCACAGTGGGTCCGCTTGTATGAAGCCGCGGCTATAAATACTTCCCGTTGAGATATCGCTATGAAATTTTCACCAAAAATCTAAAAAAATATTCTAAATATATTATAAAACAAGTAAGGAAGGGCTAAGTTCGGGTGTAACCGAACATTTTATACTCTCGCAATTTATTTATTTAACTTTCCTTATATTATATAAGGAAACAATTTGAACCACATATTCGTCATATATATTGTATAAAGTCCATTGAAAGTTGGAAACCATAATATTAGGTTAGAAGCACCGAGGTCCTCGTGTTCGATATATGGGTCCTTAAAAACCTACGGTCCGATTTCGGCGATTTTTAGAATGGGGCTGGCATACTATTAACATAGTATTTGTGCAAAGTTCTGCACCGATATCTACACTAGTACTTACTTTATATATTGTAAAGTAAACGATTCAGGTCGTCTTCAAAGTTCTGGTATATAGGAAGTAGGCGTGATTGTGAAGCGATTTGGCCTATTTTCACAACATATCATTGGGATGTAAGGAAACTGTTACAAACCAAGTTTCATTAAAATCGGTCGAGTGGTTCCTGAGATATGGTTTTTGACCCATAAGTGGGCGACGCCACGCCCATTTTCCATTTTGTAAAAAAATTTGAGTGCAGCTTTCATCTGCCATTTCTTATGTGAAATTTAGTGTTTCTGACGTTTTTCGTTAATGAGTTAACCCACTTTTAGTAATTTTCAACCTAACTTTTGTATGGGAGGTGGGCGTGGTTATAATCCGATTTCTTTCATTTTTGGACTGTATTAGGAAGTGGCTAAAAAACAAGACTGCAGAAAGTTTGGTTTATATAGCTCTATTGGTTTGCGAGATATGTACAAAAAACTTAGTAGGGCCGGGGCCACGCCCACTTCCCCAAAAAAATTACATCCAAATATGCCCCTTCATAGTACGATCCTTCGTACCAAATTTTATTTCCATAGCTTTATTTATGGCTTAGTTATGGCACTTTATGTGTTTTCGGTTTTCGCCATTTTGTGGGCGTGGCAGTGGTCCAATTTTGCTCATTTTCGAAAGCAACCTTCCTATGGTGCCAAGAAATAAGTGTGCCAAGTTTCATCAAGATATCTTAATTTTTACTCAAGTTACAGCTTGCACAGACGGACAGACGGACAGACGGACGGACGGACAGACGGACAGACGGACAGACGGACGGACGGACAGACATCCGGATTTCAAATCTACTCGTCACCCTGATCACTTTGGTATATATAACCCTATATCTAACTCGTTTAGTTTTGGGTGTTACAAACAACCGTTATGTGAACAAAACTATAATACTCTCTAGCAACTTTGTTGTTGCGAGAGTATAAAAATTAGCCACATCGAGCGACTATATCCTATAGCTCCCATAGGAACGATCGGGACAAGTTATAATAATTTTGTTATTTTCGGTTTTAAACTTTGTCAATTTATTGTATTGTAATAACAGAGATCTTAATATATGGAAGGAGAAAAGGCGTGGTTCACTCCCGCCCGCCCACTTCTTTACATATATACATATACAGATTCTTTATAAGACATTTAAATATATAAATATATATAGTATATACATATTGTTAATAAGACATTATAATCAGATATTTAACAAAAAAATTTGCTATGATAGTATCTGAGAGATTTACCGAATTAGCCAAAAACACTGAGGCCTTCACATTCTATATCTGGGGCCTTGAAAAGTTATAGTCCGATTTCGGCGATTTTTACACCTGCGCGCGATGCCACACTCTAAATGTAGTATTTGTATGAGATGGACTTGAAAACTATGGTGTAAATGTTGGAAACCGCGAATTTATTTTAGCTTTAGCAGTTTACGAGATATGCACAAAAACATAAATGGGCGCGGTTACGCCCACTTTCCCAAAAAAAAGTTTTTCCAAATATTCATTTGCCTAATATGATCCTTTGTATCAAATTTTGTTTTCATAACTTTATAGAACTTTACAAGGCAAATTTGACATTGAAGAAAAAAATTGGCGTTAGTATATTGTAGATTATGCAAATTTCTGCAGCAAACTTTAACTTTTATATTTATATTTAGATATAAAATTTTATTGATAAATGTGACTTCTTAGATCTAAGAAGTTGGTGAAAAGATATAGCGAGCCTATAGCCTGTTGTAGTAGAGGTTGGCTCGCCCAAGATGAGCGAGTTGAAAAAGTAAAATGAAAAATTAAGTAACCAGTTGATTTTTTAACTTTTTAATAATTTAATTATACAGAGTATTCAATTTTTTTGGGACATTATATAACTTGTTTTAACAGGAATATCTTACACAGAGTACTTTTCATAGCAAGAAAATGGCTATAGAAAAAGAATTAATAATAACTGTTATTTATTAATATTTATCAGAGAATATTTACGATATATAAAATATTTACTTAACACCTTCTAATCGCTCTCATTTTCTCATTTTTTTTTTTGTCACAAAAACCGTTCATAGCTATCTTTGAACCTTATCCGCACGTATCCGCAGTTCATTTTTTCGTTATCATACTCCTTAAAGTGTACATAAAATATTAGGACTAACTAGACTATGTAGGTACATGTAGCTAATAGTCAAAACTATAATTTTTATGTAAAAGTGTTTAAAAAATGGTTTTATTTTAAAACTTTGTCAACATTGACATGAATTAGGCCTATGAAATGAAAATAATTATTTTATAATATATTATAATATATATTAGGATAGACTTTAAAGTCACTTCTTATTGCATAAAACGTCGAAAACCAGACGTATCGGGTTCTCATATTTTTCTCAATATTTTTCACAATTTTCAAGAGTTCTATTTTTATTTGACTTTAAAAATACAGTGTTATGTCAGTGAAATGTCAATTCGCAAATGCGTGATGAATTGAACTATATTCTTTGTCTAGAAACACTACTGGAATGAAATTTTGTTAAAATTAGATAGTTAAAAATTACATATTTTTTCCGCCTTTTACCCACTGTGCGCCGTTAGTTCTGTCTTTTCTAGACTGGATAAGGACCGAAGCGTATGGGTTTGGTAGTGAACGAGGACAAGACGAGGTATCTCCAATCATCAAACAAAACTTTATAAGTCCTTTATCATCACCGTCCTGCTCTATAGTGTAGAAGCATGGACGATTACGGTCCTTTAAACATTGGCAACGGCGAATACCGCAGACGATAGAATGATGAGCTGTATGTGTTATGCGACGACATAAATATAGTTCACCGAATAAAAAGACAGCGGCTGCGCTGATTAGTTCATGTTGTTCGAAGGGTCGAAAGCGCTCCAGCTTTGAAAATGTTCAATGCATTACCCGCTGCAAGAAGCCGAGTGTCTTCGCAGATAAGAAGAAGAAAGTGCTCACACAAAAGCTGATTTGTTACAGATCACAATAGTCTGCGTAACCGTAATAGATCCAAAATTTTATCCGGCCAACCACTATTACAAGCTCAACAACATACAACAAATTACTTGGGTAATGTTTTCTGTCGCTGAAATAACAAAGGCAGAGAGAGGGAGTCTAACTCGATATTATAGGATCGGCTATGGATCTTCGGCCATAAAGGGAGTATAAAACTTAAGTCAACTTCACGCAAAAAAAAGCGTAGCGTCATCTTTTAAATTTTTATCGTACTAAAAGTAGTTTTAGAGAAACCCGTTAGATGAGAGCGGGCTTAATTTATGTAATATAAAGTGGAGATGTACAGAAAATTAATCGATTTGGACTTTGTTAGTTCTAGCAGAGGTATATAGCAAAATTTTTTTGTAATATATACTGAGGAAGGAACAATACGATTTTGTGAAACCGCTTCGTCTCATTATTTTAAACATTTCGACAGACATTTAAATCTATCGCGAATATTATTTACGCTACATACATACATATATAAATTTTTTTACACCAATCATAATTTTTGCACTCAACTGTAGTTTAATTGAAATCATTATTCTCTGCATAGTTAGATTACTGGTTTGACAGCGTGCAGCGAATAATCAGCACTTAGACGCGGTGATTGAGCGCGGTTACCGCTTTAATGACTGCTTTGTGTGAGGCTTGGGGTATGGCCAGAGTTCTGGGCAACACTTTGCAATAAACTAAGACATTTAACATAAATAAATATATCTAATTAAAGCATAACTATGCGATACAGTGGCATAGCGGCAAAATATATGCTTACATTCCTACTTTTGTACATACATATGTACATGTGATATATGCTTTTAACAAAGAGAGAGAGACATGATTTACATTTTTTATGACAGTATGAGGGCATGTAACTGCAAAAAAGGCCTTATGATTTGCCAAGCGTGTACAAGATACTTATATACGAAATAAGCAAATTATATAGAATACTAGCTGACCCGGCAAACTTCGTTCTGCCCAAAATAGATTTTTTTTTCATTTCAAAAATTACACCGGTATTGGTTTTAATAGAATATGAACGATTTTTCTAAATTTTACTCGGAAGTGAATTGAACCTGCCTGATAAACATTTTTTTCGAGGGTACATTAATGCTTTTTGAATTTAATTGCTTGAAAAATGCTACTCTTTTCAATAATGCTGACACATCACGTCCAGGATTTGTTGGCCATTTAATAAAATTAAGTTTGTACTATTCTCATTCAATTTTATTAGTTTTAATCGAGTCTCGAAAATATATAATTTTAGTACATATTTAGTTTAGGGCTGCACGGTACACGATATTTTTGGTTTTCTGTTCCGTGGCGTAAATAAACAGTGAGGAAGGTTTTCCAACACAGGAACACGCCACATAGAGCTGGCCATGTGAAAAGCAAGACATTTCTAAATTTATGCCGCATACTTCCAGCGACTGCCCTTGTGACTTGTTTATTGTCATCGCAAATGCAAGTTTCACTGGGAACTGCAAACGTCTGAATTCCAAATCTGTTGAAGTTAATGGAATTCGGGGAAGTAAGCATTCCTCTCCCTTGAACGGGTCTTTCAAAATGCTTGCCACTATTAAATTGTGCATTAGCTTGGTCACAATCAGTCGAGTACCATTGCACAGTTTGGGAGCATGAAGATTCCGTAGCATAATAACCACAGACCCAACTTTGAGACGCAAATTATGAGGCGGCATACCAGGCGGCATCAAAGAGTTTAAGAACTCCACTGGGTAATTTACTACCTCGTTTTCATTTTCAACGCGATCGATTGATTTATATGACCGCAGATCTCCCGGAATTTGATTTTGAATCGTCCAATTCAAGTCGTTGACATCCATATTTTTTGCTACTAAAATTGCGCGCGTGCTTAACCAATCGCAGTTACCATAATTTTGAGCAATATTTGGATATACACTACTGATTAGTTCATATTTAATAGATGTGAATTGGATTTCATATTTATTAGTTGGAATCGATATTAATCCACTGCAAGGATCTATCGGAACTTGTCCATTTCCGATTCGCAGCAGCTCTTTTGAAAACACCTCCGCAGTTCTATCGTTTTGCAGCAAAACTCGCATATTCATGGTAAATGAAATGGTTTTAACAAACCTCCACAAATGCGATGACTTCAGACATGCGTTTAGCTCATCCGCTGCTGTTGATTTTAGAATCACGGGAAGTGTTTGTCTAAAGTCGCCCGACAGCAATATCATCACTCCTCCAAAGCAACGATTATTGTTGCGCAAATCTCTCAGTGTTCGGTCGAGTGCTTCTAATGATCGTTTGTGGGCCATTGTACATTCATCCCATATGATTAACTTACATTTTTTTAAAACTTGTGCCATTGCTTTGAAATATTGCAAACAGGACTTTCGTGTATTTGCAAGTTTAATGGAAGCTTTAATGCTGAATGTGCCGTTCTTCCACCTTCTAACAGTGTTGCAGCAATCCCGGTAGATGCAAGAGCTAATGCAATACCACCTTGACCACGTATTGCTGCTAGTATTAAAGACAATAGGAACGTTTTGCCAGTCCCGCCGGGCGCATCGAGGAAAAATATGCCACCGTTTCCACTATCTACAGCATTTATTAGCTGATTGTACGCACTGCTTTGCTGTTCATTCAACAGTGGAACATTTGTTTGTACTTGTTGTTGCAAGTGAGTTATATCGTAAGCACGCTCGCGTTCCAATTCGCGACTCACTAAATCCCTTGTTTGACGACTTGGTGCCGGCATATGAACTTCAATCAATAGCTTTCCACTCATAAGTAAACATAAATCTTCAATAAGGACTAATGCCACATTGTAGATGTCAGCGTTCATTTGTAAGTCGACATTTCTCGTTGCTAATCGCAGGCGATGCAAAATATCTTCTACCATGTCATCTTTGTAAAAGAAAAATAGCACGTAACACAACCAAAATTACGATATAACCGCTACTGTCACCGATAAATAAACAAAAATAGCAAGAAACAACCAAAATGTCGTGCTAGGTGGAAAATGAGATAAATATATGGTGGATTAACAACCAAAATAATTAAAGATTGTATGGGTGGCTCCACGCCCCCTTTTTCGATAACGCCAAGTTTTATGTGTGAGAATGGTGTTATTTCCTATAGCTCTATACCAATTTTCATGTTCCTACTTTAAACACTTTTGAAGATATTCACCTTGAAAAATTCAGTTTGTATGGGAGGTGCCACGCCCCCTTTTCCGATTACCCCTTCTTTTATGTGTAAGAAGGCTTTTGATACCATATAGGTCTATACCAATTTTCAGGTCCCTACCTTAAACACATTCACAGATATACTGCTTAATAAATTCAGTTTGTATGGGAGGTGCCACGCCCCCTTTTCCGATTACCCCTTCTTTTATGTGTAAGAAGGCTTTTGATACCATATAGGTCTATACCAATTTTCAGGTCCCTACCTTGAACCCTTTCACAGATATTCTGCTTAAAAAATTTAGTTTGTATGGGAGGTACCACGCCCCCTTATTCGATAGCCCCCGGTTTTATAGGTGAGAGTGGTGTTGTTATCCTGTAGCTCTGTACCAATATTCATGTTCCTACCTTAAACACTTTTGAAGATATTCGACTTGAAAAATTCAATTTGTATGGGAGGTGCCACGCCCCCTTGATATTTTGTTTTTATTTTTAGATGTTGGCCGATTCTCATAGATACCGGATAAGCACAAAAAATTTCATCAAAATCGGTCAAGCCGTTTCGGAGGAGTATGGGAACGAAAACTGTGACACGAGAATTTTATATATTAGATATTATTTCTATTTGCTGATAAAAAGAAAGTTCAATGAAAAACAGAATGATATACTTAAATATATACAAACATAAATAAATGTGCATTGAAGCGTATAAACACTAGTTCTGCGCATTTGAGTCGTTGACTTGATGATTCTATTTTCTCAAAAGCTTCAAATCGTAACAATTATTTTCTAGGGTATGCAAGAAACATACATACATACATACATACATATGTACTTATAAATGTATAATAAAGAAAAATAAAGTTAAAAACCTAAAACATTTATGCACGTTCCCGTTAGAATTCAAAGTGATCGGTATTCTTGTTATAGACGTGAATTGGGTAAAGTCGACCACAAATACATAAAAGCAACAACAGAAAAATAATATTTTCATTTTTATTACTAAATACCGCACACTACTCTTAATAATAGTATAAAATGTATAGTTGAGTGTTTAGCAAGTTAACAATCGCATTGATTGACAGTAAATACGCTGAATTTCTCACTTTCACCACAATCACTCACAACTGTCCATAAAAATGTAGTTTTCACATGTACTGCGCGTGCCAAAACCATTTGTCTTACTTTTATTTCGATGAAAAAAAATATATACATATATCTTGTCGTGCACCAATCTCGGTTGGCGGTCAAGGTCGGCTGGCTCGTCGCGTATCGAAGAAGACCGCTAAATTCATTTGCATTGCATTTCAGTATCACGTTGATGACAACATCTCTTTGTACATCGTTTTGTATTTTGCGTGTTATTCTTTATTTTTAACTTGTTCATGCGCTTTAAATAGTTATTCGTGCAGATGTTGTTAGTTGCATTTGAATTTTAAATTCCTTACTGCGCCACAGACGCAACAATTGTGTGAAGAAGTTATAAACAGAGGGTGCTTGGGTGATTTTCAACTTTTATTCGTGGATTTAATGTTTACGTAAACTGATCAAAGTTGATGAAACGCAAAAACGTGTGCCTAATTTGCCAATAAACTAACTTTTAAATGAAGTAAATTCGACAAAATCGGTTATAAATTCATTATTTTTCGTTTTTTAAACTGTTTATTAATTTAAAACATTAGGTATGGTGCCTATAAAATATTTTCCAATTAATATTGACTTCAATAAACGGGCATATATCTAACTTATGAGAACAGAAATTATATTGATAATCCGAAAAACTTTATACTTTAGTAATTCAAATAGTTTCTTCATGTACAGCAATCAGCTTGGAAAATTGGACACGCTTTGATGAAATAGAAGTTGCCTATCTACGTAATATTTCCAATCAGGATTAGAAACTGTCAACACGGAGGCAAATCCGAAAATTATTCGGAAAATGTTTCTGCCGCAACACTAATAACAACAACAAAAACTGCATCTGTTTAGTTTTACTGCATATTCAATCAATCTGGAATTTAGCAAAATAAGACTTCAAATTGCAACGATCGCCATCACAGCTATCTTAACTAAAGTAGTCTTTTATACTAGGTTGCAGGAGTTTTTTCTTTAATTCTACATAAGGTTGCATCAAGGTATTTAAACCACTTTCGAAATGTGTTAAGTATGTCTGTGCTTCGAGTTGACCTAAAGTTTCCAATAGATCATGTGTTAAATCAAATGCTTTGTTTATTATTTGTATTTGTTCACGCGCTTCGATATTCTTTTTCGCAAGAGTTGTGTTATTGCTTCGTGTAGGCATTCGCAATTTAGAGCCATTTTCATTGGAATCTTCAGTTTGATGAAATTGTATGAAGGCTTCTTCGTCAGATTGCTCAAATACATGCGCTTCCTCATCACTGTCGGCAAATTGAATGCATATTTCATTTTCACTAACTTCTTTTATGCCCTGATTTATGATAATGTCAGCGTCCTCTGATTGCGTATCTGAGCATAAGCTGATAAGTTCCTCATTTTCTATTTGAAAAGGCCGTTCCGCAGATTTTTCGTCCTTTATTTGTTGAGTGGACTCTGTTTGTGTCTCAGGTTCATCGTGTGTTATATTTTCGCCGAGTTTCAAATGCTGCTTTATATCCTCAATAGTCATATCAGCAAAACCATCTCCGGGTAGTTGTCTGCCATTAATTGTAATATGTGTTATTTCATCAGCGAGGAGAGAATTGTGCGAAGGTTCGATTCCAATCTGAAAAAAGTAATTTTAGGATTAAATTTGTTTACTTAATATCAGCAGATACTTGCTTTTGACCAAAGTTGATACCAGCCACTTTTCCAGCTTTCTACATTGATATCTTCCAATGAATCATGTATGTTATCAATGGCATGGGCGATTGAGTATTTCTGCCAGGCTTTATACAAATCAGATTCCGTTTTCACTTCGATATTTTGCACCAAATGTTCGAAGAATCTGCGCAAGTATTTGCAATGGAAAATTGGCAACACACTTTGCGCAATTGGGTGAAGCAATTGTGTGGTGTTTTCTGGTAGGATTTCAACGCGTAAAAATGATTCATCGTATGTTGGAAGCACCATTTGCTGCAGCTCACTACTTAACAGAAGTACGCAACGTTCTGGCATTTCCATAATTTGCAAATAATTTCGAACGCATGGTGTGAAACATTGTATGAGCCAATCATGGAAATGTGATGGCGTCACTTTGGGCGAACTTTGTGTTTGACGTCCACGGCAACGCCAAAATACGGGTAAATCGCTTATTTTTGTGTTACGTAGGCAATGCGGCATGCGTGTACGATGTATCAACATTGGTTTGACGCAGAAATTTCCTTGCGCGTTATTACATATAAGTAAGCTAATGTGATCATAACCCATTTTGTCTCGTGATTTGTCTTCTTTTGCAATGAATGTATGACTTGGCAAGCTTTTCCAGGCAAGTGACAACTCCAAAGCGCTAAATACTTGACATGGCTGATAGTTTTCTGTCTGCATTAGCTTACTAAATTTTGCTGCGTATAAATTGCATTTAGATTGATCAATGGATTGAGCTATGTGGGGAGTGTTAAACTCTAAATTATAACGTTTACGAAATTTCACAAACCAACTTTTGCTAGCTTTAAAATCACGGCTATCCAATTGCAATTCTTCGTCACTTTTTCGACTGCTTTTACAAAAGTTAGATACTTCTTTTTTACCCTTCAGTGATCTATATATTTCTCTTGCCTTGGCACATATGCTGCTAACGCTTTGCGTACCACCGTGATGGAGTTGTTCCTCATACCACACATACAATTCGTGTTCCATTTTTTCTTGCACTTCATCCCGTGGGATATATGCCACAGATCGATATGTATATTTTGTACACTGCTCAGCGTATTTACGGATTTGGCTTTCGCTACTTATAAGCGAACGTATGGTACTATCGCTGATTTCGTATTCTCGACTCAAATCCATTGTACGTTCTCCAGCTTTTAAGCGATCCAATAGTTTTATTTTATCTTCTATTGTAAGACAACGTCGCTGTCGCTTACTTTTTGTAGTACTGTCCACCGGTAATTCATTCGTTCGCTTGTGGCACTCCATTATTTGAATTCTAAAAAATAAATTTAGAATTAAAAACTGTGGATAAAAGGTACATATAGGCTTACCAATTCACTTTGTGCTGAATTAAATTGTATATGTTTTTTAGTACAATCACATATTTTCACAAAATCATACTTTTATAATATTTTATATATAATGCATTTTTCAAGAAAATATTTGGTAAATTTATTAGAGTAAAAATTATTAAAAATATAAATACTCACAATAATATTGTTTATTTATCCCGTTTTGTTTTTATTTAAAATGCAAGTGCGAGAGAATGTTTATTTTGGTGAAATGTCAATGAAACTTACAGCTGATGGATCTCATGAGAGAGAAACTATTCATATCGATTAAATATCGATAACAAACATTTCACAGAAAATTTAATAAACATATCAATAAAAAGTGCTTAATAAAATATATTCATTTGCATTTTTACAAAGTAATGTTATAATTAGAATCAACTTTTTGCATGTATTATATTAATGTACGAAAGTTTAGAAGTGAATTCGATAAAATAATTTCCGATATATTTGGTTATTCAGCTGCACATCATCTGTAAATCAATATTTACCGCCTTTATCAAACGTCTGATTGCGTCTTACCCTAGTAAAATTTATAAAAATTGTAAAGCCACTTCCAACTAGGATGAGTACTAAACAAAATGAAGTACATATTTTATTCACGGGATATTCCAGACCAGATAGCAATGATTCCAACGCCATGCGCGCAAATTGTACCTGCACTCTGATACGCACACGCAATGGACGCAACATCATCGTTGATACCCTCACCGCTTGGGACGGAGATCGTCTATCAGAAGCTCTTCAAAACGTACATGGACTTAAGACACAAGATATACATGTAGTTGTTTGTACACATGGTCATTCTGATCATACAGGTTGTAATTACCTCTTTCGTGCGGCACAATGGCACTTTATGGGCGCATGTGTCTCCAATCGTGACAAATATTTAGATTGTCCACTAACCCGTGGTGACTCGGAACCTTTTCAATTGTGTGGTGATGATGTGGTTGTAGTACGAACCCCGGGTCATACCCTCAACTGTGTATCCGTGTTGGTACGAGACACTAATCTGGGAGAAGTTGTTGGAGTTTGTGGAGATTTATTTGAACGTGTCGAGGATATAGCAGATCCCACCATTTGGCTGGAAGCAGGCAGTGAAAATGCGGAATCTCAGCGGAGTCAACGTTTGCGAATGGTGGATTTATGCAATTACATCATACCTGGTCATGGTCAAGGATTTGCCGTAACCGAAAATATGCGGGAAAAACTGCGACAACAAGTGAATTCCAACAACGCGAGTAATCAATAACATAATGACAAGCATGAACGATGATATTAGTATGTATACTAAATATTAATTTTTATTATTAAAAAATGCATGGTAGCTATTTGGAAAATTAAGATAAATAATTTTTTAGCAGTTGCGGAATAAAAGCCGATGCCAAATAGTGTGTGTCGAAAACTCGCCTGTGCCAGAAATATTGAAATAATTTCATTGAGGTTTTGTTACTCATAAATTATATATTCTTCAAATTAGTATAATCTTGTCCCAATTACCACAATATCCCATTCTGATTTCCCATCGCTCGTCTTATAAGATAAAAATCTTATCAGACATAAAAACCTCTGCCTGAAACTTATACTCCATTCTCTGAATAATTAAATCCTTTTAAATGAAAGTCAAACGGTTAAATTTTAAAAACAAATCTGTCATATATTTTCTCTTGCTTGGGTTTTCACCATATTTTTATGTTTTCTTTTTATAAAACATTATTATAATTTCTTAATATTTGTTCCATTTATAAATAAAATAAAAAATACTAATACTTATGCCTAAACTATGAATTACATTAATTATATTTACCACTACTCTATAGAAATACATGAATCCTTCATTATTTTGAAATACACACTTGCAGTGACATAGTTAATGCCAAAACATAACTGTTTATTTATGTATAGCGTAAGGAAATTGTCTTTAAATATACATAGTTCCCATATATGTTTGTACATATGAACTTATTTTAATTATATATAACTCTCACATATGATTTTGAATAATATATACGAGTATATATGTATATTTTTTCTAGTCAATTTCACACTTGATTCTTGATCGTTAGCTTGACTCTTAAAAGCTATATTTTTTACATCAGTTATTTCAATTATATATTATTATTAATTATGCCAAAATCTTATTATATACAGTGTAAGTTATGTATTTACATAGCTATAAAATTTGCTACATATATAATTTATGTATTTATTATATACATTTTAGAATTCTGCTAGTTTTACTATAGTGTCTTACGAGTATGAATTACAGTTTTGAGTGAAAATATTGGCAATAAATGTTTAAATTAAATTTAAGCAAAAGTTTTAAAGTCAAAAGTTCTAATGTTGTATGTGTATTTTGTGTACAGGCGCATACAACAGAATAACTTTTTAACATAAAATACTAAAAGCATTTGACAGAATTGAGTTTCTGAAATGTCAAAAAAAAAAAACAAAAGCTTTTCTTCAAAAGTAATATTGAGTTTTAAATGCAACCGCTTTCTGTAGCTTATGGTTGCACAAAATAGCCAATAAATAGGTGTAGTTATTTGAAATAATTATAAAAAATAATATGCCAACAAATTTTATATCTTTGCAATCTGTTCTAGCAAGGAGAGCTGCAATTGTTAGGCGCATAATTCGAAAGAAATTTTTATTAATTTAATTTAATAAGAAATAGGTTTTTAAAAGAAAAATAACTAATTTAAGATTTTCCTATTAAAAATAACATTTAATTAAAAATGTTCTTAAAGCATTTCACAACTAAAAGCAAAAAAAAAAATCAATTATCGATATTTTTTACATATCTGCAATATTTTACAGAAGTAAATTTTGTCTGCATAATATTGCAAATTGTAAAAACATAGTAAATTAAGTACAATTTTGCTACTATATTAAGTATTTTAAATTCACAAATAAGTACATTTTATGACAAAAGAAGAAAATTTCTATTCAAACTATGCGCCTTAGCTGCTGCTTTGTGTGCTACTTGCTGCACATACATTTTTTATACAGTTTCGAAACAAAAAGTTCACAACCTGGGCATTTTACACTTAAGCGAATTAATTTAACTTGTAGTTAAATTTTTAATACAAAGTAGCATATATGGTTGTACAAATCTAACAAATACATATGTATGTATGCTAGTGAAAGAGCGTCAGAGCGCTGCGCTGGAAGTTATGTACATATACAATGTATCTTAACATATTTTCGGGTGTTATGTGTTTCCGCTGCTTGCTGCTCAGTGGCTTAGCGCACCCGCTACCCGCCACAACGTATGCCATGTTCTCCATGGACACCAGGCGTCCGGCGCCATTAGCGGTCATAAACACCAGCAAGGCCACCTGTTGGCGTTGCAGTACGTACCGCCGTCACAGTAGTATAAAGCTCGGCACCACGTCTCCTGCATTGTTTCGCTGCTTTACAATTGATACTA
Source organism: Zeugodacus tau (assembly GCA_031772095.1). Taxonomy (NCBI): domain Eukaryota; kingdom Metazoa; phylum Arthropoda; class Insecta; order Diptera; family Tephritidae; genus Zeugodacus; species Zeugodacus tau. The sequence continues at coordinate 26,632,049 of CM062649.1, read as the reverse complement.
ACTGCCGACCATAATGTGCGCCGGTTGTTCCAGCTCATTGTCGTGCACGGAGGAATAACGTGACGCCGCGACCACTGGCGTTAGACTGCTCTTGAAGAGCTCATCCGAATTCAGTTTACAGCTGGGCACTAGTTCGGTGAATTCTGAGCCCAAACCGAATTCCATATCGAGAAAACCGTACTCCCACGTCGAGGACGCTGAGGCGGCCGCTGCATTAGCGCTCATGCTGCTCACATACGATGAGGTGAGCGAATGCGTCGCCGAGGAGATGGTCGAAAGCGTGGTGAATGTGGCCGTCGATGAAGAGGTACATGTGTTGTATGCTGCACTGCTGCTGCTACTGCTCGTGGTTGTTGCACTGGCGCCGGTGCTGGAGGCAGATGTTGATTGCACGGTGGTGAAGGTGCCACTGATAGCAACAGCCGATGCTTGTGTTGTGCTGTCCGACGCGCTGGCGTTCGTTGCTAAAGCAGCTGATACGGGCACCGGTGTTGCGGTGGCTGGGCTGGCTATCGATAACGCGGGTGGCAATATGGCAAATAGGTCGTTGTTGTTGAGCGGATCCAACGCAGATTGTGATGACAAACTAAGCACCGAACTCCAGTTGATGGAACGTGTTGAATCGTCGTCCGCGTAACCAGAATCACTATTATCGGCGGTGGCAATAGACGTCGCGGCGGTAGTTACTTGTGATGTCGTACCTACGCTACTGGTTGCGCCTGTTAACGCCGCTGTGGAGCTTATGTTCTGCATTGGCGCTGCTGTTGTTGTATTTGACGCACTCATTGTCGTTGAAACTGTGTGCAGTTGTGTTTGCGTCGTTGCCGGTGTTGGTGTTGTTGAAGAAGGCGCGGGCGACATTACTGGTTGGCAGGGAAATGGAGTTGCGCGTCCAGATTGCGACTCCCGGAAAGGATAGTGGTCGTAAGGATGTATTGCCGCTGCGCCATTCGTAGAATCACAGTTATTTGTATTAATACTACTAACGCTACTGTTGAGTGCAAAACCGCCGGTGACTGGCTTCTGTAGGTGCTGTGTAGGCCCGCACAAATAAGGCGGCGGCGTGTCGATCCGTTCGGGTTGTTGACTCTGATAGTGTGGCACATGTTGTGCGAAGTGCTGTGGCGGTTGTTGTTGTAGTAGCGTTGGCGGTTGATGTTGCACCTGATAGTCCATGTTGGAGAGACGCGCACAGTTCATCACAGGCGGCGCATAGTCCTGGTGCTGTTGATGCAGCATGGTATGTGGCTGCTGGGGCACCAAGAGTTGTTGCGGTGGCTGTTGTGGACTCAAGTGATGTTGCAAATGATGCGGCGGGTGCAGATGCTGATGGTATTGATGTTGTGCGGCTGCGGCCTGTGCAGCTGCTTGATGCATCTCCTTCGCTTCGGTTTCGATTTCGCGATCGATGCGTTTAAGGGTATTGCAGATGAGCACCGAGCGGTAGAGGGACTGTTCGGATACTTGTCGGAAACGCGATAACTTGAACATGGAGAGATTGCGTATCTTCAAACGCAGATCCTTGTAACAATTCTTATTCGTATTACACCATGTACCACGGCCATCACAGCAGCGTTTCAAAGGATGGCGGGCGTCAAGATTCGCGGCTGCTACATGTAGATTTCCGAAAGGCGGTGGTGGCACAACAGGCGTATTATTCACATTGGGCGGCGGACTGCTGCAGCCCAACTCCAAATATGATTTACCATTCTCAGCGCACCGTATTGTCTGCTGTTGTTGTGGCGGTTGCGGTGTCTGTTGCTGTGGCGGCGGGTATGCCGCTTCGGGTGGCACATAAAACTGCTGACCGCCACTAGTGGATCCGGACGTGCTCTGCCATTGCGTGAAACCATTGCTGCCAGCCATACGCATATGCTGCGGACTGCCGGTACGTGAACAATTCTGTTGTGGGTATGGCTCGGAGTAGTAGTTGGGACGAGAGCCATAACCATGCGGCGCGGGCGCATAACTGCCCAGACGCTGTTGCTGATGCGTCGCCGTATTCGCTGCTGGTGGCGGTGGAAAAGTATGATAACGCAGTGGACAATATGTTGGTATTATGCTTTCCTCCTCTTCATAGTCATCCTCGAAATCATCATCATCATCGTCTAACTCATCGGCGCTGAGCAGTGTTGTCGCCAAAGTGGAACGTGTCGCAATGCTGCCCCACGGATCACTCGGCACGGCGACAGCCTGCAATTTGGAAATGCAGTCGACTGGTTCTGTCGCCGCATTAGTCCAGGGCTCGCAACAGGGCACGGCAGCGACCTCCTCCAACTTGGCAATACTGTCTTCTGGTACGGGTGTGGTGGAGGTGGGTGGCAATGGCGTTGTGGCAGCCATTTCGCTGGACATGGGCAACAGCGAGGCGACCATTGATGGTAACGCTATAGGGTTGGAAGCGGCTGTGCCGCTTGTGTGTTCAGCGTTTTTAGTAACTTCTTTACCATTGCTAATACTATTGTGGAGGCCATTGCTATTAATACTATTACTATTGCTATTTATGCTGTTTTTATTATTCACATTTGTTGTGCTTTTCGTGCTCTCTGTTGCGCCATTCGTTAGTGCGCGCAAACTGGCGTTTGTATTTTTAATATTGCTGCCATTCAATTGTTGCTCCTCAATGGCTTCGATGTAATTGTTATTATTAATTGACCATTTGCCTGTCTTCAATGGTGGCGGACTGTTTGTATATGTATTGGCATCCTTGCCATCGAATGTAATCTCATGTTTCCGCTTGGTAGCGGCTGTAGCTTGTAGACCCATTGCTGAATTAACCTGTAAGCAGAAGAAGATGGTTGAATATTAGTTAGATTCGTTAATAAATCGTTTTACTAAATTTAAAAATTTAACAAAAATTAGTTGGTGGACATAACCTCAAAATGTTTTTTTTGTTGTAATTAATCTCATTTGAAAAAATTTAAAGTGTAAATTAAAACGCCAAACAACTCATAAAGTATGTATGAGGAGCAGACCAACTTCTCGGGGTTGATCGATAAAGAAAGGGCAGAGAAAGCTTAAAAGGATCGACAATATAAGCAAGAAAAAAGCCGAGCACCAACTTGTGGTGCAGAATTACCGTTAAGTGTATCTCGGAGAGTGGCTTTATCGGTACTATTTTATCGAAGTGATGAATTAATATGACCGATCGTTTGAAGTAACGACAGCCCGTTGAACTTCGTAAAAAGTTTTAAAAACTCCAAAAAAAGTGACGAAAATCGCTACCAAGCTTTATTTGTCAGGAAGAATCAGCTTCGCACATTATCGTTGTGGGTGTGGTAAATCCACATTTGGTTTGTTTATCTGCTTGCTAGTGCTATTCTGCTAAATGCAAAGTGAGGCACCGGAAACAGCAGCCAACTGTCAACCGGTCGCTTGCAGACACTTAGCCAGACATTTGTTGTCGTCGTCGTTGATGCTGTCCTATCTGCCGTATGCGCGCACAACTCCAAGCCGAGCCCAAAATCGACGCATCAAATACTCCGGTATACTCGTATAGGGGTGCACCCCGGTTCCTGCTCTTATGTATCGTGTTTTTTTGCTTTCGTGTGTTGCTCTTAAAACTCTGACTCAGTGCTTGCTTCAGCGCACATCTGTAAATACAAATACACTCCGGTTGTGTGCCGCTGATGTGCACGTGCATTTCGTCTGTGAAAGTGACGTTGATGGTGGTGCTAACGTAAGGCATTGCTGCCTAGCGCACAGGACGACAATAGCTCTAATGGTGGTGGATGTGGCCATTTCATCCCTTCAATACAACGCATTCGAAATGTGCGCCGGTGCCGCCGTACCCTCTATGCGACGATTCGACTCGATTCCCTGCAAGCCGCTACGTAGCAAAACAATGAAGACAAATACCAACAACAACAATGAAAAATAAGAAAAACAACTGCCGTTGCAATGTACGACGACCCTTTTGCCGTACGCTGTGCAACATCTACTGTCGTATCTGCTTGCCTGCCTGCCTTGCAGCTTACGCTCCCTACCTTATTCCGTCTGCTGTTGGTTGCCGGTCTGCTTGCCTGCCTGTCTGTTGGTTGGCATGCATACACTTCGTATATTTTTAGAAAATAATTTTACCGTCGCCGCGACTCACAACCATCGCTCGCCGTACACTCGTACGCGCCGCTCCCTCCGTCCGTGCGTTCGTCCGTCCTGCCGGCGCACAAATGAATGCGCGTCTGGTTGCATTTAGACGAAATGCGACGCACTGGCGGCGGCTGGCATCTGATATTTATAAATGTGTTTTTCGTACGGTGCGCTCGGTCGGTCGGTACGTTCCCTTTTTGGTAAACGTAGTGTTGGTGGTGGTGGCAGCGTTGATGTTGCACGTTGAACGGTTGGTTGGTTGGTTGGTTGCTTGTGCGCTTCCATGAAAACCGAAATGAAATGAATGAAACCCAAAATAAGGAAGACTGACAGACGCAAACAAATGTGTACAAAGGTATGTAGATGTGTGTGTGTGTGTTTATGGAGCGAACGACCCGGCCGTTCGTCGTTCCGTACTGCGGTACGGCGCTGTACTTAAGCATGCATACTGGAAATATTGAAGAGGGTACACAACGGCATGTAGTATGACGTTCTTGCCGCCCTCATCGTTGTCGCTGCTATGGATTACAGAAAAAAGCATTTGCCCTGTCATTGCTTAAGTCGTTGTATATTCCTCTGTATGTACATATGTATGTTTATACGCCAGTTTGGTATTGTGCAGCTGAAGTGCGTCTACTCCATATGTCGATATTACTTATAAGATACGAAATGTATTTGTAGGCTTGCTTTTGCTCGACAATATGTTGTTGTGAACAGCTGGAGTGTGTTCTTCAATGCTCAGCTGCAATTTTATAGCGTATTTTTGGGAGGAGAAGTAATTGCTGCGTCTTCCATGTACTTTAACAGCAAAATATTCTAAACAGTCTTATAAGCTTTTAGAACGTAGCAGTAAACGAAAGCTATTTAGAAACTTTTTGCGGTGAGCTTTTGTAATATTTAAAATTAAATTAAATATCGGTTTCAAAAATGTCAAGTATGTTTCCTCGAGCTAATCAGCTTCCATAGTATTATATAGCAAATATCTAAATATTTCTTCAGTTTCTATATTCTCAATCCCGTATTTTCGAAAGTGTTGATCTGATAATTCTGTTTCTTCGACGCACTAATGCTTTCTCAGCAATCTCAAGCGCGCATACATATGTAGGCTATACTAATGCCTGTCGAGCAACAGCAACAGCGGGCCATAAGTGGCATGATCGCACAGCAACAGTATGCATATTCATACAAACATACATATGACTCAAGCATACAGCCATTGCTGCTGACATAGAAAAATTTCACTCGCCAACAGTCGTTTCTTGCTTTATTTTCAGGTTCAATTTGCAGCGCCAACGCCAGCTACATAGCTGCTGTTGGTGCGGTGCCCACGCTCCATTTTCGTTTGCTTTGCTTTGCTTTGTCTTGTTGCTATTCGAAATTTACTCGAATTTTTTTTTTCCATTTCTTGCTTTTTAGAATGCTACATTTCATGCACATGTATATACTGTATGTATTCATATGTGCGTGCTTGAGTTTTTTTTTAAGCATTTCTTGTTTACTTGGCGTATTCTCGATGGCGAAGACGATAGCAGTGACGGTGGCGACGTTCTTGTAGTTAAATGTGTGTGTAGTAAATTTTAGCTTTTGGGACTTACACACGTACTATATACATATCTACATTTTTGTCTTTCCATTTGTACGCGGCTACAGTGTGTTTACTGTGTTGCGTCGTTCCCCAAAAATATACATACAAACAGCAAATTAAAGCCAAGCATTGCTGAGGTGTGGTTGCATGCATACATACCACCAAATTGAAGTTTGTATGTACATTTATGTTCGCTAGTGGGTGGGTGCGGCTAAGCGTTCTTTAGCGTTTTTACTCATTGTTGTTGCCAGCTCTTAGTTTGTTGGCTAACTAACATACATACATTCTGCTTATCGTCATTTGTTGACTTTTTTTCGTAGGTGCCTTTGCGACTTTTGGGTCGAGGTTCGTTTCGATGTCACCACAGAGTGCATTAAAGCAATTGGTGTATTTAGTTTTAGTGTTGTTACCAGTGGGAAGTGATTAGTGTGGCATTTTACAAGTATTTGTTGCTGATTTAGGTTGCTAATAGAAAATGTAGAGTCTCCAGTTTATATGAAATTCAACATCGGTTTGAATTTTTAATATTTAATTCATTTTCGATATACTATATGAATTTTAGAGGTTATTGAATTATTATTATATATGATATTAATTAAATTGATATTTATTATTATTGCTATTTTTAATTAATTTAAAAATATTTTTATTATTTATGTTATTTTTTGCTATTAATGGTTGTTTTGTTTTGTAAATGCTATTTTTTATCTATGAAAAATTAATATTTAATTTTAATTTTTATATTTTATACAGTTGGATATTATTATTGTTAATCAAAGAAATAATTTTATTATTAAATTTTTTGTTCTCTTATAGTTTTTCTTCAAATATTTGGAAATTTTTATTTAAATTATTATTATTTAATTTTTTTATTTTTATGCTTAATGTTTTTAATTTTAAATTTAATTTTTATATTCATATTTTTTATGTTTTGTACTCTATTGTCTGTTTTTGTTTTGTTTTATTTATTCTCTACACATTCGATTATTTCTCCACACAACTCTCATCCGTTTCAACATTCTTGCGCACACCTTCACATGTACTCTACCCTCAATATGTACATATTTCTCGTTTATTTGCTTTACTTGAAATTCTTGCTCATTTTATTTCTCAATATTTGTGTTCTTTGTTACGCTGTTTTTGTATTTATTTTTATTTATTTCTTCGTCAACCGTCTGATATGCGTCATTGCTGAGTCACAGCGCTTTATTGCGAATCACTGGCGACTTTTTGCTCGCTATAACGCGGCTATAGACTGCTAAGTGATTTTGTAATAAGGGTTTACCCACAGCTTGTAGCGGCCGCAGTGCATTTTCCAGAGTAGCTACGGTCGCGTCAGCTCAATGAAATTCTTAATTCCTGCTATATGTTTGTGGCATGAGTAAGTCTTGCGAAAAATAAAATAAGAATGAAATAAGAAATAAGAAATACGGTTGAAGACGCGCAATGCACTCTATATACACATGCATGCAACAAATGGGCCTACGTAATAGCCAGCATCATATATGTATGTATGTACATATGTGCCTGTCCCCCTGATTCACGCTGATTTATTACTGCACTGCCAGACATCAACGACTCGCACATTCACGCGACTTTAATTCAATTCAAAAGAAAAAAGCTATAATAATAGCTTATATGAGGGCGCAAGCGGCTGTCGAAAGCGTAGGCAGCAAACGAAGCCATCAAGCAGCGTGGAAGAGCGTAATAAAAAGCAATTTTTGGCGCACGTGTTCTTCACTTCGACACACACAACACAGCACCCAGGTGCCGTCCTGTGCACCACCACCCACCCTCACACTGCCATTCAGCAATTTATCTTTGCAAGCATCTCGACATGCATCCCGTTCCGTAAAGTGCAACAACAGCAAAACGAAAATTGTACAATTTTTCAAGGGTAGCTTTACGCGCTGTCACACACACGCATACAAACATACATACATACATTTGAAGTAAATATATAGTAAAATATATTTTTTTTATTTCTAAAACTTCAATTGCTTTTGTTGTATCGAAAACTAATATTCTGCGCGGGTGAATGAATTTCCTTCACTTACTGACAAGTTCCCCGCCGCTGTGGCATGACAAATCTTCACAAAAGTAAACAATGCAAATTCAAGCAAAAATATTAGTAAATAATTTAAAAAAATCATATAAAAATTGTTAAAAATATTTAAAGAAAAATAAAAAATATACATATGTATGTATGTATGTATGTATGTTTTGTCTACATGAATATTTATAAAATATTGTGTGCGATCGCAAAACAAGCAAAGAAAATAATAAGAAAACGAAAAAAAAAAATATAAAAAAATTCGCAACGACAAATTTATGAATGGTTTATACATAAGTAAGTCAAATGCTGCCTAATCGTCATTTAGCGCAAGAAAAACATAGCAGCTTCATTACCAACTGTTACTCAAATATCAAAGCAATGTTTACTACACTTCCCCATGCCTTCACACGCCGTGAATCAACTGAAAAAAGTTAAAAAGCTGCGCGTCACTTGATTGTAAATTAATAATTTTATGACTTTTTGGCTAACTGTATACATATATACATATATATTCTTTGTATTTATCAGCTGTTTTTGCCAAAAGAACGCCGCACTTTACCGCACGATTTTATTTATAACAGTTTGCCATGTTTACCAAATAACACTCAAATCTAGTTCGTTTGTAGTTGTTGTTGCTGTTGCCAAACATAGTTTGCAACACTTTCATTTTTGTCAATGAAGTTGTGAGTTTCTGTGTGTGTGTGTGGGCGCTAGTCAAGTCAATAACCCGGAAAGAAAATGGTAATTAAAGGAAACAAAATCTCGGTCTTCATTGGCGCACATACACACACATACTCAAACACCTACACAAGCATTGATTGCATGCGCTCCCACTCTCAAATAGAGCACTTCACTTAAGCACGTTCACTACACTTTATATAGTATATAAATATGTAAGTGTTTGGTGTTTGCTGCGCGTTCTTTTGTTGTTTTTATTTTGAGAAAAAAAAGCGAATGTAGCCGCAAGAAACAAACAATGAACAGCGCAACAACAACATGACTAGTTGGAAAACTATGCGAAAAAGGAAGTGCGCACGCTACTAACTGCAGCAGTGAGGATGACGCCAGCAATACAAAGATGAATGACAGAGAGGCATACTTTTTAAAAATAAAAAAAGAAACTCACACTGATTACATGAACCATTTAAGTTTTGTGCCAGAGAGAGCCATACCGGCGCAGACAATAAATATTTTGAAGGTCGTTGCATAAATTTGTCATATCAAAGCAGCAATAAAAAAATGATTGAAATAAACAAAGCAAAACAAATAAATGATGTATTGAAAGGGTTTGCTGTTGTTGTTGTCGCGACGTCGCAAGTAAGCGCGCTGTTGTAAATTCAAGAGCAATAAAATAAAAGTAAATAAAAGGGCAAATCATTGAAATGTAAAGGAGTCGTGACGGCATCGTGTAAAGAAATGAGAGCGCGCGTTGTAATATTTATGCATATACGTCATTCCGTTGTATGTAAGATTCTGCAAAGAGCGCATGAAAGCAAAGCGGAGAATGCTACATTTGCATGCTTATACTTCTAAGTAGCACATCACACGTGGCAGGTGTAATACATATTTATGTGTGTGAGGTGAAATTCGTTAGTTGAATGCAGTGCTCCCCACTTAATGCATAATAACTGCTAATCGCTGACGAGTGCACATAACTAGCGAATAAAAATTTGACAGCAGAAAATTAAAAGGCAAACATTTAATTTCAATTAAACCGCAAAAAAGTGCATAAAATCTTATTATTAAGCAAAAAGTATACAAACAAATAAAAAACTAGTAAATCTCGCCGTATAAATAAAATTCAAAAAATAGGCGGACACTCAGATGGCTTATGACTAACATTTCAAGCACGTGCGTACACACCATTTAAATGCGGGCATTTCTGCTTTGCGAATATTAAAAGCAAATCATAATTCAAATCGCTGCTACTTCGCTAAGCGTTTGCCTACAATCTCTTAATTAATCACACATTAATTATATAGCAATAAAATTTTCTATATTTTAAGCGACTCAAGACATACACAACAAGAGAACAGCTGTGGGACGTTTAAGAAAATAAAAACGTCATAGTTTGTTTATATTGTCATATACTCGTGTATAGTTTTTGTTGTTTTCTGATTGTTAATGACATTGTCATTGTTACGCATCACATTATGAATTCAATAACGGCATTAATATATGTATTTAAGTGTACAAATGTCTGTCTGTTTAACAGGAAAGCCAACAAACACTACGACAAGGCAGCGCAACTTTGACAGCTGATTAAATTTATGAGCATTGTTGAAAACGAAACCGAGAGCGCGCATAGACAAATGGCGATGACGAAACGTGGCAGGCAATTAAGGAAATCCCAACAGCTCATACATATAAGTGTTTGCTGCAAGACACACATTTGCACAAACATACAGACGCACTTGTTGTTGTGCAGTGAAATGCCGCCGGTGACTTATGTGTACGGAATAACAAAGTGAATGAATTCCGCAATGGCATGTTAATATGTATGCGCGATTGTTTGCTTGTGTTTGTGTAAAAAATGATTATCGCCAATCACTGGCGCACATCATTAAACGATTTGGACTGATTATTAATTATTAAGAGCAGAGTGTTTGTTTACGTTTCGAGTAAATAGTGGCAACAAGCAAAATGGTAAACAATTAAAATAATACAAATCGGTGCCGGTAAACAGTTGGAGCGTTAAAAGTGACATAATATTATATGAAACAAGTGAAGCTAATAAAATCGTATTAAAAAGCCGTAGTATAATTAAAGGAGCAAGCAGAAAGTTGAAGAATGCTAATATTTCTGAATATTTCTAGAGGTGTACTTTCCGCATTTTATTTACAGTAACTCCCATGAATTGGTGCAAGCGCCTGAAACAAATCTTAAAATTACCATTAAAGCTGTCTATAACTATTCCTGGCTGGCAAAGTGCCGCTGGCTTTGGCATAATTGAGGGCGAGACGTTGTTGTTTGCTTGCTGCCAAGAGCATTATTGCCGGCCATAAAAAAATCAAACAACAATAGCATATAAGCTTTGTGTTGGTGGCACCATGGTGCCGCTAAGAATTGTCTGCCTGCAGCTGGTGTACCAGAAAACAGCAATAAAAAGTTGAGTTAAAAGCTCCAAGACGCAGCCAAGCATAACAACCCAACGATCGGTCCAAAAAATCATAACTGCCATGATACTATAGTGTTGAATCTACGCAACGCAGTTCGTTCGGAGCGCTAGTCAAGATCTCAAATCCACTATGCGACCGACCGACCGCTGTGTATACGCAATAAAATGCTATTTCTACATACGCGCGCTACATTAGTGTACTGTGTGCTGTTGACTTTACCTTCAAATTCCGACGTGCGCTCAAAAAAACGAAACAAAGTGAAGTGATATCACAAAAAAGAAACGAACGAACACCATATAAAACAAACAACAGCAATAGTCAGCTTTTAAAGCTAACATTGCCAGCAAAAAAACCAAGCTCGGGCTACAAAGTGGCGTAGACACGGCTCAACTCTACAGTTATAACACGAAACACTTGAAAGCCACGCAGCAGCAGCAAGTTGTTGCTCGAGCTGTGCCAGTGCCGTCGTCATCACTTGTATAAAATCTTTTTCTTTTATTATTTTCCTGTTGTTGTTTTTATTATTATTGTTATTATTGCTTTATGCTTTTACAGCCTCTACGTTTTTATGCCAACGGCTAGCTGGCTTACGTACCATCAAGCAAGCGCTTCAGCAAAACAACTCGTACTTCGTTCAGCGGCAACTTGCTCTCATATGCAAGCAGAAAGAAAACCAAAAGCCAACAACGGAAACATACATAGTCAACAACATCGACGCAAACCTGCTTAGCCAGTTAGCTTTTCGTGTTTGCTTTCGTGCGCTTCGAAAACGCATTCGAAGGCGATGCCAAGCCAAGCCAACTCAAGTCAAGCACTGGTTTTCGTTGCTGTCAACTCAACTTTACTGTTGACTGATAGACTGACTGACTGGCTGTGAAAAGTAATCGCTTGGTTGGCTATTTCACCGTTTCGCCGCTTTGGTTGCTGGCCCGCTGCTCTACGCTTTTGATTGGATCTTTTCAAATGCCGTTCCAACACGCGCTTCACTTCATTTGTGCCGCCGACACACATATGTACATACATTCGCGCGACGGCCATGAAGTCCCACTTCACTCGACACAATCGAAAAGCCAAGAAAACAACAAAAATGAAAGAAAATACAGCTGAATGAAAACAATGTGAAGAATTAGGCGGCGAAAGCTACCATAATAATAATAATAGTTATATATGCAACACGCGCAACAGAAAATGTTTGCTACTTTTTTCTCGATAAGCTGCAGCAGCTGTAATTGTCAAAGAGGTAACAGCGTTGAAATTACACAGCGGCAAAAGCCTTGCTGTAAGCGCGACTTTTTTAGGAATATTGTAGCTTGTGAGCGCTATCATGTTGTTGGCGCGAAATTCAAACTGAGATTCTGGCATTAGAAAGTTGGTTTTTGTGCGGAAGGCACTTGGCTAATGTGGGACGCTCGATTAAATGAATGAATGGTGTAAGTTCTATGAGATTTTTGAGTTAAACTAAGCTCGAAAACTTTATTTTTGTTTTTGGATAATAACTAACAAATTTTCTTACTATAAACTGTATCTGATGTTGGTGGAGAGCTTTTGGTACTGCCACATTTGAGCGGTTGGCTGATATTCGAAAGAACTGAAGTGCCTAATGTTTCTAAAATGTCTGTATTTACACAACTAAACGTCTGACTAAAATAGCTAAAACAACAAATCATGCAACAACGATTCAACAGCTGCAACAACGACTAAGCTAAGTAGCTTTTCAAAAACTTCGGAGGCGCAACAATTTGTTAGCATTAAAAATGGAAAGTACAAAGAAATATTTCCGATGAGTTTTTGTTGTTACAGCTGCGTTAAGAAATGGACAAGACACGAAAGTAAACAATAGGAAATGCTGCATTTAAGATTCTTGCTGTTCCATTGACATGACATCCCAGTACTACTACGAGTACTAGGCGCAAACATGCAACGTGGCGCACTATATAAACAGATATGCGTTATTTGTTGCTGCTACTTTTGAGGGCAATGCTGTTGCAAGCAAGTCACTGACAAAAAGCTATACGTCAACTTTGTTGTACAAATTTACACAATGAAGTCTCTCGAATGCAGCAGTTATCGGTGATGCAGCAACAAGCCTGCAGAGCAAAGTTAAATGCAACAAATGTGAGCTTGCAACACTGCAAATATTTTTGTTTTGATTGCTTTTGCAATTAATTGGGTTATCAATGTTGTTGTTGTAGTTGTTGGCAATTTGCATTCATATGTTTCAATGCTATAAACGCGCTAAACTTGTATGTGCGTGTGGCAAGTAGTGTATTCTTTGGCGCACAAAAGACATTAAACGAGGCATACACACTGATGATGATGATGTTGCACTTAATGAGTTGAGCGAATCGCGCGACAGACGGACTAGCGTCCATATCGCGCGGCAGCGTTGCACAGCTGGTTGACATTGAAATTCCAACAAATGTATACACTTAGCAAGTATTTGCTTTTGCAAGTGGTTTGTTGTTGTTGTTTTGGTGTCGTTGATTGGCAAATTTCAGACTTTTGTCTGTCTTAATTGTTAGCTATGAATGCGCATGCAACAATAGGTAATAGCGGCATGTTGCCACTTAAGCGCACATAACATACGTATATTCTTAGATTATTATATGAAAGTATGTATGTTTGTATGTATTCACAACCGTGTGACATTTGCGCTGTGATGCTTTGTGCCAAGGCGCCTTTATGATTTTTTGACAGCACCCCTCACTCGCTGCCAACATATAATTAATGTCAGTATGTATGTTTGTCTGTCTGGCGATGCTTCTTGCTGTTGTAGTTTTTGTTGTGCTTGCATTATTGTGGTCACTGAACTGGTAACCGCAAAGTGTGTTGCAAGTACGCTTAAGAATGGGTTCGTGGCATGCACTTACATATGTGTGTTTGTATGTGTTTGTTTACATGCGCAAGAGTATATTGCACTCACGCCCATAATTGCAATGTACACATGTACCTTAAACGCTTTTGCCACATTACACTTTGTTGACATACAAGTGCGTCTATGGGTCAGCGGCAAATAGTTGGGAATTCCCTTGCAACCTTTGGTGCTATTAAATTAATGTGTTTAAAGCAATAAAAGGCGATGGCATTTGTGTGCTGTTGATGTTGATTTGTGTAAGTGAGATAGTGGAATGACGTCACTTTGTGCTGGTATAATATGTATATGTGCTTGGTGACCTAATTTGCTTGTATGCATAGACATACATATTTAATAGTTGTAATTATTAATATTTTGTTTATACCAGTTTATGCGAGTTATACCAGTTGTTTGTTCGATTCGTCAAACTCCAAGTTTGGTCTAAAATTTACTTTTCATAAGCAGTCGAACTCTCTAAAACCTTGAACATATAATTTTTATTAACTATTACTTTCTTCTCCTTTAATTTGTAGCAAAATGGTGACCTTCTCTTAAGCAATATAAACTAATTTAAATAGTCGGAAATATTGTTATCCTTTTCTAGAAAAATATTTAAAAATAGCATTTTCACAATTTCCGTCCATAAAATACTTTAGAAATCCTTGTCAACTAGCAATGTCTAAGAACTACCCACATAAGTACATATATTATTTTCGAAAAATTTCATAGCACACAACACAGTTTGTAAGGTTGATATTTTTGGAAAGATTCATTGCAAACGACTAAGAATACAGACTGCATGGCAGAGCATGGGCAAAGGAAGCGTACCAAAATAGCACAGACCGTAAATTCACAATCCCCGAAAACATTAACATAGCAATTTACGTACACACAACAAATATATGTATTTGTACTGAGTTTCGAAAAATTTTTACTTGAAAATTTTTGAGAAAAATGTTCCTCGTTGCATACATTAACGTAGTGTCAAAAGCAAACAGCGTAATTACGGATAAAAATTTAGGAATTATTGTTGGAAACTCATTTACGAAATGGCTGTAAATGTGCACAGCGACGCATGAAGGACATGTCAGGATCTACTGGCAGGCGATCTACCTAAGTACCTGCACACAATTAAGGCGGCAGAAAGAATGCTGGTTGTGTGTGTCTAACATGGGCAGCGGTGCATAAAGGCCGTTTGACCGAGTGACTGATATATATATACACACATAGTGCGAGCTATGAGATGAGGCAAAGGTAAGATACCCATGTGTGTGTGCTTGTAGTACGGGTGGAGTGTGTGTTCTTTGCAGAAAAAAGGTATTGTAATTGAATTTCTGTAAAAGGACATACGCATTAATGTAAATGTGATTTTATTTGTTTCTTCGTAGCAAAGTAATAGCTATTTTCGTTACGAGGCAATATCACTTTTCTGTGTCTAGAGAGCATATTTGTTGCTTAAGATGTGCATTTTCAACATTTTTTCTTTTTTTGTTTTTGTACATTTCGCCAACAAAGGTTTGGATTATGAGATGCGTGTGCATTTCCATAATAAAAAAAGCCGTTAGCATTTTGCTATTTTCTAAGGCGTCGCAGGTAAAAAGATACTTATGTGTGATATTTGCTTGAATTTTCATTTATAATTTTTCGTATTATTTCTGCATATAAAGAAAGCAGAAAATATTGAATTTTGTGCCAATGAGCAAAGGTACAAAAGCTTAGTTGCGACTATTTAGTGATAAGATAATTACTAGCTATCAGCAATGACCAGTTTTAGGCGAACTGCAGTGCTTAACTGCTGACTAGAGTCTAACTAAGTATATATGTATCTACAAACATACATGATTTGATGAGTCTATAATAAATATATATGTATCTCTCTCTCATTGGTACTTTCATTTGTAATGCTATATTATTATTTGCCATCGTCATTGCGGCATTATACTACATTATTTTAGTACTCTTCACCGACGCCAACGCTGCCAAGCAGAAGCGCTTATCACTCGTATGCGCCGCCATACAGCACAGTCAGTTGTGATAAGCGTCTGAAAAGTAGTCGTACAAAAACAACATATACTTGCTTATGTATGTAGCTACGTATAGACACATGTATATCTATGTGATTTTTGTATTTTTCTATGTATGTATTGTAGACATATTTTTGTACCCACACAAAATTCGTCGACATACAGACGAAACAAGTGTTTGCATTGCGTTCGATGACGTCAATCGCTTCTTTTCATACGCCACACAACGGCTTTACGCTATTTATACATACATATGTACATTATACTGCTGATTGGTTGTGCGCAAAAAGCAGCGTTTTAAACATTTTAAACGTTAAATTTAAAAAGCAAAAATAAACAAAATTTTAAGCGAATTCGCCGTTGTGCATGATGTAGTAGAATTATTTAAAATTTATTTGAAGTATATAAATCATGATATAGACTATATACCGCAATATGTTAGAAACGTTAATTTTTTCTAGTGAATTTTGCGGTTGGTTTGAGGTTTACTTTAGCTGTTTTGTAACTTTCTAAAGGCATTTGAGAATTTTATTTTTTCTACAATTTCTAAGAAAATATTAGAACACGCTTAGAAAAATTACATAGAATATTATCATATCATATTTTATAGCCTTTTGTTTTTTACATAACAAATTTAAAATTTTGAGTTTTGTGTATTTTTTGTATGCATATTTAATTTCAAAAATATCACATTTGACTAAAAATCAAATAAAAAATTTTGAAATTTTGAGGTTAAGTGTTTTTCGAATTAATTTTTGAAGCTATCTGGAACGCCTGTAGGCAATTTAAATAAGTATATAAATTATTATATAATTAATAAATATATTTATCGTAAATATTTTCACAATTTTTTTATTTACTTTTTCTAAAAAAAATAATTAATTCGCATTTATAAAACCGTTGCTTGCTCGCTTTTGACTTCCTCAAACAAAACAATGTCAGCTAGCTTACAAAGTCTAAACTGAGTAAGCGTAGAACGCTGCTAATTAACAGCACGATCGCATATTTTGCGCGCTCGCGCTCTCGAACAGCATGCGCTGCTAACAATTAGCTTCGAGCTTGATCACTCGAAATTTCACATATTTTGAAGATTTTCTTTTTCGACTGCGTTTAGAAAGAATTTCACCCAAACAGCGCCAACCAAGTGTAATGAAGCGCCATTAGCCGGACTGCTGGCAGTTGAGCCGCACATTAAAGCTCCAATAGCAGGCACAGCACGGCGTTTTCTCACAGCTTAGCTACAATGCGAGTGCACTGCGAGAAAATGTTTGATATACATATCTATATGTATTCAGTGTGGCATGCAACACAGCAATTGGTGTGGACTCAAAACATTTTTTTTTTTTTCAACTAAAATAAAAAAAGAAACCGTCAGTCACATGCCTTGCCAAACAGCTAGTGGATACAACACAACATTGAGTTCGTTTGTAATTTCCCCCTACGGCTGCAGTAACACCAGCCACCATTCGCCTCCACCACAAGCTTTGGTGGCATCGATCGCACCAGCAACAACACCAGCCAACAGAAATTCGTACGTACGGCTGGCTGGCTGACTGCCTAACAGTTGTTGTGGCTGCTTGGCGTTTTTGATGGCCGTTGGAGCGGTTGTCCAATCGTTCAAAACGACCGATTTAATGTGCACACATACACTCGTATATGTGTATGTGTGGATTCATTACGTTCGTTGCTCGCATCGCGTTATTGTTGTTACTGTTGCTACAATGATTTTTTTGTTATTTCATGTTTTTGTTGCCGCCGTCATGTCAGCTTTATCAAGGCATTCACTTCTCACAAGCGCACCAACACACGCTTGCACGTATGCACGTAGATATACACACACACATACGCTCGCATTCACATTCCCATTTCGCCTTGCTTTTGCGCTCCATCCATCATTGCATTCCCTGCTGGCCGCCATCGCCTCGGCATACCATCACCTACATTTATTATGTCGCACACACACACACACACACACATACATTTTATATTTGCCCTCGTCGTTCGCTTCGCTACATTCAGCGTTCGTTCGTTGCTTCGATCTCTCCGCAGCGAGCTGTCGTGTTTTTGAACCCTCCTCGTTCAGACCCGTGCATACACACACATATACTCACACATGTTTGTTTGTATGTATATGTGTTTGCTATATTGTTCATACAATATGTATTCCTCCATTCCCTCGATTCGTTTGTCGGCCGGTCGATTCAACATTACTGCCACCACCACGACCATTAGCATTAGCAGTGTTCGAAATACCAAAATGTTCATATGTTTGTATGTGTGTCTGCTGTTCGCTACATTTCATGTTGCCTGACGACTCGGTCTGCTTGCCTGACTGTTGGCAAGTCAGTCGGTCGGCCGTTTCTGCTTTGTCTCATGGCAAACAGAAAATTACTTACATACAAAAATAAAAATACGTACATACATATTTAAGTATGTATCATTAGGCCATATAATACAGGGTATGCATTTTGAAAGTCGCATTGCAGTATTATTTTGGTGTAGCGAAAATTGTGTGAGCGTTTTGCTATTGCAGTTTCGAAACCGAAAATTGTCTATGCCGTGAAATATTATGTTTTAAAACCGAAGCTGATTGCAATTTTTAGGTTATGCCGTTCTCATTTCGATTTTATTACCGTTAGTTGTATCAAAATGAGAATTATTTAATTTGAATTCGCAAAAAGTATTTTTGGATATTAATATTGATTATTATTTCTAAGATTAATATTATTTTAAAAAACTAACCTCAAATTTAAGTTTTAGAACTGGCAAATTTAGCATTTTCATTTCAAAATACGTACCTGCAAGGAAAAGAAAATATAATTATTAGTAAAAGTTATAGAAAAATAATTTTAAGTATCAAATAATTTAATATTTTTAATAGTAAAAATATTTTTAGAAAACATTTTATGTATTTAAAAGTATTTTTACATAATTTACATTTTAATATTTTCAACACTAAATATTCTTAGAATAATATGTATGTAGATATTATGATATATTGCCAAAAAATTAATATTTAAAATTATCAAACAAGTTAAAAAAAAAAATAGTTTATAAAAAATAGAAATAAAAAAGAATTATTATTAGTACAAATATTGAAATATTTAAATATTTCCAAATAAAAAATTAAATGTTTATAATTTGCACAAATACTAAAATATTTAAATATTTTAAAAATTTTATTGCTTTAAAAATTTATTTCTATTATATTATGATTATAAATTTGTGTAAGTATAGATTTATGACTAATTTATTTTAAAATTATTTTTATTTTATTTAATTTCAAGTATTTCTTATTTTTGAAATTTTATTTTTAAAATTATTTCCAAAAATTAAATATTATTTTTTTTTCAGAATTTAAAAATATTAATTTTAATTTTTTTTAGATATTTTTACATTAAAAAAGAATTTAAAAAAAGCAACTTTTAAATTTTCTAACCTCAAAACAAATTGCATACATAAAAAATCATCCTAAAAGCACGCTGTATATGCCAGCAAAAATATTAAACTTCGAAATACAGCTTAAGTTTACGGAGTATTTCCACATCCAATGTTGCTGACTCGCATTAAAACCGAATGGAAGCAGGCAACAACAGCAGAAACAACGAAAAATAAAACTTATATAGTCAGCAGGCAGTATGTACTATATGTGAATTGTTGTTGCGTTTCGACGTTACGCTGTGTATACTGGCGACGACGGCAGCAGCAACCAAATGGAATGCCATCAAAAGCAGCAACAATAAAAACAACAACTACATAAACAACGATATCACCGACATCATGATCAACAACGCACACACCTTCATACATATAAACACTGCCAGTCAGGCCGTCCAATAAGTTGGCGAACGAGTCGAGCTGTGGCGGCAATCAGGCAGCCAGCAAGCAAGCAAAACAACAAAAAACGAGCACAAACTACAGCACCACCACACCAACAGCCAGTCAACCAAACCAAGCAGGCAGGCAGGCAAGCAACCAACCAGCCAACAACAACAATATGTTATATGTAGCAATAACAATGCACACAGCGAGCTACGTATACGTGCAAAGAACAGCAGTGTGCCGAATACATACGAAGTACAGTCGTCGCAGTGGAGATAAAAATAAAGTGCCAAGCAAGCAAGCAGTGCAGGGTTGGAATGGTAAAGCGGGGCGCGGTGGTGTGGTATTCAGCCACAATACCGGTGGATTGAAATGATGAGGAAAGAGTGACTGCTTTTGGGTTATGTAGTGGTGCGGTCGGGTGTGGTGTATTGCAGTATAATATATATACCGACACACACATAGATACATATACTTGTATATTGTATCTGACAAGGCAAATGCGACGAGGGTTTAGAGTACTCAACTTGATTGTATGGCATACATATGTATCTCTGTATATCTGTACAACGAAGCTATATTTTGTTGACTGGCTGGCTGTTTGGCTGACTGGCTACGTAGTTGCCATCGAAAGAAAGAAAGATTTTTATGTGTGTTGGGGGAAAAATGTGCAAGTCGCACTGGCAATGGTGTTGGCAAAAATGACAGTGTGTTGTAGCTGAATAAAATTTTCGTTGTTGTTGGTGTGTGATGAGTGAAGGGAAATGAAAAAATTAAAATCAGGCGATGCCTGTGTTGTGCTGCAGAGCGCTACACTAATTACAGGGTGTTGTGAGTGCATGGGAATTGACTATGCAAGCGTTAAAAATTATGAAATTTATAATATTTTCTTCATAACCAATATCAAAAGATTATTTTGAAATGAAATTTATTAAAACTGTATTTATTAAAACTCAACTCCTCAACTTCAAAGCTGAAACTGAAATTTGTTTTTAACACTCACTTACACCCTGCATTTTTAGTAGCACACATCAAATATGTACATCTCCGCCACCGCATTGGCTAAATGCGAGACCTTCAACCTGGCTTAAACAATTTTTCTTTCCCGTAAGCAACTTTTTTCGAGCTGCAAAAAATGTGAAAAATTAAAAGTTGTTGAAAATCGCAAATATGAAATGAAAACCAAAAATGCAACACACAAACTATTCGCCAGCATATTTTCAACGTTGTGTCGGTTGTTGTTGTTGCTGTAACCAAACCAATCGTCCAGAGCGCGCTCAATTTGGCATGTTCCAACGAAATTGTGGTACAAAATAATAATGGCAACACCATTTTTATGCTGGTCGTTAACATTTGTCAGTCAACGATGTCACTGTAACTGTTGTTGTTATGGCATTTCACTGACACCAACTGAGTAGTGTAAAAAAATGTTTGTCTTAATGTTGTTGTAAGAAGAATGAGTAAAACTTTCCATGCTTTGCTAGCGCATTTCGTGTGGGAAATCAAATCAAATTTGTATGGCAACCTTTGTAATATGAATTTGAAACGTTTTACGAAACTAGAAAGCTTAAATTTAATTTAATTTAAAAGTTTTGTATTATGATTTAATGTATATAGAATAGTAAATAAAAGTCTGCAGAAAAATTATAAAAAATTAGAAAAAAATTGTTAGTAAGAATTAAAAAAATCCAAAAACTAAAAAAAACGCAACATATTGGATATAAAATGTTCTAAAATTTTTAGTACAAATTTTAGTACTTGAAAATGTGTACTAAATACTTGTTTTGGACAACTTTTCTTAATAAAAATAGCAACCTTACAAATTTCGTGCTGAAAGCTGCATTTCAGTGGAAATATATTTTTAGTACTAAGTACTAAAATTTATAATTAAATTTAATTTTATAAATTTCTAGTGACAAAAACTAGTGCTAGATGGTACTAACAATATTTTTTTTTAGAAATTTCAATGATTATTTGTAATATCTTAACTGGTTTCCCTCAAAATTACAGTCTTTGCAAACGCTTTAGAACAGCTGTGGCACTCTAACACAACATACCATATGCCTCCCCGCTATTAATTCCATGTACCCAACGCGCTTTAAACGCCGCCAAGCACAGTCTAACCAACATGCAATCAAGCAATGGCTCGCAGTCGTGGTTACTGCACCACACAACAGCGCCGCAATGACTAAACTTCGATTTAGCGTGCGATTTTTAAACATGCCATGCTCACATAATAGCAGTTGCATGAAAAACGGTAATTTTTTTTTTGTATTAAAGCGTAAGAAAAATCTCATTTCAAAATCCGCCCACAAGCGTTTGTTGCGCCTCGCAGCGACGTGACATTTTCACCTCACCACACAGTTCACCTCAGCGCGTGTTTTTGTCTATTAAGCTGACTGCTGCCACAGCATACCAATACATACAGATGGCATTGTATAAAAAGTGTTTATTGCTATATTCTGCAAATGCATTGGTGCGTGCGTGTGTGTGGGTGTGCAATTTTATTATGTTGGCAATTCCATGCACGTCGTTGCTGTTTAACCGTTATCCCAAGCAGCCAGCGCAAGTGGCAGACATTTAACTGTATGTATTTTGGTCTAAATGTGTTTGTATGTATGTATGCCTCTGCGTTGCCATGGTGAAAAGTTATGTTTTCATGCCACATTCGCCCACTATTCAACGATCCGTGCCAAGCAACTAATTCACCACCCTACGGCTTTGCCATGCCGTCGTCGTCGTCATTCAATGGCCAACGCCTGCTAACGTCAGTCCGTACACTCTTGCCACTTTTATAAATTTTATGAAGCTGGCATTATTATAATATTATAACTTTATGCAAATGTATATAAAAGCACAAACACACACACACACAAATACATGTGCATTTATTCTCTTTTATGTGTTGAAGTGTGTGTGTATATCCTGCGCAGGAAAGTATGCCAGCTTTTGTGCTTTTTTTTTTTTTTTTTTTTTTTTTTTTTTTATAGTAGGGGGAAGCATCGAAAGCCGGAGTGCGGAACTTTAATCCGCTAAACCTAACCTACTCCCAACACAGGACTCTCCCACGGAACCACCGGATTAAGTATTACTTCGTGGGAGTGACTAGACTTTTACGTCTCCTCTATAGCACGGACTGACTGACGCCTAATCTGTTGCAAATGTCTTAGTTCTGTCATAATGAAGGCTGCCGCTTCGCTAACAGCTTTCCAATTATCGGAGGACTGACACATAAGTGCAGTCAAATTTTCCACCGTCAAACTCTCACCAATGGTTGTTTTCAACTTTTCCCTTAGATCTAAGAAGCGAGGGCAATAGAATAATACGTGCTCAGGGTCTTCTACGGACTCTGCACACACTGGACAATACGGACTAACGTCATGACGGAATTTATATAGGTAACTTCTGAAGCACCCGTGACCACTTAATATTTGGGTCAGGTGGAAATCAAGGTCCCCATGCTTTCTATATATCCATGGGTGGATGTCAGGTATCAGTCTGTGGGTCCACCGTCCTTTGGTCGAGGTTTCCCACCGTTGCTGCCACATTGTGAAGCTCACTTTTCTCTGCTCTAGCTTTTCTGTATTTGTATGAGGCGCTGGTAATTCATGCAGTCGCGCAAATTCACTTCCCTGGATGTCTATGGGCGGCATACTAGCTAGTACTTCGGCTGCTTCGCTAGATATTGTTCGGAAAGCACTTATTACTCTTATAGCTGTGAGTCTATGTGTAGTGTATATCGGCCTGGCATACGCTTTTATGTCTAGCGCCTGGATCCATATTGGCACCGCATACATGATTATGGAGCTCATCGCCTTTGCAATTAACAATCTCCTACTGGAACGAACGCAGCCTCTATTAGCCATCATTCTCGATAAGGAGTTGTACACCTTGTTTGCTTTACTTGAAGTGTACGATAGGTGCTGTTTGAATTTTAGTTTGGAATCCAATATTACCCCTAGGTACGTCAGCTGTGGCTGTGAGGTAATCTCACACTCTCCTATGGT
Organism: Zeugodacus tau; assembly: GCA_031772095.1. Lineage (NCBI taxonomy): Eukaryota > Metazoa > Arthropoda > Insecta > Diptera > Tephritidae > Zeugodacus > Zeugodacus tau. The sequence continues at coordinate 26,608,493 of CM062649.1, read as the reverse complement.
GAGGGTTATTTTTTCTTCAATTTTTCTAGTGCTTATGAGCAATACCTCTGTTTTGTGCTCGGCCAGTTCCAAACTCATAGAAGAGAACCATTCGCGCAGACCACTTATGCATTCATTGCATTTGATTCGGAGGTCGTCTAGGTGCTTAGCCACTGCTACTACTATTAGGTCGTCTGCATATGCTATTAATTTGACAGTTTTATGTTGAGGTATTTTTAGTACCCCGTCATACATTAGGTTCCATAATAGGGGACCTAACACCGATCCTTGTGGTACTCCACTTGAAATAGAGTGACTCTTTGTGCCTTCGTCAGTGTCGAATATCAGCTTTCTATTTTCAAAATAACTCATTAAGATCTTTATGAGGTATTGAGGGGCTCGTATATCGTAAAGGGCTTTGATTATGTTTGCCCATTTCGCTGAGTTAAAGGCATTCTTCACATCCAGGGTTATCAGCGCGCAATACTTTTTTGTGCCACCTTTCCATCGTTTTCCACTTACTGCGCTCCTTGCAGTGTCAACAACTTCCTTTAGTGCGTCGATAGTGGACCTCCGTTTTATGAAGCCGTATTGTCTCTCTGATAATCCGCCGGCTTCCTGGATTGCAAATTCCAAGCGGTTTCTTATTATGCTTTCGTACACTTTGCCCATTGTGTCAAGCATACACAGAGGTCGATACGATGAAGGTTCATCTGGTGGCTTTTTTGGTTTTGGGATTAGTACCAAACGTTGCACTTTCCAGGGGTCGGGAAATATCCCTTCTTTTATACAGGCATTATACATTTTTAGGAACAGGGTGGGTTTCGCAATTATAGCTTCCTTTAGGGCTCTGTTTGGTATACCATCTAGTCCAGGCGCTTTATTGTTGTTGACTTTTTTCACAATGGCCATTAGTTCTTCTTCCGAAACGAGTTGGGGTGACTCATCATCTTCATTTTGGTGCTCAGCATATGAAATCGGGTCATGTGTCGGAAACAATGCTTCGACCACTTTCCTCATAAAAGATGCACTTTTAGGTTGCTGCGTCTTATTTTTAAATTTTGACATGCAAATTTTGTATGCTGTTCCCCAGGGGTCTACGTTTGCTTCTTCACAGAGCTTTCTAAAGCAGTTTTTCTTACTACAGATGATAGCTGACTTCAGGTCCTTCTTATGCCTTTTAAACGCTTCTCTGAGGCTGTTTTCGTCTTCGCCACCCTGGTTGCGCTGTAGGCGACGTCTGGATGAGTGGCAAAGCTTTCTGAGCGTGGCTATTTCCTCAGTCCACCAATATACTGGCCTTCGTTTGGTGTGATGTGTTGTCCTGCGCATAGTTGCGTCGCATGCTGCGACCAATTCTTTACGAACCGCGGATACCAGGTTGGCTGCGTCTTCGCATGGGGAATTTGCTGCGCGCCAGACTATCGCAAAAAGGTCGGTATCAAACTCTTTTTGTTTCCAGCTTCTTTTATTTGAGTTGCTCCTGCTGAGATGTTCCGACTCTCCACATGGTGAGACTTCAGCAATAATAGCCATGTGGTCGCTGTTCGTGTATATGTCCGTCACCATCCACTTAATGCGCCTCCCAAGTGCATCGCTCGCGAACATTAGGTCAATTATGGAGCCCTTGTTTCCTTTTTGGTAAGTGTTTTGCGTCCCACTATTCATAATAGTAAGGTTAGTTTGACTGAGGAATTCCAGTATCAAACGTCCACGATGATTTGTTCTTCTGCTGCCCCAAGCAGTCGACCATGCGTTAAAATCACCCGCTATTATTACTGGCGATTTACCCCTAGTTTCTAAAGACAGCTCTAGGAGGAAGTCTTCAAATTGTGTGATTGATGCGCTGGGACGAGCGTAACAACTTACAAAATAAATCCCTTTCAACTTTGTGTGTGCTTGTGTGTGTGTGTGCGTGCGTTTGTAATTTATAATAATGGGTTGCCATATCGTCGCTTTTTGTTTGTTTCTGTGTATGTGTATAATTTTGTTATAAAAAGCGCTTACCACCCACACGCCACCAACGCCTGCTACCCTTGCTGCAGGCGTCACACACACACACACATCGATTGCTATTGTTATTGCTGTTTTTGCCTTATTTCATTATATTCTACGCTTCCTTCCCTTTGCATTTCATGCTTTGCCACACTTTTGTTACACTCATTCACTATGCTGTAGATGTTGTTGTAGCGTACTTTTTGCCAGCACTTTTGTTGTTGTTGTTATAAAATAGAACCACATTGCGGCGGCGGCGACGGCAAGGCATGAGTGAGCGGGGCGGTGGTTTGTGTTATACAAAGGGTATGGCGTTGCAAGTGGGTTGCCAAAACCGTTATTCATTTGAGTGTGTGTGTGTGTGCAATTGTGTAGGCCATGGCGGCGTTGGTAGAAAGGCAACGAAGGTTGCTGCCCTCGCCATGCTCGCAATCAATTGTTTGCTGTTTGTATATATGTATAACTGCATATACATAACATACTATATACTATACATACATATGTACATATAAACTTTGCAAGGATATCTGAATTAAAACACGAACCCACTTGCCGCTCAAACGAGCACGCCTTCATTGCATACGAAGGCTACACTTCGTTTATAGGTTTGTGTAAATGTCAGACGCTTTTCGACGTTTCGTTGAACTCACTCGTAACTGCTGCTCGTCGTCAGTCTGTCGGTGATTTCTTAGTTGGCCCCTATCTATGAAACCTGTTCTCCGCCTCTTCGTTCATTTACTGTTACATAAGTAGATATTTTATGTGTTCGTATATTTGTTTTTGGATGCTATGTAGGACTAGTGAGGCTTTTGTGGTACTATTTTGAAGAAACTAAGAAATTATTTCAAGTAAATAAATTTAGTACTCCGCAAGGATTAAAAAAAGTACTTTTTATGCCAAAAATATTATAAAGTTGATCTGAATGCATATAAAGTGGAAATTAAATAGTACTAAATTAGTACTAAAACCAAAATTGTTTGTACTAAATTTTAAAATTAGTACTAAAACCGACGCAATTAAATTAGACAGTTTTAAATAAGTTCTAAAATCAAAGTACTAAAAATTCAATTGAGTACTAAAATAAAAATTGTACTAAAAATTAAAATTAGTACTAAAAATAGTATTCATATTAAGCATAAAGTATAATTTATTGACTAAAAATTTAAAACTTTGTACTAAAAATGCTCCACAAGTCCATACAAAATATATAGTGAACGCCTCGTGGCGAATAACTCGCCCTACAAGCAGCCTAAAAGCTCAAAATCACCAACATCACATGAGCACTTTGCCGACGAGGACGATGTGAATGATGTTGATGGTGGTGGTGGTGCACGGTTCAGGGATATCGTTCATGGGTATGGTATATACAATGCATACATATGAACATATATACTTACATACTATATATATAAGTATAACAAAGTGGCGGTGTGGTGCTAGTGTATTATATGTATAAAGCGAGTGGGTGTCACTAAAGTTGGCAACTGTATGCTCAAAATACATATATATTACATAGCATATAGTATATAATGTGATATGCATAAAGTATATAAAGTGTATTTGTTTTTGGTTGTGCGTAATGAAAATGCTCAGGACATACAAGCAAGTAGCAACAACAAAAACAAAAGTGTAGAACGTAAAACCGAAAATAAAGTAGAGTATAAAATAAAAGCGCCGCATCATTTAGAGACGTGTGTGCGTGTGTGTTGGTGAGCGCATAATGAAATTGGGTGAAATATGTGGCAACAAAACGAAAGGAAAAAAAAAATAAAATAAAACAAGTTAAATAAAGAGAAAATAGCAAAACGAGAAACAAATCTGTAACGACAACAGCAATGAATGCTGACATAATAAAAACTCACCAAAGGCGCCCACAATACGCCACACAACAACAGCCGTGTTAGATGTTTGGATGGCGTAGTTAAGTCATGCCGGCAACTGTTAGCAGCGCAAGGCGGCAGCAAAGAAATTTCGAACTCAACTCAATGCGAAGCTGCCACTTAACAGCAAAGTTATTATGGTTAATTTTTTTGCTGCTGCTAGTAAAAAATAAATAAAATAATAACAACAACAACAGCAACGAGTTTTTTCAAGACAACTGTGGGCGGCATATTTTAGTTGTTGTTGTCATAGTCAACATAATCAGCGGCAGCTACAGTAGTAAAACAGCAACGAAATACCGAAAAGAAATTGCTCATATCTCATAGTGGGTTGTACAGTGCGTATGATGAATTTAATTTACTTTAATGTAATGAAATGTATGTTACTCATACGCAGTGGCGGTCGTTGCTGGTGCGGGTGAATTGCTGTTCCTACTGCTGGTCGCCAGCAATGCTGGTGAGCGCATCAGTGTTTATATGCTTAAAAGTATGTTTGTATGTATTTATGTGTGTCTGTGTGTGTGTGGGCCGTTGGTGGTCAGCCGGAGTCCAGCCGCACCTTGCTGTGTGTGCGTGCATTGTGCGGTTTGTTTGTGGGTGGCGGTATATATTATCAGCTGTACGCTTTTAAAGCGCCAATTTTTTCGGCGTTATTCATTATTTTAATTGCATAGTTTTTTACGCCGGTTTTTTGTGCTATATGTTTGCGTTTGAATTGTTTGTCTCACATATGTATGTATTTATACATAAATGTAAGTATATATATATGTGTTATATATGAAAGCAAATATGCTTTAAAATTTGCATAATTATTTTTTGCATTTTCTGCAAAGCTTTTTCTATTAAATGCAAAATATTTATTATTTTTGCTTTGTATAACACGCACATTTCATATATTTTTTAATACTGCCAGCACTTTTCCAATATATTGAATTATTTTTTCTCAAACTAAATTTCAGTAATGACTCAATTATATTTAAAAAATAGCTTTCTAAATTAAGCCTGTGACCACTTCCGCATAAAAAATATAAATAAGCTGGCTTTCTATAAAAATCTGTTGAATGTAGCACAACAACAAAATTTAGAGATTCTTGACTGTATGCAAATTCGTCATCTACGCAAATAATGAGTTTGTATTTTTCGCTGAGTAAATTGATAGTGAGTTATGTAGAAATATATTTTACGTAAAGAGTTCGCTTATTTGTTTAGATGACTTTCAAAATTGCTTATTTGGCGTGGAAATTAGTGCTTCAATAGTGTAAATAGTGCGAAAAATTGTTTCTTCACAATTAATTGCATAAATTTATATAATTAATTATAAAACTAATATATACAAAATTAAAATTTTATATTTTTATAAATTTTTTTTTAAATTAAATATTTATATTTAAATTAAATTAAAACGCATTTTTAATAAAAAAAAATTAAATTTTATTTTATTTCAAAATATAAAAAAAAATTTATAATTAAAAAAAATATTTTTGTTTTGATTTTAAATTTTTTATTTTTATAAAATACATTAAAATGTTATCATATATTGTTTTTTATATTTTCAGTGCATTTAACCCAACAAGAAGTACTAAAATCTCATTATAACGACATAAATATATGACTTTCGCTTAACATCAGCAAATAATTGGGTCAAAAATGCAAGCTTCCGCTTCAAAATACATACCTACTTGCGCATATGTAACTCATAAAGCTCCAAAAAAACCCGAGCACCATTCATTAAAGCAACAAGTTATAAATTTTAACCGCATTTATAGCGGAAATCGCCACCCCCAACCGCATAATCTACAAGCGCTTAAGTACTGCCAGTCGACAGCCAAAGCAAGGATCCACATAAAAATAACCCACGAATTGGCAGGAGAGGCGCGGCGCACCGCCCGCAACCGCGCAACGTATCAATGAAGCGCAGACGAAAACCATTAATAAGAGGCAAGCAATGTGTACACGATTACTTTTTTGACAAGTGAAATGGGCAGCAAGAAATGCTGCGGAAAGAATGAAAGGCAAATGTGAGAATAACTGTCTGCGCGCACATACATACATATATAACGTTGTAAAGGGGTGTAAGGTGTAAGTGGCAACGCTGTTTATGAAGAAAACGTGAAAAAGTGGCGAAATTTAAAATCAGCTGTTTGCTTGCGGCAACAACGGCGTGCGTTTAAAATGAGTGGCGCACATGAGAGGAACAATTGAACAGAGAAGGAAGTGCAAAAGAATTTGTAAAAAGTAAGTACGCAAGCTGTGTGGCATGTAATAGTAATTAAGAAGTGATATAATAACGGTAAATATTGCAGACCAGGCATGCTGAGACAATGCCGAGTGTGGCAACAAGCAGCCATGGACACATGCAGCGAGTTGCTGGACATTTTAAGCAAGGATCGAGTACATGTTGCAAGTAAAATGTGTGTTGTAAGCATTCAAACTGCACAAGGTAAGTAGAAATATAAAATTAATAATAAATATATAAAATTATTATATACATTCAGTGTTGCTTATGTGGCACGAAAAAACAGCAGTAAACATGCCACAAAGTGTAGAAATGCATGCAAGTAGGCGCTTGATGGACAAAAGGCACTACAATTGCATGCGAGTATCATAAATAGATATAAGAACAGCATATTAACAACCGAGCCGAGCAAACAACAGGTTAAAGCCTAGCATGGATATTCCCGCTTATTAGTATGCAGATATGTCTGTATGCTGTGGCGGCATGCCTGCACTTATGTGACGTTACTTGCGCCGTGGAGCGCCAAAATTTCGGACGACGACACGCGCAAACTTTCAACTCTTCTCTGTCGCTAAACGACGACGACGAAATGCCGACGCATGCAACACATATGCATATGAGTGCTGCCATTGTTGTTAAAATCGAAGTGCATCAACCAACCAAAGACCCAACCACCCACTCCATGTTGCACGTATGTAGTTATGCTGGGACAGTGGCGCTGCTGCTGCTGCTGCTGTTCCCTCGCTGTTCGAGTAGTCGTGCTCGCGTCTCGCTGAAATATATGCCCAACAAGCAACAAAAACAACAGCAATAGCAACTTGCAACAGCGTGGTTGTAGTGCGTGCAACATGCTCGTTGATTACGATTTGGCCCCACACAGGCACTCATCTGTACGTAGACACAGTTTTCGTTGGGTTGCATGTGCCCATACATAGAAAATTTCGTTATAATTGCTGTCGTAGCGTTTCTTGTTGTTGTTCTTGTTCAACCCATTCATACGTACGCGCATGCATTTGTTCATTCGCTAGCCGTTTGGTGGTTCTTTGGCTGTCGTCTTGTTTGGTCGTTGGTTGGCTAACAACTGAACCGGCGCGCCAACATTTAACGCTATTTATGAATAAATATCGCGCAGCATCCCATACACCAGCGGCAACAGCAGCAGCCAACGCTGTCGTCGTCGTCATCGTCATCGCCTCTCACAAGATGTTGCAAAAGTACTCGCACACTCAGCTCAGAGTAATTGCCATAACAGCGGCGGCGGCGGCAAATGCTGCCGTTACGATAGTTAGCGCTGTTGGTTAATGGGTTGCTGGTGGTGTTGTTGTTGTTGGTGGTGGTGGTGGTAGTGCTGGTGCTGTATTGGCAAGCCGCGGCAACATTAAAAGGTGCTGTGCTTACTGACTGCGGCTTTTTGGGGTTTATGCCATTATTGGCAGCATGCAAAAGAGCAGCGACGCTGACTGCCTTTAGGCACTTCGTGGGTATGTACATATGTACTCGTATTTTGTTGTTGCCACAAATGAAAATGAGCACGTTTATTGTGGCATGTAATGTAGGGGTAAGGATAACAGCGGTCGCAGCATGCCGTTGTTTGTTGTCTTTTTTCAGTTTTTGTTGTGTCTCCTTCCAGTTTTTTTTTGCAACATTACGGGAATGCCCGTCTGCGCTTTATTTTTCATTTTTCGGGTTACGCTTTTCCATTTGCTTGCCTTCTGGTTTACCGTTGGCTGACCACCTGATCGCTAGCGCTGCTGTTTGCAGTGTGTTTCTTATTGTTTATGCGCGCTTATCACTGCGCGCCGCGCATTAAAGGATGCAAATTAACTGTGTCATTGTTGTTTGTGGTTATATACACACGTGTTTGTTGTTATTGTTATTATTTTTGGTCGCAAGTTGACTTGCTTACTTTTAACTGAGCAGACGCAGTGTTGCATTTAAGCACGCGCTCTGTGTATGGCAAGCGCTAACGCGCGTTTTAAGCTGTTCTAAAGACTACTACAACAACTGACGCGCTGATAAGACAGTTACAATCGCTATGTGGCGCCTCAGTTTTTGTGGCATTACAGTTATGCGAAAGTGTAAGAAATATTTTTTTTTTAATTTCAGAACATTTCATTTTGACTTCTTTCGCATTTTAGTTGAACTTCCTCAACAGCTGCGCCGCAATGAAAGCGAAAGCCAAACAATTAACAATGTGAATGATGACAAACCAAAATGTGTGTCTGCCTGTCTGTCATATATGTATATACAAACATTTCTTAATGTTCAGCAAGTCACAATTTGATTTTGTAATTATTATGACGCTGACACACAACAACTAAACCAAATAGCCGCGGCCAACGCAATGAACGACGAACGGAAGCAGTTTTAATGCGTGACGCGGCGGCTGGCAGCAGCAGTTGTTTGCGTTTGTTATTGGACAAGAGACGTCGCAAATGTGGCCGAGTTTTAACTTGGCGGATGTTAAGCGCCGCACTAAGGCAATCATGCTGATGCGGATGATGACGCCGTCGCCGCTGTTAACGTGTTGCGGCGCGTCAATGCGCTGTGCTCTTTATAAAGCGGCAGCGCGCGCTGTTAGCGTTTAGTGGTCATAAAGGTGCATGATTAAAAGGCACACACACATGCTGACAGGCATAAAAAAGCGCTAAGCGCTCACACACATAAAAAGCGAGCGAGCGTGTGTTTTTGAGCAGAAGTAATTAATGTCGTTGAAAATGTTTGGCATTTGTTTATTGCTTGAATGGTGGAGGAAATTATTAGTTGCTTGTTGGCTTTGTTTTTGTACCTTTTTTGTTTTGTTTTTCTTGGACGTGTGAGTGAAAGAACTGGCAAAAGATAAACAAGTGGCGTTTGTTGAAAATTTGCAGAGCAAAACAGAGAATGTGAAGACATTTGAAGACAGCCAACTTTTGAAGCAACAACAACAACTATGATTATAATAAAAACAAAGGTCATGTCGCAATTACCGAAATAAGTGAGCGCTTTTAAATATATATAAAGTATAGCGTGCAATGTTGCATGCCACTCAAAGGCCGCTAAAAACAATGAGCAGAAGTAGCTGTTTATTTATATGTACATATGTAAATAATAGCGAATAAAGAATTGCAACATCTGACAGCACGCTCTGTCTGTTGCTGCAAGGCGGCGCGCTGCTTTTACTATGTTGCATAAGTGCGGCATGAATGCATGCCAAAGGACAAAGAGACAGAAAAAATAGATGAAAACAAAAATTATAACAACGACGAACACGTGCGCTGTGGAATGTCTATTTCTGCACCTTAAGCATTATTGGTGACTTGTGATACCGTTACTTTGCGAATGAAAAGGATGTGTATGCAATACCTGTTGTGCAGATGTTGCATGCGGTCAAAATCTGACTTACATATGTTGCGCTAACAACACACTAATGTTGCATGTTGTGTTTTGGTTTTTGTTTGTGAAACGAATACTTAGAAGTTCAAGAAAAGATAAAAAATTTAGAAAAAAATTAAAATCACAAAATTAAGCAACAGATAGACAGAGAACACGCTTAAAGCAAATAAAAAGTTTTCGCCAACTTTTCTAACATTATAGTATCTATAGTATATGTGCCACAACGTAATGTTGCACGCACGTCAACCGGCTTTTCAGTTTTGTTTGTTGCCCGCAGCAGCCAAGAAATGAAGGAAGTTTGCCACACAACAATGCAAGTTTCGCCAACTTTTCCGCATTGTGTGCACACATACAAACACATTTACGCTTGCAAACTCGCTGTGTTGTTTATATTTTCCCACTGTTTCTCTAAACAACTTGTCATGCAGTCGCTGCTGACGTACATTATTTGCTACGCACAAATAACATAAGGACAACAACAACAAATAATATGTTTAGTTGATTTATTTGTGCATAAAGAATGCAGCATACAACCTTGCCACACGTGCAACCAGCAAAAAGCTGTTGCGCCTCGACAACTGCATTGGTCGACCTATAGGGAGTCCCTGACAAGTGTAGTGCACAATATATAAATCGATCAAGTGTTTCTCGCGTTTTTATCGCAAGCGCCTCTCCCGGTTCTTGTGTTAACTTGCAACACACACGTGCCGCTGTTTTAAACTAAGCGCATGCATTGCTCTACAACTGTGCCAAACAAATGTACATACATATGTATTGCACATGTATTCTAACGGCACACACTCACCCCCACCAATTGCGTGGAGGCACAGCGCAGACTTCGTTGCAGCAGCATGAAATTCACAAAGTGCGGTTATCGTTGCCTCCGCCTGCATGCAGCAACGACTTGTGGCTGCGTAAAGCGCCACTTTACACACTAATCGATTCAATTCACAGCTAGGATGCTGTTGCGCTTATAACAATAACAATAACAACATGGCAAAAATTTAAATTGTAGACATATGTTTGCTGTCATGTATGTATGTTTGTCGTTGTTCTTGTGTTGCTTTGGTGATAAGGTTCACAAATTGGCGTAACCACATGTTGGATTTGAGGTTGGTCGATTGGGCTCTCCCTGCCGGTCAGATAGACTGTTATGTGTTGCTATGCTTTGTTATTGGTCTAATATAGATATGTGTTTATATGCGTTAAGGATACTCGAGGATATTGATTATAAGCGAATTATCAATTTATAATTGCTCGGAAATGCAAGGGTTAATGATACGTACTATTTACTTGTGTCTTACAGTACTTAAGTGTGTTGCACATGTACTGTATATCTGCAAATGCAGAAAAATAGCATTTAGGAGCACTTTCAGTTGTAGTACTCGTAAGAGTTTAGTTTTTGAAATGGGTTACTTTCTCAAAATCACAATTTTTTACTTTGAAGGTTCGATTTGTGAAGTTATATCTAAATGTATTAAGATATACAAATTATAAACCGAGTAGTAGTTATTTCTAATCTATTTTCTGTTGACTTCTCCTACTATTTTCTTTACCTAAGCCATCATCTCTTCATAAAAACTTAAATACAATTTGATAATTTTCCTTTCAATTCAATACATTGCATTATCCTTGTTCATACAGTATTCTTTAGAAACTCTGCCTCTAACCCACAAATTACTCATTTATTCAGTCAACGTTGTACAGATCTGTACTCAGCGACTTTCGATATTTATTTACGCTGGCGTGTGTCATGACTTTCTAGTATTATTCATGATTTTTTCGCTTTACATAGTCTCTGAATACAGGGTGTAGCTGGGAATTAAACAATGTTTTTAGCATTTGACTCATCATGGAAAAATAGCGCTGAGTTTTGATAGAGAATTTTAATGAAAAATCGATTATCGATGAATATTGTTGAATGAATATCGTTTTATCCTATAATGTAGTGCTAGCTAAGTTACGCAGATTATGCTTAAATGTAAAATAATTCTGACTGTTAACTTATGAAATGATATTTGCCGTCAATAATAGTAGAAAACGTGATAAGTTATCGATTTGAAGAACATTATAAACATCGATTAGTTAGATCGATCAATTAAACTGCTTCAAATTTTTAGAACCTAAGTTAATGAACAACCTCGATTTAAATATTTCTTAAAAGTTGATTTGGAGTTTTGAAATTGAATTTTGAAGTCGAAAATACTATGAAATTTTTAACTCTACTTTTCATTAGGCCGAATTCGAATATAAAACAGACTTTCAAGTGACAAGTAATACATTCAGATTCCGAGAAATATGATTGCATATAATACAGCATACAACTTGTTGCCATCCGATTAGCTTGGAATACAGCAAATTTTAATTTCGTACATTTTTAGAATTGATGTACTCTTAATAGGGAACTCAAATAGATTTTGTTTAAAAAGAATGTCTTTCAATTTCAATTTCAATTTCGAATATTATAATTAATGAGATGCTGCTGTTTTGTAGATAATTCTTGGAATATGTTGCTATTTTAACTGTTAATAAATTTAATATGATTTTTAAGTACCGATTACTACTATTTTATATAATGATTTGATCATTCATTGTAGTAAAATATTTCCATTTCAAAAACTTTGTTTTAATTTCAAATTGTTTTCTAGTTCAAAAATATTATTTTAATGTTAGGAATTTAGTTACGCTTTGACATATATTATGTCTTTCCAAATAAAAAGAAAAAAAAATTATTTATAAGAAACATAATTTTAAAAAATTTTTATTCTATAACATTCCAATCCCAATCATAATCCTCATCAGCGCTCACTACTTTATTGCATCCAAACAGCAAGCGCTATCCCCCCAAGTTGCTGTCAATATAATTACAATGTTAGTTTGAAAATTATAAAAGTAATTCTATTTTAGTAAAACTTACCTCAGTGCACATTATTGTTTGAAGATAATAAAATATACAGTTGCCACTGTGTCTTTTTAGAGTATACTCCAATTAGCTGCTGCCTTAACGCTTGCTGTCCTTTAATTACTTTCAACGCTTGTTGCTCTTATTGGGCACAAATCATAAACAGGGAATTTGAAGTTATGATTTTTCTTAGTTTAGTAGTTTCTGCCAAAATAATTGCGTTTTTCTTAAGCTTTAAGTGCTTTGTTGTAATACTTTTTGTTGCTGTTGCATATATTTTGTCACAAATATTTGTTGCAAAACAGTGTTGCTGCTGTTGCTAGTTCTAATTGTTAGCCGCTTTTAAACACTTTCTGTGTTCCACTTGTCACTAGATAGTGTTAGCTGTTGTTGTTGTTGCTGCTGCTACTGCTGCACTTGTGCGTGGTTTTGCGCGCTTATTGTATTTGCCACAAGAAGTGCTGCTGCTTGCTGCTTCTTGTTGTGTTGCCGCTTTGTTTACACCTCTCAATGCGGAAGGAAATCTGCTGTCATACATATATGCATACATATACACACACAGTCGTTAAGATGCTGCAACAACTTTGGAATTTGCACTGTTTCTTCACTAGTTGTTCGTGTTGTTGCTGTTGCTATTTCGGCAAATGTCAATGTTTTGTTGGTGTCGCTTTATTGCTACAGTTAGTTACACTTGACTTTGGTTTTGACTGGCTAATTCGGCGCTGTTTGTGGTAGAGCGCGCGTTTTTTGCTGCAATTGTTGTTGTGTACAAAATGCACTATCTTTCTTTTAGTAATACTTAAGTGGAATTTACTTTAATTTTTTATTAATTTTATATTTGCACAGTTCGTTGTTGTCACTGGTTTGCTGTGTTGTATTTTGTGCGGCAACTTTTTGTTTTGAAATTTCTTCGTTCTTTCTTATTTGGAAATTCACTTGTCTTCTGCAAAACTCCTGTCACATTGCTTAGGAAATTCCAAAAATGTCACTTTTCAAACTGTTAATTTTTTGTTGTAATTTTTCGAAATACTTATTCGAATTTTTGTTGCACCTTTGGCTATACACTTTTATGCTTTGCTTACTTGCTTGAAACAAATGATTTTTCGGCAAAATATTTTACGTTTATTTGTTGTATAGCTTATTAGTAATATTTGTTTTTAAATTTATTTAATCACGTACGCGCGTTTTTTATTGGAATGAGAATTATACGCGCGTTGTCACATCACTCTATTGACAACTACTAGCTTGGCTAATGTGTCGGCGGCGCTACTATAGTGTTTAGTGCTTTACACAAAAATTATTTTTCTGTTCGACGAGACTACGACGAAACGAGCTAGCGAACGAACGAACGTGCGTGCGAGCGACGTTGTACCTTAGTCTACCATGCTAAAATCACAAATAATCTGGCAAACCGAAAGATACGTTCACCAGAGGCACACAGTAGAAACGTTCGAAAATGTGTTGGCTGCGTCGACTGCGCTGCCGACTGCCATTGTACATATAACGACGCTTCGTCGTCGTCGTCATCAACAATGAGTGTGCAGGTGTGTGTGTGTGCACTATATGTTGTTGCTTAAGCCACACAGCGCACTCGACAATGACACACACACATACAAGCTTTCGGATATGCACATACACATAAACGACGAATTGCTGCGTTTGTGTGCTTCGTTTCCTCACTTCGCTTCGCTTTGTCCAACTTCGTTGTGGTAATCTTCATCGTGTGTAGCGCTCGCTCGCTATCTACCTCGTCTCATACATATTGTATGTATGCATATAGGTATATGCATGTGTACATAGCTGGCTGTATACCCAATAATCAAGCAAGTAAGCAAGCGTTGCGCTAACGTTTCGTCCAACAGTCCGACAGTTTGACGGACGGGCTGGCATCGAGGCGAACGTTTTGTGTACGTACCTACCCAGTTGTCGGCATAGTCGTAAATGTCGGCACGGCACAGTGGGCTTTTCGTCTTTCAGTTGGTTACAATATTTCGAAAAAGTGTTTGAAATCTTGTATTCTTCTCGGTGTTTTCTCGAAAGTAATTCGACCTAATTTTTGCAAAAGGTCAATAGTCGAATTTAAAGTAAATTTAAATTTTCTCTCTCAGCTCTTCTAATCTTTCAATGATTTTCCGCTTGCGAGGTCTTCTATTGCAATATTGTCGAAATCTGAAGTTGTTTGTCTATCTATAAATTTTCACAATTATTTATTTAACACATTTTTTTTAATAAAATATAGATAAATTGTCGATTCACGGATACTAATATGACACTATTCATATAGTACTAAAATTGAACCTGGTTTAGATTTTGTAGAGCAACTTCCATATTTCGAACTTCTATAACTCGAAATCCATAACTCGAACTCTTGATTTGGCAACAGAAATCAAATTTCATACAATTTAACTTCCGTAACACTCTAACTCGAAGATTTTTGTGCATTATGGCGTTTCGAGTTAGGGAAGTTCAATTGTATTTTAAATCATGCCTTCTACACTTAACCTCAATTAAGAGCTTTCTTAGTCTGAGATGTATTGCTAACCGATGTCTATACAAAATAAAAATATTACTGCATGTCTTTCTATAATGGAGGTCGAAAATATGAAACTTTCAGATGAGTTGCTGACCAGAAACATTTATTTTAGGGAAACTTATTACATTCCGGAGACAGTATAAGCGTTTAAGAATTCATCATGTATACGATGTCTCAAAATTTTCGTTCCGAATGCTATGAAAAAATTAGTCCCTGACATACTAAAGTAATCTGGACCATAAACTAACACTCAGCTCTAAACAACAGGTTTATAATTTTTTCGGAGTTATCAGCTGATTTTTTCAAGGTACCCGAACAACCATTTTGAATAGTTAAACTCTAACTTCACTTAGGACTACAGTACTACTTCTCCCAACCAAAAGTGGTCCTATATAAAATATATTCAAATAAGTTGTTTAATCTAAATCGAGATAACAAAACATCTCAGTACAGATAGTTTTAAGTGTATTTTAGGAATACTATTTATCCATATAACCAAAGTATGGATCACTGTGTCTCGTCGCTGTCGGTCGCAACTTGTCTGCATTATATATTAGGCGTTGTTGGTGTTGTTGCTGTTATGGTTGCTTGTTACGAGTTCGTTCGCCAGCACAAATAGCATAGCAGAGTCAGCAACAACGGCTATGTGTAGAGTGGCAAAATAAGTCAGGTGCGTGCGTGAGTTGAGGGTTTGAAAATATTAAAGAACCTGGCTAAACTATTGGAAAATTAAGAAAGTTATATGAAATAATGGAAAATATAAAATTTGCTACACTGTTATGCATTAGCGCTCATTGAGAGCGCTAAGCTAATCTGGCAATAAAGAGTAACCGATCAGAAAACGCACGTGAAAACCTAAAAATACGAGAGAAGAAGATGAAGGATTCTACTTGAAGTTTAGAGTGGCAGCTTAAGATATGAGAAATGTTCCTGGTTAGAGAGATGCAGAGAGAGTTATTTAGCTGCACTATAAACCGAAAAAAGACGAACAGTCACAAAAGCTATACTTCGTTGTAAATTCGGAATGTCTTCGCACAATAAATGAGTAAAATAATGTTACACTCTTTCAATACAAAATCCTTTCATACATAACAGTTATTACTAGCGCAGTAAAGAGAGTACCATTTCAAAACGATCTCGCCATTGTCTTGAAAAATTTTGAAAATAATCGTTTTTCTTTGTATCTTTGAGATACCTTGAAGTGGTGACCCTCTCAAACAGTAAACTACCTACACACCACTGTCGGCAGTTACGAGCACGACGACGGTACGGCGGTGCTGTAGCAGAGGAAAATTGAGCACACGAAGCGAAGTAGGCAAGCAATTGAACGAGCGAACGAACGAAAATTGACAGCAATGGCAGCGGCGAAAGCAGCAAACAGAGCGACTGACTGCCAAAGTGTATATACCAACACGAGGTGTGTAGCGTTGTGCATTGTTGCGTCTGTGTTTGTGTGTCGGGCATGGAATCGACCGTCGTACGGCTGTTGTTGCTATTGTTATATTTTGCTGTCATTCTCTAGCGCTTCGTGCATACAATGAGTTTGAGTGTGTGTGTGTATGTGAATGTACACTTTTTCATTCCTCCATTCACCACGTTCGTGCCCGTACTTCGAACGTACTTCAATGTATAGAAGCACACTCACACACAAATATACATATTTAACAATACTGAGGAAGTATATACACACACAAAAATATAAATGCGAATGCATACATACAGCAACAACAATACACATACATATCTACAGAAATATGTGCGGACAAACGTCGCTGGTATTTAGGTACGTGTGGCGCATATATACAAACACATCTATATACATAAGATACATTCAAACTAACACATGTGCACATTTGTATCTACCAAATACCCATCCAACTCAACGCGACTCATTTCAGCGCTCTACTCCGCTCCGCCGCGCTGCGCCCTAAAACTGCTGGTTGTGCTGTGTACTGCTGTGGCGGGCGAGAGCAAGATAGCGCTAAATAAAATAATAATAATATTGCCAGTTGGGTTTTTATACGAAAAAAAACAGCAACAAAACGAAAAATACATTTTATGCTTTGTGGATGTTTTTCCCTCAACACCAGCGACTTGAAACGAACTTTGTGCATGCTGAATTTCTAGCTAGTGTTGGCTGGCTGGCCGTACTTTTGCTAAATGTTAGCGCGCTGCAGAAGTAGAAAAGCAAAAATAATAATTTAACAGCATATCAGCCAACCAGCCATCTACAATACTAGCGCTCGCTAGCAAGCAAGTTGGTGCTGGAAGACCTCATTTACGCACACATGCAACGCGCTTATACCGTGCTTGCGGAGTCCAACTCACACACACATACTTTTTCGAAGGCTCCGCGAAACGGATATGCCACACACATGCGCACAGTTCTACATGCATGCCTGTGTGGGCATAGTCGTAAAGCTTCTGCACGGATATGCGTCAAAAAGCCGCCGCGCAACCGATCGATAAGTTTATGGCCTGCGACAGGATCTGCCGTCAGATGAGTTTCGTGTGCCGGCATGGCAGGTTGGGCGTTTCAAAAATGTTCAAATATAGGCGGTTTCAAATATTTATTTAAATTTTAAAATAATACATTAGCGCTTCTCGGTTATATTTAATACTGAAATCAACGTTTATTTGTTGATTCGAAAAACTGAAATTCGTTCGTTTAGAATATATTTTTATAAAAGTATATTTAATAATTTATTGAACATTATATATGTATGTATGTAAATGACGTTGAACCGTTTAGCCGGTTATAGCCGAATCGATGAGAGCGCGCCACTCATCTCTTTCCTTCGCAGTTCGGCGCCAGTTGGAGATTCCAAGTGTAACCAGGTCGCTCTCCACCTGGTCCCTCCAACGAAGTGGAGGCCTTCCCCTTCCTCGGCTTCCTCCGGCGGGTACTGCATCGAACACTTTCAGAGCTGGAGTGTTTTCGTCCATTCGGACAACATGACCTAGCCAGCGAAACCGCTGTCTCTTTATTCGCTGAACTATGTCAATGTCGTCGTATAACTCGTACAGCTCATCGTTCCATCGTCTGCGGTATTCGCCGTTGCCAATGTTCTGAGGACCATAAATCTTGCGCAAAATTTTCCTCTCGAAAACTCCTAGTGTCGTCTCATCTGATGTTGACATCGTCCAATCTTCTGCACCATAAAGCAGGACGGGAATGATAAGCGACTTGTAGAGCTTGATATTGGTTCGTCGAGAGAGGACTTTACTGTTCAATTGCCTACTCAGTCCAAAGTAGCACCTGTTGGCAAGAGTTATTCTGCGCTGGATTTCGAGGCTGACATTGTTGGTGTTGTTGATACTGGCTCCCAGGTATACGAAATTATCTACGACTTCAAAGTTATGACTATCAACAGTGACGTGGGAGCCAAGACGCGAATGCGCCGACTGTTTGCTTGATGACAGGGGATATTTCGTCTTGTCCTCATTCACCTCCAGACCCATTCGCTTCGCCTCCTTATCCATGCGGGAAAAAGCAGAACAAACAGCGCGGCTGTTGCTTCCGATGATATCAATATCATCGGCGTACGCCAGCAGCTGCACACTCTTATAGAAGATTGTACCTTCTCTATTTAGCTCTGCAGCTCGTATAATTTTTTCCATTATCAAGTTAAAGAAGTCACACCTTCATACCTTGCTCATTTTTTTGCTTACTACATGATGACTCTATTCTAAAAAATTTCTGAATTGATCTAAAGCTATCTTAAACACCTTGCGACTTTCCAAATATTTTAGAGCAAACATTAATGACCAGTAAGATAAATCCCTCGAAAATAGCTCTTTTGTAGCATTTATAGTACAGTTGAACTTTATTAACTTGAAACAGCATAATCCACAAAAAAATTTCGAGTTATAGAGGCTTCAAATTATGGAAGTTCAACTGTACTTCCATCTGTATTTGATGCAGATTACTTACGAAAAAGTAAACGATGTCTTTGCTCTTGAGACCTCAAGTAATCTTGATTACTCAATTTTTTGTATACACGAAAAGTGTTCTCCGAAATTTTCTTGTTTTTTTGTTAAATATTTTTTTTAATATTTTTAAATTTTCATTTCGTAAATAAGATTGTTATTTAATATATTCACTATTTTGATATGTGCTATTAGTGCACCATATAGCAGAATCGATAATAGCCATTTTTCTCTATTCCTCGCAATTCCGCGCCAGTTGGAAATCCCGCGCCAGCTGATACCAGATTGCTCTTCATCCGATCTTTCCAATTTGACGAATATTTATATGTATATACATACGTACTTAGCGTAGCCCAATCCACCAGGGCGCACCAATCATTCCTCTTTCTTGCTATTTGGCACCAACTGGAAATATTATAAATCTTTCGAAAAACCTTTCTCTCGAAAACTCCCAATATTATTTCATCGGATGTTGACATCGTCCACGCTTCTGTTCGTAAGAGTGATGATCCAGCATTGGATTTCGAGGCTGACATTGTGTCTGTTGTTGATGCTGGTTTAGCGCATATAGATATTAATAGTATAAAACGTTGGATTCTAGGAAGATAGAAAAAATCTCTATTTATTTTCAGAAATGTCGTCTTCTTTGAAAATCATTTTATTATAAAAATAGATACAACTTTTCCACTTCCAGTCAGTGGCAGTACTTCCACTTTTGAAAAGTCATCTATACTTCATCACGCCAATCAAATATAAATAACCAAAACCTGAATTTATATCTGGCCGAGAATTTTAAGCCCAGAAAAATTTGTCTAGACTAGAGTCCAACACCGGCCTACAATTCTAGGAATATGTTGACCATTGGTAAAATAAAAATTTAGTCTAAATTGTGTTTAATTTTTATTTTGCTAATGAAATTTAGAGCCCGACTCCGAGGGGTCTCACTAAATTGTGTGGATTAATACTTGATATTTACAGTCGTTGAGATATTTTAGTTTTTAACTAAAGCTTTCAAATCGAGTTAAATTGAAAGTGCAGATTTATTTTTCGGACCTGAGAAAGTGATATATGGCTTACAAATATTTTGAAAAAAATGTTAAATATATTTTGTTTGAACTCATTCTGTTACTTTGAACCCAGTCAGCCATATTAGCGACCAAACAATTTCTGCACTCGTGAGTATAGTACAGTTAATATTAAATCGATTGAATCTGGGACAAAGTATTTACGAGCACATCAGAGGTTTGGGTAGCTGGGTATATACTGCTATTTGTGCGCCACCTCTATGCGCTTATGAATATAAGGACCAGCATTCATGCTCCTGAACAGTGGGCTGGTTATTCGCAAAACTTTTTTCCTCAGTCGATCGATCTGTTGGTTGCATTTAAGTGTCTATTTTATACACACTTTGTGCGCTCGCACCACTGTACACATCCTGACGGCTTGTGAAACGACGCTTTCATCGTATCGAGTCTGTGAAGGCTAAACCGAGTGTGTTACAACGCCGAATGGCAGTCGACGAATAGCAACGCTGAGCGAAGGCTTTTTTGCCGCTTACTGCCTTGTGCCACATTACCAATTCCGTTGAGTGGGCAAATGTGGCAGGAAAGTAAGAATACACCAGGCATATATTAACGAAGTAAAACAACAGAAGTTGCGGCAGAGTGGTCGAGCGGCATTAAGTTATGAGTGTGCAGGGTTGCCAGATGTATGCAACGTACATTTACCGTTATTTGAAATTTCCAACAACGAGCGTTGCCAGATTGTCCGCACTCATATATTAAGTAAATTGTGAATTCTTAGCTTTGCTTTTGCTGCTACGACAAGGTTGGTAACTATAGGGTGATTTTTTAAGAGCTTGATAACTTTTTAAAAAAAAAAACGCATAAAATTTGCAAAATCTCATCGGTTCTTTATTTGAAACGTTAGATTGGTTCATGACATTTACTTTTTGAAGATAATTTCATTTAAATGTTGACCGCGGCTGCGTCTTAGGTGGTCCATTCGGAAAGTCCAATTTTGGGCAACTTTTTCGAGCATTTCGGCCGGAATAGCCCGAATTTCTTCGGAAATGTTGTCTTCCAAAGCTGGAATAGTTGCTGGCTTATTTCTGTAGACTTTAGACTTGACGTAGCCCCACAAAAAATAGTCTAAAGGCGTTAAATCGCATGATCTTGGTGGCCAACTTACGGGTCCATTTCTTGAGATGAATTGTTCTCCGAAGTTTTCCCTCAAAATGGCCATAGAATCGCGAGCTGTGTGGCATGTAGCGCCATCTTGTTGAAACCACATGTCAACCAAGTTCAGTTCTTCCATTTTTGGCAACAAAAAGTTTGTTAGCATCGAACGATAGCGATCGCCATTCACCGTAACGTTGCGTCCAACAGCATCTTTGAAAAAATACGGTCCAATGATTCCACCAGCGTACAAACCACACCAAACAGTGCATTTTTCGGGATGCATGGGCAGTTCTTGAACGGCTTCTGGTTGCTCTTCACCCCAAATGCGGCAATTTTGCTTATTTACGTAGCCATTCAACCAGAAATGAGCCTCATCGCTGAACAAAATTTGTCGATAAAAAATTTTCGAACCGAACACTGATTTTGGTAATAAAATTCAATGATTTGCAAGCGTTGCTCGTTAGTAAGTCTATTCATGATGAAATGTCAAAGCATACTGAGCATCTTTCTCTTTGACACCATGTCTGAAATCCCACGTGATCTGTCAAATACTAATGCATGAAAATCCTAACCTCAAAAAAATCACCCGTTAGAATAAAGTCAAACATGAGGAAAACGTATTTCGTGCGAGCACAGCACAGCAACGACGTAAATAACTAAATTAAAATGCATAAGTGTGCGTACGTTCACATATCTATCTCGGTGTGCATTCGTGTGTGGGTGACTATGGTCGGCGGTGGTGAGTGCATGGATGGTGCTGGGTCCGGTTTGAATGTGCTTATGTATGTTTTGTTGCGTTTCGACACGAACACCATTCGTCGGCAGTTCGTTCGTTTTGTGAAATCGTTTTTTGTTGGTGGTTGTTTCACTGCTGGACAGCGACCGACGAAATATGCTCGTACAAGCGAAAAGGAAAACTCGAAACCCAAGTCAGCAGTGTTAGCAGTACGAGTGAATAAGTATATATAAACTGATATTTTGTACACATACACACACACTGCCACATAATACGCTTTATGTATCAATATGTATACTTGTATGTATTTTGTGGGGTTGTTTGCCGTTGCCGTCAGTTCTACACAACGTAAATTTGCCTGCTTCGTTACGGCGTATTTGTTCATTTTACAGCGCACTTTGGTAATCGAGTGCATATGTACTCACAAATTCATAGATTTTTAAAAAAGAAATTTCCATTTTGAGTTTTACTTTATGTGGCAGCACTGATCCCGCATTGACAGTTCAATGCAATTGTCAAAAAATTCTGTGTCCTTCAAGCCGATTAACTGTGGGTGTGTGGTGGCTGTGCGGTTAATATATGTTTGTTGGAGTGTGTTGTGTGTGGGTGCACCTGTATTGATGGCATGATGAAATTTAGAAATAGTTCGTTACTGCTGTTGCGATTCAAAGTTAGCGGTAATTTCATCTGAAAATTAAAAACTTACCTTTTAGTTGAGGGGGAAATTTCAAAAAATATTAAAATAGATACAACATTTGAGTTTTGTAGAGTTCAACCATGTACTTTTTAATCGAAAATACTTCGAAATAATTGAATAGAACGAGATATTTGGAAACTTAATGTTGTTGAAAGTTTAAAACAGTAATAAATATAGAGGAAAACGAACCTACATATATAAATATTGAAAATATGTATGTATGTATGTATGCATTATACATTATATAAGTAGGTATAATTTTTTCCATTAAAGAATATTATTAAATATTTTTATTAAAAAATCTCAATATTATCTATGTAATAATAACTAATTCATAAAAATAATTTAAAATTAGGTTTTAAAAAAGCTACCCGGAATTATCGAATGCAAAAAAAGTTGTTTAAGAAGTTTTCTCAATTTAAGTTTTTATGTAATAAAAAATGTTTATTTTTAAATATCATATTCCAAAGCAGAAATGGTTCGTTAGGCTATTTAAACAATTTGGTTATTTAAACTTTTGATGCAATAAATTATCAGCATCAAAGATTTCTAAAATATTTCGCATTGGAAGCCAATATTGAATTAATTTTAGTATTTTTTTATTTAAAATTTCAAATAGGTCGCAAAACCTTCTCAGATGTATCTCCAAGAAATCCGTTTAGTTAATTTGATAAATTTTTAAGTGGTTGGCAACACTATTTATATGTGACCTGGTCTACGAAAAGGAAGCTAACGTGCGAACAAAGTTATGACTTTTTGGATTCTATCACGTGAAAAAGCATCTCATCTTCCATCCGAATCAAATAAAAAGTGAAAATTTATTTTTTGTCACCTAAGCCCCCTTTCCGTAGACCAGGTCACATATATAGATTTAATGCCAATATCAATTAATAATTATATTTGTTTGATAAATTTAATTGTATAGCATTTCTAACAGGTGGAAAAAATTTAATCAAATCGATTAAATAATCTTACAAAAGATTTAACTGTAAGGCTTCATAACAGATTTAGGTGTAATGTTTATATTTAATTTTTTCTTGTAAAATATTTTCAGTTGAAATTTTTCTTAAATTTTTTTCTTCTTTGATCCTTATAATATGGCTGCTGTACTTATATGTATTTGATCAATTAATCTCTCAATCAAAAAAACGTAAATCGGTCCTAGGTGGTGCTTGATATACTGCGATTCTGGTAGAATTGAGATTGGCACATACATATGTATGTATGTACATAATTTCGTTGCAGTCGATCAATATCTAGATAGTGGTGATTCTTCAAAAATTATTAAATAAAATAATAGAAAACACAAATAGTAAAACAAAAATTAGTATTAGAAAATATTAAATACCTGAATAAATATTCATGGGGCTATATCAGG
Organism: Zeugodacus tau; assembly: GCA_031772095.1. Lineage (NCBI taxonomy): Eukaryota > Metazoa > Arthropoda > Insecta > Diptera > Tephritidae > Zeugodacus > Zeugodacus tau. The sequence continues at coordinate 26,584,672 of CM062649.1, read as the reverse complement.
CCAGTGCAAGCACACAAACGATTAATTCAGTTTATAATAATAAAGATATGTATATAAAAATGGGTGCATTTAGTACATTTAGATCATCAAATAAAAAACGGGAAACCAGATATGAAATTATAGTAGTAATTTAATAAAAATAGTATCGTTAATATTTATATTAAATTATTTATTAAAAACTAAAATACCAATTAAAACGAATTAAAAAAAAATATAGTAAAAGTTACAATTAATTTATAAATAAAAGAATTTAAACTGAAACAGAAATACGTTAAATGAACTACCCTAATATAAAATAATATTAACAAATTAATTATGATAAAAATCTATTGGTATACTATATAAAATATATTATATAAAACTAAAACAGAAAATACTAAATGAGAAAATTCAAAACTTCAATTAATTAAAAACAAAAAACAAGAAAATTACAAAATTCAAAAAATTAATTAACGATAAAAATAGGTTAAAAATACACTGGAACTTCTCTAACTCGAATCACTATAATCCACAAAAAAACTTCGAGTTAGAGAGACTTCGAGTTATAGAATTTTTATTAAAACACACCATTTTTAGAAAGCCTGTAAAATATAGATTTACCCACTGTTTTAGTTATTTACTTCGCAAAAAGTTTTATTTAAATACATTAAAACATACATATATTCTGTAGTTTTATTTGTTGCACTTTGCTATTGTCTGGCTCTCGACGTCTGTACGAGGGCTGCTATATATATTTCTGGCCTATTCTCCATCAAGATTTATACACTACTACATACACGAAGCACTTTTTTTGAGCGATTGTCAAATTGTGCGGGATCCAACGAGAACAAACGTTTTTTACGGCCAGGTGTTCATGCAATATCGAATGTATGCTGGTGGGAGAAATGCATAGGCATGCCTCTATCTGAAGGTATGTTACATGACGGTCTTGCATTATCAGTTCACGTACGGCATCGATGTTTTCTGGCATAACGGCTGTTTTTGGACGACCTTCACGGAATTCGTCTTTGAGCGACCGTCGGCCACGATTGAATTCGTTGTTCCAGTTTTTCACAGTGCTATAGGATGGTGCTTCATAGCCATACAAAGATTTTAGTTCATCGATGCACTCTTCTCGCGATAATCCACGTCGAAAGTTGTGAAAAATGATCGCACGAAAATGTTCACGAGTTAATTCCATTTTTTGGACGAGATGAATTTTGTAATTCCCTGTAAAAAAAACAATTCACGATTAAATGACAAAACGTTCTGAGTCAGATTGCACCTGGCAACACTTAGTGTTGCCTAGGCCAGAAATATATATAGCAGCCCTCATATCCCTTGCCTTTGTTACACGATTTATGAAATCTATAAGTGTAATATCATATTTTTTGTTCGCCTCTATACGAATATATGGACTCCTTTAAAACTGTTCCTTGATAGTAAAATTTTAAATTTTGTATTATGGCCTGGTCGAAAAGTTCGATTTATGGAAGGAAATTTGTACGAAATTTGATTATTATTGTCAATTTAAAAGTTCGAGTTATGGAAAACTTCGAGTTATAGAAGTTTGAGTTATGGGAGCAAATTTGTATGAAATTTGATATCTAACCGTTTGACTTACGGAAGTTCCACTGATTTAATGTATCCATAACTCTCTTTGCAACATGTTGCGAGAGTATAAAAATTAAGTAAATTAAAACAAAACCAAATAAAATTACTAAATAAACTAATATTAATAATAAATTTTTTAATAATAATAAACATAAAATGATTAAAGTAAAAAATAATAATACATTAAGTATTTGAATTAAATTAATTAAAATTAATTAAATTAAATAGAAAAACTAGAAAATAAAATGTCTTCAAATAAGAATTAAATAAAGTATAATAATGTAAAAACACAAATAGCTAATGATTAACATAAATAATCTTTTTTTTTTGAAGATTTTCAATAAGGCACTGAGTACAATTTAGTGTTTTCGTAAATATTTGTAATAAGCAGAGAGGGTTAACAATCAGGAATTTAATTAAAGTGTGAAGTTTTAGCATAATCCATTCTATTTGGGCTATGATCGATTGTACTCTTGTAAAATGTGTCTGGAAGTAACAACAAAATTTTCCAGCTGAATTCAGTAATATGGAATACTCGGATAGATCATTAAAATGATTTAAACTCTTGCAATTTGGTGAAAGTTTATGTGTGATCTGGGAGAAGTATTTATTTTTAAGTTTCAAATACTATATTTCGAATAGAATATTAGTTATGGACGTATTTATGTTTTAGCGTTACTTCTGCTAAGGTATTTGTTTTATGCCCGATAAATCGTTCTGTAGGGAGTTAAGTTTATCACAACAGTTCTAAGGAGTTGTTACTAGAGAAAAACCCAGAGTTTTTATATTGCGGTTCCAGAGTGAATTTTTTGAAATAGATATCTTTCGTTTTTTTCCTATTAGAATGTGTCGATTCTCAATAACGATAACCACACAACTTTACATTTACGAGAATTAAATACTTTTCGAAGTATATACTGAACTTTATATAACTCAACTTCGTGAAAAAATCGCCAGTTTCTCGCAAAATGTGAATATTTGAAACGTAACTGTCATTAATCGATAACAATTTCAATTGCTTAGTCAATTTGATTTGAATTTCTTGTACACCTGTACGACGCAATGTTGCCAGATGGCATGGAAATCACCACAATATGCCACCGATGATGGCGGCTTGCGAACAACCCACTATTGGCTCGAACGCCGCGACCGTGGTGAGTGGAATTCTTTATATCACCGTTGCTGCGCTGCAATTCGCGCACACCAAACAGCAATGTCCTTGATGGATTTTTACTGCCACTTTGCTTTTGCTAGTAATGTGCAGCCAGCCAGCCGACCAAGTTGCATTGCTGTTGGTGCATTCGCTATTTGCTGCCATTGTTTGCTGTCATTGTGCTAGGAAAAAATGAACGCGAATGCTTGGCTGCATGGTTGCATGGTTGATGAGAGAAATGCCAAATGTAAAATACCAACAACAAGTTACATACATGCATATGAGCGCCTATAAATGTGTGTGTGTGACGGGCAAAAGTTTACAATTGCATAGTCGTTGCAATCGTGAGATTAAGCTGTGGCCGCCACTCGAACGATAAGCGAATAACGCTGCATTGGTGCAAAACGCAAACAACCACGACACCACGACGACGATGAACGACCCGAGCCCATTCGGTTGGGTTATTTGGCGCTGCCTGCCCCGGCTGGCTGGCTGCCTGACTGGCTGCTTCGCATTGCAGTAAAGCCATAGCCGCCGTTGTCGTTGCTATTACGGTCGTCGCTTAAAATGCGCGCGACCGAACTGCAGTGTCGCAACAACGAACCGAGCAAATAATGAAAATATAAGAGAAAAACAGCAAATCGTCGAACAACTTGTCCGTCAGTCAGTGCGCCCGTCTATCCGTAAGTCCGTCAGTTGGCGTGCTGGTGGCACAACTCGGTCGCGAGCATTGCTTTGCTCATAGTCTGTCCACTGCGCTGGGCTGGGGCGCGTATGGCCAGTCAGTCTGTCGGTGCGAGCATTAAAGGGCACAACGACGAAGCGAGGCCACGCGAGGCATTCACTTGCTCGCAGTGTGGACCTGAAAAGCTTTTGCTGTGTTGCCGTTTCGCCAGCCTGTCAGTTGTGAATTTTTTCTACGCTCGTTCCATTGTTGGCTTTCTGTATGGGTATATTCGTATGCTCTAATGTATTTGTATTTATTTAGTAACAAAAAATCTTCAGTTCGTCGGCTGCGCAATCTGGCAGCACCGACAGTTGAGTACATTTGTACGAGGGGCATAGTGGTTTCTCTTTACACTATTGCATACAAATGTACGGTGAAAGTTACCAGATAGTTTTTAATTATTAAAATTGTCTGGTTTGTTAGGTCTCATACCCCCACGAAAATTGTGGTACAGGGTATTACAACTGAGTTCAGCTAACGGTAGTTGGTAGAGACTGTAGGGTTGTATGAATAGTATATCCACCAACAAGTTTCTATATTTCAGAAATTTTGTTTTAAGTAACATGGGAGGGGCCGTCACAGGGCAAAGAGATTTCACCTTCTTGGTGAGGTGAAATTTTCAATCGGCAGAACGCTAGATACCTTTGTGAATTTGTTAAATAAAGCTTGGGTTTTTCATATAGCTTATCATTGGCCTAACGATGTATCATTCCAGACATACTCGCGACCTTCCTTCTAAAACAGCTTTTGATTTAAGGGACTATCAATATGGTTTGCTTGTCGACTCTACTTTTTCCACTGGCTGGCTGGTTTCGGACCGCTCCGTTAATTCAGCATCCAACTTTAGACTAAGAAAGAGCTCTGAAAAACTTGATCTCCAATTTGAATTTGTTCCCAACAATTTTGTTTCATCGAACCAAAATGGCTCCACTTACAATAGAGACTTAAAGCTATAGAGGTTAGACATAACGGGTGATTTTTTTGAGGTTAGGATTTTCATGCATTAGTATTTGACAGATCACGTGGGATTTCAGACATGGTGTCAAAGAGAAAGATGCTCAGTATGCTTTGACATTTCATCATGAATAGACTTACTAACGAGCAACGCTTGCAAATCATTGAATTTTATTACCAAAATCAGTGTTCGGTTCGAAAATTTTTTATCGACAAATTTTGTTCAGCGATGAGGCTCATTTCTGGTTGAATGGCTACGTAAATAAGCAAAATTGCCGCATTTGGGGTGAAGAGCAACCAGAAGCCGTTCAAGAACTGCCCATGCATCCCGAAAAATGCACTGTTTGGTGTGGTTTGTACGCTGGTGGAATCATTGGACCGTATTTTTTCAAAGATGCTGTTGGACGCAACGTTACGGTGAATGGCGATCGCTATCGTTCGATGCTAACAAACTTTTTGTTGCCAAAAATGGAAGAACTGAACTTGGTTGACATGTGGTTTCAACAAGATGGCGCTACATGCCACACAGCTCGCGATTCTATGGCCATTTTGAGGGAAAACTTCGGAGAACAATTCATCTCAAGAAATGGACCCGTAAGTTGGCCACCAAGATCATGCGATTTAACGCCTTTAGACTATTTTTTGTGGGGCTACGTCAAGTCTAAAGTCTACAGAAATAAGCCAGCAACTATTCCAGCTTTGGAAGACAACATTTCCGAAGAAATTCGGGCTATTCCGGCCGAAATGCTCGAAAAAGTTGCCCAAAATTGGACTTTCCGAATGGACCACCTAAGACGCAGCCGCGGTCAACATTTAAATGAAATTATCTTCAAAAAGTAAATGTCATGAACCAATCTAACGTTTCAAATAAAGAACCGATGAGATTTTGCAAATTTTATGCGTTTTTTTTTTTTTTTAAAAAGTTATCAAGCTCTTAAAAAATCACCCTTTACAAAACCTCCAAATCCAGATACTTTGAGATGTATTATTCACACGGATTTGATTCTTACGTTTTTTGATTAGATCTACTAGCATCATCATCTGAGAGTCGCGAATATACAAGTTTCTTATAAATTCTTGAAGTTTGTCTGATTTGTTGAAGTTAAGAGTTGGGCGTGGGTAGCTATGAGAATTGAGGTTTTCGTATGGGAACTCTGAGTAGATTATGCATTAGTCGCTGGGTTAATCGTTTCGAATTTCCTTAATCTGATGGAAGTTCCGTATTTCCAGTTGTGGATATGTCGTAAATCCAGATTACGTAGCTATCCAGTATTAAGTCGAGACTAGCATATTTTGAATGTGGCTCGCAAGGTAAAAAGTTGACCTTGATCTCGCCCGATTGGTACAGGTTATGGCAGTGACCTATGCACAATCGAGTCTAACGGTATTATGGACAATGTTTTTTGCACCAATGTATTGGGACCTCGGTTGAAGTTCGTATAGGGGTCGGAACCGTATCAACATAAAGTAAGTTAACTGGGTTATTGTAGCACCTCTCCACGTAGGAATTGTCGTTATTGCGCTCACTTTTGGATCGCGACATGTCTACCATGTACTCCGGGGGTTTATGTCATATTTATTCTTGATTGCTCATTTAATGAGAACGCTGATAAAGCTGTGATGAGTGGCTCGAAATATGCCGCTTACGAGTGTTTTCCGTGAATCGGAATATTTATTTACCCGGAATAGGTTGTACATACCCATACATACATATGTGAGTCGCTACACTTCGGACACTGTGCCATTCCCCACTCAATTGTTTGTTGGATCACATGAGCGCCACAAAATATTTCTGTTGTTGCTGTATTGTGTAACCACCTCACGCCGGCGCTCTGCTCTCGCCCACCGGCTAGGTATGTTCAATAACAGTGAACGAACGAACGACCGAACCAGCCAACGAGCGAACAAACGACGAATCCGCGCTGTCGTTCCATCATTCCAATTGTGTGCCGCCATTCGTGTAGCTTATTTTTTCGTACATACATATATTTTTCATTTGGTTGAGTATAAAAGTTTTATAAGCAGCAGCATTTGAACAACGAATACGATAATAATAAAGACAACATATAGACAAGTTTTGATATTACGTAGTTCGTTCGCACAGTTCGCTTATGCATACGGGTATATCGTTCGATATTTTTCGCTGTTCGTTGTTGTCGTTTCAAGCGCGTTGGCATTCGCCGTCACAAACGGTGCCGAGACGTTTCCATTGCTGCTGTTGTTTTCGAATTTTGTTGTCTTTGCGCGTTTGCACTGTGACTGCTTGTTGTTGTACTGTTATTGTACTCACACATGATCATATCAATTGTTGTGGTTGTTGCTGTTATTGTTGTACGGTATGTTGTATATCGGTATCTGTGGCTGGGTCCGTATGTCGTCGTGTTTGGCTAAAATAAAATTATTGCCAACTGCTGGTGCCTTTGGCTACGATTGACGTTGCTGTTGTGTTGGCTCGGTGGCTCGCTGGTCGCTGATTCGGTTGGTTGTTGCCATTTGTTGTTCGTTCGTTGTTCGTTCGTTGTGCGCCCGTGCTGCCGACTGCCGACCGCCACACAGTTGTTGGCTGTTGGTTGCTATGAAATTGTAGTGTTTTTAGTTGGCTAACTTGTACCTGGCGACTCATAGCAGTAGTCGCGCCAGTCGGGCAGCCAGCCACTCAGCCCAACATTGCTCGTTTGGCATTTGGTTGGCGTTTGCGTTTTCTGTTTCCCAAGCGCACAAGTGAGCTCTTCTGTGGCCGCTTTGCAGTGTCGTGCTTTCATTTGCCATTCGCTGCTATAGTTGTTGTTATTTTTATTTTTTGTTGATTACTATTGTTTTTTTTTCTTTTAGTTTTCTCATTGTTGACTGTTGCTGTTTTGTTATTATTGTTGTAGTTGTTGATGATGATGACACAGCGCCTCATAGCGCTCATTTTGCCTTGAAACATTTTTTTTCTCGGCACTGTGATTCGTACACACCGAATAGCGAATAAAATGAATGTACGAAGTGGAGGGAAAAAACTACGAAAAAATAGCAAAAAGCTAAAAAATATTTATTTTATTTTTACTTTATAAAATGCGCCCATTCCAAACGACAACACAGGGTTGCTGTGACAATGACAATTATCGTTACTGCGTTGCTGCGTTTGTTTACAGTTTGAAATTATTGAATCTGCTACATATGTCATCCCTGTGTTAACGGTCTATTAAAACAGTTCAACAGTGTTTGGATAATAAATTATTCAAAAGAAGGAAGGAAGGAAGTAAAATTCGTTGAGGGGTGTTGAGTTGGTCGCTAACGGTGTACCACTGCCAGTGATAAGTCGTTACAGGGTTGCCAACGTGCTTGCGTTGAACTGGAACCACTCAAATAATGATAATGTATCATTTAGATTATTTGAGTGCTTCCAGTTTATATAGAAAATTATTCATGTGATAATTACCGCTGACAGAGTATCGACGTTGAACTAAAATCGTTGTCAAATTCACCTAGATTAGACACTCACTGATCCATACTTCTTAGAAATCGGTGTACTTACCTTCTGTTTTATTAATAGTAGTTCTGGCTTTTCATTTCCTGACTAATACTTTCCTATCGACCTTGTCTGGAAACTGATTACGCAGAATGTTTTTAGTACTATTTTCTTGTCTTTGTTTTGTGTGCTTTTTCAACAAAATTTTTGGACACTTTTTTTCTCCAAACTTTCTTTCCTTTAGCCATACACTTTCTAAAGAGGTTTATTTCGAGTTATTTGTTGGGGAACTCACCAAAAATAAAGGAACTACTTTTTTAAACCGTAAAGGCTTCATTATTATTGGATATATTTATTTATATGTCGGAGTAAACAGTTCGAGTGTCAGAATAAAAAATCCTTAATGTCATTGCTCAAAAAAACGCGGTCATAAGTTTTGCCATCTATGAACTGATCTATAATATTTTTCATCTGAAGGCTTTTAATCTAGTCGGAAGAGTTTCTCCGAAAGTTTAAGAGAGTTGTTGTTCAATTTTATGAAACTATGAGCAACAACAGCATAAATGTCAGCCTCGAAATCTCACGCAGAATCACTCTTGCCACCAAGGGCTACTTTGGACTGAGTAGGCAATTGAAAACTATAGACGAACAAAGACCCAACTTTATAAGTCGCTCTTTATTCCTTGCTTTATGGTACAGAAGCGTGGACGATGTCGATATTATACAGCGATATTGACACACATAGTTCATATAGATAGCGGCTACGCTGGTTAGGTCATGTTGTCCGAATGGATGAAAACGATCCATCTTTGAAAGTGTTCGATGAAGTACCCGCTGGTGGAAGCAGAATAAGAGGAAGACCTCACCTCCGTTGAAAAGATTAGGTGGAGACCGATCTGTTAACTTCTAACATTTTCTTGAAATTTTATGTTTTCTTCTCCATCACGACTTTTCCGTCGAAACCAACAAGAGTGGCAACGTCTTGCGCTGGCAATATCTTGCACTGCATTGCAGTTGCAACGAAGAATTTCACCTGCCTGACTACACGATTTGCACTACCAATACTAGTTCGCCGTACAGTTGCCGACTCGTTGTTAACCGTTAGTTATCAAAATAGTTAAAGCTTGAAGTATACGTTGACGTAATTGTGCTGCAGTAACTGGTAAAATTGCTTTTGTACACACACACACACATCCGTTGAAGGGAGGCGTGTGCAGCAGAGTAGGATTACTCGGTAATTTTGATGCAAACTGTTTGTTTCTCATAAAAGAAAGTAAAACAAAAACAAAGCAGCATTTTTTTTTGCAAATTAAACTGATGTTGAAGTTGTGTGGACGTTATTGCCGATTATTGTGTGTAACAGGTCTACAATTGTTGCTAATGATGCTGTTAAATGCAATGTGTTTCTTCTTTGTACTAGTTATTACTACGAGTACTTTACGTACGTACGTAACTAGCATTACGTTTCACTGTTTCAAACAGTAGCGACTAAATTCTTTATACTATTTTCGCATGACGTTGTTTGGCTACATATACATTTTCCTCTATACATTGTCTTCAACGTCTTTCGTTATTGACTTCGTCGTCACTTACTTCGACTCGGCATCACCATACCGTTGTGCCGGTGGTTGTCCGAGTTTTTTGTTGTTGCTGCGCAATACTGATTGCCATTGCCACAATTGTACTCATGATGTCATTACTTAAAAGGTTCTTTTTCTGGCACGCATGCTGTTTCGCTTTCGTTTGTCAGCTTCTTCACCCACATAGCGCTGACTACGCGCGCATTTCAAATGAAGAAATTAAATTATTTTAAGTGATTCTTATTGAGTGTCTACACTTTTTGTATTTGAGTGAAATGTATTGCATAATTTTCCAGTGTAAACGCAGCATTACTCACCACCTAAACTATTTACGTAGCGGAATATTAGGATAGATTCTTAAATTCACTTCCGGATGAGATACAGATAGTAGAAATTCACCCGAAACTGTTCTCCTCGGTTTTAGTGCAGCCTTTATTGACATTTTTTTGAGATGAATTTCATAGAATTGCTAAAAGGCAATCAATTCCTCGTCAGGTTAAGAGATCGTGTTTTAAACTGCAATATCATTGGAAGAGAGGAGAATAATCCATTTGTCAACTGGGCTCTTTAAAAACAGAAATTGGTTTGTAAGACGCCAGTTTTAACTTTATATTAGAGTTACCCAAGCATTTCTGCTTTGTTTTCTCTCCGAGCCGTTCGATACCAGACGAGGTTTCAGACAAGGTGACTCACTCTCGTGTGATTTCTTTAACCTGATGCTGGAGAAAATAATACGAGCTGCAGAGCTAAATCGAGAAGGTACAATCTTCTATAAGAGTGTACAGCTACTGGCGTACGCCGATGATATCGATATCATCGGAAACAACACCCGCGCCGTTAGTTCTGCTTTCTCCAGACTGGATAAGGAAGCGAAGCGTATGGGTCTGGTGGTGAACGAGGACAAGACGAAATATCTCCTGTCGTCAAACAAACAGTCAGCGCATTCGCGTCTTGGCTCCCACGTCACTGTTGACAGTCATAACTTTGAAGTTGTAGATAATTTCGTCTACCTGGGAACCAGCATTAACACCAATAACAATGTCAGCCTGGAAATCCAACGCAGAATCACTCTTGCCAACAGGTGCTACTATGGACTAAGTAGGCAATTGAAAAGTAAAGTCCTCTCTCGACGAACAAAAACCAAACTCTACAAGTCTCTCATCATTCCCGTCCTGATGTATGGCGCTGAAGCGTGGACGATGTCAACAACCGATGAGACAACTCTTGGGGTTTTCGAGAGAAAGGTTTTGCCGAAGATTTATGGTCCCTTAAGAATTGGCAACGGCGAATACCGCAGACGATGGAACGATGATCTGTATGTGTTATTCGACATAGACATAGTGCAGCGAATAAAAAAACAGCGGCTACGCTTGCTAGGTCATGTTGTCCGAATGGATGAAAGTGCTCCAGCTCTGAAAGTATTCGATGCAGTACCCGCTGGTGGAAGCAGAGGAAGGGGGAGACCTCCACTCCGATGGAAGGACCAGGTGGAGAGGGACCTGGCTTCGCTTGGAATAACCAATTGGCGCCAAACTGCCAGAAGGAGGGATGCGTGGCGCGCTGTTTTGGACTCGGCTATAACCGCGTAAGCGGTGTCTACGCCAGTCAAGAAGAAGAAGTTGGAACCAATTTCGTTGGAAAATTCTTCAAGTTGGAACATTTTTAATCGAAGCCATATCATCTTTATTCTGGAGACACGGATGTTTTCTACGCGCTTTTGCAAGTACCTACTGTCATCGTATTGGAGAAACATATTGCATATATGGGGTCTATGTGTATCTATATAGATTTGGCTCAGGTATCTATATACAGTGATCCCCGCTTAAGTGCCCCCCGTTTGCTTGGTAAGTACCTCCAGGCACTCAAACGGGATTCATTTAAGTGCCTTTCCCGCTTAAGTGTCCTAAAAATCTAGCAAGAAGAAGTTTTTTTACCAATTAATTTTACCTCTGCAGATTGTATTATTTTTTCCAGCAATATATTTAAGAAGTCGGACGATAGTGAGTCACCCTGTCTGAAGCCTCGTTTGGTATCGAACGGATCGGAGAGGTCCTTCCCGATCCTGACGGAGTTTTTGGTATTGCTCAACGTCACTTTACATAGCCGTATTAGTTCGTAAAGATACCAGACACCGCGGCATAGTGGAAGCTCCTTTTAGTGATATCGAAGGCAGCTTTAAAATCGAATCTATGTGTATCTGGGAAGATTAAAATATGACAAACCTTATCACATATGTGATCAGCATTTTACGGTTCGTTGCATCAAATCTGTGTAAATGTAAAACAGAAATTACAGAATAGGTCTTTGGATATATATTTGAGAAATTAAATTGTACTTCTATGGTTCTGTATTTGTCTGATACAATCAAAATTCAATAAATAAAAAGATTGGACATTCTCCTAATACATTTCATCACTTCTAGACATACATATGCCTTGTAACACTACTCACTTCCATGTAAAAAGGTTAAAATCCTCAAATTCTTTCGGTAGACTGGCTCTAGATGAAGTATTTAAAATTTGTGTTTCTCGAAATTATAATCTTGTTTCTTGATGAGATTCGCTCAACATATGATATATGTATGCATGTATATTCTGTTTTTTACATTCTGTGACGTCTCAAGCCAGAAAGCTAAGTCATACATAAATTTGCAACCTCGGTAAAAAAACGCGTTCATTTTCAACTCGCTAATCTTTGCGATAACACAAAGGTTAATGAACCGATAAGACCGAAATATTGTATATTCATTATTACGCTGAGTCGAAAAGTTGTATTAGATAAAATGAGCGGGTTTCCAGCTTATCTAATGATAATACTTCATTTTAAAATCGAACGACTTGTTGATTGGTTAACTAGCTGAAAAGAAACAATAACAAATCGTATCGAATAAATACAAGAGAGTGTCATTAGAAGCTTAATATTAACGGGTTAACAACGTAGCTCGATGCAGATTTTATTTTGTGTTACTTTGTTACGGATTGGCGCTATAGAGTAACGAAGGAGAGAGTAATTCGCAGCGCAAGCAATTTATGAGCGACGCAATCGTTTTATAATGATTGTTGGTACGAAGGTACACAGCCGCAGCGGTAATAGATGAAAGTTGTTGTTAAAGCGTGGGGAGTCGCAAGTTGCTCTGATACGATTAGTTGCGGCCACCGTCGCTGTTTGGAAATGCCGATGCTTGCGCGCTGATAAGGGTGATTCCCCGATTTTCGGCTGTTAGCATAGCGGCACACTGTTCAGCCAACCATTCGCCATAGCGTAGTGCAACTTTTCAATGTTACTGCTTTGAAGTTAAGTGGCTGTTGTTGTTGTTGTTGGTGTTGCCTTGCTAACAACTGCCTGCATTTGCACGAATTCCGAACGATTTTCTATTTATTTATGCGTTTGCGTCACTTCCACAAGTTGCTCTTATCGTGCGTCTGGGAGGTTTTCGTTGCTCTTATTGCTGTTGTTGTTGTCATTGTTTGTGTCGTTGTTCACATTGTGTCTCATGCACTTTGTGCCGGCGTCTCATGAATGAAATTCCATTGTCTGTGCATACCAAAAAATCAGATAAGTGAACATGTACATATTTTTGTATATGACTGTGTATGTATGCATGCACTGTTAGGTACATGTTAGGCACTTGTTTGCTTGCAACAAATCGTTGTCGAATGCGTACTATAAATACTTGGTGTGAGTCAAAAAGTTTTAAGTGTTCACCGCCAATCTATGAATGAAATTGACCAGCCATACCTACCCGAGCAAGCCATCGAACTCGTCCTGTCGCACGTATCTGTTATAATAACATAATTGGTCACGTAATTGCGTTGCATACTGAAAAACATACGTAGATATGTATAGTGTATATCATATACATATGTATATTGATATATGTTTTATCAATTGAATAGACTCTTCATACTCTTGCAACATGTTGCACAGCCTATAAAATTTGTATTAACTCAACAGTTGATAATCAAGATAGATTCAGTGAGATGAGCTATCGGTATGTGTCTATCGTCAGTCCATTCTTCTAATCGACTAACGGATAAGTTGAGTGAATAATGAGATATGTATCTCCATGATCCAATATCCAGAACAGTCGAGCTGCCTTAATTTGTTTAAGTAGATTCGAAAGATTGGGTCACGCCCAAAAACCGATAACTTTAATTAATTTTGAGTATAAGTCTCTAAAGAAAATTTGACATTTAACTCAGGCGGCGAAGGAAGTTTATGGATTTGAATGTTCTGAAGACTGAACTTGACCCACAAATCGATAATTACATATTTTTTTATATACCACAACGACGTCTATTTCCCTTCGAAGACCATTTTGAGTTCCATCAGTCTATATCACTTTCTCGTAAATTAAGGGAAAATAGGCAAGCCTAAAGCCCTAAAGAAATGCTTTTATTGACAATTTGTTTGGAATTAAGAAGAAATAAATATAATTTTTATTTTTCGGATTTTATTGCATGGAAAATATTTATATTATCAATTTTATAAAAAGTGTCGGCTGTTGAGCTGTTTCAACTGAGCCTCAACGATAAGATATCGATTTAAGTTGTAAAATATAAGATTCTCACCCATTTATCAATTCGCATTTCATTCATTAGCGTTCATATTCCGAATGTGCGGGTCTCATCCATCGAAATGAATCAATATTATTTACTACATAGTAAAAGAGATTGACTCCATAACTTCTCCCAAAATCTACTGATTTTCGTGGGTTCACTTTTGCTATTTTACGATCTATCATCTATCGATGATATACTGTTATACTGTGTAATCGTATATTATAGATATGAAACTTTCAACTCAGCATGGTTTATTCTATGGTCACCAGAAATTTCCCTAATCAAATCAGTGAGGCCATGAGAACCGTTAATACCGCAGACATATATGCATACGCTCAAGTTCAGGTGCATTACCGTTAGTTAATCAGATGTTGCAGTCAGCTGATTCAGTCTCATACAAAGAAATGCAAATAAATTGCGATTTACACACACATACTAAATATAATTTTTGTAATCGCTCACGCTTACCGCCGACTCATACGTAACACGTACATAAGTAAGTGTCTTGTCAGCAGATAGTCTGGAAATATCAACTCTGACAACATGCATACTTATATAAGTACGAATGAATGCATGTACATATGTATGTGCGCTGTGGCGCTTACTCGCCCATTGACAGCCCTTGAAACGAATCAATGACTCGGCTACTTATCACTGATAAGTGCACTAATGCCAACATATGTTGTTGCTGTGATTGTTGTTGCAGCTATTGGTCTTATCAGTGCTTCGCGTGAATTTGTGAGTGTGTTGATATGTATGTATACACTGGCCTGTATTTAAATCACACCTTCAAGGCAAAGCATTCTGAAAATAGATTGGCGATTTTCTATATTCGATGGATACATACATACATAAGTAATACATATGTACAAAAATATAACATCGAATTCTGTATGTTAGACATTAAATTTGTTAGAATTTTTGTTATGCTTTCAAGGATACAAAAATCGCAAAGGGTCTGTATGGAGTGATTGACCTCTTACTGCTATGTGAATTGTGTGTTGTAGTTAAAGTGGGAGTGTTAGAGCTTTTCTAGTTTAGAAGTGAAAATAGTTGAGAAATAATATTTTTTAATAGGATATACCCGTCGAGCTTGGCAAACGCCTCCTCGGTTCACCCAAAGTGGAACGCAAGAGGTTGGCGGAACTACGAGCACTCAAAAAGGTTCACCTTGCCGCTATAGTGGGAGTACTCACTGGACACTGCGAAATAGGCAACCATGCGATGAGGCTAGGAATGCTGCCGGGCACGAACTGTTGTTTAGAGGAAGGCGAGGTGAAAACACCAAGTCATTTTCATTGCTCAGAGTTTGCAAGACTGAGATTAAAACTTCTCGCTAGTTATACCTGTGCGAACCATGCGAACTTGCTGGAATAGACATTAGACGCCTCATAAAATTTGTGATAGACACAAACCGCTGCGGCGATAATTAAGGGTGTTTTTTGTGAGTGTTTTGGCTTCACAATGGACCGGCTCTTTACTTATCCAAGTGGGATCCATCGCGACACCTGTTGTGAGAGTACGCCTTTTAACCAAACCTAACGCGTCGACGTGTTAATAGAATCTTAAGTAAAGTAAAGCAAAACAAGTAAGGAAGGGCTAAGTTCGGGTGTAACCGAACATTTTATACTCTCGTAATTTATTTATTTAACTTTATTTTTATTATATAATACACAATTTGACCCAGATATTCGTCATATATATTGTATAAAGTCCATTGAAAGTTGGAAACCATAATATTAGGTTAGAAGCACCGCGGTCCTCGTGTTTGATATGTGGGGCCTTAAAAACCTATGGTCTGATTTCGGCGATTTTTAGAATGGGGCTGCCACACTATAAACATAGTATTTGTGCAAAGTTCTGCACCGATATCTTCACTAGTGCTTACTTTATATATTGTAATGTAAACGATTCAGATCGTCTTCAAAGTTCTGGTATATAGGAAGTAGGCGTGGTTGTGAAGCGATTTGGCCTATTTTCAAAACATATCATTGGGATGTAAGGAAACTATTACAAACCAAGTTTCATTGAAATCGGTCAAGTAGTTCCTGAGATATGGTTTTTGACCCATAAGTGGGCGACGCCACGCCCATTTTCCATTTTGTCAAAAAATCTGTGTGCAGCTTCCATCTGCCATTTCTAATGTGAAATTTAGTGTTTCTGTCGTTTTTCGTTAGTGAATTAACCCACTTTTAGTAATTTTCAACCTAACCTTTGTATGGGAGGTGGGCGTGGTTATTATCCGATTTCTTTCATTTTTGGACTGTATTAAGAAGTGGCTAAAAGAAACGACTCTAGAAAGTTTGGTTGATCTAGCTTAAGTAGTTTACGATATATGTACAAAAAGCTTAGTAGGGGGCGGGGCCACGCCCACCTCCCCTAAAAAATTACATCCACATATGCCCCTTCCTAGTGCGATCCTTCATACCAAAGTTTATTTCCATAGCTCTATTTATGGCTTAGTTATGGCACTTTATGTGTTTTCGGTTTTCGCCATTTTGTGGGCGTGGCAGTGGTCCGATTTTGCTCATTTTCGAAAGCAACCTTCCTATGGTGCCAAGAAATAAGTGTGTCAAGTTTCATCAAGATATCTTAATTTTTACTCAAGTTACAGTTTGCACAGACGGACGGACGGACAGACAGACATTCGGATTTGAACTCCACTCTTCACCCTGATCACTTTGGTATATATAACCCTATATCTAACTCGTTTAGTTTTGGGTGTTACAAACAACCGTTATGTGAACAAAACTATAATACCCTCTAGCAACTTTGTTGCGAGAGTATAAAAAGGGAACCATTGTAGAGTCGTTTAAACGCTGTACGTGTAAATTTGCAAGTTTCGTCCCATACTGTCAATTTGTTAAATAATAAATAATATAAATTCTATAAATAAATTAATATCTATGTATGTGTATTTTATGTCTTTTTTATACAAGTTATAAATCTGTAACAAATATATTCAACGGTACGATTGTTCAACCCGCCCATTTAGTGAAGATTTTTTACTCAGGCGACATCCCTGTAACTATTGAAACCAGCAAGGAATAACATTGAAGTATATCAGAAAACTAATCTCTCTATTCTGTTCTGGAAAAACTCGGACGTATACCTGAGATAGGGTGAGAGAATTGGTCGATCATCTAGCAGAGAGTCAATATCTTTAATTTTATATGGTATTCCTAATTTTTCAACGCCTTATTTTTAAATGTAAAGCTTTCATGGTTATACCAGGTTGGTTCCATTTTGACACTTTCAGCGCAGTTGGCCGCGGTCGTTCAAATATTTGTTTCGAATAGCTAAATATAAATCAATCTCATGGAACTTGATTATCCTACTCATATTATCCAAGAAAAATATTATTTTTATTACATTCTCTACGTTTCTTCTCAGGGTTGGTCCAAAATCAATTTTACATACATTATTGAAAACTCTTTTTCTCTAATAATATTTTTTTCAAAGTTACATTATTGAAAACTCTTTCTTTCTCTAATATGAATTTTTTTTTCAAAGTCAAGAGTCTTGATTAAACAATTGTTCTACTCATATTATCCAAGAAAAAAAATTGTTTCTTCAAAATTCTCTACGAAGATCAGGTTTGGTCCAAAGTCAGTTATAGAGACATTAAAGAAAATTCACTAAAGCACACAATATGTTAGTTAAGTTAAATATTTTTAATCATTTTTAATTAGTTTTTTATTTAATTTTTTTTTTTTTTTATCTCGAATAAAATTATTTTTTTTTTTACAAAAATTTCAAGCATTTTCAATCATTACATGCTTATAATTTTACGCGCTTGCATCTGTGTATTTATATTTACATACATACATACATACAATTTTATTGATATGCTTTTTCTCATAACCGTATTTTTTCCTATTAGAATCGCTTTGCCTCAGCGTTTTTAGATAAACACGCAAAGCGTCAAACGCCAAATGCGCCGCAACAAACGAACGCGCTCAAGGTAAACGCAAAAGTAAACAAATTCAAAAGTGTGTTGTTTTTCCCCATTCGGTATTATTTATATTTTTATTTTTATTTTCTGGTTTTAATTTTTGCTTACGTGCCGCTAGTATGCATTGAGTAGAGTTATTTTTGTTGGATCTCGAGTAGTGTTGCGCTCACGTAAGATCAACACACCGCAAAGCGATCGGCGTTAACAATGCGAAACGTCAAAACATCAACAAAGCCAAAGCCAAAGGCAAAAGGCAAAGAAATAAACGTATTAAATGCATTTGCATGTATATGTGAAGGTGTGTAGGTGTGTGTGTGCGCGTTGAACCACAACAGTGTTAGAAGTGCAAAATGAGCAATACATACTTATAAAGAAATGTTGAGCAAAACAAAGTGATGCGAAATGAAACGAAATCGAATAAATGGCAGAACAACAATAGAAAGAACAAGTGCGTCGTTAGAAGCAACAACAACAACAGTAGAAAGAAAAAAACAAAGCAAACAAGTTGACCATGATCGAACGATCGAACAGGTAGAAAGCAAATTTGTATGAAATTTGAAATGGACAATCGAATTCGATATTATTTTAGCACACAAGTATGAGGAGTGCATGATTCACAGCGCCAACAACAACAGCATTGCACTGCACTGCATAATTTTACCTGTCATGCTGCAGTCGAGTCATACAAATCTTTTTATTGTTGTTGTTGCGAAGATTAAAAAATTGTACTGCGCTGACGCAGCCTCATTACTCACACACACATACAGACCTGTGAATGTAATCTGAGCAGCGGTAAACACTTCCTTGTTTTGCAGAATTGAATTCTTGGCATACCAGCGCCAAAAGAACATTACTCATTGCAATGCTAGTGTGTTGGCCGAAAATGAGAGAGAGCCAGCGTTGTTACCAAAATTTACAGTAATAACAGACGCTGCGCTGAGTAGCAAAAACAAAAGACACACTGCTTAATGGCAATTGTGTCTCTTTTTACAGCGTTACTTAAACGAAGAATCATGCTCGTTCACTATTTGTCGAGACTTTGCTTGTATGTACGTTTGCATAAGCTACTTGCTTGATATCAGTACAATGATCTTCAATCAGAAATGGAGAAACTCTTCCTTGTCTTCTCACACTCAACTCACACTGCAGAGAAAACTGTACTTGGCAAAATAGTTTCCCTTCTTTTTTGTTTACTCAACATGATTACTTCGCCAGCTGTTAAGTTCGGAGAGAGCTCAACATGCTACAACATATGCAGGATGCTTGATTGAGTAGTTGAAAGAGTAGGACAGTTGAAAAATCTTGGCAACTTGGGAGAAAGAGTGCTCCCTTCTGTTGTGTTGGTTGAGGGATAACGAGCCGATTGTTTACTGAGAGTACAATTTCGTAAGTACAATTTCCACTTGTTACGACAACTACGGAAGGGTAACTATGACGCAATCCAAACCGAAACTAATCAGAACTGATCAGAAACACCGATTATGACAAGGATATGCAATCTCTTTTGTTTTCATCACATCACACGTAGCTCAGTTCTCAGTTTGCCAATATAATTTAAATATAAAAATATATTTAATTTAAGATCAGAGTTCAATTCATTTTAAGATCAAAATCATGTTTCGTTAGTGAGTTTTTTAGTTTGAAGGACATTTGATGGTTCCTCTCTGCATTGGCGTCGTATAAAAGTGAACAACAAGGTTTCTTCTTATTTGCCATTAGAAGAATTTTTGCTGTGGTAACAGCCTATAAAATTAAAAAAAAAATAAAAATTATAAAATATTATTATAAATTGCCGAAATATTATATCGTATATTATTATAATAAATCCCCATGAAGATCAACTTATTCATAGACCCGTCAACATTTTCAGTGTAAATGTTCTTAATAAAGGTTCATTCCGTAGTTGTCCCTGATCTTTGGACTTATTTTCAGGTTTTATTTAAAATGTTCTCTTAGGAAATTGGTTTCGGGTTACTGGAACTCTTAGTGCCACCTCTAGATGACAATGAATCAAAATAATTACTTTTAATTTATCAGAATTAACGTTCAGTTTCATTTATATATATGTTAAAGTCTAGTCGAAGTCCCAGTTTCTATGTTCGAATGAAATTACATATCCAAATTCCAATATTTTTCTTCAAATAATGCCAAGAATAAGACAAGAATTGTGAACTACATTTTGCCCAACGCTTCTAAAATCAATCTAATCTAATCGATCTAAATTAATTTCATAAAGATCGAAGTTTTCAGTTTTTGTTTTCTTCTCTATAAACTTAGACATTAAATATTCATATTTTTTTTCCTAAAATAAGATCACTTATAAAATCTAATGGTAGATATATACATATACATATGTTATATATTTATTTAATGAAATAATTTATTTAAATAATTATACTCTATATAAAAAATATCTTCTCCGAAAGGGTCGCCGATTAATGCTAACGTATATTTCGAAATAAATTTATTACATTCTCGAAAAAAGTCCACAAATTGCTTGATTTTTATCCTCTTAACACCTTAAATATAGCGGAACTAGCGAATATATTTCCGCTCCTGTCGACTAGCATTAAATTTACACGAATAATTTGCAAAAGTAATAGCTACTCGCATAACAGTATCTACTTCACGGCGCACGATCATCTCTTTTAATAACTTACGTTGGTATTAGTTCGTTAATGCGTGTGCTACTTCCGCTTTCGACTCAACATAATTACAATACATACAGACGCACAATCAGAAGACAAAAAGCATTTATGAAGACACTGAATCAAACAGAATGGAGCAATCGTATGTTCATCGTTCAATATACGAAAATATCGTGCGATTGCGATGTCGATTTCGAACGCACACACATACACATTTACATATATATACCTACATATGTGTTTGTATGGGCTTGTTACTTGCACACGCTCCGTCGCTGATCGCGCAATAACGATGCTGATCGCCTTGAACGCCACCAAAATCAAACAACAACAACAAATAATCATGAAATAAAAAATAAATATGTGCCCAGTATCGCCTCCATTCTAGCCGCCGAGTGCTGTTATTGCTTTTGTTGCCACTGTCGACAGACGCTGACAACATAGCGCTGGTATTTGATTTGCGCTGTTAATTTCTTCGACTCCACTCGGCTTCTAAGCATAACTCGCTGAGTGCCGAAATTCAATTCATTTAGTTTTTGAATTGCGAAAACAGAAATTCTGTTGCTCTCACACGGCGCTATACTGCCATACATTGGACAAGCCGGAAAATTGACTGTAAAACATACAGATTTTTATTATTTTACAGCAACAAGGCACTTTCGAAACTACCATGTAATGTGTGTGTGAGTGAGTGTCTAACAGCTGAATGAGTGCAACGTTTTTATGAATTCGTTGTTGGCTCTAACATAGCTAAGAGTAAATTGGTAGATAACACAACAGCAACAGTAAGAAGAACAACAACGATAACAATTACAACAAAAAGATTGAGCTCGGAGGAAAAAATCCTCAATCATCTGTCCTATGCGCCAGAACTAAAATGAAATTCCTTTGACTTAATTAGGTTCCTGCTTGGTCTGAACTACTCATGCATATGGATTTGTGTGTATGTATGTTTATGCATATGCATGCAAGAGCGCAGTTCTAGGTTTGTATTTACATGCATATATACTGACATATGTACATACAGTGGTGGCCAAATCATATGCAACTGGAACGCGATTTTAGAAAAAGTATATATATCTTACGATTAAACTTTGCAGACTGTTGATTGAAAATGAAATTATTTTAATTTGGTGTTTTTACTATTATTTAACGTTTATAAAAACAAATATTTTCATTACTTAAAAAAAATACAGGTACCATTTTGGTTTCACCTCTAAAATTACGTGGACAAAACATATGCAACTTTTTAGAAACAAAGGTAAAAAATATGATTTGCTAATATTTTGTTGCAATTACAATGATTTTTCATCAATTCACGATATTTCCTTGGCATTGAGCCAATTAATTTGTCAAAGATTTTCATCGGAATCGATTTTCAGGCTCCTTGAAGTCTATTAAGAAGTTCAACGCAATTTTCAATGTTAGTCCTTTCTATGCGCCTGTTAATCGGATTTTACAAGTTCTCAATAGGGTTCAGATCTGGAGCCATTCTGTAACATTCACAATATTGGCTTAAAAACAAGATTTGGTATATTTAGACATGTCCTTTGGGTCATTTTCCTATTCGAAGATTCAACACAATGGTATTTCCCGCTCAGAGTTGGACAAGATTATACTTTTAAAAATACATTTGCAGTCGTACTGATTGATAATTCCATAAATTTAATAAAAAAGTCCAAATCCGTTACAAGAAAAGCATTTCCACACCATTACATGGCCTCCACCATACTTAACCATGAAGATCAAATCTCTTATTTATTGTTATCGCACATAAGATATTCCATCACTGCCTATTAAATTAAATTTTGATTTATAGCTGAAAAGAACCGTTTTTCATTTAATAATTGGCCAATTTAAATACTTTTTAGCGAATATCAAACGCTCAACATTGTTTTTTATCGACACCATCGGTTTGTATGAGGGACGACAACGTCTTACTAAAGCTTGTAAGGCCATGTAATTGTGTGGGGCTGCTTTTCTGCTAACGGAGTTGGACTAATATATGAAATTAATGGAATTATGAATTATTATAACTACAAATGTGTTTATAAAGGTGTAAATATGCCCTATTCTGAGCGGGAAATGCCATAGTGTTGAATCTTCGAATAGGAAAATGACCCAAAGGACATGTCTAAATATACCAAATCTTGTTTTTAAGCCAATATTGTGAATGTTACAGAATGGCTCCAGATCTGAACCCTATTGAGAACTTGTAAAATCCGATTAACAGGCGCATAGAAAGGACTAACATTGAAAATTGCGTTGAACTTCTTAATAGACTTCAAGGAGCCTGAAAATCGATTCCGATGAAAATCTTTGACAAATTAATTGGCTCAATGCCAAGGAAATATCGTGAATTGATGAAAAATCATTGTAATTGCAACAAAATATTAGCAAATCATATTTTTTACCTTTGTTTCTAAAAAGTTGCATATGTTTTGTCCACGTAATTTTAGAGGTGAAACCAAAATGGTACCTGTATTTTTTTTAAGTAATGAAAATATTTGTTTTTATAAACGTTAAATAATAGTAAAAACACCAAATTAAAATAATTTCATTTTCAATCAACAGTCTGCAAAGTTTAATCGTAAGATATATATACTTTTTCTAAAATCGCGTTCCAGTTGCATATGATTTGGCCACCACTGTATATAGTCAAATAGATGAGAGAATGAATGTAAAGCATGTATATACATATGTAGATTTATATGTATATATATGTTCATATATTTGTTGAAAAATGCTCCACAACATGTGCATCACAGAGATATATCTACAAATACATATGTGTATGTATGTATTTTATCTATAAATATGTATGTATGTATGTATGTATGAGTAAATACACAGTCGATACTCTGGCTAAACTCCCATACATTTTTCCAAGCACAGAAACAAAAACACATGCATACATTCTATCGAATTTAAGCCACCAACAAGCGCAGCAACAACAATACCCATTAACCAACAACAACATTTTATTTTATATTGTACAAATGTTCGTATATATCTATATGTATATGTATAAGTGTATGTATGTATGCCAGTGTATGTCTGCATGTGTGTGGAAAATATTTTCGAGTTGTGGCTTAATGGATAGCAACGAACAACAAAACTACACTACTCGACGATGGCAAAAAGTTAGTTGCCAGCAGCTACGAACAAATGAACGACACAGCGTAGTTGGCAAAATAACAAAAACTATTTTATTTGTATGTATGTATTGCATATATATTTATGTATATATACATCTACACTGAAGCAATAATAGCTGTTGTTGCTGTTGTATGGTGAAAACCAGTTTTACTGTGCAGTTTGTTGCTTGTGCGCTTCGTTACTCAAGCAATGAGCCCGGTTCAGATGAGCTCAACTGGATTCGAAGTCGATTTGGTTTGCACAGTGGTGTGTTCGTGAGCCTTAACTGTTCTGAAATATATATTTTTTCGTAGTTGAAGTTTTAATACTTTGGAGAGCTGGTTCAGGAAATTAGTTTTACTGTCATGCCTCGTTATTGCAAGAAATTCATGGATATTTGTACAAACCCAATATTTCCATGCAACCATCCTAATGTGTGAAGATTAACTTAATTGAGTTACTTGAGTTACTGATCGCAAACTGTACCCTAATGCTTGAGCAAGAGTACCCCAATACTCAACGTAGTATACGACGATATAAGGCGCAATTGAGACCAATAGAAAACTGGATGATCGAAGAGGATTTAGCCTATAATATTTCGGAAACTGGAAAACCATTCATGCAAACCCAATATTTCCATGCAACCTTCCTAATGTGTGAAGAGTGAATTAACTTAATTGAGTTACTTGAGTTACTGATCGCAAACTGTAGACCAATGCTTGAGCAAGAGTACCCCAATACTCAACGTAGTGTACGACGATATAAGGCGCAATTGAGACCAATAGAAAACTGGGTTATTATATCCAAAAAGGTGACGGAGATGATCCGAGATCTTCCACATGTTGATGTCGAGAAAAAGTATCATTAATCAGAAAGGATGGAACGAGATGAAGTCAGATTGCCAAGAAGTTTGATGAAATATTGAAGTTCGATAAAATACCTACAGATTACCTTCGACTTTTCGAAGATTAATCAACTGCAGCTGATAAGTTCCTGGAGATACTTGAAAAACTGTAGAAACAAGGATGATCGAAGAGGATTTAGCCTATAATATTTCGGAAACTGGAAAACCATTCATACGTCTCCAGCTGGAAAAGGTCGATGAGACTAGTATGCACCTCATCATATTCCAAAATTCCACGAAAAAGTGACAGATTCGGGATAGCACCGAATTTTTTGGAAAGGTTGGAAACTGAAAAGATCCATAGTCCTTTGAATTTAAGGGTTTGATGGGAAGAGTGTTCACCGAAACCAGGTTCTGGCTAATTTATGCTAAATCAGATAGAAAAATCCATCATAGACTACAATTTTGAGAAATCATATTTATACCGCCGAAGTACCATCTAACGTTGATATCCAAGAGAACGATCTTATCTACAATGTAGACTCAAGTCCGTTCATTTATGATTCACTTCTATGGACTATTGCTATAAAAAGTGATCGGTTTTTGCGGTTTTCTCATAAAAGCTTTTCGTTTTAATTCGTAATTAATTTCAATTCATTTGAAAATTCTGTGATTTAAATCTCAGGGATTCGACGGTAACTCCCTCCGAAACGTCCCACCATGCAGCGCACTGAATACTGCCATAGTTGGAATCAAGTTGTGAGCTGCCTCAACGTCGGTCGACTCGTTGAGTCGAGTTTTGCCTGGCTTGGTTAGTTTTGTTACTGGCTCACCACATTGAACGTGTAGAGCTGTACGTCTACTGCGTTGCTATGTTATATTTTTATGTTGTTTGCTGCTGCCGCTGCCGTTGCTGCTCGACGTTTTCTCGTTCATTAATACGAAATTTTCATTTGAAACTTTTACATGCCAGCTCTAGCATGCCAGTAAGCTAGCTAAAGCGTTCGAGCCGCACGTATTGTGCTATGACTGACGGCAAAATACAACAAAAACCGAAAGCAATAACAACAATAGAAGAAACTGCAAAACAAGCAAACGACCGAACGTCTTGACGTTAGATGATGACTTTGAATGTGGGTACAAACGAGTACGTAAAGTATACGAATAAACAAATATTTTTTCTCATTACCCGGTATCATCGTAAAAAATTGCAGTACATTGCATTGCATAGCATTGCTGGCATGTCAGTTGTTGTACACATAGTTGCTGCTGCTAATGTCTCTACTGCTGTTGGTGCTTCTTCTTCTTCTTATAGACTTTATAATTTCTAAGTTTCGCTAAGGCATGCTTTTCATTAGTGGATACGAGTACTTAAATACTTCGTTCATGTGAATTCTCGTTTGCGCCGACTCTACTTGGACGACTACAATCGAGTTTAACAGTTTACTCGCTGCGCAATTTCACTATAGCGCGTAAATTCCAACAGTGTTGCACTTCGAGTTGTCAAAGTTCGGCCGATGAAAAACATATGCATTAGCCGAATTCATTTTAGACTTGAGAACTTGAACTCTGAACTGAGTGTTTAGTTGATTATAAAGACATTAGTTCTCACCGCGTGAGCGCAATTGGTTGTGTACGCTCTCACGAAGTTTGATTTATTGGAATCATGGGGTAAACGAGTTGAAAAGAGGTTCAAATTCAAACATTTTGAGATTTTTTTTTAAACTCAGATCAGTTAGTTAGAGCAAAGTATGAACCGTTTTGATTTTGGTTTTCGACGTCTAACCAAACTAAGGTTCAGAGGATTGTCAGAGTACAACTAAAAGTATAATGAAAAAGTTTTTGATTTGATTTGAAAAAGGTATTACAACTTTACTTTATTAAAATATAGTCATTAAATATGGAACAAAAATATCTGATCTACAAAAAAGATGATAATTTTGCTTATAGGTAAATACCAAAGTTCACACCTTCAAGCCAAAAGTGGGGCATCAAGCAAATAGTTACAAGATACTTTGTCTGAACCAAACTCGATCTTCACCGGTTCTTGTCTTGGTAGTTCGCATTGTTTGAGCTCAGTCGATTTGAATTGAACTTTCATAAAAAGGTGGACTTGAATACCTCAGATGAAAATATTGATAAAATCAATTTTTTCATGATCGGAAATGAAAAACGAGACTAGTCGTAGGTTCGAAAACTCGTTATGATGATTTAGCGATCGCGATTCGACGATCTTCATATAGCTTACGAAATCCTTGGTTCAGCATTTCTAAATTGTTAGCAAATCTCTAAATGGTATTTCGAAACTTGTGGAATACGTTATTAAGTAGTGTAGTGATCGCGGCTCAATGAGCTTTATAAAGATTAGTTTAGATTAGATTATAAGATTAGTCCAATATTAATTGTATGTATGCGAAACCC
Source organism: Zeugodacus tau (assembly GCA_031772095.1). Taxonomy (NCBI): domain Eukaryota; kingdom Metazoa; phylum Arthropoda; class Insecta; order Diptera; family Tephritidae; genus Zeugodacus; species Zeugodacus tau. Next base: position 26,557,643 of record CM062649.1, on the reverse strand, counting down.
GATCACAACTCTTAACCTGCGTTACATGTAAAATGAACATGTGGAACACTTAACAATACCAATCTCTAAATATTGAAGCGCATTAAATCTCTCCACATAAAAAACCATTACTAACATGCTGTTTGCATCCAATTTACAGTCCATCCTTATGCATCCATATTTTCTGACTGATAGTAGGTCGATTCTTGGAATTGATGTTGGAAATCAAATGTGCTTTTACGATGCGTACCTACACGCCTTTATGCATCAGCAATCATATTGCCATTATGAAAGTTCATCATATACTTACATACCAACCATACTTACGGACATCCAACATATACTATAGCCGAGTATTTGTGTGCGTGTACCGTGAAGTGTTTGCACTCATTGGCGCTACCTTCGGCTGCTTTTGTCTTATTATCCGTTCTAAGCTACGTTTGCAACTGAAATAAATTTTATCACTTCAATTTAAGGCCGCAGCAGCATCCTTGAGCGCTGGTTAACGCCACCTACCATTGCAAAGCTCTCACACACACATACACTCAGGCATTCGTAAATGAAAAATGCCATGCCACATAGAGAAGAGTATTTCCGAACAAGTATAAACTGAGTTATACAAATACCCTATGTATATTAAACTTTGTACATACTATGTACATATATATTTATACATAGTAAATACATATGTACCATAGATCCTTGTGGAAGTGTTAGTATATGTGTACATAGTTTGCTATATTTATGGATATTTCCATGTGCAAATTGGATCCCATTAGGAATGCTGAAAGCTCGTTCGAAAGCTCTCACGAAATCCTCGCTTTTTCTAAAAGTGTTTCACTATGTCTGCAACGGTGGCGATATGCCCGAACTTTAAGTTGGCTTAGTCAGAGAACCAACAGCAAAGTCAATATTTTTTTTTTTTTTATTCTAGAAGGAACTTTTGGTTGTCAGTCCTATTCAAGTCATTAGCTGACTAGTTTGAAACAGTGCGCTTCGCATAGAAAATTCCGTGGCCATAAGCCTGAAACTATAAGTTGGCCTGGTCAGAGAACCAACAGCAAAGCCAATATTTTTTTTTTTATTTTAGAAGGAATTTTGGTTTCAGTCCTATTCATTGGTTTACTAGTTTGAAACAGTGCGCTTCGCATAGAAAATTCAGTGGCCATAAACCTGAAACTATAAGTTGCCTGGACAGAGAACCAACAGCAAAACCAAAAAAAATTTTTTTTTGATTTTAGAAGAAATTTTGGTTGTCAGTCCTATTAAAGTCATTGGTTGACTAGTTTGAAACAGTGCGCTTCGCATAGAAAACTCAGTGGCGATAAGCTTGAAACTATAAGTTGGCCTGGTCAGAGAACCAACAACAAAGTCAATGAATTTGTTTTTTTTATTTTAGAATGATTTTGGTTGTCAGTCCTATTCAAGTCATTGGCTGACTAGTTTGAAACAGTGCGCTTCGCATAGAAAATTCAGTGGCCATAAACCTGAAACTATAAGTTGCCTGGACAGAGAACCAACAGCAAAACCAAAAAATTTTTTTTTTGATTTTAGAAGAAATTTTGGTTGTCAGTCCTATTCAAGTCATTGGTTGACTAGTTTGAAACAGTGCGCTTCGCATAGAAAATTCAGTGGCCATAAGCCTGAAACTATAAGTTGGCCTGGTCAGAGAACCAACAGCAAAGCCAATATTTTTTTTTTTTTGATTTTAGAATGATTTTGGTTGTCAGTCCTATTCAAGTCATTGGCTGACTAGTTTGAAACAGTGCGCTTCGCATAGAAAATTCAGTGGCCATAAACCTGAAACTATAAGTTGCCTGGACAGAGAACCAACAGCAAAACCAAAAAAAATTTTTTTTTGATTTTAGAAGAAATTTTGGTTGTCAGTCCTATTCAAGTCATTGGTTGACTAGTTTGAAACAGTGTGCTTCGCATAGAAAATTCAGTGGCCATAAGCCTGAAACTATAAGTTGGCCTGGTCAGAGAACCAACAGCAAAGCCAATTTTTTTTTTTTTTTTATTTTAGAATGATTTTGGTTGTCAGTCCTATTCAAGTCATTGGCTGACTAGTTTGAAACAGTGCGCTTCGCATAGAAAATTCAGTGGCCATAAACCTGAAACTATAAGTTGCCTGGACAGAGAACCAACAGCAAAACCAAAAAATTTTTTTTTTTGATTTTAGAAGAAATTTTGGTTGTCAGTCCTATTCAAGTCATTGGTTGACTAGTTTGAAACAGTGCGCTTCGCATAGAAAATTCAGTGGTCATAAGCCTGAAACTATAAGTTGGCCTGGTCAGAGAACCAACAGCAAAGCCAATATTTTTTTTTTTGATTTTAGAATGATTTTGGTTGTCAGTCCTATTCAAGTCATTGGCTGACTAGTTTGAAACAGTGCGCTTCGCATAGAAAATTCAGTGGCCATAAGCCTGAAACTATAAGTTGGCCTGGTCAGAGAACCAACAGCAAAGCCAATATTTTTTTTTTTTTGATTCTGGAAGGAACTTTTGGTTGTCAGTCCTATTCAAGTCATTGGCTGACTAGTTTGAAACAGTGCGCTTCGCATAGAAAATTCAGTGGCCATAAGCCTGAAACTATAAGTTGGCCTGGTCAGAGAACCAACAGCAAAGCCAATTTTTTTATTTTTTTTATTTTAGAATGATTTTGGTTGTCAGTCCTATTCAAGTCATTGGCTGACTAGTTTGAAACAGTGCGCTTCGCATAGAAAATTCAGTGGCCATAAACCTGAAACTATAAGTTGCCTGGACAGAGAACCAACAGCAAAACCAAAAAAAAATTTTTTTTTTATTTTAGAAGAAATTTTGGTTGTCAGTCCTATTCAAGTCATTGGTTGACTAGTTTGAAACAGTGCGCTTCGCATAGAAAATTCAGTGGTCATAAGCCTGAAACTATAAGTTGGCCTGGTCAGAGAACCAACAGCAAAGCCAATATTTTTTTTTTTGATTTTAGAATGATTTTGGTTGTCAGTCCTATTCAAGTCATTGGTTGACTAGTTTGAAACAGTGCGCTTCGCATAGAAAATTCAGTGGCCATAAGCCTGAAACTATAAGTTGGCCTGGTCAGAGAACCAACAGCAAAGCCAATATTTTTTTTTTTTGATTTTAGAATGATTTTGGTTGTCAGTCCTATTCAAGTCATTGGCTGACTAGTTTGAAACAGTGCGCTTCGCATAGAAAATTCAGTGGCCATAAGCCTGAAACTATAAGTTGGCCTGGTCAGAGAACTAACAGCAAAGTCAATGAATTTGTTTTTTTTTTTATTTTAGAAGGAACTTTTGGTTATCAGTTCCTTTCAAATCATTGATTGACTAGTTTGAAGCAGTGCCGTTTGTTGAAAAATTCAGTACCCGATAAGAATTAATTTTGTAGAGTATATCAACGCACTGTGTGGGTGAATCATGTGAAGTATGCTATCTCGACTTCCTTCGAGATTGAAATAACTAAGAATCTATAATGTTTTCTATAGGTCATCTAGATTCCGTTTTTGCTTTCGGTGATTAGTATAATATCACAGCTTAAACCCATGATTCTAAAAATAAGTTAAAATAGCTTCAGATCAGTCTTAGCAGGTTGAATAGTTTACTTTCTCAGAATCAGTTCAAAATATTTGGTAATAACCAACTTAAAAGTTTGCTTCTCTTCATGCCATGTACACGTATTTTAAATAAATCTGCAAGGACGACTACTATCGGGAGAATTCGGAGCAAAATTAAAAAAAAGATAGTAATGAAAATTCAAAAGGAACCTCTTACTAATGTGTACGACAAGAAGCTAGCACCAATCTACCGAGCTTTTTCGCATGTCCTTTTATGTTTATTCTTGACGACAAATAAAAAATTGATGGATCGGTTAGTTTAGAGATCGATTTGGATTGAATCAACTATCCTTAGAAGCTTGATAATATCTCTTTATAGATGTTCATGTTCGATGATATTAAAACCCATCCCCAAAAAGCTCATTGATAACTGTTAGCGATATATGAAATTAGAGTTCCTCTGTCATTACCGTTATTGAAACCTTTCCTAGTGGCTGCATATATCATAGTAGTAGTAAAATGAGTTGATTCATTCGTCTCTTCTTACTCGTCGCTTTACCTTCGTGACCTATCTATGTGCTCGTAAGTATGGTATTTCTGCACGTACGCTCTCACACTCTGGAGATTGGTGTCATTCATCCAACCTTTTTTGGTCGGTTGTAAAACCTTAGCGATGCACATATTTCGGCAGAGTTTGGTCTCATACCATTATCAGCCCACTAAAAACTTTCTCTCACACACTCACTATCGCCAAAAATGTGTACATTTTCTTATACATATATACTCGTACATATATATATCTATGTATGTACATATATGAACGTTGTAATTTTGTTTATGTTGCATGTACTCGTACATACAGTGATTGCTAAAAGCGTTCAACATACACAGTATAGTATTCTATATTATTTCTTCAAATAAATGTTTAAACCTACCTATTTTGACGATTATTGTTATACATATGTATATTAACGGAATAAAATGTTTTTTTTATTCAATCGAGAGCAGTAGATGCTTGCTTTAGTGCGTTTAAATAGGTTAAGCTCTTGAGGTTATTAGCATATTTAGCAACAAAAGCTTCGAAATTGGTCGGGTAAAAGCTCAACGAACTTATTAACGAATTGATTGACGAACTATTACTAGAATTATAGATAGTACAAGGTCTAGAAGCGTGATAAAAAAGAAACCACTTATAACAAAAGTTTTATTGATTTGTGCAGTAGGTTGTACTAAAGGTTTTGATGTGATCAGGTGAAAGCTCAGTCTTATAACTGATTGATGCTATTGATAGTATTTCAGTTCATAAAATTCACAAATCTTACTTTAAATAACGCATTATTATCAAAAATAAAATTAATAGTAATAAATAACTAGGATTACTAAGAAATTGTATTATCAAAGTCTTTGAAATATTTATGTATTTTTTGTCATAAAGACTAAATAACACTTTAATACTTTTCAAAACAATATTATACAAAATTTTATACAAAAACTTATTAGTATTAAAAAATATTTTAAAAATAACTGCTTGGCCAGTCACTGTATTCATGTACGTGCACTCTGCGGCAAGTTGCACACAAACTGTAGCTGAAAATAATAAACACTATGTAACAAAATATTATTAAGGTCATTGAGGTCATTCTATTGAATTTTTAAATATTTGCAATCACATTTTTCGAACAAATTACTTGATTATTGAATTTAGGCATAATTTCCACCGATTTCTTTATGCCAAGTCGAAAAAACGAGTATATTTTGGATTCAGAATGGCTTCGTATTGTATCCCTTAGCCAAATTTGAAACATCTCTTAAAATTTGGGCCAATCTAGTTTCGAACTATGTAGACATTTTCTCGTTTTCTTTTGTAAACTGCATGGAAAGGAAAAAGAAAAAAATAATGTTAACAACAATGAGTGAAAAGATGCTCGGAGTATTCTAAATTCTTCCACTTTTACACTAACCTTCTTGGTAAGCTTAAATTCTGCTTTCTTTAAAAAAAGGAAATGCTAAATCAAATCCAAGTCACATAAAATAGTATATAGTGGAAAGTTTAGCGCTTACTAATTTGGAGAAGACCCTTTGATGCCAAGAAGTATTAGAAACAAGTAAATAAAAGCTAAGTACGAGTGTACCCGAACATTTTATACTCTCAAAGCTTATGTAATTTTATTAAAATAACACAATTTGAACCATATATTCGACATAAAGTCCAATAGAATAATAAAAATCATCATAAATAGTATATGAGGGCCAGGGTACATTAAATACGCTCACTCACCAAGACTATACGTTTACTTAATTCTGCTAAGATGTCTCACATCTTAACCGATTTATAAGGTATAAAGCCCACCGTACTTTTAAAAAACAATATAATTAGGTATATAGGAGCTAAGGAAAGTTATGACCCGATTTAACCCTTTTTGGTACAGAGACATACTATTAGTAGAAAAAGATTCCCTCTGAATTAGATTAAATTATCTGAGAGATTTCCCGATATTTTCTGTAAAAAATTACTTCTAAGCACTGAGTTCTTCATGTTCGATATCCGGGACATTGAAAAGTTAAGGGGCACACCTAGTGTAATGGCCTAAAAAAAGGTGATTTTTGGGAATTTTTATTAAAAAAAACTACTTTATCAATTGTTTCAAAATTTTAAGAATATATTAATACATGTTTCAAAAATATACAGTGAAATTTTTGAAAAAAAAATTAAATATTTTTTAAGTTATAGTCGATCTCCAACGGCGCGAAAAAAAGGTCCTTCACTGCTGCAGTGATTCCGGCCTTTTCCGTGGATGAAATCTAAAAAAAAAATTCTCCTTAAACTCGATAATATTGTCTGTACAAAGATTTATGATAAAAAAAATTAAAAATTGACAATATGGCGGCTTTTTAAAAAAATAGTCGAATTTTATCTAAAATTTTGGTCGTTTTTGGCCTGCCAAAATTCGAGTTTTTGATCAGATCAAAAATCAATAGGTCATTGTACGGAGAAGTATATAAAGAACATGTTAAAAAAAAAAACTCGATAGTGATCGGATCATTTGTTTTTGAGTAATCACAGCAGCAAATTTGGAAAATGATGTTTCGAGAAAACGCGTTTAAAGATAAAATGATCGTATTCACTGTTACCGAGCGGCTGCTCTTTAAATTGCTATAACTCAAAAACTATTTGACATATCGATTTGAAATTTATTAATGTTATTTTTAAAGTTAAAAATTGATTATTTTGAAATTTCACACTAGGTGTGCCCCTTAAGTTATCAAAAAACTTCTCCAAAGGAATATCTCTATACTGCTTATTTCGACTTCCTTCTTCTATATCATATAACATGATACTCCTAACATACATATTCACTTACATACATGAACATGAACTTTGTTGCATAGTGTAACTGCAAACCAACAAACGATCGACTGAATTTCTGTTCGTCATATGACGCTTATTTACAGTGTATGTAAACAACTATGCTTGAATGGGTGTGCGCGCGTGCACTCAGCGCTGTTATATACACATAACCTACAAAAATGTTTATATACTCGTGCACTGGTGAACATAACAGCAACAGCACCACTACTTACTCGTACACATATAAAATACATGCTCATAAAAGCAGCAACGCTGCCAACTAAAATCGAACAAAAAGCATTTCATACAAAAACGACAAAACGAAAGAGGAAACGCAAAGCTGTTGAGAGTTTTTGTGCAGCACGAATGCTCGATGGTTGACGGCGGTGGTGGTAGTGAGGCCGGTTGCTTGTGCGACGGGTTCGTTGGGCTGTTTTGTGGACTCTGACTGTGATATGCACGCTCGCTCTTATGGTCGCACGTTCGTTCAGTTGGTCGTTCGTTCGCCGAGTGTACCACTAGCACGTCGGCTGACTGACTAACTGACTGCCGCGCTCATTCAGTTTATAAGATACAATCACACTCACAGCTAGAACTATATATGTTTCCACCATTATACTGGGGTTGTTGATGGAACTCCGGAGCGGCAAGCGCTGCGTCGGGGAGCTGCGGTGGTGCGGTCGGCAAACTTTTGTATGTACGTAAATTCATTTCAATGTGGGAATGAAACTCAGCAACAATGCGCGTGTACTTTGCTTGGCAAATAGACTAAGGGGAAAGGCGGCAAATCGACAAGGGCGGGTAGCAGTGCCGGCAGCATAGCATTTGAAACCAAGGCAAAACCCACGGCACTCGGCGGCAACAAATAGTGGAAATGAAAACGAAAAAATCAAGCAAGAAACTTTTATTGTTGTTGGGTCTTGAAATTTTTCCTTCTTTCTGGTTGGAATATAAAATTATTTTTATTTTGTTCATGCTGTTGGGATTTTACATACATACATTTCGTTCAATCACGAAAAAATCGTAAGTACGAGTATGGGTCTTACAGCTGCGAAATGTGTGTTGTGTGCGTTTTGTTCGTAACGAGGGTTAATAGCGGCAAGCGGCAAGCGCCGAGCGCCTTAGCACAGTGGTGTAAATTTAAAGATGCATTTGTACTTATTATCAGCAAGTCGGCTGCAACTAAATTTAAGATTAGCTAGAGCCCTGTATCTCTTTAAATGTTGGTTCTATAAATAGTAATGATGGGTTGTCTGTTCATCTACATATGTACGTACGCTGCCAGCGACAGATGTCCCGTATGGTCTGATAAGTGTACAGGTGTTGACCCAGCAAGGTTAGTCACTCTTGAGCGTAGTCAGTTTTACCGTAGTGATCTTCAGAAACTCACTCAAAATGTGTTCCCCAATTATAATTGACTTAAGAAGATTCAGATAAAAATTTGTAAAGATAACAATTTAAATTCAATCGTCACTTCTTACTAATAATCTACCGAGCCTTTTTTCGTGTTATTTTAAGTTTATTCTCGACGACAATTAACAATTTGATGGATCGGTTATTTTAGAAATACTTTCGATCGATCAATCTATCCTGAGAATGTTGATAATATCACTTATTATATGACCATGTTCGATGATACCAAGACTGAGAGAGTTCCCTCAAAAAGCTCATTTATAACCGTTAGCGCGCTATGAAATTAGAGTACCTCTATCATTACCGTTATAGAAACATTTCCTAATGGCTTTATCATAGTAGTAGTAAAATCAGTTGATTCGTTCGTCTCTTCTGGTTCGTGCCTTTACCTTGGTAACCTATATACATATGTGCTCGTATTAAAAAATAGAGAGTTTTGGGGAGTGGGATAGTTTTGGTTTTATAGACGAAGAGCTAGTACAACGGAATCATATGGCACCAGTTTCTAAAGTGATTGCTGTCGATACTTAACAAATATGTATAAAATATTCCTCACATACATAGTTTCAAATAAGACTGTCTATAAAATCATTCTACGGGTTCGAAACTCGGTGCTAAGAAGAATAGAATAAAATGTCTATTAAATTAATTTGCAAAGGGCTACCATATACATACGAAAAAGACCTACTACAGAGTAAGTAGATTATTGAGAAGGAGACCAATCTCGTAGATCTTATCGTCCAAATACTTTAGTTAAAAAAATAGTACGACCTTTTATGTATCAAAAAGAGAAATGCTACTATATCTAAATAAATGTGGTCTATTGACCACAGTGCGGCTCACTGACGAAAGTCTGATGTTCTATATAATCACATACATACATACTACAGATGTTCAACGTTGAATATTATTTGTTGCAACGTAGAAAGTAAACGAGTGCGCACACAATACCCAACCAACGAACCAACCATCCAACCAACCGTACATATCTCCATAAAACCATAGAAGAATGGTGGTGGCAGCATTTTAAAGCAAGAAAGCGAAGCGAAGAGTAGAATCCAAGAAAATAATAACAAAATTATAAATGAGCGCATAAATTGAAAAGCGAAAAAGAAGAAAAAAATACGTTCACGAAAGATTACACCAAAGAAAAGTAGAATTACCCGAGAAAGAACGGAGAATGAGAAATGAGAAAAAAGTGTACGAGAAATGTCAAATACTTAGCATACTTTGCAGCATTTTGCCGGCATACATATACACACTAACTTGGGGTGCAGCAGTGTTCTTATGGTAGATAAGCAAGCGATGGATGGCAACTGCAGCTGGCGAAGGCTTGTGCGACTGTTGATTGCAGCTGTAGACTGCAATCAGGGTTGCTCTCGCTTGCAAACTGCCATTAATGTTGTGCCGTCGACTTTTGGAAATTTTTTCTTCGTTCACACAAGGTGAGAGCGTACGTTGTGCCGTTGGTTCTACAGCGACTACTTGCTGTACTCAGCTGATGAAATTGAAGAGCACACGAAATACGGAAAAGAATTGTTAAATGGAAAGCATAGAAATACATAGTAGTTGTGTTATAAGGCATGGTAAATTGACAAGTAATGGGAGAATTTACAGCATCGACCCAAAGTGTAGAGTGGCAGATATTTTAAAGCAACAACAACACGATGAAGCAATGTGGACTTCGTTGGTGCGCTAATTTCGTCTGTTGTATTTTCATTTTTAGAGAGCGATTGGTATTATTATTAAAGGAATTTTTGAAAAATCATGGCGGAGAAGAATTATGACTTCGTTCAGGAATTGCCAATCGGAATGAGTAGCTGGGATCGAAGTGAAAAAAAGAAGTAAAGTCTACGTCCAGTAGACAGTCCATTTAAAACCTTTTAATATTTGTAGGTTATAATTCTTGAGTTTATAATTACTTTGATTTCATAAACAAGTAAAACTTGAGAAGAGATGTCAGCATAGAGAACATTTTAAGACGACAATCTCCCAGTAATACTATGACTTGACTAATAGTTTTCAACCAGTATATTTCGTTTTCTATTTCCACACTTTCCGAAGCTCGTTAATACTGGTTGAAGGCGAAGTCATGGAATTCGGGACTATTTGTTCCTGGCAAACACCGAACTCAAAAAAGTAGTTCTAATGTCTCAAAAAGCTCCATCAGTATTCGTTAACTATTAAATAAGTGCTATCTAAACCGTTTAATAGACCTGATTTGAAATTTAAAGTGCTGAAGGTTCGTACCAAACTTTGAGACAGTGTCTTAACATCCCACCAATTATTAAATTAGGGCTCCATAGTCATATCAAGCACCAGTACAATTTTATTTAATTTCTCCGTTTTTGATTTCATCTCATCCTCATAATGTACCATAAAAATGCCGTTTGTAGCTCTGGTATTGTGAAAGAGGAATTTTTACAATTTTACCTCGCACCCGCTCGCCAGCGCCTCGTTCCAAGGTGTATTATCTGCCGCTCTTACGTAGGTACTACACTTGAAACGTGTGTATTTTTAGCATCGAACGAGCCAACGACGAACGCTAGCTGTCGTCGTCCGTTGCCGTTGCCTAGTCTCGCCTAACTAGTGCTGTTGTGCACACGAAACGCTTTGGTAGCGACACGAATACGAACAAGTCGCCGTAACAGTGACTAAAGCATTGGCAACGGCAACAATTGTTGTTACCGCGTTTGCATCCACTTCCATACATATTTCTATAAACTATTTTACTATTTAGTCGTTGCTGCTGGTGCTGCGGCTGCTCTTGGTGGCGATGGTGCGCTCGCTCTGCAATTATTTTCATTTTTGCTTCATTTTCTTATTTCCATTTTTTTTTGCTGTCAGAATATTTGCTTGGCGCGCACAAATAACGGCGCAGCACAGGTGAAGGCGATTCAGACAATGCTGATACCAGCTACACTACACTATAGCTGACACCGCCGCGAGCAGGTTGGCCTTGGTTGGCGGTGGGCTAAAGTTTATTCAATTCTTTTTTCATTACGTTTTGATTTTCTGAAGCGCTAGTTTTAATACACTTCACTCAGATTGTGAGGAAAATTAGTAAATAAATAAATTTTATATGAATATTTTAAAAGGAAATATCTGGAAATATATAGTAAAAGTATAGAGTGATAGTAATTATAAATGTTTAGAGTTATTAGAGAAATATTTACACACATTTAATATTCTTTTTAAGGAAATATTCCTTTTAATAACATATATTATATTTAAATTACAAAAAAATTTCATTAAAATTAAATTATCTATTTGACATTATATCGAATACACAGTTAATTATTTCATCAATTGTCCTTTGAAAGACCCTGAAGTCAATTATAAATTTAAATTAATTATAATTTTTTTTTTAATTTTCAAATCTTGTGTTGAAAAAATCTATTTTACTCCATTTCAATTTTGAAAAGTTAAAAATAATTTATCATTAATCGATATTTTTAGCTCAGCAGTAACTCGTTAATCGTGATTTCTTTTAGTTCATACGATATTTTTTTGTACGAAATGTCTCTGAAATATGTGTTTCATCATTGTTGTTTATTTTATAAAGTAGGTCTAAGGTCTGGTCTTCCCCATTTACCTCTTCTCTTCTGTTCTTTTGTTGCTTCTTTTGGTTGGTAGTTTTGTAATCAGTTGATTGCGATATTTCCTTAAAAATAAATCTTGGAATATCGATTATTTTATCAGTGAACCAATTATCGAATTATTTTGGTAGAAATTTGAAATATATACCTAAACCTTGGTTTTTGGCTAGAGTACACAGTCATGTACCATTCCTTCTAAGATTTATGACTTTAGCATCCATTCAGCTTAAGATTGCGAACTCAACTGCCTGAAAAAGCCTCTATATATATAACATGTACATAAATGGTTATATGAAACGTAGAGTACAGCTCGACATTAGACATTTCAGCCTAATAGTAATAGTCGCTATTCAGCTAAAGCTCTCTTAAGCTGAATATGTGCTAAAAGCCAAAAATTCTCATTTTACTGTTCTGATAAACTATTCACGTAGCATTTTTTCCAAGGCTTATGAAAAAGCTAAGAAAAGTTCTCAGCCACGAATCGGTCTTATTTTCGGTTCATTTGGGCCCCTTTCTATTCAGGTACCAACGGGGGTACTGTTTAACAAAGCTGATATTGTTATCCAGCTGACATTCAAGATAGATTCATATGTCTTCTAGGGAACCATTTTCATCGTTAAATTATTTTGTAACCTTCAAGGACCAGCTTATAATGCCGCTAGTGTGATGAGGGTTTGAAAATAAAAATTTTCTTGACCGATGGTCCATATAATTATAAAACTAAGTTGTTTTAAGTTATTGGTAAAAGTATATTGGCTTGCGTAACTGCTATTGTTATTACCAATATTTTAAGGTTATAAACTGCAAGAGTGTCTTGAAATCTAAAAAAAAAAATAATTTATTATTGCTGTTTTGATAGCTGCAGAAAACATTTCCCAAATTTTTTTGTGGATAAAATTCCAGTTCCTCTCCATTACGTAGACTCGACTGTCGTGTGAACGCTTTGTCTCTGCTCATATGCTGCGGCATTCTATAAGTATGTATAAATATTTGTTAATGAAATAATTTATTCAAGAAAGGTTTCTAGAGATTCTCCGTAATATATAAATATTTATTATATTCATTATTCAAATACAATTATTTCCACGTACAACCACTGCCTTATGTCACTCGCTAATTGCTGAGAAATCATTATTTCGTCCGCAACGAATTCTCTCAAATTACCGTTATCACAAGTACGGCACATTAAAATTACTTAGCCATAGTTTCGGTTCCCATAACGCCAACTGGCACAACAACTGAAGCGCCGCCGTCATCTTTGCATTTGCCGGCAATTGTCGCCAACCAAACGACTGTGAATCGATAGAGAGCACTGAGCGCCAAAGCATTCAATTACTATCGATGCACTCGTCGATGCATTGGACTGCACAAATAACAAGTTGCCGCCAACAGACATCAGCCAACAGCCATCAGCAGCAGGCAAGAGCAGCAGTCGCCGCCGCCAGTACCGCCAGTGCCGTCAGTGGGGAAAGCTCGAAAATGCTGTTAAGTACTTGCCACCAATGCATGAGAGTGCAACAAATGATTGTTGTTGCTGTTGTAGCTTTTGGCGCATACCAACTGACAGTGCATTGTTGTTGCAACATCACATTTTTCTTTGTATTTGTATGTTTATGTGGACATAAACTGACCATTTGACCGTCTCACTGTCCGCTTGCTGTTGTTGCTGTTGCTGTCGTCAACGTTTCGACATTCAGTTATTTGCTTCACGTGCGATTATTTGATTTTCCTTCCCTTTTCGCTGCAACGCTGCCACCCACATGCATGCATATGTTTGTCTGTGTAAGTGCTTACAACAATAAAGAAAAGTACAACAACAACCATATAATGTAATGAAAAATAAATAAATAAATAACAAAAAAGCGAAATAAAATGGAAAATGCCAGCAAAAAAGATAAAGCCAACAACGAATGTCATCAGCGACAACAACAATAACAACGAAAATATAATGAAATGAAATGAGTTCGTACGCCGGACAGGCGACTACAGTGGAGACGGGCGTACAACGCCAACAAAAGCAAAGTAAAGCCCAGCAAAAGCGTAAAGCAATGACTGCACAGATACCAACAACAAACACATACATACTCACACACATATATATGTATATACATACATACATATAATTGTGTTTAAACGCACTATATACAGCTGCTAGCGGCTGAGGTCGGCGGTGGCGGTGGCGACGCTTGAGCGAAAATGAAGTAAATACGAAAAAATACTAATAAATCCCCACTGCCACCCGTTCGACCGTGCGCTGTCGACTGTTGGCGCACACTTAAAAGCATACTATACAGAGTGCATGGCTGCGTGTATGGATGTGTGCGCGCTTAACAGATACGACTTTGGCAGGAAACGGTGTCGGCAATAACACGACAAAAACGACAATAGCAACAACGCAATGGCGACGAACGAGCGACAGCAATGATGGCGACGTCGGCGGCGACGCTGATAGCAGTGACTGCGACAGCCGCAATACCAGCGACAGCACAACTGAAGGCTACACGCGTACAAGCCACAGCACAGACACACATACACACGCGTTTATTAATACATACAAACAAATTTATATATAATAAGTACAAAAAAAGTTTGCGTTCATGCACTTGTACATAGCAGCGTGTGTATCTCTGACTCGACTCGTCGCCGCGCTGTCAGCGTGTGTTTGTGTGTCCAAGCGAAAAGCGCTTTTATCGCTGCTGTGTAGGTTGCTGGCTTTTTGTCTGTGCCACAGTGCGCTCGTATGCATGTGTGTTTGTTAGTCTGTGCCGCTTGGCTGGCTTTGTAAACTAGGTTCGTGTGCATCGATTCGTTTGTGATTTTCACGGCAGGCCTTTGTGGAAAATTTTTGTTGAAGTAAATTTCAACTTCACTTCTTTATCAAGCGTCGGCGTAATCATCGAGTGATAGCGTTATTTCGCAACATATTGAACTGTCATGTAAGAGTTACAGAGAAGGTTCATAAATGCTGATAAATAGACAATATTTATAGATATAATCGGAAGGTAGCATTTTAGTTGTAATTAGTATTAGTTTTCAATACCACCATATGTAATTTACGGCATTTTCTTTAACTTAAATACTGTTCATATAAATTTTTGAGATTTTGCAAATCTTTCGAACTTTCGAATAAATTGTCTTAATAAATTTTTCCAAACACCGACACGTACAAATTCATATATTTCACTTGAATCATAATCCTAAAAAATTTAGTTGGATAAAAAATATTTTAAATGTTTTTCAACATAATTTGTTTTTAAAATTTAAACTTAGGAAACGTGAAAAGAGTTCAAAATCGTAAAAAACTGATTATATCAAATTAGTTATAATGAACATAGTTTTCGAAGACTTAACCTTTTTTCTTAAATTTTCGTATATAACTTTTTCGAAGTTTTGTACTGTAAAAAAATATTGGAGTACGAAAAAAATTATTGTGGAAAATATTAACCATTTAATAAATTGACAAATTATTAAAGCATGAATTTTCAGAATTTTGAGGATATGGTTATTTGTGACTTGGAACAATTCTTAAAAATTATTTTTAACAAGTAAGGAAGGGCTAAGTTCGGGTGTAACCGAACATTTTATACTCTCGCAATTTATTTATTTAACTTTATTTATATTATATAATACACAATTTGACCCACATATTCATCATATATATTGTATAAAATCCATTGAAAGTTGGAAACCATAATATTAGGTTAGAAGCACCGAGGTCCTCGTGTTCGATATATGGGGCCGTAAAAACCTATGGTCCGATTTCGGCGATTTTTAGAATGGGGCTGCCACACTATAAACATAGTATTTGTGTAAAGTTCTACACCGATATCTTCACTAGTGCTTATTTTATACATTGTAATGTAAACGATTCAGATTGTCCTCAAAGTTCTGGTATATAGGAAGTAGGCGTGGTTGTAAAGCGATTTGACCTATTTTCACAACATATCATTGGGATGTAAGTAAACTGTTACAAACCAAGTTTCATTGAAATCGGTCGAGTAGTTCCTGAGATATGGGTTTTGACCCATAAGTGGGCGACGCCACGCCCATTTTCCATTTTGTAAAAAAATCTGAGTACAGCTTCTATCTGCCATTTCTTATGTGAAATTTAGTGTTTCTGGCGTTTTTCGTTAGTGAGTTAACCCACTTTTAGTAATTTTTAACATAACCTTTGTATGGGAGGTGGGCGTGGTTATTATCCGATTTCTTTCATTTTTGGAATGTATAATGCATTTATTGGATTTGGTCATCGAGAGTGCTGTTTTCCAACTCCTCCTCCTTAAATAATAATATCCACAAATACACTTTCTTGATTTTTTTTTCGAGATGTCTAGATATTGTTGTTAAAAAGTTAAATTGGATGAAATAACACCCATGGGTGCGTAAGTATACAATTATGACTTATAGCCGACTAAGGGGTGATTACAGATATATTACATATTATAGATTTGTATATCGATTTTCTTCCGAGGTATATTATTTCCTCAAGAATTAAAAAAGAATAAGTCTGAAGATTTGACTATAAAAAGTGGTTCTGTAGTTTTCATACTTCAACTGCGAGTACTCTTCCTATTATTATTTTTCACATATTTTCGAATAAAGTCCTTTAGAGATATACCTAGACTAGGAAAAACGGACCCCAAACGTTCCTATATCAAATATAACATACGACAAAGAGGGTGAGGTTGCAATCAAGTACATAGTTTCAATAATATTCTGGTCTACAAAAGCAAATCTACTCAATTTAAAGCTGACAGTGCAAAAGCTTCGTGAACATTTCTCACTGGGTAGGCCAATCGTTAAGTGCGTTGGAATGTGTGTGGCGCTGACATATTTCGGTGCTTAAAACAAAAACAACAACTTTGTAAATGTTAACAGAAATAAAAGAAATAAGTTATAAAAGAAAGAAAGAGGAAAAACAAAGATGCACGAATATGTGCTTAAAGTAAAATGTCAGTAGGGGCGGAGCAGAGAAATTCAGAGCAATAGCAATCAGCGAAACCAGCTGAGGAGACAAGACGACGAAAAAAGACCGAAAGAAAGTGCGACGTAAAAACATTAAACAACGGAATTAAAAAATTAAAGAAGTAAAAGAACTGTTAAATAAAACAAAAAAAAAATATATATATAAATAAACAATAAAGTATATGAAAGAATAAAATATAAAAGACCATCTAATACTTCCAACGGCCGCCCACAATTTGCAAGTGGGTTGCAGACTGCGCTGTTGCGGCATGCACCGCAAAATTGACACCGTCAACATTGCCACATGAAGACTGAGAGTGTCAGGTTTTCGTCGGTGACGCGCTGTCACTTTTGCACTTAATTTTTCAGAATCTTTGATTTGTTATTGTTGTTGCGGCATTTATTGCGACCGAACAGCAAATGCAGGGCGGTTGCCGCTACAACGGCAGGTTGCAACATGCAGCCAGACAGTTACGATTGGTGAGTGCAACATGCTTACAAGATTTGCGCACTCATAAACAGCCAACTCGGTGGCCGGGTTGCATTTGAGCGGCGACTGTCACGAAATGTTGCACAGCTGCTTGCGCGCCATGGACCACAAGCTTTGGCGCAGACTCTTTTACAACTAAGTTCACACACAAATCTATGTGCGAAGAAAGATACTTTCGCGTAGAATGTGTTCGGAAGGCGATACGCTTGACTTTTAGGCCAATGGCGTTACAACAACTACAAAAGCAATATACATTTTGTTGCTGTTCGCTGCACTTTGGCTAAACAACTTCCGTTGTTCTGTTCTGTGCTGTTGCAACTTGTTATTTTATAACTTACTACATGACTGTGGCGTTCAAAAGAATGCTGCAGCAGTCATAACAACAACAACAGCAAATGTTGTTGCAACCGTTTAATGCAGACCGGCAAATATGTCTTCCCATGCAGCTGCTTTGGAGTTGGCATTTCGTTGACTGCTTTTTGTTGTTGTTTTTGTTGCTGCTTTATTGCAACATCAGGCAATTTGTTGCACAGCCAGATGATGTTGAAGACAGCGACGCGCGACAAAAACCTGTAGTGCTCAGCGCCGGCCGACACAACCGGCCTGACCAGATCGTTGGCTGCTGTTGTTCCACAAACAGTGTCGGCAATAACAGGAGCATCTGCAATTAGCAGTGGCAACAAACATCGTTAAGAACGTCATTAAGTGGCCGTGGAAGAACAGCGCTTTATTAAAAATTGTTAGCCGGCTTAAGTGCGAGTTGCTAATTAAACGTGGTTCTTTTTTTATTTGTGTTATTAGTTTACTCTGTTCTCCAGAAGAACCGGGTTAATCAGTCAAAACACGAAGAATGTCTTGATGATACAAAAGAACGTTCTTGATTTAGCTGTGTTCCGTTGGTTAGTATTCTCCCTTCACATCTTTTAATATCATACCTCTGAGCTTCTCGAGTTTGTTTCGTCCGATAAAAGCCCTTCCAAAACACTTAATACTTTAACAAATGGGCTTTATAAAAATGATTGGATTAAATTTGCAACGCCAACAGATCGTGTCATCGAACCATTCGGCCCCTTTTGTTGACAGCGTCAAGTTAAGGACTATATTCGAGTTTTCGAATTTCGAACTAAAGAATGTGAAACAGCCAATCACAACCACTCTTTGAATTGTGGTGTTGACCTCGCAATATTCACAGGAAATTGAAGTCTTACGCCCAAAACTTATATCTGCAAGGAATTTACATTATGCTTTTAATACCATTTCTTCCTCAAGTCCCAAAGTCTTATCTGGTGATGATACCAAATTAAGTCTTCCCGAATATGAATTAGCTATGTGAGCTAGGTGAGGTTTTTCGGAGTATTCATGCGATGGCGAATACCGCACGATAGAACGATGACCTGTAGGAGATATACGACGACATTGACATAGTACAGCGAACCGAGAAACTGTAGCTACGCTGAATAGATCATCGCCGGAGGAATCGGAGCAACACCTTCACTCCTTTGGAAAGACCAATTGGATAATGACCTGGTTCCGCTTGGTATTACCAAATAAAAATAAAAAAGAATGGCGCGCAATTATTAACTCGGCTTTAATCGCAGAAGCGATGTCCACGCCAGTAAAGTAGAAGAAAAAGTTAGTTAGGTTAGGTTCCTCTATAATTGGATGTCATATATCGACAACACGCCTTGAACTCATCACAAATATTCTCTATGCTTTAACTGGATTGCTGGTGTTGTAAGATCCTAAGAGTATCAAAAAAAAGAGCGCCAAGAAAGAAGCATAAAGAGATTTTTTGTATTCTTCCATGCTGCTTCTACAATTTGGGAGCTTCTTATAATCCACCAGGTCGTCGATATGATATGAGGGTATTATCAGTTAAAACCTCTATAACTAAGGGAAACCGAACTTTTGAGAACAAAGAGCTCATTAGACCTCCTACTATTTACTTCGGACTAGACTTGACTTAAGACTACGACAAAATCAGAGCCACAGGTCATCTATTTAAAAGTGATATTTAAATTTTAATGAGAAGCTCAAAATGTTAGAAAATCACATTTAGAACATAAAACCGGTAATTGTTAATTTTTAATTTTTGATATTTGACCTATTCTAAGGTTAATTAATTGAAAATCAATCTTAGCATGGAAAAATATTAATCACAATAACAACAATTGCTAATATAAAATTAATGCAAATTTTAACCACAAATAAACACCTACACATATGTAATATGATGATATGATTGTTATTATTATTATTAATTTAGCCACAGGTCATCTATTTAAAAGTGATATTTAAATTTTAATGAGAAGCTCAAAATGTCAGAAGATCACATGGAGAACATAAAACCGGTAATTGTTAATTTTTAATTTTTGGTATTTGACCTCTTCTAAGGTTAATTAATTGAAAATCAATCTTAGCATGGAAAAATATTAATCACAATAACAACAATTGATAATATAAAATTAATGCAAATTTTAACCACAAATAAACACCTACACATATGTAATATGATGATATGATTGTTATTATTATTATTATTAATTTAGCCACAGGTCATCTATTTGAAATTGATATTTAAATTTTTATGAGAAGTTCAAAATGTCAGAAAATCACACGGAGAACATAAAACCGATAATTGTTAATTTTTAATTAAAGATATTTGACCTCTTCTAAAGTAAATTAATTGAAAATTAATCTTATGCATGGAAAAATATTAATCACAATAACAACAATCGCTAATGTAAAATTAATGCAAATTTTAACCACAAATAAACACCTACACATACATATACGCATAAATACAATGAACCAGTGAAACTATACACCGTTATTGCTAAAAATATCAATAATAATCGCATATAATTTACATTGACTAATAAGTCCCACAATTGCTGGCAAAAAACCAGTTTCAATTAAACAAGTCATAAATATTTTATAGTTAATTTTTCGCTTTTTTCTTTTACACACACTTCTCTGTAAAGGTATGCGTGTGTGTGCGTGTGTGCTGGCATTTATAACGTTTCATAATAATTAGCAAAACGTGAGCACCGGCAATGTATTAAATGTCACTCACGTGCGATTTAATTCACTTTCGATTTGTTTACATTTTGTGCCAATAAACTTCAATTTATTCAACGAATGTACGAATGTGTGTGCGCGGAGAGGTAAAAAATACAATGAAGTAATGATAACATCAATATTATTGCCTAAATTTTATTGGTTAATGTTGTTGTTGGATTTTTGTTGTTTTATATAAGTATTTTATGGCGTAAAGTATAGGTTTGACAAAGTATACAATTGGTTGAGTAGAGCAGAATGCTAATTAGGTGCTTTACTCATGGAGCCCTAATGCTCACCCCACTTTCCTTTGTTCGACAAAAAATACATTATTAAAATAAAATTTCGGTCTCGCTGCTTTACATATTCTGATACATAGTCTGTATTGAATTTTATACTTGGCGTTAAAATCTATAGCTATAGAAGCTACAACTTCAAATACTTTTATTGAAAACGACCGCAAATAAGTGAGAGCACTGGTTCTCTAGAATGCGATGATGAAAATATAATAGTGGTACTCATTTAACATCGTAAACGCAAAATTGCAATATCGTAAAACAGCTGTTAATTTTTACATGCATTTTATTTCACGATAATCTTGCAAATATGCGAGACCATTTTCAATGGCATTCATGGCATGCTTACAGTTCATTCACAATCAGCTGATATTGCCAAAGAGCCCTCATTTAACTTGTGTTGCCATATTGCAAATTTACAATTTTTATATAATTGCGACGTTAAATGAGTACCACTAATGCACTTGTTACCTGTCGCTGAATGAAGTTACCTGCATGGCCAGACTACCATCGTAACGGACTCTAACCGTTAATTGGTAATCCAATTGTAAGAAGTCAGAATGGTATCAATTTATGTGTGAAAAAAAAACAGACAGAGCAACTGAACTGCTTCAATACTTTAAAAGTTACCGCAAATGATAATGGGATCTCATGTTTGACGAGGACAATAAAAAATATCCCTATATATAAGGTCTACAACTTTGCTTCCGCCGTTGTTATTCAAAATATTGACCGTCGCTAGCTATGTACTACTTTTAACCATTTTTCTGGCAGCATGCGTATTCCGTGCAAATGTCGAGAATTCGGCTCAAAAAGTGACATTTTTTCAGTTGAGAATGAGTTTGGGATGCAAACAGATCTCTACAAATATTTTGTTGGGTTAATGTTGACACAAATGTCTAAGATCGATATAAAACGATTTAATCATAATCATTATATATGGAACTCGATTTCTGTTGCAGGGCCATCACGGACACCTATGCAGAAGTCCAGACGTTGAACTCAAAGTTCATAGATCGTCACTGTATTGTTGGCATAGACCATAGACTTGAAGTAGCCCCACAGGAAATAATCTAACGGCATCAAATCGCACGACCGAGACGACCAATTGATTGGACCATTTCGTGGGATAACACGTTCACCAAACTTGGTTTTCAATAAATCGATTGTGACTTTCGGTAGTGAAATTTAATAATGACGACTCATTGTTGGATCGTAAATCATTTAATGATAAAATGGTAAAACTTACTGCAGAGAAATGTCAAAAGAGCGGGAAAATATATGGCGTCGTTTGCTGTCCCTATCGATTTATTTTTGTAGCTTCCCTTTTGAAAAACCCTTTATACAAGTTAACACCAGAAATATTGCAAGTAAACCAATAACTGCCGACGTCAACTATCACCCAATAGGAAATATTCGAGACGTTTAGTCAGCAGAATCAAACAATTGGGAACAACATCCGCCATGCGCCGCATAAGCGAAAGTAACCAGAAACCAACATCCGCCATAACGTTAACCAAAATTGCTGCCGCAGGTAGATTTAGGCAATATTAAGAATATGTTTAATTGTAAATTAGAGTTAGTTGTTAAGTTGATTTCAATCAATAAAGGTCACTCTTGACCATAAAATATTTATTTTTTTGACTTTGTAATTAATAAGTCATTAACTGGCGCCCGAGCCTAAAATATACGGCACGAGAAGTTTCGGTAAAAAAGCACCATATGCAGTGCTAAACGGGAAGCAACTCGAAATAGTTATCCGGTATGGGAAGTTTCGGTAAAAAGGCATCATAAGTAATGCTAAATAAGGAGCAATCCCAACGAATAATTAAAACCTCAAACAGGTACCATAAGTAGTGCCAAAGAGAAAGCAGCTGAATTTAAATTCCTTACCCACGCTTGAGGAAGGAAGGTGAGCAACTTGGAGCAAGACGGTGATCCAGTAGTATCCAGAAGGAAAAAAGGACCAAATCATCATTGCCAGCCGCCATGAAGCTGATCATAATGTAAGAAATAGGTTAAGATTGTGAAAATTTGTAGAAACCAAAATAAATTAAAAGAATTCAAAAGTTTAAAAGAGTGAATATATGTACATATATGTATTTCCATTTAATATCCTTCAAAACAAAAATTGTTTTAAAATTGTGAAAGTTTTTAAAAGAATCAAGTGAATTGTTATACAAGGAGGAAACATATTTTTCTCTTCCTCTCACGAAAATTAGTAAAAGTTAAATCTATATTAAGCAAATTTAACAATATACAAAATCGTTCATAATATAAACAAATCAAATAAAATAAGGCTTGTACAGCCTATAAAAAAATATTTTTAACAAATAACATTAATTATCTCTGCGATTCCGTAGCCAACTCAGGAGTTGACCGGACCCTCTAGAGTATAAATAACCCATTCCTAGACAGGATAACATAAATTTTAATTAAAACAAAATAAATAACACAATAATATAAGGACCTCTCCAAAAATGTCTAACCCAAATAATTTAATAAGACCACCAGTGCTAGGGAATACAACTCCCGTTGCACCAACAGGACCTTCCGGTTCTGGCACCCAAATTTCGCCAGAATTGGCACATTTAGTTAAAAACGCTGTAACTCAGATGTTACAGACGGACGGACAAAGCATAATACAAAGTATTTTGAATAATGGTACGAACCAAAACATTAGGGATCAAACTATAGACGAAAGATACAGAGACAACATGAACGAAATGGACAAAATTCCCGACGTAGTGCGATCACTACGAGAATTTTCAGGAAACGCTTCGGAGTTTACCTCCTGGAAAAAGAGTGTCGAGCGGATTTTGAGGATATACGAACCCTCAAAAGGCACTCCACGCTATTTCGGTATTCTAAATGTAATTAGAAACAAAATTATAGGGAAAGCAGATATAGCACTAGAGTCGTATAACACGCCTTTAGATTGGACGGCAATATCTCGTTGTCTAACTACCCATTATGCAGACAAAAGAGACATTGGTACTTTAGAGTATCAAATGACTTGTCTCATACAGGGAAGACTAACGATTAATGAATTTTACCAAAAAGTGTATTCGCACCTATCATTAATCCTCAACAAAATTGGTTGTATGGAAGTAGGAGAGGAAGCAATACATCTTCTTACGGAAAACTACCGTGCTAAAGCCCTTGACACGTTTGTCAGAGGACTTTCGGGTGACCTTCCTAGGCTTCTCGGCATCAGAGAACCAAAAAGCCTACCAGAAGCTCTTCACCTTTGCCTGAAGTTAGAAAATCAAAACTTTAGAGTTAACACCAGAAATATTGCAAGTAAACCAATAACTGCCGACGTCAACTATCACCCAATAGGAAATATTCGAGACGTTTAGTCAGCAGAATCAAACAATTGGGAACAACATCCGCCATGCGCCGCATAAGCGAAAGTATCCAGAAACCAACATCCGCCATAACGTTAACCAAAATTGCTGCCGCAGGTAGATTTAGGCAATATTAAGAATATGTTTAATTGTAAATTAGAGTTAGTTGTTAAGTTGATTTCAATCAATAAAGGTCACTCTTGACCATAAAATATTTATTTTTTTGACTTTGTAATTAATAAGTCATTAACGTACATATTGCCAAATACTATAAGCTCCAGCAAAGTCGAAAGTTTACAAAGTTATACTATAAAGTTATATATAAATATGATTCTTATGATTCCTTGACCTACATAAATCATCAGCTGCTCTTTATCCGCTTTGAGCTAAAGTTGTGTTATTTTTGGATTATTTCGAGTACATGTTGTATATAATTTTTATGCTTATCAGAGTTTGCTTTGGCTCTTTCGAATTTTCGAATTCGCACATTTACTTCCATTGTTTGTTCTTTTGATTGTTTAGGAAGAGGGTGAAAATACTGAAGAAATTAGAAATACCGATTATCAATCATGGTTCGTCTCAGTAATTTCACCACTCCAAGTGGCATGACAAGGTCTGAATAAATAATTGTTTTCTCTACATATATTATAATCAACATAACTACGCAAAGCCTATCATTTGGTCAAAACTGACAGAATTTCATAGTCGGGGTATATGGGGACATAGAGAGCTCTTTTCAGGATCACACTACAATCTATATAGAACCACTCTTTGATCAGAAGACTATACTTTTTACCGCCGGCAAATACAAAGTCCAATACGCAAATTTCTTCGTCACTTTACCGGTTCCGACTATTAAATATTTATTAATGAAATTGTGAACGTCACAGCCAACAACGCTGGCGTCAATGTCCACGCGCCATGAACTTCATTAATATGAACAGCGACATCATTATGAACACATGAGAGCAAATACAATTTAATTAAGCAATAAAAATTGTCAAGACCCAAAAGTTATGCGTGCGCTCCTCGCTTACATACAGACGAGGTTTATGCATATGTGTGTTTGTGTTTCCTAAAGGTCGTTCGTTCGCATTTATTACTTTTTATTTTTATGCTAATGCTGTAGACACATAGAGTAGACATGTAGGCATAGCCATTGATATACATATATGTACATATATTTCTCATAAGCTGTTTTGCGTTTACTTGTGTTGATCTAAAAATTGTTTATAATCTATTTTTAGACACCCATTTTCGAATATCTGTATGTACAAATGTGCATTTCATTATGTATATAGTCGCTGAGCACATATGTACTTATGTGTCATCTCTTGCCTTATCCTTTTGTTGTTGCTAAGGCATTTAGCCAAATAAGTGCTAATTTGTAAGTCAGATAAGACATGAATTATTTATGTACATATGTACATATGTAGACATAGAGAGATACATGTGCTCCCAGCTTAACCTTAAAATATTTTGATTTGGGATGAAAGATGTGTTAGAAACCTTAAAATTTTTTTCATTTACAGGTTGAATTCTAGGTCTAAATTAAAGTAAATAAGTAATACTAGATTTGCTACATACATTTCGAGCCATGCCAAATTGCAAAAGTTATTATTAATGGTGTTGTTGTATTTCTAAATATTCACACCAATGATCAGCATAAATTTTGCATTCGTTTAAATAAACTTTCCTGGCACTGATTGTTTGAAACACCTCAGAAATATGAATTTATATAATTTTAACAGTCGCTTCCTTCCTTCTAGATGTACTTCTAATATTTTATTCAAAATTATTCATAAAAGTTATTTGAAGCGTTTGTAGACTATAGCGTTTGCGAATTCATAATCATAAACGTACATTCTAGAGATAAGCATTATCTTCGAACGACCGTGTTGGGAACGCGAAGTATGTAACTGATAAGTGTATTCGTGGCATTCACACACGAAAACAATTAAATATTTATAGATAATATATATGGTATAAAACAGCGAAGAAACAAAGGTATCAGAACGGAATTAATGAAGTACGAAAAATAATGAGTTTTAAATGAAACGAAGAAAGGAAGAAAAAACGCAACTAAAGCCTGAATGAGATTGATTTTAAAACAAAGTTTCAATACCATAAATCAAATAAACAACATCTGAGAGAAAAATGGTGAGGGCACCGTGGTACTGTAAAAGAACTTCCTTAATTGCCAAGAATAGAAGATTATGATTCCTTGCGTCATGAACGATTGAACGAACATATAAATATTTTCAAGCTTGTATAAATAAAAATATGTTTCTTCTTTTTTCTTCGTTAAAGGCGTTAAAGCCTCAACGATGAAAAGTTTTCTAAAGGCATGAAAATATTCTGTAGCCTCTAGCAATCAATCAATCCGCTATAATATAATTTCGCTACAACTATTAATATATTCCATCGATTTTTTCGGAGAGAACACAACACCAGAATTTCATCTCTTGCAGCAGGATATAGAAAACCGAAAACTTATTTGTATATGAACCATGTTGTCTTTATGGAAATGACTAACTACATATGTATATCTCCTCGTTCTTATATGAAAAGTGTATAAATAATCCCCTGAATTACCTGTCGATTAAATTTGTACTGATTTATAATTCTGACTTCACCAATGACCTACAATTCAACCTAAAGAAAAAATGCAAATAACAACAACAAATTTAGGATTCAAATCGATTGCCCCCAATAATAAAGGCACCGAATAAACCCCTTTTGCTATGCTAACAGGAACGTTATGTATGAGATGTAGAATAAACGAGTACATATGGCTACGAAAAGTTCCTGCACATTAGGGTGTCAATAGTACGTAAAGAATTCGACTTTCAGAAAATATTATAACTGAGGTTGCAGGCTTTGTTGCTTCTCTGAAAGTGCAAGTGGGCTTAAGAAACAAAAATAATAAGGGTCTTAAGCTCATTTTATTAAAAAAACGCCTCAGAGTTTTCCCTGCCAAATCTGACAGGTGAGATTAGTCTGTTTACAACTCTTTCTATTCTCCACAATATTGTTCATTTTTAGTAATCATTGTTTGCCAAATTTTTACACAGCATATATTCTATATCAGCAGGTTGTTCATTGCTTTCGTTGCGCTCTCTATATAAATATTTTTTATCAAAGCCATACATCAATGGAAACGCGACACCCTAATGTATGAGCAAATATCAAAATAAATATGTAAACATGACACGCGCTGCCATGTACAACTAGATAAGGGGTTAATGTATTCTCAGTGATTGCGACAAACACCTGATGAAGACCTACAACAACTCAAACAACTGATACGATTTACAAAAAAGGGGTAAATAAATTGTAATAAAAAATCGAAACTGTCAAGGACATCGCGAAGTACAACAAGTGTGTCAACCACCAAAACCATTTCAGTGCGCCGTCTCACACACACATATACATACATACAAGGTAAAAAAATCGCTGCACGGCAATCCCAAGCCTAAGCGTTGACAAATTATTAAAACAAAAACAACAATACGGCCATTAACAATGATTATAATGACGTACATCAAGCGTTGACGTCGCAGTCTCTTCTTTGTTTGTGTTTTTGTTTTTGCTTTTATGCATATTTTTATCAATTTTCGTTGTTGCTGCCACAACAAAGCTGATATTATGAATGGATAATGTTGCGAAAGACAAATTTATTGTGCAACATCTATGGGGGTACATTACCAACAACTTACGGTTATTGTTATGGTTGTATTGTCTACATGCGCGAATGTTATCCGATAACCCAATGAACTTGCATTTGAAGTTGATTTTCTAAAATCGCCGATTCTATTACTAGGCCCTGTGCATGGACTAAAGCGAACATTTTCTGACTTTTCATAGATCTATACAGATATGTAGATCCATGGAAGAACCTTCCGAAGTTAAGTTATTATAAGATTCATGGATTCATCGAAATATCATTAAATAAATGAAATTCTGATTCGGCCGATTTTCGTTTCCCTAGAAGAAATGTCTAGGATTAAATGAGTTATAGCCGTATGAAGTCTTTAAGTATATAATTTATACTATTTTTGGCCTGATTTAAAGAAGCAAAGGTTGGAGTATATGTCATACATATACCAATTGGAAATCTACGTAGAGTCGTCTTTAAAAGTCCACTTGTCGTTTCCTTCCTGAAATTGACGATATTCATCTCAAAATAATATCGTTAATATAAAATCGGCCACCACGATATAGGGTCTAACACTACGACTTGGGATCAGTCCCTATTCCGTAGAATACCAAAAATTTGCTATTGGTCTGGATATGGCAAAACATACCCCCGGAGGTTCGGTTTTTCTTAAAAAGCCTTTAACCGTTCAGAGTAGAGTTAACCCTAGAAAACTGTAGTTATCTCCATTTGTCAGAATATATGAGGAGCATGAAAAATAGCGGAGAATAATCCCAGATAAAGATCTTTCTGCAAAGATCTCTTTATAAAGTAATCATCCTGTAGACAACCAAATGGCTCCACATAATAACTCAGTTTCTATAACTTGATATAAGCTTCATAGGAATTTCCGAGTTTCAAAAGCTAACAGGTCGACGCTCACTGGGCTAATGGAGCGCCATAACTGTTGTAGCAATTGCTGCTTCTCCACGCTGTCCGCCGTCATTTAACCGCTTTTAGCTGATGATGTTGTTTAATGCCCAAAAGCTGGTGATGTCGCCGTCGCCGACGCTGTTATTGCAATCGATGTCGTTGACGTTATTGTGGGTCATGACGTTGCCACATACCAATAAAAATTACCCGTGTAGCACCTTGTGCCGCTGCTAATCGAACTGGGTTGTTGCTGTTGATAACTCAATTTTTTTTTTGTTTATATTGCCTGGATTAAGTTGCTGTTGGCGCTAGCTCCCTTGTTGTTCTTGCGGTGCGGCGCTTGTGATGGCAATCATTATTGTTGTTGCTGCTGCTTCCGATGTCGCTGCTGCGGTTTATTTTTATTGTGCCGTTACAAATGATGATTTACAATTTGTTTACATTTTCGTTGTTGTTATTGTAAGCCATTGTTTTGATTCGGTTTCTGCCATTCTACTCTCTCATACACACATACAAAGAGCCGCTTCACCGCCCAGGCAACGTGCAGCCAACCAGTCTGTCTGTCTGTCATTCACATTCGATACGATTTTCATGTCTCGTCGCTTTTTCATGTCCATAAATTTTCTTCGCCACACAATTATTGCCATTATAACATTGTTGTTGTATTTGTTTTTGCCGCATACTTGCGCTCTGCCACAATACCTTTGCCGGTTCTTGATTTTCTATGTGTGTACTCGTAAGTGAGTGTGTATGTGTCTGTGCTCTTTGATTGCTCGCAGCGGCTGACTTTTGCTTTCGTTTTAAACTTATTGTTGTTGTTGTTGTTTTATTTTCTTTTTATTTCGCTGTATTTTATTACCTCAATTAATATTTGTAGGCTTGTTTGTATGCCACCTTCATTCATTATGACGTCGAGCCCTCATCGATGGACGTGCCCTCCTCACTCGCTCGCTAACTTGGTCTTCGCCGTCGATAATCATAATCGATAATCACATCATAACGGCAGATTTTGCTTTGTTTTTGTTTTTGTTTTTTTTTTGCATTTTATTTATTTATTTAATCGTGCGTTCTTTTTTGTTATTTTTGTAATTTTCATTGAGCAAGTTTGTGCAAGTTGTTTGTGAGCAAGTGCTCGGCGTGTGGTTGCATTTTAAACTGTTGATCGACTTTGTAATTATTTGTTGTTGTAGCGTTTAGTCTGTGCGTACTCGTGGTGTTTCTTTCTTAATAGAGCCTACACCGAAGAATACGAAGAGTGTTATATGTATGCCTGTCTGTTAGTAAGGTCATTTATATTTCAAAGCGCGTGCCAATACTGAATTTTGAGCAGAAGACAATGAAGCGCTGAAATGACAGACAATTTGCGCCGTTGTTAGCCGTGCAGTTATGCGACGGAATGTGTTGTAGAAGCTGTTTTTTTAAGAGAGTACTGACTTCTTTTAGCTTAAAGTAACTGACTGGTTTCTAGTTGGTTATGAATGAAAGTGGAGTAAGATTTCGTGATCCGCGAATCAATTTCTTACCAGTTTGATTTTCCAAGCAACCTATTGAGGCATTAAAATTTGGATCACTGCCCTAAGTTAAGGTTGTCTCGACGGTGTACTAATGGATCCGGCAAGTCCTTGATCGGGTATGTAGGCCCGACGTGGAAACGGATTCTTCCTATACTACCTTACATAACTTTATCTTCCTCTCCTCTCGTAGTTGTGTCACATTTAATGAGTTCTCTAGAATCTATTATTATATAACCTATTATGGCAGATCTGCTGAATGAGCGTAGCTGGTTAAGTCCAATCCAAAAACTTCAAAACAAAACTTCAAACCTTACTGATGACATCGGCGATCTTATCAAAATCGTCTGTAGTTGTATCTTCTCCTGGTTGGATCATGAGAAAATCTAATAATACAACTATGAATGGACTCACTAATTTCTGCTTCACGGCTGATGTATCTTATTATATAAAAAACCTTTCTTATGACACAGAAGTTTATCATGATCTGACGAATGACGACTGCTCTTGGAAATTAACTTCTTAACCCGAGTTCTGTTTTTCCAGGCTGGATAAGGAAGCGGATCGAATGGGTCTGATGGTGAATGAGGATAAGACGAAATATCTCCTGTCATCCAACATACAGCCAGCGCACTCGCGTCTTTGCTCCCACGACACTGCGTACAGTCATAACTTTGAAGTCGTGGATAATTTCATATGTCAGCATTAACAACACCAAAAATGTCAGCTTCAAAATCCAACGCAGGATCACTCTTGCCAACAGATGCAAGACTGAGTAGTCAATTGAAAAGTAAAGTCCTCTCTGGCGAACCAAAATCAAACTCTTCAGGTAGCTTATCATTCCCGTCCTGACTTGCCTGCACTTGGAATTTCAAAATGGCGCCAATATGCAAGAGGGAGGAATGAGTGGCGCGCTCTGGTGGTTTCGGTTCCTACGCCGAATATATATGTGTATATATATTAATATATTCTTTCTGGTGTGCTCTTATTCGTTAAATGTCCAGAAAGCTATACTGCTCAGATCAAATCATCCATGGATATATAGTATTCGGCGATAAACTTAGAGTGGGTATGGAAGGAGTACTAAAATCTGCTTTGTCGATTAGATATTAAGTCTTAAGCAATAAAATTACTGGCTCTATTTTATGAATTTGTTAAAAATTAACTAAAGTTCACTTAAAATAATTGGAAAGGACCCGCATAAAGCTCGCTTTAAAGCTTCTTTGTTTTATACAAGTAATTCCTTAGTTTCCACTTCCACTTGTCAAACTCCTTTTGGGAAGTTGCTTCGCTCCAAATGAAATGCATTCAATGAAGAAATCGAAATAATTGTGCCACAAGTATAATAGTTCGTGCAGCCAGACAATTAAACGCCGACAACGTCTCAATGAACTGACAAAAAAGGCAAAAACGCAGACAGCTGTGCGCCGACGGTGAAAGTCACGCTGCCTGCAGCGCTGCTCTCGAAGGTCGAACGTGAGCCATAAAATGGTAATAAAATATCAAACAACAACAACAATGATGATGATGTATTTATCATGCAAACATATGGACAAATGTACATTAATAGGTAGGTGCGTGCGTGTATGACTTACTCGCGACAATAAAAGTATGTGTGGACAAGTGCAACCACAACTAATGACTAATGCCATTCATTAAGCGCCGTGACAAAGAATTAAATGACACAACTACCGAGGAGGCAGTACATAGAGAACAATAACAAATGGGGGAAAACAAAATAAACAATTAGCACAACAATGTTAAGAGCAGACGATAGACATATTTATTAATGTTTCTAGACATACGGACATATGTACATACAAACAGACCTGTGTGTGTGTGTGTGAATGAAACTAGCAATTGAAGCAACAGCTGAGCTGAGTGTCTGACATATGTACGCACCTATAGTATCTACACCTAGATATATACATATGTACATATATATGCGAGTGCAAAAATCTCATAAACAACAACAAAACTTAGCAGGAAGCAGCAAAAACAACAATAAAATGTAAACAAACGTGAAGCAATTAATAAAATTGAATTACCGAAAAGTCGCGTGCCAGCGTTTTAATGGGTGGCGGCGCTACGTAACACATGCATTACAAAAACAAACACGGTTACAGACATATAACTACATACGATCACATATTTGTATGCTAATAGACCAACTCTTTCGGCTGCCATGCCATTATAAATATAACGTCAACAGCAACAGCAACAACAACAGCAGTCATCTAATAATATATACAAAACCAACGATCATTAAAATATTAATATGTAGCGTAACGTCAAATAATGCCGGCCGCAAAGACCGCGCGTCCGTGCGCGTCTACACAACCCAACCAGCGGACTGCGCTGCCCGACCAGCATGCGGAGGGGCGTGTCGCTGAACGCAAATAAATTAATAAAAAACACAAACAGCAACAACAATAAAATTTAAACGACCCCAGACGACCTCGACAAATTAACATTACAATTACATACATACATATCTACTAATATATGTATATACTTTTGCATATCAGCCATAAATTGTAAAAAAATCACTTGTGTATTGACATTTTTAAACCAAAATACCATTGGCGCTCTTAAAGCAAACATTTGAAAAATTTTTATTGGCTACTGCTCAATTTATGAGTTCTTTTATATAAATTTACATACATACATATTTGCATTGTGGTAGGTAACGCACAGCTGGTGACGCAACGCGAAAACAGCTGATGCTTGATAAGTTGTAGAATAATACTCGCGCCGGTCACATTGTAATCAGTAATCCACCACCATTGCCTCCACTAATGCAATAACAACTATTTTCGATGCAGTCATACACTAATTGATAAATTGCCGACGTCAACAGACACAAATACACAATACAGTTATGTACATAAATATTTATATTATGTTATATAATCAAGTGGGTTCTTTTTTCAAATGACTAGTAGAATACCCTACACTTTAGCTCCATCCATTATTATATGCGATTCTATCCAAATTAGTCGAATCTTTGTTGAAACAACGAGTTCAATTCAAAGACTGACACAATTACGGTGTGTCAGATGCCTGACCCTTTCAAAGACTAATGGTGGTCTTTGCCTGCCAATAATCGATTGTTATAAGGACAGGATTTCAAATCTGAGACAGGATAATGGATAAAAGGTCACATGTAATTCCTTGAAATAATTTGGGAACGGTTTTATACTACTACATCAACAACAATTAATTAATTAAATGCACACTTTGAACCAAAGATCTGTCAACAGTTATTACTTTTTTTTACTGAAACAATCCAATATTGGATTCTCAATTGGTATAAATTAAAAACTCTTAAGGAATAGGGGATGGTAAACTGGAGGTTTTTTGTACACTTGATATTTCCGTTAAAATTCGATCGAAATTTAATCGACTTGGAAATAGCAAATTAGGTGAACACAAGTTAATTGTTAGAAAACGATTAGGCGCTATCTTCAAACTCCTTACAAGGCTACTCCTGACTACTTTTAAATTGAGTTTTAGTGAATCGTTAATAATCGAAAAAATGCAGAAAGTTGCGAACTCTTTGAGTAAAAATAATAATACAGAACAGCACTAAAAGTTAAAGAGTTGCCACCTGATAGATACAAAAATTTGAGATAAATGCTTTATAATAGAATGAATATGGACTATGAAAAAGACTTATGAAGACTCACACTGAAAATATATTTAGGCAGTGTTGCCATTTATTTTTTGTTTTATTGAGATAAATGATATGAATAATAGCGGGTTGTTATAATACAATTTGGAAATTTTCTGTGTTCTTCAAAATAGTATACAAGTTTATTTTTCAAAAAGACTGTAGGTCATATTAATGGGAATATTCATGTGAGGATATTTAAACGGGAATGTTGCAAGGAAAGAAACAATATTTAAAAACAATTAATTTCAAAATTTCGCAAGAAATTAATCTCTCAGAACTTTTAATCTTGAATTTATTATGCACCGTATACTTACTCGTATGTATTTATATACTTTAGGTGACTCAATATGCTCGATAAGATAAGAAACTTGTGTTCTTCCTCTGATTATCGCGAATATTCGTAATTGATAATGAAATTCATTGGAATTGCGATTTTTTTAAAGTGCATAGTTATATACTTACATACGGCAATAATGCTTATGAGCACTTCAGAGAGTGCTCTAGGGGATTCCTAAAAACTTTTGTATTTTTCCTTCTAAATTCGAAATCATTAGAAATTTATAAAATGATAGTTATTAAAATTTAAGCATGATTGTAAACAGTTAGACGGATGTAATACGGAATTAAAAAAAAAATAGCAGACTAAAATTTCTTCGTTAATCGATTTCTTTGTATGTGTACTGACGAAGTATTTTAAAGATCGGGATGTAATATATTTTACCCACGAATAAGAATCACCCTATTACTTACGCCTGATATTATAATTCTGAGTTTACTTCCCCTCGAAATGACAACACGTGTAAAGGCAATCAGCTGAACGTAGCGCCAAACCATTTATTATATAGGTGCATGTACGTAAATATTACATAACATGTACATATGTATGTAAGTATGTAAATCAAATTTTTATTGTCGCTTGTCACATGTCGACGCTAAACTGCTATCAACACTCGCTGTTTCTGAAGTAGCGGCGTTAATGTCTTTTTTATTTATATATATTTTTTTATTATTTGTTTTTGATTAGAAAATGCAAAGCAAAACAAAAACGGAAAAAAGGGTTCACTGCCATTTGGGCCATGTGCCATTTTCAACATTCTAAACATTAGCGACGCACACATCGACGGCGACGTCAACCCACTTCGCAGGCGGTGGAGGTAATTCGACAGGCAAACATTCGCCGTTGCCGCGAAACATGTTCCACAGCTTGTTGCATCAATTTGTCAGTACATAAAACATACATATGTACACACACAGATACAAGTGTATAAATAAATGGTTCCATTGTTATTGTTCAAGCCCAAAAGAGCTCGCTCATTATACTCTCGCAACCTGTTGCACAGAGTATAATAGTTTTGTTCACCTAACGGTTGTTTGTGTCACCACGAAATATAATAGTTAGATATGGGGTTATATATACATAAATGATCAGGATGACGAGTAGATTTGAAATCCGGATGTCTGTCCGTCCGTCTGTCCGTCCGTCCGTCTGTCCGTCTGTCCGTCTGTCCGTGCAAGCGATAACTTGAGTAAAAATTAAGATATCTTAATGAAACTTGGAACACATGTTCCTTGGCACCCTGAGGAGGTTGCTTTCGAAAATGGGCAAAATCGGTCCACTGCCACGCCCACAAAATGGTGGAAACCAAAAACCTATACAGTGTCATAACTAAGCCATAAATAAAGTTATGAAAATGAAATTTGGAACATAGGATCTCATTAGGGAGGGGCACATTTGGATGTAATTTTTTTGGAAAAGTGGGCGTGACCCCGCCCCCAAATAGGTTGTTTTGTATATAACTCGCAAACCAATAAAGTTATATAAGCCAAACTTTATGCAGTCATTTCTTTTAGCCATTTCCTTATTCAGTCCAAAAATGAAAGAAATCGGATAATAACCACGCCCACCTCCCATACAAAGGTTAGGTTGAAAATTACTAAAAGTGAGTTAACTCATTAACGAAAAACGCCAGAAACACTAAATTTCACATAAGAAATGGCAGATAGAAGCTGCACTCAGATTTTTTTACAAAATGGAAAATGGGCGTGGCATCGCCCACTTATGGGTGAAAAACCATATCTCAGGAACTACTGGACCGATTTCAATGAAATTTGGTTTGTAATAGTTTCCTTACATCCCAATGATATGTTGTGAAAATAGGCCAAATCGCTTCACAACCACGCCTACTTCCTATATACCAGAACTTTGAAGACAATCTGAATCGTTTACTTTACAATATATAAAGTAAGCACTAGTGAAGATATCGGTGCAGAACTTTGCACAAATACTATGTTTATAGTGTGGCAGCCCCATTCTAAAAACCGCCGAAATCGGACCCTAGGTTTTCAAAGCCCCATGTATCGAACATGAGGACCTCGGTGCTTCTAACCTAATATTAGGGTTTCCAACTTTCAATGGACTTTATACAATATATATGATGAATATGTGGGTCAAATTGTGTATTATTAATATAAATAAAGTTAAATAAATAAATTGCGAGAGTATAAAAAGTTCGGTTACACCCGAACTTAGCCTTTCCTTACTTGTTTATTTATTTATTTTTTTTTTAATAGGCGGCGCTAACGCAGCTATGGTATATGCTTCCGACAGCAACAACAACAACACCAATTTAAAGTCATAATTGCACTTGTCTTCCTTTTGATTTGGAAATAGGCTATTACAAGTTTTATGTCTGGGACTTTCGTCAATCTGTATTTACAAGTCATTAATTTCGATTTAAGACACATTAATGGTGTCTACCGAAATTTCCTTTAAACGTTTGGGAGTGTATTTTAG
Organism: Zeugodacus tau; assembly: GCA_031772095.1. Classification (NCBI taxonomy): domain Eukaryota; kingdom Metazoa; phylum Arthropoda; class Insecta; order Diptera; family Tephritidae; genus Zeugodacus; species Zeugodacus tau. The sequence goes on along the minus strand of CM062649.1, from coordinate 26,521,039 downwards.
AAGTGGAGCAAAGTCTTTGTTTTGAGAACAAGGGAAAAATTATGTATTTAGAACTTGGATAAAGACGTCTCGTAAATTTGCTCTACCCGGGGCATAATAAACATTTCAGTCCTTGATTTTAAAATGTAAAGTAAATGGATAATATCTAGTATCACTTTTTGTTGAAATTTAAACTCCTTATTAATCTATATCATGCCTATGTAATACTTCCTAAAACGCTAAGCTCCTACTTAAATGTATAAGAACCAATGTTTTTTTTGTTTTTTTAATTAGGTCTAATTGAATTTATCATATTCATAAAGCTCACAAAAATTGTCAATGATTTCAGTTATGTCCGAAACCTCTTAAACATCTTCCTGAAGAGGCAGCAGAAAACCATTTCAGTGGGCTAGTTTAGTGGGATACACTAAATTGATAATATACAAAACTGTTTAGTCTTTGATTCGTATCAAGATTAATCTATAAAAATCTCAGTGGTGGATTCTTTAACTCTCAAGTAGATCAATGTGAATGATCTTATAGGGAGAATGGCTTAATTGGCCTACTCACTAGAAGAGTTTTATTTGTTTGACTATTCAGTAATCTCTATTAAGAACTCGTCTGACGTTTGGTCGAATATATTCTGAGGTTCAGAGAGATCTCTTTATAATTTTGTATTTCATTTTATATATTGGGAAATAGGAATCGGAATATAGTAACGAAAGAAGCTTCAAACCAATTTCCGGTACAAGGTTGATAAAACAACAGACAATATTGCAAAACTGACAGGGAAGTCGAAAAAAAATAAAGTGAAGACGTCTTAGAAATACTACTGCACTTGAAGTTAGTACGAGGTATATAGAAAAGTTCATACAATTTCACGATGTTCCCTTATAAATGAGTTCGGTAAAATAACCTTACGGAGCATCGTGGAATTATAGTGGAAGTAAAAACTTAGCTGGAGCACTTAAACTCTTTAAATAACAGAACTAGTTAACTCTAGTGGAAATAGTCCATCGGAAACTAATAACAAACATAGGAAATAATACATTTCTAAAGTAAAAGTGCTTTTCGCTAAACCCAGCAGTCAAATTAAAACCCGTAGAACCCCACAACTGACCCAAAGAATATCGTTTAAGTTTTTGTTTTATTGTTTGACATGAAAATTTGTACCCTCATCGCGCGAATGTCCACCGCTGTCCATCAGTATGTAATGTTATTCTTGTATTTAATAGGTTTACGCTTTTTGTTGTGTTTTTCATGCTAATCACTTCGGCACGCGTCTGCTCAACGCTTATGGTATTGTGTCAGCACTGACCACTCAATTGGCTTCATGAACGCCCGACGGCATTTCACATATTTCACACTGTCTGACCGTGCTTTTAGCATCTGCATTCCTTAATACTCCCTGCTACTTCCGCACTTACCCAACGCTGGTTCGCACATTTTATTGCTTCGACGACGCGATTTTTGTATTTGGGGGCCGGTCATCGAGCTGCTGAGCTACTCGCTAATGTCGTCACCGTATTTGTGTTGTTCGCTTGTGGCAGATTGAGATTATATTGTGTACTTATCTCTATACAAATACTTCTATATAAAAACATCTAACGGATGTTCCACATGAAACCAATTAGTATGTCTGGATAGTAGCACGTGAGGAGTTCAATTGAGTTGTGCGTTAACCTACTGGTGTCCAAGGTATTTTTTGAAAAATCTAATGTTGAAAGTATCTAGTGTTTGATACGACCCAATGTTGAACGCCCACACAGGAAAGTATTTTACTCTACTACATGGAATGATCTTTACGCGCTAGTTGGATGAACCCGTTGGCTCTCTAAATTGGGGGCAGACACCCCAACTTTAAATGAAGAAAAACTGGAATTTTAGATACTTGGAACTTGGACAGTAAAAGGGTGGCTAACTAGTAACGAAGACAATATGTATTTGACGCTGCGGGTCTTAATCGCTTTGACATGAAAGAAGCGGATAAAAATTTATGCATTTTTACCCGTTGAAAATATAAATAAATTGGGTGGGATGGTTCGCAGATTGAATACAGATACCGCAAGTATCTTGACAGTATTCACTGTGGTACCAACTAGTTGTACTTTTTAGAGAGGGGGTCCTCAGAATGAAGCTGGAATTGAAGTGTAGAAGAACTTTGGTTATAAATACTTTGTAGTTCTGAGCTCTTCCTTTTATGATAAGACCTTTTCGTTTTATGTCTTTTTATTTTAAGGTTTTCCACATAAAGAATACTGTTCGAATTCAGAGAAATAAGAGGAAATGAAGTGAAGGACTTTGAGTTGCAGAGATGGTATCTCGGTTATACCATTTATTATTGAAAATAAAAAATCTATGTGTCTCTTTTTTCGAAAATCCTGTGAAAGGTTTCTGGTTCAAAGAGACACATTTTAATTTTATCACTACTCATTAGTGTCTATTAGTTAGCAGCTCTCTTCTACTATTATTTATTGAAGAGAAAAAGTCTAGGACTCGTCTTTTTTACTAATTCCGTTCGAGAGATTTCAAGTTTCAAAATTAAATAAATTAAATTTTCCCTGTTTAACAGATTCTATTACACAGGTGTGCCTGTAGTTGGGTAGCAATGGAAAGCATACTTCAATTATATTTATTTGCATTAGGGCGCTAGTGGGTTAAATATTTATGTGCATAAATCAACTCATTTACATACATACATAAAGACCTAAGGGTACACAAAACTGAAAAGTCCAACACACACACATCCAAATTCATTTGCCACTTTGTATATAAAAATATGTATGTACCTATTAATACCTCTGGCCGGCAAACTGGAAACTGACCTATATTGACTATTATTGGTGTTTAGCGCTCGCTTGCAACAACCAACCATTCATTGCAACGCATTCGTTGGCAACTTTTCTCAACTCAATTGCTATTCTAAGTATTTATAGTAATTTTATGTTTTTGTTTTCATTTGTATTGGGAAAGAGCACGATTCCAGTTTACATATGTATGTATTGTGTTATGTAAGTGGGTGCCGGTGTTCGCGCGCTGTGGTTCGCCAATTGCTGCTCGACTTCGATCATTAATCAGGAATTCAATTTGGAATTTTTGTCGGTCAAGGACACACAAAGTTTTTGAGCGTTGAAAAGTGGGTGCTGCCATCGTTGTTGTAGCATGTTGATAACTTATTCATACAAATACATATAAAACAAGTAAGGAAGGGCTAAGTTCGGGTGTAACCGAACATTTTATACTCTCGCAATTTATGTATTTAACTTTAATAATATTATAAAATACACAATTTGACCCACATATTCGTCATATATATTGTATAAAGTCCATTGAAAGTTGGAAACCCTAATATTAGGTTAGAAGTACCGAGGTCCTCATGTTCGATATATGGGGCCTTGACAACCTATGGTCCGATTTCGGTAATTTTTAGAATGGGGCTGCCACACTATAAACGTAGTATTTGTGCAAAGTTCTGCATCGATATCTTCACTAGTGCTTACTTTATATATTGTAAAGTTAAAGATTCAGATCGTCTTCAAAGTTCTGGTATATAGGAAGTAGGCGTGGTTGTGAAGCGATTTGGCCTATTTTCACAACATATCATTGGGATGTAAGGAAACTATTACAAACCAAGTTTCATTGAAATCGGTCGAGTAGTTCCTGAGATATGGTTTTTGACCCATAAGTGGGCGATGCCACACCCATTTTTCATTTTGTAAAAAAATCTGAGTGCAGCTTCCATCTGCCATTTCCTATGTGAAATTTAGTGTTTCTGACGTTCTTGGTTAGTGAGCTAACCCACTTTTAGTAATTTTCAACCTAAACTTTGTATGGGAGGGGGGCGTGGTTATTATCCGATTTTTGTAATTTTTGGACTGTATAAAGAAATTGCTAAAAAAAACGACTGCAGAAAGTTTGGTTTATATAGCTCTATTGGTTTGCGAGATATGTATAAAAAACTTAGTAGGGGGCGGGGCCACGCCCACTTCCCCAAAAAAAATACATCCAAATATGCCCCCTCTTAGTGCGATCCTTTATTCCAAATTTTACTTTTATATCTTCATTTATGGCTTAGTTATGACATTTTATGTGTTTTTGGTTTTCGCCATTTTGTGGGCGTGGCAATGGTCCGATTTTGCTGATTTTCGAACTTAACCTTCTTATGGTGCCAAGGAACACGTGTTCCAAGTTTCATTAAGATATCTCAATTTTTACTCAAGTTACAGCTTGCACGGACGGACGGACAGACGGACAGACGGACGGACAGACAGACATCCGGATTTGAACTTTTCTCGTCACCCTGATCATTTTGATATATATAACCCTATATCTAACTCGTTTAGTTTTAGGACTTACAACCAACCGTTATGTGGACAAAACTATAATACTCTCGTAGCAACTTTGTTGCTAGCAACTTTGTTGCGAGAGTATAATAAATAGTATGTGTCTGGGAATTACATATCGTGTTGCCTTCTTTTTGCAGCGGTTATTTAGGATAACGGTACTATTCGGGAAATTAGTTTGTATGGGTTATGTTGGTAGTGCAAATGAGTATGCGCTTGACTTCAAGAGAGATACATATGTTGTCAAAATTCTCATGAAATTTTAGTGTAATTGTAAACAGATATTCAACGTCATTTTACGGCTATACAAATATTTTTTTTTTTGCTTTTAAAAGGTTTGGTCTAACTTCAAAACATGTTAGTTCAATTATAGAGGTTTTTTTTCTTAGATATGGCGAAGAACTTTTTAACGCGCCAACATGAATATGGAATTCGGTTATTCCTTTAGTGGCAGGTTATCAATTCCGAAAACTATATATTATTGTGCTCGCTTCCCTAGATTCTTAAAATTAGTATCTAAAAATGTTGAACTATTTTTTCAAAGTATTAAATACCAGAACGTTTTACCAACGAAAAAGAAAATTAAGAGATTACATTCTAATAATACCTACATTTTCATCTTCTTAGAAATCAAGTGCATTTGTTTTTGGATTATGCGGTATGGAAATCCAAGCTTTTCACCCTTCAGCACTGAAACAAATAAAGCTGTGTTACTGAAGTTGACGTAATCAGTTGATGTAGGCGAATTACACGGAATGCTAATAAACGATGAAGAGCGCATTTGTTGATGTGTGTGTGTACTTGAAATCAGCATGACACCCCAGTCGGAAAATTCGAGTGATGCGTTGTAAAATAAGGAACCAAAGGTAAGTGTATAAGCGGATCCATACATTTTTAGACAAAAAAATGTATTTATAAACACAGTTGAACATTCCTAACTCGATCACCATAATCCACCAAAAAACGTTAGAGAAACTTCCGAGTTACGGAATGTAATTTGTAAGAAATTTGACTTCTATTGTCAATACAAGAGTTCGAGTTATAAAATATACCTATGAAATCTTACCTAACCTTAGTTTACACTAAATTTACCTTATGTTAAGATTATGAAAATATAGTAAATCTAAAAGATAAATAATTTAATAATTTATCAATGGAGTTTATTCTACTAAAATGTTTGACAAACATAGAGTTATAACATACCTAAGCCTTCTCTGATTAATGACCTATGGTTGAAGAAAAAACTGTAAAATATATACTACAGACCTAATAAGCAAGATGTGTATAGTCCATACGATTCCTTGTGAATCTTCTTCTTTTTTTGTATTTTTCTCAATTGGGGTCTGCTTTTTAGATCCTTCGCAGTACTTAAACAAAAGCCTCAGAAAATGTTGAATTTTGTAATATGGATGTAAGACACTTCTTCATAGAGCTACACCCATTTCACGAATAGTTCAAGCCTTGGAATTCAATAAAATATTCGATGTTCTTCATTATCCCTATTATAAAAATATTGAAAGTACAAGTTTCCTAATGAACATGGGAAATGTAGTTCGATAACATCAGTTTGTGTTAACTTTGCGTCGATGTAATGAAAGAGCTGTATTCGATTGGTCACTTCTCTGCTCGCTATCTTTGGGCGCTGTTAGTTTGTCATAAATTTTACATGTGAAAGCAACAACAAAGTTATCCAGTTGATACATTTTAATTGATTAAATAAAACGTCAGGCATAGACGCAGCTCTTAAAACTTTTTTTTTGCTCAGATTTAAGTATTTCTCCACCAAAGAAAATAGATTAGCGCAGGCAGCAAGTGCTGCCTGTTTGTTTGGATTACTGGATAGTGTGTTCTATTGGCTTCTCTGTAACGCTTAGCCAATCGATGACAGCTATTATAAATATAGTTTACCTTTATGTTAACAATCGCTCTTTCCAACTGGGACAGCTCATAAACTTACTCGCACTCTGTTGAGAGGTATTACGGTGAGTGTTGGTTGCATGAAGCATATGCGACCGACACCATGAAGGTGGCGCATGGCGATGCTCTGACAACAAACGCACACATCCATAAATACATTAATTTCTATGGAAACCGTCCGACTGACGCAGTTTAATAAGAATTTACAACAACAGTCATCGCATGAACAAAGGCAAGTAAAACTGCAGCAGTAAAAAGCTAACATTAGCATCAATGACAACATCGCATACATTCATACTTACAAACAAGCATTCATATATGAGAGCGAATCTTCTCTATGGAGATGTAAACTTTACTGATAAGCGCACAGCGAGAGCAACAGAAAAATATTTCGGAATGCATTAAGAAAATAAACAAATAATTTCATTAAATTTATTACCACGACAACCTTTTTGCATTTGAAGGCTGAGAATATGATTTTCCTCTTCAAAATAATGTAACAGGTGTAAAATAATTTTTAATGTTAGTTTCAAAAAGTTATCAAGTTAACTGCAATAAGCTCCTAAGGTAAAGACTTTATACTAAGTTAACATGAAGCTAACCTCATACTTCTGAAATTTTTCATATTTAAATGCTGGGAAAATTGTAGTCTTAGCAGATCTTAGAATTACCAGTATCGGCTGGTATTATTCGTTATTTATTATAACTGATGTCGATAACGATAATTTACAATAAGTCTTAGTCTCGACATATAACCTTTCATTCTGGCGAAATTTCTATTCAGCGATCAGTTCCTTCAAGTCCGAGCGATGAAAAAGTCACTGTGATCCAAATGTGGAGTTTACGGTTCAGATAGATTTTCTGATTCTCAGGCCGTCATACTAGTACGATCAACGAACGGTAGATTTTTAAAACCTTACGTTAAATATATATATATATATATATATATATATATTTGGCGTAGGAACCGGTTTAAGCGATTATAGCCGAATCCACCAGAGCGCGCCACTCATTCCTCCTTTTTGCTTTTTGGCACCAACTGGAAACACCAAGTGAAGCCAGGTAACTTTGCACTTGGTCTTTCCACCGGAGTGGAGGTCGTCCTCTTCCGCGGCTTCCTCCAGCGGAGCGGGTACTGCATCGAATACTTTCAGAGCTGGAGTGTTTTCTTCCATCCGTACAACATGACCTAGCCAGCGTAGCCGCTGTCTCTTTATTCGCTGAACTATGTCAATGTCGTCGTATAAATCGTACAGCTCATCGTTCCATCGTCTGCGGTATTCGCCGTTGCCAATGTTTAGAGGACCATAAATCTTGCGCAAAACCTTTCTCTCGAAAACCCCAAGAGTCGTCTCATCGGATGTTGTCATCGTCCACGCTTCAGCGCCATACATCAGGACGGGAATAATGAGCGACTTATAGAGTTTGATTTTGGTTCGTCGAGAGAGGACTTTACTTTTCAATTGCCTACTCAGTCCAAAGTAGCACCTGTTGGCAAGAGTGATTCTGCGTTGGATTTCAAGGCTGACATTGTTGGTGTTGTTAATGCTGGTTCCTAGATAAACGAAATTATCTACAACTTCAAAGTTAGAGACCACAAATAAAATGTTTTCGGGAGAAACACAACTAAGTGTCATCGGCATGTGAAATTGTTAGCCACATTCGACTCTATGAGTGTCCTCCGTTCCAGGAACTCAACATTGTCTACCATCAAATGAAGCTCGATGAAATAACTAAATGAAATAACATTCGACTCTATGAGTGTCCTCCGTTCCAGGAACTCAACATTGTCTACCATCAAATGAAGCTCGATGAAATAACTAAATGAATGAATGAGTCCGATTTTAGAGCTCTACTTTAGAGACTTCGGTTTTTATACTCTTTGAAAATGTAGGGTAATACGAGTATGTATACCAAAGTGATCAGGTCAGATTGGAATCCGAATGTCTATCCGTCTGCCTATGCAACCGATAACTTTAGTAAAAATTGAGATATATCGATGAAACTAGCTTGCATATATGTCATAAACTGCTAAATCTATATCAACCAATCTCCCTCCCATTCAAAGCTTATGTGAAAATTACTTAAAGTGTTTTATTTCAGTAAGGAAAACCACCAAAAGAAGATACTGCACTGCACTAAGATTGGTATAAAATGAACTTATGGATCAAAAACCATACCTCTGGAACTACTCGGCATTACTTGTTGTAAGTAATCTTTTCTTTTTATTAAAAAATGTATTATTTAAAATTAAAACAAGTAAGGAAGGGCTAAGTTCGGGTGTAACCGAACATTTTATACTCTCGCAATTCATTTATTTAACTTTATTGATATTATATAATATACAATTTGACCCACCTATTCGTCATATATATTGTATAAAGTCTATTGAAAGTTGGAAACCCTAATATTAGGTTAGAAGCACCGAGGTCCCCATGTTCGATATATGCGGCTTTCGGCGATTTTTAGAATGGGGCTGCCACAGATCGTCTTCAAAGTTTTGGTATATAGGAAGTAGGCGTGTTTGTGAAGCCTATATATGGCGGGGCCACGTCCACCTCCCAAAAAAATTACATCCAAATATGCCCCTTCATAGTGCGATCCTTCATACCAAATTTTATTTTTTTCCATAGCTTTATTTATGGCTTAGTTATGGCACTTTATGTGTTTTCAGTTTTCGCCATTTTGTGGGCAGTGGTCCGATTTTCCTCATTTTCGAAAGCAACCTTCCTATGGTGCCAAGAAATAAGTGTGCCAAGTTTCATTAAGATATCTTAATTTTTACTCAAGTTACAGCTTGAACAGACGGACGAACGGACGGACAGACAGACATTCGGATTTGAACTCCACTCTTCACCCTGATCACTTTGGTATATATAACCCTATATCTAACTCGTTTAGTTTTGGGTGTTACAAACAACCGTTATGTGAACAAAACTATAATACTCTCTAGCAACTTTGTTGCGAGAGTATAAAAAGGAAAATTTAATGAACAATTTTAAAATGTATTTCTTAACTAACCACCTGGTAGTTGGCGTCGGCATTTAAAAATTCAGCTTTGGGCATTTTCTCATATGTTTGTTGTTGATATTACCGCTTTGTTTATACCAAGCACTTTTTTGTTGCCTCATAATGAAGTATTTTATCAAGTATATATATTAATGTATGCATTATTAATTTTTTAATTTTATCACAATATTGTTTCTATTTATTCAATATCAATATGTACATTTATACATATGTATGTTTGTACATTTGACTTCTTATACCGTTTGTACCGCTATATGTATCTGCTGTGGCTACTACTTGTCTGGCGTGTTCACATCGATGACGTTTGGCATTGTTGATATTTTATTTTAATTACTTTAATTTTTAAGTGTGTTATTAATTGCCTTCCTCTTGCTGTTGGTGTTGTTGCTGCTGCTACTAGAGCCGTTATCATCGGTTTTTGTTTTGGCCACCGTTTCGTTATGCGGTGTGCAAATCTCTACTCCTCCCACTTCACCACAGTCAACGAGTCACGTAAATAAAAACAAACATATGTATGTACATACATATGAAAACACACAAGTGGGCAACCTGCTGTGCTGTCGCCGCACGCCAGATATTGCTCTCAAATACTTCAACAATTGCTGCTGTTAAATGCGATTTTTAGCTGCGTTCATATTCATATTGTTGTTGTTATGATTGTTACGGTTTGCAAAATTTTTATGGCATTTTAATTGCTTTACGCTCGTCGCCGTATAATTTTTCAAAGCAAATCTTCTCTTTAGGCTTATTCCGGCTGGCGCTATTGTTGTTGTTTTTGTAAGTTGTCGTCGCAATTTTAGTTTTATTTATTTATTTTTATTAAATTTTCCATTTGTTTACATTTGTTCAGTTCGTTTCCCACACTTCTTGCTCGGTTTGTTGATTTCTTTTAACCTTTAACTACTGAGCTGGGGGTAAATTTTACACCTCGTAATTTGTTTTTTAGTTTTAAGAAAAGTGGCTATGAAATAAAGTCCTTGTTTTGTTAAACTAGAAGTTCGATTTCTTTAAATTTATTACTTTATTCATTTAAAAATGTGTTTTATTATTACAATTAAAAACAAATACATTTAAAAAAAATGTTCGTTGACAAACATTATTTATAGATTATAAAGGGGTAAAATTTACCCCCACCTCAGTAACTACGCCCAAATATTTCACCTCAGTAGTTAAAGGTTAAGCATCCTACGGTTTAATTGTATTTGTTAGAATGAATGAGTATTACAATACAAGAAAAAAATAAGTGTATTAAAAATCAATTGAAACAAGTGAGGAAGGTTTCAGTTCGAGTACAACCGAACGTATTATACTCTATTAATTGTTAGGTGGGGAAATATGTTCAGTTTTTGGCAAACCTTAATATTGATAAGCCTTGTATTCTCTTAGTTTCATTGCATTCCATCGATTGGTCACTTCTCTGCTCGCCTGTCAAAAATTTTAGAACATGTTGAAAGCAACAACAAAGTTATCTAGTTGAATTTGTGCAGGAGAGTATGCGAATAGTAGAGTTCAGTGCGATCAAGTATAGACAATTCGATTTAAGTGCTTCCAGTTCGTATGAAAATTTGGAAAGTTTGTTAGATTGGCTTGTCTATAGCAGTTAGCCAATCGATAACAGCTATTATAAACCTTCATCATAATAATACAATAAAGTATTAGGTCTATGAGGAAAAATAAACCAGCGAAAAATAATGTATTATAATAAATATATAGAGAACGGTGTATTCTCGAAAACATGTTACCCGTACACACATAAGTACGTATATTCGGCATAAGTCCCCTCGAATCGTTATATATAGTATATTCAATGTTATACGTTCACTTAATTCTGAGAGATATCTCGCATATTAACCGATATATGCAACATATATACATGATCTGTTTGTATATATATCTGCCTAATCCATAAAAAGGGAGACCCCACAATCTGGTTCAATCGAGCGTAGTGTGGGAAAGATTAAAGCCCAAAATCAACAAACTGATTGGACATTATTCGTGTGGCTTTAGACATGGAAAAGCCACAACTGACCACATATTCACCATGCGCCAAGTCTTGGAGAAGACCCGGATCGACACACACCACCTTTTCGTCGGTTTTAAAGCTGATTTCGACAGCACGAAAAGGAGTTGCCTCTATGACGCTATGTCTGAATTTGGTATCCATGCAAAATTAATACGGCTGTGTAAGCTGACGTTGAGCAAATGCAAAAGCTCCGTTAGGATCGGGAATGAACTCTCCGAGGCGTTCGATATCAAATGAACATTCAGACAGGGTGCCTCACTATCGCGTGACTTCTTTAACCTGATGCTGGAAAAAATAATACGAGCTGCAGAGCTAAATAGAGGATAAGAGAGTACTAGCGTACGCCGATGATATTGATATCATTGGCAACAACACCCGCGCCGTTAGTTCTGCTTTTTCCCGCATGGATAAGGAGGCGAAGCGAATGGGTCTGGAGGTGAATGAGGACAAGACGAAATATCTATCATCAAACAGTCAGTGCATTCGCGTCTTGACTCCCGCTCCACTGTTGACCGTCATAAATTTGAAGTTGTAGATAATTTCGTCTATCTGAGAACTAGTATTAATAGCACCAACAATGTCAGCTTCGAAATCCAACGCAGAATAATTCTTGCCAACACATGCTACTTTGGACTGAGTAGGCAATTGAAAAGCAAAGTCCTCTCTCGACGAACCAAAATCAAATTCCCGTCTTGATTTATAGTGCAGAAGCGTGGACGATGACAACATGACTTAGTTCAGCGATTAAAAAGACAGCGGCTACGCTGGCTAGGTCTTGTTGTCCGAATGGTCGAAAACACTCCTGCTTTGAAAGTGATGGAAGCAGAGGAAGAGAAGGCTTCCATTCCGTTGGAAGTACCAGGTGGAGAGCGACCTGATTACACTTGGGATTTCCAAATTGCGCCGAATTTCGAGGGAAAGAGAAGAATGGCGCGCTATTATCGATTCGGCTAAAATCGGATAAACGGTTTCTACGCCAATTACATACATACATATGGTATCGTTATATTAGGTATGTATGTATGTGGGAGCTAAAGGATTTTTATAATAATGTGCCTGGAAGTCGAAATATAATAAAACATGACATTATTTACTCTATTTTGTTTTCGAGACACATTATTATGAAAAGTATCCTGTGTGAATTATGATATTTGTGAAATTTATATACATATGTATATATTCGGAAAAAAGGATTCTGGGGCCTTGAAGTTTATGACCCGATTTTGACAATTAACCCACTGCCAATTAGTTTCACTCATTTTAAAATTGAAGTGTGAAAGGGGAATGTTTCCTGGTAGTTGGGTTGATATAGCTATATCTCTACTGCTGATCAATTTGATATTTATGATTATATATTTCACTATCTGGCTTAGTTTTAGGTGTCACACTCAAAATGTGAACAAACTATTATACTATGAGTAACATTAGTGGTGGTAATCGTATATATTGGAATTGTAGCAATGACAATCCAATCGAAAATGCTTTCACAATGGTATTAGTCAATTTTAAGGACAAGGTCAAACTCTTCAAGAGATCACATCGGGAAGTTATATAATTTAAGTGGACAATACAGTAAATGACAAATATGTATGTATATCGAAAAGTTCCATTAACGTCAAAACCACCAAATGAGAGTTTACAATTTCATATCATTTTTGCAATAAAATATATACCACAATTTACGAATTTCGTTTTTGAAGATCTCTCATGTATATACATATGTATATGTTTTCTTTTTTGAACAATATGCAACAGCAAAAGAAATTTAGTAAGGATGCGAACGTCTATTGGTGAAGTTTAACCAAATTTTTTCTCTAAAATATAAACTAAAGCAAAAATACTCTCAATATGAAACTAGTGTTCTTTTTATACTCTCGCAACAAAAGTTGCTAAAGAGAGTATTATAGTTTTGTTCACATAACGGTTGTTTGTAAGTCATAAAACTAAACGAGTTAGATATAGGGTTATATATATCAAAATGATCAGGGTGACGAGACGAGTCAAAATCCGAATGTCTGTCTGTCCGTCCGTCCGTCCGTCCGTCCGTGCAACGGATAACTTGAGTAAACATTGAGATATCTTGATGAAACTTGGAACACACGTTCCTTGGGACCGTGAGAGGGTTGCTTTCGAAAATGGGCAAAATCGGACCACTGCCACGCCCACAAAATGGCGAAAACCAAAAACACATAAAGTGTCATAACTAAGCCATAAATAAAGTTATAAAAGTAAAATTTGGAATAGAGGAATTAATTAGGAAGAGGCATATTTGGATGTAATTTTTTTGGGAAAGTGGGCGTGGCCCCGCCCCCAAATCGGTTATTTGTATATAACTCGCAAACCAATAAAGCTATATAAACCAAACTTTCTGCAGTCAGTTCTCTTACGTACCCCACCACACACCATGAAAATAGTTGAAATCGGATAATAACCACGCCCACCTCCCATACAAAGGTTAGGTTGAAACTTACTAAAAGTGAGTTAACTCAGTAACGAAAAACGCTAGAAACACTAAATTTCACATAATAAATGGCAGATAGAAGCTGCACTCAGATTTTTTTACAAAATGGAAAATGGGCGTGGCATCGCCCACTTATGGGTCAAAAACCATATCTCAGGAACTACTCGACCGATTTCAATGAAACTTGGTTTGTAATAGTTTTCTTACATCCCAATGATATGTTGTGAAAATAGGCCAAATCGCTTCACAACCACGCCTACTTCCTATATACCAGAACTTTGAAGACGATCTGAATCATTAACTTTGCAATATATAAAGGTAGCACTAGTGAAGATATCGATGCAGAACTTTGCACAAATACTACCCTTTATAGTGTGGAAGCCCTATTCTAAAAATCGCAGGAATCGGACCATAGGTTTTCAAGGCCCCATGTATCGAACATGAGGACCTCGGTGCTTCTAACCTAATCTTAGGGTTTCCAACTTTCAATGGACTTTATACTATATATATGATGAATATGTGGGTCAAATTGTGTATTATATAATATAAATAAAGTTAAATAAATAAATTGCGAGAGTATAAAATGTTCGGTTACACCCGAACTTAGCCCTTCCTTACTTGTTTATAGTACAGTAGTTTTCCGAAATAACGAATATTCGTTTTAACGAATAACGAACATCGGAGATTTGTAAGTACTCGGTTTAACGAACAACATGAAAAAGACATTCGAAGAAAGAGAAAAAATTAAATAACATCGAACCAGAATTAAAAATAAAACTTGAAAAAATTCAAAAGAAATGTAGAAATTGAAAAAAATGTTGAATTTTAGAAAAAAGCTTAAAATTATTGATCAGCACCAAATAGAAGTATAAGTGTCAGAATTGGTCCATTTTGGAAGAATTTATTGGATTTGAATTGTCATGTTATGGTTTTTCATTTTTTAACAAATAATTAATGAAGCAATTTATTAAACTGCAATTTACGGGTATTTAACTAATTTTTATTGAAAAATATACCTCGAGGTGAGTACTCGAATTAACGAAAAATTCGATGTTACGAACAGGCCTGACAATTAATGTGTTCGTTATTTCGGAAAACTACTGTATTAATTTTATATACTGCAATTGTTGCTGAGACTGAACAACGAATATTTCTAATATTAGAGATCTTTTGGTTTTAATTATTTATGTAATAAAGAAATAATAAAACAAATTTGATGTTTTTCAATCAAATTCAGTTTGTTTCGTCATTTTGCTTATTTTGATGTACATATATAACTCTATAACTATCTTGATTAGTTTTAAGTTTTACTTGTTGTTGTTAATTGCTGTTTCATTCTGTGAGTGAAATAGCACAATACAAATAAATCAACGTTAAGTGTGCGGAATCATATAGTATATATATTTTTATTATGATACCAATAATAGCGTTTGTATAGTTGTAGCATGTGGATACCGCATTTAACGAATATAACCGCTTGCGATTCTGATCAGATTTATGCCAGTCACTTATTCGGTACTCTCTAAAATTTAGTAAATTAATATATATAGAAAGATTTGCAATAGGATCGAAACTTGTTTGAAAAACTTTCTTATTCTTCAAATGAACCGCTTACATAATAATCCTGGTTAATGTCCGATGTGAAACTGTGGAGTCATGTTCATTATTTGCCTCACATCTATGCAAAAAATCAGGTATATTACGGCTTAAGAACTCCAGTTTCCATTCCATTTCCATTTTTTAATTCGTAATTATTTTTGATAGAATATGAACTCGTGTTGCTCCTAATTGAATGTTGTACTCATTCTTTCCCCGCTTTCCATATAGTCTGTACGGGATTTGGAAAATGTAGCGTTTGTAACACTCATCAAGCTGTCACGAGATGGGAAGACCTTCTTCAAACGTCAAAAACAATATAAGTTCTCCCTCTCCTAGATCATCTTACTCTCATTTTAGAATTACTCAGTTCAAAGTATCTCCGGAGATAGCTGCTGGTTAAAACCATACTCAACGGCATTTCTTAACCTAACGTATTCCTATACATATAAAACGTTTGTTACAATTGTAAGAGAAATATTATCTTCGGAACATGATCACCAAACTACATATGTCTTCACAGAATACTATTCTATGTACTTACGTATTTCCGGCCTGAATATTAGCTCCAATCAAGCACATAACGAAATCGTTAATTGAGCAAATTCCAAGAACGGCTCCCAGAATTTGCAAATAGTTCAATTCTTTACATGTCAGCAATTCTCAATTAGCAGCAAAGATGAGTCTGCTCCAGCGTCAGTTTCGTTATCGACAATGCTCATTTAGCCATAACCTACAAATATTTGTCGCAACAATTTCAATTAATTTTCGTATTTTCTCCGTTATTCCAATAGTTCATGAATAAATACAAACATATTTTCGAAAGGCAAATAAATTAATATTTCATACAAATACGACAAAATACTAAAAATAAAACTCTCAAACTAAAGCTGCAAAGATTTACAAATATTATTTATTTTCCACATATGTATGTACATAAGTAATCGCATAAGAACTTTTTGCTTCGGTCTTAAATGCAGTCAGTAATTCCGTATTCACACATCAAAGTTTCAATAAAACATGTTTGTGTGCTGTGAGTATTAAAGATTTAAATTTTAAAATCACATGCTGTGCTTCAGCGCTTTTGTTGCATAACTCATACTATGTGCAAAATTGCATACAATTACATACATAACTGCATATTATATACATTTAAATCCATATGAATTCTTCTTTAATATTAATACTTTCAATCCCGACACATTTTGAAAATCCCGAATATCTTAGAGAATCTGAATTGCCTATAAGGTAAGTTCAGTTGAAGTCCCTATTACTACAGAGGGAGAGGTATGCCGTTTTTCAGTAGCTCCCTAAGTTTTTTGTGGATCAGAGCTTCGAATCATCCTTGAAGGAGCTCTCCAGCTCTATAATTCAGCATGGTTCTATCTACGCACCTCTCGCTCATATGAAAGCAGATAATATATTGTCAGAAGCTATCTCGGCGAGGTTGTAATCTAATTTCTCAGATGGAAATAGAAGTAATTTCATAATTTTCAGATCTAAAGTATTCAGAGCATATTTTTCGGAGTCTACTAACACACCTTCAACACCGCACAGTACATATAATCCAAACTGGCGTTGGAGAGCATAACATGGAGAGAACTATGCCTGTGGTATTTAGTCGACAATTATGAGGTTTTATAATAGGTCTAAAATTCAGCGAATCTAGTATTAGAGTCCCATGTCATTTATCGATATTATCTCAGAAAATATATAAGTAATATTTCTGTATTCGGGATTTAGAACTCTTACTACCAGCATTGATAGATCCTATATATGTATTTACATATGTACTCATATATGTATGTATGTATACGGGCATGTATAATATTCTATGTTATTTATCTCTTTCGTAACAATTAATATACAACATTATTGATGCCTATCAAAGTATGTATGTACATAAATGCATATGTACTCGTATATACCTGGGGCATATTTACATCGGCCATTGAACAAAAAACATACACTAATAGTTAAATTAGTACGAGAAGGGTTTGATAGAAAAGTGTGAAGGAATTTCTTATGCTTGGAGACAAGTGTATTCAGTCAATTTAGAGTGTAATCGCTTTTAGGATATATAAATATCATTACCATTACTATATCATACCGTTCATCACAGCCACATTTACATATGTACACCAAGGTCTCTAGCTCCTTTGCCTGTTCGTTTCAGAGATAAACATATGTACAGCTCTCATCTCATTGGAAGTGAGAGCGCAATATCAAACGTCAAAATCTACCAACATTTGACAGTTGGAATACATCGTTTGGTAGGTTTTAACGTTTCGCAATTGGGAAACTGGAACGGGCAGATTGAAATGTTGCTAAATAAATATTACAACAGAGACATTTACAATCGTCGTGCAAGATCACAAAAAAAATGGAATAAGTTGGACATCGCTTTTTCACTGTTCGTTTATTCCTAAAAACTTGTAATGGATTTATGAACTGTTCGGTACTACTTGAATGCACAGAAGTGCACCTCGATTACAAGTTAAACATTCTAAGGACTCTTAAGATCGTAAGAAATTATGAATATTTTACTCGTAAACTCTACAGACTGCCCCAGCTCAATTTCATTAACTGATCATTCAATAATACAATTATGTTAAGACGGCTTACCAATTGTCCCTTAAGTGGGTTGATGGTAAAGTATTCTACAGATGGTCTAAAATCGAACTTGGTTGAACTTTTTACCTCACTAACCCTAGATTGAGTGGTTTAAATCATTTTATATTTGTCAGAATTTTCTATTTCGTCATTGATAAAACTATAAATTATAGACCAACCCTCGTATATATAAGTGTATCAAGTGGGTTTTTTATTCGTATGGACAAAGTACATAGATGCAAATACAACACTGACATATTTAAACCTTAAACGAGCATTTCTGCAGATTTTGATGAAATACAAATTTATATTTGTCTGTGTGTAAGTTAATATACCAATTAATCTGCTATGATTATAGAGAACAATTTTTATATCCTTTAAGCAGCTAACGTATCTTTCCCAGTTAATTAGCAACTGTCAAAATGTTCTTAAAAAGCTCTCATCAAAATATTTTATTTTGAAATGCTCTACATAAGGATAGGCTTATGTAGTTTAATTATAACCGAAAAGTGAGTAAGAACAAATCTTGAAGAGTCATCGGGGAATATCAAATTTTTATACTCTCGCAACATGTTGCACAGAGTATTATAGTTTTGTTCACATAACGGATGTTTCTGTCACCAAGAAATAAAAGAGTTAGATATGGGGTTATATATATATAAATGATCAGGATGACGAGTGGAGTTGAAATCCGGATGTCTGTCCGTCCGTCCCTGCAAGCGATAACTTGAGTAAAAATTAAATTATCTTAATGAAACTTGGAACACATATTCCTTGGCACCCTGAGGAGGTTGCTTTCGAAAATGGGCAAAATCGGTCCACTGCCACGCCCACAAAATGGCGGAATCCGAAAACCTATACAGTGTCATAACTAAACCATAAATAAACTTATGAAAATAAAATTTGGAACATAGGATCGCATTAGAGAGGGGCACATTTGGATGTAATATTTTTTTTGTAAGTGGGCGTTACCCCGCCCCCAAATAGGTTTTTTGTATATAGCTCGCAAACCAATAAAGCTATATAAACCAAACTTTCTGCAATCGTTTATTTTAGCCATTTCCTTATACAGTCCAAAATGAAAGAAATCGGATAATAACCACGCCCACCTCCCATACAAAGGTTAGGTTGGAAATTACTAAAAGTGTTAACTTACTAACATAAAACGTCAGAAACACTAAATTTCACATAAGAAATGGCAGATCGAAGCTGCACTCAGATTTTTTTACAAAATGGAAAATGGTCGTGGCGTCGCCCACTTATAGATCAAAAATCGCATATCTCAGGAACTACTCGACCGATTTCAATGAAACTTGGTTTGTAACATCCCAATGATATGTTGTGAAAATGGGCCAAATCGCTTCACAACCACGCCTACTTCCTATATACCAGAACTTTGAAGACGATCTGAATCGTTTACTTTACAATATATAAAGTAAGCACTAGTGAAGATATCGGTGCAGAACTTTGCACAAATACTACGTTTATAGTCCACATTCTAAAAATCGCCAAAATCGGACTATAGGTTTTCAAGGCCCCATATATCGAACATGAGGACCTCGGTGCTTCTAACCTAATATTAGGGTTTCCAACTTTTATTGGACTTTATACAATATATATGACGATTGTGTATTGTGTATTATATAATATTAATTAAGTTAAATAAATAAATTGCGAGAGTATAAATGTTCGGTTACACCCGAACTTACCCCTTCCTTACTTGTTCTGATTAAAAAAGTGTCACTCCCGAAGGTGATTTAATACCTTCTTAGCATTAGATTTAAACATTTGGATCCTTGGAAATATATTCCATAGCCAACATGTCAAAACTATGTTTATAAGTAATCCATTCTTATTGTTGTTGTCCCGTTTACGGCATTTTCATCCACACACGCTAGTGAGCCGTTCCACCAGTCCGAAGTGATCAACACTGCAGTAAAACAACATACGAGTTTTCAAATTTGATTTCAACAACTCGCGTCTTAGACATTTTTTGTTGTTGGTTGTAGATATTTATGGCCAACATTCCTGGTTGCTTTTAACTTTGTTGCGTTAGGTACGTAAGTACTTACTTAGTTGTTCAGCTGGTTTTAGCTGTGGCGCAAACTTTTGTTGTTGCTGGTTTGTCATGATCGCTGTTATTGTTATTGTAATTTTTTATAACACTCACGACCAGGGTTGCTACTTAGAAATATTCAGATAATTTAATTTTTATTTTTCAAATCTGGCAACACTATATGTTTGTTGGATTTTTTGAACTAAAGTTTCTCATTGATTTTTTGCTGCTTGATAAATAGAAGTAAGCTTTTTAATATGAAAGTGTACGTTTGTAAGCAACTGCGGGTTGAAATGTATTCATAATGTTTTTGTTGTAGTTAACACCAGCAGTTAGTTGGCATGTACATATGTACTATATAGTATTAGTGTTTTGTGCATTTTGCGTTAACAATAACTATTTTACTATTTCCACTTATGTGCATAAATATATACATACATATGTATAAATGTATGTAACTTATGTACTTGTACTTAAATTAAAGATTATTCTATGCAATTATTTGTACTCATATATATGTGTACATAAATAAGTGAATTTCACATAAATAGAGCATGTGTCTTACTCATGTACATACAAATGCATATATTTGGGCATATAAATTAATTGATCTGCTTTTACATACTGCATACCATAAACGTAATACATAGACACATTGACAGTAAATCCTCCTGTCCTGTTCTGTACTGTTAAACTGATGATGAGGAGGAAATAATCGGAAATTGCAATTCGTCATAGGCGCTGAATCCGCTGCTACACAGTATATTTTTCATTCTGTAGATTCATATTGTGCAATTATTTGTTAGGAAGAGTCATATTGAAATAAAAAAAATCGATCATTAATCAAGAATCCAGATATATTTCTCGTTAAATAATGTGTGAAACATAGTTTGTGATACCGCAGATACTCCTTGAGTCTATGTGTATCATACCTACACTCATTGCTCCCCACCTCCATTCACAGATCAGATCAATATAACAATGATCATATGGAAAGGCTCCACAAACCTACATACTTATTTGTAAGTCTATACCAAAGAGATCAGGGTGACGGGAAGATTTGAAATCCGACCGTCTGTCTGTCCGTCCGTTCGTGCAAGCGATAACTTCAGTCAGAATTGAGATATCTTAATGAAACTTCGTAGACGTGTTTCTTAGCACCATAAGAAGGTTGGTGTTGTAGATGGACGAAATCAGACCACTGCCACCATAAATAAAGTTATAAAAGTAATATTTGGCACAGAGGATCACACCTAAAGAAACCCAAAATTGTATGGTACAGTTGAAGCCCACTTATAAGTTCAAAACCATATCTCAGAAACTACTCGACCAATGTCAACGACATTTTTTTCATAAAATGTCTTTGATATCCCATTACTATAGTTTGATCGACCAAATCGGTTCACAACCGACTGTCTACTTTCACTATATCAGAATTTAGAAGTCCATCTGATTCGTTCACTTTACAATATTTAAATTAAGCACCAGAGAAGATAATACCACAAAATTTGCATTTCTAGTGTGACATCGCCCGCATAAAAACGCAGAAATTGGATTGTAACTTTTCAAGTCCCTAGATATCGAACATGAGGACCTCTGTACTTGTGACTAATTTTTTAGTGAAAATATTGGTAAATCTCTCAAGTATTAGAAAGAAATTCAATGGGAATCTACATAAATAACATTAGAAATTGGGCTCGAAGTGATGAGGAAAAGGCTACTTGTTTTGCAAATCACCTAGAAAAGGTATTTCAACCAAATTGCCCAAAGAATAACTTTAAGTTGTCAATCTTACCTAACACAGCAAATGAGTTGCCCGAGTCCTTTAAGACTTCACCTTCTGAAATTATTAGCATCATAAAAGAACTTAATCCAAAAAAGTCGCCAGGACATGATAATATCACTCCAAAATTGCTAATTGAGTTACCAAATATTGCTGTAGAGGTGCTCTCTTTGCTCTTCAATGCAATTCTAAGTTTTAGATACTATCCAATTTCGTGGAAAAAGACTTGACACAGCCGTCTTCATACAGACCTGTGCTCCTATCAAAGATGTCTCCTTTCCTCCACGAAAATAATGTAATACCAACGCACCAATTCGGGTTTCGTGCAAAACATAGTACAATAGAACAAGTAAATAGAATAACTAACGAAATAAGAAAAGCATTCGAGCACAGAGAGTACTGTTCAGCTATATTTCTAGACGTGGCTCAGGCGTTTGATAAAGTGTGGCATGAAGGCCTTTTATATAAGATTAAAAAATATTCTACCTTTAGAATTGTGGCAGTGTTTTAGGGCCAATTCTATACATTATATATACAGCTGATCTTCAACATATATCTAGTAAAATAACGTGCATGAAGATAAGAGCTGCAAATTTAAATTGGCTTTTAAATAAAAACTCTAAACTTAGCCTAGACAACAAAGTACTTTTATACAATGCGGTCATAAAGCCGATTTGGATGTATGGCATTCAACTGTGGGGTACGACCTGTGCAACTAATATTGATATAATACAAAGGTTCCAATCGAAGATGCTTAGAACAATCACGTGCTCACCATGGTATAATACATTCGTAATAAAAATGTCCACAAAGATCTTGGTATCCCTATGGTAAAGAAAGCAGTAGAGGACAGCAGATTGAAATATATATCTAAACTCCGTGATCACCCAAACCCATTGGCTAATGCTTTAGTACATTCCTGCGATCAAACACGCCTCAAAAGAAGGGATATGCCTGCGTACTAAAGAGCAACGTTTCAACAATACAGCTCAATCACTCGTTTGAGCTGGTCAAGTTTTTAAATAGATTTAAGATTTTATAACTTATTGTTAGGCTTAAAAACAAGCAGATTCAATAACTAAGGAAATATTGAAAAAAAAAGATAACAAGTAAGGATTTTTGTTATTAAGAAACACACAAATTTACGCATAAATTCGGCAAAAAATTGTATATAATAACGAAAATCGTCATATATAGATATGAGGGCTGAAGGAATTCCTGAACCGATTTCATTCATTTTCACCAGCAAGGACCACAATATCCAAGACTATACGCTCACTTAATTTTACTAAGATATCTCACACATTAACCAATAAATGCATGGATGCATACATACAATGCGGAAGAAAGCCCACTGTATTTTTGAAAAACCTATAATTAGGTATATGGGAGCTAGGAGATGTTATTACCCGATTTTAATAATTTTTGGAAAAGAGACATGCTCTTAGACGAAAACCATTTCCTCTGAATTAGAATACACTAGCAGATCCGGCCACACGTTTTTGTGGCTAAGGTATACATTAAATTAAGTTGGTCCAATCTTGACTTCGGCGACGATATTGATTACTCGAGGTTGATTTATGTTACGCAGCATGATTACAACTCACACTACTTTTAATTGCATAGTACAGGAAATTTTAAATAGTTTGGGATAATTGACTACGTCATCCTGGTTTGTAGCTGTGGCTCTCTGTGACTCTCCTGGACCGAAATTCTAAATTGTGGCATTAAGATCATCGATATCTTTGTTTTTTTTTTTAACCACCAATAAAGGTCTTTCAATCAGTCATATATGGTTATCATATTGAGGTTTCATGTCAGGAAAACTTCTCTTTCGAGTCAATGAAGTGACAAAAATCTTTTGGAAATGCTATTAATCCATCGAGGTGCCAACTGCTTCTACAATAGCAATTTGATATTTTTGCAAAAATACTCATGTGTTTGTTGTTAATTGGGGATTCTTTATGTGTCGCCACAAATTAAATGATTTTAGGCATGCGATTAGCCCGTCAGTAACAGTTGATCCAGGAATAATTGGAAGAGTCTGGCGTAAATCGCCTACTAACAGAATCCTGGCTACACCAAAAACGTTCATCGACAATCATGATCTTTTAAATTCCTGTGCAGTACCTCCAGCAATTATAGCGCTATTTTTGACGATTTTGCCGACTGGTTTTTCGTTCATTTGAAATTTAGGAGTAATTTCAAGGTCGAATGTGCCATATGTTTGCCTATTAACAGGTGCCAAGTTGCCCCTATTCCCGTTAACCTTGGTGGTGAAAATGAGTGAAATTGGTTCTGGAATTACATCAGCCCTCATATAATATATATGATGATTTTCTGTTGGACTTTATGCCGAATATATAGACCAAATTGTGTGTTATCTTAATAAAATTACATCAATAAATTGTGAGAGTATAAAATGTTCGGTTGGACCCGAACTTAGCTTTTCCTTATTTGTTACAAATTGTTTTGGGCTATCGACACAACCTTATACAATTGAACTATAACAAAAATATTTTAACAAAGCAACAATGATAACCTTCAAAATATTATTTTTTTGTTTTCTCTTTTTATATTTTTCTTGTCAACTCGAATAAAATTCTCTTATTATTATCTTCCTCGCAATTTTTTCATATTTACTCACTTTCTAATCTTTTTCTGGCCTTCCACGAATATTTCAAGACTAAAATTAGCCAGATCGGTTTGGCCGTTCTCGAACAGCAATTCATTTTTATACTCTCGCAACAAAGTTGCTAAGAGAGTATTATAGTTTTGTTCACATAACGGTTGTTTGTAACACCCAAAACTAAACGAGTTAGATATAGGGTTATATATACCAAAGTGATCAGGGTGAAGAGTGGAGTTCAAATCCGAATGTCTGTCTGTCCGTCCGTCCGTCCGTCTGTGCAAGCTGTAACTTGAGTAAAAATTAAGATATCCTAATGAAACTTGGCATACTTATTTCTTGGCACCATAGGAAGGTTGCTTTCGAAAATGAGCAAAATCGGACCACTGCCACGCCCACAAAATGGCGAAAACCGAAAACACATAAAGTGCCATAACTAAGCCATAAATAAAGCTATGGAAATAAAATTTGGTATGAAGGATCGCACTATGAGGGGGCATATGTGGATGTAATTTTTTTGGGGAAGTGGGCGTGGCCCCGCCCCCAAATCGGTTATTTGTATATAACTCGCAAACCAATAGAGCTATATAAACCAAACTTTCTGCAGTCATTTTTTTTAGCCATTTCCTTATACATTCCAAAAATGACAGAAATCGGACAATAACCACGCCCACCTCTCATACAAAGGTTAGGTTGAAAATTACTAAAAGTGTGTTAACTCACTAATGAAAAACGTCAGAAACACTAAATTTCACATAAGGAATGGCAGATGGAAGCTGCACTCAGATTTTTTTACAAAATGGAAAATGGGCGTGGCGTCGCCCACTTATGGGTCAAAAACCATATCTCAGGAACTACTCGACCGATTTCAATGAAACTTGGTTTGTAATAGTTTGCTTACATCCTAATGATATGTTGTGAAAATAGACCAAATCGCTTCACAACCACGCCTACTTCCTATATACCAGAACTTTGAAGACGATCAGAATCGTTTACATTACAATATATAAAGTAAGCACTAGTGAAGAACTTCGCACAAATACTATGTTTATAGTGTGGCAGCCCCATTCTAAAAATCGCCGAAATCGGACCATAGGTTTTTAAGGCCCCATATATCGAACACGAGGACCTCGGTGCTTCTAACCTAATATTATGGTTTCCAACTTTCAATGGACTTTATACAATATATATGACGAATACGTGACTCAAATTGTGTATTATATAATATAAATAAAGTTAAATAAATGAATTGCGAGAGTATAAAATGTTCGGTTACACCCGAACTTAGCCCTTCCTTACTTGTTATATTATATTATTATCAAGCGAAAATTTTTTTTTAATTCCGCACAGGACCATTCAGTAGGGAATCGACCGCACGAGTGATCTTAACCCCCCTCCCGTACCTACGTGCCTGAGTGACGCCTACAACTCTACAACGCATAGTTAGCCGCCGAGCGGCTTTTCAAAATTTTTAACTCGTGATATCTTTTGAATGAAATGTCAGAATCTTATAATTCAAAAAGTAATATAAAGGTTTTGAAACGATCTTAAATAATAAATCATTTATTTCGATTAGGATTAATACTAAGGTATAAATAAAGAGCCTTTTCAAGTAGTGGGATTTTAATTATTATTTTTATATAAAATCGCTTTTTGTGACAAAACTATAATAGTTAGAGATATGATGTCGCGTTTTTTGTAGATAATGATAAGTTCTACAAAATTGTAGTACATCACTTTGTTATATCTTCAATCGTTTTCGCAGCATGCGCGATTAAAGAAAGTATTTTGGTATTTTGTTTTACATTATCGGAGTTTTGGTAAGGAACCCTATTTTTTTTTTAAACTAAATATAGCCTGTCACTCAGGGATAGTATAGCTTTCCAACGGTGAAAGAATTTTCAAATCGGTTCAGTAGTTTCGGAGCCTATTCGAGACAAACAAACAAAAAAACAAACATTTCCTCTTTATAATATTAGTACAGATTAAATTATCTGAGAGATTTACTCATATTTTCGTTTAAAATTTACCCTTAGGCGCTGAGTTAAACATGTTCGACATCTGAAAACTTATGGTCCGATTTCGACAGTTTTTAGAAGGGCGATGACTCACTATAAGTGTAGTATTTGTGCAAAGTTTAAAATGCAGACATCGGCACTAGTGCTTACTTCATATTTTGTAAGGTAATTGATTCAGATTTGGACTATTTTCACAACATATCATTGGGATGCAAGGAAAATATTACAAACCGAACTTCATTGAAATTGGTCGAGCAGTTTGGGAGATATGGTTTTTGACCAATAAGTGGGAGAAGCCACGCCAATTTCAAATTTTCTTTACCATTTTGAGTTCAGCTCTTCTGTACCATCTTTACCATGTAATTAAAAGTTTCTACTGTTTTTTCTTAGTGAATTAAATAATTTTTAGTAGTTTTCAACAGTACCTTTAGATGGGAGGTAGGCGTGGTTATTATCCGATTTCTTCCATTTTCGAAATATATAAGGAAATGGCTAAAAGAAACGACTGTAGAGAGTTTGGTTGATATAGCTTTGATAGTTTATGAGATTTGAAATTTACATCCAAATATGTCCCTTCATAGTACGATCCTTTGTATCAAATTTTACTATTATAATTTTATTTGTGTCTTAGTTATGGCACTTTATATGCTTTCTGTTTTCGCGATTTTGTAGGCATGGCAATATTCCGATTTCGCCCATTTTCAATACCAACCTCCTCAGGATGCCAAGGAATATGTGTACCAAGTTTCATTTAAAATCATTGTGGAATATTTATATGAATTTGATTATGTTTAATTTTACGCTCTGGAATGATCTTTTAAGACCAAACTCAAACTCACACATGCCGGAAGCTTTTTTTTTTTAAGGCCTGGTCTTACAAATGTATTTCCTTTAAAATTTCAGCAATATTTTAAGAGGCCGTCAATTGAATCTCAGTGAGTCAGATTTTAACTATAAACTCTTTAGAATTATATATATATATACTAGCAGACCCGGCCACACGTTGTTGTGGCTAAGGTATACATTAAATTAAGTTGGTCCAATCTTGGCTTCGGCGACGATATTGATTACTCGAGGTCGATTTATGTTACGCAGCATGATGACGACTTACACTACTTTTAATTGCAAAGTGAGTGGTGATAGTACAGGCAATTTTAAATAGTTTGGAATAATTGACAACGTCATCCTGGTTTGTAACTGTGTCAATTCTCTTGGACCGATATTCTAAATTGTCGCATTAAGATCATCGATATCTTTTTTTACCACCAATATAGGTCATTCAATCAGTCATATATGGTTATCATATTGAGGTTTCATGTCAGGAAAACTTCTTTTTCAAGTCAATGAAGTGACAGAAATCTGTTGGAAATGCTATTAATCCATCGAGGTGTCAACTGCGACCCTACCATTTCCAGCTGCTTCTACAATCGCAATTTCATATTGTTGCAAAAACACTCATATGCTAGTTGTTAATTGGCGATACTTTATGTGTCGCCACAAATTAAATGACTTTAGGCATGCGATTAGCCCGTCAGTAACAGTTGATCCAGGAATAATTGGAAGAGTCTGGCATAAATCACCTGTTAACAGAATCCTGGCTCCACCAAAAACGTTTATCGGCAATCAAGATCTTTTAAAGTCCTGTGCAGTACCTCCAGCGACTTCTTGAATATTTGGTAGATCTTCGTTATAGCGCTATTTTTGGCGATTTTGCCGACTGGTGTTTCGTTCATTTGCAATTTAGGAGTAATTTCAAGGCCGAATGTGCCGTTTGTTTGCCTACTAACAGGTGCCTGTTCCCGTTAACCTTGGAAACCTTGGAACCTTGGTGAAAATGAGTGAAATTGGTTCTGGAATTACATCAGCCCTCATATACTATATATGATGATTTTCTATTGGACGTTATGCCGAATATATAGGTCATATTGTGTGTTATCTTAATAAAATTACATCAATAAATTGCGAGAGTGTAAAATGTTCGGTTGGACGTGAACTTAGCCTTTCCTTATTTTTTACAAATTGTTTTGGGCTATTGACACAACCTTATACAATTGAACAATAACAAAAATATTTTAACAAAGCAACAATGACAACTTTCAAAATATTATTTTTTTATTTTCTCTTTTTATATTTTTCTTGTCAACTCGAATAAAATTCTCTTATTGACATCTTCCTCGCAATTTGTCCATATTTACTCACTTTCTAATCTTTTTCTGGCCTTCCACGAATATTTCAAGACTAAAATTAGCCAGATCGGTTTGATCTTCAACAACCAATAATTTCCCGATTTTAGAAAATTTTTAATTTTCTTCGCGGAAAGTTGAAAAAATTTAGGGGTGGACCACCTTTAACATTTAGGAGGATGAAAAATAGATGTTGTCCGATTCTCCACCCTAGCCGATATGCACGCTAATATTCACGAAAATCGGTCGAGCGGTTTCAGAGGAGTTCAATAACTTACACCGTGACACGAAAATTTTATATATTAGATTTATAGATTGGAAAGTATATATTGTTACTATATACCTAAGTACAAATGTGAATGTTTACAAATAAAATCATATAAGCAGACAAATCAGCTAAAAGCACATGCTCAAAAACATTTAGGTAAACATTTAAGTGTTTAGAGTAGACATTAGTATATACACACATGTATGTATGTATATCCTATATACCCCACATTAGAGCCACTGCAATACTATTTATATACTCTTTCGTAAAATGACTGACCACACAACCATTTTCTATCGTCAATGTTGTGATAATAAACAAGTAAGGAAGGGCTAAGTTCGGGTGTAACCGAACATTTTATACTCTCGCAATTTATTTATTTAATTTTATTAATCTATATATATAAAAAGAAGTTACATTTCCTTGGTAATCTTATAACTCAAGAACGGGCTCACCTATCCAAACCAAATTTTTAGGCTTTGTTTGGACTATTCAGTAGATGGTTTGTGTTTTGAAATTTTAAGAATCGGATACCAGGGTCTCGAGAAATAGGCCAAAACGTGGACCCGGGTAACCCTAGGATGTGTTTGTACAATATGGGTAGCAAATGGAAGCTGTTGATGATATCTATAGGATAGAGTATTTTTGATGCCGCTCCGTGACTAGGGTCTCGAGATATCGGCCAAAATGTTTCAAAAATTTCACCACACATGTAGGTATGTATGTAGCAGGCAATCAATCGGATACCAGGCAATCAATCGGCAATCAATCGGATACCAGGGTCTCGAGAAATAGGCGAAAACGTGGACCCGGATAACCCTAGGATGTGTTTGTACAATATGGGTAGCAAATGGAAGCTGTTGATGATTTCTATAGTGTAGAGTATTTTTGATGCCGCTCCGTGACTAGGGTCTCGAGATATCGGCCAAAATGTTTCAAATATTTCACCACACATGTAGGTACGTATGTAGCAGGCAATCAATCGGATACCAGGGTCTCGAGAAATAGGCGAAAACGTGGACCCGGGTAACCCTAGGATGTGTTTGTACAATATGGGTAGCAAATGGAAGCTGATGATGATTTCTATAGTGTAGAGTATTTTTGATGCCGCTCCGTGACTAGGGTCTCGAGATATCGGCCAAAATGTTTCAAAAATTTCACCACACATGTAGGTACGTATGTAGCAGGCAATCAATCGGATACCAGGGTCTCGAGAAATAGGCCAAAACGTGGACCCGGGTAACCCTAGGATGTGTTTGTACAATATGGGTAGCAAATGGAAGCTGTTGATGATTTCTGTAGTATAGAGTATTTTTGATGCTGCTCCGTGACTAGGGTCTAGAGATATCGGCCAAAATGTTTCAAAAAATTCACCACACATATGTTACATTTTTGTTTATTTAACTCGTACCTACTTGGAAAGCTGAAAAGCGCTCATATTAGCATACATACATCAATAATAGTTTAATCATTTACTAAACGATTTGTTACCTACTTAGCTACGCTCTTTCGCTCTCAAAATTTATGAAATTTCGTCTTAACTACCATACTTATTATTCCCACCTACAAACTTACTGCATTAAATTTATATCAACATGTAGGTATGTATGTAGCAGGCAGATCGACAAACAAAGTAGGCTTTGAAAAGACATCGAACTATATTACGGTGCATTTATTTTGCATAAAGAAATACATGAATATTTTGTTTTTTGTAGGTATATAGAACTTTGACTCTTAGCATTAAGAAAATTCAAATTAGGAGAATATATGACATTGGAGTGTAAACATCGCCGGAGCGTTTTCTTTGGCCCCATACGTTCAGTAGTGTCCGAAATTACCGCGGTGCAAAATTATTAGTTATTATATTTTTTTGTTTAATAATTATTGAAGTTTTTGCCGTGAAAAAAATAAATATAGCGCAAAGCGAATTTCCAACTAGGCCAAAAGATGGCAATGAGGCAATGAATTATCCAACTGAATTTTTAAATTCATTAGAACCGGCTGGTATGCCACCGCATTGCTTGAATCTGAAAGTGGAATTATTGCGAAATATTAATCCACCAAAACTGTGTAATGGCACCAGATTGGCAGTGAAAAATTTATTGCCAAATTTGATTGGAGCTACGATCTTAACTGGTAAATCAAAAGGAGAAGTTTGTTTAATACCGCGTATCCCTATGATTCCAACTGATATGCCATTTGAATTCAAACGATTACAATATCCTGTGCGTTTATCATTTGCGATGTCTATCAACAAAGCTCAAGGGCAAACACTTAACGTTTGTGTTATGTATTCATTGTATTGCTTTCAAAAAATCATAAAGTTCTGCTTATCTGTAACACCACATTCATTGACTGTTAGGCGGTACAAAGTTCGCCGGGTCAGCTAGTATAATATACAATTTGAACCACATATTCGTCATTTATATGGTATAAAGTCCATTGAAAGTTGGAAACCATAATATTAGACTAGAAGCACCGAGGTCCTCGTGTTCGATAAAAGGGGCCTTAAAAACCTATGGTCCGATTTCGGCGATTTTTAGAATGGGGCTGCCACACTATAAACATAGTATTTGTGCAAAGTTCTGCACCGATATCTTCACTAGTGCTTACTTTATATATTGTAATGTAAACGATTCAGATCCACTTCAAAGTTCTGGTATATAGGAAGTAGGCGTGGTTGTGAACCGATTTGGCCTATTTTCACAACATATCATTGAGATGTAAGGAAACTATTACAAACCAAGTTTCATTGAAATCGGTCGAGTAGTTCCTGAGATATGGTTTTTGACCCATAAGTGGGCGACGCCACGCCCATTTTCCATTTTGTAAAAAACTCTGAGTGCAGCTTCCATCTGCCATTTCTTATGTGAAATTTAGTGTTTCTGCCGTTTTTCGTTAGTGAGTTAACCCAGTTTTAGTAATTTTCAACCTAACCTTTGTATGGGAGGTGGGCGTGGTTATTATCCGATTTCTTTCATTTTTGGACTGTACTAAGAAGTGGCTAAACAAAACGACTGCAGAAAGTTTGGTTTATATAGCTCTATTGGTTTCCGAGATATGTATAAAAACCAATTTGAGGGCGGGACCACGCCCACCTCCCAAATTACATCCAAATGTGCCCCTCCCTAATGGGATCCTATGTTCCAAATTTCATTTTCATAACTTTATTTATGGCTTAGTTATGACACTTTATGTGTTTTCGGTTTCCGCCATTTTGTGGGCGTGGCAGTGGACCGATTTTGCCCATTTTCGAAAGCAACCTCCTCAGGGTGTCAGGGAACATGTGTTCCAAGTTTCAATAAGATATCTTAATTTTTACTCAAGTTATCGCTTGCACGGACAGACGGACAGACGGACGGACGGACAGACGGACGGACAGACATCCGGATTTCAAATCCACTCGTCATCCTGATCATTTATGTATATATAACCCCATATCTAACTCTTATATTTCTTGGTGACACAAACAACCGTTAGGTGAACAAAACTATTATACTCTGTGCAACAGGTTGCGAGAGTATAAAAAGCCTATATTCAATTCAGGTAAAGTGACAGTCAGGAAATCAGTCAACTAGTCATCACACGAACAAATTGTCATTGTTTTTGTTGTTGTTATGTTATGTATGTCTGTATGTTTAGTTGTTAAAGGGCAGGAGGTAAGTTGTAAGTACATATGTACGGTAAATAGTATTTGGATAATTAACTAGAAAAACACAAGAATATATACATATTTATATACTAATATATGACGAAACAAACACTTTAATGTCCATATCCTTATTGCGTTAATTTGACGTCGTTAACAGACGTATGTTTGTACATACAAATATGTAGTGAAGTAAATTTTATTGCAATGCAAAATATTTAGTGCATTGAAGTTGAATGTACTTGTTGTGTGCATACATACATATTAACATATGTCAACTAGAAAATGTGTGTTCTTTTGATCATTTCATAATCATAAATGTTGTCTATAATATACACATTTTATGGAGAACGTGAACCTGTTAAGCGTTGAGATATCTTTACCATAAAACACCGTCGCCAGTACTGCTAACAGATCAAGTGTGCTTGGGAATGAATTTTGAAACCTAATCAACAATTCTATAACGACGTTACTACTAACCGATTAACTCTACTTTGAATCGAACTGTACAAAGATGAAAAGAATTTTACAAAGATTATCCTTCTAATCGGCCAAGTGTACTTCAGAACGAAAAACTACTTCGGGCAAATATACACACATTACTTTATAAGTGAGTTTCAAAAGAATACATACACGCTAAAATATCGTGCGGTTTTGAAAACCTTAGATAACAAAAAAAGCTGCAGATAGAAATATAGATGTTATATTTCGCTCGAAATTCTTTACATGGATGGAACGTGCTAAAAATGCATAGACAAGTTTCTTTGATAATGAAGACCCACGTGGCTTGTTTCATTTGCTCTTCACACGAATTTTTGTCGTAAACACAATAATATATACATAGATACAGTTAAAAAGCTCAAGTATTTAGACAATACATGTGTATTGTATACATATATGTAATGGTAAGATCTTACAACCGTTGTCAATATTTGAAAGTTTTGAGCAAAATTAACATTTTGAATTGTGTTAGATGCTTAGATTTCAAAACGTCTCATACATAAATAACTCAATAGAGTGGTAAACAAATTTCAGTTACATCTTAAATCGGCTTGGGCAGTTTTTTCGGGAACTTATGTACTTATGTATAGAAAAATGTAAGTGCGATATGTACAGTGGAACTTCTCTAGCTCGAATCACCACAATCCACAAAAAAGCTTCCTCAAAAACTGTAAAATATAGATTTATAAACGGTTTTAATTATTCACTTTGCATAATTTGTTTGTTGCAGTTTGCTATTGTTTGGCTCTTGACATCTGTATCCCATGCCATTGTTACATGATTTCGGAAATCCATAAGTGTAATACGATATTTTTTGTTCGCCTCCATACGACAAAGGAACTCTTTAAAAATTCTGCCTCGATGGTAAAATTTTAAAATTTGAATTAGGCCCTGGTCGAAAAGTTCGATTTATGGAAGGAAATTTGTACGAAATTTGACTTCTATTGCCAATTTAAAAGTTCGAGTTATGAAGATCTTCGACTTATAGAAATTCGAGTTATGGAAGTTCCACTGTATATGCTTTGAGAGGTATACACCTGTTGGAAATAGGAAAGAATGAAATATGCGTACGATTTTTGTGGTCTGGAACTCCTTTGAATGATAATGACATTTTTTATTTTTGTAAAAAAAAATTATTTTAACCTGCGATATTTATGTTTTTCTGCGACAAAAGGTTCTCAATCGCAAGCATTTATTTTTTCCATTATTTATAAAGCTTCGGGTTTTCCTAGACAGTTCCCGCACAGGTCATAGATTTGTCTATATTGGTGAATATATTGCACTTTAAGAAAGGAAACTCTCAATTATTCTGTACTTCTAAATTTTTTAATCAATTTAGATTCCAATAGAAAGTTTGCTACTGAGCGGAGTCGATAGTAAAACCAAAAGACTACTTTCATCAGAATCTTGAACCGATCTTGAATCACAACCAATGAGAGTGGCATTAAGATAGTTGATAAAAATCACCGAAACTAATTCGGATTTATATTTGGTTTGTAGAGTTTCTAAGGTGATTAGTGTAAACTTTTGCTCTAACATTTGTTGTTGTGCTCTTATATTAAAAGCGCTTCAAATATGAATTTGTTAATAGTTCTCCCTACAGGGCAGTGGCTTTAAATGCCTAGTTACATGACAGCGTTTATATGTATGCGGTATGTGCGTACCCAGCATATAATTGTTGAATATTACGTATACGACATGTAGGGCGAGTATTTCTCATACTGTCATACATTAAACGATATTAGGGAGTGTCTATAGAAATTGAATTATATATATATATATATAAATATAATAATTTGATACAATTTTATTGTATATAAAATAATATTAATAGCAGAGCCAACGATATTAAATCTTTTCCTCTATGAACTGATATAATACAAAGAAAAAAGTCTTCATCTGATATAATAAATTGGAATTAAAGTTTTTGGAGTAACGATAATATTTTTAAGCAAAACTAAATTAGACTTAAGACTTTGATATAATTTATATATTTCCCGATAGATTTCACGAAAAAACTGGTGTGACAGGATTTGCATTGAAAACTCAATGGTAATATGTTTATCTCAATTCATTATAGGTGATTATTATTAACACCTTTTCAAAATATTATAATTAGGTTATGTTTTAAATTTCTTTTCAACTGTAAAAAAAACAAAAAACAATTGTAACAAATTCTAACCATCCTAATGTCATTACATATTTACATACATACATATTATGTACATATGTATCTATGTCTAACGGAAAATGCCAGAATTTCATTTTCCCTCAAACGCATAAAATCCGAATACTAATGCTCGACGTCGGAATATTTTTGGTTCCGACGTTCGTTTCGCCGAATTGTCGTTTCGTCTGTCAGCCAACATTTCGTTGTGTTGCACACACCGAAGTTGTTTCTGGCATGGAATATTTACGATGGCGTTCATATATACATACATATATATATATTTAAAGTTATGTATGTGCATATCTATCTACATAATGGCAATGTAGCTGTGCATTTGTGTGTGCATATAACTGTGTTGGTTTCAAAGATTGTGTGTGTGTGACTTAAGTTGCTGCCATTGCTGTTGTACTTATTTCTGTGTGTTTTTGTTATTTTTGTTGTTGATACAATGACAATGAAGCGTGGTTGAAACACCCTTAGCAGCAACAACAAACAAACAATAGCAACAACTCGCATTAAGCGGCATAATAATAATAATAGCAACAACAACGACAATACAGCACACAATAATTATAATAGCAACAACAACAATAAATATAGCAATAGTAGCTGTAGCATTGTGTACATTGTTATACATACACATACACATATATATTTTGTAACGGTTTATAAAGGTGAAACACAGAGACTAGAATTCGACTATTTCTAGGAAAGTAGTGTTGGTGTTATGTAGCATTCATATCCAGTTTATAGCTTTGCATGTGTTTGTGTGTTGGTATTGTAATCGAGCATGGTTCGGTATGATGGAGTGATATTATAACAGCAGTGCGAGCCATAATTTTCTGCTCTGCACAATGCAAATACAATGGAACGATGAAATTTACAAGTTTTGATGGAATTTAACTGAGATCTAATGATGAGTAGAATAACAGCACATAACTACAAATAATTAACTAAATACACTAAGGATTACAGCATCACTAGCTACGTTTTAACATCAATATTGCCAAAAATTCCTTTAAATAAACGGGAATTCGGTCAGCCGTTTAAAGTACAGCGATCTTATCTTTCGGCAATCGTCGGGAGAGAATTTTCTCACAACACCTGTTGTTGTTACTGTGGCGACATAAAATATTATTCAAATATTTTTAAGAAATACTGCTAAGCAGAGAGTCCTTGGTCAGATAAAAAAAAAAACACGTTCGTACGGGTTACATAAATCAGTTTGGCAAAGGAACGCCACCAACCTTGAGGCATATGCCTGACACATAAAAACTCTGTATGGAAATTCATCAATCCCGCCTACAATCTTAAAACTAGAGTTATTATCAAGTCAAAGTCCAAGGAGCAATGAGTTTCTTTTATTTATATGCATCCCTTCCACTCAGGATGCACGTCAATTCTAACTTGGTTTTACTTACCTTGTAGGCAGATGAATGATGTAATTTAAATATATAGATTATTTTCGCTACATTCCTTACGTCGGTGATGAACGTCAGACTTCACCATAACTACCGGTTATGTATAAATTTATTTATAGCGATGAGTATGATTTCCTTCCTTTTGCTGATTTCCTAGCTAATTTTAGTAGGCGTATGACGACAGTCTGCTATACGTGGAATATTCATTTCCTTGCGTAAATATATAAATAAAATATGGTTTCTTTAAGTTATGTATATTTTTATATATTTCAACAGGTGGGGGTTTGCTTGTTGGCATATGATACGTTATACAGAAGTTTTTTGTGCAAAAATAACTTAAGGGTTTAGGTGGGTTTCAGAGGCTAAAAAAGGGTATTTTTTTTTTTTAATATATGCAATCATATTCGTCATTTAAACAATTCAGCATTTCAAAGATACATATTTAAACAGTAGTTTGTGAAATTTTTATTTGCAACTTCCGAAAATTCAGTCGTTAGAACACCATCTCCCATGACATGTGCAAAAAAAGCTCTTGCCACGAACATTATAACTCATGATTGGTTCATCTGAAAACAATAAACCAAAAATATTTTGAAAGTCCCTGGATAAATCTAGTTAATCTAGTTAAAAAAGAAAATATTGAACTTTTGACAGAATTTTAACCAAAAATCTCACTTTTTTGATAAAAATTTTCGCCAAATATTAGCTCGAAAATAGTTGTAATAAAAATAGAAACAAATTCTTCCTTCATTAACTAGATAATGTTATTTCAAAGATGTGTGCAAAAATTGAAAAAAAATCGCTTCATAAATTTTCTAGAAATCGTTATGGCCGGTACTTCCAAAGGGTATATTCCTCAGAATATTACTCAGATTTATTTCATATTTTTGGAAAATATTTTAAACATGTTGCAGTATTTAATAAGACAACCTTTTTTTAATTTTGAAACCCACCTAACCATACCGGCATGAATTGGACAATTGGTAAGGTCAAATCGTATATTTTTGACCTTTGTGGTATTTTAGGTACTGTAAGAAATGTTTATTTATACCGTTTTCGCTAGCGATTTTTTTTAAATTTAGAACTTAATGATTGAATGACATTTCTCTTGCAACTAAAATGCTTTATGTTGCTGTGGCCGCGAGGCAATAATATGCAAAATAACTTTGTTATTTGCAAAAGCAACGATACATGCATGGAACTGACGGCAGCACCAATTAGACAAGCGCATTTATATGTATATGTAAATATGTACATAGAAAAGATAATATATTGTGAATTCATACATATTAGGGCTCTTAAAATTATTCGATTAACCTGAAAACCGATCATTCGAATATCCGGTTTGTAACCGTTCGTGTGAATATTAACCGGTTAGTACAATTCGATTAGTCGCAATTTTACTGCGGTTATTCGAATAGTTATACTGTCGCTATTCGAATAAATGAAAATTGTTTGAAATCCAAACAGCCTTTGATTTCTAAAGTTTCCGTTATCAGAATCAAAGAGGACGTTCTCCATTGCTGGAAACATCGTGACGAAGCTGCTTGCAACCAACAAATGTTAACCTTTTAAATTTCTTATATCAAAATAGACGTTTTATGAAAAATACTGATTTAATACATTCGCCCAGTTGAAATGGTTAAAAACTATTTTGTCATTACTTAATGGTTCCCCCATGAAATCATTATTAATTTTGTATTTAAAGCAAGTTGTTTGTTAGTTTTGATGATTCACTTTTTTTAGTAAAAATAAGGAAATTAATGAACTTGCACTATTCGAACAGTCGACAACGAACGGTTAACCGAATAGTCGATGACTGACGACTATCCGA
Source organism: Zeugodacus tau (assembly GCA_031772095.1). NCBI lineage: Eukaryota > Metazoa > Arthropoda > Insecta > Diptera > Tephritidae > Zeugodacus > Zeugodacus tau. The sequence continues at coordinate 26,482,565 of CM062649.1, read as the reverse complement.
ATTGGGCAAGTCGATTAGTCGAATACCAAGAGCTCTAATGCATATACCTCAGTCAAATAATTATATGTGCATGAACTTTTTGCAAAAAAAATTAAAGGTTACAAAATTCCAAAATATTTCTGAGTATACAGGTTTGTTATTATTTATGTATACGATATAAAACAAAACAACAAAAAATTAACAAATTTCAAAATATTTTTTAAACTATAAAACAGAATTGAAGTTTATGCTAATAGTAAATATTTATATGTGCATTTTACTATTTTTACCAGTAAAGCCTATATGTACATTTGAGTTTAACTGAAATAAATGTTTATTTTAATAGTCAGTAGAATAGTCCTTATATTTTAAAACTAAATTAAGCTGCTTAATCAGAGAATTAACTACTGACTGTAGAATAGTTATGTTAATATTGGCAAATTCTTGCTTTATGGCTAATTTGAGGTGACGTACTGTCTCAAACTGCTTTCCGTTTTGGAAAACAGGAGCAGAGAGGTTCCCCAGAGATCCTCAATAGGATTTAGGTTCGAACTCAATGCTGCACATTGTAATACCGGAATTTTCCGGTCGTTAAAGATGTTCTTCGTGTGTATTGGAAGCATTATCCTTTCGATATGTCCAGTTATATGCCATAAATATTGCCAGCAAATTTTATTAACTCGCTGTCCAAAAGATCTACATTGATATTAGCATTCATTTGAGTGAATATAGATAGCTTTCCACAGCAGCAAAATGCAGCCCATGAAATCAAGGTACTGCTTCCAAAACATCGCTTGTAGTAGGACCGTTGTTCCTGATGCGAATCTCTCCAATATTTTTTGCAATGACCTGGGTCGACCAAATTTAATTTTCTTTCGTCACTAAAGACTGTATTATATCGGCACATAAATGGTATTTATTTGCAAACCTCAAATGTGCTTTATTTTGTCTTTCTTTAGCGTTTGTTTAGGTGACATGGAGGTGTGTTTCTGAAACTGATTTTTATGTATAAATGGAAAAATTATATTTATTGTGATCTTTTTTGGAACCGCTTTCATGCATTCCTATGATTATTACTTGTTCCTCGGCTGATAAACTAGTACCACGAGGCATTTTAGGCTTAAAGTTAAATAAATGTTATTAAATTTACTAATAATTCATTAAGTTAATGCACCTACAATAATTTTGAAAACAAATGTTAGCAAAAAAAGTTTTTGCTGCGACACTATCAGTAAGAAATATCAGCTAAACTGATTTTGCACATATAAATATTTACTATGAAACACCCAATTCACAAGCACATTCTTAATGTAAACTGTACAACGAACGAGAAATGTATGAAACAATTTTCGTTGCATAGTAACGGTAACATATCAACCTTTTATTCCACATGTACCGAAATCCAAAAAAATAACAGTGAATAAGAAATATAAACAAAAGCAGAAATGCACATATAATTATTTGACTGGGATATGTATACCACTACCAAAAAAACTACATTCAGTTGATTAGTGGCATGAAAGTGTTCCAAATCTTACCTATATTCCTAAGTGATCAACTAGTTTTATTGCGATTGCTTTATAGCCCTTCTGAATAAATCATATGCATTTCCAATTACTCCTCTGCAATCAGTATGGTAAACTATTTCAGGTTACATAACCATCAATTAGTCGTAATTACAGAACTCAGTTGATAAGCGATTAAAAATAGGGCGCAACATTTTAATTGCGAGGCTGGCATAGCAAGCGATTGCCACTTGAAGTGTTGTGTGTCAGTCCGAGTAATAAGAGTCCTTTCCAAAACTACAGCATGCAACTTGGATAGACTACATATGTACATGCGTAAGCATAATAATATATGTATGTACATACATATCGAACGAACGAATCACGGTGCTGTGTCTACTAGATATATTGGGTATGATATGGAGATACCATATGCATTATCATATTTAGAAATAGTACGATAGCGAATCGGGGATAGAATATTTGCATTCGCTAAAAAGTGTTTTTTTTTTCAATCAGTCTATTTCTGATACTTCTTAAATCGTAGTTAGCTTTAGAAGGCTACAAAGTTCTGAACGTCAATTTCTACGACCGTCGAGTCCAAGTAATCAGAAAGAGAACGAGTTTGTATTCAGCTTAGGATTGTCACCTCGGCAGCATTTCTCGAAATTATTTGGGAAACAATAACATTCCGATGTAGCGTAAAAGTTACAGGCCAATCACATGATATCTCACCTATCAACAAGTGCTCGCAAACATAAATGAAGCTCTAATGTGTGCACTTTCAAACTCCAAGCCATATTTAAATGCCGTCGACAACATACTCATGAGTAGTGAAGACAACAGCTGTTATGATAACAATACGGCGAGCCTCTATGTCACGGATAATCTACATTTGGTTGCATACATATATTTGTATGTACAGATGTACATATGTTTATGTGAGTTTTAGAGTTTGCTGAGAAAAGGAGGCACGTCTGGCCAGACAGTCAGTCATTCATAAAAATTACCCGAAAGCAGCGATTCTCTGCGACGTCTGCGGCAATCCGAACGACTGCGTGGCCATTGAACAGTAGATCCTTTCACGCTTTATTAAAATCAACGCTGCAAGAGCAATAAAAGGAGCGTGTTTACACATCGCAATGCGAGGAATGATTACACGCTGCAGCGTAAAATTATGGGAGTAAAACAGCTGACTGCAGGCAAGCAGCGAACGCCGTTAGTGAAGAGTTGAAAAAGCAAAGTGAGGTCACAAGCTATGTATATTGCTAATTGGAATGGAGTGAGACTAGCAGTTGAAGCGCTGAAAGGGGTTGCTATGTTAGTGAAAAAACATAAAATTTGTATGTTTTACGAACATTCCAAATACTGTCTACTACTAGTTATTTGAGATGGCATCAAAATAATCGATTCTAATGAGTTCCACGAATTTTCAGATCTGCTCCAAAAGTGTTAAAAATCAACTCGGCAATTCAGTAAGTAAATGAATAACAAACAATTTCTTCGTGAAAGCGCGAAAAATTCTAAAAGCTTAAGCATCCTAAAATATTCTTCCATGAATTAGTGAATTTAAGAATTTACCATCACCAAACAACTTGTATGATCTCCCAAAAGCTCATACACCTTTTATAAGAGGCTTTTTCCTGACTCTAAATTTTCTAAGCTAGTTAAATTGTCTAAAACATCGATCATCAAATAGATTCGAAATAAGTGTGGAGCGTACTCCCAAGTCCTTTACCGAGACCAAGGTCTCCATTCGTTTCGACGACAGCCGGTTCTACGTACCCGGATTCCGGAATGGATCCGGATTTTTATCTGGCCAAGGACTGTCAAATCGGCATTTCCCCAAATTATTTGGGGCATTTTTTGCCGCTTCAAGAACAAGAACATTTTTTAACGAAAATTTTGAAAAAAATCAGAGGGGATATTTTTCTTCTTATTATATGTCTGCGTGTCAAAATTAGTGAAATCGGGTCATAACTTCCCTAGCTCCCATATACCTAATATTTCGGGTTTCAAACTTTCATTGAACTTTATGCCGCATATATCGGTTAATATGTAAGATATCTTAGCAAAATTAGGTGAGCATATAATCTTGGATATATTTTTCTATTAAAAATCTCCATCTATTTGGCAACCCTGAAACTTTTGTTGACAATTATATCTATTTTTCGCTAACAAAAAAAAGTTAGGCAGACAGACTGTCATTAAGACCGGAAGTTAGACACTTGCGACCGCAAACAAACAGACAAATCGACAAGTCTCAATTGACGCCACTTCAACAACATATGTATGTATGTATTTATGTAAATATTGTAGTAGACGCAAGCAATATGGCACAAGAACAGTTAAAAGGCCATAACACTTTCTTAAACAAGTGTGTCACTCATTCACACACAGATATTTTGGTTTGCAGCAAAAAAAGCACAACTTAAACGACGCATTGACTAATGATGGATGGCACAGTCGTCGGTACGGACCTGCCTTATTCACTAGTGTTCTTGTGTTCTCTGCCTTCTTGTTTGTTTTTGCACATTTTAACTACGCTTTATAAACACATTAAAAATGTGCGCGCTGATGGAGTGTCGCAAATGGGGGACACGGCTCGCTTCACGCGCTTGTATGTGTGTGAGTATGTATGAGTGCAAGTGTCTGTGGTAAAAATAAAAATAAGGAATTTTCAAGGTCGTCAGCATTGTTGTTCGTACATAGCATATTATGGACTGCGAAGTCTCCAACCATTTCTTGGCGTTTGTGGCATGCCATTTTGAGGGGTGTACAGTACCCCCTTAGTCTATGAATAAACGTAAAAAATGTAAATAAACAAGACATACATACTAACAGGCACGCATGGAAGACAAATAAAGCAGTGAGTGCTGCAATAATAATAACAACAAAAGCGTTTGCAAAATATTCAAAATCCATTTACTCTTATGTACATTATTATGTATTTATAGAAGCATTTTTGCATGTCATAAATCACATGGGGCATGCCTGGTCTGCTGCGCCGCTTCACTGCCTCAGACATCACCTGTGGTCCCATATAATTACATATGTATGTACATACATATGTATATATGCGTGTGGTTGTTGTGTCTGTGTCATACCCTTCAACTGGGTGGTTGTCTAGCCGCTATCTGTCGGACTCCGTGCATTCCGTTGTCATCGGTTGTGCATATTTTTGTTGCTGTTGTTGTGTATTGTTTAGGTTTTTTAGTCGATAGCATGCATGGTGGAACGCTTAGTCTAAAATGCGGCATGAACAATGCAATCGAGGTTATACACACATATGTATATATGTATATTTTTACACTTTTACTCGGCAACCTGCGACCGTGACTCGTCTGCGGTGACTACGGAAATCTGCATAAATAAAAATTTCAACAAATTCGTTATTTGTCATACGTTCGTTGGGATTTGAGGTGTATGTGCATATAAGAGTTTAGAAGTTATATAAATATACCTACAATATTTAAATAGTTTAACCCAGAATTTGTAGAACTCAAAGTTCTTCCATTGACAACATGGGAAATCTCCAAGTTATTGTTACCTAGTAGGTGAGTAGAGTCCGACCGATTAATCGGCCACAAAATTCAGCATCGGCTTCGGCATCGGCTATATTTGGCCGTTTCTTAGCCGATTATTTCTACTTCTTTTGAATTAGACATACATGATAATAAAATATTAAGTTTTCGGTTCACCTTATAAAACACAGTTTGATTCATATTTGCCTGAACCAATCATTCCTCACGATGATAATATTAAGTCTAGTATAAAGAAATTTACTATTTTTGTTTTAAATGTATTATTACTTTATTTAGAATGATCCGATTTATTATGCACAGTTTTGTTCAACAACTTGTTGAGATTTTTAAGATAATTTTATAATGTCACTCTTATATTTAAATATTTTTTTCTTATTATTTAAAATTTTAAATAATTTGAAATTAAAAAGCTATCCCAATATCCAAAATTTACTTGTCTGTGGACGTTTTTCCAACGATACACTAACTTTCTACCCCAAAACTTCGAGGATCTTAAATGCCCTAAACGGCCGCGAAAATTCCAAGTCCAGGCAAAACATGTTAGTATATGCTTTTTAATATATAATAATATTATTTTTATGTTTTTTAATAAATACGTACATTGTAATAAATGTTACTTAAACAAATCGTTGATTTGGATTCAAAATCGCTATCTTTTATCTTGCCGATTTACAGAACAGGGCGACAAAATGGTACTATTTATGATGATTTTCGTTATTCTATTGAACTTTATGCCGAATATATGGGTCGAATTGTATTATCTTTATAAAATCACATCAATAAATTGCGAGAGTATAAAATGTTCGGTTGCACCCGAACTTAGCCTTTCCTTACTTGTTTTTTGTTACTATTCTAACTTACTAAATAAATTTGTCCATGAAAGGATCGGCATTGGCCGATACTTTGCCAATTGGCCGATTAATCGGCATCGGCATCAGCTTCGGCTAAAAATTGGGTACCGGTCGGACACTAGTGGATGGTATTCGTTAGCTTCTCAATCAAAAGTCGTCTTCGATTCGTCATTTCTCAGTTGGAATTATTTGAACTCTGCTCCGTTGCCAGGAATTTTATACATAGAAGCGTGAACATTGTCTTTCTGCTAAATGAAATGTAATATCATTAATATCCCAAGGTTTATTCAATGACAGCTATATTAGGTTATGTTAGGTTCTATGCTTAAAGATAAGTGCTTTATGTTGTCATAAAATTCCTAAACTTGAATATCATATAGCGACAAAGAGCTTTAAAAGGTTATAAATCTGATGAAGTGATCTTAGATTCAAGATCATTCACCTGGACGGCAAAGGGGTTTTAATTTTAAATTATTAAATAGAGAAAATGAAAAAGGAAATATTGCGATTTTAATTGGTCTTCTTCCAAGCAACTGCGACAACTGGAGGGTAAGACTTTTGACCTTACCGCGTGAACGCCAATTAGACAATATACCGTTAAAATGTCTACAAATATTGAAAAGGAAACCATGCAGAGAGGATGAGTACAGAATTTCTCACGATTTACCTCGAACCAGAAGAACTTACCAAAGATCAGTCGTAGCTGCCCTGCTATCGATGATGGAAAAAAATATCTATTTCGTTTCCAGCTGAAAAGATTTATAGCCCTCAAAATTGGAAAGTACTTTTTCTAATAGGGTAGTACCCTTTACCTATTCCATGACTTGTGAGCAAAATTTTCGACAATAGAAAAAAAGGGGAATATCTGTCAGTGATTCGATTGATCATAATGATCGAGGAAAATAAAAAAGCGCTGTAGTGTTGTATACACTCGACCGCTAAAATTTTGTTTAACGACTTTCAAATGGGCAAATGATTTTAACAAGACCACAATCTCGTATTAGCAGTTCACAAATCGCAACTGGGTGAGTTAGCTGAGGGAATAGACATCTTAAAATTCTAAATGGATCATATCCTGCATGAAATATAGGACACAAAAATGTTGTCGCCGCAATGGGTGCTGTCTTTGCTCACCCTAAATGACGTGCAATCGTTAGGCCTTCTCATGGGAGTGTTTGAAGCGGTTCGCGTAACCCGAAGAAGCATCTTTTCTTTGGCGTCGTCGAGACTGATGATAAAAGTTGGAACATCAGTTAGTCAATGGTTATCATGATGGAGACTATGAAATCAAATATTGTTATATCCGCGAAGAAGATGTTTTTGATATGATCAATATCATCGCTTTAGTGGTTAAGGAGCTCGATTCTCGGCTCTAAATAGATTCAAAAGCCGCTTACTAATCAAATAAATAATATCAGACGATGGGTACAGACTAAATGTGCTCCACCATATCATCTTCATTTAGAAGTTCTGGTTTTGATATAATAAATTTTAGGTTCCTAAATTTAAAGACTTTGTTATGCTGTTATTTTTGGTAAATATTATTTTTATTTTCGCTTTTCCAATGTCTATATGTATATACAAACGTTCATATCTAATTATATAAATATATTTAACTCTAACCGATGCACCTGGTTACTCATATTTAAAAGCAAAAAAATAAGGAAGCAAACTGTGTGAGATTCTTCGTTGCATGACATTGACATAACGGTACCAACAGGTATCGACATTTAAACACGCAGACATAGGCACTCATATGTACATATACGTATACTTGTATATGGTACATAATTGTCTGGCCAGACAAGGAACAGCCAGGATTGAAGAAGATTTTGGCTACGCAACAAGCATACGGTGCATTTGCATCGCCAGACAGGTTCAATACGCGCTAACTCGTACGCAGTGGCTGCCTCGTTTGGCTGTCACGAGCGTTGGCGATTGGCAATAAGCGAAAAAAAACCAAATGAATGGTGGGAGAACTCATATAAGTCAACGCATTTGAGTACGCGGAATGCCAGACGATTTTCGGCGCGCCGGCTGCGAAGGCTTAAGTGGGCACATACATATGTGGATGAGTATGTATGTAGGTATGAATTTTCGCAAGAAATTGAAGGACATGCGGTAACGCATGAGGACATCCTGAAAATCATAGCAGAGTACATATTTGCAAATACACCGAGAGAGAGGGAGGGAATGTGTGCCGTTGTCTGCGCAGCTTGGTGAATCCGACGGCGGAAAATTCTTCAAATTTTCATCCAGTTGTTTTTTTTTCATATATTTCATAGAAATTTAAATAGGTCAGGCACGTAAGCACGCGTACTTGAACTAAGCTTCTACACATTTATTTAAGTATGTATGTATGTAGGCCACAGGTTATCATTGAAAGTGAAGGCTTTTTGACCGAATTAATTTAAAATGGTAACAAGTAAATACGTATACATAGGTATACTCAAACAAGGTGGATATTATAGGTTTTTTAGTTCAAACATTTTTCATAAATATTATAAATAATATAATCTAATTGTTGATATTTTATAATTATGCTTTAAAGTTGAGATACTACCGTTATTTACTAAAACAATATTACGCTCTAGAACCTAGTTTTCCAAGACCTAGGTAATATTTTTTTTGCAGTAACTTTTTGAGAGTCCGAAGCTTAAAAAATCGTATTTGACTTGATATGAGTATCAGAGAACAACTATCTCTAAAATCGTGGTTCGTTCCTGTCTATTTTTTTTTACCAAAAACTCCTTTATCTTTCGTTTGGTGTCCACAGCTGATCTAAAAACCAGAGTTTTAGATGAAAATGTGCGAATAATGTCTTCGTTCCAAAAACGGTTTCAAAGTGACGCTTTGTATTGTTTCTGAACTAATTCTACGATCTCTAAATACAACTCAATCCCTGTACCGACCAATACAAAAAACAACAAGTCGAGATAAGCAACCGCTTCGAGCTGCAACCTCCTGAATTTAGAAGCAACAACGGTGTTTGTTCATTCAATTGATGTATGAATTGGACTTTGAGACGAAAAATGTGGATCTGAAGTGGTGCGTGAGGTATGGAGTTGTTGAGCTTCATGATAAATCGATGTTCTAAAGACTCCATCAACAATTTACCATTACGGTTATAAAACACTGAGGACCATGAGTATTGTTTAATAACAAATCAGCCTTAAAAAAGAGTTAAAAAAAATCAAATTGCGGCCGTTAATTTGGAAAGAAACTTGAAAGATTTCTCAATATTGGTCAAGCAAAGAAATATACATATATTTCGTTATTCGGAGTTAAAGCAATGACATTTCCAGCTGGAACGATTTATCACTCTAAAAATTTAAAGCAACTTCTTTAATTGAAGAAAATAGAGTACCCTGTAACTATTCCAACACTCGTGAGCACACTTTTCAAGAACTTAGAATACTCTATTCACCTCAATTCCCAATATTTTATTCAATTTAGTGACCACAAAGTGGTCAGTTATGAAAACACCTGCAGATATACATATACAAACATGCATATGTGTATTTATTATATGTTACTAACAATATATATTATCTTCAAGCGTGAACTTCGAATTTTGCTTTGTGCCATTTTATGCATCACTCCACCTACTCATCTTTGCACCAGTATCATCGCTGCAGCCCACTGCTACGCACCACTTGCCGTGTCTGGCTAGTTCATCAGCACAACTGTCCCTTATTTGGCAACGCCACTGAGTTGGCTACAATATTTGGCGTTCGTGATTAATGACTCACCAGTGGGTGCGTGAATGCGCGCCAAAGCCAAGACTGGACTTTACACACATACACACATACGAGTGCATATATGAATGTGTGCGTGATTGTCTGCTGAACGACTTGTTGCCGACTTTTGGGCGCAGTCTGCAGATTTTCGCTTTGTCACACTGCATTCCCCCTGCGATGCAACCCTTAAATCTTCAGATAACAACAAATACATATGTATATACACGATACACCGCTGTGCGTGAATGCAAGTGCTGAATTTTGGTTAACCCTGCGACGCAATAACATTTTACTCTCCCTTTTGATTACCGAAATTTCTTTCATGTTTGTGCATTTGCCGAAAATTGTGCACATGTTCATATTTTTTCGACGCTTTATGTTTGGTATATTTCATTAAAGGCACAATTGTGCATATTTAAGCACTGCAAGCATATGTGTGTACCGATGTAGTAGTAGCCCTGTAGGAAATAACTGAATAAAAGCTTTTGAGGAATTTGAAGCGAAGCAAATGTCAGTTGTGATCATGTGAAAATTTAAACCGAGATTTGTTAAGTAAAACTCTTAAATATTATTCTAAGAGAGCTAGATTGCAGAGACTGGTGCTCTAAACTATGTATACCAATGAACAGGAAGGATTATAACTCGAAATTAGATCCATGTTAGAACCGCTCTAACAAAGAAGATTATCAAAATTATATCTACCATTGAATCTATCAGTCTCTTAGTTGTAAATATCTGTAGTGAGTCCGAAAAGAACTAATCTATCGTCAGCCTAAGTCAGGCGGTGTCTTTTGATATGAAATGAAAGATCTTGATGAATCAAATTAGGCTATTCATTGGAGATCCGTAAGAGATCTTAATATCTGGTACTTTATATATGTAGATGTAGAGAATGGATAGATATGTTATTTCTCTCTAATATCTACTGCATTTCACTTTTACCCACTTCAGCATATATATGTTGAAACGTTCTAATCCTTCAAAAATGTTTAATAACTTATCTATATTTTTTAAATTTTTTTTCAACATCTGCAACAATTTCCTACAGTGCAGTCTATAAATTCACTAAGCAGAAGTACCCAATTTATTATAAACTTATGGAAAGTGCACCAACTGACATAAATACTTAAACCAAGTAATTTTGTAAGCTTTTTACGGTCATTACTCTATAAAAAGGGTTATATTTATTTGATGAACGTAATGATGCAACCACTTAATAAAATTACTTTATTTTAGAACGATAATCTGTACCACTTAGTTCTGTTGTAGTTTCAGCAACGCAATATCAAAGAGAAATAGTAACCGAAAGTAAAGTTATTTAAAGTTCAAGGACAAAATAAAATATCTCCTGTCATCAAACAAACAGTCAGCATGTACATGTTTACAGTCATAACATTGAGGATGTAGAAAATTTCACTCTTGACAACAAGCGCTAATTTGGACTGAGTAGGCAATTGAAAAGTAAAGTCATCTCTCTACGAACCAAAACCAAAATCTAGAAAATGTTTATTATTTTCGTTCTACTTTGTGAAGCAGAAGCTACGCTGACTTGGTCATGTTGTTCGAATGGACGAAAGCACTCCAGGTTATAAAGTATTTAATGCAATACTCGCTGGTGGAAGCAGAGGAAGAGGAAGACCTAGATTCCGTAAGAAATATCAGCGCCCTAGTTTATCTTGGTATTTCTAATTGGCGCCAAATTGCGAGATAATTGTAATTAACAATTCAGTCCGGAACTATTCGCAATAGTGTCGTAGTAGAAAGCACTCTGAGTTCATAATAGCTAAGAATTAGCTCTAATATTAATATAGCACGACAAACTCATCTTCAGGGTCTGTCACCACCTTTAAAATAACACCTAACTTTTTGAATTTGGTCGGTTGTGAGAGCAGAAAAAGGGATACTTATGCAATATACGATGTGTAAAGGGTTAAAGTGAAATCATTATCCAAGCCAGCTGCACTTTAGCCTAAGAGCTGCCAGAATTAACTTAATTTTCCACACTTCAAATAGCCGTTATGATTTTCGAACATTCTTATGCCAATTTTCAACGCAACGCACGAGTCACATAATACACTCGAAATACTCATGCAGTACTTTGCCGCACAACAGCTTAAATCGAATTAAAGTTTCACTTTCTATATGCCCAAAATCGAGAAAATTTCTGTGCATTTGTGTGTGTTTGTGTGCGATCTGCGATTTACGCGCAATTTGCGAGCTTTCGCACAAATTAATGTGTGCGGCGACTACTCACAGCGTGGGTGTTCAGCAAATGCTTTGTGTCTTGGTTTCGTGAAGATAGGTGTATGAGTATGCATTCCAATGTTCGTTATCTTACAACATGAAGTTAGTTCTGCAAATGCTTCAACGTTATTTTCTATTAATAATCCGCTACAGTACTTCAGCGAACGCATCAGTGCACGCAGAACCATGCTTGAGAGCTTTAGGTGTGCTTGTGTGCTTTAGCAATACCACTCGTTGCCGGGTCCTGCTATGGCGGTTTGATTGTACAAATTTCGTTGCTGGAGTTGGTGGCAGTGTTTATCATCAACTGATAGGATCCATGTTCTATGGTTTTCTGCTTCTTCTTATGCTTCTTCATATTCGAGCTTTCACAATTTCTCTAGTTATTATCTGTGTTGTTGTTGTTACTGCTGCTAGTACTTCCATTTCATTCGTTTCATTTAAGCGCAGTAGTGCTTGTTGATCTCATGGTCTCGCAACTCGAAACGTTAGCTTTCTTCTTTTTTGCTTTTATTGTTGTTGTACAGCACGTTACTGGATGTAAGAAGAAATTTAATCAACATTGCCACCCTCTACGAGTACAAGTTCTAATTTTTGTTTTCCCATCGTACATTTTACCGTTTTTTGGTATTATATTCGAGCTGCTTTCACCCGTCCCTCACGCTTGTTATAACAGCAACGTTTCTACGCATTTACCACGTTGTGTGGCTCGAAAGAACGCTCGAACGAACGACTGAACCCTAAGCGTAGGAAAGGCGAAAGATATACGGAGACTCATACACACACACACTCATACATATTTACTCAGAACCGTATCACCACCCACTTCGAGGTTATGCCAGGCTGTAGTGGTTGTAGAAAGCAAAAAAAAGACGCCGACCGAAACACAAAATGAAATGAGAAATAACAAGAAAAGGAAAAAAAGCAAACAAGCTGATGCTAACGTTGAGTCTTAAGTAGTGAGCTAAATCATGGTGCAGCAAGTGAGGTCGACAGCATCACTATCCACTAGCCTGCCAGTCAGACGGCATCAGGCAGCAACAGCAACAGCTGAAGCTATGGTTTCAACGCCAACACACCCCAGCAACGTTCGCAATATACTTATTTGTATGGATGTGTGCACCGACCGACATTCGACAAAGACTGAATCTGCAGCGACCCAACTCTTAGGGCATACCAAGTCACTGCTTTTCGGGTGTGCGAATGGGTGGTTGTTTGGGTTTTTGTTTAGACAGTTGTTCAGGGTACGACGACGAGGTATAACGAGCAAACTACGGGTGCATTCCAAAGTTAACTGGACTTTTTCCGCAAGAAATTCAATAGCAAACATATATAAAATACAAATATGACGTTTATGCCATTTCCTAGATAGTTAAGCGAACTTCTCTTTATTCGATGCATGTGCTCTAATATGTTGCCTAAATTTAGTGTTCTACGTGTCTAAAACTGCCTTCAAAGAGCTGGTGAATTTTCTGAGATCATAACACAAGATTTTGTGGTTCAGTCCCGTTATGTCTCAAATAGTTCCTTTAATACAATCTTCCTCTTAGGCATTTCCAAAAATTGCATTCCCAATTTCTATTTAAAAAACTAGATAAAAGTCCTTACAATACCGTTTAAGAGCGTAACATTTCTCCGATTATGCTCATTTACGTTAGAACTCTCTTAGTTTTGGAGTTTCGACTCCTTGCCACATACTGTCAATACGACTCAATTTTACTCGGATCATCTCTTCCAGGGATAATCGGACGGTCAGCAAGGCACATCAGTATCTCGAAGATGTCTATAAACATTTTATTCAAGCCCTGTAAAGACTAAGGTTTTTATCTGGAACGCACCCTATTTGAATCTCTAACAACCATCCTTACCATGCTGTTCGTTATTTTGTTCGTCTTTAATGCCACAAATGCAACGGGAATATTTTCCTGTGCCATCCTTATACTCTTTACTTTGGCATTACTATTCATTCTCGTCGCATACGTTACCCTCCTCGTTCGTTCGCTAAAACACAGCACACTTCGTTTTTATTCATGTCGTAATTCTGAACATTCTACCAACAGCACACTCCTGCTACTGCTACACCTTCATAAGTTTAATGCGTTCTCTTATTTCACTACCGTTATATTATAACCAGCAGCCAACTTGCCGATGCTATTCATACATATCTAAACTTATGTACGAAGCTTCGTCGTTTGTTACGCATTCTTCGTTGAGTCCTGAGTCCTTCTGATTGCTGGTGCTGTCGTCATCCAGCTAGCTGGCTGGCACTTTACGCTCAGTCTGCTCACCGCCTGTTGTGGTTATTCCTGAATTCAGACTGCTTCAACGGTTGCTTCATTATTTCTTGCTTCTGTTGTTTCCTTGTTTCATATCCAGAGCTCGTCGTCGTCGTTGACGCTCCGCAATTGGGTCTGTATAATCTGCTATTTTCTATAGTTGAATATGTATGTTCTTCCTTCGGTTTTTCTCAGCCCCTTTGTCGTTCCATGAAGACTGGTGATGGTGGTGTGTTAGTGGCCCATGCGAATGTTTGTATAATCGTAGCGTCGCAATCTTCCTTTCTTCTGTCATGCCGCTTTTATTTGAAAGCTCGAAAAATATTAGAGAATTGTTTAAGAACCAAGTAGGAAACTGACTTCTTGGGATTAGTCCAAACCAACGGAGCCTAGAAGAGAGTGACTCTATTAATGGGCTTGATTTACATCTTGGAGCTTCCGGAACTTAGCCAGTTGAGTGCGTGACTACCACCGGGAAGGTCTTTAGGTTCTCATCGTGGTCACATATGTATACCTCTACAACTACATAAACTTCTAACGGCGTTCGTCTCTTGTCGGACAAAGTCAGTCTACCGAATCACTTCCGCTATGAGAAATGGTGTCTTAACATCTAGCACTCATTTGGAGAGGGTTTAAAAACTAGTAAGCTTAAAAGCTTTAGACGGCAAAGAGAACATTCAAGTATACTATACTCAAGTGGAAAAATTTGCAATGATCAACCTTCCGAATACATTTTGAAAGCTATAAAATAATAGTATTTATTTTAGAGCAGACTAAACATATTTAGAAATTCTCCAAAATAGGCTGGAATTTTCGTCATGCATTTATATGTGTAACTATTAATGAAGAATCCGTCAGTTTTAAGCTACTTTAGAGCAGCTGGTGAGCTTTTATAAGAGCTTTTTCGTGTTAAAAATACTGCCATCTGCTGAGATGCGTTCAAAGCTCTCTAAAATCTTGGATTCTTCAAATGACGAAATTCAAAGTCGGTATCTATCTAATATGGTCTCATTTCCCGCTTGGTTCAATAGAATATTCTTGATGTAAACTTGTGCTTTTACGCCACTTCTACAATATGTAAGCTTGTGCGCACGTCAATAAATCCCATCTCTTTTTTGTCATCCTGCCAGCCTCCGCTCGCTTCCTAATTCCAAGTGCGTTCGGTGTGAGTTTATTATTTCAGTGCCGCTTGCTTGTTGGTTCAGTACAGCTTCTATCATACTATCATTCGGAGTGAAGGTGTTGGGGGTTAAAGCTGACTAACTACCTATCTGCTCGTCTGCCTGCATGCTACTCACCACCATAGCCTTCAATTGCTGTGAGATTCTGTGGGCCACAATGTCGTTAGCAACCCACTTGTGCGGCACGGGTGGTGAGCTGAACCCTTATCCTTGCTCAACACTGTTTCTCTCAGCCCGTGTGTCTGTCTTTCTGCCTGCAGGACTGACTGCGTAGTTATCATGGCCGTAGAAATGATTCACAAATGCGCCCACATTGCTTTGGGGTGCATTGGATGTGTTGAATAATATATGTATGTATATATGGGCGTGTAGGTGTAAGTGCTCGAAAAAATTTGTTTATAGTCGTATACCGCGTAGGAAACTATTAGAAGAATACAAAATTGATTGTCCGTAGCACAATTTATACTAAGGAATGATCTACAAATTTGAACTACAAATAATAATGATATATATGGATCTTTGGTGCTAGATAAAGAGAGACCGAGAACGTTAGAGCGATAGTATAATAGTTCCAAAATATATACAGGTTGACAGATTCTCCGACAATATCTATAGCTTATATTAAGTTCGACGATGGAAATAAATCCGTTTATCTAATCTACTCAACTAAAACAGGAGAGAAGAAGATTTGTTCAAGTCGACATTCTCACAGAACGCGTTTTTGTGCTGGTATCGAAAGCAGATAAAGTATTATATTAATGCCGAACTACCAAACGTTTTAACCTTTGACCTACCTCGACTAGATCTCGTTCATGCCAATTTCTTGTAATATCAGATCTCTCTGACAATTTGGCTAAAATATGAAGTTTCTCTTATAAGTACGTATTTATTAAGAGGACAGTTAGAAATAGTGTAACCCTTTTTTTATTTGATTCCAATTATATATATTCTTTATAGATCTTTTGCTAAAGAAGAAATATAGAATAAGAAAGAAACTCTGTTTTATCAATAATTCCAACCAAACGAAAACATCTAATAATATATATATTATATTTGACACCCTAACTTACCACAAAGCTTAAATAACCGTAAATAGCTTAAAGCTTCTACACTATAGCCTAAATTTTTCCTATAGGGTTATGAAAATACTTGAACATATAAATGAAATCAACTTATGTACGTACATTAGTACATACGATATATGTATATTTACTACATATCTATGTATATAGATTCGCTTTGCGAATACTAGGTCGAATTGATCGCTGGGTGAGCTTTTGGGTTGTCTGGTTGGTGGGTGGCATATGATAAAGGGTGTTTGTAGTTGACATTATAACAGTGGTGGCTTATCTTTTTCGACGTTGTTGTTTTTGTTTTTAATGTTTGCAGTATTGGTGGGGGTTGTAAATGCATATATAGAAATGTATATATATACTTCCATTTTAGTCTTATACATACTTAGTCGCCTAGTGCAAGAAAGAAGTGGCATGAAATAGATAAAATACATGAAAAATATACCATACATCTTTATAAGGGTGGTACGCTACTTTACGGAAGCTGTTTTGCATTATGAGTGCTAGAAATACTTTTAGAATCGATCTTTAGTAACCTCAGCATTTCTGTTCCTAGGACAGTCGGTTCTATATAATCGGAACATACTCATATTTATTTCGAAAGAGACTAAGACTACTCCACAAAATTATATGGACAATATTTATGTGGTGATATTGTTATTCCTCTACGAAAAATATCCAGTATCCAATTGGAAGGCTTTGTTCTCTCTTTCTCACATATTATTATATATAATTTTGAATTATGGAATACCTTAATGTGTACGAAGCTTTTATACAAGTACATGTATTCTTCTCATTATTAAGTTTTATATACATATGAATATATGGCGGAGAGAGTTTGTGTGCTATTATGTAGAATTGTACCACCAATGTATAGTATGTATGTGTTATACATAAATAAACATATAGGGTGCAATTACAACTATCTCGAAATATAAAAAATGCCGGTATTCATTCAGATAGTTTCAAAGATCACAACTCCAAATAGATATTTATAGCACTGACATCGACAGCACATGCGTGAATTGTATAATCTTGAGCCTAAAAATATTTAGCGAACAGAAGTTAAAACCGGAAATATATGTATTTTATATGTATACTAAGATTATACTATCAAAATTTTTCGTTGGGAACAGCAACTCTTCGAAGAAAACTCTGCAAAGTTTATCCACCGAGTTTAAAGTGTTCACATGTTTGGACTGGAACGCCAAAAAAAGCTCACAAAATTCCTGATCGATAAATTAGATATGAGAGAAACCAAACTGTTTTCAGTGCCTTGAGCCTATGAACAAATACAATCCAAAACAAGTAAGGAAGGGCTAAGTTCGGGTGTCACCGAACATTTTATATATAACAAACAATTTGACTCACATATTCGGCATATACATGTAAAGTCCATTGAAAGTTTGAAAACCCTAATATTAAGTATATGGGAGATAGGGGAAGTTATGACTCAATTTCTTTAATTTTTGGCACGGAGATATATTATTAGAAGAAAAATATTTCCTCTGAATTTCTTCAAAATATCTGAGAGACTTACCTATATTTTCGGTAAAAAATTTGTTAGAAGCACCGAGGTCTTCAAATTCGATATATAGGGTCTTGAAAACTTATGGATCGATTTCGATGATTTTTAGAAGGACGATGCCCCGCTTTAAATGCAGTATGTTTGCAAAGCTCTGTTCCGATATATTCACTAGTGCTTACTTTATATATTGTAAAGTACAGGATTCAGATCGACTTCAAAGTTCTAGTATATGGGAAGTAGGCGTGGTTGTGATCCGATTTGGACTATTTTCACAACATATCATTGGGAAGCTAGGAAGAATTATAAACCGAATTTCATTGAAATTGGTCGAGTAGTTTCGGAGATATGGTTTTTGACCCATAAGTGGGCGGAACCACGCCTATTTAAAATTTTGTATACCATTTTGAGTGCAGCTCTTCAGTACCATTTTTATAATGAAATTAAAGGTTTCTGGTGGTTTTCCTTACTGAATTTAAGCATTTTTCCCCAAAAAAATTACATCCACATACATATGCCCCTTCATAGTGCGATCCTTCATATCAAATTTCTTCAATAGCTTAATTTATGGCTTTGTTATAGCTCTTTATATGTTTTCTGTTTTCGCCATTTTGTGGGCGTGGCAATGGTCCGTTTTGAAAGCAACCTTTCTATGGTGCCAAGTAACACGTGTACCAAGTTTCATCAAGATATCTCAATTTTTACTCAAGTTACAGCTTGCATAGACGGACAGACGGATGGACCGACATCCGGATTTCAAATCTACTCGTCATCCTGATCATTTATATATATATATAATCTCATATCTAACTCTTTTATTTCTGGGTGTTACAAACAACCGATATGTGAACAAAACTATTATACTCTCTTATCAACTTTTTTGCGAGAGTATAATAAGTCTGTGTTGATAAGTGTGTTCTTTCTCAACTTTTTCTCTGAACCTTACTTGGCATTCGCATACTTTACCGGAAAAAGCCAACATTTAATACTTAAGAAGGGCTTGGATCCAGCGATATTAGATGTCGAATCTTTTAAACTCAGCTCAGGGATAAAAGGATGATGCAAGAGTCGAGATAGCCCGTATGCTTGTAACCATTGTGAGAATCAAAAGCTCGTAAGTCCTCGTTTAGGCATATTAGCGATAAAAGCCCAGCTTATGTACCAAATGGTGCTGTTTATATTTTTTTACATACACCATAATATGATTTATAAGACTAACCAGCTTTGATACTCTCCTCATTAATTTTGAGCTCTGTTATTTTTTCTCACTTTTTATTATGCTAGTCTGTTAAATTATACCAGATTTGTCTTCGATTCACCACTTAGTAAGGTTAGGCATGTTTTAGACAGTTACTTTTATAAAATGTTGAACCCTGTAAATCTCTACTACTTGCCGCCCTTCAGTCTTACTTTACCATCATTCTCGTTCATTTTGTTATATACAAACATATGTAGATTACATATAGATATGTACATCCACACATATAGTACGTATATACAACATTGGTTGATGATTACACAGTTATGTCTCCACATTGCTGCTGCTGTAAACTACAAAAACAACAAGCGATGGTGGAATATACTGAAATTTGCGTTATTATTGTTGTTAGTGCTATAAACATCGGTGGCTCTGACTTAGTCATTATTGTTTGAGTGTATATATAGATAGATAGATATACATGTGTGCGAGGAATTCCAATTTCAGCAGAATGACTACGAATGATGATACACATACAACACAGTAACTTGGTACAACAGCAACAACAACTACGTTAACCATATTACCACAGCCATTCAGCAGCTCACAGCCAACTCGGCGCACTGGAGGTGAAGGATATCGCATACAAGCACAGCGCACACACAGTTTGGCGCATTTATAGCACATTTATAGAGAGAAAATGAAACAGACCCACGCATACGGAGACACAGAGAAACGCATTTTACTATGCAGACCGGCAATCCATAGGGTAGGCTAAGAACCAAGCGACCAAGCATGGAGGACAATGCGCGCCAAACCAAGGATATCCTTGTAGTGTTGGATTTAAATTTAAACTAACGGTCTTTCTGCATACGCTCGCATTTAATCTGTACTGATTATTCCGGCAAGTAGCATCCGTTACAGTTTTGAAAGTGTTGCATACCATATTGAAAGATGTAGCATGTTTTCGAAACATTACTGTTAAAATAATTTTATGACACTAATGCGGATTTCGGTGATAAGGTAAGATATCAAGAGAGAATCAGTCTTGGAATGATATGTCATTGGCGCTATAACCATCTAAACCATTTGGACCAAGCTCATCGTTCGTCTCCGAAAAATATTTGTACGAAGCATTGAAGCCTGTTGTACTGCAGCTTACTACTTGACGGGTACAATCGCGCTCCTTTTCGGATTCGGTAAACATACTACTAAAGATAGGAAATACCGATATTAAATTCCAGATATTGATTTGATTGAGATTTTATAAGTATTCACAAGTAGAAATGTTTGAATAAATAAATATCGGTTTTAAATATTGAACCAATTTATTCATCTTCTATAGTTAACATTAGACCTTCTAACGTGAACTTCTTCGACGAGTAGCGTCAATGCCCTGGAGGTATAAAATATAATCATTAAAATGTGGCTAATTAGGCATCAGGTTTTTGGATCTGATTTACTAAGTGTGTGAAAAGAATAACAAATAAAATTAGATTTTACTCTACAAAAAGTATAATATATAGTGATAGGGTTCTTAATCTTTACAGTTATGTGTTATACTTTCAGACAGTGATAATTGCACTCAAAGAAAACTGTTTTTGTTTTACCAAATATGTATCCGGATAAGACCAAACCTATGCCAAGAAGTTCATGAAATGCAAAATATTTTTTTGTCCGTTTTAGAATATTTTTTATGAAATCATAGCAAAAAGTACTCGGTTTAAAGTATGAAACTCAAGTAATTTAAAATGATTCGAGTACATTTTGGCCATGAAAAAGGTTTTCTAAACATTTCACAAACTACTGTGACCTTTTGTAAATCTCATGATACCTTCCTTGGGGGTTAAATGGTATAATTTAAAGTAAAGGAAAATAATATCCTTTGCCAACCAGGATCTAGAAAAATATAATGTATGTACAAAATTTATATCGATTAAATGGAATGGACAAAATATTGATGCTCAAAGAATTACTAATACCAGAGCAAGAGCAGAAAATTTTCTTGGGGTCTTCTAAAAATTCCTTCTAAAATTGCTGTCAACAATTGCTGATCAAAGTCGACATTTTGAGACTTCTATCGCATTAATATTAATTAGAGATTAAATTGCTGAAATTCTTTCAAATAGTAGAAATTGAATGAAAAAAGTTTGGAGTAAGAGTCTTTTAAATATAGCATCGTTGGTGATAATTGATATAAACTTATCATTCAATTGAAGCATTTACTAATTGTTCAATTAGTATGTGATCAATAATAGAATGATCTAAAAATACCGATACAATCCAGTGAGTTGTGTTCAAAGAAAAAAAGGAAAGTAAATTTATAATAAAACGCAATGTCATCTAAATAGTTATCAGAAATTCAGTATCTCGTAGTAACAAATTGAGTCAATTTAAACCTTAATTGCTTCAGCTAAGTACCCTGTTTGAACATACTATAGGGAAATTATGCTGTCATTCACAATAGAGCAGAAACATGCATAGCTCCGTGCTCTTAAAGTGTTGAGGAATATCGAGACTTTACTTTATTTCATTTTGGCATATTTTACTTCTTTTCCTGATGTGGACAGTTATCGATCCAGCAATGAAATCTCACATATGTACATACGTTAACTTGGCCCTAATCGTCCGCCCACCCAATGCGACTAATGCACTGTATACCTGAGTATGGCAACTATAGCCGACTGTAAACAAGTAAAGATTGCGTGATGCGGCCGTGCGTGATTGCGTGCTTTCGTACAGACATACATACATTTATATTTACATATATGTTTGTATGGTACATACACATATGGACATGGTAGACCTATGCGCAGCAAATAATTGTGCCACCGACATTAAGCTAGTATGCAGAACACTTTCGTAGCGTCTTTAAAGCGCTAAACATCCATAACTCAGCGGCTAATAGTTGGGTCAGTCAACGACAAAGCCAAGAAGTCGTCATGCGAGCCGTCAACTAACCGTAAGCACTCGATAGAGTACTGAATAAGACTGTTGTTACACAGTGTGGCAATTATTGTGAATGAGCACTCTACTGTGACCAGCACTGCTTTATTTCGGCGCACATGACGCATTGCGTTGTAACAACAAAAACAACGTGAAGTGTGTGACTGAATAAGTGTGTGTTTGTTGTAATAATTTGTTTTTAATTTACAACTTGTAGTGTTTGCATTTTCTGTTTTTGTTTTGAAAAAAATATTTTAGAAAGTCTGGTTGGAATGCTGATTCGCCACTGTCTGGGGGCGGCACACGCCTATAAGATGGAACTAACGGATCAAGATGACTGCATGAAATGTCAGATGCAAAATACAAGAGAAACAGTGGAGCATCTCTTGTGCACTTGTCTTGCATTGTCAAGGCAACGTCTTCAGTATTTGGGGGCCTCACGATATGACAATCTGGAAGAGATATCGATAGTGAAGTCACATAACCTTTGAAAATTCGCGTCAAGCGCAGGCATCCTAAAGCATGACTACTCTTCGCGGACAACGTGACGGCACTCCAACTGGTATCGCAAAGGACCAAAACTGGTCTATATGCGACTCATTGGCCTACCACTCTAACCTAACCTTTTTGTTCTCGCTCGATTTGCTCCCGGATGTCAGTTCGTCCATCCGCCCGGGAAAGCAGTAATTTGTCAAAAATTTTTGGTATTTTAATAAACTTGAACATTCAGAGGATGTGTTTGCCGAAATCTGACAATTGTCAACGAAATGCCGTTATTCGAAAAATTATAAGGTGCTATAAATAAGCCACAATAGAGAGGGTACTCTGTGACTAAATCAGTTTAATGCACAAATTCATGAAGCTATATTGACTAATTCTAGTGTTTTTAGTTCATTTTTTTGAGATTTTGTAAAAAATCAGTTAAATCGAATAATAACTACGCTCTACTCTGTCATCGAAACTTAGCACAAATAGTGTTTTTAAAGTGTTACAAGTCTCATCAGGAAATCGTAAAAATCGGGCTATAAATTCCAAGACCCCTAAATACCGAATATGAGAACTTAGTATAGAGTAGTATATCAGACCTTATACTTAGAATATCGGCCAATCTCCAAGATATCTTAATGAAATTAATTGGGATATTCTTCTTCAGATCATATTGTTTTAGTACATTCATTAGATGAGAGATATTTCTAATATTATGTTTCAGAACTCCCAGTTGCCTTTAAACCGTATATATCGGACATATTGTAGTCAGGCGCTGTATGTTGTTCGGACCTTCCGCTACTCCTAATATAATCCGTTTAGTGATTTTCGGTTTAGATTGGCCCTATGACGTAGAACATGTGAGATCGTTTAACATCTGTTGTTGCTTTCAAAGAACTGATATGATTGAGTGTTATCGCATTAAAGGTATATATGTATATATACGGCTGATCCACCGAACGTCGTCCTTCCATATTTGTTTGGTTAATATTTTTAGATGTTTATATATTTTTATTTATTTCCTTTTGTTATTATTATTCTTTGTTCACAATGAAATCGATGGAAATGCGTCGTTGTGTGTCGCACACCACACCGCCGCCTTTGTTGCTGCTGATGTCACAATGGCAACACTGTCGCACAGTGTACACTGTCAGCGCGCTGTGTTGAAATCGGGTCGCGTCGCGCCAAATGACTAAATTCAACGCTTACTAACTATTGCTGCTGCTGCTGCTGCGCGCCATGCTGTGCGCTGCCTTGATTGTGGCATGAAAGCTCCCAAAGGCGGCTGCGTTTGCGTTAACGGCTCTGCCAGTTGTTGCTATTATTGTTTTTGTTGTCATTGTTGTTTATTTCATTTGTTGACGCTGTTTGCGCACAATGTCCACCCACACCCAAAAATAATTTATGTATACATACATATGTACATATATCTATATATTTACCTACATACACTTAATGTGCTTTTTGTGTGCGTTTTTTCATTGCATTCGCCTTTTTGTTGAGTTTCACTGTCGCATTACTCACATTTGTTGTTTTGTTTGCCGCTGCGCAAGTGTGTTTTTCATATACTATATTTATTTGTGTCTGTGTGTGAGCTGCGTTTTTATGCATGTGTGAGTTGGTGCGTTTGTATTGCGCGCACTTTGACTTTTGCGAATTTCCAGCATTAATTTTTTTAGCCACCTACATTCATCGCATATACACACCTTACACACTCAAGCGTGTTTAAATATTTTATTTTATTTTATTATATTTAAACTTTAACAAAAACTCAGCTGGATGCGAAAAAAACACTTATGTGTGATTGCACTTTTTTGCTGTTCAATATTTAATTCCGCTTGTCATGCACTCGCTTTGCGCGAAAAAAACGTGCGCAATATTTTCTGTTGGTTGCCAACGTTCAGGTGTTGCATGAAAATATTTATTGGCCGCTGTTAAAGTGGAAAAACTATTGCCTATAGGAAGTTCGTTTTAAATTTTAGCTTTGTATTGTAATAAAATTTAATACAAGTAAAGTGCTGGAAAGCATCATCGAGTTAAGTATAAGTGAGTTTAGTGCGATTTTTTTTTTAATTTTTCCAGCATAGCTTTTAAATGACTAATTGAAATTAAATAGAAATAGCTAAAAAATATTAATTTTTATATATGTATGCTAAAAATAACGCTTGAGAGGCACTAATGTCAAGCATATATAAACAGAGCAGATTAAAAATCACGAGTTAGAACTATTCGCATTAATTATTTGCAACTTACAACACCGATGCTTTCAATTATTATGATATTAAAAATAAATTTGCATATATCGCTCACAGTTTTATATTTATAGTACTTTGTGCGAAATATGTTTTATGAAATGTGGTTATAAATACGATCGATTTGAAAATTTTGGAGACTATTTTAAACATATAGAACTATTTAATAAGAGAAAGCCATCGATTTTGTGAAATTTTCTAACTCACCTAACCACTTAAAGTTGGTAATATGACGGGTTCAAAGATGGTTGTTCCAAAATCTTACTTAATTCCAAAATACTTTTTCTTCTAAAAATGCGCTAACATATTTAAATAGACAAAAAATATTGAGCTATTTATATTCTCACAGCCCCTCCCTTGCACCGCAGCTTATTTTAGGAACGTATTTGCCTATTAAGGGGCTATACCAGTGTAACCCATGAAAAATTACGAAAATGGAGTAGTTCTGAAAAAATAGTACCGTTCTTTCGGTAAAAAATGGACGTGATTTGAAATTATTTACTGAAACTTCACTTATAAGTGAGGACTTGACCACGAGCACAATATGACTATGGTGTAGAAAAGTCTAAAATAAGTAAGGAAAGGCAAAGTTCGGGTGCAACCGCTAATCTCGCAATTTATTGATATAGTTTTATTAAGATAACACAGAATGTCACCCATATATTCGACATAAAGTCCAATAAAATAACGATATATCTATCATCATATATAGTATATGAGGGCTGAGGTAATTCCTGAATCGATTTCACTCCTTTTCACCACCAAAGTACACTATATCCAAGGCTATATACTCATTTAATTTTTCTAAGATTTCTCAAATATTAACCGGTATAAAGCCCACCGTAAGTTTGATAATCCGAATATAAGGTATATGGGAGCTAGGGGAAGTTATTATTATTATACATCAAATTTCATTGAAATCGGTCGAGTAGTTCCTCAGATATGGTTTTTTACCCATAAGCCATCCAAAAATTTACATCCATTTGATCCTATCTACCAAATTTTACTTTTATAATTTTATGTATGGATTAGTTATGACACTTTATGTGTCTTCGGTTTTCGATATACTCTCTAACGGTTCCAAGGAACATGTGTACCAAGTTTCATTAAGATATCTCAATTTTTACTCAAATTATCGGTTGCACGGACGAACGGGCAGACAGACAGACAGACAGACATCTCGATTTCAGCTCGTCTCGTCATCCTGATCATTTTGATATGTATAACCCTATATCTAAATTGTTTAGTTTTATGACTTACAAACAACCGTTATGTGAACAAAACTATTATACTCTCTTAGCAACATTGTTGCGAGAGTATAAACAATAAAAATTGCTGATATTCATATTCGCTAATTCACTATTTGAGAAAGTGAGAAAGATAAAGAGATATGGAGAGTGAGAAAGGTTATATAAATATCGGGATTATGTCGTATTATTGCAAACACATTTAGA
This sequence comes from Zeugodacus tau, assembly GCA_031772095.1. NCBI lineage: Eukaryota > Metazoa > Arthropoda > Insecta > Diptera > Tephritidae > Zeugodacus > Zeugodacus tau. The sequence goes on along the minus strand of CM062649.1, from coordinate 26,456,310 downwards.
CTATTTGGTATTGCTTACAACGTACAATGAAATATTTCAATTAACATTAATCTAACTCTACACGCTTAATAATATTAATAATTTTTAATACTTTTTTGAAAACACAAAATTATTAATCTCTAATATTCGAAATGTAAAATGCTAGTAAGTATTTTTAAGCTCGTTTTTCAAGCAGTAAAATATTCAACAGAACAACCAGATAACTTGTCAAACACGTCAAGACAATTCAACTCAAGTACAACTACAACCTCTTAAACCCACACACACACACTCTCGCATACAAAAGTATTTGCGAATGAAAATTTTTAGCGCGCGAAACGCTGTTGCTTCCATTTGCCATTTATCTTCGCACATACACATACACACATATGCATGCGCCATTTGTATCGTTTGTATGTTTGTTGTAGTGCTGCATCTTACCGTATCTGTTGCTTTGAATGATTATCATCTCAAATGATGATGATGACGTTTAAGTTGGCGTTTATTTCCGGTTCCTGCCTGACTGGTTTCAACTCATGTAAGCGATATGTTTGCGTATGTTTGCGTATGTGTGTGTTTATTGCGTTTTTATGTTATTGCATGTGCAGTTCTACTAGTTTCGTACTTTTCTGGAAAATCCACTGTCATAATTATAGTAAGCCATAAATAATAGTAATATTATTAAACCATAATATTGTTGGTCGAGCCTCTGATACGGTTCTTGGTGTGACTGTTTGATGTTAATCTACAAATATTTGAAGCTATACGTTTATAAGCAGCATTCGCGAATTAGATTCAACACCACGTATAATGTGTTTCGCATTCGTTCTAATAGTGTTCCGTGAGATCTTGGCACAGCACTTTTCAAAATTTAAAATAATGGAATACTTCAAAGTCAGTTTTTACACTATTCTTCATCATTCATTCCTATGAAATAACAAGTAAGGAAGGGCTAAGTTCGGGTGTAACCGAACATTTTATACTCTCGCAATTTATTTATTTAACTTAATTAATATTATATAATACACAATTTGACCCACATATTCGTCATATACAGTGTTGGAAAAAATAATAGAAACGTACAGTTTTCAATATATTTTTATTGTTTGTAGAACTCTTTCAATTTAAATACATTACGATTTAATATATTTGGTAAAGTTAATCAAAATCTAGATTTATTTAGCAAGTGCTATAAGACACAAATAAATTGTGGTCCATTTTCTAATTTTGGCCTGGAAAAAAAAATAGAAACATAATATAATTTCTTCATAAATTAAAGTTTGACCCAAACTTCTTACAAAAATATTATTGTTTCAATATCTTGTTGAACCGCCGCCTTGCCTAATTACCTCTTCGCATCTTCGGTGCATCGAATGAACCAAATTTGAGCAAACGCTTTTTGGAATTGAATTCCACGATTTTTGAATCTGGGCCCACAATTCGTCCTTATTGCTGGCTTTAAAAGGTCCGATTCTCTTCTTTAGGTCTGCCCAAAGGTGTTCAATGGGGTTTAGGTCTGGCGATTGCGACGGCCACTCCATAACTTGCACCCTTTCTTTCTTAAACCACTGCTTTACCAGTTTCGACGCATGTTTAGGATCATTATCCTGCATAAACTCCCACCTTATTGGCATTTCCTCTTTAGCATAGGGAAGCATTATTGTCTGCAATATGTTAACATAGTCAACTGCGCACATTTTGTTCTTTATCCAAAATATTGGACCAACGCCTTCCTCTGAGAAGCAACCCACACCATAATGGAACCCCGCTGTGCTTAACCGTCTTTCTAGTGTATTTTGGATCAAATGCTGTGTTTGTAGGACGTCTTACATATTGTTTACCATCTGATCCAAACATATTAATTTTTGTCTCATCAGACCACAACACATTTTTCCAATTTTGACGAAAAAGATGTTTTCTGGCAAAAGCAAGCCTGTTGTTTTTGTTTTTAAGGCTCAGCAAGGGTACTTTTCTAGGTGTTCTGGCAGGAAGTTTGGCATCTGCCAACCTGTTCCTAATGGTTCGGGTTGATACATTTAAACTCAATTCCACCTGCAGTTCTCTAGAGGACAGAAAAGGGTTAGCTTTGCAATGCCGAATTAAACGCCTGTCATCGCCAGCAGTCATTTTTCGTTTTCTACCTCGTGTTTCAGGCTTTTTTACACTATGAAGGGCAGTGAACACCTTCTTCTTGGAGCATTTAATCATATCTGCTATTTTACTCATTGAGTTTCCTTTTTTTCTCAAGTTAATTATAACATTCTTCTCCTCTTCCGTGCAGTGTTTGGCTCGGCCCATTTTATTAGTTTTTATGGCAAAATAACCTATAGTACAAATTTAATTCATTTTACATTATTTTAAAACACAATTAGAAGCATCAAAAACAAATTTTTTACCTTTTAAAAAGCAAAAATATTAACAAACACGTTTTGTTTCTATTATTTTTTCCAAGCGCTACTATTCACTTGTTCACTCTCTCGCATATAAAGGCAAAATAAGACAAACTAGCGGAATAAAACGGGTTTGCAAAACAGTAACTGTTAACAGCTATTTGTGCAGGGTGGGCCATTTCAAGAAATATTTTTAACAAGTATTGATATAATTGATTTATTATATGTAAACAACCCGTTTCTATTATTTTTTCCAACACTGTATATTGTATAAAGTCCATTGAAAGTTGGAAACCATAATATTAGGTTAGAAGCACCGAGGTCCTCGTGTTCGATATATGGGGCCTTAAAAACCTATGGTCCGATTTCGGCGATTTTTAGAATGGGGCTGCCCCACTATAAACATAGTATTTGTGCGAAGTTCTGCACCGATATCTTCACTAGTGCTTACTTTATATATTGTAATGTAAACGATTCAGATTGTCTTCAAAGTTCTGGTATATGAGAAGTAGGCGTGGTTGTGAACCGATTTGGCCTATTTTCACAACATATCATTGGGATGTAAGGAAACTATTACAAACCAAGTTTCATTGAAATCGGTCGAGTAGTTCCTGAGATATGGTTTTTGACCCATAAGTGGGCGACGCCACGCCCATTTTCCATTTTGTAAAAAAATCTGAGTGCAGCTTCCATCTGCCATTCCTTATGTGAAATTTAGTGTTTCTGAGGTTTTTCGTTAGTGAATTAACCCACTTTTAGTAATTTTCAACCTAACCTTTGTGTGGGAGGTGGGCGTGGTTATTATCCGATTTCATTTCATTCATTCATTTTTGGAATGTATAAGGAAATGGCTAAAAAAAACGACTGCAGAAAGTTTGGTTTATATAGCTCTATTGGTTTGCGAGATATATACAAAAATCCGATTTGGGGGCGGGGCCACGCCCACTTCCCCAAAAAAATTACATCCACATATGCCCCTTCATAGTGCGATCCTTCATACCAAATTTTATTTCCATAGCTTTATTTATGGCTTAGTTATGGCACTTTATGTGTTTTCGGTTTTCGCCATTTTGTGGGCGTGGCAGTGGTCCGATTTTGCTCATTTTCGAAAGCAACCTTCCTATGGTGCCAAGAAATAAGTGTGCCAAGTTTCATCAAGATATCTTAATTTTTACTCAAGTTACAGCTTGCACAGACGGACGGACGGACGGACAGACAGACATTCGGATTTGAACTCCACTCTTCACCCTGATCACTTTGGTATATATAACCCTATATCTAACTCGTTTAGTTTTGGGTGTTACAAACAACCGTTATGTGAACAAAACTATAATACTCTCTTAGCAACTTTGTTGCGAGAGTATAAAAAGGGTCAATTGAAAGTTCTAACAAGCAATGTCATAATTTTCAATTACATCCATATGAACCAAAAATTATGTTCCTAACCACTACCAAACTTCAGATTTTGAAAAAAAAAGAAATATTATGGCCAAGTTAACAAAAAAATCTTGAGATTCCTTGGTGCATCCAACATATTTTTCTAACATACATTCTCAAAAAGAATTTAAATCGAGCAAATGTGAAGTAAATATAATCTATCGGTTTCAAAACGAGCGGGTCTTTATACAAGGAGCGACCGGATGAGAAGAAGAATTATGCAATTTTAACTCACCAGTGTTTTAAGGAATTATGGATTAATGATTAATATTTTATGCCGTTACTTCAACACATCATCATATTATATTTTTGTTGGCAATCAATCTCTATGAGTCTTTTTTTTTCCAAAGACAGAACTTTGCATTTCTATGAGTTTGTTTGTTCTAGTTCTTTAAACTAAAATATATTATAGATGAGTCATTCTTCATCAAAACAATATCATCTCTGACATATCGCATCTGGGAACATATGTTTAAGCTTTTAAATTTAGTTTTGATAATAATCCTTTTATTCGATTCCGTTTCAAGATTTTAATCCATATAAAAGGAAGGCTTCTTTTAAATCCAACTTAGCAAGTTCTTTTATAAATATTCAGATAAATACAAATTTTAGGAATCATATTCTAAAACAAGCAAGGAAGGACTAAGTTCGGGTGTAACCGAACATTTTATACTTTCGCAATTTATTTATTTAATTTTATTAATACATATACATATGTATATGGTATAAAGTCCATTGACAGTTTCAAACCCCTAACATTATGTACATGGGAGCAGGGGTAGTTATGACCCGATTTCATTCATTGCACGCATACATATTATTAGAAGAAAAATATTCGCTCTGAATTTCTTCAAAATATCTGAGAGGCTCACCTATATTTTCGTTAAAAAAATTATTCGAAGCTTTGAGGTTCTCATATTCGATATATGAGGCCATGAATACTTATGGTCCGATTTTGGCGATTTTTTAAGAGCGATGCCACACTATAAATGCAGTAATTGTGCAAAGTTCTGTTCCGATATCTTCACTAGTGCTTACTTTATATGCATATCGTGAAGTAAACGATTCAGATCGTCTTCAAAGTTCTGGTATATAGGAAGTAGGCGTGGTTGTGAATCGATTTGGACTATTTTCACAAAATATCATTGGGATGCAAGGGAAATATTACTTACCGAATTTCATTGAAATTGGTCGAGTAGTTTCGGAGATATGGTTTTTGACCCATAAGTGGGTCAAATAAATTACATCCAAATATGCCCCTTCCTAGAATAATCCTTGGTACCAAATTTCATAGCTTAATTTATGGCTTAGGTATAGCTCTTTATGTGTTTTGGGTTATCGCCATTTTGTGGCAGTGGTCCGATTTCGCCATCTTCGAACTTAACCTTCTTATGGTATCAAGAAACGCGTGTTCCAAGTTTCATTAAGATATCTCAGTTTTTATTCAAGTTACAGCTTGCACGGACTTATGATATATATAACCCCATATCTAACTCGTTTAGTTTTAGGACTTACGAAAAACCGTTAAGTGAACAAAACTATTATAATCTCTTTAGCAACTTTGTTGCGAGGTTATAAAAATAATACGGTTTTTTTTTAACAATATTAGGCTTTGGAGTCATTTAATCAGATTATTTTATAATTTTTGTACTCACCAATATCTCTAACTAAAGGTAATATCACAAAATTCATACCAACCTCTTAAATTTAAATTTTTTAAAAGATTCCTGTTGATATTATTAAACATGACATGATGTGCTATTGTAAATAAATTTGTATGTATGGATGTCAATATGTAATCCTTGTGTCTGCCACGTGCTCGTTTACCACTTTTATTACTCCTTCTCTATTCCTCTCTCCTTGCCTTTCCTCTATACTTTACCCTCTTCCCCACAAATCACACCTATCAGCTGCTCAATGAACGACCTTGCGATCTTGTCAATGCCACCTTATCAGCAAATCGTACAAATCCTCCCTTCCCTGATAAAAGAAAAAACAAAAACCAAAACAACCATAAATCGAATCGTATTTGAATTTCAATGCATTGCTTTACTTTTTATTATTAAATACTTTGTTTGGCCCCAATGCCGCACACTCACTTACTATGCGCAAGTTATTCATTCATTCAAACTTAAATTGTTCGGTGAGATGTCGTCACACAGATACACACACAAACATGCAATATTTATGAGTATATATGTATGTGCGCGCTAGCTGTTTGGTTCGGTCGGTTGTCGGTGGATTTTAATAAAATCCCATCAACGAAATGAAAAAGGCGACCAACGCACGGACAACAGCAAGGAAAACGAAAGAAAATTATTTCAAATCATCAAAATAAGAACGGAAAAAGCTAAGGGAACCGAACAACAATTGTTGCCATTGTTGTTGCATGCGAATAGCAAGCTTCTTCTAGCACTCACTTTTTATGTTTTTTTGCTATACTCGTGCACTGGCATTACGAGATTGTGCTCTCGAATCGGTGCCAGTGCCGGTGCTGGTGCCAGCTTTGGTGTCGTTGCCGCTACAACGAGTAGAGCTGGTGCTTCGCTTAATGCCCGTGTTTTCCTATATTCCTGCCGCTGATGTTGCTGCTACTAGTGCTTTTCCCGTGGACGGACCATGGTAACTTCATGTGAACATCAGAATTCTAAATTACGCTGTCGACGTAATGGCATTTGTTGCTATTGCTGTTGTTGTTGCTGTTGCAGTACTTGCTCGTTGGTGTTTTCCCATTCCAATGTGGAATTTTCGTGTCAGATATGCGGCCATTGCGCTGTGACTTCGAGGTTTCGTCCATAGCACTGGCATGGAGCCATGGCAACGGAGACACGGCCAAGCCGGCGAAGCATACCAACACTACCGACTTTCAATAGTTGCCAAGTGCTAGTAACAGCTTACAGTCAGTCTGTTTCGTCGGTCCGTCCGTTTGTCGGTTGCTCGAGTTGGCGTTGGTTGTCAGGCAAAGTAAACAGCTACCAAGCAACTGAACAACTCGGTAACGAAGCAGTTCTACCTTCTTTCGATCGATGAAATTTTCTATTTTCCTCTTTGTCTTTTGCGTTTTTTTGTGTCGCTTTGGCGTAAAATACTGTGCAGTTTTGTTTACCGACAACTAAAACTCTAGTTCGGAGGGTAATGTCAGCGCTAAAGTGGTGGTCTTTTGGCGCTGGTGATAGTGGGAAGACATCGCACAACGACCGCTACATATAATCTAAAGACGGGAGCCGAGAACAAGCGCACTAAGAATAAGTATTGTGAAACAGTGCTCGATTGAGCGAAAATTTTTTATAAAATTTATCTAACTTAAAGAAACGGCGAAATGTATAGAAACCTCCACGTATAAGGAGTTGAGAGACCAAATATATCGATTGGTCCGTATGTAGAAGACAGTTATGTGATTCTGCGTTGGATTTCAAGGCTGATAATTGTTATTGCTGTTAACACTGGTTCCAAGGTAGACAAACTTATCTACAACTTCAATGACTGTCAACAGTGACGTGGGTGCCAAGACGCGAATGCGCTGTCTGTATGTTTGATGACAGGAGATATTTCGTCTTGCCCTCGTTCACCACCAGACTCATATGCTCCGCTTCCTTATCCAGTCTGGAATAAGCAGAAGCATACGCCAGCAGCTGTACACTCTTATAGAAGATTATACCTTCTCTATTTAGCTCTGCAGCTCGTATTATTTTTTTCAGCATCAGGTTAAAGAAGTCATACGATAGTGAGTCACCCTGTCTGAAACCTCGTTTGGCATCGAACGGCTCGGAGAGGTCCTTCCAAGGACGTCGTTTCTAATAATCTATGGTACATATATTGAAAGTCCTCTCACCTCGAGTACATTGGGGGAAGTCTCGGGAATTCATGAAGCCGACCAACCGCAGCTGGCACGACTGGAAATCATATGAGGTATTGCCATGTTATCATGAAGTTGCACTATCCTTTGGAGCAACCATATCAACCAAATTTAATGTGAAAATTAAGCGTAAAAAATTAAACCGGTTCATTTAACCAGATCTTTCAGTTTACTTTTAAGGGTGCTTTTAAAGGGCTTAACTTAATAGGGCTAAGGGATCGAGTCCTTCTGAAGTGAAACCGAAACTACTTCGTTCATATTGGACCAGGACTGAACTTATTTTGGTTATATTTTCTACTTTAGAGTTTACAAGATTAACTTTTTTTTATTTCAACATAAGCTTCCGCCGCAAAAGCCAATACACCTGAGGTAAAATATAGATAGACAAGGATAATTTGGGTCTATACTGTACTCTTTCGGCGTCTACTATTGACTACGTGAAATGGATTGTTTTGTTGGTCTAAAAAATATGAAATAAAGTTATTTATTTTTATTTCTACTATTTGTCCTACTATTAAAAATAAATAATATCTTAATAAATGACGTATTTCCCTAAAATCACCCACTGTCCATATTATCTGAGTGAGTTCCAGCTTCAGCCACTCCATACCATCACAACACACCGCTTAATATTCTACTGCACCGTAAGTTTTGCAAACCCACCAAACCAACGCCACCAACGACTAGGCGACGGACAGACAAAACGACAGACGACCGTCCAACTAACATCATCAACATTTCATCCACTGAAAATAGAAGAACACACCGAAAACAAAATTCTATATGAAAATACTTCACTTCGCCTGCCACACCGTGTGTCTCAAGCACTTCAACGTCGCCACCGTACGATGCGATCCATTCGCGCAGCTGCTCCATCCAGTCAACCAGCCAACGAGCCAACGAGCCAACCGGCCGACCATCTCGTCAGTCAGTCAGCACATTCGCCTGAGAAGTATGCCTTGGCGTTTCCATGTCGAGCTGGTCTGTGCCATGCTTAGTTCAAATTCTACTTTGACTGTAGCACACCGACAGCAATACGTTGGCATTGAGACAATAGCAGCTCCGTGTGCTCTAGCACTGGGCACCATCATCCGCTTTAGTCATCGTCGACGTTGCCACTGCGCTAGTGCTAATGCTGTCTCTGTTGTTGGTGTTGCTGTTAGTGGTGCCGGTGCCGGTGTGCTGACTGGCTGGCTTCATAAAATGTATTTTCGTAGCAATCAGTATAGCAGAATGGTATTTCCTTTATCACATAAAATGGAGAATATTTCAGACCAAGCACTGAGCTGACTTGTACGTTCCAACGTCCGTTCTTTCATGGGTTCTTGCCTTTATTCGCTCACACTGTCATATACATATATGTATGTATGTGTAGATTCTGACAATCAACTCACTTTACGGTTCTTATTCGTCTTGACATTTGCGCTTTGCTGTAGTGACACAGTGGGTTGAAGACACCCATTTCGGGGAAATGCAGTTGATTTGTTTGGTTAAAGAGTGCGCAAACTGCGACTAAATTAATGAATTACATAGATCTTAGTAAAAATTTATATTCTGCAAGATTATACCATTACAAACGTTTTTTAAGCTCCTAAATCTCTCAATATTCATTAGCTGTTCCATTTTCTAGTTTTGTGTATATTATTTTCTATCAATAATTAGTATCTTACCGACATATCGAGCACTTTTAACGATTCAGTTATAAGAAATGAGCTCAAAGTACTCGAACCTTGAAGCATACTAGTTAGTGCTTTGGCTATTCATCCAAGCAAGTTTCGACAGAATGGTTTTTATTTAATGAACTCCATTCCGCCAATAATAAAATCTGAATGAATATATTTTCTTTTCATTATTATTTGTTCAATTTACTGTTCAATAAACCTTTAAATTCTACCGCCTAGAGCTCTTGGTATTCGACTAATCGACTAACCGAATTAACCGAATAGGGCATTATTCGAATAATAATATTCGGTTTGCACTATTCGGATAGTCGTCAGTCATCGACTATTCGATTAACCGCTCATTTTCGACTATTCGGTTAACCGTTCTTTGTCGACCTTTGTAGTACCGCCACTCCTTCTTTTGGGGTTCTTTAATAATTTTCAGTCCGCTGATGACTTTAACATATCTTTCGGCCAATGTAGCCTAAAAAATCAAAAACTCACCTATGAAGACTAGTTTTGTTACGTTATAGTGTACAAACTCAAAGTAAGAAGTACCCGAACTGATTAATGATTTCCATTTGTAGTTAATCGAATACAATAAAATGGAATTAAAATTGTGTCTGGTTTCCTTTTATTATATATTTTTACACTTCCAAGAAATAAAGTCTGTCTATATCTAAGAAATTAATGTTCCGATTTGTTCAAAAAGTCGACTTCTTGTAAATTTTTTAAACCTTTTGTGATGTCTGATTCCTCTATGACTTGCGTTTATATATTCTCTGCGATTTAATAAGTCTTAAATGATACAGTGTTTTCTGGTCTTTAGTGTAAAGAAGTTCTTGGAAGATATCTTTCTAATTTTGTTATGACTTCTGGAAGTTAGAAAAGTTCTTTATTGAAGGGCCACATTTTTTTCTTATAATTCAATTCAATTCAATAAAGAATTTATTCCAAATATCCAGTACTCATACAAACATACATCTCAATACCAACTGAATACCTCTCCGAAGTTCATCTGATAACTACTAACTCATAAATTCATCGAGATGTGAACACTGTATTCTTAAGCGAGTACTCTTTTATTTTGATTGCTCAGAATATAAAAAAGCAGAAATAACCAAAAAAAAGGAATTTCAACTTTACTGCTATAACTTTAATGCGCCTTTACTGTCGGCTGCTAGCAGTTTGTGGTGCTGCTTGGCTGATTGCCTGCCTGGCTGCTAGCTAGCCTGCCAGTCTTGCTGAGTGTTGAACTGGCCGGACTGGCTGGCGCATACGGATGGCTGATTGCTTGCCAGCTTGATGGTCACTGCAGTGGGATGGGTCGTGTGGCCCGAATTGGACTGGACCGAACAAAACTGTAAGCTCTCAAGTGCCAGTACGTTCGCTTCGTTGATGTTGTGTTGCAATAGCACAGTGGGCACCTCAATTGTGACTTCTGCTTAAACTATTGACCTCATTTAGTGAACATTAAACGGTAGACAAAATGATATTTGTTTATTTTGGTTTACTTGTTGATATGAGACTTTCATTTTGAAAGACCATTTTACAATATGAATCGGGATGCAATCTATGAATCTACATTGATATCCACTATCTGACATTTTTCTGTAATTAGAACCTGGCTGAAATTGAGATTAAATCACAAGATTCACCTAGAAGATGTTATTCGATTACTTATCTGGTCTTAAAATTTTTGTGCAGCATTGAAGCACCAACGCTCAAAAACACTCTAAAAAATTAAACTTTTCTTTCCAAAGATGGATTAGCTGGAGTCTTCAGACGGAACATATGCAACTTAACTTTAGTTGAAGATCGACAGCCGTTTTCAAAGTTTATAACCTCCTTCCGTCGATAGTCAATTGACGATGTAGTATTTACGAAAGTAGGCTCCTGCTTGTTTTGGAGAACTGGTTAGATGGGTTGGTTGAGTCTAAAATTAAAATTCAAAATCAATAACTCGAGATCGACGAGGATCAGACTGTCGAATCCTGACAGTTATTAGAAATGTTTCTGATTTCTTCGATAAACAGTGGACGATGCCCATAGTACATATCTACATATGTATTTTCGGTTCTTCATACATTCGCTCGTTTACTGGTGTACTATAACTGCTGTTGATATTTACCATTGGCGATGGTGTTGTTGTTGTTTTTTGCTGTCATTAATTCAACAATGCTGCTATAGCTGCTTTTATTACACATTTCTGCTTGTTGTTTTGTGCATACATATGTATATACATACAATACATACACATCTATATTTATATCGGTGAATATATGCATTTGTTTGGTGCTCGGTGTTCGGTGCTTTGGGTCGGCACTGTCGTTGCCATAGCATGCTTCACCTTCAACGCTATGTACCATCACCCGCCGGCGCGCTTACTCCGCCCTGAAGTCCACACCGCACCCTTATCGCTATTTCAGCGCGTTCGCTCATTGCTTGCCCAGCCAGTTAAGCAAGCACAGACATCGAGTCAGTCAGCCAGCTAACGATGGCGCACACCATTCAACTCAGCTGCAACTCTAGTCAGCTTGGTTCATTTTGCTGGTTGGTCGTTGTCGGTCGTTGTGATGTGGCCCGGTTCGGTACGGAGCGGCTTGGTTCATAGCGCGGCGATGCGACGAACATTTTGCTGGTGCGGAGTTTCTTGGTTTCCTTCTCGTCCGTCGTCGTCGTACTTACAGATGGTACTGTGGTAGTTGCTTGTCGTAATTTCAGCTCAACTTTATTGTTGTTTTCTTTTTGCTTTGTTTGTTGTTGGTTTCATTTTATGAATATACACACGATATGTATGTCTGTATGTATGCGGAATGCTTTACTTTTTGTTTGGCGTTCATCGGTTAGCAGTTGAATTTCGAAATATACTTTATGCTGCGAAGAGCCAGTCACAAAGCACAACTTTAAAAAATGCTTAAGTTGACTTTGAATAATTTTGACATTTTCATATAGCAAATATTCTTTTTATTGTTCTTCTAGGCAGCAGTTCGTGGGAAATAAAAACCGTTTGATGAGATCATAAGGAAAAAAATATGGAACTCTCACTATCTTGGCCAACAAAACTGGAATTTTAAGAAATCTATTTCGGAAAACCTGGATTTATTTGGAGTCCTGTTTCAAGTCCTATAAATAACATTATACCCCAACAAGTATTCTTTTTTATGACCATTATTTCACTGAAGTCACACAGATATCATATCAAATATCTTCTTAATTCCAACTGCACTGAGATGTATACCGAAATTTCAAGATATTTAATTTTGAGAGAAGATTTTTCGTTTCATTTCATATCAGTATACGTACATATGTAGAGTACTTATTGATATGAACAAAGTTCTGTCAAGGTTCAGTGGAATTTGTCGAGAAATGAAATTATTTTCGACCAAACGAAGAAGATCGAGAATTATTATTGAAGCATTTGAGCTACGCTCTTCGTTTGTCTCTTGATCCTATCAAGAAGACTTTTGGCTTTGCTTGGAATCACCGTGATCCCCATCGGGAATCTGCACCGGAACGTAACCTAGTTGCTAAAAGCTATCCAAGTTGAATTCTATTGGCGTTACGAAGGGTCGGTCATATATTCACTGCCTGCCATAAATGTTTTCAAAATCAAAAATTTGTAGTTAAACAATTTTCAACTTCAACCACTGCTTTAGGAAACTTTTGAAACCAAGACCGACAACAAAAACTTTGCCAGTGCTCAGAGGTGGAGATTGTTGCCGGTGTGGCTGCTTGTCGGCAAGGGCCGTTAAGTCGTTGTGAGTTTCACTTTGGCGCGCGTGGTACACAACATCACGGCAACGCTACTGCCTGCCACTCATAAAAACGTAAGAAAGAAGTAAACTCATACATACCAACAGCTATACATCTGTGTACTTGTATTTACGTAGTCACATATTCGTTTGCTCTCGGCCGTCGTCTTCTCGTTGGTGGAATCGCTTTTTCGCTGCTGGAACGTCCTCGAACGAAACTCAAACTCGGTGTATACAAAGCACCGGCGGCAACAATAACAAACAAGCTATCGAGCAATAACGATGGCTCCGGCAAACAACAGTAATAGCAAAAGCAACACCAACCATCCAACCAACCGACTACCGACCATGGCGGCGATGGTAACAGCCAGCCATAATCGATGCCAGTCGCACTGAGTCGAAGCCAGAGCAACAGCACTCGACAACGGCGTTTGGCATAGTGTTGTGCTGTGATGTTCAGTGTTTGTTACCATTAGCCTGACTGGTTTGTTGTTGGCGCAAATGCTTGCTTCGTTAGCACCGTAATGCCGTGTGACTGGGACTGGGTTGGCTGATGGAAGTGGCTTGGCTGATGTGAAACGGCAATGTGCGCACTTTGGTGTATGTCTACAGTGGTTTCGTGGCTGATAAAGTTCTAATAAATGTCACTATCATTTTAGACTTTTGAGCACTTCCTGTGATGGTATTCCATACCTGTACCTTGTTACTTCAGTTTAGGTGTTGGACTGAGACCCTGAGTGTGACTTATTTATAGAACTTCGTATCGACTTGTTAGTCCTCACGCCTAATTTAATAGCAGAAACATTGTACTTTGTGTTGTGTAGAATCATCGTTTTGAGGAAACGTATCTAGGAAATTCGATGAAACTGTTAAGAATAAGAACCTAAATATACAGTAACTTCGGCTCTAGTACGATTTGCTGTGGCTTCTGTTTCTTCTCAAGAGCAGATAATACAAATTCTGAATCGGTCCACTGTACATTGACTGCAGAGAAGTTACACATACATATATACGAATATATGCATACATCCTATAGGTATAATCAACAGCTTAACGAACAAAGAGCAACAATAACAATGCAAAAATAATAATAACAAAAACAACAATAAATTAATGGGCACATCAACAACGGCATCACCTTCGCCAGCACAAACAAACGGCTGTTGGCTGATACGCGTACAGAGGTACGAACCAAACAACACTAGACTCAGTCTACCGAGTCTCAGCTGCCGCCATTTGTTGTGCCATGCATTGATGGTACAAAAACAAAAATTAAAAAAAAAAAATATGGCAATATTCATGGAGAAACCAAATTGTATAAATGCGTAGGAAAAAAGGCAAAGAGAAATGTGTTACAAGATTGAAAAGGCTTGCGTTGGCTTTGATTGCGTTTGCGTTTATCCCGTGGATGGTGGACTGGCTGTTGGTCGGTCGAGTCGCTTGGACCAATGATTGTATGATGACGACACTCGGCATCATCGGAATTTTTCAAGCATGAAAAATACTTTTTTTTGTACAGAACGCACCCACTATCGTCGAGCGGCACACGTGCTTTTGGATTAGCCGTGCGCCATATCGCCTCTGAATGCCTCTCTTCATGAGAACGGTGAACGGAAAACTAACACCCGCTTCTCAACGCTCTTATACGCCACCTTCTTAACACTAAACACCTAGTGCCGTGATAAGCTTCGCTTCGGGCATTTGCTTAGTGAGCGTACTGTTTGCTCATTAAGCCGCCTGTCCGCCCAACAATCCAGCCAAAGTTCCAATAACTGTATCATACTACTGTCGACCATTAGACATTGTCTAGGCTTTCATTTGCCGTGCTATGAACTCCTAAATATTATGTGGAAGCAATAGAGAAAACAAGCAACAGTCCACAAGCTATACTTTCTTTTTTTGGTGTTCTGGCTTGCCGCTTTCTTCGCAAGTTTTCTGGGTCTCTATTTGGTTCGTGCACCACAGCTGCAACGGCAATAATTCTTCTTCCGCTGTTATGACTCCGTCTACTTCGTGAGTTGGCTAAACTCATTCTTAAGCACACATTCGCACTGTTCTCAACTCAACGTCGGCGCCAACGGCAGCTATTTTTTCACTCGGCACTCAGAGCTTTGATGTTCATCAACCTCCCGCTTGCACCCAAACGATCTGCAGAATGTTCGTTTGGTTGGCTGATCGCTCAGCTGTCAGCTGTTTGTTTTGTTGAACATCTGACAGATTTGCTCGCGGTGTTGTTACTTCTGTTGTTCTAGAAAAGAGCTTCAGCTACAGTTGAGATGATGAAATTGAAAAGGGGTCATCTGGCACGTGTGCTCAGAATTCTTACATGTACATATTAAAGCTCATTTATTCATCTAACCGTCCGTCTGTGATCATGATTACTCAAGTGCATTGCCGAAACTTGAATGAAATATTTCAGGAGCCAGCATAACTAATTCTTATATATGTAGGTGAGCTTCGGAAGACGTGTAAATATTTATTTGACGAACAACAAAAGATGATACATAAAGACAGTCATTAACACTGGGACACCGATCCAACTCCACCTTTCTTTAATGTTCTTATATATAATTTATAGTGTGACGTTAATAAAATTAAGTTCATATAATTTAGGGTCTGAGATATTGAGTTCCAATACTTAAGAAGGATTCTCTGCTTCGGTTGGTCCTTAAAAAAATGTGACTCTCTCCCAATTAATATGATAATATCAAAATTATATGTACATACATATATATATATATATACATATATGTATGTATACTGATATATTGATCTTGATTTAATCTGATCTCTGATGAAACTGCTGTTCGGTAAACAATATCTTTGACTTTATATAGTTTCGAAATAAGTTTATTCGTCTTCGATTCGTCAATTCTCTGCTCGCAAAAAATATAATGTACATATGTATTTAAGGTACAACCAAAGTGCTACCCGTCTGTTTACTCGGATAGTATAGTTTATTCAATTAATTACTCACTACGCTTCACGATTCGGATACAGCTAATAACTCGATGCTCAAACGTAATGGCTTGTAAACGGTTGTCTTTATCTACTGATATCCCGCAGACTGACAGTATTCTTCTTAACTGGCGTAGAAACCGCTTACGCGGTTATAGCCGAGTCCACAACAGTGCGCCACGCATCTCTCCTTTTGGCGTTTTGGCGCCAATTGGTAATACCAAGTGAAGACAGGTCCTTCTCCACCTGGTCCTTCCACCGGAGTGGAGGTCTCCCTCTTCCTCGGCTTCCACCAGCGGGTACTGCATCGAAAACTTTCAGAGCTGGGGCACTTTCATCCATTCGAACAACATGACCCAGCCAGCGTAGCCGCTGTCTTTTTATTCGCTGGACTATGTCTATGTCGTCGAACAACACATACAGCTCATCATTCCATCTTCTGCGGTATTCGCCGTTGCCAATGTTTAAGGGACCGTAAATCTTCCGCAAAACCTTTCTCTCGAAAACTCCTAGTGCCGTCTCATCGGATGTTGACATCGTCCACGCTTCTGCACCATAAAGTAGGACGGGAATGATGAGGGACTTGTAGAGTTTAGTTTTTGTTCGTCGAGAGAGGACTTTACTTTTTAATTGCCTACTCAGTCCATAGTAGCACCTGTTGGCAAGAGTGATTCTGCGTTGGATTTCAAGGCTGACATTATTATCGGTGTTAATGTTGGTTCCTAGGTATACGAAATTATCTACAACTTCAAAGTTATGACTGTCAACAGTGACGTGGGAGCCAAGACGCGAATGCGCTGACTGTTTGTTTGATGACAGGAGGTATTTCGTCTTGTCCTCGTTCACCACCAGACCCATTCGCTTCGCTTCCTTATCCAGGTTGGAAAAAGCAGAACTAACGGCGCGGATGTGGTTTCCAATGATATCGATATCATCGGCGTACGCCAGGAGCTGTACACTCTTGTAAAGATGGTACCCTCTCTGTTTAGCTCTGCAGCTCTTATAATTTTTTCCAGCATCAGGTTAAAGAAGTCGCACGATAGTGAGTCACCTTGTCTGAAACCTCTTTTGGTATCGAACGGCTCGGAGAGGTCCTTCCCGATCCTGACAGAGCTTTTGGTGTTGCTCAACGTCAACTTACACAGCCGTATTAGTTTTGCGGGGATACCAAATTCAGACATCGCGGCATAAAGGCAGCTCCTTTTCGTGCTGTCGAAAGCAGCTGTAAAGTCGACAAATAGATGGTGTGTGTCGATCCTTTTTCACGGGTCTTCTCAAGATTTGGCGCATGGTGAATATCTGGTCAGTTGTTGATTTTCCAGGTCTAAAACCACACTGATAAGGTCCAATCAGTTTGTTGACGGTGGGCTTTAGTCTTTCACACAGTACGCTCGATAGAACCTTATAAGCGATGTTAAGGAGGCTTATCCCACGATAGTTGGCGCAGATTGTGGGGTCTCTCTTTTTGTGGATTGGGCAGAGTACACTGAGATTCAATCGTCAGGCATGATTTCTTCCGACCATATTTCGCAAAGAAGCTGATGCATGCACCTTATCAGCTCTTCACCGCCGTATTTGAATAGCTCGGCCGGCAATCCATCGGCCCCGCCGCCTTGTTGTTCTTCAAGCGGGTAATTGCTATTCTAATTTCTTCACGGTCGGGCAATGGAAAATCTCTTCCATCGTCGTCGATTGGTGAATCGTGTTCGCCATCTCCTGGTGTTGTACTTTCACTGCCATTCAGCAGGCTGGAGAAGTGTTCCTCCACAAACACAGTATACTCTGGTCATCAACCACTAGATCACCGCTGGGGTCCTACAGGAGTGTGCTCCGGTCTTGAAACCTTCAGTTAGTCGCCGGATCTTTTCGTAAAAATTTAGATCAATACCCCTGTCGGCCAGCTTGTCAAGATCGTCATACTCACGCATTTCGGCCTCTTTCTTTATTTTTATGCAAATGCGTCTCGCTTCCTCTTCAGCTCTCGGTATCTTTCCCATCCCGCTCGTGTTGCGGTCGATCGCAACATTGCGAGGTAGGCAATCTGTTTTCTCTCCACTGCGAGACGACAATCCTCATCATACCAGCTGTTTTTGGGCTTGTCCGAAAGCCAATGGTTTCGGTTGCAGCTGTACGTAAGGAGTTTGATATGCCGTCCCACAGCTCCCTTATACCAAGATGCTGATGAGTGCTCTCAGAGAGCAGGAGTGCAAGTCGAGTAGAAAATCGTTCGGCTGTCGGTTGTGATTGCAGCTTCTCGATGTCGAACCTTCCTTGTGTTTGTTGACGTGTGCGCTTTTTCTACACAGAGGCGGGTGCGTATCTTAGCTGCTACAAGATAGTGGTCCGAGTCGATGTTGGGACCACGAAGCGTACGCACATCAAAAACACTGGAGACATGTCGTCCATCTATCACAACATGATCGATCTGGTTGCGAGTGATTCGATCCGGGGACAGCCATGTAGCTTGATGGATTTTCTTATGCTGGAATCTAGTACTGCAGATGACCATATTTCGGGCCCCGGCGAAGTCGATCAGCCTCAGACCGTTTGGCGATGTTTCGTCGTGGAGGCTGAATTTTCCGACTGTTGTGCCAAAGACACCTTCCTTACCCACTCTAGCGTTGAAATCGCCAAGCACGATTTTTACATCGTGGCATGAGTAGCGCTAATAGGTACGTTCTAGGCGCTCATAGAGGGTATCTTTGATCACTTCGTCCTTCTTTTACGTCGGGGCGTGTGCGCAAATAAGCGATATGTTGAAGAACCTCGCTTTGATGCGGATTGTGGCTAGACGTTCATCCACCGGAGTGAATGCCAGGACTCGACGACGGAGTCTCTCTCCCACCACGAATCCCACACCGAATTTGCGCTCCTTTATATGGCCGCTGTAGTAGATGTCACAAGGACCCACCTTCTTCCGTCCTTGTCCCGTCCATCGCATTTCTTGGATTGCGGTGATGTCAGCCTTTACTCTTACGAGGACATCAACCAGCTGGGCAGAGGCACCTTCCCAATTAAGGGTCCGGACATTCCAGGTGCATGCCCTTAAATCATAGTCCTTTATACGTTTGCCGTGGTCGTCATCAAAAGGGGGGTTTCTCATCCGAGGCCTGTGTTTCTTATTCACTGGTTATTCGTTTTTATGTGGTGGGTCCCAAGCCCAACCCACAACCGCATAAGCGGGATTCGCCTTCTCACTTTAGCTCGCTTCCAGACGGATGTCTGTTGGCTACCCAGAGGATACTTGGTCTAAGACCGGAAGTTGTGAGCTGCTTGAGCCACATGTAAAAGAATCGTTCCTGGCCACTCCCAAGTGAATGGCAGTCAGAAACTTTCCTCACTTACGTGAACTTCTACATATGACTCCATCCTCCTGACTGACAGTATTATCTATGATAAAATACGGAACTGTTAATATTTGACCTACTAGTTTGCGATTTGAGGTATGACGAATGATTTCAGGTCCACCTTATTAAGCAACGAGACTGCAATGAATGGTGTATTGTGTGAGCGTATTTACAGAATGTGCCCCCAGGCACGTATGCAAATCGCCATTGTGATGGAAATACATATCTATTTTGAGCGAGAGTGCCACTCTAAAAGCTCTGTGCCGCAATACGTGCATCGAAATGCCGGTGTTTGTAAATATGTTTGTATAAGATGCTGTTGTAAAATTAGATTTGTGTAATATTTTATTTTAGCACTTGTAAATATAGATATTTTGTGGCTATTTTTATCAATTGAATATTTAATTCTTAAGATAGCTCTAAATAAGTGGAAGATATCAACACCTTATACATACATATGTACACTGTCGTATAACTTTTTTTGAGACACGATATCTTCATTTAAAGACAACCTACTTTTTAATGTTTTATAAAAATTGGCCTCCTTCATCCGTAAGCTCTCGTACCTTCTGGTGTAGGTTAATAACGCTGATTTCTGTCCATTTTCGACCGATAATTATATAAATAGCTGTATAACCAGCGTCTTTCTTTCTGCTGCTCGTCGCTTTTGAGAAGCCATGGCTTCAACCATATTGCTAAATCGATTAGAAGACCATCCAAAACATTTGGTCAAGTCTTTCCTTTATTTTAAAATCTACAAAACAAACGATTTTTATAATAATAAAATTTAGATCTTATTCAACCAGAGAAATGTATTTATCAGAAGCCATCTCTTAAACTCTGGTTGACTTTTTTAAACTGCACAAAAACCCGGTTATATGATTCAATAAGAGTAGTCCCAGTATCCATCTCAAGCAATCTTCTTTATGTCCAAATATTCGCATCAAATATATTTCTCTTTCATTAACTATTTATCCAAAAGATATTAACCACGATTTCGAGGCCTCCCAGAAATATATTCAATATAAAAATTCTACATAAAGCCACAATTTAATTTCTCCCTTATATTTACTAAACATGTTGATTCGTCAATATGTTGGCACTTTTCGTGATTCAACTGATTTCAGCACCTCACTGACCTATTTAAACAAATTTTTCATGAGAGTCATTCATGTACATCATCGACACACACCAGCATATCATCGACCCAAACTGGCAGCCGGCGAAAAGCCGGGTCAAACTTTTTGGCGCTCAAATATTTTGTATTTTATACTACATACTATGTACATACACTTCCCCATTATGCCGTTATGAAAAAATCGTATGAATAGCAAACAAGAACGCGCAATGAAAACAATAATGAAATGAAAATTAAGGTCGGTAATTGCACCCAAAAATATCGAAGGAATAATGTGGAAGAGGCACACACACAACAAATCGCCGAGCAATGGACACAATATGCCCACTCGTGCTCGTTCGTATGCAGCGCTTACCATTTTCGGCACATTTAAATGGCCTTCGCATGGTAGCGAAAGCAATTATAATGAAATTTCAAGGCCACGCAACGTAACCCATTCGACATTTCGCCAATTTAGCACGCCATGGCCAACCCCAACTCATTCCTATTCAAGGATTGCTGTGTGTGTAAAAATGTATATATGAGTGCCGTTATGTCAAAGAAACACCAGTGAATGCCTGGCTCTTATCACAGTCACATGACGCCGTGCCGGCAAACGCATGAAGTTGAAAATGAAACGAAAGGAAAGCTGAAATTGGCAGCCCATTTATTTCACCAACAGCGATAAGAAAGCTCCGTGCCCAGACGAGCGTAATGTCGAGCGGCATATTCATACTCACTTGATAACGGATGCCTATTAGTTCGACTGTGTGAAAACTGCTATCGTTAAGCTTCGCCTCCTCACGCTGCCGACAGTCGGCCATATCCAGCCGCTCGTGATGCTGCGTCTTGCCTCCCTAACGGTATACGGTGCTCGTGCTCGAACTCGCGCTCGCAATCGGCATGAGCACCTCGATTCCACGCCGCATGCTTGGCTTTCCTGCTTCGCCTGCTTAACGGAATTCCTTTAATTTTTGAGAACTTTTACTTTTCTTTGACCTAAAAAACCGTTACGGTTGCATGTGTAGTGGCAGCAACGAAACTTGCGCCGAAGGAAAAAAGCAGGAGATTTCAACATAAATGACGAAGGCAAATAGACCAACGTATAGAGGAACAAATGCGAAGGGATCGTGTGATGCCGTTGAAGGGTGCGCCAAAATGTTGCACAGGACGTGTTTGGTGATGGTGGTGAATATACATTTGCGCTTTTTCGCTCAGCCATGACCACAAAAAAGCGACAATGAAGCCAATGCCTTATACAGTGGGGTTTTTGGCATCTCACATGAACTAATTTAAACTTCTCAAGATATTATATCACATACCGGTCCAGATCTCACTTATCTAATGGATTTTTGAGATTTCATAACGAAACAGTGGGCGTGGCACAGCCTACTTTTGAAAACGAATATCTCAGAAATCATTTGAGCAAATTCTGCAAAATTTTTCTTGGTCTAACGAAAGAAACATCGAAATCGGTCCTTAACATAAAATGATTTGGTACCAACAATATGTTAAATTCGTCTATTTTTTCATCCAGTGCTTATAAAAGAGTCCTTGCAATGGTTTAGCCTCCTTTTTTCTCAATTTAGGACCTCTGTCAAATTTTCATCATTCCGAAAATCAAATATTCCCGCGAAACAATTCACTAAGAATCAATATAGGTTTGGATATAAATTAACCAAGGAAACTAAAAGCCGAATCCCTTCAAAAAGGTATTAAAAGCTGGAATGATTATTGACAAGCTTATATTAGATCCTTTTTTGGCGATTATATAGATTTGTATCAAGAAATATTAATGAAACCTGATCAAGCAGATATCCGTAACACGCCGTCCATCCATCTATTTTTTGAGGTTATGTAGTTTCAATTTGTTTTTATAAATTTTATCGACCTTTCCTCGAGAGATATAAGTTAAAATCATGGTTTACATTATTTTTTTTTTTGGGTTTAAATTTTTTTTTTTCAATATTTCCTTATTTATTGAATCTGCTTGTTTTTAAGCCTAACAACAAGTTATAAAATCTTAAATCTATTTAAAAACTAGACAAACTCAATCAAGTGATTAAGCTGTATTGGTGAAACGTTGCTCTTTAGTACGCAGGCATATATCCTTTCTTTTTAGGTAAATATTTAATAAAAATAAAACTATATTTTCCCCAATTCCGCATGCTTTTGATCCATGGTGCGTCGGTAAGAAATGGTGAACTTTTACTGCTACAAGTGCAGCCTAGCTTCAACGCTGTTGGTGTTGGTTTGGTGGCGGTGGCAGCTGTAATGCCAGTTGAACGACGCGTTGAGACTTGAGCACAATTCCCAATGGGACGTAGCCACACACATACACACACTTACACATTCCCGTATAAATTCGCCTCGAGCACACTGGAGTGGCAAGCTGGAAAAGCTACTGTCACAGAGGCACACATCCAGGTTCATACACACATCCATATGTATATATGTATGAATAGAAAAGAATTATTTCTATTTAAGTTCTCGTGGAAATGAGTGTAGTGCCGAAAAACTGAACGGAAGCTGGTTGTGGAGCAGATGGCAAAGCGCCGTCATTGCCCAAACAGCTTGTCCCCTGCCCAAAAGCAGCAAGCGAAGCACAAGCAGCCACAAGAAAAGAAACGTGGCTGCTTTACGGCGTGAATACTTGAATGCATTAATATGTACACATTGTCTGTGCTGGATATTTATATTTTGGAAACGGTGGCGGATTCAGTGCTTTGAAGTGTTGTACACAGCTTAAAATATGTCTTAATCTATTAATACAAATTGTACAACTTCTATATGTTGCCAGTGCACTGAAATTGTATGGGAAGAACTGTTAGGTCAGCTATAATGTTTTTCGAAAGTTCAAATCATAAAAGTGAAATATAAACATCAAAAACTCAGCGCCCGAGAGCAATCATTTCACTTGCTGAACCGCTCCTGTGCCACTCTGGCTAATACGGAAGCTGGGGTAGGGTTTTCGAGGGCAAACTCAGGGATGATTGATGGCGAAAGCAAAGCGGCAACTCAATACATATCTATTTACAAGCGGGTAAAATTGTAAGAAAAAAGTGCAAAACACACATACAACCATGTAGAAAGAAGGGCCTGTCGATGCGTGTTCACAACTACATACACGCACGCAGAAAATAAATGTAAAGAGAAACAAAAATAGATTTCAAGGGTAAGAAATTGTGCGTAATACGCCAACATTTCAAACTTTTTTCCTTTTTTATACTCTCGCAACAAATGTTGCTAAAGAGAGTATTATAGTTTTGTTCACATAACGGTTGTTTGTAACACCCAAAACTAAACGAGTTAGATATAGGGTTATATATACCAAAGTGATCAGGGTGAAGAGTGGAGTTCAAATCCGAATGTCTGTCTGTGCAAGCTGTAACTTGAGTAAAAATTGAGATATCTTGATGAAACTTGGCACACTTATTTCTTGGCACCATAGGAAGGTTGCTTTCGAAAATGAGCAAAATCGGACCACTGCCACGCCCACAAAATGGCGAAAACCGAAAACACATAAAGTGCCATAACTAAGCCATAAATTAAGCTATGGAAATTTGGTATGAAGGATCGCACTATGAAGGGGCATATGTAGATGTAATTTTTTTGGGGAAGTGGGCGTGGCCCCGCCCCCTACTAAGTTTTTTGTACATATCTCGCAAACTAATTGGGCTATATAAACCAAACTTTCTGTAGTCGTTTTTTTTAGCCACTTCCCAATACAGTCCAAAAATGAAAGAAATCGGATCATAACCACGCCCACCTCCCATACAAAAGTTAGGTTGAAAATTACTAAAAGTGGGTTAACTCACTAACGAAAAACGTCAGAAACACTAAATTTCACATAAGAAATGGCAGATGAAAGCTGCACTCAGATTTTTTTACAAAATGGAAAATGGGTGTGGCGTCGCCCACTTATGGGTCAAAAACCATATCTCAGGAACTACTCGACCGATTTCAATGAAACTTGGTTTGTAACAGTTTCCTTACATCCCAATGATATGTTGTGAAAATAGGCCAAATCGCTTCACAGCCACGCCTACTTCCTATATACCAGAAATTTGAAGTCGATCTGAATAGTTTACTTTACAATATATAAAGTAAGTATTAGTGAAGATATCGGTGCAGAACTTTGCACAAATACTGTATTTATAGTGTGGCAGCCCATTTCTAAAAACCGCCGAAATCGGACCATAGGTTTTTAAGGCCCCATATATTGAACATGAGGACCTCGGTGCTTCTAACCTAATATTAGGGTTTCCAACTTTCAATGGCCTTTATACAATATATATGAGGAATATGTAGGTCAAATTGTGTATTATATAATATTAATTGAGTTAAATAAATAAATTGCGAGAGTATAAAATGTTCGGTTACACCCGAACTTAGCCCTTCCTTACTTGTTATTTATTGGGTGGGAGTGCGTGGCTTTCATTTGTGGATTTAAAGATTTGAAAGTAATGGAACCTACATCCAAAATTATATTATATCTGTTTAACATTTCTAAGAAATTTTGCTTCTCGACAGTTAATATTAAATTCTGGAAAGTCATTCAGCAATGGAAATATGTATGGATGGCACGCAATCGATTTGGAAAGTCAAGAACTTAAAGATCGGCAGTGGAAATTATATCAAATCACACGACATACGAGTATACGTAATTAGAGGGTGGTTACGGTATATTAGCGATCTAGAGGTAAGGTTATGAGGTGTTTCTCTCAGAGAGCAGACAAATTCGCTTTAATGGAAGCCTAAATTGGGATGTTTCTGAAAACATATTAATAACTGCTGATCCAATCAGTGACGGATAACTGTAATCGGTCATATTACGCAGCCCTATAGGTATGATAGATCCTATCAGAGTTATGAGGTTTCATTCAATCACCCTATCTCGGTTAACTTTTATAAAAATCGAACTTGACAATCGTTAATCGTTTTCTGATAGTTTAAGTTTATCCACTTCAGAATTATCAATTTCATTATTAATTGGTTTCTGTAAATGCAAACTCTTCATCGGGGGATAAACGATCCGTTCCCAAAAATTTCAAACCCATCTATCCGGTTCGAGTTGGTATTTTTATTTGAGGGATATCCTACCGGACTTCCTACCTGTGTGAATTCAAGGCTAATTTATAATTACGGAAGTCTTTCAGTTTGACAGCTTTCTCCAAAACCGTTTCAGAAATGTTTTTTGTCGCTATAACAATAATGAATTTAGTGGAGTTTATATATAAAAGTAAAAATTAGAAAATTCCACAGAGCGACATCTAAGTGTGATAATACTTGTTAATGGTGAGTGAAGTTGCTAATCTGTATTTGCAATATTATAATATCTCAGCGCTACCCTGTATCAATTAGAATTTATAAATATCCCATTCCTATAATTGAATACATTTGCTATAATTGGTTTCATGATATTGTCTTCTTCATGATTTTTCTCATAAAGCAAAACTATTATTGGCTTCACTGTAAATATGAAATGTAATATCTGTTTTTTAATATTTTCATATGTAATCAATACTATATGAATTTATTATAATTTTGAAAATAAATTGATAGATTCTTAATAATAATAGTTCTGCTTTCAACCTTTGCGCTTACTGACTGCTGCCTCATCTGTTGACATACGTACATTTCTTGGTCTTAATTTTCGAGGACAGATGTCGCCATTGTAGTGTCAGCCATTCCTGAACGCTTATCTGAACAGCTGATTGCCGGCGCATTTATAACTCATTCAACTTTTATATTTTGATACGTTTTTTACCATATATTAATTATTGTATATAAAAATGCTATCACAAAGTGCGCGTACGGTGAGTAATAACATATAAAATTTTTATAAAGTATTGTAATTAAATTTTTCATACGTTTTTAGTTAATATCGCCGTTGCGCATGGCGTTGAAGCAAGTAGCACGTTGCAGCTCCAGGGAGGCCGCTCCAGCTCGTGTGGAAAAAAGTGTGTGCTTTGATTAATTTTAATTAAATTATTATTAAAATAAAGCAATTATAATTCCATTTAATTTCAGCTGTTAACAATGTGACCATACTGGGACGCGTTGGTGCAGATCCACAATTGCGCGGTTCCGTTGAGCACCCGGTTGTTATGTTTTCGGTGGCCACACATACCAATTACAGGTTATTGACATTTAAATTATTGTATATTAAAGAGCTTGGCAAATTGCCTATAAATTTTTATAATTTATAATCTAGAAAGCATCTATACTCTTATTTTACTATTTACAACTACTTCTGTTTTTATTGCGTACAGATATGAGAGTGGTGACTGGGCTCAACGCACCGACTGGCATCGTGTTGTAGTTTTTAAGCCCAACTTGCGCGACACAGTTATGGAACATCTGAAGAAAGGTCAACGCACAATGGTGCAAGGAAAAATAACATATGGTGAGATTACCGATCAGCAAGGTAATCAAAAGACCACTACCAGCATAATAGCTGATGATGTAATCTTCTTCCGTACCGACTCGTGATCGCGCGAAACAAATTTGTTTACCTAATTTTAAGCCTTTATTCACATTATTACTTATGTTAATGTAACATATGCTTAAGCTTTAATGGTTAAAGTGTCGGAAAGTTCAAAAAGTTTCCTCTAGTAAATAGAAGTTCACACAATTAAATATCATCACGCCATAATGGTTAAGAGAAATCATCAATTCACCAGTTTTTTATTACTTAATAAATTTGTTGAAACAGTGAGTGTTTGTTTACTTAATCTATTTTCCAACAGTAATTGGTTCGAAATTTATCTACTTTTTATGTGTGGCTGTCATACTGGAAATTTTTTTTTAAATCAAAACTGGCGGATTCAACACTGGTCTGCATATCTGCATATCACCATAAAATATCTTTATATAATAGATTGGAAATAATCTTCAGAATTCAAGACCGCATGTTTGCTGGACCATCACCAATCGGTTTGCAGAAAGTGGGCGGCGCAGAGTGTGATCTAGATTGACGCGAAGCAGCGAGATGTACTATGTATGCAGTTAGAAGAAAAATATGTGAATGTATAATATATAAAATTATGAATACAATAACAACACTGTGACTCCACTCACGTAACGC
This sequence comes from Zeugodacus tau, assembly GCA_031772095.1. NCBI lineage: Eukaryota > Metazoa > Arthropoda > Insecta > Diptera > Tephritidae > Zeugodacus > Zeugodacus tau. Next base: position 26,428,720 of record CM062649.1, on the reverse strand, counting down.
CAGCTGTAACATGCCATCGACCGCATACATCTTTTCAACTAAGCTATCCAGATTGTTTTCGGTTTGCTTCAAAGTACTCACATGACAATCCAATATTTTGCTAATCTATAGTATAAATATGCAAACACTGAAGTTTAGACTATAAACAGTTAAGACAAAACTCATGCACAACGCACTGTGTTAAACGGACTACTCATACGCTGCGCATATGGTTGCAATTCCTGAAATTCATTTATAATCAGTTGCAGTTGCGCCATGGAGTGATCAGTATCCTGCAACATTTGCAACATACGGCGTCGTTCCTGCTGCTCGCGTACAATTGGACAACCGCATGTTATGCCGGCAGCTGTCAGAGGTCGATTTGCATAATCTTCCAGAGCTTTGATATTGCGCTCAAGCAATTTTATGTTCGCCTCATTCACTGCCACTTCATGTTCGGTGGCGATCACTTTTTCTTTGAGCACCTCCATTATACCGTTGATCTCGATAAGCTGCAATGCTTTTAGTATGTTTTAATTTATTTTTATATTCATTGTATTAAATATTACTTTCTGCTCATTTTGTATGACTTGTTTTTGTAAATCGTGCACAGCCTCGCTTTTCGTTGCGAAATCGGATTGCAGCGATTCAGTTTCACTCGCCAACCACTTAGTTAGCATTTCCAAGTGACTGAAGCGCTGTGGCTCCAGTTGTTCGGAATTTGTGCGTTTCGAAATTACACCACAGAATTTTGACATTTTTACAACTTTTTTAATTTAATTATTTTTTATTAATTATAATAGAATTTTTTAGTAGTTATTGGAGTTTGACAATTTAATATAAATAATTAAAAGTCAATCATAATAAAGTGTAGGATAACCCAATAATAACATGGGTAGACAGTTTTGTTGTTATATGGTGAAGTTGTGTGATATGGGAAACAACAACAACAGCTAATTTTTTTTTTTTGGAAAATCTCTAGTTGCTGTTGTTAAGTGGGCAGTAATTAAATAAAAATTTCATATATGTTTACTTTTTAATAAATTTATTTTAAACAGTAATAACCTTCACTAATATAATTTAATCAAATGCACAACAGTTTATCATATTTATATATACACATTTAATATAAAAAATATATTATGAATATATAACTTACAATGCCTTTATACATATGTTAAGTAGGTACATATCCAGTGGTGTATCCACGGGGGGGAGGGGGGCGTTTTGGTGTTAAAACACCCCCTAAACTCAGAGTTGTTTGTTTTGTTGATATGGGTTTGGAATGAGGTTATTGATCAAAAAACTCACATCAAATTATAAGCAATTATAATAAGTTACAAGATTTTAGTTGTTATTCATACAATTCGAACTTTCTCTTCATTTATACAAGCAGTATCGCTGAAGCTCAGTGGTTAATTGAGGATTACACGGGATCTCACATTCCATGTTATATTTTCCTTGATTTTTGAAAAAATTCTTCTAGTATTTTATCAACGGACAGATCAATATCCCTATGAATATTCATTGATGCTAGACCATTAAACCTATCTTGACCTGTCGTATTTCGTAAATAGGTTTTAATTCTCTTTAAACTTGAAAAACTTCTTTCCGGTGATGCTATTGAAACAGGCAATAACGCCAATATGCGTAAAATCTTGAAAACATTCCCAAAAGACGGTTTGTTTACTGCTTCTAAAGCTTCGAAGAGCATTCCGAAAATGCTTGCCTGAAGTTCGCTGTTTCCACATTTTCACCTCCGCAAGAAAGTTTCGTTCTGAACAGTTGAACACCCTTTCATAAAAAGAAAATATTTCTCGAGCTTTTTTAGGGTCAAATTCGTTCTTTGGGAAAAATACACAAAAAAAACTAAACATGTCCTATAATAACTGAATTTTCGCGAGGGAACTGCATACGTTGAGTAACAAAACTTTTCGTAAAGCCCCCCCCCCAAAAAATTTTTCTGAATCCGCTACTGTACATATCTGTATATTTATATTGTAATTATTCCACTAGAATCAGGTGTAATAATCTAATTTAGTGCAACGCTTTTAATTTTTTTATTCAAACCGATGCATTGCATGTTTGTATGTGTTTAAAAGTACACATTTACATACATTACATACATTTTAGATGGACACTTGTAAGGCGCTTATTACTGATTAGTTATGACTAGACGGGCAAATCGCACTTCTATAAAAAATCGACGCGCGTCGTGCATGTACATATATAGTACACAAAAATACAAATATGTATGTATTCATAAACACACATCAGTAGATTTATATTTGCAGAAAATTTATGCACATTTATATGTATGTACATATAAACTATATTTTCGAAATGTGCATTTTTGTAATGCGTTCATATTAGATATTTGCTTGATAATACAACTTTGGGTCATGGTATTATTGCTGTTCATTTTGTTTTAATTACTTTATTAAATCTTCTTTTTATACTCTCGCAACCTGTTGCACAGAGTATAATAGTTTTGTTCACCTAACGGTTGTTTGTGTCACCAAGAAATATAAGAGTTAGATATGGGGTTATATATACATAAATGATCAGGATGACGAGTAGATTTGAAATCCGGATGTCTGTCCGTCCGTCTGTCCGTCTGTCCGTGCAAGCGATAACTTGAGTAAAAATTAAGATATCTTAATGAAACTTGGAACACATGTTCCTTGGCACCCTGAGGAGGTTGCTTTCGAAAATGGGCAAAATCGGTCCACTGCCACGCCCACAAAATGGTGGAAACCGAAAACCTATACAGTGTCATAACTAAGCCATAAATAAAGTTATGAAAATGAAATTTGGAACATAGGATCCCATTAGGGAGAGGCACATTTGGATGTAATTTTTTTGGAAAAGTGGGCGTGACCCCGCCCCCAAATAGGTTTTTTGTATATAACTCGCAAACCAATAAAGCTATATAAGCCAAACTTTCTGCAGTCGTTTCTTTTAGCCATTTCTTTATACAGTCCAAAAATGAAAGAAATCGGATAATAACCACGCCCACCTCCCATACAAAGGTTAGGTTGAAAATGACTAAAAGTGCGTTAACTCACTAACGAGAAACGTCAGAAACACAAAATTTCACAGAAATGATAGCAGAAGGAAGCTGCACTCAGATCTTTTTACAAAATGGGAAATGGGCGTGGCATCGCCCACTTATGGGTCAAAAACCATATCTCAGGAACTACTCGACAGATTTCAATGAAATTCGGTATATAATATTTTATTGACACCCTGATGACATGTGTGGAAAATGGATGAAATCGGTTCACAATCACGACTACTTTCTTTATAACTCACTTTTGAATTCCATTTGAATCCTTCACTTTATAATATATACATTAGGAACCAATGATGATAGCGAAATAAAACTTTACACAAATACAGTATATGATCTGTGGCATCATTTGTGGAAAAATTGTCAAAATCGGACCATGACTTTTCAAGGCCCCTGATATCGAACATGAAGAACTCAGTGCCTAAGGTTAATTTTTCACCGAAAATATAGGTAAATCCCTCAGATATTTTAATGTAATTCATTCCCTCTGAATTTTTTTCTTATAACAGTTTCTCTCTGTACCTGAAATGGTAAAAATCGGGTCATAACTTCCCCCAGATCCCATATACCTAATTATAAGTAATTAAATTAAGTGAGCGTATAGTCTTCGATATATCGTATCTTGGTGGTGAAAACGAGTGAAATCGGTTTAGGAATTACCTCAGTCCCCATATACTATTTATGATGATTTTCGTTATTCTATTGAACTTTATACCAAATATATGGGTCGACTTGTATTATCTTTATAAAATTACATCAATAAATTGCGAGAGTATAAAATGTTCGGTTACACCCGAACTTAGCCCTTCCTTACTTGTTCTTTTTAATATAGATACATATATTAAATATAATTTAAATATTATATATATTACATAGGGTTTAAATTTAATAAAGCAAAAACAGTATATTTAATATTTATATTATATTTATAATATTTAAATTTAACACACCCATTTTTCATTTAGCACTCATTCTTCTAATTTACTTAAACTCATAAGTAACTTATACGCCCTGTACACCACACTGCTATTTACAAATAGCTCTTATTAGTTGTTTTGAAATGCAGTTAGCGTATATTTTCATAATATTTATTGTAGTAATAAATACTTGAGTAAATTATTTAATAAAATTTATTATTACAATTATCGGAGTGTTGTTTTGAGTTAGATGCTGAAAAATAAAGTGTTAAAATAATAATTTTCATAACAAATGATAATAAATAATACTTAATAAAACACTAATTTACATAAATATGGCGTTAATGGTTAAACACAAAAAAAAACACAATTAACACAATAACAATATTCTGTTAACATATCTTATTAAATTGTGCGAGTTTTTGCTAGCATGAATTTGTATGAAATCTGAAATAGCTTTCTTGTGATTGAATTATTATTTAATATTTCTTTAACAAAATCTGCTAAATTCTATATAAGTCACACAAATATGAAATATTCTAAAAAAATTTCTAACAACAAAATATTTTGAATGTTATAATGAAACGTTTCTGACGAAAACATATTTTTTATATTTAATTACTAATCACCACTTTCCGTAAGACAAATTTAGAAAACGTTGTTCCGGTAACAACGTGAAAAAAAAATCATAAATAAAAAATTAAACTTAAATAACTCATTTTAATTAATCCGGTAAAAATTAAGAGCAATAAATAAATTCATTTCTCTGGTTGAGCGCCTATTGTCATATATATCTCATTATCTCATAATGAATCCCTCTTTTCAAAATTAATATGTTTTTATACTCTTGCAACAAAGTTGCTAAGAGAGTATTATAGTTTTGTTCACATAACGGTTGTTTGTAAGTCATAAAACGAAACGAGTTAGATATAGAGTTATATATGTAAATCAAAATGATCAGGATGACAAGACGAATTGAAATCTGGACGTCTATCTCTTCATTCGTACATCCATGCAACAGATAACTTGAGGAAAAATTTAGATATCTTGACGAAGCTTGGTACACATTTTCCTTGGAAGGATTGCTATTGGTGAAATCGGACCATTGCAACGCCTATAAAATGTCGATAACCCAAAACCTATAAAGTGTCATAACTAAGCCACAAATAAAGCAATAAAAGTAAAATTTGGTATAAAGGATCACACTAGGAAGGGACATATCTGGTTGTCATTGAATAGTGGTAATCGGATAATAACCACGCCCACTTCCCATAAAAAAGGTTATGTTGAATATTACTAAAAGTGCGTTAACTCACTAACGGAAAACATGAGAAACACTAAAATTTACGGAAGAAATGGCAGAGTAGAGCTGCACTCGGATTTCAAGGAAATGGAAAATGTGTGTTGCGTCGTGCACTAATGGCTCAAAATCCATATCTCAAAAACTACTCGAGCCGAATGATATTTAGTATATAATATTTTCTTGACACCCTAATGACTCGTTGGTTTGTTAGATCTGCTGACCTTCACCGTGATCTTGGTGTGAATTCAGTAGTAAACGAAATAACAAAATGTACAAAGACTCAGGAAATGAGGCTTAGACAGCATGTAAATAGAGAGGCATCCAGACTCATCGAAACTGCTGAACGAGAAATCCGACTGAAACGTAAGAGGCCTTCAGATATAGCAAGGCAAATGAATTTCTCTAACATACCTACTTCCCATATAACTCTATTTTAAATTCCATATTATTCGTTTATTTTATTATATATATTAGGAACTAATGAAGTTGGCGGAATCACAATTTTACACAAATACTGTTTTTGAGCTATGGCATCACCAGGGGAAAAATTGTCGAAATCAGACTATAACTTTTCAATGCCCCGAATATTGAACATAAAGTAATTTTTCACCGAAAATTTCGGTAAATCTCTCAGATATTTTAATGTATTATAATTCAGAGGAAATTTTTTTCTTCTAATAGTGTATCTCTGTACCAAAAATGATTAAAATAGGGTCATAACTTCCCTAGCTCCCATATACCTAATTATAGGGTTTTCAAAAATACGCTGGATTTAATTCCGCCTAAATCGGTTAATATGAGAGATATCTTAAATTAAGTGAACTTTTAGTCTTTGATATAGTGTACCTTGATGGTGCCCTCATTGGACTTTATGCCGGATAAATGGGTAATATTGTGTGTTATCTTAATAAAACTATATCAATAAATTGCAAGAGTATAAAATGTTCTGTTGCACCCGAACTTAGCCTTTCCTTACTTGTAAATTTTTTTTTCTTAAAGTGCTGTAAATTCTGGCTAAAATAGGAAGAGCAGGCTATATGCTCATCAAAATATAGAACAGCCCTGTTTGAAGCCACGTGATGCAATATGTATATAAACAAAAACAAATAGTCATAAACGTAGTGCTAGTAATAACCATCTTGTATGTCTTCTCACACAGCATTGGCAATAAGCGACAGCCAACAGTTAGTACGCGCAGCAAATTAAGTATTTCGAGAGCGATAAAGTTAATAAAACCCCGCTGCCTAATGCCGCGAATGACGTCACTGACAGCGCCAATAATGTGCGCATGTGTGTGTGTGTGTGAGGGACGCCACTGATGCGGCCATAATATGGAGCGTCGGCAGATAAGCACATCCATCAGCTAGTGTACGCGAGAAGAGTTAACAAACGGTCGAGCTGCATGGATTCTAAGCAACGCGGAGAGCGCGTTAAATGTCAGCGGCGTCAAGCTGATAACTGACTACGCGTACTCGGTTGACTGTTGGTTTTGAAGTGAGCGTTGTGGCTTTTTGCACTTCAATGCGGCAGACGCGTCGTTTAACGCGCCGCGTGTTATCGTCTCGTGAGTATTTTGCAGCGCATTTTTATTATTTTCCAATTCAAACGCGCACCAACACACATATGCGCGCAGTGGTGTTAGCTGTTAGCCACGCTGTATGGACTTTATGCTGCCGCTCGTTGTTTTGGGTATAACTCTAGACGGTGTCGCCGCGCGCACGCAGTTTCATTGTGGCGCTGACTGGTGGCGTGTGCTGAAGCCTGTGGCGCTCCGTGTTCTGTTTGTGTACCGCGTGCAGCAGTAGATCGCACACGCGCGCTCGACTCTACTGGTCGGTAGTCAAATACTAAAATACCTTGAAATTAACTTGAAATTTTGCAAATTGTGATGAAATATTTCGAAAAAAATGTAAAATAAAATAAAAAAAATTAAGCAGACATATTTTACAGTTATGTTACATCATTACCGTTGTATAAAATTTGAACAATTATTTTTATTAATATTGTTTGCAAAATGTTTCGTTGTTAGTAAAAGTGGTTAGACTAGTTTTGTATTTGCGAAAGCGCGTTTGCTGATTTACCAGCGAAAATTAATTTAATTTTTTTTTTCATGCGTTTTGATTTGTTTTGAGAAAGCAATATACGTGTAGCTAGAAATAATAATTAAACGTTTTGTCATGCTGACATCAAAAATTATATTAAACTGTATAATAAATATTTTTATTTTACTATTCTCAGTGATTATTATTTTTTCTTAATGATCATTTTTTTTCTGTATGATTATTATTTTTTATTTGTGATTATTATTTATTTTTGTTTTAAAACTTTTTTGTTACAAAAATACAGAGTTGCTGTTAAAGTTCAAGGTGAAGTGAGTGCAAAAAAATTTAACTTTTTACTGTGAACCAAAAATATAACCTAAAAAATGGCTGTGGATTATGTACTTGAAGACCTAATGGCTAAACTTGGTAAGTATATAAAGTGATTCTAAGTACAATGAAGAGGCGACATGATGTATATACAGTATTAATAAAAGTACTTAAAGTTTCAAAATCAAAATGAAATTTAAAAACAACAACAAGTAGTGTGAATATAAATAGTCATGTAGCATATTTTTGTTATCAGCGTAGTTTAATATGAATACATACGCTTCCATACATACTCTGTATATAATGTATATATGTGTGTAACAAGAGTTCATGCAAAACGACGGCAAGCGAAATGAAAAATTAAATAAAAATATTTTTATTTACTTACACAACGCATATTAAAAAAAAAAATAAAAATAAAAAAAGTTAAAAATTTTATTTGAAGTATTTTCTATTTGAAAGGTGGCATAATATTCCATCCAGTGCAATTTTATCATAATCAAATTGATATGTGACATTCTTCTTCGATTATTCGTAAAATCGCATTTGAGTTCAAATTGAGAACAACAAATTTTTCAATTTGAGAATTATAGTTTTTCCAACTTGATATTTGTAATCTTCTCAAGTTTTTCTCAATTGTTAATTGTTGTCAATAGTTCAATTTTTACTAAAGTGGAGGAGATTTTTTTTTTTTTAAGTTGAGTATTATATTTTTTTCAAGTTGAGAATAATAGTTTTTTCAACAACTGTTGAAATTGAAAATTGTTATTATCATGTTTTCTGCTCTGATAATATAATAATATTCATACTTAATTACTTTCACAAAAAATTCAACGCAATTAAAAAATATAAAAATAATTGAACTCTTTTTTGATACACTTTTTGTAAAGAGTTAAATTATGGATCTTGGAACAAAAAATCAAAACATATTTTACTGATAACATTTTGCCCAGCTTTTGTGATTAAATTATAATACAGTGTATTAGAATTTAATATTAATATATATGTACATATATACTCGACATTAAAACCCTTGACTTTGAATTCCCAATAAACGTGTGCGCCTTCAGAACTACCCAATTTGATAAAGAAAACCAACAAATATAAAGAAGTTGAAATTTTTTATCAAACTAGCGTCGCATACGATTCAGCATTTCTCGGTTAAGCTATATATGTGAGCTTTGCTCTCATAATAAAATGAAACTTACTTAAGAGACAACAACAAAGTTATGCATTAGTAACCGCTTAACCGCTTGTTATTTTTGCATATTGGATTATGCTAATTTATACCAGTTGTTTGTTCGTTTGGTTAACTTTCATTCCATTCCACAATGGTATTAAATAAAGTAATAATAATTTACACAATCATTTATTATAAATTGTCAGAAGAAAATGAACACTCAGTCAAAGTACCAGTTTTCCTAACTCGTATATTGACTTATTTATACATATATGCTTGGTGTTCTATGGGAATCCAAAAGGTTCTTGTATTTAAATAATTTGTTGGAGGTTGTGAGAACTGGCAAAAACGTCGTTTTAAACTGCCCATTCTCTCTTTCCAACATTTCTGCTGTAGGATGAGTGGGTGCGTTATCAACAATTAAAAGCACCTTACTGCCTTCTTTTCCCACCGATTTTTGGTGCTTTTTCACTTCAGGAATAAACACTTCATCATACCATTCGGTAAACAAAGCTGCAGTCATCCAGGCCTTGGGTTGACTTTTGTAGAAGAGTGGAAGTTTATGATTTCCAGTGGAGTTGGCACAGTTAAGCACTGTAACACGTTCTTTACTGACCTTATGTCCAGGGGCACTAGATTCCCTTTTAGAAGCCAAAGTGGTTTTTGGTAATGCTTTCCAAACAAGGCCAGTTTCATCGGCATTATAAACAAACTCCGGATCATAGGATCATGATGCAGTTTTAAATTTTTCAATAAAATTTTCAGCAGCTGCAGAGTCTGCTGAAAGCCTCTCACCAGCAATCATTTATTATAAATTGTCAGAAGAAAATGAACACTCAGTCAAAGTACCAGTTTTCCTAACTCGTATATTGACTTATTTATACATATATGCTTGGTGTTCTTTGGGAATCCAAAAGGTTCTTGTATTTAAATAATTTGTTGGAGGTTGTGAGAACTGTCTACTCTGAATAAAACACGTACTTACTTTAAAACACTCCGTATAAATTTTGAGTACCAAACCGGTCAAGATCGGTTGAACTACTTTCTCGACAACAAAATGTTTCAGTAACTGTGAGTATTTGATTGCTGAAAGACAACAGAATTGATCTTACTAACAAAATTCTTCAGGTTCATGAAGTGATATTTCAACATTTGTCCAGATAGCGACAAGTGTAGTTACGATCTATATTCCTCTTGTTAAGAACTTCGTTGAGTGAGATTTTGAGTTTTCATAGAGTTATCAGAGAATAATCTCGTAGCCACACTGTAGTATTTTTGAGTCTATCTACGTAGAAATATTATCTTCATTGAAATTTAAAGAAGAGCGAATATAGGCTCATTTAATTTTATACATGTTTACTATTGGAAAAATATTTTGAGATCAAATATTTGAGAAACAAGTAAGGAAAGGCTAAGTTCGGGTGCAACCGAACAGAGGGATTTTTTTTTTCTTATAACAGTTTGTCTCTGTACCAAAAATGGTTAAAATCGGGTCATAACTTCCCCTAAATCTCATATACCTTATTATAGGTAATATAAAATTAGGTGAGCATATAGTTCGAGCACGATATATTGTATCTTGGTGGTGAAAACGAGTGAAATCGGTTCAGGAATTACCTCAGCCCCCAAATACTATTTATGATGATTTTCGTTATTCAATTGAACTTTATACCGAATATATGGGTCAAATTGTGTGTTATCTTAATTAAAATATAGCAATACATTGCGAGAGTATAAATGTTCGGAACTTAGCCTTTCCTTACTTGTTTTATTTTAGCTTTTTTGGGCACTTCTGTTCTAAACTTTTACAGACACAGTCGTTTTTTTTTTATTTTTTTTTATTAAATTTATCTTAAAGCGTCACTTTTACAGCTAAGAATGTGTAAATACATATATATTTTATTCCCTCATTATTCATTTCAGTTATGTTTATAGTACCACGTGCCTAATAATAGCTGCTCTCCGTCTAATTCTCCCACGAGCTGTTCACTCAGCCTCTATCAAATTTATTTTTAATTCGCCAACTATCATAAATTAATGGCGCATTTTATTTAAAATTCTAAATATATATATAATATATACAAGTTTATATGAGTATCATAAATTTCTAACACACATTCTAACTGATCCACTTATAAATATGAGCCAACTATAATCATACTACTAGAGGCAAGTAAATATTTGCAAACAGTGGAAATATTCAGAAACAACATTTATTACATTAAACGCCTGACTTAATTAAATATTTATGCAAAAAATAATGTCTTAATGTTCTGAACATTTCTATATATATGAAGGTGTGTCTACGGAGTTGTCTTATCAGCTGAATTGTATATGTAGCTGCTGGTATATCTACAGTCGCAAATTTCTCTTGAATTTGTATTTGTTTGCCTCGCGGTTAATTTGTGGCTTATCAAAGAGAGAACATGGAAACAGATCTGCCAATATATATACACATATTACTTTTGGCGGGAGTGTACTGCCCGTCATATGCTTTGCAGATATATACAGGGTGGTACATACTGTTTTTACTTTCATTTACTTAATCACATGTCATTTTGACAATGACAGCTACAGCAAATGGCGGATATTTTGACAGAAAGGGTATAAAAACCATTCGAAAATAAGTTAAATCATGCTTATCAAGAGAAAAAGTTTGTCGATTCTCACTTTGTCCGTCTAAGCAGGATCTACTGATAGGTACGGTCAGATCATTTTGCAAAGTACCCTGGAAAACCGATATTATACGAGTTCATCATCAATTGACTTCTTAAGACGAATATATAATATACTATTCATGACATATAGCTAAGTTCCTCGTACAATGAAGCTGGTTTCGTAAAAAATAATCGAAGTCGTGCCATAATAGTAATAGTAATACTTTTAAATTTTTAAAATTAACCACCATCTTGACCACCTTATTCATGAACCAATACATACATTGTATATATAAGTAAATACAAGTAGTCTGATAACACATTTTTTAATTATACACTATGTATTTGCTATACTATGTACCGTCAATATTTTAGTTCAAGGATTGGATCTTATCTATCGAGTGTATTATAAAATCCCAAGAGGCCTTATGATTTCGTTTGAAGTGTTTTTTCTATAATGAGATAATGTGTAATAAATAAATGTAGAACACATATTAAATACCGATTTGTTTTGATTAATATATGTTTTACATCCGCAAAAATTAATTTTATTAAAATATCAATTTTTTTTTGTTTTTTGGGTGATCAAAATTTAACACTTCAAGTTAGGTTAGTAACGGTAATAACAGCATTATCTACAGCTTGTACTACTCATGTCTAGTGTAGTCAAGTGTTTTGCATGTTTTAATGAAATCGGTGTATGTATGTATATATTTTTTGTTTTCTTTTAGAAAGTAAAATTTTTTCGATTCTTTAGGCATGGCAACAAAAAAGTTCGACTATAACGAAATTATTGAAATTTTATTGGCGGCAGTATTACGTATAGTTTGAAGACCACAAACATTTTTTGTTATGCACGGAGATTTTCTATTTAAATTTAGAAGGTTGCCACCTTTTTAAAAATAATTACTGAAATCATATTATACAACGATGTTTACTAGAAACAGAGGAGATTTATGAATTTGTTTAAATTATGTTTTGTTAAATATTTACAACTAGCAGATCACTCCGGCTTCGCACGGGCTTAAACAAACATTTCAAAAGTTATAACTTTTTACACACTCTCCCATACATATGTATGTACTTTGGCGTTTCTTGCGTGGATTCATTTTAAAAAAGTAAAATGAGAAAAATTCGAACATGAAGTAATATTTTATTTACAATGAGCTTAAACTTGATTACGAACTCTAGTCTTTGGTGTCCGTTGTATTTGCTTCTGATTATGAAAGCGTTCAGAGCTCGACGGCCTAGTGCGAGCTTGAATTTTGTCCTTCAAGCCGCTGCACACGCTCCGTACTCGACTCTAAAGCGCGTACTTGGCAGGTTTTGAAATTTTGTTAAGCAAGCAGCTGCGAGCACTTGTTACTCGACTCCCTGGCGCGTGATTGCGATGCGAAGAGAATGACTTGAAGGACGAATTTCAGTTTCAGAATAAGATTATCCATCACAGAGTCTTTTTGATACCCTCACCTGGGAACTATTTCCAGAAAGTTGAGATTCTAGCAATAAATATAGCCTTTTATTACTCGGAATGAATGTAGCTTTCCAATGGTGATTGAATTTTTGAAATTGGCACAGTGGTTTTCGAGTTTATTCATTATAAACATACATACAAATCTTTCCTCTTTATAATATAGTAAAGATTAAAAAATTTTTGGAGAATGTTTTCAAACTTTTATGAATGAAATAAATGAAATACTGCCAATATTTACAATAAAATAAATTAGTTTAAAAAATATTACTTGGAGATATTTAAGAACAAGTAAGGAAAGGCTAAGTTCGGGTGCAACCGAACATTTTATACTCTCGCAGTTTATTAAGAGATTTACCCATATTTTCGGTGAAAAATTACCCATAGGCACTGAGTTCTTCATGTTTGATATCAGGGGCCTTGAAAAGTCATGGTCCGATTTTGACAATTTTTCCACAAGTTAAGTCACAGCTCAAATACAGTATTTGTGTAAAGTTTTATTTCGCTATCTTTATCGGTTCCTTATGTAAACATTATAAAGTGAAAGAATCAGAAGGATTCAAAATTGAGTTATATGGGAAGTAGGCGTAGTTGTGAAACGATTTCACTAATTTTTCGCACGGAGACATATTATCAGGGTGCCAAGAAACATATTATATACCGAATTTCATTCGAATCTGTAGAGACTTACTTATATTTTCGGTAAAAATTATGTAAGATTTTTGACCCATAAGTGGGCGACGCCACGCCCATTTTCCATTTTGTAAAAAATCTTCAGTGCAGCTTCCTTCTGCCATTTCTTATTAATGGAATTTAATGTTTCTGACGTTTCTCATTAGTGAGTTAACGCACTTTTAGTCATTTTCAACCTAACCTTTGTATGGGAGGTGGGCGTGGTTATTATCCGATTTCTTTCATTTTTGGAATGTATAAGGAAACGGCTAAAAGAAACGACTGCAGAAAGTTTGGTTTATATAGCTTTATTGGTTTGCAAGATATATACAAAAAACCTATTTGGGGGCGGGGTCACGCCCACTTTTCCAAAAAAATTACACTCGAATGTGCCCTCCCTAATGTGATCCTATGTTCCAAATTTTATTTTCATAACTTTATTTATGGCTTAGGTATAGCTCTTTATGTGTTTCTGGTTATCGCCATTTTGTGGGCGTGGCAGTGGTCCGATTCCGCCCATTTTCGAACTTAACCTTCTTATGGTGCCAAGGAATACGTGTTCCAAGTTTCATTAAGATATCTCAAGTTTTACTCAAGTTACAGCTTGCACGGACGGACAGACGGACGGACAGACAGACATCCGGATTTGAACTTTACTCGTCACCCTGATCACTTTGGTATATATAACCCTATATCTAACTCGTTTAGTTTTAGGACTTACAAACAACCGTTATGTGGACAAAACTATAATACTCTCTTTAGCAACTTTTGTTGCGAGAGTATAAAAAGGTTACCATTTGGTTGTAAAGTTTAAAATTTTGAATTCATTCAAATATGCCGCCTTCCACTTGAAATAGTTCTTCTTTTTACGAAAGTATGGATTAATCAGAAAAGACAGAAAATATTTATTCATTTATTTACATATATACTCACGCATACATATACAGAGATAATATTTATTAATGCTAATTGAATTCTGTAATGAGTGTATTGAATTTTACACATGTTTCCATTGTGTTTATTTAATTATCTCAGTTCATTGTACTTTATATATTTGTAGATAATATATGCAAATATACTCCTATATATGTGTCAATACATTTACGCATGCCAATGTTCAAGTTTTCCACATTGTTTTAATTACGGAACGAATGGCTACATCGTTTATTTTCCATCTGCCGAGAATTAAAAATTTTAAATATGCGCCTATCACATTTATACATACATATGTATATACAAGTATATTAATATATTCGTACAAAATAGGTACAAAAAACTTATATTTACGCATACATTTTCAAGTTATTTCTGGTCCCTGTAGTAGGAAAAGCAAAGAAACTGCCAGTCATAACAATCTTGTATATACATATATAATATTTAACATGCCCTGCAAGTAGAACATTTGTATATCAAAGTTTTGTCTAATAACATTTTTTTTTTAATTTTGCATTATTAATTTTTATAGTATTATAAAGTAAATTATTCAAACAGGTGGTAATGAAGTCCCAACAAATAATTTTTATTTTGTTCTGAAATGACAACCTTTCTCCAGAATAATTTTAACTTTAAGCCTTGCTAAATTGATCAGATTTTAATTAATAAATATATGGCAACCCTCCTCAACAAATGTTTTCAACTGTAAGCCTTTTAAAACGTACTACAGTTTGATACTCATATTTGAATAATTAAGCTTTTAAAAACATATTCACTCTGATACTGAACAACAGACTCTCTTCTCTTATTATTATTATTTTGTTTAAAATTCCCACACAGGATACAATTAATGATAAATAAAGCTTTGAACAATTAAAGATCCATAAACATTTTCAATATCGAAATATAACAATTTTTAATATTTCAAGCAAAATACTGATAATTTTTATAAGTTCCGAAATCATATTTCGTTCTCAACAATCATTAATCAGTTCATCAATATATTTTTCTGTCAAAGCGTATATTCCCTTAATTAAATTTTTACAAATACTCATTACTTAATTGAGTGACAGATGAAATCCCCTTTTACCTAGAATGTATGCGAAAAGTCAACAACGTGACCATCACAAACCCGTTTAACCACTTTTAGAGTTAACATTCTGAAATCATAAATAAAGTTATAAATTATTCGATAATTATTTATTTACATTGTCATATTATCTACTAGAAATGTTCTGCGAGTTTTCTTAACTATTGAATAGAAATATGAAATAATATGATCAATTAATATCATAGACATGTATATTTTGTAATTTGTAAGTATTTTAAATCACACGTTTTTTAATTTATCTTGGGAACTTTTCCAAAATCGACATATGCTAAAAATCCCTTTCACATTTGAGACACGTGTATTAAATTCAACTCCCTTAAAAACTTTGTCCTAAATCTTACAAATCTGATCTTAGCCGATTTTCTTATCAATCCAAGTTGTATATATAGTAAATTACTTATCATTATCTTACTTGTACTGACACATGTAGTTGTAGAGCTTCGTGTATGCCATCTAATGAATATGAACTACTTATTTAACCTTTTTAATTGATTTGCAATTTTAATTAACTAATCTCATTGCTAAAACACTCACGTTTAGAAAATGTGCAAGTGTGGGCTTAAATTATTGTTGTACTATAACGGTGTATATGTATTATATGGTATATACAATGTTACTATGTGTTGTGAATGCATTTTTCCGTATAAGTAGTATATATTATTTATGCATATAAATTTGACTTTGAATTGCATTTGTATATTGTCTAGTGCATATTCGTTTTTACTTTGAAATATACCGTTGAATAATGCCTATAAGCTTATGATATTAATGACCAAACAATTTGTTTCTCACTGATTTGTCTATGTCTATCTATTGAGAGGGATTAGAGCAGCTGTATACTCTAAATTAGTTAATGAGAACCAGAGTTATCGGTAACTGTCTGGGTTCCTTGGAGATAGCTTCAAAATTTTTAAAAGCCAATTTGATTTGAAGACATTTGGTATCTGTGATATTTTGGAGGTCTACATTACTGGTGATGCTGATGATAATCACTCTGTTTACTATAGTAAATATATAAAATGTTCAAGTCTGTCTGTCTTAGTTTCTTCACAGATCTTTTATATCATCCGTCGGGACGAAGCCGATGCCGATTTATCGCCCAGTTGGCAAAGTATCGGCCGATGCCGATTCTTTAATTAACAAATTTATTTAGTAAACTTAGATACTAACAAAAGAAATACAAAAACAAATAACATCACAAACTAAATAAAAAATCAGTTCATATGTAAATATGAAGCTGTTTATTAATTTAATAATTTATTTGGGAGGTTCTTTTGCATGCCCTACATAATCCAGACCAGGACCAATGATTATTAACGGTTCCTGTCTGTGGCGAATGATGTTGATTATGGAAATTTGTCTCAAGAGAAACTTTAAATATACTCCCACTTTTTTGCCAATAGCAACAAGGGTTTCTATAAGAGTGACATTATGAAATTAAGAAATCAAGAAAGTAAAAAAAAAACAAGTAAGGAAAGGCTAAGTTCGGGTGCAACCGAACATTTTATACTCTCGCAATTTATTGAAGAACTTTTATTAAGACACACACTATTAGAATAAACAATTTCCTCTGAATTACATTAAATTATAATAATTAATAATTATAATAATTATCAGAGAGATTTATCCACGATTTCGGTTAAAATTTACCCTTAGGCGCGGAGTTCAACATGTTCGATAACAGGGGCCTTGAACCGTTATAGTCCGTTTTCTACATTTTTTGTGAACCAGTTCCTTATGTATATATTATAAAGTGAAGGGTTCAGATGGAATTCAAAATTGAGTTATATGGGAAGTTGTCGTGGTTATGAACCGATTTAATCCATTTTTCACATGTGTCATCAGGGTGTCAAGGAAGTATTATATACCGAATTCATTGAAATCGGTCGAGTTGTTCCTGAGATATGGTTTTTGACCCATAAGTGGGAGATGCCACGCCCATTTTTCATTTTGTAAAAAAATCTGAGTGCAGCTTCCTTCTGCTATTTCTTCTGTAAAATTTAGTGTTTCTGACGTTTCTCGTTAGTGAGTTAACCCACTTTTAGTCATTTTCAACCTAACCTTTGTATGGGAGGTGGGCGTGGTTATTATCCGATTTATTTCATTTTTGGACTGTATAAGGAAACGGCTAAAAGAAACGACTGCAGAAAGTTTGGTTTATATAGCTTTATTGGTAATACGATCCTAAGTTCCAAATTTTATTTTCATAACTTTATTTATGGCTTAGTTATGACACTTTATAAGTTTTTGGTTTTCGCCAATTTGGTGGGCGTGGCAATGGTCCGATTTTGCCAAGGAATACGTGTTCCAAGTTTCGTTAAGATATCTCAATTTTTACTCAAGTTATCCGTTGCACGGACAGACGGACGGACGGACGGACAGACAGACAGACATTTGGATTTTGACTCGTCACCCTGATCATTTTGATATATATAACCCTATATCTAGCTCGTTTAGTTTTATGACTTACAAACAACCGTTAGGTGAAAAAACTATAATACTCTCTTAGCAACTTTTGTTGCGAGAGTATAAAAATACTATGTAAGTGTATGTCAAAACGAGTAGAAAGAATCGGCTAAGAATCGGCCAAAAATGGCCGATGTCGATGCTGAATTTTGTGGCCGATACTGGTCGATGCCGATGCCAATGCCGATTAATCGGTCGGACTCTAATAGTATTATTTAATTATTTTTTAATTATCATATGTACGAACGAGTATTATAACGCCTTCTCATGGTGAGCTTTGGGTTCGTGATATTTTGCAAAACTCAATTATAGGTACAGTTCTTACCATTGAGATTACTTGTACCAAAAAATTAAGGCACTCCATACTAGTCGGTGATCGTAGCGAACTATCTTAATTCTATTCTAAAATCAGAGATTGAGATTAGTATAATCGGACAAAGTAGTTCAGCACTAAATACTTTGGGGCCTTTAACCTTATCTAAGTTACTTATAGTAGTAAGACGAGACACATAGCTAAAAAAATTTCCAGCTAACAACAGTCGATGGCGTATCACTTAAAATTTTATTATTTGGTTTATTTAGCTGTTTACAAATGTACATACATATATAGATACGATACCTGTGCCCTTGTCTAATCGGTAATGTAAATATCACGGCGTTGAAGTACAAACATATGTATCAGTAAATACTATCTGGCTGAGTATTTAATACCGATATAATACTTCACGACTAAGTGTGATACAGATACTGAAGTGCACAAATAAATGTACATATATAGTACTTAAGCTAAATCAATATGTACATCATATACATATGTGATTATGGGATTAAATCTGAGCTCTCTCTATTCTACTGTTTTAATAGGCTTAAAGTTAAATATGCGAAAACAAATGTGTATATAGATCCATATATAATATCTTTCAACAAATATATTCCAACATTATTAGTCAAGCGGGATTACCCGTTAGCCCCTGTTGACACTAATTAGCGAACGTATTGCTTTGCTTTGACAAATAGAGGGACCTGAAGCGCTAGACAAACAGGTCGATATTTAATATTGATTAAATGGTGATTATATGTCGATACTGATAAACCGATTTGATAGCAACGGTATTTATTGATAATGTTTCTAATAGCAAAGCAGTAAATACCTATAAGAGCGTAACTGACCTTTCGTAATTGTTTCGTAAATAGATTACTGTTATAAATTGAATAATTAAAGAGCTTTCCATTTGTTCGATTCAATAAACTGCTGTATATATATGTATATGTATGTATGTAAATCAGCTTATATATATTATTTAATATCCTCATTAATTTCGAATGATATTAATTTCTTTCCAGACCGCATGAGTAATTTGCCAATAACTACGGATAATTTATAGTTTACTAATCAAATATAAGAACTTAATGAATTCAATTCAACACTAAAATACTATTTATTTATATTTTGTTTGGCGAAAAAGGTTTTTAGTTAAGACTATTGCTTTACTTTCGAGAAAATCCTCACCAAGTACGGTTGGCTATTCAACTACTTATTGATTTGAGAATCATAAAACTGAATTAACAAGAAAATAATTTTCTCAAGTTTTTGTTAAATATTTTTTTTAAGTAAGGAATTATTAGTAATTAATAGTTATAATTACCAATTATTTCAATAATTTGAAAGAACAAAGTATGCGATACCGAAGAGCAAAATTTTATCGCTAGTTTAACTCCAGGTTAATTTGATGTCATCAACAGACTGTAGAGTAAATGAAAATACCAACCCAAAACTTAAAAGGTGTTCGAGAAAAGAACTAAATATTGTCACTAATTACAGTCGCTCAGATCAATTCACTCAGCTAATTAGGAAATATTTAATTAGAACAATTAACAAATCTGCGGAAAACGAGACTGGTAAAGCAATTAGAAACGACTTCATTAGTGAATTTGTTTGAACGGTAGCACATGCTCATATCTGAGTCACAGATTCATTAATGTTAAAGTTTAAACAAATAAGGACAGGCTAAGTTCGGGTGCAACCGAACATTTTATACTCTCGCAATTTATTGCTATATTTTTATTAACATAACACACAATTTGACCCGTATATTCGGCATAAAGTCCAATAGAAAAACGAAAATCATCATATATACATAGTATATAGCTGAGCTACTTCATGAACCGATTTCACTCATTTTCTACTCCAACATACATTATATCTAAGGCAATATGATCATTTAATTTGGCTAAGATATTTCACATATTAACCGATTTATAAGCTACACGGAAAAAAAAAACTAGTAAAACCAAAGTATTCTACATTTGCCACAAATACTTTTTGCATTAGAAACGTGCCCAAATACTTTGAGTATTTGTTTTAAAAGTGCGAGCACTGTTGAAGTAAATGCGTCAAGTATTTAAATTAACAGTGGAACACTTTTGATCGAAATACGGGGCACTGTTGTAGCAAATACTTATACATTTATGTTAACAGTAGAAGTATTTGAGATTAACAGTAATTGCTCTTGATTCAAATGTAATCGTATTTGTTTTATTGTTGTGTTTAACACCCCCTCCCACCTCTCTCCGCCCACTTCCCTATGCACAGTCAAAATTTCAATATCAATTTACTTTTTTCATAAAAATTATATTTTATTTGAGAATATACAGAGTAAAGTTTACAAAAGTGACAACTACTACTACTACTGCTTTCATTAAGATTACAATTAAAATCATGCTTGCTTGCGTGATTTCGAAACTTATACAAGTTTTGAAAATATTCTATTGCATTTCTGATAAAGGCATAAATACTTAAAAGTAATTGGAGTTCGATGTAAAATCTTAAGATGGTTAAAAAGATTTTCAAATAATATAAATTCATTTCCGCATATAGAGCAAGTATGTGTGGGTCTTTCTTCAAGTGCATTTTTATTGAACATTGCTTGTTTAAAACATTTTCAATTTTGGGAAATTTTTCCTTAGAGGAAATATCATAAATATATCGTTGAAGGAAAATCCACACATATTTGCTCTTTACGGAATATTCAATGTTGAATACAAAAGACATTTTTACAACTAAATCTATAGCCCTAATTAAGCTACCTACTTTATATTTAATGTTGTCAACACAGACATAGAATTCCTTCAAGTTTTGAGGACTCTCACCAACAACAAAAACTCTAGGTTGCAGTGTTAATCCCTCGTTGTGAGCGCTTTCATTTAGCTCGTCAAGTTTTTGCTGGAAGTTATTAATATTTATAAGATGCACCATCATATCCATTTGTGCATCTGTAATGGAGGGCTTTATGTTTTTATTTACTCTCGGCGGTGTTATTACTGCATGTAGTAAGTTTATAAGATAATAATGCCTGCAATCTAAATAAAAAACCTGAAATTAATAACAAAAATCACACAATAGAAGAAATCGACATTACTTGCATCAAGTGCTCCAAGCATGGCGTCGTAATACGTCAGGTTCAGTTTATCCACAATAATGCGAACTATTGCAGATTGGTCACTTTCTTGGAGGCAACCACAGTTTTCGCACTTCTTTATTATGTCGTTACCTGCTACTGTTTCTTTTAAAACCTCTTCGACGTTGGGTTCGTTGTTTGGGGATGTTGAAGGTGTGCTTGCAGAGCTCAGCCAGCTTCGAATGGATGAAAGGTTTGTTATAGTTCTATCACCACTGCAGCACGTGAGCATATCGAACTAGAAAGACATTAATATAAATAATTTATAAGCGTGTTATATGATTTGCTTACATTATTTTCTAAACGCCATTTTTGCAAGTTGTAGCGGAACTTAATTTTGTCCGCAATTAGTTCTCTGGCATTAAAAATTTCGTCAATGTCGTGGGAATGGATCATCTGCAAAATTGCTACACTCTTTAAACCACATCTATTGAACTGTATCAATGCATTTGACGACAAATCCCACGAACACAATAAATTAATTAACTGTCCATCACTATCCAAAATTACAATGGACTCATTGTCGACATTTTTCGTTGTAGGGTACTCATCTCCCAACCGACATTGCTCGGCAAATAACGACAGCTCACTTGATGGTATCAACTCCTCACTCATAGTGTAAACTAAAATGCACAAAAATTGTTTTTAAACACATATTTTTGTTGAAATAAATGTGTATATAAACCATAACATACCTGCAGAGTAGACTTTTCGCAAATGTCGTCTTTTATATAAAGAAATCACTGTGGAAGTCCCTTTTAAACAGCCTCCGTAAGCAGCGGGCGATGCGGCAGGCACACTAATGCAAATGCAAACTATGTAAGCTCCTTTTGCGCAGCTTCACTAAACGCGAAATGTCTTGAAGTATTCACTTTCAATTAAAATTAATACTTACAGCACATATATTTACCTATAAAACCCAAATTAAAGTATTTGCGCACGCAACACGTGTTTCTGCTAGAATGATCGATGGAAAAATGTAAGCGTCCCTGTCATCGTATGGAGAAACAGTAAAATTAAATGCGAAATGGTTGTGACAAATACTTTTACATTTAAAAAACTGTAATCAATGAAAATTAAATACGAAACCTTTAAAACAACTATTTTTATATTAGATTTTAATAAGATGATTTTTAAAAGCACAGCCGCTTTTGATTCAAAAGTGCCGCATTTAAAAAAAGTATTTGAATCAAGAGCAAAGTATTTCCGTCAAGAGTTTTGCTGTTGAAACAAATACTTTTGTTTTACTGTACTTTAACTGCAAAAAGTATTTGATTTAACTGCGGGGTTTTTTTTCCGTGTATTAAGCCCATCGTTTTGAAAATCCTATAATTAGGTATATGAGAGCTACGGGAAGTTATGACGTACCAGAAATGAACCAGAGACACACTATTAGAAGAAAAATTATCATAAGACCCTAAGTCTTCAAATTCGATTCGAAATTTTAAACTTCGATATTGACAATTTTTCCACATGTGATGCCACAGATCATATACAGTATTTGTGTAAAGTTTTGTTTCGCTATCTTCATTGGTTTGTTGTGTATATATTATAAAGTGAAGGAATCAGATGGAATTCAAAATTGAGTTATATGGGAAGTTGTCGTGGTCGTGAACCGTTTTCATCCATTTTCCGCATGTGTCATCAGGGTGTCAAGAAAACATTATATAACGAATTTCATTGAAATCTGTCGAGTAATTCCTGAGATATGGTTTTTGACCTATAAGTGGGCGATGACACGCCTATTTTGTAAAAAAAATCTGAGTACAGCTTCTTTCTGCTATTTCTGCTGTAAACTTTAGTGTTTCTGACGTTTTTCGTTAGTGAGTTAACGCACTTTTAGTAATTTTCAACCCAACCTTTGTATGGGAGGTGGGAGTGGTTATATGATTTCAACTATTTTCCTGGGGTGTGGTGGGGTACGTAAGGGAACCGACTGCAGACTAGTTTATATAGCTTTATTGGTTTACGAGATATATACAAAAAAACCTATTTGGGGATTGGGCCATGCCCACTGCCACATCCAAACATGGCCCTTACTAGGACGATCCTTTGTACCAAATTTTACTTTTATAACTTTATTTATGGCTTAGTTATGACACTTTATGTGTTTTCGCCGGCGTGGCAGTGGTCCGATTTTGCTAATTTTCGAAAGCAACCCTCTCACGGTCCCAAAGAACATGTGTATAAAGTTTCGTTAAGATATCTCAATTTTACTCATGTTATCCGTTGCACGGACGGACGGAAGGACAGACAGACATTCGGATTGTGTCTCCTGTCGTCATCCTGATCATTTGGGTATATGTATATAACCCGATATATAACTCTTTTGGTTTTAGGTGTTACAAACAACCGTTATGTGAACAAAACTATAATACTCTCTTAGCAACTTTTGCTGCGAGAGTACAAAAACATATATATAACGACACATCTTTTACACCAAAAACTGGCCATATACATATATACATATATGTATGTGTATATATGAATATAACTTGATGTCCAATTAATTAATATGTGCAATTGAATAGCTTAATTTGCTAATATTCAATTAAAAATGTCACTAAAGTCAAGGCGGTTCGTTTCAAACCGCCTTCGATCTGTCACTTTTTTGCTCACTATGTTGAAGAGTTGAAAATTTTACACGTGAAAACAATAACATATGTATGCAGTTGAGTAAATACAATATACGAGTAGTAGGTGTATATCTCTTTAAAGTGACGATTTATTCGTGCTTTACAAACTCTATAATACTATTTTCGCGGGATAAAGGTCGGAGAAGATCATGCATGAATCAAATTGTGTTGAGGCGATTTAGAAGAGGAGTACATTTAAGATGAGGAAATCTATTTCTTTCTCTTTCTCTTTCTGTTTATTATTTTGTTGTTTGATATATTTTATGAGCCTATGTTTCTCCAATTTTTCGATGTATCAATTTTTTCGGATATTACAAATCACCGCCGATTGCTTTTTGTGTCTCAAAGGTGATTGTTTTTTGTGTATACATAATTACAATAGACTCCTAAAGTAAATTTGTTTTCTGACTCTGATTCAGAGACCAATTTGTAGATGTATATTTATATAAGTATGCCAACATTCAACGATCGCCCTTGAGTTCCTACAACACAAACAATGTATGCGTGAATGTAAGAGTAAATTAGTGTGTGTGGATTGTGTCACTTGTTTTAATTGTTCTAAAATGGTCATCTAATTTACAATGATTGTCCCAATTTATGGGCGTTGTAAGTTTATCGAGTATTTTCTTCCATATACATGTGTACATACATATCGACATATGTATATATGATTGTCTCTAAGAAAACTTGTTTAATTAACGCACTCAATTACCACAGCCATCATTGACAGGCAATCAACGTCAAATAACGGTATTGGACCATTGCAACTATTACCACACTCTATGCTTCCTTCTGTATTTTGCTTTTTGTCCAATGAGCTTCTTTCCATTCGGCAGACAATTGAAAAGTGAAGACTGAATTCTAATGAATCTACAAATATTGCATTTATACTTAATAATTGAAAAATGCGTTTTTATTAATATGTTGACATACAAACCGTAATTTTGAAATATTACCGTAATAAGTCTAAATTAATTGTATGCAATATGTCACAATAAAGATTTGCTATTTGATTTACATATTAGTAAATTGAATTGAGAGTGGCTTTCAAATCAACTTCATCTAGTTTGTTTGTGACTTCTATTGTTATTGTTCTATATTAATTGTTCGAAAAGGAAAATTATGCTTTTTGTTGTTGTAACCATAGAAAAAAACACAAACACGTTTACGTTGACACAACTGTCGTCAGAGCGGTGAGGTCGCTTACCTTGGTTGAATAAAAATTGCAGATTGTTCCGGCCATATAGAGCCAAACATGAGTTGACCTATACTGAAAACACAAAGACTTCTTAGTATCTAAAGTAATTTTGGCCACTATGTGGCTATTTTCATGGCGACCGATAGTACATACTTCTATAGTTGAGGTATAGGTCTTTTTGAAATGTATTGAAAACTTCTAAAGTAGGAATCGCAAGTTCGATCACTTTTAATTCATTCTTATGAAGATAATTCTAATGTCAAATTGCGTCAGCATGAAATATTGTTATACATATATTATAGAGGTCTCAATTGATTTATTAAACTAAAAAAAATTTGCAAATTTTCAGATATGTGCTACATATATATTAGTACAATATATACAGGCGAGAATTGTAGGTGAGAATAGTAGCTAGTACCTTGAAGCTTAAGATTTCTCTAGCACGTTAAATAAGACAGCTTTTAATTCCATCTATATACATTCATCTATGTACATACATACATATGTACTAAACATATGCTTCTGCGTCAGCAAAGTAACAATCGAATTTGTTGAAAGTCATAATTACATTTTTATAATTTAATTTCAAGGCTATTTACTCAATTTACACGAGTAACGGCAATTAGAATTATGCGCGGGGTCATTAATTTATTATATTGCTATAAAAAACGATGTGTACTGTAGCTATCATAAATGATTTACATACAAGAATTGTAAAGTGAGTGGTGAAGAGCTTCACTGTGATGAATAACTTGAATTTTTTAATATAATTATCTTCAAGGTTTTCAGTAATCTATAGAGTATATTAATGTTAGTATAAAAATAATATTATAATAAAAATAATAAAATTATAATAAAAATGATAAATACTATAATTTATATAAACAATAATATTGTAATATAATAAAATAACATTTACACCTTAGTAATTGTTTGAGCTTCACCTTATTGATGTCGAGTATGTATATATCTATAAATACATATGCAATATATATATATTTACAAAAAGCGGGAAGTCTTAGAATCCCCTATATAATGGCCATTAGAGTTATAATAGATTTATATACGAATTGATTTTTTTTCATGCTGTTGGTCTAATTAAGTCCAATCAACACATTTATTTCATACATACAAATAATTGTTTACTTACCTAAAAGGCTTATGCGTATAAATTAGAAATTTATTTAGCTTGTTTACACTTCCATAAATACAATAACATCACAAATCGATTTGCAAAAAAATAAAAATTTTGTTAATTTTACATAAGTGCCAGAAATTGCAATTGTTTGCATTTGAACAATACATTTCGTACTTAAGAATAACCGTTTAGATTCGCCACTTTTCTGCTTTTCTCGTACTTTGTTAAGTTCAATAAGCATCTTTAAAGTGATATAAGCGCTTGCTATTCTATCTCTATTTGATTATACCAATTTATAAAATTTATACCAGTTGTATGTTTTATTCGCTAATCTTCAAAGATTTAAAAATCTACTTCAGTATTAACTATAACAATTTAATATTTTCTGAAAACAAATTAACTTACCCTCCTTTAATTTAATTCATTTATCAGGCATTCGACTAATATACATATATATGAAAGTAAAGGCCAATACAAAAAATTTGAAAGTGCGGACCATATTAATTTATAATGAATATTTTTCGCATTCTAAATAAGAAAAAAAAATAATAATATGCGAATTTCATGTGATAAAATTGTATAATTATTTGTAAATATATACATACATATATTTAATTGCATATTATGACAGTACTGTTGAAAGTTAAACAGCTTAAACTTACTATAGTGCAAACTAACCGTGACCACAAATATACATTTTTTTCTATAAAATTTCAAGTTAACCACATTGGCGGTATATTTAAGTGAACGTTAAACTAGTAACTGGTTATACTTACATATGTACATTGAAGAATAAGACAGAGAGTAATGCATAAATAAGAGATATTGAAGGAGATCTACTCGCGTCATATATTTTGAGTGACAGTAGTAATTACGCCTATATATTCACATATAAATGTGTTGCATATTTAAAAAGTTGACCAGAAAATGATAGAAAGAGAACTAAATAAAATCGTTTGTATAGATAATAAATAATTAGTAATTATCAAAAAAAAGTGTCCTAGAAAATCTCAGTTCTAAGAGTGCACCAAAATAAATTATTTTAAATATTAAAAAATTTTATAATAGTAAATAATTACAATTTAATTTGGTTTTTTGGAATATTAATCTACTGATTCTAGTCAAAAAATATTATTTTTTCATGTTGTCGATAAGTTTTTAATATAAGAGATTCCATTATGTTGAACCACCCTAGTAAAAATTACACTTAATATACTCTCATTAAAGCCTAAAAGTAGGCAACGGAACAAAGCGCACTGGTATTCACACTCATAAACCTTGACTGATAGCTTATTTTTTGGATTTTTTAAATTTGAAATATAATTTCAAATTCATAATTAAATAAATTTTATATTACATTTTCTGTCTTCGATTCGCCACTACTTATGATTGAGCATTGCTGTAGTGGTATAACTGTTATATTATTACTAGCCGACCCGGCCACACGTTGTTGTGGCTAAGATATACATTAAATTAAGTTGGTCCAATCTTGGCTTCGGCGACGATGTTGATTACTCGAGGTCGATATATGTTACGCAGCAAGAAGACAAATCACACTACTTTTAATTGCAAAGTGAGTGGTGATATTACAGGCAATTTTAAATAGTTTGGGATAATTGACTACGTCATCCTGGTTTGTAGCTGTGTCAACTCTCCTGGACTGAAATTCTAAATTGTCGCATTAAGATCATCGATATCTTTGTTTTTTTTTTTTACCACAAATGTAGGTCATTCAATCAGTCATGGTAGAGTATATACTATCCAGGTAGTACATACTACTTGTAGAGTATATACTATCTAGGTAGTACATACTCCTGGTAGAGTATACACTTTCTAGATAGTTCATACTCCTCGTAGAGTATACACTTTTTAGGTAGTACATACTCCTGGTAGAGTATACACTTTCTACGTAGTACATACCACTGGTAGAGTATACACTTTCTAGGTAGTATATACTACTGGTAGAGTATACACTTTCTAGATAGTTCATACTCCCGGTAGATTAGCCCGTCAGTAACAGCTGATCCAGGAATAATAGGAAGAGTGGCGTAAATCACCTGCTAACAGAATCCTGGCTCCACCAGGTCGACAATCAAGATCTCTTAAAGTCCTGTGCAATACCTCCAGTGGTTTCTTGAATATTTGGAAAATCTTCGTTATAGCGCTATTTTTGGCGATTTTGCCGACTGGTGTTTCGTTCATTTGCAATTTAGGACTAATTTCAAGGCCAAATGTGCCGTTTGTTTGCCTACAAACAGGTGCCAAGTTGTCCCTATTCCCGTTAACCTTGGTGGTGAAAATTAATGAAATTGGTTCTAGAATTACATCAGCCCTCATATACTTAGAAAGGAGTTGAAGCAAACTTTCGAAACCAATACTCTATCCAACAACAAATAGTAGTACATACTACTGGTAGAGTATACACTTTCTAGGTAGTACATACTCCTTGTAGAGTATATACTATCTAGGTAGTACATACTCCTGGTAGAGTATACACTTTCTAGATAGTACATACTCCTCGTAGAGTATACCCTTTCTAGGTAGTACATACTCCTCGTGAGGAGGACTTTTTAGGTAGTACATACTCCTGGTAGAGTATATACTATCTAGGTAGTACATACTCCTGATAGAGTATATACTATCTAGGTAGTACATACTCCTGATTGAGTATATACTATCTAGGTAGTACATACTCCTGGTAGAGTATACACTTTCTAGGTAGTACATACTCCTCGTAGAGTATACACTTTTTAGGTAGTACATACTCCTGGTAGAGTATACACTTTCTAGATAGTACATACTCCTCGTAGAGTATACCCTTTCTAGGTAGTACATACTCCTTGTAGAGTATATACTATCTTGGTAGTACATACTCCTGATAGAGTATATACTATCTAGGTAGTACATACTACTGGTAGAGTATACACTTTCTAGATAGTACATACTCCTCGTACAGTATACACTTTCTAGGTAGTACATACTCCTCGTAGAGTATACACTTTTTAGGTTTGTTTGCCTACTAACAGGTGCCAAGTTGTCCCTATTCCCGTTAACCTTGGTGGTGAAAATTAATGAAATTGGTTCTGGAATTACATCAGCCCTCATATACTATATATGATGATTTTCTATTGGACTTTATGGTGAATATATATGTCAAATTGTGTGTTATCTTAATAAAAATAGAGCAATAAATTGCGAGAGTATAAAATTCACTTATTATTATCTTCCTCGCAATTTTTCCATATTTACTCACTTTCTAATCTTTTTCTGGCCTTAAACGAATATTTCAAGACTAAAATTAGCCAGATCGGTTTGAACTTCAACAACCAATAACTTCCCGATTTTAGAAAATTTTTAATTTTCTTCGCGGAAAGTTAAAAAAATTTAGGGGTGGACCACCCTTAACATTTAGGAGGATGAAAAATAGATGTTGGCCGATTCTCATAGATACCGGATAAGCACAATAAATTTCATCAAAATCGGTCAAGCCGTTTCGGAGGAGTATGGCAACGAAAACTGTGACACGAGAATTTTATATATTAGATATTCGTCTATTATTTCAATTCCACCAACTGCCTTTTCGACTAGCTACTGAACAAGATCAAAGGCGACATTTTCTTCGAATAAATATTATATGTATATTTTTTCAGATTTCATCTCGAGTAGTTATAGTCATATCTTCAACTAAAATATATGGAGACGATCGATTATGAGTGTTGAGAACTTGTGATTGATATAATGATTTCCACACACAATTCTTTTAAATTTTTCGATAATGGACGACTCTTTTGACCGTTGTTACGATGTTTTTGCTCTGACCCAGCTTATTTAGCTTTCTTTAAGAGTTTAAACTTGTAAGTCGGGCTTTTTTATGAAGTCAATAAATCGTTCTCGAAATGAGGTATTATATGACGGCGATTGCCGCTTTGCAATTAATAGATCCCATTCCGTTTACCTTCAAAGTTTTTCTAAGCCAATATTGATAATGAAAAGTGAAAGAACTGGACTGGACAGTAATAAATTTGTTAACTTTTCTTTCGAGTCCTTTCCTATGAAAATATTATAAAGAATAATGTAGATCGTTATTATTTTACTGAACGAAATTATTAATAATTAATTTTTATTATTATTTAGTTTTTATGTCAGAATCACGAATAATAACGAAATCTTGATCTTTAATACACATGTGTTTTTCTTGGATTTGAAATCAACAATGACAAATAATTTTACAACCAATTGTTATTTGAACTTTCTACTTTGCAGGCGAGTTTGGACGCTATCAGGCTATACAATTCTTTCTCCAAGTGCTCTCTGGCCTAACGGCTGGACTGCATATGCTCTCGCTAGTTACCATTGCCGCCGTGCCAGAACATCGTTGTTTCATCGAGGGCGTTGACAACAGCAGTTACTCTTTCACACCTTGGAACTCCTCGGCCATACTCGCAGCGATACCGTTGAAACCAACAGGCGAGCTGGATAACTGTCATATGTACGATGCGCAAAACAATACAGTCGCGTGTACTTCGTACGTCTACGATCGTACATATTATCAGGATTCACGCGCTATCGATTGGAATTTAGTATGCGACCGTCGTTGGCTCGGTTCTGTGGCGCAAACTGTGCTAATGTTGGGTGTCTTTACCGGCGCCGTGACTTTGGGTGGTCTAGCCGATAAAGTTGGACGTAAAACGGTATTCTGTTGGTCGGCGCTATTGCAGTTGATCATTGGTGTCGCTGTGGCTTTCATACCTGAATATTTTTCATTCATGGCAGCGCGTTTCTTCTTGGGTCTTTTCGGCTCGGCTGGCGCGTATATTTGTGGCTTCGTACTCACCATGGAACTGGTGGGTGCTAGTAAACGTACCGTGTGCGGTATTACATTCCAGGTACGTATCATATGTTTGAACTTAATGCTGAATTTAGACTAACGGTTAAAATCTCATTTACAGACTGTATTTGCCGGTGGCATCATGTTGGTAGCTGGTTGGGGCGCACTAATTAAGGATCGTCAGCTGCTGCAAATCATTTATGGTCTACACGGTGTGCTCTTCCTCGGTCACTGGTGGTGGTTAGACGAATCGCCACGTTGGTTATGGATGCAGGGTCGTGCTGAGGAGGCGGTCGATATTGTCATCAGAGGTTTACGCATTAACGGCTCTGGCATACCGGTGGATAAGAATTACTACGTACAGAAAGCCAAACAACAGACTGCAGTAGAGGAGAAGCCCTCCGCCGGTTTGGGTGGTCTCTTCAGCACACCTAATTTGCGTATGAAGACACTTAATGTGTGCCTCTGTTGGTTTGCCAACTCGCTTGTCTATTACGGACTCTCACTCAGCGCTGGCAAATTATATGGCAACCCTTTCCTCATTCTCTTCATTATGGGTCTCGTAGAATTCCCAAGTTACTTTACAATTATGGTGGTACTAGATCGTTTGGGTCGTCGCCCCATCACCAGCACGCTTATGATTGCTGGCGGTTTATGCTGTATTGTAACGGCATTTATTGCACAAGGTAGCAACTTGTCGACAGGGATTGTGATGATGGGTAAACTGTTTATTGCCGGTTCCTTTGCTGTGATCTACAACTACTCGGCTGAGCTGTTTCCAACGGTTGTGCGTAACTCGGCAATGGGTTTGGGTTCCATGTGCGCGCGTTTATCCGGTGCACTCACACCACTCATCACCCTACTTGATTCCTTTGATCCGAAAATTCCTGCCGTAGTCTTCGGCATTATTTCACTGTTATCTGGTTTTTGGGTTATGTTCCTGCCGGAGACAATGAACCAACCCATGCCCGAGTCGTTAGAAGATGGTGAAAACTTTGGCAAGGGTGACACGTGGTTCGCACAATGCGCGGGTCGTAAGCCCAGAAGGGAGAGTACATATCTAGAAGACCCTGAACAGATGGTGCCACTGAAAACGATTCAGAAATAGGAGACCAGTACCTAAAACAACGCGTTCGCTAAACGCAATTCACTGATATTCGGCATTATTGTTATACATACCAATGTATGGTATTTTCTATCAAATACTATTATTGTTATTACTTCTTAGATAAGTAGTAAATTGTTTTCAAATTGTTATCTCGACTTAGCGTTGAATTTCCTTTCACACCCCTTAGAAGTTACCTTCAAAGAAGAAATAATATCGATTATATTTTATGACGATGCTTTCCGAGCACTTATGTATAGCATATTGTACATTCCCGTTAGTTACGAACAAAACTGAAATATTTTCCATAATTACATATTTTGATAAAACAATATAATAAAATTAATATAAACAATGTAAGATTTTTTTTATTTGGTAATGAAATTGGGAATATACACAAACTTTCCTGGCACAGTCGGGGTTGCGTTACCGGAACCGACCGCATTTTCAAACAGTTGAAGGACAATTCACTCGGCAGCGTTTCTCAACAATATTTCACTTCGCTCCGCTATAATTAGGCTGGGAATGGATCGGACTTCGCTGTTTTCTTGAGGTATAGAACTAGAAAAGTTCATTTTACTCTAGTTATAGGTGTGACTGTATATTTTGTCAGACTCTAAATGTAAAAGTGGTTTGCAAGGTGAGAAGAGTTTACACTTCCTCCTCGTCTGATCAAGTTTAGGTAGGTTGAGAACGCTAAGATGTCATACCGTCGCTGAATCGGGTTAGTAAGCTGGAATCGGCGATCGCAGTGGTATATTTGTATCACCATTAAGACCTGGTTCTATTTTTGTTTCGCCAACTTTTCTGCCTTTTGTCTTTAGGTGAACAATCTAAAATGAAGAAACTTTCCTCAAAATAAGCCATTCAGGAGTCCACATATTTGAGCATGAGAAGTTTTGTCGAAATATAAGATTTAATGATTCTACCGCATATGTGTTACCTCAACAACAATTTATCCGAACGATCGACCACATTATCAACGTTATTATATAACTCCTTATACTGAAACCTCGTGCCGAAACCTCGAGGGCGAGCCCTTCTCCATCAATATAATAACTTTTATGTAACATTATTATTTTAATTAATGTACATATGTATGTGTATACCTATATGAATCAAGTATTATATATGTACATAGTATGCATGTGTTAATGCACGTATAACGGAAGCGGACTGGTTCGTATTAATTTTAGCTTTTGCGCATGCGCAGTTGGGTTTCAATTGCGCATATAACAGTTTTCACACTCGCATTGTGGTAACTCAATATGTAAATATTTTCAAATTTATATAAACTTTATCATACATTTAACTCAATACTGTTTATATTTATATTTTATATTTATATTATACATTTTTTTATATTTTATTTTACTGAACCAATCAGAGCTTGTTTAACGAAATTTCTGTACTTTTTTGTTAATTTTATAATTTGTGAAGATTCATGCTCATGTTTTATTAGAAAGTTCAATGTACTCGAATAAATTAAAGTCGACAATATGAGTACAACAGAAATAAATTGCATTAATCAATTCATTGTTTCACTCTTTCATTGTTGTTTATTAAATGTCGTTAAAATTCTATTTTGTTTGCAATTTATTTAAATGCATTCAGTGGTTAAGAAAATTATTCAGAAATTAATTTTGTTAAACAGAAAGGTCTAAATATATAATTTAATTTCACAATATATTTATGAGCCATTGTCCATGAACAGATTCTGTATTAATTCATATGAGTGTATATTGCATATTTCCAATCATTACTTTTCCGAATATTTTCAAGTCCTTTACTGCCATTATCTTGTTCTAAACATCATTAGTAAGCACTACGACGTACTCATCCATTTTATCTTTCTTCTTCTTCTTTGTGGTGTTGTTGATATCTGCAATTACAATTTATTGAATTTTGGGTAAATAAATATAAAATTTAAAAAATAATTAATTTTTATATTTTTTTACCGTTGTCGATTATTATCGATAAAAAAACTAGTCGAACAAGTACAGCCACAGTAAAATGTAACGAAAATGAATATCAGGACAAACCAGAATTGACAATCGACAGGAGTCATGGCCAGAGGCAGTATAATTCGCTGGGTGTCCGAAAATCATTTGCAGCTGTATTACATCCATTGTCCGATGTCAGTGTTAAACGATTCCCACGAATTTTACACGGGTACAGAGGATGATCATATATCCTTGTTTCTAATGGTTTATCAGACTGTTGTACAGGAAACTACGGAGCTCCTGCAATCATAAGGGATGCTAGCGAAGCCAAAAGTGTCGAAATCGGGACGATCGAAATTAAGTAGCGGCAGTATAACGAAAATTGATATCATAACAAACCAAAATCGATAATAGAAATCGAGAACTTGACATATTTATATAGACACTAAACATATTGACATATTTATAGTTGCCAGAACGAGTTATAAGTAAGCAGTTTAATAACGGGTAATAAAGCGTTGTTTGTATTGGAAATACATACAATCCAGTGATCGAACTCAGAGTGAAGTTTCAGCGTGAGCGTGGATTGATTTAGTAAAATCGTTACAATAGTAATGAAGATTGCTTATGGTTTATGGGATTGTCAATAGTTATAGTTAAAATCGTAACATCGTTTCTGAACATTTACGGTAGGAGTTGCTTTGATTTTTTTTTTCAAAATAGCGTTGAAAGACTGGTAGGGTTGTTAATTCAATTTGGGAAGTTTACAAGGACTATAAAACAATTTGTATAAATTCTTTGAAGTAGTCTTTTAAATATGAAAAATCACCCAAAATACAATTGTTAAAACTGGTCAAAAACTAGTATCGTGTTCCAATTAAGTGAATTAAAAGTTTTTAATATTTTTTTACATTTTATAATATTTTTCAATTCATTTATTTCATATAGTACATATGTGTAAGTAGTTTCATTAATTCCTTTCTCGTAAAATTCAACACTTTTATTATGTGTACATATTTATTTAGTATATATAAGTACATATACATACGCATGTTGATAATGCTTTATTTTTTCAATCTACACTGATATATATATAGTATGTATATATGCTTTAAATTTTAACTCATTTAGCACACTCTTCATTCAACGTTTTTTATTATAACTTTGGGTAGACACACCACAACACATGCATACATATAATTACAGTTAACATATGCTTAAATGTCCTTTGTATTCCGATTAGTCACACACAATAGTGCATATTAATAGTTTTTTCTTCAACATACATGCATATATGCAAATAACATGTGATTTCAGTTTTTATTTTGAAATTTTTAGTTTTTGTTCTTGTTACATTTAGTAATTAGTTTCATTGTTCTTCTTAATTTGCCATACATATTTATTATTTATTGTGCAATTTTAACATTTCTGTTTTTATTCGGTACATTTATATGCAATCATATGCATTTATATATTTCTTTGTATGTGTTTTGTTTTTTCTTTTTTGTTAATTTTGAATTGTTTTCTAACTAAATACAGCTAAAGCTAATGAAATATAAATAACATTCGATTGTATTCCGAAATAATTAATTCGTGGGTGTAATGAACTTGATAACGAAAAATATATACATACGCTTGGAAACCACAAATTGATTTATGCTAATAATATTTAAATTAACTGTCGGGCAATCAACACTGTTCAACAGCAATTTTGGACTACAATGGAAATATACATACATATGACGAAGGTTCTTTTGTTTCTGTTTTTGGATTTAAAAATAAATTGAAAAAAAAAATCAATTATTCGATTTATTTTTTTGTTATTTTAATTCAGGTTTCACTATGACATAAATGTATTACTGGCGTATAAATATCTACAACATGTTTGATCAAGTTTCATCTTGTTTTATCATTATTGGGATGAGCCCCTTAATTTTATGCGACACATTGAGGACCTAGTTTTAAATCGACTGTGAGCGTCTAATTAAATTTTTGAGAATAATATTAATGTCAGAACTTTCACTTTCCATGGTTTTTCATTGCTTGAAAAAAGATTTATATAAGCAAGCGCTTATTGTTGCTAGTTGAACCCTGCACTACTTAATTATAGTTCTCGCCCAATTTCAGTTGTATCTGTTCCAAGTATTATATGTATTCCATATTCTTCACCTGAAAGTCCATACTAGTTGATATAATTCTGTTTTTTTTTTGTTTACTTTTATTTTCACAGTGAAACATCTTTACATCTTTAGTGCTTAAGTTAATTAAATATTAAATAATATTATATATATAGTAGCTAAACATTCTAATCACAATTCCATTATTTTAATATGTATTTCATGTATTTACAGTGATTAATTTATATATTTTAAAATTCAGTTTTTTCTATTTTTGTTTACATTATGAAATTCAGAAAATGAATACATTTTTTCACGTACATTTTGCTAGTGATTTTATACAAATTGCAATGTCTTGCTTATGTGCTTTTCAACATTCATACAAGCACATATATATTCATAGGTACAGCTTTATGTATGTATTATAAGTGTCGAAAGATCTGTGTGCAATACATTCATTGAGTAATTGGTGGAATTGATTTTAAGTGCAAAGTTTAAACATTTTACATATATTTATGTTTATTAATAAAATTGGAAGTCTGTGGGATACGCTGATAATAATGACTTGAACTTTATACTAAGTTTCAAAATATTAAAAAAAAAAACGAAAAAACGAATTGTTTTTTTAATCTGATTTTCGAAAATGAAATATGTATATTAAATATGAATATTAAAATTTTTATAGAAATAAGATGGATACATTAAATTTGTAAGTAATAATATTTATTAAAATATTAAAATAAATTTATTAAAATATTAAAATAAAAAATTAATAAAAAATATTTTTCGAAAAAATTATAATTCATGAAAAATAACCAAAAATATAAATTAAAAAAAGCGAAAAAATAAATAAATTCAAATACTAAAATGAAAATATATTTAATTCAATTTGAAAAAAGATATTTATATACAGTAAAAGCTCTTTATTCGCGGGGTATATGTTCCATAAATATGCCGCGAATACAGAAACCGTGAATACGGGATGGTAATTTATATGGGATTATAGGGGATATGTTCCTAGGTGACAAAAAAAAAAAAAACAAATAGGTATATAAAAAAATAATTTAATTGAAGTTTTTGAACATTTTAATTAATTATCTTAAGGCTTAGGCAAGGGTTTGAAGAATTTTTTAACTTTTTCTTGCTTAGTAGTTTTCAAAAGCTCCTTCAATTCAGATTGATACACAGCAGTCGCATTAGAATTTTGTCTCTTAAAAATTAGACTTCGTTCCATAGACTGATCAATGTTCATAAAGAAATCGCAGAGCTCATTTGCCATTCTTAAACCTTCACTAAGATTTTTCAAATTGAATGTCAAAAAAGTGAAGAGTTTATTGGTTCCATTTAATTTAAAGTGTTTTGTGAAAGTTTTCTAAAAAATGGGTAAGAACAAGAGTTCAGTTCCATGTGAGCCCCTTCTATATTGAATTATTACCAAAAAGTTCAAAAATATTGCGAAAATAATGGAATATTTAACATTTTCTTGTAATAAGATCTATTTTACTTTTTTATTAGTCCATTTGACAAGAATATTGGGTTGGATACCAATTGGAATAATTTTATTATTATGTGTGTACTTTTTAGATCCGCGAATAAAAAAATGTTTAGTCGCGAATATATAAATTGGGTCTAATTTTTTTAATCCGCGAATAGTGAAAACGCGAATAAAAGAAGCGCGAATAAGGAGCTTTTACTGTACATATATTAAAAAAATGAATTATTATATTTATTTGAAAAAAAAAAAATTAGAAGTTAACAAGGTTTTGAGAAGCGAAAAAAATAATAAAGCGAAAATAATTTAATTGACAAAATATGATAAGAAAATAATATTTAAAAATTGAACAATTTAATTTAATGTTTAAAAAATTTGGAAAATTCTAAAATTGAAATAAATACAAAATTAAAAAAATTATTATACAATTCGAAAAAATCACTCAAAATTATAGATATAAATAAGAATAATTTGCTCATAAATTTTAAATAAAATACATTTTGCTTAATATTTATAGCAATTGTTTGTGTATAATTTAATTTAATTTGAATATTTTGAAATTAAATGCTTCGAAAATATTATAAATACATTTTATTTTACAAGATTCATAAGATTCAAAAAAATTGCTTCGTAAGACAAAAATAAAGCATAAATAAAGATAAAAATTTATGATAAACGATAATTTCAATTTACATATTTTCATGACAAATATATCGTTACGCATGCTTTTATACATTTAGGCTTAAATTTTAGT
Source organism: Zeugodacus tau (assembly GCA_031772095.1). Lineage (NCBI taxonomy): Eukaryota > Metazoa > Arthropoda > Insecta > Diptera > Tephritidae > Zeugodacus > Zeugodacus tau. The sequence continues at coordinate 26,389,920 of CM062649.1, read as the reverse complement.
TTTTTTTTAAATAGTTAAATTCAAATGGAGATTTTTACTTTACTGCTGTTAGACGCACATTTGCGAGACGTGCATATATGTATGTATATAGTATATATGTATGTATGTGCAAACAAATCAATTACGGTTTTTAACTAAATTCCTTAGTGATAACTGCACAATTCATTTACAAAAAAAACAAATAAATATCTTTTTAGTTCTTTGCTGTACTAAAGTTGTATTTGCATTTAACTAAATAGTTACACTTTAACTTCGTTTCACTTTCAATCAAGTGCTCAGCACCTGCCTTTGTACTTAGAACTAATTCGTGCGTCCGCACAGCACAGCGGCACGGCAGCAGCACATCCAACGCAGGAACTCGCCGTCTTAACCCTTTACGCACGCTCCGGACATTTGGTCTGCACAATGGCCGGTTTTGCGCCGCCCGCTATAGTGGGTCCGCTCACCGCGCCCTCCGGCAACATGGCCGTGTGCACAATAATGCCCGGCTGATCTTCGCTCTGCGGGTGCAGCTCGTGCGACTCGCCTGGCGTTAGACTGGCCAAGGCCGCTAGGAGATCATGATTCACCAGCGGTTCGTTCTCTTCGCGTGGCTCCCAACCGGCTGGCGGTGAAGCGGGTGGTGAGATTAGGAATTGCTTGACCGGCGCTGGTGGTTGTAGATTCTTATTCGAGACTGGCGTTACGGGCTGCGCAAAGTAACAAGTAATCGTCGTCTTCTTATTAAACTCATACTGATGCAATTTGATGCGTGCATTGGCCGCTGCTATGGCATTGTCATAGTTGACGCGCAAACGTCGGAAACTACGTAACCATTGGAAGGTCGCCGAATCGCAGAAGGTGCGAAAGAGCTCCTCCATTTGTTGTTTCAGTTCCGGATTGGTAAACACCTCCGAGTGTATATTGGTCACAATTATGGATGTGGGCAAATCGTCGAAGGAATCCGGATCGACGGCCTCCTTTTCGCTGTCACTGTCCACTTCGCCATCGGGTAATGTGGGATGTTGGCTGGGCAAGCCATCGGCTTGATTTATGTATATATCTTGGTCCGGTGAGTTTAGTTTATCGGCGCTGCAGCTGCCGTCGCTGTTTTGTGTTGATTTCAATTTTGAATTTTTGTTGTGATTTGTATCACCACTATTGTTGTGGCTGTGTGGCGTCGCCTCGTCCGACTCGGAAGGTGGCGTATTGGCGCGTGACGCCGACATTGTTAATGTGTCTCTGGTGTGTGTGTGGTTGGGGGTGGTGAATTTATGCGAAATTCGCGAAGGTGTTGAATGGGAACGGGTGCTGACGTCGAGCAGCGGTATACAGATTGCTGAAAATCTGGAAATATAAATAAAATATTATTTTTAGTCTATTGAAAATTAGAAAAAAGGTATTGAAACTATAAATATAAAGAAGGGCTAATAAATATTGTTAAGAAAAATATTTGGGGTTAATTAAACTGCGCAGTAAACCGTAAATATTCGGGGACTCGCCTGCACAAGTTACAAAATAATTATAAATTTAACAATGAATTCACTTATAACTGCTATTGTTACTGTTGGCCTAATAACTAATATTTAAAGTAATAAAATTTCAAAATTTGAGGTTATGGCTTATACTTATTGACAACTAAATACTAAACTTCACTTAGCTTCACTTAGAATTCAGTTAAATAATTTGCTTTGAGGAAGGATATAAGAGATTCAGTAAAAATATGTTTTAACAAATGTGCCAATATAAGGGTTATGGACGATATTTTATTTTTGATACTCGATATTTGGTGTTCGGTTCGGACGGTTCACGTTTTCATCTACTTTTGATACAAAACTAAAAGCAAAAACTCAAAAACACTCGCTTGCGGTGAAATTCGGTGTCCTTTTATTGTTTCCATCCATTTCCCAGATTCTAAATTTATTCGTCGCAAAGTTAGTTTTCATCAACAATAATTTCAATTTGTCAGATGGTATTTGTAAACAAATGTTTTTCATTGTGCTGCCATATATGTATCATAATATAATTTTATAGAAAATAAGCATCGACTGTGAAACGCAAATGACTACTCAGTCAACAACAATGCTTAGCTAAGATTTTATTTGGGCACAACTTAAGTACGAACTGTGAAACCGGGCATTAAAGTCTTGGAAATATTATATTTTGTAAATAAGTGTGCTTGGAAAAAATGTGTAATGAATTCGTTGTTTTTTGCTGAAGGCTCGAGTTCGTTTCCTGCATTCGTAAAGTCTCATAGTTAGCTTGGTCTAGTTTTATAGAACAAGATATACATTATCTCATTTCATTTATACAGTAAAAATAATCGCCAGCATCGCAAACTTTCTACTGTTCAAAATTAAAAAAGAAATAGAAATTGCAAGGAAGCCAATGAACATAAAATATATATTTCCTCTTCAACACCTTTTCGCCGTTTTAAGCAAATATGTGCAACCAAAAAATTTGGCAAACACTCAATCAACCATTCCCCTCACGGTACTCACATCCTACATATGCATTTATATGCCGTCTAACGGGAAATGCCATCACTCAGCGGACTATTCACTCAGTTACACAATCAAATAAGCTCACATCCGGCTGCCGTCGTTTCCTGCATGCGCTGTAAGCGAGAGTGCCTTTATTTGCGTCTCTTAGTTGTTGCCTCTCTTCTTTTTCTGCTAATTTTGAAATTTTATCGGGCAATCAGATTGTTTGCACTGTCGACGATGTTCCTAACCTTGTCGGCATGCTTTTATGTATGAACGAAGATGTCCTTCCGCTGATGACATTCACTTATGATCATTATGGGGCTTAATCTGGTTATGTGTGTCTCATCAAAGGGTAAGCGAATCAGTGAAAGCATGCGGTAAGCACAGTGGGTCGTTTAATTTTGTTATCTATGAGTTGATGAAGAACAAGGATACCTGTCTAAGTGCGACACTATTAGATTTATGTACATAAGGATGTACAATATATGTGATAATTTTAAAATTTCTTTATATGAATCCTATCAAGAAAATCAGGCTGCGAAGAAAAATCGTTTAATATTTAGATAAATGATTTCACCATACCTTGGAGAGTGGCGAATTAAACAAACAACTGGTTCTTAGTACAAAAGCGTTTTTTAAGAGAGAACACATTAATTGGGCTTCGCTCGTAGCTCAAACCTATCCTCAATGGGCTTGTTTTTTAGGGGATACCTTAAAATTAAAGTTTTTAGCCTTAACGTCTAAGTTCTTTAAGAATTAATAGCACGACCAGTTAGCGAAAATGAGTTCGTATGTTAATCAACGTTATTTCTTATTTATGATTTATGGCCCAAATTTGCACGATTAAAACTAAATAAACTTTATATATTGATTTTCTCCCCAAACCATACGAGCAATGGTACTATTAACTCCCATACATATACATATATACACATACGCTTCTACACACATCAGAGTAAATGAATCATTTTATTTTCATTTATGAAACGTGCTAACTACCATCGGAATTTCGTGTCGAAATTTAACGATATAATAAAACTAAACTCAAGACGCCTTACCACCATTAACCAATAATCGCAAGTACAGTTTCGTTACTTACAAAAGAAATAAAAAAGAAAATAGCAATAAATCTTTTCATAACGGGATAATGTGCCAAAAGCATACAATATCTTCATAATATATTTGTATCGAAAATAAATATAGCGACATATTTCTGGAAATATAATAGAAACAAGAAGAAGATACATTTCAATAATATGATAACAGACGTGCTGACAACACTGAAGGTTTTCAAAGTCCTGAGTTCCTAATATAATGTTATTTTGAAGTTATTTTCTTAAGACCCTTATTCAGTAAGGATCATTGCATTGACATCTTTTTTTTTAAATCATTAACTCAGTCTGTGTCTTTTTATTTCGATTCGAACTTCGATCCATGGAAGAAGAAGCATCATAGATGAACTTTATATCCCGCTTCACTGAGTCTTCTCTCTTATTATCAAATATTTATTATATACTATACTTTTTGGAACTTTCTTAAGATCCCTCAACATTTACTCAATAGAATCGCCCAACTATTATACACAACCACTAGATGTATGCTGGGTAGAAAAAAAGTTAATTTTGCCATAAAGCACATTTGGCCGCCTAGCCATACAAAGTATCAGGTTTCTATAAATGTATAAAGCACAAAATCCAGCAGAGAATATATGTACATACATATGTATGTAAGTATAGTATGTCAACACCCGTTTATTTGTATCATTCATATACTATAATTGCACAATAAAAATAGCTAGAAAGCTATAAAAAGAATAAAACAATAAAATAAGTGCATTAATAAAGCAATCGGATAATTACTGGAAAAGTGAAATTGATGACACGGGAAAGTAATTTCGAAAATAAAAGCAGAAAAATGTATATGAGAAGTTGTTATTTGAGACGAATAAAAAACAAGTAAGGAAGGGCTAAGTTCGGGTGAAACCGAACATTTTATACTCTCGCAATTTATTTATTTAACTTAATTAATATTATATAATACACAATTTGACCCACATATTCGTCATATATATTGTATAAAGTCCATTGAAAATTGGAAACCCTAATATTAGGTTAGAAGCACTGAGGTCCTTATGTTCGATTAATGGGGCCTTGAAAACCTATGGTCCGATTTCAGAGATTTTTAGAATGGGACTGCCACACTTAAAGGTAGTATTTGTGCAAAGTTCTGCATCGATATCTTCACTAGTGCTTACTTTATATATTGTAAAGTTAACGATTCAGTTCGTCTTCAAAGTTCTGGTATATAGGAAGTAGTCGTAGTTGTGAAGCGATTGGGCTATTTTCACAATATATCATTGGGATGTAAAGAAACTATTACAAACCAAGTTTCATTGAAATCGGTCGAGTAGTTCCTGAGAAATGGTTTTTGACCCATAAGTGGGCGATGCCACGACCATTTTCCATTTTGTAAAAATATCTGAGTGCAGCTTCCATCTGCCATTTCTTATGTGAAATTTAGTGTTTCTGGCAACCTTTGTATGGGAGGTGGGCGTGGTTATTATCCGATTTCTTTCATTTTTGGATTGTATAAGGAAATGGCTAAAAGAAACGACTGCTAAAGTTTGGTTTATATAGTTTTTTTGGTTTGCAAGATATATACATAAAACCTATTTGGGGGCGGGGTCACGCCCACTTTTCCAAAAAAATTACATCCAAATGTACCCCTTCCTAACGCGGTCCTATGTTCCAAATTTTCATATCTTTATTTATGGCTTAGTTATGACACTGTATAGGTTTCCGGTTTTCGCCATTTTGTGGGCGTGGCAGTGGACCGATTTTGCCCAGCAACCTCCTCAGGCTGTCAAGGAATATGTGTTCCAAGTTTCATTAAGATATCTTAATTTTTACTCAAGTTATCGCTTGCACGGACAGACGGACGAACAGACATCCGGATTTCAAATCCACTTGTCATAGTGATCATTTATATATAACACAAACAACAGTTATGTGAACAAAACTACAATACTCTGTGCAACATGTTGCGAGAGTATAAATATAATTTTTAGAAATATTACTAAAGGTTTCCACTGAATTCTTTAATAACTTATTTGATAAATAGAGAGCCTAGGCGAGACTGTTGTATTTTTAAAAGCTCTTGAGCTCATGGTTTTTGGAATAATATTGCCCAAAGGATTGATTATAATTTTTTTGAACGGAACTGTTAAAAACAATATCAACAAATATTGGATTTTCATCACGAAAACCATCATTAGACAGATAGTAAGAGAACATTGATAAAATATCAATTAAATTGAAAACGTCATTTACAAAAAAAGAGTTTCAAGGCCTTAATGGTAAGTCTAACTTAAAAAAGTTTTCAATAATAGGTAATTAGCTTCAAACCCGTAGAAATCTTCAATTCTGCGGCCAAAAGTCCATAAAAATTATTAATAAGCTTTTGAGAAAACTTTAGACTTGCAGAGCCTTGCATTTAAAAATTTAAAGAATGAGAAAGCGTATTAACTAACCCACTCATCACTGCACTCAGTATCTATAATAAAACTGACCTAAGTGCTTTCACCGTCATTAAATTTAAGATATTACTTAAGTATAAAAATCGCAAGCATAAGAGAAGCATGGCTAACTAAGAATAGCGCAAGATATTTAAAATTATCGACAGCTTTAAGTACACTTTTGCCAGTTTATACCATAGTCATGGTCACGAGGCCGTCTCTTTTTAGCGAGTACATCTTACTTAGCGCACACTTTTACCTGCGCCAACGCGAGAAATGCGGTAAAAAGTTCACACTCTGCCACTTTTTTGGATTGAGACGCAACAACAACGATTGCATGACTGACTGCTTCGCTGACTGACGCACACCATTAGTCATTTTCTGCTTCCGCTTCAATTAATCACAAATACGCGCCAGAAGGATATCTAAGACACACCCACACACACACTGAACTCAAATTGAAAGTTTATGGAAGCATATCGGCGTTAAGTGGTGAGTGTACAAATTTATGAGTTTATTACTTTTTGCAAAAGAATATATTGTTTGTGAAAAATTGTGTAATGGTTTAATGCGGATTTTGGTAGGGCATTGAAAACTTTTAGTTTATGAATCGTGAATATGGAAGAATCCATTTCAGATAAATAACCACTGAATATTTATATTTGGATTTTATTTTATTGGCAATGTTTTTAGAGAACTCAACTAAGATATTCCTAAGGTATTTTCTGTTTTCTGTTCTGAAAATATTTTAAGATTTTATTAGCATATGCTTTGGAAGACCCCAACAAAAAAGTAAAAAAAGATATTTTTTATGAAAATATTTTATAATTTATTGATTTAATTATTATTAGAATTATATTGAATTCAATAATGTTTTAACATTTTTACAAGTTTTAAAATCTATCAATTTCCACAAAGATAAGGACATCACCAATGCTTACAAACACTGTGTGTGACAACAGACAAAGTGCAGGACACGGAAGCGTTGGCGGATTATCCACTAATATATTGATTGCGCATTCGCGTTCTCATATGCCGTGTCACGTACTCAGCATTTGCGCTAAGCTTTGCACGATCAAGTGCCTCTTTTTGTCTGCCTTACAGCTAGCCCAGCAATTTCAGTGTAAAAGCAGAGGTTTTAAGTGCAAACTGAAGAGCAGGATTTTTTTTTTTTGTGTGCTTTTCTGTATTTAAGTAGAAGTTATCAGGCATAGCTCATGCATTGGCCATCGATATGCGTTTTTACACTGATGGATGTGCTTACATATGTACGTATGTATATGTGCATGCTTCGGTATGTATGTCAGCACTATTTGCTGGCGGAAGCTCTTTATGTGCAAAAATAATTTTTGCTGCTCATTGTTTGTGTGGCGAAACAATGAGGAAAGCAAGTAGGCGCTAACCTTGACACCAATCATTTGTGTTGTTGCTAACATATTAAATTGTTGCTAGATATGCATAATTGGTATCTGTGTGTGTGTGTGTGCACTTTCGAAATAAATGACTTTGACTAGCAATTTTCGAAAATTCAAGGCCCCTTCCAGCCGACCAAGCCGGCCACCACGTTTATTACAGTTTGAGGAATTTCGAAATGAAAAGTTTCAGCTGCTGACTGCTGTTGCAATTGGCAGCCGCTGATATATGAACAACCGGTGCTAGTGAGTTGACCTGCTAAATTATCGTTACTCAAAGAATAGGGTTGGTTTCAGCCCGAAAATTGGTTGACTTTTTTATTTGTGGATAGCATTATTAAAAAAACCGACATAAACGTACTTTAAATGAACATCACTCAGTAAATGTATGCTCCACAAAAATCTAGCAAATCCTAAACCACATTTAACCCTTCAGTAATGTATTGTATGCTTTTAAAGCAATAGCTATACTTTACACTTTATTCTGATTATTTTGCATGGATATTTCAACGATATAAGAACATCTTCAAAGTGAAAAGAATCCAAAGTACGTCGACCTGTAAGACATGAACCCTGTTCTTTTTCAATTAATAATGGTAACCCCAAATAATAGTGGGCTATAAATACAAGCTACAAATATTTCCAACAAAAGCTTTCCATAAAACGAAAGAGGGGATGATAGTCAACACCGATGGATGTTGGTTCAAGATGAGGTACTCTCGAGTTTGTGGATAATAGCTGGAGGGTTACTGGTTTCAACAAAGCAGCGCGCTATATCAAAGTGAGACACAAAAATTAGTTAGTCGGACGTTTGACATTTGAAAAAGCTAGCAAAGAGCAGTCACTCATATCTTCTCTATAGCTATGACTCAATTTGTGACGATATTTTTAAAGTTTCAGCGATTTTCGAGGCACTGACGAACTCAACCTTGTCGAAGTCGAAAGATTACAGAAAAAGTTACGAAAAACTAGATACATATATAATACATATTTGGAGTAGGAACCGTCAGGCGATTATAGCCGAATCATTTCTCCTCTTTGCTATTTGACGCCAACTGAAAATACCAAGTGAAACCAGGTCGCTTTCTACCTGTTTTTTTCCAAAGGAATGGGGTCTTCTGCATCAAACACTTTCAAAGCTGGAGTGTTTCCACCTAACCAGCGTAGCCGCTGTCTCTTTATTCACTGAACTATGTCTGTCTATGTCTATCTATGTTCAATCGTCTGCCGTATTTCCCGTTGTCAATGTTCAATGTACCATACATCTTTCGCAAAACCTTTCTCTCGAAAACTCCTAGAGTCGTCTCATCGAATATTGTCATCGTCCACGCTTCTGCACCATACACCATGGACGGGAATAATGAGCTACTTGTAGAGTTTGATTTTGGTTCGTCGAGAGAGGACTTTACTTTTCAATTGCTTACTCAGTCCAAAGTAGCATCTGTTGGCAAGAGTGATTTTGCGTTGAATATCAAAAACTATACTAAAAAAAAACTATATAAAAATATCGAACATTTTTATTCAAAATTGTTTTACTGGCATAGATTGCAAGTTAACTCTTAAATAATATATTTATATATTTTTCTAATTTAATTTTATGTCTACTAAAAATGCCACCTTCACACATATACATATGTATTTGGGTATGGATTCCTCTCCCATACATTTAAGCGCAATACTCATCAATCTAGCCATTTGGCAGCTATGTGAGTAAATCACCATAGACACTTTCTGGATAATTTATTATGCTAAGAGCAAATAAAATGAAATAACCAGCTGCTAAGAAGATTAATGCAGAGCAACAATTATACAAATTACTGGCATTTAGTAGTTGTTCTTGTAATCTTACAGTGAAACGTAATTAATCGATGAGAGAGGAAAACAATGAAACATTCTCAAAAGCATAAATATATGTAAAACAGTAACGTATTCTGCAACAACCTTGAATGTGTGAATTTCAAAGTCTCAGCACATCAACATAAGACGACAAGTTGAAAAAACTTCCATTGAGAAAGGTTTCTTGGAAATTTCACGCAAAGTAAACTTGCGAAAGCAAGTGTCCTTGAGAAAGATCAATGATTTGTCGTTTAGTGCAAAAGACGACACATACGCATACATACATACAGAGATGTGTCAATAAAGGCAATCAGTTTTAACTTGCCGCAAAATGTGTAAACTTTCGCCGTTAAGGCCAACAACTTGCTTTTAATATATACTGAATTTTGCAACAATAACAACGTTTGTGCGACAAAAACCATTTGTGGCAACATTTTATATACGTATATATACACGTTAGTGTCAAATTCACTTTCCGCATCTGCGCTCGCATTGTGTAAGCATGCCTTGACCGCTAACTTGTGCCGCTTATTCAACAGCTTGTGATGCTTACTTGACACAATCGCTCATACGCCGTGTAGCACTGTGTCGCTTTTTGCTACTTTCATACATTTCGTTTACCTTGCAGCCAAACCCCATTGTTTAGGAACTCACTTGGCAGCTAATGTTGCTTTGCTTTTTGCTTTGCATAAACATTTTTCAATTAATTTCTCTTTAGCACCGCAGTAATGCCTGTAGGTGATTGCACGTTTGGTCGACATGTGGCTGGCTGTCACCTTATATGGTGTATGTTTGTATACATAAATATGTAAATATATGTATAGTGATATTTGTTTTATAGCGGGTAACTAAGCATGTTTTGTGTGAAAAGAAGGCAAATGCGTTTTGATCTCATGCTTTTGAGCCGATAAAAAACACTGGGATAGTCCTTTCATAGTCTATGATACTCACTTTTGACTTAAACATTTTTTAATCAAATAAATAGGCTTAATACACACGGAAAAATAATCTGCAAATATGTATTTTCGCTTTCACTTCCAGCTTCTTCAATCATTTCGAACTGATATTACGCGTCAAGTTGTTTCCAAACAGCTGAGCAAATTGGCGCACATTTTTTATGTCAAATTTAATATTTTAATCATAGCTGGAACTATCCATCAACCAAAAGACCATTTCCGAACTATAATGTGTGTTTCTTAGAGATACAAAATTTCCTATAGGGTTAGCTGTCAAAATACGCTGACACAGTAAACACATGTTTTTTACATTTGTGTCCACAATACTTTGACATATTATCGTACAGAGACTTTACCGGAACAATGCTTTGAAATCATGAACATTTAACAAAACTCGTGTTCCGTGTGACAAACTGACATTTATCTATTTACTGTGACATTATCAACAGCGATTTGTAAGTATGTGATTGGTGATGCAACCGTTTAGCCGGTTATAGCCGAATCGATGATAGCGCGCCACTTCTCTCTTTCCTTCGTAGTTCGGCTCCAGTTGGAGATCCTAAATGTAACCAGGTCGCTTTCCACCTCGTCCCTCCAACGGAGTGGAGGCCTTCCCCTTCCTCGGCTTCCTCCGGCGGGTACTGCATCGAACTCTTTCAGAGCTGGAACACTTTCGTCCATTCGAATAACATGACCTAGCAAGCGTAGCCGCTGTCTTTTTATTCGCTGAACTATTTCTATGTCGTCGAATAACACATACAGCTCATCATTCCATCGTCAAGTTGACATCGTCCAAGCTTCTGCACAATAAAGCAGTACGGGAAAGACAAGCGATTTGTAGAGTTGGATATTGGTTCGTCGAGAGAGGACTTTACTTTTCAATTACCTACTCAGTCCAAAGAAGCACCTGTTGGCAAGAGTGATTCTGTGCTGGATTTCGAGGCTGACATTGTTGGTGTTGTTAACGCTGGTTCCCAGATAGACGAAATTATCCACAACTTCAAAGTTATGACTGTCAACAGAGACGTGGGTGTCAAGACGCGAATGCGTTGACTATTTGTTTGATGACAGGAGATAAGGGATGTCAAATTAATGACATTTTATGACAAATCAGCTTCGACTGGCATTCAAGCATATTTCTAAGTTTTATTTGTAAAAATAAGATCAATGCTACTGGGTCTCTCTGTCAAAATCTGGTTATCTCTGTCGAAATCTCATTTCCTTTACAGTTTTGAAGTAAACAAAGCCCATTAAAATATATTATTGCAATATAACCTTTAAAATCATTTAAGGCCATAATGATAAATGCAGAAAAAATGTATCTACCAAGAAACAGAAATATTTCTTCAAGATTCATTCCTTTAAACTATTATTTAAACGCACACGCTTCATACTTGAGGCTAGCTGTCATCTCCCATCGCTATATTTATTATGACCACATTCATGGAGAAAATGTTGCGCTTATAAATATTAGACATACAAATGTCTACAGTAAAGACAGAGGAAGTATAAAAATGAAAACAAAAGATACATAGAAATGAAAGCGAAAACGCTTAGAGTGACTCAAAACAAGCCAGTGTGCTTCAGCAATTGTTTTTATTTTCTCTCCCACTTTCTATGCCATGATATAATGTATGATATGTTTTGTAATGCTTATGCCATTGTTTTCCCCTGAATGAGTTTTAGTATTACATGAATTGCTCTTTTTTTCGTATTTGTTATTTTTAGAATGATTGATATGTCGAGAAATTACATAGGAACACCGGACCACATGCATAGCAACGTAATTTAACGAGAGTGTAAGGATATATGAAATAAAAGTGTGTGGAAATTGATATTGGAAGTAATAATGAATGTAAATAAATATGTAATGAGTTACTATGATAAGTTGTGTAACATTACTTCTAAGAGTGTTCTACTATAATATATTGGCAGATACCTCATTCAATCAACTGTAATATCTTCAATATGCTCATCTTACTCATATTTTATTAATGATCGAATGACTTGAGCATAATGACAGTATTGATAACGGATGCGTAATATCTCGTAACGCTTTATTATATGGACTTAATGTACCGTTATAATTGTATTTTATATTTAAAACCCGAAACTGGAACTTTAATTTCTGACCGTTTCATTGCTTACCATTACGACCACAAATATCCCTGAATGCCATAATTCAATAATGCATTTCATTTCAATATCAATTGATTGTTCTCTTTCGCCTATTAGCTGCATTTCATGTATTCACTTTCTTCCCTATCACCACATCTAAAAGACTCAATCAAGCAGAAAACTGAAGATACTGCATGACTGATTGCATTCAAAAAGTTTTACATTGTTTGCTTAAGTACCTGAAACTACGCTCTGTACAAAACTCTCTACAGTCCGTATAGTACTTAGTTCGGAAATGAGAAACTGAAAATGTTTGCTTCTGGGATGGAGAGGTAGTAGGGTAGAAGGCAGCGAGGATAGGAAAAACTTTCGAACAGCACTTACTTAACTTCATAACAAACATTTCCAAGGAAAAACATGAAGAGGAAAAGACCGAAGGGGAAAGACAAAAGGCATAATTGCTTGACTATATACTACATGTCAGTGCATAAAGTTTCCGATTGAAGTATAAGCCTGCGGACAGTTTGTTGCGCCCAAAGCGAAGCAGAATGTCATAGACATAATTTAATGTAAACATTAAACTGTAGTCAAGTCGTAGATAGATGGATACATCTGTAGATTTTAGTGAAAAATGCTGTGACTATAAGTTTCCTTTGGCACATTTCGATTTGGCACTTCTCTGCTAAGTATATTTTAGCTGGACTTTTGTGAAATAAATACATATTTGTAAGGAAATAACAACGCATTTTTTTAAATTCCATTCAATACAAGGCAATATGTGGATATCTCAGCAAAGTGGTATAACCGTTTGCGATTGTATCTATACCAGTTGTTTATTTTATTCGCCATTCATAAGACGTATCGCATAGTATGAATTTTAAGGGTTTTGCATCAGTATCAGATATATGTAGTAGGTCGTCTGATGTATCATAAGGAACGTATTCGAATCGTTAAAACTCGGAGAGTGATTAATAGAACACACAGCTGCTTAATCAAGCAGACTGGTATAACTGGTCTAACATAGAGAGTTATCAAATATATAAAAATATCAACTAGTTACAAAGTATTACAAAGAACTGCAAAGAAATCTATAAAAACATTGTTTACGATGCGGCCAAACTTGGAGAGTGTTGAATAGAACAAGCAACTCGTATAAATTGAAATTATACTACTTAATGAGGTTAGCTAACTCTGTTAACTCAGATCAGAAACAAAACAAGCTGAGACGTGCCGAAACGAAATTTATCAAAAATAACAATATTCTGGAAATTGAAAAATTACCACACAAATTGTACCGTAAAATAAATGAATGTGTGTTTGTAGCCAACACATGTGCCATTACCAAATTTGTTTTTAAATAAATGTACTGTTGCAATAAAAGGCGTCGGTACACAGACTTGACTGATGCATTTCGATTAATCTGTTAATTATTTACATTTCTCTTTCTGTTGGTGTGTGGCACAATTAGCACTTTGTTTCTATGGCCGACTGACCTTGAATTGGGTAGATTTTAAGTGATTTTATTTTTCAACATCTTTCAGTACAACGGAAAGGGCAAGGATAGGCATTGATGTGCTAAGATGGCCGAAGCGTTGAAATTGGTCATGACGCGAATAAATGCTTACAACATATTTATTTCCACAGAAATGATGATTCAGCGGATATGGTTTTTTTATTTGTTTATATATAACATTATAGTAAATCTACTTTCAGTATTTATTTTGGATGTTATTATACTCTCGCAACAAAAGTTGCTAATGCCTAAGACAGACATATGGTGTCCGTACTGCAAGGTGTACGACAATAAAAGCTCAAGAAACCATGTACCAGCATAGTGACACACATGTAAATTCAAGCAATTTATAATTTTGGATAACAGGCAGGAGAGAAATTAGTTATAACTTCAAGCAATCTTAAAATATTATTTTCCATTATAATTATTACTTTTCAATATATTTTTCACATCATATTTTTATACTCTCGCAACAAATGTTGCTAAAGAGAGTATTATAGTTTTGTTCACATAACGGTTGTTTGTAACACCCAAAACTAAACGAGTTAGATATAGGGTTATATATACCAAAGTGATCAGGGTGAAGAGTGGAGTTCAAATCCGAATGTCTGTCTGTCCGTCCGTCCGTCCGTCCGTCTGTGCAAGCTGTAACTTGAGTAAAAATTAAGATATCTTGATGAAACTTGGCACACTTATTTCTTGGCACCATAGGAAGGTTGCTTTCGAAAATGAGCAAAATCGGACCACTGCCACGCCCACAAAATGGCGAAAACCGAAAACACATAAAGTGCCATAACTACGCCATAAATAAAGCTATGGAAATAAAATTTGGTATGAAGGATCGCACTATGAAGGGGCATATTTGGATGTAATTTTTTTGGGGAAGTGGGCGTGGCCCCGCCCCCTACTAAGTTTTTTGTACATATCTCGCAAACCAATAGAGCTATATAAACCAAACTTTCTGCAGTCGTTTTTTTAGCCACTTCCTAATACAGTCCAAAAATGAAAGAAATCGGATCATAACCACGCCCACCTCCCATACAAAAGTTAGGTTGAAAATTACTAAAAGTGGGTTAAATCACTAACGAAAAACGTCAGAAACACTAAATTTCACATAAGAAATGGCAGATGGAAGCTGCACTCAGATTTTTTTACAAAATGGAAAATGGGCGTGGCGTCGCCCACTTATGGGTCAAAAACCATATCTCAGGAACTACTCAACCGATTTCAATGAAACTTGGTTTGTAATAGTTTCCTTACCTCCCAATAATATGTTGTGAAAATTGGGCAAATCGCTTCACAATCACGCCTACTTCCTATATACCAGAACTTAGAAGATGATCTGAATCGTTTACTTTACAATATATATAGTAAGCACTAGTGAAGATATCGGTGCAAAACTTTGCACAAATACTGTATTTATAGTGTGGCAGCCTCATTCTAAAAATCGCCGAAATCGGACCATAAGTTTTCAAGGCCCCATATATCGCACATGAGGACCTCGGTGCTTCTAACCTAATATTAGGGCTTCCAACTTTCAATGGACTTTATACAATATATATGACGAATATGTGGGTCAAATTGTGTATTATATAATATTAATTAAGTTAAATAAATAAACTGCGAGAGTATAAAATGTTCGGTTGCGCCCGAACTTACCCCTTCCTTACTTGTTTAATTTTGTTTTTATACTCTCGCAAAAAAAGTTGCTAAGAGAGTATTATAGTTTTGTTCACATAACCGTTGTTTGTAAGTCCTAAAACTAAACGAGTTAGATATAGGGTTATATATACCAAAGTGATCAGGGTGACGAGTAAAGTTCAAATCCGGATGTCCGTCTGTCCGTCTGTCCGTCCGTGCAAGCTGTAACTTGAGTAAAAATTGAGATATCTTAATGAAACTTGGAACACGTGTTCTTTGGCACCATAAGAAGGTTAAGTTCGAAAATGGGCGGAATCGGACCACTGCCACGCCCACAAAATGGCGATAACCAAAAACACATAAAGAGCTATAACTAAGCCATAAATAAAGTTATGAAAATAAAATTTGGAACATAGGATTGCATTAGGGAGGGGCACATTTGAATGTAATTTTTTTGGAAAAGTGGGCGTGACCCCGCCCCCAAATAGGTTTTTTATATATATCTTGCAAACCAATAAAGCTATATAAACCAAACTTTCTGCAGTCCTTTCTTTTCGCCGTTTCCTTATACAGTCCAAAAATGAAAGAAATCGGATAATAACCACGCCCACCTCCCATACAAAGGTTAGGTTGAAAATGACTAAAAGTTCGTTAACTCACTAACGAGAAACGTCAGAAACACAAAATTTCACAGAAATGATAGCAGAAGGAAGCTGCACTCAGATCTTTTTACAAAATGGGAAATGGGCGTGGCATCGCCCACTTATGGGTCAAAAACCATATCTCAGGAACTACTCGACAGATTTCAATGAAATTCGGTATATAATATTTTATTGACACCCTGATGACATGTGTGGAAAATTGATGAAATCGGTTCACAACCACAACTACTTTCTTTATAACTCAATTTTGAATTCCATCTGAATCCTTCACTTTATAATATATACATTAGGAACCAATGATGATAGCAAAATAAAACTTTACACAAATACAGTATGATCTGTGGCATCACATGTGAAAAAATTGTCGAAAACGGACTATTACTTTTCAAGGCCCAAGATATCGAACATGTTGATCTCAGCGCCTAAGGTTAAATTTTAACCGAAAATATGGGTAAATCTCTCAACTAATTTAATGTAATTCAGAGGAAATTGTTTTCTTCCAATAGTGTGTCTCTGTTCCAAAAGTTATTAAAATCGGGTCACAACATCTCCTAGCTCCCATATACATAATTAAAGGTTTTTCAAAAATTCGTTGGGCTTTATTACGCATATATGTATTGGTTAATATGTGATATATCTTAGCAAAATTAAGTGAGCGTATAGTATTGGATATAGTGTACCTTGCTGGTGAAATTGAATGAAATCGGTTCACACTCATACACTATATAGGACGATTTTCGTTATTCTATTAAACTTTATGCCGAATTTATAGGTAAATTTGTGCGTTATCTTAATAAAATTTCTTCAATAAATTGCGAGAGTATAAAATTTTCGGTTACACCCGAACTTAGCCTTTCCTTACTTGTTTGATTTCAGTTTATTTTGAAGTCAATTTATTTTCTGTATGTCAAAATGTCAGAAAACATATGATTGTGGCAGAAGAGCTTTCGGTGAAGAGCTTTCGGTGTGTTCAATGCGATCCATTGTAGTACATTTCACTACACCACAAAATTTTAATGGTTTCTAGAACCGTATTGTAGTACGGAACACCATTTGCTTTCAAACAAAATTCGGAACACCGGTGATATACGTATGGTTTCTGATGTGGTACAGGGGACCACATTAGGGGGGTGCATATTTTGGTGTAATTTTTTTGGAGAAGTGGGCGTGGACCTGTCCCCAAATATGTTTTTTGTATATATCTCGAAAACCAGTAAAGATATATAAACCAAACTTTCAGTCATTTATTTTATTTACTTCTTAATACATACATAATATTTTCACCGAAAATATAGGTAAATCTCTCAGATATTTTAATGTAATTCAAAGAGAATCTTTTTCTTATAATAGTTTGTCTCTGTACCAAAAATGGTTAAAATCGGGTCTTAACTTCCCCTCGATCCCATATACCTCATTATAGGTAATATAAAATTAAGAGAGCGAATAGTCTTCGAAATATTGTATCTTGGTGATGAAAACGAGTGAAATCAGTTCAGTAATTACCTCAGTCCCCATATACTATTTATGATGATTTTCGTTATTCTATTGAACTTTATGATGAATATATGGGTCGAAAAATTGTAAATTGCGAGAGTATAAAATGTTCGGTTGCACCGAACCTTTAGCCTTTCCTTACTTGTTCTTTTTAAACATGAATAATTATTTATAATACAATACAGTTTTGCCATAAAATTATGAAAATTCAATATTTCGGGAATAATTAATAGTTATATTGTCTCTCATATGCTTTAATCAAGAATTACAAAATGCCTACATGATTACAAACTCATATTAAACAGATCAAATCGAAATTACTAGGTTATATGGTAGTGCCGGTATGGGTTGACAACACAATGTGCAACAGTGCGTATGAGCAACATGCAGATTATAAATACGCGTGTGAAATATGAACTTATTTACTATTATATATGAACATATTTACCCATGGTTAACATATCCATTTATATATGTAACGGTAGTACTGTGAACAGCTGGCGCGTGCATAAAAATCAACCAGTTGTGAATACATATGTTGGCAACAAATTGCAGACAAATCAGCAGGGAAAGTATTTTCTATAAAAATATGCGCATGATAATGAGGCTGACAATGTAGGCCATGAGATGAAGAAACGGAATGTGGAGCCACATTTGTACATGCATACGAGTGCTACAGCTACAACAACAGCAACATTCTGTGAACCCCTCAATATGTATGCCTGCATGCAAGTGCTCATTTCCAAATACGACGCAAAGAAAAACATTGTGTCCTCCACGTAGAAAGCATATTGCCGATGTGCAACTTTTTGGCCTTCAGTACGTAGGCGTGTCGTAGCAAAGCATCGTAAATACACAGGAAAGCCACTGGCGAAAGATTGCTGCTCTAGCCCATTGAGGCGTAACGTAATACCCAAAGGTAGCAAACGGCATCGAATATTGTCCCGTTATCTGTATTTACGTCACAAAAACCAAAGCAGCTGAGACCAAGAGAGTGCGACAAATCGTATGCGTACCACCACACCCCCACACCCACACATCTGCAATGCCAAAACCATTAAAAAGCCGAAAATTTGTTATTTTCGCGTTGTTGTAGTCACCACAACATACTGTGTAAGGCCGTTCAATAAAGCATCAACACCAACCAGCTTACGGCCATGAGGCGGCTTTAACGATTGCATTTCGCTTGCCAATTGCTCAAGTGCATACTTGAGTTGTTTTATTGCAGGTGTTGGTGTGCACACGTCAGCAGACCGAAAGCAAAAAACCAAAAGTTGAATTAAAGTTACGTTGCGTTGGAAATTCGTAAATAAGTGATTGCTAAGCGCTAACTACTAAAGCACTATGTGTATACAGTTATAATCGTAGATTAAGCTTACCACTGTTCACTATTTGACTTTGTATGTATGTATGTGTGTTTGTTTGTGATAAAAATAAAAATGTTAATTTTGTGCAGCAAACTGGTGTGGCGAGTAAATGCTTATCTTCTAACCGCTGCCGCTGCTGCTTGTGGTTTTATAGGTTATGTTCGCAGTTGTTTTTGCTTTCGTTCGTCTATTACTGTGCCAACTAGGCATACGCTTTTACGAGCTTTACCACTGCGGTTGGCGATTATTGGATTATGAGTGTTCTCAGCAAGTTACATAAAAGTGTGGCAATAAAGTACACAGTTAGTGGTTAAACGGCTAGAAAGTAGCAATGTATGTGCGCAGAAATATTTCTAAAAATAGAAACTCAAACTGGAAAAGCCATATTTACTAGAATATGCTTTCGCAAGCAGCAAAGTTGGTAAAATTTCACATGAAAAACTAGCAAATAATAGGATTCCGCTGAAAAAATTATAACTAAAATTGAATTTAGTAATCTTCATGTTAAAAAAAAAAATACTCTCAATGCTAAAAATACTCTCTAATGGGCTTTAATTATCTTTAGGGGGTTATTAAGCAAGTCATATTTTATTATTACATATTATATTTTAATGTAATTTGTAAAGGTTATGTTTTTGCACACAAGTTAGGAGGAACTGAAAAGTCATATAATACGCAATAATGTTTTTTATATTCTCGCAATATGTTACACAGAGAATAATAATTTTGTTCACATAACGGTTGTTTGTGTCACCCAGAAATATGGTGTTATATATATATAAACTAGTAAGGGAGGGGTAAGTTCGGGTGTAACCGAATATTTTATACTCTCGCAATTTATTTAACTTTATTAATATTATATAATACACAATTTGACCCACATATTCGTCATATATATTGTATAAAGTTCATTGAAAGTTGGAAACCCTAATATTAGGTTAGAAGCACCGAGGTCCTCATGTTCGATATATGGGGCCTTGAAAACCTATGGTCCGATTTCGGCGATTTTTAGAATGGGGCTGCCACACTATAATCGTAGTATTTGTGCAAAGTTCTGCACCGATATCTTCACTAGTGCTTACTTTATATATTGTAAAGTTAACGATTCAGATCGTCTTCAAAGTTCTAATATATAGGAAGTAGGCGTGGTTGTGAACCGATTTGGCCTATTTTCACAACATACCATTGGGATGTAAGGAAACTATTACAAACCAAGTTTCATTGAAATCGGTCAAGTAGTTCCGGAGATATGGTTTTTGACCCATAAGTGGGCGATGCCACGCCCATTTTCCATTTTGTAAAAAAATCTGAGTGCAGCTTCTATCTGCCATTGCTTATGTGAAATTAAGTGTTTCTGACGTTTTTCCTTAGCGAGTTAACCCACTTTTAGTAATTTTCAACCTAACCTTTGTATGGGAGGTGGGCGTGGTTATTATCCGATTTCTTTCATTTTTGGACTGTATTAAGAAGTGGCTAAAAGAAACGACTGCAGAAAGTTTGGTTTATATAGCTTTATTGATTTGCGAGATAAATACAAAAAACCTATTTGAGGGCGGGGCTACGTCCACTTCTTTAAAAAAATTACATCCAAATGTGCCCCTCCCTAATGTGATCCTATGTTTTTTTAAATTTTATTTTAATAAATGTATTTATGGCTTAGTTATGACACTGTATAGGTTTTCAGTTTCCGCCATTTTGTGGGCGTGGCAGTGGACCGATTTTGCCCAATCTCCTCAGGGTGCCAAGGAATATGTGTTCCAAGTTTCATTAAGATATCTTAATTTTTACTCAAGTTATCGCTTGCACGGACAGACGGACAGACAGACAGACATCCGGATTTCAAATTGACTCGTAATCCTGATCATTTATATATATATAACCCCATATCTAAATCTTTTATTTCTTGGTGACACAAACAACCGTTATGTGAACAAAACTATGATACTCTGTGCAACATGTTGCGAGAGTATAATGATCATGAGGACGAGTGGAGTTGAAATCCGGATGTCTGTCCGTCCGTATGCCGTGCAAGCGAAAACTTGAGTAAAAATTGAGGGCTGGGATCATTTGATTTACCACTATATAGTCCAAAAATGCAGGAAATCGGATTATAACCACGCCCGCCTCCCATACAAAGGTTATGTTGAAAATTACTAAAAATGACTAAAAGAAGAAGTTCCTCAACTGCTGGCATGATTCCGGCTGAATAAGTAGCTGAAACTAAAAAATTCATAAATGGTATGAAAGTTGAACGTATTTCCTATACAATACCCAACGATTTTGAAAAAATATCAAAAATTAACAAAATGGCGTAACTCTGGTTAAATAATTTGTTCAACCTAATTGATTATTCAACAAATTTTGTATATTATGTGCACGGATCTAGTTCAAAATAAATTAGTAAGCACTTCAGTTTTGTACGTTTATTTATTTGATAGTGTATTCGTTCATTTTTATCCTTTTATCAAGGATTCAATATTTGCATATTGAAATGAATTTTAGTTCTTAGATAGGTGGCACTTCTAAGCTAAACACCAATTCGGAAAAGATTAATGTTTCGCGCTTTTGACGGAACATTACAAAATAAAGAACAAAAGGAATACGTTGCGTTTGATTATATCGGATACTGACTTTATCGGATAGCAGTTATAGCAGTTGGTTCAGCTCTCCGCGGATTATAAACGATATCTTCTTCATTTACCAATTGAACTTGGCTAATTTAAAGTGTTCCAACACACTGATTACTTTCATAAAAACTAAAGATAGAGAAATAACACGATATTGAACCCAAGGGCATTATAAGCGTTTATCAAGTAATAAATCAATTAAATTTAAACGTGGTGTATTGTAGTCTTTTCAAATGCTTTCTATCATGTTTGGTTGTGGACCGATCCCTGTTTAGTATTTTGTGAGATGAGCACTATACCCTTTTCCTCGTATTTCGTTATATTTGGATGAAGCTTTGAGCTTATAAAATGCTGCGATATTTATCGTTCGCAAGTTTTCCAACTTTTCTTGAGCAAAGGAAGGATTAAGAATCGTTAATTTAAGATATTATTTTGCAGAATAGATTGTTGAATAAAAAAGTGTTTCGGCTGAAAATGAGTGAAGAGTTATATGACATCGGTTTTACCATACTCAATCTGTAATAACTCTTTCTCCAGCAGGTGTATTATTATAAAATTTCAGACAAAAAGTAATTTCACATTTGGTCTAAATTGATTCGAAATACTTATCATCTATTTATAGCTTTTTCTTCAATATGAAATCAATTAATAATATTAATGACAAATTTGAATATAAAAATGAAGAATAATAAGGTATTTGCATCGATATCTGCATGCTCGCTGATAACGAATTTAACTCGCCAACTTTACCATTGCGGTAGCATATACATTTTTCAGACATTATTAATGACAGTTGTTATTAAATAGGAAATAAAGTTGAAAAATACTTACAGTATATTATATCCTTTCAAGTTCAGCGCAATTTCAAATTTTTCTGAAAGAATAAAGGAAGAATGAATACAAATGTAACATTAATAATTTTTTCCACACAAAAAATAGGCAATAAATTACGCACTAGGAAACTAATCATTACAGAAGAGACTCGAAAGTGAAAAAAGTGAAAGAAATGCCAAGTAGCACTTGCCAGCGAAGAAGTTACAAACAGCTGTGTTGCATAAGCATTAAAGCCATTCATTCATTTGTAAGCGGACAACTGTTGTATAAATATTTATTATTTGTATTGCACAATAAAATTACGCTGGTATTGGTTAAACGGCGCAAAGGAGAATGCTCTTTAGTTTGCATAAAACGTGACGACCACAAATTGAGACACGCCCACACATCAAACACATAAATACGGCTAACATTTGCCAGCAAACGCCTACACATAAAAGGAAGCACACACAGAAAAAATAAACAATATGAATAACACACCGATATTTGTTTGTTGTATGCATGTATGTGTGTGTAAGTTATATAAGCACCACAATCTCAAATTACAAGGGAATACCAAACTTTAACTGTCATTTGCAATGGAAATATGTATGCATGTATTTATGGTGGCCTACAACTCAAAGGTTGTGACTGTTTATTGTGGACAAGCATACCAAGTAATGAAGTGGAAACAAGGAGCTCGTTCGTAAAAATTTATATGGATATGTAACAAGCGCGGCATACAATAAACAAAAATTTAAATGCACTGAAAAAATTTTAATATTTCCAAAAACTAATGTGTTTAAAATATCATGAGACATTTTTATCGCAAAACAATATTTCAAAATATTTTTAGCATTTTTAGAATGAAATACTCGTACATAATCTGCATGAATGTCACACACACTTTCGTGCAATTAAATTCAAAAATTGTAAATATGATATTTAAAAATTCCATAAACTTCGTTGACTTTATTGAAGAATACAAAAATCTCTCACTTCAGTCTATTTCAAATGCTCACTTAACGAAATAGTCCACACTGCGCATACGTGACATTTTGGAAAACTTACTGACACTTCAATTGTGCAATTTATTTGTATTTGTATTTGAAATTCAAAACCAAAAATGTTACACTGCTGTCGAATACTTTGGCACGCAGCAACTTTAGTGAGCGTTTACGGGGTGTGTAGGTGACTGTGTTTGTGTTTGGTTTTCTTCTTGATGCACCACAAATGCAACACTAATTAGACCAATTAGTGCAAATTGCAAGTCCGAACCGAGTGAGCATGTACCCCCGCACATCGCCATAGAAACAGGGGTAGCAACAACAAAAACAACCCACACAAACACATCGAAATGACTAGAGGAATTCCGAGACAGCGAAAATGTGTAGGCGTGTGGGTTTCTTGTTGCAATAGAGTCACTGCAGAAACCCACAAATTCCAGTAGAGTTACAGAAGCCGCAACAAAACAACAACACCCGCGTCCCACACAAACCCTCCCGCAGTGCTGTTATCAAGTGTCCAAAGCAGAAAACGCCCTTAAATTTGTGGAGTGAGTGTGGACTGCAGAGTGCACTAATGATGAGTGTGCGCGTGTGTTGGTGTCTTCAAGCGTTGTCTTTCGCGCTGCTGGTTCTAGTTACTAAAGAGATCTCCGCCTTTTCCGATAATTACGTTTCAATTCACACAAGCGTATAAATTAAAATTGCCTTTGTTGACATTGCAACGCAAGGAGGGCCACCAGCTGAGCTGGGCTGTGCTGCTGCCAAAGTACGCTTTAATTATTCATATTTCGTATTATATTATATATGTATGTATAGTATATATAGTGTGCAATTTATTGGCAAAGTACAGTCTACAACTTTCGAAAGCTCAGTTGCATTGCAACAACAACGCATTTTAATTGTCGATAATATTTTGTAATATACTGCGGCATCAACTCATTGTTCTATATAGCGGGGTTGTAGTGAATGTAAGGCCGTTTTAAAAAAGCCTTAATATCTGAACTCTTCATTATGAATATGTATACGTTAAGGCGACAATTAAAACTATAATTTAAATAAAAAAATGTCAATTTTTTTCCAAAGCGAACTATTCAGGATATCTAGTATACATCACGACTTTTGGGTCCCTGGACAACATGAATGATGTAACCCTTATGAAGACTTATCTTACGGTTGAAAAAGCGGGAGCTTTTGATATTGAAGGTCTTGAAAGGTTTGCTCTGACTTCAGGAACCACGTAAAATACATTTTCAATGTATAATAACTGCTCCAGGGCCTCCTCCAGTTTACAAAGTGTACTAAATGAGGAGTTAATATCGAATTTATTATATTGAATTTGACAAAGTAGAACGTAGCTTTGTTTTAGGTTCGATAGCTGATAGTTTTGATAATGTCAAATTTAATGACAGTTTTAGTTAAATTAATGACAACCTGTGCCATTTTATTTTCACAACAATTTGTGACAAGTTATAGATTAATTTACAACTTAATGATAAAATCAGTGGACATTTTTGTAGAAGAGCATTTAGATAATTATTTTGAAATATCATATACGAGGTGTGTTCAACGGGAATTTTCATTTGTGAATAAATAATATGTTCATTCGTCTATAATAATATTGTTGCCTTGAAAATAGTGCTGATTCGATATTATGCACTTATGCCAGCGCTTCTTCCAAATGTCGAAAAACTTCTCAAACTCGATATTTGGAATAGTCTTTGGCTCTTTCAACGATTTCTCGTATGGTTGTAAAACGATGGGCTTATAAGGTGCTCTTAATTTTTGTAAATAGCAAAAACTCGCACCGAGCCATGTCTTCCGAATATGTATGCTGGGAGCATCGTTATTGTATTGTTTTTGATCCAAAATTCACGAACACGGAACGAAGTGTGATCTAACAAATGAAAATCGCAGTAAAGCTCATAAAATACGTATAAATTTAGCGGCTACTACAAAGTAAGCAATGAATACAGTAGACAATTATGTATACCTCTTTCCACTCTCACGCGACACGTTCTCTCCATACCCACTAAATTTTAAATTTTACAATTCCCGTTATTTTTTGAACACACCACGTACTTCAAAGAAACAGTGTGGGCTTGTAAAGTTAGCTTTAAAAAGTTGTAAGCTTTAAAAATATGTAAAGACTTAAACTTTTAAAGTTTTGTGACAGACATGAGCACATTTTGTTGGACTCAGTACAATTTGGAGGATATAAGCAATTGATTCTAGTTGCTTTTAAGTAACCTAGACGGTTATACATTCGTCGAATCGAAGACGCACCGCCTGTGTATCTTAGTGTATGTAAAATAAGTATAAGGGTTAAAGGTTAGAATAGACTTTGGTCGGACCGTGGGTGGGTAAGGACCCACCAATGTAATTATTTAAGATGGAAACTTAACTTAACTAAATTAGTTCCAAACTTGTGATTTTCGACGAACACAGTGTAATTCGGATATTTTATTTTGTTGTGTTTGAATATGAAAATATGGCAACCTTATACGTTATGCAAGAATTGTAAATACGAATACAATTATTTTGCCAGAATTGAATTCCACGAACTATTATGGACAGTATGCATATGAGGAAATATCGGCACATACTACGTGGGTACAACAAAAAGTATATGGCGAAAAAAAGGCAAACTATGTATTACTATTTAATCCACACTCGTTGGCACGGCACGCTGCATTTTGTGATAAGAGTTTGGGCAGCGAGCCGTGTCATTTACGCAGCATTCTTGGCCATGGTTACTGTAGCCAGCGTGAATAAATATGCGTAAATAATTACCACTGCCATATACATATGTACATATGTACTGTAGATAAAATGCACTCGCACTTTCGTATGCCAGCAGCTACACCTAGATTTTCATGTTCAAGTTCATTGCAGCGCAACGCAGCGGATAATCAAGTTAGGGCCATACGAATGGAAAACTTTTAGCAACAAAGAAACATATTTTTGCGTGCATTGGAAAGCGGAAAGCCCTCATTTAAAGTCATGCTGTACATATGTACATATATGTGATTTATATTTTGTATCTACAAAAGCATGTCTGTGGGTGTGAAGTTCATTTTACACACAACTTTTCGATTGAACGCGCCTTTTTCAATCTGCTCTTGTATTATTCCGTTCAGCCATTCATTTTTGGTATTTCGTGGAAAGCTTTACTGCTTTTATCAGCCACTCTAGCAAGCAATGTAATGAGCAATTTTATTGGGAATACGCCAATTATGGAAATAACTTTAAATTAATTTTTTTATGGGTTAACATATGAAAGAAATATTAATTAAGACAGAGGTAATGCTCGAAAATTTTATGAAAAAATGAAGCGACTTAACGAAGGTTTCAAGACGCATCCACAACAGACCAGATATTCCCCATGCGCTAAATCTTGGAGAAGTCCCGTGAAAAGAGGATCGACACACACCACCTTTTTGTCGATTTTAAAGCTGCTTTCGACAGCACGAAAAGAAGCTGCCTTTACGCCGCGATGTCTGAATTTGGTATCCCTGCGAAACTAATACGACTATGTAAGTTGACGTTGAGCAACACCAAAAGCTCCGTCAGGATCGGGAAGGACCTCTCCGAGCCGTTCGATACCAAACGAGGTTTCAGACAAAGTGATTCACTATCGTGTGACTTCTTTAACTTGATGCTGGAAAAAATAATACGAGCTGCAAAGAGAAGGTGCAATCTTCTATAAGAGTGTACAGCTCCTGGCGTACGCCGATGATATTGATATCATCGGAAGCAACAACCGCGCCTTTTGTTCTGCTTTTTCCAGATAGGATAAGGAAGCAAGACGAACAGACCTGTCATCAAACAAACAGTCAGCGCATTCGCGTCTTGGCTCCCACGTCACTGTTGACAGTCATACCTTTGAAGTAGTAGATAGTTTCGTCTACTTGGGAACCAGCATTAACAGCAATAACAATGTCAGCCTGGAAATCCAACGCAGAATCACTCTTGCCAACAGGTGCTACTATGGACTAAGTAGGCAATTGAAAAGTAAAGTCCTCTCTCGACGAACAAAAACCAAACTCTACAAGTCGCTTATCATTCCCGTCCTGCTTTATGGTGCAGAAGCTTGGACGATGAGACGGCACTAGGAGTTTTCGAGAGGAAAATTTTGCTCAAGATTTATGGTCCTCAGAACATTGGCAACGGCGATTACCGCAGACGATGGAACGATGAGCTGTACGGGTTATACGACGACATTGACATAGTTCAGCGAATAAAAAAACAGCGGCTACGCTGGCTAGGTCATGTTGTCCGAATGGACGAAAACACTCCAGCTCTGAAAGTGTTCGATGCAGTACCCGCCTGAGGAAACCGAGGAAGAGTGGAGAGCGACCTGGTTACACTTGGGATCTCCAACTGGCGCCGAACTGCGAAGGAGAGAGACAAGTGGCGCACTATCGTCGTTTCGGCTTACATACATACATGTAAATGCTGAAGTCGGTCAAAAAAACTAATTTATTTTTATTAAAGTATACGTTCTTAAGAATGTTATCTCAATTTTTTATAGAGATTTAAGCAGTAGACGCGAAGCAATAGAATGATGTAAACATTTTTGAAACTTGTATCTTATACCCTAAAAAAACTAAGAATAATTATATTAACAAATTTTCAAAATATATATTTTTTCAAACTAGGTGGCAACGTCACAAACTCATATTTTTTATATAAATACTTTTCTTGATAGCGCTGATTTTGTACTCCTTTTTGTTTATTATAATTTTTAATTGAAATTATTACTTTTATATCTAATTATTACAAAAGTATGGCAACCTCTAATCTAATTAATACTTAAATAAACTATGAAAATTTCACAAATTTAATACCAGCTAGTGTGAAAAATCTTGAAAAATATTTCAAATGTTGTAGTTTTGTAAATTCTCGCTTCGCTCAAGTCCGTTTATTTGCTTTTGTATTGCTTACGTATCCTTAAGGATGTGAGCACGTGCTGTCTTGTTGAAACAAAGTTTAATGAGTGTAAGCCGCTTGTTTGCTACAAAAGCGCTTCTACAAGTATATAAATTAAATTATATGAAGATTATAACGGTTTTATACAATAACAGCAACAATATCACTGCTGTGCAATGTCACGAAAGGATGCGAGCTTCCTGCTGACTTGGAAGTTCAATGCAATTTAAAATAAATAAAAAATATACTGTAGACCAGCTGCACATTAAGAATACACGGCTATGCAGTGCGGAGGAGGCTACATATAATAAGTGCATGTATCTTTATTGATGTTCAATGCTGTCACATCCTGTGCACCGGAATGTCGGGAAAATCGTTGTTTGTGTGTCCCCATAAAGGCAATAATATAATAATAATAAAGAGGATTTCCAGAATTGGAGCAATTTGATTGCATTATTTGCCATTTTCCGTCAGCTGTTGTCAACATATAAACAACATCACATCACATCACATCTGGCAATGCAATATTGCGATACAGACATACTTTTACTCGTCCGTCGCAGGAAATGAGTTGCGTTGAAGGTCGCTTAATGGAGAATTTACTTTCGATAACATTATCTCTTTAGTAGATGGTGCTAAGGTGCTGTATTTTTTGGAACGAATTCACATTGTTGGCTTTTAGAGAAATATGAATCATGTTGAAAGACTGATGGAACCCTTAAAATACACACAAGTTTGTAACTCATCCAAAGTTTGGCGAAAGAGTGCCTATTTGCATGAAAAAACGGTTCCATTTGGCTAAGAAAAAAATTGGACAAATTAGACTACGACCTCCTGCCCCGCCCAACGTATTCAACAAAATTTACCTTGTGTGACTTGTTTTCTAACTTGAAGAAATGCAGACCTCCTGAAAACGATTTATTCAGAGGGATTAAAAAAGCAAGACATTCGCTCGGTCAAGTATATCGAACTAAAATAATAGTATACCGAGGAATACGTCGCCATTTTCTGAAATTTTGTAAACTAAATACTAAACAGATCGGCCTTCTACATATTAATGATTCCTTATATAATTTTTTACTTTGGGTTTGGTTTTGTAAAGGATGTTATTTAGAGATTCAAAAGACCCCTGAGTGATCTTTGTTCTATTTTCAACGCTTCGTAAAAACATTTTCAAAACCAAACTTCCACAACGATGAGTTGGATTACTGGCTTAATCGGTGTATGATTAGCAAAATGTTTTATTTCGAGAGTGATCATTACTGAACATCCTTCTGACTCCCATGCATACAGAAAAATTTACCGCCTACGAGTTATATTGGCCAATGGTGATTACTACGGTCAAATGGCGTCACGTTACCTACTTCAACATTAGTGCTCTAAGTGTTTTATAGTCCCAGCAATATAGTCCTTCGGCTATTACCGCGTAAGCGGTGTCTACGCCAGTCAAGAAGAATATAGTCCCAGAATACTTATAGTGCGTAAAAATATCATTTCATTGGAACGAACTTTTGGAGAACGAGTTTATAAAAAAGGGTGTGTCAAATGAATTATGCATCAAGCTAAAAAGTCTCTAAGGCTAACCGAAAGATCGCGTCACAAATTAATCCTTTTCTCGGGATTCTAACCTTAATTATAATACTTTAAATGTTTCATGACATTTCCTCAACGCAAACGCAGCTGTTTCACGTAGGAGGGTCTAGATGTTTCAAACTATCGGGGTAACAAGGTTATGTCGAACAATAAAGCGTTCTTATATTTTAAGTCAGATTTAGGCCCGTGCAATAATTTGCTTATATATATAGGTTGGGCTAATTTTTATAAGAATACTTGACGTTCCTAGTAACTACTGGTAAACCAACTGTGATTGACTTGTTGGGAGTCCAACATTCTTAGCGTTTTTACCAAGATAAGGCAGGCAACGCTGGAAATACTTGCGCGTTTGTGAATTGAATCGACAGTATGGAGTTCATAAGACGCAGTCGTGGTGGCCCTTTGGTCGAAATTGTACTGGACTGAAGCCAAAACATTAACCATTTCAAAATTTTATTTTTTTTATTTGAAATACAGTTTTACTACTAAAAAAATTGGTTTTCGGCAACGACAAAAAACAAGCTGGTACGATGAGGAGTGCCGTCTCGCAGCGGAGAGAAATCAGACTGCCTACCTCGCAACGTTGCAAACGACCACAACACGTGCGGGATGGGATAGATACCGAGAGCTGAAGAGGGAAGCGAGACGCATCTGCAGACAAAAAAAGAAAGAGGCCGAAATGCGTGAGTACGAAGAGCTTGAGAAGCTGGCAGACAGAGGGAATGCTCGAAAATTTTATGAAAAAATGAAGCGACTTAACGAAGGTTTCAAGACCGGAGCATCCTCATGTAGAGACCAAGGTGGTAATCTGGTAACCGATGTCCAGGGCATACTGGGATTATGGAGGGAACACTTCTCCGACCTGCTGAATGGCAGTGAGAGTACAACACCAGGAGATGGCGAACCCGATCCCCCAATCGATGACGATGGAACAGATGTTCCATTACCCGACCATGAAGAAATTCGAATAGCAATTACCCGCTTGAAGAACAACAAAGCAGCGGGGGCCGATAGATTACCGGCAGAACTATTCAAATACGGCGGCGAAGAACTGATAAGGTGCATGCATCAGCTTCTTTGCAAAATATGGTCGGAAGAAAGCATGCCTGACGATTGGAATCTCAGTGTGCTCTGCCCAATCCATAAAAAGGGAGATCCCACAATCTGCGCCAATTACCGTGGGATCAGCCTCCTAAATATCGCATACAAGGTTCTATCGAGCGTACTGTGTGAAAGACTAAAGCCCGCCGTCAACAAACTGATTGGACCTTATCAGTGTGTGGAAAATCAACAACTGATCAGATATTCACCATGCGCCAAATCTTGGAGAAGACCCGTGAAAAGAGGATCGACACACACCACCTTTTTGTCGATTTTAAAGCAGCTTTCGACAGCACGAAAAGGAGCTGCCTTTATGCCGCGATGTCTGAATTTGGTATCCCCGCAAAACTAATACGGCTGTGTAAGTTGACGTTGAGCAACACCAAAAGCTCCGTCATGATTGGGAAGGACCTCTCCGAGCCGTTCGATACCAAACGAGGTTTCAGACAAGGTGACTCACTATCGTGCGACTTCTTTAACCTGATGCTGGAAAAAATTATAAGAGCTGCAGAGCTAAACAGAGAGGGTACCATCTTTTACAAGAGTGTACAGCTCCTGGCGTACGCCGATGATATTGATATCATCGGAAGCAACAACCGCGCCGTTTGTTCTGCTTTTTCCCGCATGGATAAGGAGGCGAAGCGAATGGGTCTGGAGGTGAATGAGGACAAGACGAAATATCTCCTGTCATCAAGCAAACAGTCGGCGCATTCGCGTCTTGGCTCCCACGTCACTGTTGACAGTCATAACTTCGAGGTCGTAGATAATTTCGTATACCTGGGAACCAGCATCAACAACACGAACAATGTCAGCCTCGAAATCCAGCGCAGAATAACTCTTGCCAACAGGTGCTACTTTGGACTGAGTAGGCAATTGAACAGTAAAGTCCTCTCTCGACGAACCAAAATCAAGCTCTACAAGTCGCTTATCATCCCCGTCCTGATCTACGGTGCAGAAGCTTGGACGATGTCAACATCAGATGAGACGACACTAGGAGTTTTCGAGAGGAAAATTTTGCGCAAGATTTATGGTCCTAAGAACATTGGCAACGGCGAATACCGCAGACGATGGAACGATGAGCTGTACGAGTTATACGACGACATTGACATAGTTCAGCGAATAAAAAGACAGCGGCTACGCTGGCTAGGTCATGTTGTCCGAATGGACGAAAACACTCCAGCCCTGAAAGTGTTCGATGCAGTACCCGCCGGAGGAAGCCGAGGAAGGGGAAGGCCTCCACTCCGTTGGAGGGACCAGGTGGAGAGCGACCTGGTTACACTTGGGATCTCCAACTGGCGCCGAACTGCGAAGGAGAGAGAGAGATGGCGCACTATCGTCGATTCGGCTATAACCGGCTAAACGGTTGCAACGCCAATCACATACATACATACTAAAAAAACTCTCTCAATTTTCAAATTAAAATTGACTGAAACAAACTTGTAGCACTTCTAATTTCTTTTTAGTGTTGTATTCGGGCCACATAATTCACTTGCAAGGCGGTATATCGATGTAACCATGTGATTGGATGCACAGGAGACTCAAAAAATATTATGCAGATTTATATAAGCAAACAAATAAGCAATCATCGGCCGGTATCAGCTGCAAGGATTTTGTAAAATTCCAAGAAAATCACATCAAATATGCAGGCACATGCGAACCGAATTGAAATGCACTTGATTTTATGCAGAAAAACTCAAGTGTGTGTGTGTGTGAGCGCATATGTGTTGGTTGAATATATTCACGCAGAAATAACTAAATGTAATGAGTTTTATGCATCGATTGTGTTGTGAAACAGCGCAACACACATATAACAAGAAACGTGTACGAAAGCGACGAAATGAAGAATTCGAAACGAATTGCAAACGTAATGAGAATTTCCATATGACGCAAATGGGAGCAGCAACAGCAACGGCAGTGTAGCACGAGTGGCGCTTGCAAGTGAAATAACGTGCCATGCCACACGAACGTGGAACACAAGCAAGGCTTAGAGAAACCACTTGAATGTGTAGGTGTGTGTCTGTGTGCGATTGTTTGCTGAGGTGCAATATGCCGCTGCGCAACACCCGTTGTTTGGGTGTGTGTGTGTGTTTACAGCTAAATTTACCTACAACACTGACAAACAATAAACGAATTGTATGCAAAACAAAACGTAACGTAAATGTATACAAGAAGTCAAATAATGAAAAGTGTGTTGCCATAATGACGACACATTCGTGAAATCAATAAATAAAAATGTGCCGGTGTGTGCGTGTGTGCAACAAATAGAAAGCGGCAGTTTTGTTCCTTAGAAATGAATGAAAAATGTGGCACGTGTGTAGGTGCAAATAAAATTTTATTTTTACTTTTGCTACAAAGCCTACATGCCACCAACTAACTGCTCTAGCGAGCGTACACTCACTCACTTGCTCGCCACCAACAGCACCTTCGCATTGCTCTGTATTTAGTCTTTCATTCATCGACTCGGTCAGCTTTAGCTCATACATATATAGCTACACAAATTTACGTATGTAGCTCTTATAGTGAATGAAGCTTGCTGAGGTGCTGACCCGGGTTACGTGAGTCACAATTAAAAATCGCTCATACGCACCGGCAGCACTATGAATGACGTTTATGTGGTGTGTATGCTCGTCGTTGAAAGCGCTGCTATTATGGGGTTGAGCCTGGGCTTTTGCTTACGTTTGCGTGTTAGCTAGCTTATGAAAGTGTTTGTGGGTGTCTTATTTTCGAAACGAATGGCAGGTGAGCGTTCGAAGACAAAATGCAATTTGTGGCGAAAATAGTGCGCTTGCGGTTTGAGCCCACGTGAGCAAAGTTGGCCTCATTAGAGGTGGGTATTTTGCGGTATCGAGGACTTTTGTGTAGGTAATTTTGCAAGTTGCTGGAAACTTCAATATGCATGAAGAAATATTACTTATATTAAGGAATCATTAATCACATTTTGATGATATTTTCATTTTTTGAGAATTTTCTTAAGAATGCATTCTAGTAAATTATAATTTAATAAATTACACTATGTTAGTGCCTATTGCCATATTTTTGCAGTATTATCTGATAATAAAAAAAATTTACAAGAGTGGCAACACAATTAGTCAATTTGCTGTAAATTAGCGACGAATAATATTTTAAAATGTGTACTCTTAGCCCTTTATTTCAATTCTACAAATAATTAAATTTTTATATTTTAAAATAGGTGGCAACATCGTAGAAATGTATTTTCGTAAAAGATACTTTCATAAATAACAAGATTATTGTTAATAATACTAATTTCTTTATATAATATTATCAAATTTGAAAAGGGTGGCAACCCCATTAAAATGATTAAATTATCACAAGCTTTGAATAACCTTTTAAAACGTTTACTTTTACCTTAATGCAAATTAACTAACTGACAACTTCATAAATTAATATTTATTAAATTCTTTTTTTTTTTAATAAAGTTGGCAATACTATAAAAAAAAAATCTTTAATAAAGCATGTATTATCCTTACAAGTTGACATATATTTATATTAAAACAATGAATATAATTCCTTAATTAAAACAAGTGGCAACATTCCGAAACCTATAATCCGATTTTGTTGATAGTTCCAGAAAGTTTTTTGAATTTTTTTTTTAAGAGTTACCACTAATTTAAATATTTGAGAACAATTTTGTTGAAGTTTTCAGTAAGTTTTTTTGGAATTTTTTAAAGAGTTACCACTAATTTGAAATATTTGAGAAGAAGTTTCACACATTTCAATATATAAAGCGCAAAGGGTTGCCATGTTAGTTAGACAGCTTTAAAAACTCGAGCAAATTTTTGAACATATTTTTCAGAGATTTTAAAGAAAATACTAAGAAGCGGTAAGTGGCGTGAGATTACTAGTAATACCGAGAAACGATATTTGGTCTGAAAGTGATGAACGAAAAATTATTTATTACGAAAACATATTTTTAGCATAAGTAATTCAGATTTGGAATCACAGTCATTATTTACATACATATATAACAGAACTGACAGATCATAGCACCTTTTATTGCTTCATTTATCCGATTGGTTCACCCATCCCACACACTAAATACAACGAGCCGTTGGTTACATTCGCATTCACATTACAAGTGAGGTTATTTGGCGTGTTCAATCAAACTGTCGTCTTTAATCAATACAAATCTAGGCACAAAACACAAATATGTAGGTAAACGTTTATCGGAATGAAGGGAACCCCCCATGGAGAACGTGCACGCAATGATTGCGACGTAACTGGTAATCATTTCACATTAAATGTATATATATATTTTAGTAAATTTGTATACTTTTATATAAATAGCTTCAACTTCAACTCACACATTTAGTAATAGCATTGGGGACACAGAAATAGAATATTCACGTTCTCATGATTACATGAAATTCGCACGAGCTAATGTACAACAAATGTTGTCATGAAAAACACAAATAAATTAAGCAATCGAAAAAAGTTCACCGATTTACTTATTCATTCTATTTACATACTTTTCTGTCGTTAATCAAAGCAATGTTTAATTGCAACAATCCAAGTGGGTGGCAGCGTGTGAGAGCTGCCGAAGCCTCGGTATAACGGTGAATTAAAGTAGATAGTGAGTATTGCTTTTAAATTTCGTAATGAATTCATTGACATTTACAATTGTTGTTGTAATT
Organism: Zeugodacus tau; assembly: GCA_031772095.1. Taxonomy (NCBI): domain Eukaryota; kingdom Metazoa; phylum Arthropoda; class Insecta; order Diptera; family Tephritidae; genus Zeugodacus; species Zeugodacus tau. Next base: position 26,354,220 of record CM062649.1, on the reverse strand, counting down.
CGAATATAAGAAACGTAAACATCACGTGGCTGTTTGCATATAATTAAGCGTAAATGAGAGAGGGAGAAACAATAACGAATTAACAAATGTAATAAGCCATTGTCGCTATGATAATCACGAGTTAATTTTATTGAATTTTTGCCTTTTTTACTGCATATAATTAACACTGATTGTAGAATTTTCACAGTGGGTGCAAGAAATATGTGCATCTTATAATTATAGCTCGTGAGCAGCAAACGAAGCAGAAATTAAATATAATTTACTAAGAAATTATTAAACTGAAAACAAGTATTATTATGATTACAGGTACAGTGGGGTGCTAAAACAAAGAGGAAATTATCTGAGTTCGAATACCCTGCACATAAAGTAATTATATGTGTCGTAGTTATTGAATTTCATAAGGAAATAAATCTATTTTTAATACAGACTTTTCAAATTCCTTTCAATTGACACTAATAATATAATATTGGTTTATGGGGCCCTATGCTCCACCTAGGAACTACAGGAATATATATATATATATAATATTGGTTTAACATTTTCAAAAATCTGGCAAATTTTGAAAAAATATATCTCAGTCTATAATATTATGTACCCAGTCTATTTAATTAATTTAAATTTTTTATCAGGTGGCAACACTTTTTTTTCAACTGTAAGCAACTTTTTTTATCATCTTAATAAAATAGACGATCCATAAAATATTGTACGTATCAAAGATTAGTTGGGGCCCCAAAACAATTTTTGAACGTTTATTTTAAAAGAAGTTAACTGTAAATTACACATTTGCTGCAAAATAAACAGTCATCAGAAATAAAATATAAATAAAAAAAGGAATAATTACGTATAAAGATTTAGTAAACGGAGTATACCTAATAGCCTTTTCACACGCCCAAATTAATTGATCAATTAAAATTTTGATGAAGAGACCCTTTTTTGTCCTTCACACTGCAGGCTGTTTGATAACCAATCAGCTGTTACACATTTTTGTTTTTTGCTTTTCATAAGAAGTTGGTAAGTTTCATCAGCTGATTGCTATTTTTAACTGAGACATCTACCGTCGTGTATCGTGAACAACAACTCGCAGACAAAGAAAGTATATATAATTACAAATACGGTCTTTGTCGCAGAGTTGCATTTCATTTTCAAGTCGAGTAAAATTCAATAAATAATTAATGTAGGTTTTTATTTTGTATGGTAAATCGATTTTAATCATCGTTTTAATCGAGCAGAGGCTGGTAGATTAATCAATTAGTGCCTGTGTGAAAAGGCTATTAACCAATACTGATTCTAATTTAATTCTCTGTATAACAAAATTAGAGCTGATAAGTGATGCCTACATTTAGGAGCTATAATAAAAGAAAATACAGGAAGAGAGAGGAAATTCTAACAAATTTGAGTATGTGTACGAACTACCAATGTACTTAAGTGAGAGACCAGCTTAAAATTTATACTTAAAGCAATAAAACTATTTTGCTAATAACCACTAACAGCCGGTTTCACGAAATATTTTAATTGAAAATTAAGTTCCATTTAATTTTAATTTTTATTTTTATTGAACTTTGCACTTAAGTTTCCTGCGTTTCACCATTATTAATATTGGCATCCAAAAAATAAAAAGGTAGGGATGTTAGTCAGAATAACAGCTGATTTATGTAAACAAATAAATTGCAGTTCTTTGTCAAAATGGAAAACAAATGGGAAATCAGCTGATAGAAAAGCGTAAGCATGGCTACATATGACAGTATTTAAATAATATTTAAAAGCGTGACCATTTAAATAAAAATTAAGTCAAATGGTGAAACTGAAATTAATTATTTTTCACTTAAATTTGTTTCGTGAAACCGGCTGTAAGTCTCTGTGAAAAATGTCGAAAACTTTTTTCTCTAGTTATAAATTAGGAATTTCGAAACTATTTCGTGCTAGAAGACTCCTCTCAAATAGTTTCATAAAATTAAAGAACACTTCCAAAATTATAACTGTACAGTCACCGAAAATGCTGTAACACAATCTCTAATAAAACGTTACAACAACGCTTATGCAAGTAAAGTTACAAAATGAAACAGGATAAACACTTGTAGGCGTTTAGCCAACACCAGCAGGCAGGCTGGTTATTGCCCACCCTTTGCTACACCCTTACATACATAAGTTTTCCACGCACTAATATCCGCACTTCTTGCCAAGTTTCATTATTTATACCCTACTAGCTAGTTTAATATCCACAGCTGCAGTTGGCAGCTTGTAGCAGCTATGACACCCTTTTGTTGTTGGCTGTCAGCAGCACAAGCGAAAATTCCCACAACGACGAGATGAAAACGCAAAGAAAAAACTATAAAAACAAAAACAAAGCTTCGCTAAAACAAGTGTATAATCTTAAGCTAAGTAGACAAGTTTATACTCGAGGCAACAAAGTATCAAAATAGAAAAACAAAAAAAGAATTGTATACCACCTAAAGACAAAGAAAAGCCGGTTAACATTGTGAGATTATACCATAGAACAGTTTTGTTGTTAAGTTTGTTTTTAATTGAAAGTCATGGCAGGAAATTAGCATACCTTAGAGTAAAGAAATGTTTTTCCAAGACAGCGTGTTATTATTAATATAATATATTGCAGGTGAGCAATTCTGTGATTCTACCGTGGAAACACTCTCTTCTGGTTAACTACCAAGAACATTGTAAAGAGAGCTTCGTTTGTTTTTCAGTAGATATTATAACAGGGAAGAAATAAAATTTTGTCTAGTGTGGCAGTTAAAAACCGATATTGTAGTATTTTGAAGTACATTCGATGTCATTGTGTATGAAACTTGATTTCTTTTGCATGGACACCACGGGCACGCTTGCAAATTTTAGACAGTTTCACGTTCGATATTCATACGAAGTTCATCAATCGTCGCTGGGTCGTTGGCATAGACCATAGACTTGATGAAGCCCCACAGGAAATAATCTAACGACGTCAGATCGCACGACGGAGGCGGCCACTTAACTGGGCCATTTCATGAGATAACACGTTCACCAAACTTGGTTTTCAATAAATCGATTGTGAAATTCGCTGTGTGGCTTGTGGCGCCGTCCTGGAACCACATATTGTTCAAGTCCATATCATCCAATTCGGACCAAAAATATTTGGTTAACATTGAGCGGTAACGATTCCCATTCTCAGTAACGTGCCGCTCTTGATCATCGCGGAAGAAGTACGGTCTAACGACGCCGCTGATAAACCGCACCAAACTGAATTTTTTCAGGATGCATTGGTAACCCAGCGTGGTTGGATCGTATATCTTTCCATGATGAAATGGCGAACCTTACTATAGAGTAACGTCAAAGGAGCGGGAAAAAATAAGATTAACCAAGTCACAACTATAAGTTCTAGTTTTGAGTAATCGCTTTTTTGACGGGATATAGAAATATATCTCTTTTCGATTGATACAATTCAGTTATTTTTCTCGATTGCTCAAAATTAATTCAACAAAAGACTTTCAAACAGAGTACAAGTAAAAGCAACAATAATTATGGTATACCATATTTAATTGCTTGACATTTGCGTCACACAATAAAAATTGTTTCAAATTAATTTCCATAAATAACGGTTATTTTCAGCACCTGGTAACAATGCAAACATACACAGATATAAAGATTTCGTGTTGTATTTGTATTTAGAGCGAAATATACAGTTAATTAGCTGCTGAAACCTGTAAATTTGCAACACTAACTGCCAGCGAGTTAACACAATATTTTACGAGGAAATCCATACATATATGCATGTAAATAAACTAATACGCCAACATTGCTGAATATTTCTGCACAGTTAGTGAGCGTCTACGTGCTGTACTAAATTTGGCACACACGCCAAATGAGCAAAATCACTTTTTTACGAGTAATCGTTTATCACGGGCTTAATTTTCGGAAATTACCGCGAAAACGTAAATGGACAAAAACAAAAATAAATACGTGAAAAAAAAAACAAATTATTTAAAAACCGTGTGACGTTAGCATCAGACCAAATACCGGTACGATCTGTCAAAAAAAGGAAAGAAACAATCACAACAAAAACAATGCGCATAAAAGAAAACAAAGCATTTGAATATGTAGAATGTATCGACTAATTCGGTTGCGGCAAAATAAAAGTAAAAATTAATAAAAGAAGAAAATAAAAATGAAAATAAAAAATTCAACAGCAATTGACCCAAGCAGCGGCACACGAATGCTTCTACAAATTTCCGTTGGTAGCCACTGACGTCTACGTCATTCGTCACAGGCATGCGTACACGAAGTATATGTCTGTCTATTAAAATCAATTTTTGAAGAACATGAAAGCCGTTGTACTTGTTAAAAATACCAAAAAAAACGCAAGCAAGTCGGTGGGGAAATCGGCGAGTGGATGGAACAGCTGATGGTAAGTGGCGTGGCCGCTGACGCCAAACGTTTCTGCACTTGTGTCGACCAAGACCCCGCCGCATACCAGCTAGCTGCCGCAATTACTCAATTGTCGCTAATTTGTTGCTATTTGCCAGAAATGAGACGCAAAAAAAATATCTACAATAAAATTCAATTTTTTTTTTAATTCTTTAGCATGTCTGTGGTGTTTTCTTTTTCGCCGTTAGCAACAAGGAATGTCTAAACAGTAGAAGTAATACCTCATGAAAATTTGTTAAGCTCAGCCGGCACTGAATAGTTCAAGTATTTCTAGAATTTTAAGTGTAAAATGCTGATTTCAACCGATTTACCATACAAAAGAAAAAGTCAATTTATCTACTTTACTCATTAATTGAATTTTAATCGAATTAAAAATGAAATACAACTCTGTGACAAAGAAAGTATTATATATACGTTCTTTGATTCAGTCCGATTGTTCAGTCGATTGACTGTGGTTTTTTTTAAATAGCATTAATGTTACTCGACGGTAAATGTCGGTGCTAATAATAGCGATCAGCTGATGAAACTTACCAACTTCTTATGAAAATTAAAAACGACAATGTGTAACAGGTGATCGATTATCGAGTAGCCGGCAGTGTGAAGGACAAAAACTGGTTTCTCAATCAAAATCTTAATTGATCAATTAATTTGGCTGTGTGAAAAGGCTATTATATTGAGTGTTATAGCGAGGTGGCCTCATATACACTTGTTACTATTAGAGTTATATACATATTTCGAAGTTTAGTAGGACGGATGGCCCTAAAAGTTTTTAATCGCTTTCAAACACTTCTAATAAAATCGTTCGTTTTGAAATGTGAAAAATTTTGTTTTAATAATTTTAGATTTTCGAATTTATATCTCACAAATTTTCAGGCCATTCCCATGCATAATACTACACATTTGTATAACGCACTGTATTCAAGTACGTAAGCATTTACATACAAGTGTATGTAGGTATGTAAGTATCTACATAAGCACATTTTAGACAGTTGCACTAATTGGCTTTGCCGCAATGACGATGATAAAATTAAAAAAATAATAATAACAGTAAAAAATAAATTAGCAAGAGGCATCAACAAATTAGTAGCCATAACAGAGCTATACATACATGTGTATGTAAGTATGTAGGTATGTATTTTTGTTAGAGCAACATGTTTGTTTACTCGCGAGATAAATACAAGTATGTGCACATATTTATATATATGATTTAATGATAAACATTCTGCTTACTAATAGATATCGGTATTTGTGCAGAAATAAGTGTAGACAGGTGTATTTTTAGCAAGAAATTAATTAATTTTTAATAAGAAAAAACGTGCATTTGTGTACTTTAATAGATTAATTTAAGTAGAAAACAAGTAAGGAAAGGCTAAGTTCGGGTGTAACCGAACATTTTATACTCTCGCAATTTATAGAAGAAATTTTATTAAGATAACGCACAAATTTACCCATAAATTCGGCATAAAGTTTAATAGAATAACGAAAATCGTCCTATATAGTGTATGAGGGCTGAGGTAATTCCTGAACCGATTTCATTCAATTTCATCAGCAAGGTACACTATATGCAATACTATACGCTCACTTAATTTTGCTAAGATATATCACATATTAACCGATACATATATGCGTAATAAAGCCCAACGAATTTTTGAAAAACCTTTAATTAGGTATATGGGAGCTAGGGGGGATGATATTTTTGCAAAACCTATAATTATGTATATGGGAGCTAAGAGATGTTGTGACCCGATTTTAATAATTTTTGGAACAGAGACACACTATTGGAAGAAAACAATTTCCTCTGAATTACATTAAATTAGTTGAGAGATTTACCCATATTTTCGGTTAAAATTTATCCTTAGGCGCTGAGTTCAACATGTTCGATATCTGGGGCCTTGAAAAGTTATAGTCCGTTTTCGACAATTTTTTCACAAGTGATGCCACAGATCATATTCTGTATTTGTGTAAAGTTTTATTTCGCTATCATCATTGGTTCCTAATGTATATGTTATAAAGTGAAGGATTCAGATGGAATTCAAAAGTGAGTTATAAAGAAAGTAGTCATGGTTGTGAACCGATTTCATCCATTTTCCACACATGTCATCAGGGTGTCAATAAAATATTATGTACCGAATTTCATTGAAATCTGTCGAGTAGTTCCTGAAATATGGTTTTTGACCCATAAGTGGGCGATGCCACGCCCATTTCCCATTTTGTAAAAAAATCTGAGTGCAGCTTCCTTCTGCTATCATTTCTGTGAAATTTAGTGTTTCTGACGTTTTTCGTTAGTGAGTTAATCCACTTTTAGTAATTTTCAACCTAACCTTTGTATGGGAGGTGGGCGTGGTTATAATCCGATTTCTTTCATTTTTGGACTGTATAAGGAAACGGCGAAAAGAAATGACTGCAGAAAGTTTGGTTTATATAGCTTTATTGGTTTGCAAGATATATATCGTTGGCTTAATATAGAAAAGGCGTATCTACATTTTTTTCGAAATCGCGTTTTTAATGTATTCTGTTAGACCACTGTCAAATACTCCTCCCCTTAAAAAATTAGTGGGCTATGATCGTAAATAACGGATTTATAGTCATATAAAAAAAAGCCCTAACTCATTCGAAGTTACAATAACAACATAAAGCTCTATCTCAAATAACTTCAAAGAAATTAAAAATAATAACAAAATTATACCACAATTGAATTTGTTACCTGTTTTGAATAAAAATTGCAATAGAAATGTTTTTTGCATCTTAAGTTTTTAAGGTTTTATTCAGTTTTTTCCTTCTCCTGAAAAGTAACGAAAAGTGTAGATACGCCTTTTCTATATTAAGCCATCGATATAAAAAACCTATTTGGGGGCGGGGTCACGCCCACTTTTCCAAAAAAATTACATTCAAATATGCCCCTCCCTAATGCGATCCTATGTTCCAAATTTTATTTTCATAACTTTATTTATGGCTTAGTTATAGCTCTTTATGTGTTTTTGGTTATCGCCATTTTGTGGGCGTGGCAGTGGTCCGATTCCGCCCATTTTCGAACTTAACCTTCTTATGGTGCCAAGGAACACGTATTCCAAGTTTCATTAAGATATCTAAATTTTTACTCAAGTTACAGCTTGCACGGACGGACAGACGGACAGACGGACGGACGGACAGACAGACATCCGGATTTGAACTTTACTCGTCACCCTGATCACTTTGGTATAATAACCCTATATCTAACTCGTTTAGTTTTAGGACTTACAAACAACCGTTAGGTGAACAAAACTATAATACTCTCTTTAGAAACTTTTGTTGCGAGAGTATAAAAAAATAATATTCATACTTACAAACTATCCCTACTAATATTATAAATGCGAATGTAAGTTTGTTTGTTACGCTTTCACGCAAAAACTACTGAACCGATCATCATGAAACTTTGTACATATACTCTTGAAGGTACTAGAAGCAACATAGGGTACTTTATGTTAATAAAAAATTTTTTACGAAAGATAAAACAATTGTTTGTCAAAAAATTTATTTTTTCCTCGACGAGACGATAGGATGATTTTGAGAATGAAATTGCACGAGAGCTAGATTATGATTTCATAGCACTGCAACATCAAGTGACAGAATTAGTTCCTCAATTACTTTCAGAGCAAAATCATGTTTTCCATCAAGTTTTACGTAAAATAGACTCCGGTAGTGGTGGACTCTTCTTTCTCGATGCACCAGGAGAAACTGGAAAAACGTTTTTACTAAACTTATTATTAATGTCCGTCAGAAAAGACCAAAAAATAGCAGTTGCCGTGGCTTCGTCACGACGCTATTAAACGGCGGTCGTACGCACATTCCGTTTTAAAATTACCATTGAATTTGGCACAGGAAGATTCGCCAATCTGTAATTTTAGTAAAAATAGTTCACGAGGTAGAATGCTGCGAGAATGCAAGCTTTTAGTGTGGGATGAAAGTACAATATCTCACAAAAAGGCTATAGAAGCTTTAAACCGGACCCTCCAGGACTTGCGAGATAGTACAGATATAATGGTTTTATTGGCTGGTGATTTCCGTCAAACCCTCCCAGTGATTCAGAGGGGGACACGAGCAGATGAAATTCAAGCGTGCATTAAATCGTCAAGCTTATGGTCGACAGTTGAAAAACTTCGCCTGAAAACGAATATGAGGGTGCATTTTCATAATGACGTGGATTCAGGACTTTACGCAGAAATGTTGTTGAAAATTGGTGATGGTTGTTTAGACGTTGACGCTGAAGGCTACATATCACTGTCAAGAGAATTTTGTAATTTAGTAAAAAGTGATGTGGATCTCATTACTAATGTTTTTCCGGAATTGCAACAAAATTTGTGTAGTGATCAGTGGTTGTGTGCAAGAGCAATATTAGCACCAAGAAATGAAATCGTTAATAGGATCAACACTGCCATTTTAAACGAGGTTCAGGGAGAAATGAAGGAATATTTGTCAATGGATACAATTATGGATACGGAACTAAGTACTTCACATCCTGTGGAGTTTTTAAATTCACTTGAACTATCGGGTGTACCGTCACATAAACTTCAATTGAAACTAAATGTACCAGTAATGCTTATGCGAAATCTAGATGCTCCTAGGCTATGTAATGGAACAAAGCTTCGGATAACAAAATTGGGACAAAACAGATACCAATTCGGATACCAATTATCCCCACTGACTTTCCATTCCAATTTAAAAGGATTCAGTTTCCCGTCAAGCTTAGCTTTGCTGTTACTATAAACAAGGCACAAGGACAAACATTACAGGTATCAGGAGTGCATTTAGAAAACCCATGTTTCTCTCATGGTCAGCTTTATGTAGCCTGTTCACGTGTATCTAATGCCAGGAATTTACACATATTTGCACGCGACAGGAAAACTTATAACATTGTCTACAAAAATATCTTAAATTAATACTTTGTATTTTATTTTTTTAAATTGTTAGAATTCAGAATTATTTATTTGTGTGACGGTGAAATATATTTTAACATTTGTTGTTGCATTTCAATAAGCATATATTAAAGTGTTGAAACTTCTGTCTGTAGTAATTTTTAAAAATTGTTGATCTCAGCCAAACAATCAAATTTAGTTATCATATTGACTCATTTCTATTATTATACCCTTACCCTTTATCTCTCATACTTATTTAATGACTCCACTGCGGGCGAAGCCGCGGGTAAAAAGCTAGTATGCTTATAAAAGTTTAAGATCACAATTTTTTATTAAAAAAACTATTATTGATTCATTGAGTATAAGGCCTTATTAGCCAGTTTTTGATAGAGAAAATTTTAGGTAACAACAATTTTAGAAATCTAAGTTAAAAGACACTTCAAAGTGTTTGCAAGAGTAAATAAATTCTCAAATATTGAATATGTAGATCTAAATATAATTTCCAAGAGTAATAGCTGTCAAGTCAGCTGTCAAAATAAACACCTGTAGTTGGCATTTTTGCTGAGAATATTTTCAATAATTTCTTTGTCCTTTGAGATAGAAAGGTATTTTTACAAAACACCACACCTGTCGGTTTAACACTTACATAACTGGAGTTTCTCACTGAGAAAACATTTTATTTAACGTTTCGTTCGTCCTTTCATCTGTCACTTGTCAAAAACTGTCAAACTGATGAAAGTCTCATTGTTCCCCGTCAGAGATGTCAATTTTGGCTCGACATTTCTATTGGAAATCTATGAACAATTTCCTTTCATTAACCTATATTTAGTAATATATTTATATTAAAATATTAAAAAATTATAAATATTTTATTCTCAATATGATAACCAATATATATAGTTGCATACAAGTCGAATCAAACAGTTACATTGAAAATTAAAATAAATTCCACATGAATTATTGCGCTAATAGTCACGGCACAAAGCTTTTCCCACAATATTCAGAGACTCATCAAACGTCAATTGAAAATTAAATTGATTTACATGTAATTTTCCAAGTGATTACATTCGATTATGTAAGCAATCTTTCTACGGCCAGCTGGAGTGTGCGAACGAACGCAAAAAAATATGCTAATCAAATTTATTTATTTAGCAAAAATTGCAATTTGCTTTTGTTGCGAATGAATAGTAGCAATAGTTGAATAGTTTACATAAAAGCGTTGCATGTCTGTGGAAATCTGTGTGTGTTTTTGCTTTTGAGTGCGGGTATTTTTCTCAATTCACTTTATAATCGTGCAACAAAGCTAACCACAGACATTTCTCTGAGGTCTAGAACAAATTTATAATAAACAAAATAGTTGAGAGTTGACTTATTTCTCGCGTTGCTTCAACAGAATATTAATAATTCATGTATTACTCTTGTGGAATAAAATATTTAAAGCAGGAGACTCAGATCTTGTGGTTCTTCGAGAAAACCTAATGTTTTATAAATAGAAGATAGATCGATAGGTTCTAACTAACCTATAAAAATATAAAAACTATAGATATTTGAAGTAAACACTTTTTGTTTACCGAGTACCTAATTGTTCTTTCAATTACCTTAACAATTTTTAAAGAACGGGATGTTAAATATTTTTGTTCTTAATAATCTAATTGCAATTAATAGTTTATTTTATTTTAGTCTAATAGTAACTATCAATTTGTTCTACTATTTTTGGCAGAATTTGGAGATATTTCGATTTCACCCAGTGAAAATGCATCCAGAAGGGAGATTCTGTCGGGAAAGGTTGACCACCGTTCCCTGGTATTCATAAGCTGTGATTTGCATCGAATATCCAAAGATTAGCAAAATGCTCACAGGGCTCTACTACTACTATGGAGTGTTTTTGGGTCTATTCGATGGAGAATTGCTGGCAAAATGACCACATTTGGCGAATAAAAAACAACAAGACAACGCACCGGCTCAGTTCTGCGCGGTCGCCATGGGCAAATTAGTCGAGTTCGACGTCCTATGGACTTTTTTCTGTTCCCAAAATCTTAAAAGGCCACATTTGATTTGAATGAGGAAGTCCTAGCCATCATATACACAGTTTTGATTAAAAATTCGATGAGAAACATGGAAAGGATTAAAAAATAATGAAATTTCAAGAGCAGCGCATTCTGACGAAAGTTTTACTTAATTATAAACTAATAAAATTATCTCCCCAACCACAAAAATAGTAAAATATCATAGATTTGTCAAACCAGTTAACGAAAAAAATATATTTTTATAAGAAATTAAATTAATTAACAGTTTCTTCTATACGGGGTGTACATTCTCCAAAAATAAACTATTTTAAAAGCACACGCTTAAAAAGTTTACTAATTAAATAATATCACAGTAAACGCTCTAAAATCTATCCACATATTTCGCTAAAATATTGGCTGAACTGTCTGCTTCATGTCATACTCCACACATACCATACATACATAGGACACTGACACACATGCAACGGCGAAAAGTAATCGATCAAAATGCTAAGCGACAGTGCAACAACTGTAGAATTAAAAAAAAAATTAAAAACAAAACGAAAATAACGATTGCCAACAACAACAAAGTGGTGCATTCAAGTACCAGCACTTTTGCAATTTCATATTTACATTCGAAAATTGCAAGCGAAATTAATTTCGAATTTAATTACATTTATTTGAGTTTACACAAGCAGTTAACACGTTTCAAAAGCACGTACATACACAGACAGTGTATGCAAATAGTATGAATACGGCAAAACGAAATGAACGAATGAAAGTGTGACTGTGTGTATGTATTAGCGATTTATGTAAGTAATAGTTATACAAATGTGTGAAAGTTTGAATTATATATGAGCCAGTGTTTGTATGTGCGTGTGCTTGGTATATTTCCTAACAGTTCTAACAGCGGTTGTCGTTCAGGATTAGTATCCCACTAACTTTAGTGAAATCCATCCAAGTTGGCATGATATATAGGTGTCAAGTGCATACACACACACACACATTCATTCATCATGCACACACGTGTTGTTGTTTTGACACATTTGTAACTGTGAAACTTAAATTGTGGAGAAAACAAAAACAGAAATTAAGCTGCTGCTGCTCTTAATGGTGTCGTTTGCAGCTGGCTGCCTGGCATTGCCGTGTTGACTGACAGTCATACTGACAATTGTTTCACAAACAAGCACCCTGTATGCGTCCTGTTGTTAGCTACAATGGCTTAGCGAGTATTTTGTGTATGTGTGTTCGTGTGCCGGCATGCAAAAGTTACTTTGAAATAATAAAATTCTCGAGCAGCTGGCAGGCAGTCAACAGCAATGTCAACAACAACAAGCACATTTCTACTCATTTGTTTACCACATGCCACCGGCAGGCGTCAACGACAGATAATTTGCTGCTGGCCCGAAAATATTTCACTGAAATTTTAAAATGTTAACAAAGAAAGTGTAAGAAAGGCATTGCAAATAAAAAAATTTTATCGATTTTGCACGCTGCTTACAACAGTTATTCTTCTGTTTGTTTTCACGAAATACTCACCCGGCTTTTGGCCTTTTTAACATATAAATATGCACATATATATGTATATATATATGTATGTAAGTTTGTATATTTGTATTCATTTGCTAACAACTTTGCTACTTCAATTTCACACCCAAACGCCTGTAAGTATGCTAAGGCAGTTATTTGCCGTGAATGCAGCCTATAAAAAGTGTGTAAACTTTTCGCAAACTTATGACGCAATCATTCTGCGGCGTATAAAGCTTTTCCCCTCTTGGCGCCTTTTGGCGGCAATCTTGTGGGGGTTTCTGGCGAAAATCGGATTACGTTAATGAGGTGAAAGTGAAACTTATTGCGATTCCTTTGGAGTCTGCTAAGCTCGTGTCAGGCAAGTGCAATCAACATTCGCGAGAAAGTGAGAAAGTAGGTACTCGCGATAGCTGTATTTACTTGATTAGGGGAATAAAAAAACAACAAAAACAAAGTGAGAACAAAAGTCTAATGAAAAGAATACTAGTCCGAGTGGCCAAAAGAGAAGTATTAGGCAATTCTTGAGGAATTAAAATCCAAAAACAGTGAATGTCTCAAGTGTAAGGCGATGTCACAAAATTCTCATGGGAGGACCAACACTTTATTTTAAGAAGATCATGAAGAAACATATTTTAATAAGTAACGGTTTCTCTTTTTGTTGTAGGTGTGGGAAAAAATATTCTCCAAGCAGCCAAGCTGATTGTCCTTGACCCTTTTCTAATTAAAAATATATGTAATCGACATACAGACGGAGCCCACAGAACCTGGATGGACCAAAGAACAGCCAGAAGCTACTTTGTCTATACTTTTTTCAATTTTTGTCTGATCTGAGCCTGCCGAGTGTTTTTTAGTATATGGAAAACCAGCTTAAAAGACAAACTAAAGGTATACGTTCCACAGCAGTCGTTTCTAAGTTACCGGAACGGGCTCGGACTTTTATGCGCTCAAGGACTGTCAAATCGGCAGCATTTCTAAAAAAATAATAGGATAATGTTCTACGTCGCTACAACAACAACAGACTAAAGCTATGGCTTCCTAGAAATTTCTAAATGAACTTAAAAGCATGTTGATTGATATTTCCAATTATTAGCTTTGTTATTATTGTTATTTTGCCGGACTTCTTTTCTAGGCTATTCGGACTTCTAAAGCGTGACAGCTGAGAAATATTTCAATTAAAATATTCTACAAATATATACATACATAGAAATATACTAATAGTTCTAGTCCTTAATCCATCCGACACAGACGTCATCTCGTTGTTGTTGCTAATGTTTGGTACTAGCAGTATATTGCTTTGTTGTTACTGCATTGAAATGAAAAATTGTGATTTTTTTTCAAGTGCACGTTGTGTTGAGATTTTCATGTCCAAACGTCAGCAACAGCAAAGGAATTCAGCAGCAGTTGCAGTAATATTAGCTAAAACAGCAAAAACAACACACACTCTGGCCTTTACAATCACAGCAATTGTAGTCGAGTTATTTTTCATTTCATATTAGTGTTTGTTATTTCTGTTTTTCGTCTTCGTCGAAAGCATTTTCCATTTCAACGCTGGAAATTTATGACCTTTGATGTCAATATCATAAACGTTGTGCGGAATCAAAATAAAACGATTACACACACATATACATACGTATGTATATAATGCCTTTAAAAGGTTTTGATTTTTCCTCTGCAAGCTTACATCGAAACACTCAGGGGTGTATGAAAGTATGTAAGCTTCAGTGAACACTCATTCAATTAGCTTTTAATAGTGATAATTAGCAAATACGCTATGAACATCTGGTAAATATAGTTTGTAATATATTTCTTTCTGTATATTTTCAACGATATTAAGTAGCAATGAATATTATATGCAATGATATGTATTATGAATATTTTCACAGTATACTATTGTTAGAACAAACCAAACAAATCCTTAAATAATATTTACTAATTACAAACATATAGTGCCAGTTTTAGTTTTTTTGTGGGTATGTTTGTAAATATAATGCTTCCCGATTTTTCCAATCACTTTGGTACGTTTATAACTTAATTGCACCATGAATAGTGGAATCTGGATGCTTAAAGTTTACTAAGAAAGCGTGTATTATATTCAAATCACCTCAGTATGGGGTATGGTTAAAGTGAAAAAATTGTTTACAATGACATAACAGCAGGCACTCATAAGCGATAATGCCAATCAATTCTTTGGCAGAATTTTATTTTCTCCTTATGTAAATAAATTATTTATAAATAGAGGTGAATATTATTTGTGTTTCGTAGAGTGCACTACGATATTATCCATGTGCTATATATATTTGTGTATTGTCTGGTTTTGAGAACTAGCTGTATATAATATACAATATGATATACAGTATACTCTCGAAAAGTAAATCGATTGGTATTTTGGGTAATTTACTTTTCCAAATATATATATATACATAAATTATCTGTTTTTATAATATTAAATGCATTTTTTAAATTAAAAAATTCATTCATTTATTTGCTTCAATAAAACATATGGATTTACATGAAAAACATATTTACATTTACATACATACATATGTATTTACTATGAAGAAAAAAAATCTTGAATATTCTTTTGTTTTTTTTTCTTTTGCAATATATTTTCTGACCATTTTTGTACGACAATTCAAAAAGTCTGACACCTGATTTGCATCGTTTTCATTTTTAAACCAGTGGATCAAGTAGGAGAGTTTATTTTCTAAAAAGACGCGATAAACAAGAGAGTAAGTTTTTTTGCAACATCGTAAAAAACGCTACTTTCTTCGTTTCGAATTTTTTATCACACTCTTTGAAAAGAAAATTAAAAAATTTACTTTTTCGAGGTGCATGTGTAATCTTAAAGGTGATTAACTTTTCCGCGATTATTTACTTTCTGAGAATTTACTTTTCGAGAGTATACTGTATAGTGCCTGTATTTGCAGTTGTCTGTTTATATAAATTTTAATTTCAATTAATTTATCAGCATTATTTTTATTTTTTGAGAGCAAAGTAATTACTTAAACGATTTCACTGCCAATTGCATGCTACATCTTTATGTCAGCATTGTAGTTCATAATAAAGTTGGCCATGCGCCCAATTAGTGTTGTCTTTTTAAGTATGTTTATACCATTACACCCACAATACTGATTGTAGTCCAATTGTCAACAATAAACACATGTATATGTATATGTACAGAAGTATATTTATAGATTTTGATATAAATTAATTCAACGCCTGCACTTTTATCTGTGGACTATACAAATATGTTTTAAACAAATGTATAAACTACACTTATTTATATGTTACAAAATAAAATAGATGTAGAAAGTTTTCAATCACTAACTTTTATTTGATTATTTCATATGATTATGCATACAGTATACTCTCGAAAAGTAAATTCTCAGAAAGTAAATAATCTCCGAAAAGTTAATCACCTTTAAGATTACACATACACCTCGAAAAAGTAAAATTTTTAATTTACTTTTCAGAGAGTGTGATAAAAAATTCGAAACGAAGCAAGCAGCGTTTTTTACGATGTTGCAAAAACACTTACTCTCTTGTTTATCGCGTCTTTTTAGTAAATAAACTCTCCTACTTGATCCACTGGTTTAAAAATGAAAACGATGCAAATCAGGTGTCAGATTTTTGTAATTGTCGTACAAAAATGGTCAGAAAATATATTGCAAAAGAAAAAAAAAAACAAAAGAATATTCAAGATTTTTTCTCTTCATAGTAAATAAATATGTATGTATGTAATTGTAAATATGGTTTTCATGTAAATCCATATGTTTTATTGAAGCAAATAAATGAATGAATTTTTTAAGTTTAAAAATGCATTTAATATTATAAAAACAGATAATTTATGTATATATTTGGAAAAGAAAATTATTCGATAAAGTAAATTACCCAAAATAACAAACGATTTACTTTTCGAGAGTATACTGTATTTTAGAAAATTATTCCACATGATTCGCCTATTGTTTTTTATTTATTTATAAGTTGAATTATAAAGTGCTAATAATATCTGTAGTGAATGATTTCGCTCTATTTTTATTATTTCCAACGATATTTATTATATTATATTCATAAATTAAGTTTTCATAATTAATTATAAATTTATCTGGCCATGAATAAGTAAAAGAACGCAAACTTTATGACTAACAAAGCTTGGCAAATCCCACGCCAGTGGGACTATCATATTGTTTTTTTTTTTTCAAAATGCAAAACGGAAAAAATCCTGTATTTAGGAAGAATTTAAGGAAGTCTGCGAGTCATCAGAATTATTGAATAGCGAAATGACAACTACCGAATTACACTCAAACGTAAACATTCCTTAAATAATTTACGGAACTGTCAGTGAGGCAAATTGTAAAGTCTAATTAGAATAAAGGAATAATAATAAATTCCAATTAGACTACAGAAGTTTCGATATTCACCTATGTATTAAATTTTATTAATTTATTTTTTTGCTTTGTGGTTGCAAGCACTGGAACACATAAACAAATAAGGGGATGCTAAAAAGATACACATAACGGCAAAAGTAGAATCTCAAGATAAACACATACGTCTACTTGAATAAATATAGAAATGTACACATATTTCAAACGAATATTCGAATGACGATTTCAATTGCATAATATGTAATATCTTCTTGGTGTACTGCTAAATTTTAATTATTCACTTAAGTATTGATTTGCAGTGATGCAAACGAATTTAAAAGTTACGCCGATTTATATGTGAATGCAAAAACTCACCCAAAAATCAGCTGAAGCAGGTGAAATTTTTTCGTAGACTTTGGAGATATCTGCACTTAATTAAACAGTGGTAAATTCAGGAAATTGAAAGAGATATATGTAGGTTAGTTCCCACTAATAGAATGTAAATGGAAATATTGTGTATTTATTCCTTAGTTTTCTATTTGCTTTGAGAATATTCGTGTTCTTTCCGATACACTTTTCACTTTAGTTATGCTTTGATATTGTTAACTACTTCAGCAATCAATTAAAATCACAATGCTCTCAACTTCAACTTTTGCACTTTCTTCACATTAATATAACATTTGCTTTGCGTTGGAGTTATTCTGAAATTTCTACACTTCACTTCTAGGAGTCCGTAAAAATGTGCAGCTGACACCGACGACCGAATAATTTGTGTTTGCAAAATGCTGAAAATGCCAAACAATTGCCAGCTGCATTGCCAACTACACCATCAAAAATGTAAGTATAGCAATTGTGGGGATGAAAGTCATTATCAAAACGGACAGTCAATCAAAGACAGAAACTAGATCCACATTCACATTTAGCACTATTTTAATAAATTTAATTCAAAATGTTTTTAATTTTTTATTTAAGCAATTCGATACTTGATTTGCACTTAGGATATACTAATGAAAATCTGAACATTTTAAATCCATTTTGAGGCATTTTTCTTTAAAAAAAACTGGTACATTTAAATATATTTGTTGACCTATAATGTCTAAATATCTCTATTTTTAGACGCATTTGAATTGTTTTCATAGATAAATTGTCTCCCGTTGTAATTACATTTTTGCCTATAAATGATAAAAAATATAAAAAATCAACTACAAAAAGAATTAATAATTATTGCCGAATGCAACACTGCGTTGTACGTGAAGTTGGTTGCAATACTCCAGTTGTCAATTTTCATATTGCTTATCGTGTTTGCTTCATTTTCTGTGTTCAGAATTTTTATTCGGTGTGCATAATTCAAACTGAATTTTAAGTAAAATATAACATAAAACTTTTTTATAAATTAAGTAATTTTAGTGAAAATATAATGGCTAACGTGGAATCAATGATCGTTGAAGAGAAGTCTCACATAAAACCTATTGATCGCGAAAAGGTTTGTAGTCGGCGCTCTTTCTCAGCGAACCAAATTGTTTACCACAATAGCGTTCGAAGTTATTCTAATTTTTATTTATTACAGACCTGCCCACTATTGCTACGAGTATTTTGTTCTACTGGTCGTCATCACTCCGTGTCTGAATATATGTATGGCAATGTGCCGAGCAATGAACTACAGATTTATACCTGGCAAGATGCTACGCTACATGAACTCACATCGCTGGTGCGCGATGTTAATCCTGATACGCGTAAAAAAGGAACATACTTCGATTTCGCAATAGTATTTCCAAATTTCCGGAATAACCACTACCAAATGCGTGAAATCGGTGTCACTTGTACTGGACAAAAGGGCGCAGACGATACCAAAACATTGGCACAAGCTAAATTCTGCATTGGTGACTTTCTAGATATTTCCATCACACCACCTAATCGTTTACCGCCCATACGCCGTCAAAGGCCGTATTAGTTAGCAGACAAAGTATGCTGCAAGCGTTACTACATTGCTAGCAAGATTTTACTTTTAAGGTATCTTTCATTAGCGTTATTTTAATTTCGATGAATTTGCCCGTTTAAGATTTTATATGAAAAAAGAATGTATACGCTATTAATGATTGCGTACGATTTGAAAATTTGCTGTCAGACAAAAGGTATATAGTCATTGGGATAAAACAACACAACAAATCTAATAAAAACTCAATTAAAAATTATAGTTTATAATTAAAGTTGTAAATATTGATATTTTTGATAGCTTAAATATTAACATTTTATGTGTATGTTATAAGTTTTAGAAAGCTAATTCCTGTAGATGGAATTCGGCCGTCTGGATTTCTTCTTGCCAATCTGTGTCATGTCAATCTCAATACCATTCGGCAAAACAGCAGTATTTTGTTCGTAATTAATGAAACCATTTTGTTGTAGTTCTTCTTCCGTTTCACGTGTGTTGGGATCGCATTTGATGCCGGTCTCATAGTGGTACTCACGTTTGTTACCATCGGGATCAATGTAGCCATATGTGCCCCTGGAAGCATATATTAAAATATTATCATCGTTTTAGACAAATGTAAAAGGAACTCACTTCGTAATACAGTCTGTGCCTATGATTTCCTCCTTGAATGAGCCATCATCATTCTCATAACCCCAGGTAATGCTGCCATCATCATTCTCCTCACGCCATTTGCGTATTGTTTGTGCGACGGGACGTTGGCGACGTTGCTGTGGTTGCTCACGCTCCTCTTGTTGCACTTGATTGTATTCAACTGCTGGTCGTGCAGGTGCTGGACGTGGACGAGAGCGTACCGGTGCTGGTGCCGGTTGTGGTGCGGATTGCGCTTCATACTGTGGGCGTTGTTCACGCAACTGTGGACGTGTGCGTATAACATTGACACGCTGTTGCGGCTGCTGTGGCGCCGGTGCTGGTGCAGGTGCACTCTGTTGTGGACGTTCCAAACCAAAACGTTGCGCACCAAAGCTACCAATGCCGTAGTCATTGAACACTGGTCGATTGTTAGACGTTGTTGCTGCGACAGGTGCAGCGGGTGTGGGGCGTTCGGTGAAGCGCGTCGATGGCAAGGCAGGTTGCGGTGATGGCGCCAATATATGCTCATCCTCTTGCAACAATTGTGGCAATGAGGGTGTATCATGTATGGTATTCACTTCGCCATTGAGGAAAGCATTTGCTTGTTGTTGGAATTGTGCTTGTTGCGCCTGCACCAATTGTTGCTCGCGTAACAGTTGTGGCAAGAAGACATCGGGTTGTTCGTCTTCAGTTGACTCGGTTACAGGTTTTGGCTCCTCTTGTATGCGTGGCGCCACCGACGGTATGTAGGAGTTTTGTGCCCGCAAAGCGATTGGGCGTCGTACACGCACCAGCTTATCATTGCGGAATTGTGGCCTTCCGGCGACCACTTGTCCACCCACAGGTGCAGCACCAGGTATGCTTAATCTTGGCGGAAATGGTCCCTGCGCTTGTACAACCAGTAACAGCGATGTTAGGGCCAAACAGCTGGCAAACTAGAAAGTAAAAAGAGAAATGAAATTAATTGTGCTTTATACAAAAAAAAAAAATAAAAGCAGATATTAAATGGTTTCACATTAAAGTTTAGTAATGGAAAGTTTAATTTAAAAACTTAATAAGTTAACTTGCGCTGCACCTTTCACATATGCACATGATTTAGTAGCGCTTCGCAGGTGTTAATGCGCAAATTGGCTGCAACGCGCAAGCGCTACCAACAATAATTGTGCAAAATTTACTTGTAAAAGCAGTTACTTGCAGTTAAATGTATAAGTATGTAGTAATAACTATCAGCAGCATGTATATAATTTCATATATTGCCTCTAATATTTTATTGCCGTTACACTCTAATAACGCAGCAATACACTTGTTGCCACTGGCAAGCGATTCAATTCACACTTTCCTTATGGCGCTCATGTGGCAAGTGCCTCCGTCGCTTTGACAAATTCGCCAAATGTCGAACTTCTCTAATTAGTTGCATTTAACTGTACGGTGTACACCATAAAAAGTGTCGCCAAAACCACTGACCTGCTGCAAAGCTTATGTAAGTATGTGTATTGGCGGTATGACAGTGAAGTTATGCGCTGCACACGTAAAGCGGTCAAATAACTCATTAACTTTGTGGGTTACTACAAGTGCATGCGAGAGTGTATTTGTGCGTGTTGTTGTGCACTTTTATTTCGTAATTTGTTTCGTTATACAGTGGCTCACAGCTTATTTCGTGTAAGCAATAATTTTGATAATACTGATATGAAATTAATATTTTTTGCTCTGAACTAAATGAACGAATGATGCAATTTTATTCATAATTTAGTTTTAAATACAAAACATGTAAACAAATTTACAAAAGTATTCAAATTCAATATTTTATTAAACAAAAACCAAAAACACTCATAATTCATGGGTCACAGCTTATTTCGTGTGTTGATTTTCGTTCATGTGATACATGCAAATAACGGATGCAGAAAACTAACGGTGAATCAAAGTGTGAACTATGAATACTTAAGAAGCAGTTTATGTTCTAAAAACAATGCAGATCAGTTGCAATTACGCGGTATATCAACATGGGTCCACGCACTTCAATTGAAAAACGCGAATTAGTTATTAAACATTTTCAAAGTGGAAAAACGCAAAAACAAATTGCTGAAATGGTTGATTTAAGTTCATCTACAGTTCAATATATAATTCAGCGCTTTGTACGTGAAAATCGCGTGCATAACAAGGGTCGAAAGGCTCCTAATAAAATTTTTAATGAAACGGATGAGAGGTGGATTTTAAAAAAGATTAAAAAAGAACCAATGTTAAGTGCTCCAGCGGTGACCAAAGATGTTGAAATATTTCTCGGCAAAAAATGTCATCCGGAAACTGTGCGCAGAATATTAAGGGATACCAATTTTCATGGGCGAACAGCACGGAATAAGCCTTTTATAAATAAGAAAAATAAAAAAGCCCGTTTACAGTTCGCAAAAGACCATTTAAACAAGGACAATTCTTTTTGGAATACGGTTATTTTCGCCGATGAGAGCAAGTTTAATCTTTTTGCGACAGATGGTAAAGCATACGTATGGCGGAAACCAAATACTGAGCTCCAAACAAAAAATTTACGCGCAACAGTAAAACATGGTGGCTGTCATGTAATGGTTTGGGGGTGTATGTCATCTGCAGGCGTTGGTCGATTGGAGTTTATAGACTCCACTATGAATAAAGAAATGTACCTAGACTTACTGAAGCAAAATTTGCTTCAAAATGCAGAAGACCTGGGTATACGTGACACTTTTCGCTTCTACCAGGACAACGACCCTAAACATAAATCTGGTCTTGTACAAACTTGGCTCATTTGGAATTGTCCACACCTCGTCCAAACACCTGCACAGTCACCAGATTTGAACGTTATTGAAAATGTATGGCACATTCTGGAAATTAATACTAAAAAAACCCCACATTTCTAGCGTCCAAACTCTAAAAGCGGCTTTGAAGGAAGAGTGGGGTAAAATATCGCCAGATTATACAAAAAATTTGGTGGAATCAATGCAAAACCGCATGAAAGCTGTAATCGACCAAAAAGGCTTTTCCACAAAATATTGAAATTTTATTTTTGTTTACTTTTTATAACTTTTTAGTCAGAATTTTTATACCACACGAAATAAGCTGTGACCCATGAATTATGAGTTTTTTGGTTTTTGTTTAATAAAATATTGAATTTTAATACTTTTGTAAATTTTTTTACATGTTTTGTATTTAAAACTAAATTATGAATAAAATTGCATCATTCGTTCATTTAGTTCGGAGCAAAAAATATTAATTTCATATCAGTATTATCAAAAATGTTGCTTACACGAAATAAGCTGTGAGCCACAGTACATATGTGTGAATGTAATATGCAATGCCGCTTGATAAGCGTGAAGAATCTATACAGGGAATATATAATATATACATTCACAGGGAAAACCGTTCATTAATTTGTATTTAATGCAAGCTAGTTTAAAGATTAACGGTTATTTATGAGTAACAATTTGCTGTTCTATCAGGTATGACATGTTTCAAATTTAAAAGCAAATGTCAGAATTATTAAATTAATATACATATACAGTGGTGGCCATATTATAAGAAATTTAAAGAATAAAAATATTTCTATAAAAAAGTTAGTTAAATGTTAGTTTTGATAAAAAAAAATTATACTATTTTTTAACAAAGGTGCTTTGGAGGCTCGTGGAAAGCTTTATCCTTATTCCTTTGGAATAATATTATTATTCATTATAAATTGTGGTTGGTTGAAGGGGAGTTGGAAAAAGACACATGGCCGCACTAAGCCATCATTAGGACCATTTTACTGCCTTATTAAGCGCCAACTAACAATCATGATGAATA
Source organism: Zeugodacus tau (assembly GCA_031772095.1). Lineage (NCBI taxonomy): Eukaryota > Metazoa > Arthropoda > Insecta > Diptera > Tephritidae > Zeugodacus > Zeugodacus tau. The sequence continues at coordinate 26,330,654 of CM062649.1, read as the reverse complement.
AATAAAAGAAGTATAAAATGAGGTTACGTTGTGATTAATAGGTTATTTCTTTGAAAATATTTGAATTTAATTTTTTTTTATTTAAATTTAAATGCTACTAAAGCTCAAAATTTTAAATTAATTTCAATAAATCTATTCCCATCTATCTTTACAGTTTCATTCATCAATCAATAATTATATATTTATATATCACCAATCAAAATTCGACTCATGAATTAACATTAGAAATATTAAACTATTATGCGGATATTTATATGCACACACACATACATCTGTCATACACCATGCAACTGCTCGCCTTTAAAAGTTGAAAGAATTCTCCTGCTCCAACGCAAAAACTAAACCATCGCACGGTAAACAGTATGAAACATTTAAAAAATCTTGTCTTATGCAACTCATTTTTTCTAGTTTGCGTAAAAATTCCTAAAATAGTTCAACGCCACATCAATAACAACAACATCAACGGTAAGAGACAAGTGTCCACATACAAAGTCTCCAACTTTTCTTAACGACATAACTGGAACTGCTTATTCCAACCGGCTGGTTACTAAGTAATTAGCCTGGCTAAGCGGCGACATAACGTAATGCTCTAAAATACATATTGACGCTGCCGGACTGCCGGATTCGTAAAGGTATGGCTATTGAGGATTAGTTTTATGCGTATAAGAATGTGTGGTGCTTAAGTATAACTGTATGTGTCGCTAATGTCAATTATTTGCAAGCTACTTGGCTGGGATTTTTTCTCAAATACACAGCCACCTGAATTTCCAAGCACCGCACACAGCAGCTGAAAAAGGGGCAGGCAGTCAGCGAGCTTGTCGCGCTTTTCGAGACGCAGTGTTAAGTGCAGCTGTGTTGGTAGCTTGTTTTATTTCGTTTTGTTGTTGTTGTTGTTTTATAAATCCAGTATTTCATTAGTCAGCTCCATTTCTTGCAAGAGCCTTGTAGAAATCAAACAAGTTTTTTACAAAACGAAAAAAAGAAATACAAAAACAATAATAAATATTTGAAATATGTAACACCACAACGAACCGCAGCAAATCGAACGGCAATGAGTTTTATACGAATTAGAGCAACTCAGTGTTGTTGTAAATGCAAGTGGACTGCAAAATCATGCGAAATTCAAATGGTGAAAGAGTAAATAGCCGTATAGCAACAACAACAGCAACACCAACATTTACAAATATTGTAGATGTGTATAACAGTCCAGCTCGCATTTGAACTCGCTTTGTGGAAAGGAATTTGCCATTGCATAATTCAGCGTATATTGGCCGCTTGTAGAAAATCAAAGTGAAGAAAATATGAAACCAAAAGTAGGAAAATCCGCGAATATTGGTCTATTAAATGGTTATTGTTGATCGATTATTATTTTCCTTTTTCTCCCTCTTTTTCAATTCTCATTTCTTATTTACTGCTATTCTTTCATTTTCAATGTTTGTATAAATATTGCTTAGCTTTTCGTGTTCATTATTATCTGACAGCTTGCATTGCTCACATTTGTTCGCGGAAATCAATTTCGCGGATGCGTCTGCGCGAATTCACTGTCTAGGACACGCATAGACTATACATTGTTGCTTTTATGTAATTATATTTATTTTTGTGCGATTACTGTCGATCTGATTTTTTGATCACTTTCGATTTGCTTTACTTTTTACTATTCCGGTTTTGTTGGGAAATCGTATGGCTATTTGTTGTTATAACAATGGATGGTATGGATTAGATCAAGTAACTGGTATAAATGCAATAAACTGGTATAATAAAATAAAAGTCTGCTTCAATTCGCTAAACCGTCCGGAGTATCGAATAGAAGAAGCAACTGGTATAAATACAATAAAATGGTATAACAAAATAAAAAATGTATTAAATTCGTTAGACCTTCGAGAATATTGAATATGTAAAGCAGCTAGTATAGATATAATAAACTGGTATAATATGTCTTGAAATCACTAAACCGTCGAGAGTAACGAATAGAACGAGCAACTAGAATAAATGCAATAAACTGGTATAATGATTATATATTATTATTCCATTTAATTTTTGATGCCATCGAGAATATCGAGTTTGACAAGTATAAATATAATAAATAGAACAGAAATATCTTTATCCTCAGCAAAGTTGAAAACATCGAATTATTTCGAGATAAAAATTAAACCAAGAAATATGCGCCAGTTATAAGACATTTATTTATAATGGCCTCATAAATAGCATCAGTTCAAAATCCAGTTCATATATTTTCATCAAATTAAAGTTATTATAATTTTTATTTGATTTTTTTGGTATTTTTAAACACCGATTTCGAGTATTTTTGCTTTGCATTTGCGTTAGAATTTTTATATACCACTGAATATTCATAAAAAACACGAAAGAAATAATCATAATAAAAGGAAACGGCCTTAAGGTGCAACGTTGCGTGGCACACGGCTTGTGCCACCGATCTGGTGCGCCTTGCACCAGCTTGGCAACAGCGAACCGGCTGTTATTGACACACATAAGCTACAAATAAGTGCACGAATGGATATCAGTATATACAAGTAATCCAATGATAAGTACACCAATACCGCTAAATAATTGATCAATTTTAAACAAGTTGCTTGTTGATTGTTCTTTCAAAAATAATTTCATGTCAAAAATTTTGAGTTTTGCCTGCTATGCTTTGCCTTTAATTTGTGTATTTATTATTTTTATTTTTCAATAAACTGGCAGTAGTTTTTCTCAGGTTCTGCTCCTGCATTCATTCAACGCGCTCGGCCCGGTCAGCCGGCAAGCTTTATGCGGAAATTAATTGCCCTGCTTTGTTATTTGTTTCTTATTGTTCTTTGGATTTGCCAATAGATTTATATAATTGTGAGTTAATAAATTCATGATTGATCTTTGATTTTCCGGATCTCAGCGCCGTGTTGATTTAATGAGTTATTATGCTTTGTTTTCTTTTGTTTTTGTTAATGATTATTTTACCGCTTTAATTGCATTGACTCTTTGCTTTAAGTATGTGGTCAATAATTATTTAGTCAGTATTTACATTTTATTTGTCTTAACAACCTCGATAATCACACATAATGAGTCGAAGAATATTTAACCTAACAATTGCGGAAAAGCATAATTTGCCAAATCATGTATTAGTAAATTAATTTTATGTACAAGTAAAATGCATTTCACCCATGAACTTCAAGACCTGGTACATATATCTGGTTTTTCTTCAGGTAGTGATAATTTTGTGGTCAGGATAATCGGAGGTGAGCAATCTCTTTCAACTACTAACTACTAAAACTGGTCTTCCTTCTTTCATCTAACTATACAGAATGTATTTCCCATTACCTCTCTCTCTCTCTCACTCCCTATTTCTCATAGTAACTCCCTCTGGCTCTCCTGTGTTTTATCTTTTAGTTTGGTAAAACTTCGGATTTCTTAATCAGAAAACCTTACAGAGCATTCAACAAATATATTCTTTTATTTAGTTCTTGCCTTCTTATAATTATTTTTATTCCCCACCTTATCCTTAATATCCGCAATAAGGCATACATGAGTAATCGTTTCAATAGTTATTCACAATGAACTTGTCTTTTCTTAAAATTATTTAAGTTCTTCTTTGCCTTAATTGCAATTTATTTGGCACTTCAGTTAAATCCTTGAACGCCACCTGTGAAATTAATTTTAAGAAACCCATATTTATAAAAAGAAACTCTAAATACAAACTACTAGGGACTATTCATGCGTGCACAGATATTATCTTTATCTATATAACTAAAAATTGATCTTCGAAATGTATGTACGCCCATAACTTTCGAACGATTGCACCAAATCCGATGATTCTTGGTTTTATGAATTCTTTATTGTTAGGACAAGGTTTGTATGTTGGAAAATTATAAAAAATTAAATAGTGAAGTATTAAAAAACGCATTTAAGAAAAATTAATTAAAAATGAATCGCAAAATGTGTTGCTAAGCGCATATCTCGAGAACAGCTGAACCGATTTCGCTAATTCTTTTTTTGCAATATTCTTTGAAGTATAAGGTCCTGAAAAAGTCTAAAATCCACACTTTTTTAAATTCTCATACAAACAATTTCTAATCTATAGATATAAAAATGAATTGCTGTTCGTTAGTCTCGCAAAAAGTCGAGAACGGCCAAACCGATCTGGCTAATTGAAGTCTTGAACTATTCGGGGAAGGGCAGGAAAGGTTTAGAAATTAAGTAAATATGGAAAAATTGCGAGGAAGATAATAAAAAGAGCATTTTATTTGAATTGACAACAAAAATATGAAAAAAGAAAACAAAAAATAATAACATTTTGAAGGTTGTCATTGTTGCTTTGTTGAAATATTTTTGTCAGTGTTTAACTGTATAATGTTGTGTCGATAGCCCTAAACAATTTGTAACAAATAAGGAAAGGCTAAGTGCAACCGAACATTAATTTTTTTAAGAAAACACACAATTTGACCCATATATGCGGCATAAAGTCCAATATAAAATCATCATATATAGTATATGAGGGCTGATGTAATTCCTGAACCAATTTCTCTCATTTTCACCACTAATGTTAACGGGAATAGGGGCACCTTGGCAACTGTTAGTAGGCAAACCAACGTCACATTCGGCCTTGAAATTATTCCTAAATTGCAAATCGAAGAAACACCAGTCTGCAAAATCGTCAAAAGTAGCGCTATAGCGAAGATTTTCCAGATATTCATGAAGTCGCTGGAGGCACTGCGAAGGACTTCAAAAGATTTACGCGACAACCAAAACTTTTTTGGTGGAGCCATGATTCTGTTGGCAGGTGATTTACGCCAGACTCTTTCAATTATTCCTGGATAATCGCATGATTAAAATCATCTACTTTATGGCGACACATAAAGATTCGCCAATAAACAACTAACATACCACTAATTTTGCAACAATATCAAATTGCGATTGTAGAAGCAGTTGGAAATGGTAGGGTCCCAGTTGACACCTCAATGGATTAATAACATTGACTCAAAGAAGAAGCTTATTCATCGTGTTTTTCCTGACATGAAACCACAATATGATAACCATAAATGACTGCTTGAATGACCTATATTGGTGGTAAAAAAACAAGAATCTCTTCGATCTTAATGCGACAATTTAGAATTTCAGGAGAGTTGACACAGCTACAAACCAGGATGACGTATTCAATTATCTCACAGACTATTTAAAATTGCTGGATTATCCCCACTCACTTGCAATTAAAAGTAGTGTGAGTTGTTATCATGCTGCTTAACATAAATCAACCTCGACTTTGAAGAAGGTATAACGTTTTCGTCTTTATGCGTAAGAATTTTTTCTCTGCATTGAAAAATTTACAAATTTAATGTTTACCTTAGCCACAAAAACGAAAAATTAAACCCGTTTTCCGTTGTCACGACATAGCATTAAAACGGCTTGACGAATTTGGCTGATTCTTTTTGTGTGTATTCCAGGGGGTTTGAGAATGGTTCTTACGGAGAGAAAATTTTAGAAAAATTGCCTGAAAATGTCTAAAATTCACATTTTTATAATCTCCCATACAAACAATTTGTTATAGGTATTCTTTTTTATATGGAGGATATTATAGATTCCAGTTCAAATTGAATAGGTACGCATACATAAGATAGGTCAGCTATACAAAATAAAGTAGTACACCAAATTTACGCTAAGGCGGTACGAAGTTCGCCGGGTCTGCTAGTTTATACTAAAAATCTGAAATATCATCATGTAAACGGGCGCAGTGCAAGTGTCCTGCAGCTCTTTCAATTTAATTCATTGCAATGTCGGTTCTTCACCGGCTTCGCTCAACTAGAACTATATTAAAACAATATTTTGCAATATTTATATTTCAATATGCAAATTTTAAGAAAATGAATGACATACCCTGCAAGAAATTGCAAACTCGCCTGTCAAAGGTTTACTTCTGAACTATGAAGACTCTTTTGAACCAATAATTAATTCATGAAAGCTTAAAGTATTTTGTTTTTTTATGCTTAGATTTGTGTTTAGAATAAAAGCATCTAAATTATTCTATAACAGTTACATAAAAGCTCATAAAAAAGCGCGAATGAAAAAATTAAAGGAAGAGTTTGAGTTATGGAGAACTTCGAGATATTGAAATTCGAGTAATGGAAGTTCAACTGTATGCAACTGTATTCTTGTGACCGTGGACTAGGAGTACTACGGTCTATGGTCAACGCTACTTCTTGTCTATGGAGAACTTGAATACGAACTTAAAGTGATACTAAAATGCTAGTTGAGAACAGTTACATTTCCCTGCAGGGCACTTACTCATATCACAGGTGGATGTGTGTTCGATTGCACGTATGCGTGCCACAGATTTTTTAAAGCGAGTATTTATCGATAGTTAAAGCCATGGTAATTGCTGTCATATTTAGTGCTTTTGTTGGTAGTCATTGATGTTGTTGTTTTGAATTTTTGCTCCATCACCGGCTACACATGCAGTTGGCCTTGGGCGTAGCTGCTGACTGCGACTTTTCTTTCATTTTTTTCGTACTTGCTACACATATTTTACATATTTACATTTGTACATATATAATAAGTAGATATGTAGGTATAATGTTTTCTTGTAGAAACGATGTTATAGTTTTCACACGGTTTCTTAACTCACTCACTCTTTAAATCACAAACAATTCGTTACCGCCTTCACGGCTGGCAATTACTACATACATATGTACTTGTATGTGTGTGAGTGTATGTATGTAAATATCTATAGGAGCACTACTAGTATTATTACTATCTCACTGAATCACTCAGTGACTAATGGCCGTTACATTATCGATGGCCAGCGCAAAATCAGTTTGTGCAGCGAATTGCCGATTGGTTTGCCATACACCAGCCGCCCTACAATTAGACACGATGAATGACTAATTAAATGACTTAGTGACTTACCCAGGTGGGCCTCAGGAAACTAGTTGCAAGAGATCACTTATATGTACATATGTATGTATTAATGGAATCGCACTTAAAAAATCACTTTTAATGCTATGTGCTTGTAATACATATGTACATATGTACATATGTATATTATGTGTATTTGTATGCCTCTCTGTTGTCTTGCGCTTAAAAGTCATAACATATTTTGTAGCAAAATCAAGTCAACTCACGCCCATTGAGGTCGTTTATTATGCGCATAGCTTAGTGCGCTTACAATACATACAAACAAACTTACAGACGCATGACATATTTAAACCGTCGCACATTATTCGCTACGGCTACAATTTTTACATTGTCTACTAGCAATAAAAGTGAAAAAACCGCCGACAGCATATGACCTAATGTGAGTATTATTTGCTATTCGAAGCTCTGAATCGCAATTTTCAACAATTGCATTTCGGATTCTTCAACTCGCTTGCATATGCTTGAACTCTTAATGACTGCCTTTTTCAATGCAGTTGCGCATGCGCAGAATGCGTAGGCAAAAAATGCCTGCCGCCTGCATTTTTATTAAAGCATAAAGTATCGTTACATCTGTGTTGTCAAACAGTTTTTGGTACATTAGTTTTTACAGTTATAGATATGTATGTATGTATGTATGTTGTTTAAACTAACGATTCAAGCTTTACAATAGTAGACCTCACTTATTGAACAGTTTAAAAAGTTTTAAAAACATAAATGCAGTTGAATTAAGCGCTGAAATTATTTAAATTTAATCGACTGTCTTACTTAGTACCCACAAGTTAATTAATTGATTCATTTAGTTTCAGACAGCTACTTACTGTTACAGCTACAGTTTTTACAAATTATTTTAAATAATTACTATAAACCTAGCTAAGTTTCTGCAATCAACAATCCACATTCAAGCCTTTGAATCAACTTCGAATTATTCTTAAGTAATTTTCCATAAATTGATTGTCAATTAGGTACTAACTAGTTAATTGCATGCTTGTATTAGAAATCGATATGCAATTAATTGACAATGCGTATGTGAACAGATAGTTATAATGAAATGGTTAATTTCTTAATTAAAGCGTTCATAGCCAACGAAATAAACATCAAAGTATATTAATGTTGAGAAAAAACTTTATAAGAAGAAATCTGCTTTAAATATCATTATATCGGTAAGTTGGAATATTTTACTAACTTTTGACCTAAGTAGGTTAGGTTGTAGATCTCAATTTTCATATTTCATTATACCCTGAACAGGGTATATTAAGTACACATATACACACATAATACACACCTAGAAGGAAGCGTCGGAGGCCCTATAAAGTATATATATAAATGATCTGTATGTTGAACTGAGTCGATTTAGCCATGTCCGTCTACATATATATATATACGAACTAGTCCTTCAGTTCTTAAGATATCGATTTGAAATTTTGCAGATGTTATTTTCTCTTCAAGAAGCTGCTCATTTGTCGGAACTGTCGATATCGGACCACTATATCATATAGCTGCCATACAAACTGAACGATCGGAATCAATGGCTTGTATGGAAAACTTCCGCATTTTACTACATATCTTCACGAACTTTGGTGTGAGTTATTGTACATAGAAATAATTTAATCTCCGAAAAAATTGTTCAGATCGGTTCACTATAGCATACAGCTGCCATACAAATCAAACGATCGGAATCAATGGCTTGTATTGAAAATTTTCGCATATGACGTGGTATCGTCACGAAATTTGACATGGATTACTGCTTAGGGTAATAATATAATCTCCGAAGAAATTGTTCAGATCGGTTAACTAAAACCGAACGATCGGAATCAATGGCTTGTATGGAAAATTTTCGCATTTGACGTGGTATCTTCACGAAAGTTGACATGGATTACTGCTTAAGGTAATAATATAAACTCCGAAGAAATTCATCAGATCGGTTAACTATATAACCTTAATGTTTCTAGCAAACAACCCGGCTAAAAAGAATTAGTAAAATAAACTTACTTTTTCTTACGTCTTTAGATTTGCTTAAACACATAGTTACTAAAAGAAATGCTTAGGTATATTAGCTTCGGTACAGCCGAAGTTAACGTTTTTTCTTGTTTTTTATTTGATATTTTGAGAATTGAAGCAGTCGAAATATACCTAAAAACTATGTTCCTTTCGGTAGTTTGCGAAATGATTGTTGTTTTATTCGGAAAATCGTAGGCACCAACTTAAACTCATTCAATTAACCAAATCGAGAGCAAAAAATGTTAAGAATTTTTTACTAAATATTAACGGATTAATATTTGAGGTTCTAGATTTTGTTTTGCTCTCTCGCTCTCCGAAATAATTTGCTCTCTTTAACTTTTTATAAGCTCATGGCAGGTCTGTGTGGTCTACAATTTTCTACATTCCTTTCGCTTTCTATGTCTACTTACTTACATGCTATATATTTACGTCAGCGCTATGGTTATGCAATGTGAACGCCCAATTTGAATAGTCATTACACACACTACGCGCATGCGCTACTCAGCAGCTTACTAATGTACTTGTACTACTACTACGCGCTGGCCGCCTGGCGTGCTTGTTGCAAACTCGTTATAGTTTAAGATCTGAGTAGATTAACGTCATAAATTGTATGCCACATAAAAGTGAACACACATCGAATATAAAACAGAGCACGTACTCCTAAGGTACATATGTATGTAATTTATATATATGAAAATATAGTCTATATGTGTCTACAGAGTAGTAGGTACCCTAAATCAGAGTCGTTCAAAGCTGGCGGCAAGCTTGAATGCATTTTTAGGTTAGTAAGTGCATAAAATTGGTACAACAACAAAGTTTATTTTTTGTTGTTGTTAAATTATTACTTGTTTTGCTACAGTTTTCATTCGGCACTTGTTTATTGCCGCCATTCTTGAAGGTTATTTACCTCGCATAACTTGCGTTGCCTCGCTGGCTGCTGAGTAGCTGCTTACCTCTAAGGTCTTACCTTGAGGCTTTCCTCTTGTTGTTTATCCGCATTTGTGTGGCCTCTTCGGAGGCTGTGCAGAAATGTCGATTTTTAAGTGAGTTTTGCAGTGTCGCCAAACACAGTCAGCCAATAAAAACAAATTAGCATGACATAAAAAACAACAGCAACAAACAAAAATGCATGACTATTAAATTTGTGTTATTATCTAATATTAAATTTTTTTCTCAAAAACGATTTTACGATTTTGCGACATTAGCTTCAGGAATGCGGCGATTGTTGCATGCAAAAATTGCATATTTTACACACACACATATGCGCCGTAGCCAACTATTTTTGATTGATTGATCACAAACTTCGATCAGCGCCAATATTACATAGCGGTTAACTGTCATTTGTCTTGTTGCATATTAATAAAAGATACACTGTGCTAAATATTTAGTATTTGCCTGTGATTTATCAACTTTTGACATTAACATTTTTTTATCGCATGCGATAATATTATTTAATCTTCCACTGTCATAGCAGATATTTGTTATATACTCGCTTAATTCATACGTCAAATTATTGCTTCATTGCAAATACCGTATTTTAGCACATTTTGGTTTGGCTTGTTGAGCTCCTAACTGGCTTGCCACTTGTCCTGCCAACTGTTTTAATTAATACATAATCTGTTTAGTGCCAATTGCTGACACTTTGCGCTAAGAAATCTCATTCGCTGCATTAAATGCTCATAACTAGACCTCATAGAATTGCTTTATGCCTCAATTAGCTGCCTAAATTTGAAATGGATTGTAGCTCTTTATGTGTTGCATTAAATGTAGTGAAAGTAAAGTAAGTATGTAGTGTAAAGTAAAAGAATTTTGACAAAAGCTGAGTTTAAATTGATTACATACATTAGCAGTGTTGATAGCATCGTAAAAATGTCGATAAATGAGGAGTATAAATTATCGATCATAAAATAAAATCGATAAACATATCGATAGTTTCGTTTAAATATATGACTGAAAATCTCTAACTTATATTTGTACTAACAGCAACCGATGTTAAAAAAACGATATAATTCTTGGGCCAATAATAATTGAGGCCATATTCATAACCGAAGTAAATTTTTTGTTGTATTATTTTGATGAAATGTCATAAAGACATAGTATAAAGTAAAGCTGAATAATTCTTATTATTTAATCGTGGTTCTATCTTTGTACATTTGCTTATGCCTATAGCTAGTTAATTTATACCAGTTGTTTGTTCGATTTGCCAATCTCCAAGGATTATTGAATGTAATGTAATATTAAATGAAAATTTTTTCAGAAATTTACTTGACTAGCTTTATCTAATGACAGCTTAAGCACTATAGTTTTTGCTTTTCATCAAAATAGCTGCACTTGCCCTTAATGAGACAACTTCTAACCTCCAAAAATGAGTTAACACAGTTTAATTTCGTCTACGATGCAACATAAAGCGCATTCATATACTCTGCACACACATGTGTGATTTTTATTCAAATTTTGAAGTACTTTACCATGAATTAGCAATATTTTCTAATTAATTGCTATGCGCACATAATGTGTAACAAAAATTGTAAACAACTTTCGGTTGACCTTCAAAAATTGACAATACTAAAGTAATTTGGCGAAAGGCCAGCGGCTTTTTGGATTAAAAAAAAAAACAAATATATGAAAAGGTTTTTGTATTTCTCTTGAGCTGCTAAACACAAACTGCTACCATAAATCATAACAAAGTTAAAAAAAAATTGAACACATTCCTCTATTTATTGAGTTCGCAGACCCACCCAAAAGATTTTAAAGCTCATTGGTTAAAAACCTAATTTAATTTTACGCTGATTCAAGCACTGACACCTCACTATCATTAAAACAACGAATAGTTACGGATTTATATTTAAACCGTATTTTGGAGGCGTGAAATTGTTCGCGGTACCACTAAGTGCTACGTGTAGATTGAAACTGGAGGCAAAAACAAAATTAATTAAATAATTAGTTAATTTTTTTTTGTATTTTCTATATATTAACCAACAATTCTTTTCACCCAAAAATCAATCTTGAAAGGTGTGACCAATTGCCATTAGTTTGCGAAATAATAAATTCAAGCCGTTTGCCATAACTCATTCCAGCTGAGGCCAATGCAGGTGAAATAATTATGCAATTTAGCGATTGTCAATCAACAAAGTAATAGTGGCGATTAGCCAACTATTGCTGTTATTTATGTTTGTACATATTTAGATATGTAACGGGTGATTTTTTTGAGGTTAGGATTTTCATGCATTAGTATTTGACAGATCACGTGGGATTTCAGACATGGTGTCAAAGAGAAAGATGCTCAGTATGCTTTGACATTTCATCATGAATAGACTTACTAACGAGCAACGCTTGCAAATCATTGAATTTTATTACCAAAATCAGTGTTCGGTTCGAAATTTTTTTATCGACAAATTTTGTTCAGCGATGAGGCTCATTTCTGGTTGAATGGCTACGTAAATAAGCAAAATTGCCGCATTTGGGGTGAAGAGCAACCAGAAGCCGTTCAAGAACTGCCCATGCATCCCGAAAAATGCACTGTTTGGTGTGGTTTGTACGCTGGTGGAATCATTGTACCGTATTTTTTCAAAGATGCTGTTGGACGCAACGTTACGGTGAATGGCGATCGCTATCGTTCGATGCTAACAAACTTTTTGTTGCCAAAAATGGAAGAACTGAACTTGGTTGACATGTGGTTTCAACAAGATGGCGCTACATGCCACACAGCTTGCGATTCTATGGCCATTTTGAGGGAAAACTTCGGAGAACAATTCATCTCAAGAAATGGACCCGTAAGTTGGCCACCAAGATCATGCGATTTAACGCCTTTAGACTATTTTTTGTGGGGCTACGTCAAGTCTAAAGTCTACAGAAATAAGCCAGCAACTATTCCAGCTTTGGAAGACAACATTTCCGAAGAAATTCGGGCTATTCCGGCCGAAATGCTCGAAAAAGTTGCCCAAAATTGGACTTTCCGAATGGACCACCTAAGACGCAGCCGCGGTCAACATTTAAATGAAATTATCTTCAAAAAGTAAATGTCATGAACCAATCTAACGTTTCAAATAAAGAACCGATGAGATTTTGCAAAAAAAAGTGAAAAAAAAGTTATCAAGCTCTTAAAAAATCACCCTTTAGATGAAGCGCTTGGTCGCTTGATGACAAATTTTACTACAACTTTTTTTTCGCCCGTTTGCATAATTGCTGCGCTTATTTTTCTTACTTCGCTCTGGTTGCATATCTTTCCTCATGCATTTACAACTTTTTATAAAGTCATATATATGGTTCAAATGCAAGATGATGTCATTAAAATGCAGTAAAAATAGTTTAATAGAGTCAGTTAAAGCATGACAGTGCTGGGCGTGTTAATAAGACAACAATTACTAAAAGGGGATTCATCAGACAAATGAATTTATAAATTTTATTTATATAAGTTTATAAAATTATAAAGCGGTTTAAAAATATTACATATAAAAGTATATACATTTATAATTATTTTTGTACTTTTACAGACAGCAGTCCATACTTTCCATTAAAGCTACTCTTATATATGTATTTCGACAAGAAAGCTTGAATTGGCATAAAATTTTGCTTAAAAAACAGTGTGAACTCTCAAAGTAGTGAAAAAGCATTTTTTGTCGACCAAAGCATCGTACCATTAACCAGCGTAAGACTTCTGCTTTATCTTCAAAATCAAATTGTGAGGTTAGTTCCTTTTGAAGATCAGATCCCAGAAGTAATAGTTGAAGCATCCAATAATCATTTTTATGGGAATTATTTCATTCTCATGGAACAAAATGTTTCCGAAATTGGTTGCAATCTATGCAAAGGTCCATTGATGATTAGGGAAAACTTTTATCTATATCTATTTCTTCATATTTAATTCAGAAATATAATAACTGCTCAGCGCTAGATGTCCTCTATAACCTTAGGCTCGAAAACACCGTTTTTAATTTGCTCAAAATACGAACACTTCCATTGTCTGGATAACATGTAGTAGGGAATATCTCAGGACGAAGGTTTTAATAGATATACTCCCCCTAGTCAGATCTTGAACTTAATCTTTTTACTTTTTGATAAAGCTCTGCATTAATGTAGATACTGCAAGGAAACGCTAATAATGTATCAAAAGAACATACTAATTCGTGAACATGGGCTTAATGTAGTGGACGTTGCTGGCAATGACTGATCTACACTATCATTTGTGGACTTCATAGTATCTGAAATTATGTATATACCCGTTGCAATCAAACTGTAAGTTGGACTAAATATTACCCTTGCCAAGTTGAGTACAGTACTCAAGGGAAATACATTTACAGACAGTTTTACATAGTTACAATTTTGTATACTCCGGTCATCTATCGATTGCAGAAAATAAGGCTGTGATGAAGTGATCTTTTTTTGATTTACGGAAACATTTTATATAGTACCTATTAGTGAATAAGTAAAGGAATATCGGAAAATTGAACCTCAACCAAAAGACTATAGACAGTAGTGTAATCATAACAAGTAAGGAAGGGCTAAGTTCGAGTGTAACCGAACATTTTATACTCTCGCAATTTATTTATTTAACTTAATTAATATTATATAATACACAATGTGACCTACATATTCGTCATATATATTGTATAAAGTCCATTGAAAGTTGGAAACCATAATATTGGGTTAGAAGCACCGAGGTCCTCATGTTCGATATATGGGGCCTTGAAAACCTATGGTCCGATTTCGGCGATTTTTAGAAATGGGCTGCCACACTATAAATACAGTATTTGTGCAAAGTTTTGCACCGATATCTTCACTAGTGCTTACTTTATATATTGTAAAGTAAACGATTCAGATTGTCTTCTAAGTTCTGGTATATAGGAAGTAGGCGTGGTTGAGAAGCGATTTGGCCAATTTTCACAACATATTATTGGGAGGTAAGGAAACTATAACAAACCAAGTTTCATTGAAATCGGTCGAGTAGTTCCTGAGATATGGTTTTTGACCCATAAGTGGGCGACGCCACGCCCATTTTCCATTTTGTAAAAAAATCTGAGTGCAGCTTCCATCTGCCATTCCTTATGTGAAATTTAGTGTTTCTGGCGTTTTTCGTTAGTGAGTTAACCCACTTTTAGTAATTTTCAACCTAACCTTTGTATGGGAGGTGGGCGTGGTTATTATCCGATTTCTTTCATTTTTGGACTGTATTAAGAAGAGGCTAAAAAAAACGACTGCAGAAAGTTTGGTTTATATAGCTTCATTGGTTTGCGAGATATATATAAATAACCGATTTGGAGGCGGGACCACGCCCACTTCCCCAAAACAATTACATCCAGATATGCCCCTTCCTGGTGCGATCCTTTATTCCAAATTTTACTATTATAACTTTATTTATGGCTTAGTTATGACACTTTATGTGTTTTTGGTTTTCGCCATTTTGTGGGCGTGGCAGTGGACCGATTTTGCCCATTTTCGAAAGCAACCCTCTCACGATCCCAAGGAACATGTGTTCCAAGTTTCATTAAGATATCTCAATTTTTACTCAAGTTACAGCTTGCACGGACGGACGGACGGACAGACGGACAGACGGACAGACGGACGGACAGACATCCGGATTTCAACTCCACTCGTCATCCTGATCATTTATATATATATAACCCCATATCTAACTCTTTTATTTCTTGGTGACACAAACAACCGTTATGTGAACAAAACTATGATACTCTGTGCAACAGGTTGCGAGAGTATAAAAAACATGATAATGTCAATAATCTCCTTGAAATATATTAGGAATTTTCCTAAAATTTTTAAGTATTTACTTAGTAAGGTACTATTATAGGTAGTATAAACAAGGCCAGATCAAGGCTTTCTCATATTTTTTCATATTTCCGCGGAGAGATAAATAATGTGGAAAATATATGAAATGAAGGACTAAGAGAGAACTAAGAGAAGATATGTTGTTCTGATCAAAGAACGAAAGACGTAAGCCGAATGAACTATATGCAATTGGAATGGATTTCGAATTATAAGTGGCTAACGATTTTTCCAAAATACCATAGAATTCATAAAGACCTTTGTGAGATTTTAGAAGTATTGAACGATAGGGTATTTTTTATTATGAATACAAGTGAAAATTAAGCAATTAGAAGTACTATTGAAGCTGAATACATATTTTTTAGTTCTATGTTGAACCTTGAATATGCGAATTAAAGACTGTGTAATTGAAGATAAAAATATCAAGTTACTAAAACATATCAGTTTTTAAACATATCATCAAATATACATATACTATGTATATGAATGTAACGACTGAGTACTAAACATCACATTTTAATCGGAAAATTCATAAAAAAATAATTGCTAATTATGCAAATAAATTTTCACGATATTTCAATATTTCACTGCAGATAGTAATTATGTCATAAAAATCTTGAGTTGAAAATTTATCTATTCAGGTTAGTTGCAGTCGAAATGACTTATAAAGCAGACTTAAGTCGTTAATAGCATTAGCGGCAACTATAAAAATATGTATAAACTGTTTTATGTAGATAAGTAACAACTGAATTATGTACGAAAAACAATGCGAGCAACAAACAACAGCGAAAATGAGCTCATAAAATCGGTAAAAACACCCACCGGGCATTACGATTATGTGGTAGTCGGTCCACAAAATGACAATAAGCTGGACTGTAAGCCTTTTGCACTGTCACTCAAACGCCTATAACTAACTGTAAAATCTGGTATGATTGCGACACGACGTGCGTTGTGGTTTAAAAGCAACAGCAACAATAAAAAAAAATTATATCGGAGAAATATAAAAATACAAAAAAAGAAAATTAAAAATAAAAAGGTTCAAATAAATAAATGTTTTTTTTTTGTTGTGGCCCGCTTAACGGCCTAAAAATGTTGCAAAATCACTGCTTTTATGGTTACACGTAATGCAATAACGAAAACAACTTACCACAAAATGTTGCACTTGCATATTTGCACGCGCGCCAAGTATAAATCCAAATCCGCTTTGGGTTATTTACAATTATTTATTGTGGTTGTTTGCGGTTTGAGACGCGCGTAACTGTTTATTTTATTTTTTTAATTATTATACTTTTATCGGTCTTCAAAGTAAGCACTTCCGGTTCTAATGCGCAGGCGCACCAACACAGGTAATTGGCAACACACGCACACACAGCGTCAAAAAAAATTAAATGAGTTTTTTATATATTCACTTGCTTTGTCTTTCACCTCTTTCTTTAGCTCAACAATTTTTTTAAACAGTTTCTTTGCGGCTGGGTGTTAACTAACGGGCTGGTGCTGTTGATAACCGTTTCGTTGAAACTCGCTTGTCAAATGCTTTATGCCACACGCTTCCATTTCGTTTTTATACCGAATGCTTGACTTGTGGCTTGTTGTGCCGATGTGCAAAAACAACAATTGTAACGGCTGTAATGCAGCGCGGAAGGAGAAACAATCGAAAACAGCAGCTGTTGTTGGCGCACCAGCACAACAACAAAAGATAATACAAATATATATGTTTAAATTACTGCTTGGAAGTGAGCTTTTTCTACGCCTGTGACTGGAAGACAAAAAAGCTCAGCTTTTAAAGCGTGTGCATGTGTGCAGGAAATGCATTGTGCGCTTCCGCTGGAAGTGCAGCAACTTTTTGAAGTTAAAAACTAAATAATTTTATTAAAAAATATTTAAACAAATATTATATTATTTAAGCATCTTTCGAAGCTTTTGAAAGTAATACTTCGGCGCGCGGCTGTGATAATGACGCTTAATAAAAACAGTTTATTGAACTGAGCAGCGCCTGCTCGCATTACAAATTCCGTTAAGCATTCGCACGTCTACCGAAGGTATCACAACGAAATTGTACAGTTAATTGCAGGGTGGCATTTGTTTTCGTCAATGAGCGTAATAAATTTCGTTTGTGCTTTGCATACGCAAATTTCGCCGCTAAGCTTTTATGAATATATGTATACAACTGTTTGTTTGTTTTTGTAGTATGCGAAAAAAAAACATTTTATTTGTCTCTACGAATTCGGTCAAATCTTTTATAACTTTTCGCCACTCACGAGCGGCTCATCTATGCCTTTTTCTTCTACGCATGCGTGACACCCATGCAATATAGTCTTCAAACAACCGAAATCTTCCATCAAAAAGTGATTTCCGCGCACTTCCAAAGGAAAGTATTTTGTTATGAAGGTGAAAAAAGTTTATAAACAAATTGAAATAGTGACTTAAATAGAAATGATGTAGATATTTAAGGCGAACTATGCTGTCTATCTAGGTGATACACAAAACTTAAAAAAACCACACAGAAACTGTATTAAACGTGATATACATACATACTTACGTATACCTGTCAGTCTATTTCTTTTTGTTGCACTAACTTCGAATATCAGTGATTTGGTTTTCAATGAGTTCAGTTCTCCTCTACAAGCTTTATGTCGTTTGCTTAAATTTATTTCATTCATTTTTTTCCTTTGAGGAGTGTTGCGTAAGCCAGTGACCACTTACATTTCGCACGTAGTGACGACAGACTGCTGTCAAACAAACCAACGTTGCATCTTTACTTAGGGGGTTAGGTATGTTTCAGAGGCTAAAAACAAAGGTATTTTTACAATTTTTTTAATATGTATCAAAGATACACGTATCAAAGATACATGTTTAAACAGTATTTTGCGACATTTTTACCTAAAAACTCTGAAAACTCTCTGGCACCTCATCTCCCAAGACGTGTCCAAAAAAAAGTTATTGCCATGGACATCATAACTCACGATTGGTTCATCTAAAAACAATAAACCAAAAATATTTCGAAAGTATATGGATAAATCTAGTTATTGAACGAAGAAAAAAATAAAATATAAAAATTTGAATTTTTGACAGTATTTAAAACACAAAAACTCCCTTATTTGGTTAAATTTTCGGAATATATTGGCAAAATAGTTATAATAAATATATAAAAAAATCCTTTGTTTATTAACTAGATAATGTTATTTCAAAGCTTCATAACATTTTGAGAAATCGTGTGCACCGACTTGAAAAATTAAGTTTTGAGATAAATTCGCTTAAAGTTTTACATCATACTGCCGTGACCTGATTGACGGAACTTCCAAAGAGTATTTCCCTTAGAATATTACTCGGTTCAATTTGATATTTTTATACTCTCGCAACAAAAGTTGCTAAAGAGAGTATTATAGTTTTGTTCACCTAACGGGTGTTTGTAAGTCATAAAACTAAACGAGTTAGATATAGGGTTATATATATCAAAATGATCAGGGTGACGAGACGAGTCAAAATCCGAATGTCTGTCTGTCCGTCCGTCCGTGCAACGGATAACTTGAGTAAAAATTGAGATATCTTAACGAAACTTGGAACACGTATTCCTTGGCACTCTGAGGAGGTTGCTTTCGAAAATGGGCAAGATCGGACCATTGCCACGCCCACAAAATGGTGAAAACCAAAAACTTATAAAGTGTCATAACTAAGCCATAAATAAAGTTATGAAAATAAAATTTGGAACATAGGATCGTATTAGGGAGGGGCACATTTGGATGTAATTTTTTTGGAAAAGTGGGCGTGACCCCGCCCTCAAATAGGTCTTTTGTATATAACTCGCAAACCAATAAAGCTATATAAACCAAACTTTCTGCAGTCGTGTTTTTCAGCCCTTTCCTTATACAGAAAGAAATCGGATAATAACCACGCCCACCTCCCATACAAAGGTTAGGTTGAAAATGACTAAAAGTGGGTTAACTCATTAACGAGATACGTCAGAAACACTAAATTTCACAGAAATGATAGCAGAAGGAAGTTGCACTCAGATCTTTTTACAAAATGGAAAATGGGCGTGGTATCTCCCACTTATGGGTCAAAAACCATATCTCAGGAACTACTCGATCGATTTCAATGAAATTCGGTATATAATACTTTCTTGACACCCTGATGACACGTGTGAAAAATGAATGAAATCGGTTCATAACCACGACAACTTCCCATATAACTCAATTTTGAATTCCATCTGATTCCTTCACTTTATAATGTATACATAAGGAACCAATGAAGATATTGGAATAAAACTTTACACAAATAGTACATATCATCTCTGGCTTCACTTGAGAAAAAATTGTCGAAAACGGACTATAACTTTTCAAGACCCTAGATATAAGACATGTTGAACTCAGCGCCTAAGGGTAAATTTTAACCGAAAATATTGGTAAATCTCTTAGATAATTTAATGTAATTCAGAGGAAATTGTTTTCTTCTAATAGTGTGTCTCTGTTCCAAAAATTATTAAAATCTGATAATAACATCTCCTAGCTCCCATGTACCTAATTATAGGTTTTTCAAAAATACGGTGGGCTTTAATCTACATATATGAATTGGTTAATATGTGAGATACTATATCTTTGCGAAATTAAGTGCGTGTATACTTCTGGATATATGTAGTGTACCTAGCTGGTGAAAATGAATGAAATCGGTTCAGGAATTACCTCAGCCTTCATACACTATATAGGACGATTTTCGTTATTCTATAAAACTTTGTGCCGAATTTATAGGTAAATTTGGGTGTTATCTTATTAAAATTTCTTCAATAAATTGCGAGAGTATAAAATGTTCGGTTGCACCCGAACTTAGCCTTTCCTTACTTGTTTTGGATAATATTTGTAACATATTGCATATACATATAAAAAAAAATATATATATTTAAATTTTGAAGTTTGAAAACCTTTTAAACGGCATTTTAGTGTTCCTCAAGCTTTATTTCTTAATATTCAAATTTATTTAAATTATTTAAGTTCATTGATGGCGATTGAGAATATTAATATAACTAAACGAGCACTATGTTCCATCTGTTAACTATGGGAAAATATAGATGTATATGTATATAAACGAGTTCTGGTACAACAATCTCAAGGTTTAAGATATGACTCACCCAAAATCACTGAGGTTGAATGCGTATCCAACTGCACATTCGGTTCCAGTAACCATAGAATCACAGGGATTTTGGTAGATCTGGCAGTCTAAAGGTATGTACATCTAGTCGTCTAAAAGCCAATCTGATTTAACCCATTCAGGACCAATGTGACATAGACGTCACGACAGCATAGCCCTTCTTTATTTGCCGTAAAAAAAGAATGGGTAATGAAAATTTAATTTAAAATGCAACATAATCTCTTCTTAAGCGGTACTATCAAGTTTGCGTCAGTTGCAGTTAAGTTTTGCTTGTGAATATATGCTTTGGCATTAGTTTGGTTTTGTGTGTATATCGAAAACAAGAAAAATGTCGATAAGAGCAAAGGCCAAAAAGTAAATATATATATATTTTTTACTTGCGTGCAACTAAAAAAAATAATGTATGTAGTATTACTAAAAAATATGTGTAGATAAATAGTGCGAAATAAAAACAAACAAGTTATTGTGTTTTACTAGTGTCTGATTAAGTTTTTTATTGCTGTGACGTACACGTTACGTTGGTCCAAATACCCTGGTAGTACATATATTGATTTATTAGGGGAAAACTAATTGTTTATTAGGGGAAAACCGTTGCGTTTTGGATACAAGATGTGGTGTCTCAATACGTCCCAAGGATACCTTGTAAATTTTTAGATGTACCAAGGCATTAATCCACGTATACCAGAAGAATATCCTAAAATATATGGAAAGAACCCTGCGCCATTGTTTGCCATGCTTGATGATCTAAATGACGAAAAAAGGCAATTACCCTATTGCATATATTTTGATAATTTATTTACTTCAGTTTGTGTCTTGCTCGGTTTGAAAGAGCGGGGCTACGATGGCACTGGAACAATGCGAGAAATTATGATTCCTAGGTCTTGCCCTTTGACTGATAAAAAGGCTCTAAAAAAGAAACAACGTGGACACATAAAACGGGAAGGTGCAGAAATATACATAACCAAATGGACTGACAACTCTGTTGTTACTGTAGCTTCAACGATTTACGGAAAAAATCCTGTGTCCAAGGTCTGTCGATATTCACGAGAACAACGCCAAACAAGTAAGGAAGGGCTAAGTTCGGGTGTAACCGAACATTTTATACTCTCGCAATTTATTGATGTAATTTTATAAAGATAACACAATTCGACCCATATATTGCGTATAAAGTTCAATAGAATAACGAAAATCATCATAAATAGTAACTATATGGGGACTGAGGTAATTCCTAAACCGTTTTCACTCGTTTTCACCACCAAGATACAATGTATCGAAGACTATACGCTCACTTAATTTAATATTACTTATAATTAGGTATATGGGATCTGGGGGAAGTTATGACCCGATTTTTACCATTTCAGGTACAGAGAGAAACTGTTATAAAAAAAAATTCAGAGGGAATGAATTACATTAAAATATCTGAGGGATTTACCTAAGTATATTTTCGGGGAAAAATTACCCTTAGGCATTGAGTTCTTCATGTTCGATATCAGGGGCCTTGAAAAGTCATGGTTCGATTTTTACAATTTTTTCACAAGTGATGCAACAGATCATATACAGTGTTTGTGTAAAGTTTTATTTCGCTATTTTAATTGGTTCCTAATGTATATTTTATAAAGTGAAGGAATAAGATGGAATTCAAAAATGAGTTATATGGGAAGTTGTCGTGGTTGTGAACCAATTTCGTCCATTTTTCACACGTGTCATCAGGGTGTCAAGAAAATATTATATACCGAATTTCATTGAAATCTGTCGAGTAGTTCCTGAGATATGGTTTTTGACCCATAAGTGGGCGACGCCACGCCCATTTTCCATTTTGTAAAAAAATCTCAGTGCAGCTTCCTTCTGCCGTTTCTTATGTAAAATTTGGTGTTTCTGACGTTTTTAGTTAGTGAGTTAACGCACTTTTAGTAATTTTCAACCTAACCTTTGTATGGGAGGTGGGCGAGGTTATTATCCGATTTCTTTCATTTTTGGACTGTATAAGGAAATGGCTAAAATAAACGACTGCAGAAAGTTTGGTTTATATAGCTTTATTGGTTTGCGAGTTATATATAAAAAACTTATTTGGGGGTGGGGTCAAGCCCACTTTTCCAAAAAAATTACATCCAAATGTGCCACTCCCTAATGGGATCCTATGTTTCAAATTTCATTTTCATAACTTTATTTATGGCTTAGTTATGACACTGTATAGGTTTTCGGTTTCCGCCATTTTGTGGGCGTGGCAGTGGACCGATTTTGCCCATTTTCGAAAGCAACCTCCTCAGGGTGCCAAGGAACATATGTTCCAAGTTTCATTAAGATATCTTAATTTTTACTCAAGTTATCGCTTGCACGGACAGACGGACGGACAGACGGACGGACAGACATCCGGATTTCAAATCCACTCGTCATCCTGATCATTTATGTATATATAACCCCATATCTAACTCTTATATTTCTTGGTGACACAAACAACCGTTAGGTGAACAAAACTATTATACTCTGTGCAACAGGTTGCGAGAGTATAAAAATCGACGTCCCCCGGCCATATGCGGACGCCATGTACAATGTTTCAATGGGAGGTACAGATCGAATGGATTAGAACGTAAATGCTTACAGAATTGCCGCTAGGGGCAAAAAATGGTGGTGGTCTATATTTACGTGGCTTATAGACGTTTCAATTCAAAATGCTTGGATTCTGCATCGGAAAAGCGGTTCAGGCATGACGCAAATTGATTTTTGTCGAGCAATTTCCAGACACTATTGTGGTAATCTTGGCGTTTGAAAGCCACGTGGAGGTTTTCGAAGACCGAAAAGTGAAGCTGAATGTGCGAACGAAAGATACGATGGCATCGATCACTTTGTGGAGGTAGTTCCTGGTAATAAACGTCGACGTTGACAAGGTCATAATTGCAATACAGTGTGCATAACGATGTGAGTCATTTTATAAATGTTAACTAATCTTTACTAAATTTGTTATTCTTCCTTACTTTATCTCGAAATATGAATTTTCCTTTTTTATTTAAGTGAAATGTAAAATACAAAATAAAAAAGTATGAGGACCAATGTGACGTATACGTCACAGGCTCCTGGCACGCCCCCTGTGAACATTTTGTTTTTTTCTTTTCGGATTTTAATTTAGCAGCTCAAAATTAGTATATCCTACAAATTTCAATATATTACGTAAATTTTAAGCGTTCTGTCCTTGATGGGTTAATACAGAGTGTCTTAGGAATTTTATGTCATTATGCAAAATAATAGATAGGGACATCTAAAGCCAATATTTACGTGAGTACCTGCGGACGACGGCCTTACCTCACGGTGCTCAAAAACACAGCGGATCAAATCAATGGGATGATCAGCCCCCCGAATATGCAAAGCATTATTCGGTACCAATTGGCGTGAGGAATGGACACACTAACCACCTTGGTGAGGTTCCTAATAAATAATATTATTTACTAACCGAAAAGATTGGTTAGACTATTTGTGAAAACCTGACGAACATGCAGATTTGTTTTCCTGTTACTAGAGCACTTGTTTAGATACTTTTCAAGGTCTTGAAAACTCCTTTTAGTTATTGCTTTATTTTAATATACAGTAGTTTTCAGAAATAACGAATATTCGTTTTACTTATACCGAACAAGCAAATTTGTTACATTGAGTACCTTAAATAACGTACATTGGGGATTTGTTAGTACTCTGTTTAACGAACAACATGAAGAAGGCATCTTCATATGTAAGAGTAAGAAAAAATCAAATAATATCGAACCAGAATTAAATTATAACTTGAACAAGTAAGGAAGGCTAAGTTCGGGTGTAACCGAACATTTTATACTCTCGCAATTTATTTATTTAACTTTATTTATATTATATAATACACAATTTGACCCACATATTCATCATATATATTGTATAAAGTCCATTGAAATTTGGAAACCCTAATATTAGGTTAGAAGCACCGAGGTCCTCATGTTCGATACATGGGGCCTTGAAAACCTATGGTCTGATTTCGGCGATTTTTAGAATGTGGCTTCCACACTATAAAGGTAGTATTTGTGCAAAGTTCTGCATCAATATCTTCACTTGTGCTACCTTTATATATTGTAAAGTTAACGATTCAGATCGTCTTCAAAGTTCTGGTTTATAGGAAGTATGCGTGGTTGTGAAGCGATTTGGTCTATTTTCACAACATATCATTGGGATGTAAGAAAACTATTACAAACCAAGTTTCATTGAAATCGGTCGAGTAGTTCCTGAGATATGGTTTTTGACCCATAAGTGGGCGATGCCACGCTCATTTTCCATTTTGTAAAAAAATCTGAGTGCAGCTTCCATCTGCCATTTCTTATGTGAAATTTAATGTTTCTGGCGTTTTTCGTTAGTAAGTTAACCCACTTTTAGTAGTTTTCAACATAACCTTTGTATGGGAGGTAGGCGTGGTTATAATCTGATTTCCTCCATTTTTGGACTGTATAAGGTAATACCTAAAAGAAACGACTCTAGAAAGTTTCCTTGATATAACTTTAGTATTTTCCGATATATGTACAAAAAACTTAGCAGGGGGCGGGGCCACGCCCACTTCCCGAAAAAAATTACATCCACATATGCCCCTTCATAGTGCTATCCTTCATACCAAATTTTACTTCCATAGCTTTATTTTCGACATTTTCCACACGTGTCATCAGGGTGTCAAGAAAATATTATATACCGAATAGTAGTATTTGTGCAAAGTTCTGCATCAATGTCTTCACTTGTGCTACCTTTATATATTGTAAAGTTAACGATTCAGATCGTCTTCAAAGTTCTGGTTTATAGGAAGTATGCGTGGTTGTGAAGCGATTTGGTCTATTTTCACAACATATCATTGGGATGTAAGAAAACTATTACAAACCAAGTTTCATTGAAATCGGTCGAGTAGTTCCTGAGATATGGTTTTTGACCCATAAGTGGGCGATGCCACGCCCATTTTCCATTTTGTAAAAAAATCTGAGTGCAGCTTCTATCTGCCATTTCTTATGTGAAATTTAGTGTTTCTGGCGTTTTTCGTTACTGAGTTAACTCACTTTTAGTAAGTTTCAACCTAACCTTTGTATGGGAGGTGGGCGTGGTTATTATCCGATTTCAACTATTTTCATGGTGTGTGGTGGGGTACGTAAGAGAACTGACTGCAGAAAGTTTGGTTTATATAGCTCTATTGGTTTGCGAGTTATATACAAATAACCGATTTGGGGGCGAGGCCACGCCCACTTTCCCAAAAAAATTACATCCAAATATGCCCCTTCCTAGTGCGATCCTCTATTCCAAATTTTACTTTTATACCTTTATTTATGGCTTAGGTATGACACTTTATGTGTTTTCGGTTTTCGCCATTTTGTGGGCGTGGCAGTGGTCCGATTTTGCCCATTTTCGAAAGCAACCCTCTCACGGTCCCAAGGAACGTGTGTTCCAAGTTTCATCAAGATATCTCAATTTTTACTCAAGTTATCCGTTGCACGGACGGACAGACAGACATTCGGATTTTGACTCGTCTCGTCACCCTGATCATTTTGATATATAGAACCCTATATCTAACTCGTTTAGTTTTATGACTTACAAACAACCGTTAGGTGAACAAAACTATAATACTCTCTTTAGCAACTTTTGTTGCGAGAGTATAAAAAATTCAAAAGCAATGTGCAATTTGAAAATATGTTGAATTTTATACAAAAGCTTAAAATTATTGATCAGCACCAAATAGAAGTATGTATAAGTGTCAGAATTGGTCCATTTTGGAAGAATTTAGCTGATTTGAATTGTTTTGTTATGGGTTTTAAATTTTTAACAAATAATTAATAAAACAATTTATTAAACTCCAATTACGGATATTTAACTAATTTTTATTGAAAAACATACCTCTAATTTTAATTACTCGAATTTACGAAAAATTCGATGTAACGAACAGGCCTGACAATTAATGTGTTCGTTATTTCGGAAAACTACTGTACTGTTTTTCGTACTCATTCCGCGATCCCGTTTTAAGATGTCCAATTTCTTCTCCATTTTTTGTTCGACAAAGACGCCTGACTTCTTGTTGTTCCATTAATTCTTCTTCAATTTAGATATAATCGGTAAAAATGTACTGCATAATTGTTTGCAATTATATGATCTTTGCCAGGGAATATCAACTTTCTCTCAGAAACCGAATATTATTTTCCATTCCCCACCAGAAGCCAAAAACCAATCTTACAATTTTATGAATCTACAAAACACAATTCGTAAGAAACGAAAATTACGTAGGGCTATTATAACTAGTAAGCCTGCTTCGGACTTAACTTGCTTGTTTGTGTTTTTTCCAACTTCAAAACGATTTCAATAGACAACACCGCTTCTCAAGCACTAAATATACTATATTTACTGAATTTTTTACAAATTTCATTTGATATAATTCCATGGTATAAATTTTATATAAAAGTGGTATATGTTCGACATATACAATACATGTATGAGTACTTAACTTCGCGGAATGTAACTAAGCTTATGTAAATGTGTATAACTGTTTCTCTTCAGTCAAAACTAAAAGCTTTCTTCAGCTTTTTGCAATTTTTAAAGGCAAGTTTGCCAGCAGAACTAGAGCTTTTTCTGTGCGATTCAGTGGTGTTTGCTACAGATAGAGCTTTGCATATTTAGACGGCTATGGAAAGCTTTAGCTTTTAAATAAAACGTTTATTTATTTATTTTTGACAGTTGAAATTGTATTTTAATTCTACAACTTAAATATTATTTAACTTAAAGTAAAATATTTAATACAGTTTTTTTATATTGTTTGAATTATAGTAAACATTTGTATATACATATGTATATAGCAATATAGTACGGAAGAATCTAATACTTTTGAGGGATTTTAATGATTAAAGTGTGAATAAATGCACGTACATAAATGGTTCTTCGTAAGCGAGTGGCCAAATAATAATTAATTAAAGTGTTCAAAACAAACTCGTCAAAATTATACTTAAAATAATATATAACTAAGTATATATAGTTAATAAAAGAAAATACAGTTGAACCTTCTTAACTCGAATCACCATAATTCAAAAAAAAACTTCTAGTTAGAGATGCTATGAGTTAAGGAAGGTAATTATATGAAATTTGACTTCTATTGCCAATTCAAGAGTTCGAGTTATGGAAGTTCAACTATATATTTTAGTGCATAAAACATATAAAATCGCTTTAAAATATGTTGTTTTCTAATGTAAGACAGTAAAGATTATCTTTATCTGTAGCAATTAAAGTATTTAATTTTCTGGCCTATTATTTCTGCTCTTCACTTAATTCTACATTCGTATACATTTTATATACCCTTTATTACACATTTAACTGTCATTATTTTTTCACTTAAACTATTTTAGTACTTAATTAAAAACGAAAATTCCATTTGTCAACTGCCAAATAGTTACGTTTATCACAGTTTAGACAGCTTCGAAATGTAGGCCAATTGGTTCAGTTTTCTAATATTATATTTTCTCTTATTAGTTTTTCCTTTTTTTTTATTGAAGAGAACTCTTCACATTTGCACCATTTTCTCTTTAGTATATCCTTACTGTTGTATGTCCTTCATAAGGAATAACGAAATAGCGCCTATTATTCCACTCACACCCATTATACTCATTGGCAACAGCGGATCGACGTGCTCCTGTAAGGGTAGAAATAATAATAAAAACCAATCAAATTAATATTAACAAGTTAGGAAAGGCTAAGTTCGGGTGCAACCGAACATTTTATACTCTCGCAATCTATTGAAGAAATTTTATTAAGAAAACGCACAAACTTACACATAAATTCGGCATAAAATTTCATAGAATGACGAAAATCGTCATATATAGTATATGGGGGCTGAGGTAATTCTTGAACCGATTTCATTAATTTTCACCTGCAAGGTACACTAAATCAAAGACTATACGCTCACTTAATTTTGCTAAGATATCTCACATATTAACCAATACACACATATATGCGGAAATATTATAAAGTGAAAGGATAAGATGGAGTTCAAAATTGAGTTATAAGGAAAGTAGTCGTGGTTGTGAACCGATTTCGTCCATTTTTTTTCCGTGTTATCAGGGTGTCAAGAAAATATTATATACCGAATTTCATTCGAATCGGTCGAGTAGTTCCTGAGATATGGTTTTTGACCTATAAGTGAGCGACGCCACGCCCATTTTCCATTTTGTAAAAAAATCTAAGTGCAGCTTCCTTCTGCCATTTCTTATGTGAAATTTAGTGTTTCTGACGTTTTTCATTAGCGAGTTAACCCACTTTTAGTAATTTTCAACCTAAACTTTATATGGGAGGTGGGCGTGGTTATTATCCGATTTCAACTATTTTCATGGTGGTATGTAAGAGAACCGACTGCAGAAGTTTGGTTTATATAGCTTCATTGGTTTGCGAGATATATACAAATAACATAATAAGTTTTGGGGACGGGGCCACGCCTACTTCCCCAAAAAAATTACATCCAAATATGCCCCTTCCTATTGCGATCCTTTGTTCCAAATTTTACTTTTATAACTTTATTTATGGCTTAGTTATGAGAGTTTATGTGTTTTTGGTTTTCGCAGTTTTGTGGGCATGGCAGTGGACCGATTTCGCCATTTTCGAAAGCAACGGTCCCAAGGAATATTTGTGCCAAGTTTCGTTAAGATATCTTAATTTTTATTCAAGTTACAGCTTGGACAGACGGACGGACAGACATCCGGATTTCAAATCTACTCGTCACCCTGATCACTTTGGTATATATGACACTATATCTAACTCTTTTAGTTTTAGGTGTTACAAACAACCGTTATGTGAACAAAACTATAATACTCTCTTTAGCAACTTTTGTTGCGAGAGTATAAAAATAATAATAAATATGCAATATTTTATAAATAAATATAATTATGTAATCGCTCACCAGAAGCCACATGTAGGGCACTAAGATTAACGCAACACCGGCAGCCAGATTTCCCATGCCCACACCAAAGTTACGCACCACCGTTGGATACTGCATGGCCGTATAGGAGGGAATAATGGCATTATTGGCTCCAATAACGCATTTTGCTGCACGAAAAAGAATCATGTTATGTTAAATGTAAATTTGAAGTCTACATCTTAATTAATAACAAATTCAACTCACCAATTATAGCCAGCATTACAATGACGGTTTGATTGTCATCTCCGGTTGGCACAAGGTTTGTAGCTAAGCAACTAATCCCGGGCACAAGCATATATGCTATTAGACTACGCCGCAAGCCCACTTTCAATACCACAAAAATGCTAACACAAATAGCGACCGCTTCAATAGCGCCGGCGACGCTCTGCGTAGAAAAAATTATAATTTTAAGTGAAATGTTAATGAATAAAATTTTATTCTAAATAAAAGTTACCACTGATATACTACTCATTCGTATTATCGTTCACTTCGTTTAATTGACCTCTTCCAACTTACCGTATTTAGATAGATGTCACCACCCAAATTGCTCAAATGCAGGGTTAATCCATAGTAGATGATAATCAAAGTCAGCCAAACAATCAAATTCAGACAAGTTGTGCGCCAATAAAAACGATTAAAGACCACCTTCAATGGATTGTCATGAATATTGGGTATGGCTTCAGTGGTGATTGCGGTTGTGGCTCCATTGCTATCTCCGCCTCCTTCCGGCGCCGACATAAATGCTGGCAGTGTGTGCTGCTGTTGTGTTTGTACGTTCGTCAGCTGACCTTTGCCTGCTGCTGAACCATTGATGGGCTTCGGCGTTGGTGGCGGTGCTGCAGCTTCTAATGTTTTCTTATAGTTCGGCGGCAGTGTGCGTTGGTTGAGCGCGGCAGCACGTTCTATGAGTGCATATAAATCGTTGAGACGTCCTTGCGCGAGTAGCCAACGTGGTGATTCTGGCATGCAGTACCTGGCATGTGGGAGAAATTGAGAAATGATTGAATAAGGAAGTGTATAATACCAAATTCAATTGATAGCTTTAGCGGCGGTGAGACGACAAAGAGGCCTAAATTATATTGGAAGCCAAATGGGATACTTAAAACCACTTGTGCTAATAAATGAATAATACTGTGGACGGTATTAAAGTTTCTTTGTACGTCTGGATCTATTGCATATGTAAGAGTCCAATTAATTACATTCTTTACGTTTTTTTGGTTGACAAGTGATTGTATAAGAATCTGAAGTATGATTAAAAACTCTTATCAGCTTTTGTCAGTAGACGAGTTAGAATTAGAGTGTCTTTGCTTCTATCATGAGATCTCTCTCTCACTATAAAAGGAAAGGTTTTGAATTTTTCAGTCATAAAGACTGACTGGGATGAAAATAAGGAAATAGGGACTGGCCATTTTAAGAATCTAGACCATAGTTTTTTGGAGATTCTATAAAAATTTAACGATTATTTATTTGTTTCGAAATATAAAAAATGCCTCTTCTACTCTCTACACTTAAAAATATATTTAAAACATCATAGAGACTTTTATATTTCAACCACAAAAATAGTACATACAAAAAAAAAATTACCAGCTCCATTAGGGAGCTCCAACATTAAAATTACGACAACAATAATAATATAGTGAATTTGTTTATGATATTTAAAATATTTCAATATAATCATACATGATACTAAAAAATATCTGGCATAAGCATTTAAGGATATCTCGTTAGTCGATAGCACAAAAAAAGGCGCAAAAAATGCACAAATTGATAAACCAAATAAGCAGATATACCGCAAACAAATTATGTAGACAATCTTATATACAAATGTGATCCCATAAGCAATCACATCTTGTGGGAATATCTAACATTCATGTGAAAGCGGTTGAATAAGACTTTGTTGTGACAATAGAGAAACGAAGGCGAAAGCAAAATATCACAGGAATGCTGAAATCACAAAGCACGAGCAAAGCAAACGGTACATCAGTAGGGCGGCGCAAGGCGCCATTGTGCGCTGACGACCCCGATTGAGGTGAAATGGAATTGATTTTAATTTCAATAAAAGTGATTTTCATTGCATAAACCAAAGGGTCGCTAGCAAAGAACTTGATCCATTGAAATGTCAATATGACTTCCATGTGTGTACCTATGTATGTAATTATACATATGTATAGATACCAAGTGAATGCATGAATACTTAATGGATACATTCCAAGTTAGTCAAGCGCATCAAAAAGGTTAAAATGGCTGACAAAAAAGGGATAAGGTTAACTCGATAACAAATATGTAAGTGGCCTAGGAGTAGTTATGCATAGAGATTCATTTTTCATTAACATGATAACAATACTTAAACGGCACATATAACGTAAACCATATAAATTGATATGATTTATTATAATCATTTTTATTTTGATTGCTGCGCATTTTTTCCTAATTTTTGGGATTTATTTCTAAAGTCTATTGGAAGCAGAAATATTAGAAAAAGGAAATCTCCTGGTTGCGTATTAAGCATTGAACTAAATAAAGAGTGCGTATTAAAATCTAAAATGTTAGTATCCTTATACTAATAATTAGTATATCAAACCAATTTGACGGAACTAACACCTTAAAACAGGTGGCAACATTATTGATATATTTTCTGAATTCTAGTCTTCAGTTTGATGACTTGATTTTGTAGTGTTTAATATTTCGTTTCGGTTTGTTTCACAACAACAGCAGTTTTTTTTTTAATAATTTTTTCACACAATGTGGTAACTCTTCTCTAAAATATATTTGATAAATCTCTCCCTTAAATCAGCTTCGTAATATTTAAATTCTTTATAAACTTTTTTACTATTATTTTCCTTTGTTATTATAACAGGTGGCAACTCTAACTCTCCTTAAAAATAACTATACGTATTCTTAAACTTTGTCAGCTTGGCAAACTTTTTTTTGGATTATTTGCTTAATCAAAATGTTTAGTAACAATTTCCAAACAGGTGGCAATATTTTATTTTAAAACAATCTTTTTTGGAATTAACTATACCATCCTTAAATGTAATGAAACATGTAAAGAGAGCAAAAGTGAAAATCTCCAAAAGTCATCACGAGTTATAGAGCCCTTGTAGGATACTAAAGTTTCTCTCTAAATAAGTATAAATGTGTCTGAATAAGGATCTAACTGTCTATAACCTCGAGTTCATGTATTTTACTTACCAAATCGATAATAAGCTCAACCACGGTAGAGTAATCACTAACTGCAGCTTCCGCCAATCGCGTACAAAATATGCGATACCAGCCATGAGAATATAAGAAATCGGCACTGGTAAAATATTTAAGATGCCCGTTATGGTGCGCCATCTGCCAGAAACCAACTCAACGACAAGAACGAAGCTAACCACAGTCACAGTCATTGAGGCAAAACCGGCGATTACACGCAGCGTCATGAACATGGGCAAATTGACGGAGTAAGCCAGTAAGGTGCCTGGAAGAAAGAAAAAAGTACAGCACATTTGTTAGGACTTAAGATTTATTGAGATAATTGGTCTTCTAGTAGGACGTTCCAAAATCTGAGAAATTTCACTCACCGGAAATAATTTGTACCAACACGAAAGCCATCAGCGTGTGCTTGCGACCGAAACGATCGGAGATCCAACCGCTCGAAACACTGCCCACCGCTGCGCCAGCTAAGAAGCACATTTCAACCACACTAACCAACTTCTCATGACTGCAGATCAGGCCGAACTCCTCAATTAAAGAGCGTGCGCTGCCATCTTCCCGGGAGAACTCAAAATTGGTGCATGGTATGAGTTGTGCGGACTCAGCGGTGCCAGCGGATTCAGTTAGTTGCGTGTAATTCAAATTTAGTATCGTACAAGCGCCGGCGGGTTGGCTTAGATTTCTCCACAGCGACACATCCATATCGGGTGCGGTGTCAGGGCGTGCGCACCAGTAGTCCTTGGCGATGGTCTAAAGTGGTGATAAATAAAATAAATATACATTTACTATAATTAAAGACAAGGAGTTATATTAGTTTATTATATGTAAATAAATAATTGTTAAATGTCTTATAAATACCATTATTTGCCTATAGCATGGGTGTTGCCACAACCGCAATTTAAATAAAATTAAATGCAGTTTCATAGCCGCTTAATTTGATTTATTGCCTTTCGCAGTCTTCCAGTGCAGATTTATGTGAGAATTTATGGCACGCAAACAATACGAAATTATACACACCTACGAGGGTGAGTTGATAACTTGTGTGGGTCATAAAGAACGGGCGCTGTACCGAATTTGTTTTTATTTTGCATGGTAAAATAGATATTACAGACTGATCTTTCATAATCCTGGGAGAAAATATAGGAAATAACATTCTGAAGGTCTAGTTGATGTGACAGATTTTTGAACGGATGATGACGATCCAATTCGGACAGTTACAATCAAGTCTTCTTAAAGTCATCTTATATATCGATGCAACTTTCTGAGTCTATTACAAAAGTTAATTGAATTCTCTGATTTAACAACTGGTACTTTATATACTTCGTCTGCTCTGTAAAGACAGAAGAGCAAAAGCAAAGTTACTTGTTGCTCCAGAACAATTATAGTTTATTTGTCGAATCATTTCGAATTTTCACGGATTTACTAAGCCATCCTCGTATGAACAAATAATTATATCATAAACTGTCATAAATTTTAACATTTTACAAGTCCATATAAATGTAAACCGACTTGCTTGATGAAAATTTCAGTAACTCAACATTGGCATACACGAAAATTCATTCACACATCAAGCACTGTCTTAGAAACACACTGAAGTGCCAACATCAGTCAAAGTCTGACGAAACGCTTCACGTGCACAAAGACAGCAAATTAAGTCCGTTGATAATTTTATGCAAGGTACCGACTAATATATATAATAATGAATATAATTAAAGCTATTTTAAGTGAAATAAAATCACATGTGTAGCCACAAATGGCAAGAACGTGACCTGTTGAGCACAATAAGTATTCGCAATTTGTTTAGCGTACATAAATAAAACAAATAAATTCAGTTAATTAACAAAAACTTGCGCCAATTTTCTCACCTGACATTGACATTTCGCACTGTAGTGTATGCTGTAGTAACTGTTAACTTGCTTACAGTTGATCTAACAGCGCTGTAGAACTAGCTCACTTTTTTAGTAAACAGTTTTATCTGATTTCAGTGTTCGTGTAAACAAAACAGCTTGTTTAGAAGGGGCAATTCCGAGCGTAAGGAGGTACTTTACTTTAATATTACAAATAATGTTTTGTTGGAAAAATTTGTTCACAAGGAAACTGCTGATGGGAGTTCCTGATATAGGTGTATTGTAGTATAGCAAATTTGAGACGCAATAATCGTGCTATTAAGAGTAGGTGTTTCTCACTGAAAATTATTATTTAACTTTGTGAAAAATATTTTCTTAAATAAACCAAACATTTCAAAAACCTCAATAACTATTTGTACTCAGAATGAATAATCTCAGAAGTTGATGTTGAAATGAACTAATTTCTTAGTGCAAATTAATTTATTAAGTAGTTCATAGGAATTTGATATATTAATATTATAAATTTTTGGCAATGTTATATTAAAAGATTGATATCAATTATAATTTTTCAAAAGTTTGCAACCCTCTTAAATAATATTAACATTTTAAACTCCGCTAGTATTGAACTTATTTAGTTTCATGATAATATTGTAATAATTCTCTGTAGTATTCTATCATATTAAAATTGCTTATCCCATGGCGACCATTCTAAAATATATAAAAAATGCTAAACGTTCTTAAAACTCTTCAGTTTGATGCGATTTGTACAAATTTATTCTTTTTTAAATAAATTAAAAAGTTATACAAATTTTGAAATAAATTACAATTTATCTAATGATGACAACCCTACACAAGAATAAACTTAAACTCTATATGTTTTTAAAACTATGAAGTTTGATTAGCTATTTTATTAATTCGTTTTTCTCAACAATTTAATTGAATTAGGTGACAACACTCTTCAACAATTTTTTGAACACTAAATTTTGGATTTTGATGCCTATAATGCAGTGTCGACCAGCTCCTACTATTTTTAGTCTTCGTTTTTTCACACCTACAGTTGAGCGTTCGTTTTTTCACACCAACATGCCCGAAGCTTCGCAGCAGAACAAGCGAAAACAAATCAGTTGCTGTCTGAATTTTGAACAAGCACTGAGCAAAAAAATGGATCAATTTTTTATGTATGAAAATGAAAATAATCTTGAATTTTTTAGTTGTTTTGGAAACAAAGGTTATGATGCCTGTCGGATATTAGAATCTGTCCCTTTGTCCCGCCCCACGCTAGTCCGTCGAACAGAACAAATAAGTTCATATATTTTTAGATGTTCAATATATAGACTTAGAAATTGTATGTCTGGATTCAACTTTATATAAGAACACAATAAACGATATCTACAAGCTACAAAAAGTATGAATATGAAATTGACATTAATAAAATAATTGAATAAACTAAAATAAACATATTTTTTAATTATGAAAAGTTTTTTCGGTGTAGCTGCTTTGTTTACTTTTTGTTTCGCTGCTTGCTTCGCTTCTTGTTCTTCTTAACTAACATTTGTATAATTTTGTGCGTGTGGTAGTTTGGTCGACACTGCTATAATGTAATAACTCATTATGTTATCAGTATTACTAAATCAGTTGGTTTTTAATATTATACAAGTAAGGAACGGCTAATTTCGGGTGTAACCGAACATTGTATACTCTCGCAATTTATTTATTTAATTTTATTAAAATAAGAAACAATTTGACCCACATATTCGGCATAGATACGGTATAAAGTCCATTGAGAGTTTGAAAATCCTAATATTAGTTATATGGTAGCTAGGGGAAGTTACGAGTCGATTTCGTTCATTTTTGGCACGGAGACATATTATTAGAAAAAAAATATTCCCTCTGAATTCCTGCAAAATATCTGAGAGACTTACATAGCTGTATTTTCGGTAAAAAAATTATTAGAAGCGCTGAGGTCCTCATGTTCGATAAATGGGACCTTGAAACTTGGTAAGATTTCAACGACTTTTAGAAAGGCGATCCCACACTATAAATGCAGTATTTGTGCAAAGTTCTATTCCGATATTTTCACTAGTGCTTACTCTATATATTGTAAAGTAAACGATTCAGAGCGATTTTAAAGTTCTGGTATATGGGAAATAGGCGTGGTTGTGAACTGATTTGGCCTATTTTTATAAAATAAAATGGAAAATGAACCGAATTTCATTAAAATTGGTCGAGTAGTTTCGGAGATATGGGGTTTTGGATCGTATGGTTTTTCAATGCCACATTACTTCAGTAGTATTTACATAACGTTTTAAACCATCTTTGTTCATAATCTCAATCTTGATCTGTTCCTCAGACGAAATTTAGTTCCAAGTCACATTTTTAACTAAAATGAAAGTTAGTTGTTGTTTTTATATACATGGAATTTTTTTTTTTCAATTATAGCTTTAGTTGTTTTTATAATTCCAATAGTTGAGATGTTGACACGGCGACAGCTAAAAAACAAAAAAAATCATTTTGCACATATATCTATTTGCTATGAAGCGAGCTGATAGTGGACTAATACTAACTGTACTATGATCAAGGTAAAATAAATCATTAATAAACCTAACTACATACTCAGAATTAAACTATTGTTCTTTTCTTTTGAGAATTACAAAAAAAAAAATTTAGAAATATCAATTTTTCTGAGATATATATATAACCCCATATTTAACTCTTTTATTTCTGGGTGACACAAACAACCGTTAGGTGAACAAAACTATAATATTTTCTCACTACTCAGTCTACATTAAATATTTCAGATCTTGGGTTCTTAAGTGAGTTCAGGAATCTGGAAGGACCTTAATTTGTATCTAACCAAGAACTGTCCACATGGAAGTAATACTTGGATTCTAATGCCACAACAACCACATAAACGGTCTCTAGATCTAAGTAGGGCTACCTTAAAATAATATTTAAGTTTCGGATTTTTAGTATCTCTTCTTTAGTTTTCATCTTTAAAAATGGGGCCAAGTTATTTTGGTTTCAACTCGATTAGTTAGATTATAAGCCAGAAAAATCTAAAACAAATTTTGCAAACAAATGATATAATGATTTAAATGATATATGAGTTCTTTAAACTCTCTTAAGACCTTCAGGATTCGGATTCGCTTTTGCTATCAATGATCAAGTTGTTCAGCGTTAAATTGTTCACTAAATGAAAAACGCATTATTTATGCTAATATATCAGAATGGGTGCCATTGCCCTGCTTACTACAATTACACGCAACCACATTAAGGTGACTACAACTAGTCTCACTCGAAGGCAAATGCTATTAAACTTCAACTGGAGTGTGCAAACGAACTAGACATTCAAATTCATATTTCTGTACATAAATCAAGTAATGAAATCCACACACGCATGTGCCAGTATGGCGGGAAGTGAGGAAATACCAGTTCAAAGTCAAACATAAAAGCCAAGCGCATTAACTAATTTAACAAATGCAACAAATACAAAGCAGGCGAAAAAACGAAAAAAATTAAAATGTAGTATAAAATAGCAATTAACCGCTTTGCAGCCATGACCATTACAAATAGGCGTACACGCTGTGCGCTTACTACGTCTAACTGTCGGACAAACAACTTTTACTCGCTTTGGCAAAGACAAAAATACAAAAATTCACTTTCATTTCAGACACTGCCGCGATGAGTTTGTAATCAACACTAACTTGAACTTGAAAATGCTTCCGAAAACACAACAACACATCTGCGTTTAGTAGACAACAACAACACAAAATTTAATTACGGTATAATGTAATCACAATAAATGATCGCCAGCCACTTGACACTATCGTAGGTTACTCATACGCACCGCCCGACTTGCTTAATACATTCACAAATATATACATACATATGTATATGCAGTTATAAAGTGCACATCTGTTTGTTTACAACAATATTATAGTATATAAAATAAAATAGTTTAAGTGAAAAAAGTCTGTAATCGCGGTTAATAACCTGCTGACAACTTAATTACAGCAACAAATCACAGTAACATCTCAACTAAATTAATTTACAACGTTTAACGCTCAACTATTTGTTGGCGGCGCCTCATTAGCTGGATGATAAGCATTTAAATATAAAGCGAAATGAGTAACAACAACAAAAACAAAAGGCGACAGCTGTCACGAAAATGTCAGCTGCAATATCATTGAAGTTGGTTTGGCTTTCAAAGAAGATCTGGATTTTGAATTCAGTGGTTTGCTTCAGAGGCTTCAGAGTTGAAGAAATCAGATAAAAACTTTTCTGGATTATGGCAGCTTTCTCAAGATATTGTATATCTGAATTCCTAAAGTCCCTCAATTGCATGAAAAATTTGTTTTGTAAAATGTAAAGGAGACGGAATATAGTATAACCCTGTGATAAAGTTTATTAATTTATAAAATAAATTAAACAGCTCTAGGTCACAATTAAATGAAACATATTCAAGAAGCGTTTATTAATTGAAAATTACAAATAATCACAAATTTCAAAACATTCTTACTACTTTGTCTTCTCTGGCATGTTTCACTTTGCGTAGTAAAATTAGTTGTCAATCATCGTAGGTGATTAATATCACGGTTAGAGTCGAGTACCATTTAATTGATTTTGGAAATCATTTATTAGTTAATGTTACATTTATATTATTTCGATGGGGGTTTACAAAGGCAATCAAATGTATTCATATAAACACCTCTCGCAAATGTGTATATGGTATACGATTTAATTGGTTTTACCATTGCCTATGTGATGATCTAGACAGAAACTTGGAAAAAGGTTCAAAGCGCGCTGAAAGAATCTACCGGGAAGCAAAACCACAAAAGTTAGTGAAAAGCGGTAGTTTATTAAGTTTAGTGATTCTACTGACACTTGGTAGAAGGAAATGTAGGAACATGGTCGGCATACTCACTGGTCATAGTCTTGTGGCGGCGCACGCCTACAAGATGGAGCTGATAGACCAGAGAAACAATGGAGCATCTCTTGTGTGCTTGTCTTGCATTATCAAGGTAACGGCTTCAGCATGTGGGGGCTTCACAGTACGATAATCTGGAAGAGATTTCTTTAATGAAACCACATAACATTTTGAAATTCGCGTCAAACGCAGGCATCCTAAAGGATGACTACTCCTCATTAACTACCTGGCGGCACTCCATCTGGTATCACAAAGGATCAAAACTGGTCTATGCGTGGCTTTTTGGCCTACCAGATTAATCTAATTTAACTTATATGGTTTTACAATTTCTAAAATATTTGGTTTTGTCCAATACCCAGTTATGTGTTGGATTTATTTTATAAGGACTATTCTAAGGAAATAGAAAGATCCGATTTGAGTCAGATATGCATCGTTTTTTCTCGAAACTTGTTGTCATTTTGAAGAAATCACCCGTCCTTTTCTTGAGACCAATTTTTTATTCGCTATAGACAAGAATTTGAACCAAACTCACTATAAATCAAGTAACAACTGTCAAAAGGACCAACTCCGAAAGAATTATCGCCTTATTGAAAACCACACGTCTAAAAAACACCCGTTACAACTCGCATTTTACTAATGCCATATATTGGAAATATAATGAATTTCTGTCTATATACATACATACATGTACTACATATGAACCCCCCTGCACTGAACTATCAGTACAGTGGATGTGCGATTTTCTGCATACTTTTTTAGTTATTTTTACTATTTTATTTTTACATTTAATAATTTCGATAAATAACATTATTTATTTGAATTTTTCTCTGTGGCTACCATGGCACGGTTTTTCACATATTTGCATAAGCTTTGTGGCTTTCATGTTTATAATTTATTATCAAAAAATCGAATGAGTATTGGTAAACCTTCACAAAACTAATAATTGCGTACACGTAACATGATTATATGCGTTTTCGTAATTTTTGAGTAGAAAAAAGTTGTTAGTTTCTAATACAATGTCTGCATATTTTTTTGCAAGCACTGGATGGTCTTTACTGCTTTTTCTAAAAGTAAAGAAAGCACTGGCAGAGGTTGGACTAGTTTAGGAGGGTGTAGACTCTGCTTTTATTTCTTCTATTATATCATAGGTGATCAGTCGAGGTGAAAAATATTTTAGTATTTGCGATTCCGATACAACGACATATAGGTCAGTGTGTTGAAAACGCTTGTATCATTAAACATTTTGTGATCCGTAAATGAAGTGATCTGTACTTTTACAACTGAGCGACCAACATTTTAATTTATATATGATTTCTTTGATTATGGTTCACTGATAAAATGAGAATTTTATTTTTGAGATCAACAAATTTTAAAATTGTGTTATTTGTTTAAAAAAATATATGTCTTAAAGGAGTTTCCATCTGATTATAAATACATTAATCATTTTATTATGTTGAAAAGTGAGGTTTAATATAAAAAATTCAATTGGCAACACTTCTTAAAAAATATTTTCAGATATACACTTTTTTGAGTCACTTTGATGTTTGGTGATTTTATTTTTTTTGGTTAAATTTCTGTTTTTCGTAATTTTTCCAACACGTGGCAACCTCTTTTTGCAGAAACGATTTGTTTATTACACCAAAAGCTGTGAAAAAATATTAGATATGCTGATGATCTGTATGTAGTATAGAGTTTGTATACTTTGTATAGAGCTAGTGTGACGGAAATTCGTTTCGTCACACAATCGATGGATTTCATTTAAAGAAATTAATTAATTTGGTAAATTACTTACTTAACAAATTAAATCAAATTTCATTTTTTTATTGCAACATCTACTGATTTGGAACTCCCATCATGCTCCGCCTGTGTGTACTCATATAACGAATGTAATAAATACATAAAAATTAAATTTTTCACCTCCCACCGTGAATTATTGCTTTGAAGTGTTAGAATTTCAATTTGCGCACATTAACAAAAAATGCACTTTACAAATATTTATTTTAAATGCAAGCAAGCATAAAAAAATCACGACATGCAATTTATGCAATTCTATCAAAGCCAGTATTTACACAACTTCAACAAATACGTGTATATTAAAACGCGCTTTATTAATAAATATATTAATGAAAAATTAAAGCGAAAAAACATCAGCGAAAAACTAAAGTGGCTTTACTGGTGTTACGTCACTCACTTTTGCACAATTGAATACATACATATGTAGCTACTATATACATATGTATATGGTACATTTTTCACTCACTT
The DNA here is from genome assembly GCA_031772095.1 of Zeugodacus tau. Taxonomy (NCBI): domain Eukaryota; kingdom Metazoa; phylum Arthropoda; class Insecta; order Diptera; family Tephritidae; genus Zeugodacus; species Zeugodacus tau. Next base: position 26,288,674 of record CM062649.1, on the reverse strand, counting down.
GAAAAACGTAGCAGAATATGTGTAGAGTGGAGGCACCTTGAAAGGCGGATAGCAAGCAACACCAAATCACCTGCCAGCGCCCGTTTTCACCGAGCATGCGCGCCAACACTTCACTCTGCAGACGCTCTAGCGCGTCGTTGACGTCCACGCAACCGCTGTAATGGTCATCCTGTTGCTGTTGAGCCGTTAATATTTCAACTTTCGATTGCGTAAGTCGCTGTGGTGCCTGTGGTGTCTCAGACAAGTCAACTCCAAGGAAGGCAACACGCTCCTCTCTGTCGTCAGTCGCTGGCGTTTTTAGTGGTTTTGATATTTTGTGCATTTCGGCTGGACTAAGTGAGTTTATAATTGCTGAAAATGTCGTCACAAATGCGCAGTTACAGTATTAGGAACCGTTACCAAACGCGTCTTAGAGATGAAAACAACTGTGCTCTGGGTGGCAATTTCAGAATGTTGCAACTCAATTTCAAAGCAAATACTCGAAATGAATGTAGGTTTGTATGGGTTACAAAGTTGCATACATATATAAAAAGTATATATGTATATATACTTATTTATATACATATATAAATCTGTATTTGTGTATGTGTGTTTGTTGTAATTTATTAGGCAGCAAATGTACAATCACTTTTTTTGTAATTAAACATAAAGCAATTGCAACAGCAGCAACAACAATAACAACAACTACAATGACATGCAACAATAATGAAAATAATAGAAAAGCAAACAATGGCAACAAATTAACAAGTTCTATAAAATTGCCCCATTTAATATAAGTACTTCAACACCTGGTGCTGCAACAACAACACCAGCGAGTTACAACAAAAAACCTCATAAAGAATAACAAAAAAAATACAAAAACAACTCGCAGTACCGCACTGAACTACAGTTTTTATAAAAAAGACTACTATCTCGCTGCCACGAATATCACTTACACCACACACACACATACATATACATCCATACGCACGCCGCGCCGCAGTGCCACCGCCAACTCTGTGTGTATGTGTGCCGCTAACACTTCATATTCTAGTTTCATTTACTTTTATCTTTAAGTTATGCTGTAATTTCATTCACCATTGTTGTTGTTGTTGCATTCAATTTTTTTAATTGTTTTTTATAAATTTAATTTGTGTTGAAAAAACGCCGTACATTATTCATTTTCATTAGCGCATATATACATACATAAATATTTGTTGTTTTTTGCCTTTCAACCTTTTTTTCTGAGTGGTCTCTCAGTCTCAGACAATTCCTATGCGCCATAGTGCAGTTATCTTATGTCCAGCGGTTGCTGGAATTATGTGTAGTATTTTGTGCGCTGAGCGACCGCATTAGTCACGTGAATGCACTGGAAGAAATGTTGCCTATTTTTTTGAGAACAACGGATACATTAACATTTTAAATTCAAATACAAAATTTGTTTTTTTCCAATTCTTTGTCAATTCCTAAACCAATTTTATGTATTATAAAAAAATTATATTTTATTTTTTAGAATTTAATCTCACTATTTCAGCACTGTTTCCGTGAAAAATTCAAATTTTCTAACTTAATGAATCTGCTTGATCATTTTCATGACAAATTCTTCAAATTCAAAATGTCTAAGAATTGGTTAGCGTACTCCTTGACTTAAATAGATCTACTTCATAAGTGAAATCTCAATGATAAGTTTCCAGAGGACACTTATAGACTTAAAATACCAGTATATTTTTGGCTAAGATCAAACAAGTAAGCGCAATTTTAATGTTTAATTGATAATTATCACTATTTCCATGATCACTGAATAAATATTTTTTTAGATTCCTGCAATTCCTTTCATTTTCGAGCATACAGAGTTAAAATCCCGATAAAAATCAATAATGTGGAGCTTTTATCTATGGCCCCGATATGAAACATCGGTTTAATCAGTTGTATGGGAGAGGATGAAGTAGATTTCAACAGATGCAAGATCTTAATGCTTTAGCTTTTAGTCCTTCAGCTTTCTAGTTTAACTTCTTCTTCTTGACTGGCGTAGACACCGCTTACGCGGTTATAGCCGAGTCCACAACAGCGCGCCACGCATCTCTCCTTTTGGCAGTTTGGCGCCAATTGGTAATACCAAGGGAAGACAGGTCCTCTCCACCTGGTCCTTCCATCGGAGTGGAGGTCTCCCTCTACCTCGGCTTCCACCAGTGGGCACTGCATCGAAAACTTTCAGGGAACTTTCGTCCATTCGAACAATATGACCTAACCAGCGTAGCCGCTGTTTTTTTATTCGCTGGACTATTGTCGTCGAACAACACTTACAGCTCATCATTCCATCTTCTGCGGTATTCGACGTTGCCAATGTTGAAGGGACCACAAATCTTTCGCAAAACCTTTCTCTCGTAAACTCCTAGTGCCGTCTCATCGGATGTTACACCGTCCACCCTTCTGCACCATAAAGTAGAACGGAAATAATGAGCGACTTATAGAGTTTCGTTTTGGTTCGTCGAGAGAGTACTTCTTTTCAATAGCCTACTAAGTCCAAAGAAGCAGCTGTTGACAAGAGTGATTCTGCGTTGGATTTCGAGGCTGACATTGTTGGTGTTGTTGATGCTGGTTCCCAGGTATACGAAATTAGCTACGACTTCGAAGTTATGACTGTCAACAGTGAGTGAGCGCATTGATTTGATCCGCTGTGTTTTTGAGCACCGCGAGGTAAGGCCGTCGTCGGCAGGTACTCACGTAAATATTGGCTTTAGATGTCAACAGTGAGGTGGGAGCCAAGACGCGAATGCGCTGACTGTTCGTTTGATGACGGGAGATATTTCGTCTTCTCCTCGTTCACCACCAGACCCATTCGCTTCGCTTCCTTATCCAGGCGGGAAAAAGTAGAACTAACGGCGGGGTGTTGTTTCCAATGATATTTAACTATCTGGTATTAAAATAAATTACCTAAGTAGATTTATGATGGAATGAAGGCATTTTCTCGTTACATGAGATCGACTTTTAGAGTTTCTGTAAAAGGACCTGTCCTTATCTATCAGAGAAGGATCCTTAGCTTAATGTTCAGAAACCATCCTAACCTAGGGTTCATTCTTTTTATATTTAAAACTAAACGTCCTTAACAATTTTGAGAAAGCGAGAATTTTGTCTCATGAAATTCATATGGAGACTATGGAAATGGAGACTATGGAAATTAAATAGTAAATAGTAAAAGGCAATACTGAATCAAGTTTCAAATCATATTATTAAGATATAGTCTTCATATGCTTTATAAAAAGTGTTACAGTGATGGGATTTAGTTCGAATATGCGACGTTTCATTCGGTCTAGACATCCATTCCATCTAGACGGCAACTTCATAATACCCCCCTCGTAGAAGCCCCTTCCTTATGTGCAGATGGTTTAAAATGGTTTGGTGACTAACTTCCATCTCCTGGGTGATGTCACGAGATGCTACATGTCGGGCTAACTCGATGTTTTCCATGATTTGATCGGTATTCGACGTCACAGGTCTTCCGCTGGCTAGCATATCCATGGTGTCGTTTTCACCCGCTCTGAATCGTCGAAACCATTCCTCCGCATTTCGAACCCCAAAACACCATTAATCTCACGGAACGTTTCTCTAGCGGATTTGCTTTTAACTAAGGAAAACTTTAAAATAGCGCGAAATTCAGCGTTAGTGAACTCCATGGAAGGGAAGGGAGGGAATATTTGCCAACCAATATATAGTTATTTTGAACGCTTTAGTTTAAAAAGAGCTGATTTACTTGAAGACTGTTAAATAGCATCTTTTCAAAATTAAATGAAAGAAATAGTTGTAGATAAGACATTTATGGTTAAAATTGACTGGATGTATGGAATTTCGCCACTAAAATATTCGTATTTAAACTTGATTTTGTAGGAGGATGTGGCCTAACTTTTTATGCAAATCTTATACAAATCCGACATTTTAATATTAAACATAAAGTAAAGTTATTTCTAATATAATACTATAATTGCATTGTAATTTATTAGCACCAGTGAATTGCAAGTAACACCAACCAATTACAATTAGGGAATAAATACTGTGCGTTTACGATACTATATTTATACATATTTATTTATACTTTAATCTCACGACATGTGTTTATTTAATAATTTTCTTTAGAAATTCATAGTTAAGCTTTTAATTGAAAAGTTGACATTTCTTTCGAAATCTTTATTTGTGGTTATGAACAATAATGCAAAAAATATTTATTTTCTCATTTGTATAAAGTTATTAGAAATGTTAAAAGTTATTACGCATTCCTCTTTTGCAATGTAATGTGACGATGTTTTGTAGCTGAGATCATCGACATTTCATAAAACCGTTGAACGTGACATGGCAGTAAGGAACTGTATATATCAAACTGTTACAATTGTGATACAATTTCATGTTTATTTCATGTTTTTCTTTGCTCTTTCTCTTTTTCACAGATTTAACTATTATATTATTTATGGCTGGTAGTGAAAAGTTAAAATATATGCATATTGTTAAGTGAATTATTTGTATTTCAGCTAAAAAAATTGATGATGATGGTTGTGGGCAAATACAAAAATATGAACAGCTGGCAACCCTTTTCTTTTAAACTTTTCTTTATAAACATACTTAAATCATTTAAATATAATATCAACATTATAGTTTTTCTTTATTCAATTATTATTTCACTTGAAAATTTCAAACAGGTAACAACTTTTTAAACTTTCTGGTTTAAAATAATGCAAAAGCTATGCCGAACGAGTAGCAAAATTATTTGTTACTGTTCAGCCTTTAAATGCTATCGCGTTTAATATTGCGAGCGTGACGGAATTTTGTCACGCTACACAAATTCGTTGCAGCCGGTAAATTTTCTTTTAACTAATAAAGATTCAAAAAATTATATAACCTTATATTACCTTTTAAGTTAATTTCCATAAGCATAGTTGATTGCGTATTGCAATCGGTAACTGCATGATTTAGGCTCTAAACCGCAATTATGTTACCTTGAAAGATATGTGCATGCTCAGTGAAGCGTTCTTCAAGTACTTACTGCATAGAAATTATATTGAAATTATTAGGGTTTATAAGCAAAGAATTCTCTAAAACCAAAGAAAACCAAAATAAAATCGCATGCGAGTCAATATATCTCTATATACAACACCGCATGATTATTGCAATCAAGCACTGTGTGAGCTTACTTGCCATCATCGCGTAATTTCGTTACATCACTAATCGTTTTTGTTGTTGTGCGCATTTAATCTAATTACAAGCTGGCAATACATGCTTGCTATAACGACACGCGACCGCAAACCACTTGCAAACCGAAAAAGCAACAACAACGACAATAGAGAGAGAGACAGGTTATCTGCTAAGTTATTATTGTTGTTGTTTTATTGTACTGTTAGAAATGGAATAACTGCGCGTAAGCTCGACTTGAAGCGCTCGAAGCGTGCAAATAAATGCATTTAACGCTTTATTAGCTTCAACGCTTATTCTCCTATGCGTGGCTAACTTTTTAATTTGAACAAATTTCTCTAACTTTAATGCTTGTTTATTTATTTAAAATGCAATTCACACTTACGGAAACAAATTTTCAACAAATTTCGCTTTACTCCACTTAATTGCTTACTTGACAAACGGCACCGGAATTCTCATGCTGCTATTTTCGTAGACTTGTCTCTAAACTCGCTGATTTTCTGAAGTTTAATTATGTCATTAAGTTAACTGTTAGAATTATGTTGAACACACTTGCTTGACAATCTCACGATCATGCTGATAAATATCGCAATTTATTGGCGCGATATTAGTACGAAGTTTGTTTCGAATGTTTTCTGATGATTATAGGCAGTATGAAACGGCAACGTGAAAAAGTCAGAGGGGTTTTTAGATTTCACAAAATTTTTTTTTTATTTCGATGAACTGCTTTTGGGGTAATGGGTCTCTTAGGGTCTCTTAAAAAGATTTCGAAGAATGGCTCAATAGTTTTTTATATACTCAAACACATACATACTTGATAAAATCTGAGGGAGCGAAATTCGACGTTTTTTCTTACTTCCCGAATAAATAATTATTAACTTCAATTCAATTCCTTAAACTATGTTTTATGTGAGAACGTCTTCCTCACGTTCAATACTAATCTTACAGAGTCCTAGTGGTTTATTTCAAACTTCTCCTTACCACATTGATATTTAATTAATTTGATATTCATATTATACATATACCCCTCTATTGCGATTGTCGACTGGCAGTAGAATAGACTTCAATCCATTGAGTCAATTATATTTAATTTTGCTATTGTGTAACGTGATCGTCAAAATTCAAAAATTTCTAACGATTGAAAATTTTCTGTCGACAAATCAGCGATTGAAATTCATTTACAGTCGTTGGTTGAGCGATTGATCGACACTTCCAATACCACCGGTAGTCAACAATCTCTCAGTAGTCGTTTATTTAATGCCAGTCGACACTCGTAATAGGGGTGATAGATTTTCCCCACAATTTTTTATTAGTACGAATAAATTAATCTCATTAGTTGAAAATGTGTTGACAATTTAATATATAATGACGTGCTAATCACACGTTATTCGCTTGGGAAGCTCGTTATACAAGAAACCAGTTTCCATAAGGCGCCTAACATTCATTCTCACATATTTAAGTACATATATTTTCGAATATTAATTATTATTTTTTTTTTTAGAGAACAATGACCTACCTCAACGTTTACCGGCAACAATTTCTAATGAATAAACAAAACTTTCGCTTTCCATTGAATAAATTCAAGAATAACTTAGCCGGCCTATGTATTTTAACGGTTAATATACATATGGGCAAAATAAAGGTAACAAACGACTTTCTCGTACAAATCAGTGACCATTCAATATTTTGTTCAAGTTCAACGCACCTACGTTTGATTTTTTTATATTTTTGAGTGAGAGTTTATATATAAATATGAACACGGTTGTAAATATAAATATCATAATTAATACCATTAAACAGAATAGAAAAAATATCAGTTATATGCTGAGAAATTAGTAAAGAACCTGTTTTTGTAAATTTTTGTTCACTTTTTGTTATCAAAATTCATTTATATTCGGTGCTTTTAAATGACTTTGTAAAAATAATTTCAGTAAAAATGTTTATATTTTCGAGGGACGCTTCTAGTTCGGTAGTGCAGGCGGTGTGATTAAGTTTGAGACTGTCATATACCTTGTGACAATTTTTTAGTAAAACACATTTTGGGAACACCAAAATTATTGAAAATTGCAGTTCGACTGAAGTCTCATCCTTTTTTAGGGCTTTACTCAAGTTTCATTAATCGTGAGATAAGTTTCATACAACGATTTTCTGAACAGCAATATTAAACACTTAGCTGGTCCAGAAGTGAACATTATTCGTGGTATTTAGGAAGATATCCGAACACAAAAATTCTTTCAGAACATCAACTGTCTAATTATTCTTTCTACAACGTTAGAAAATCTTAGGGTCGTTCGCTTTTGCACTTAATCAAAAAGCTCCATTGGTTTTTAAAGATTCGAATAAGTGCTTGATCACTGTCTACTTTAAGAGTTTTAACCCTTGATCTGGATTACTTTGAGTTGGAAATATCATTTATTTAGAATTGCTTTGACTAGGCAAGTTTAATGAATTTCTTAAGTAAATTGTGGGCTCTTGGGGATCGTGATACGGTGTCAAAAAGTTTTGCTATTAATATTTCTGTTCATTCCCCTCTCTCTTTTTCCTTTCCAGCTATAGATTAAGACATTTATTTCATTCATTATTTCCTATATAGTTTAAATATGCTGTCGTTTTTTCCTATTAAGTCTTAAGCTTGAAGGTTAGCTGTATTACGAAGTAGTTGATTTCGAACTCTATTATTATTCGATTATTACAAACCTCAAATAGCCCTCAATCTCGGCACACTATTACTTATGCTTATTTTTTGTCAACGTTTCTCATAAATTATTCAGGAAAGGGATTATGAATGAAAAATCATGATAATAACAAGACAACAATATAAATAAAAAAGATATTATACTCCAAGTATCTAGTAATGGCAAAAGTCTATTTAGCTACAATGAAGGTCTAGGTTCAGGAAGACTCCATATTGCTGTAATTTTTGATATAAGCCTAGCTTTTATATCACATATATTATAATATTTAAACGGCGATTTAATCAAAAATTGATCTCGAAGTTTGTCAGCTGTTCTTTGTGATAGCTATCGACAGTTATGAGGTTATTTTTTTACCGGAAATAATGGATTTGTGTAAAAGTAACACAGGTGTTTATTATTTAAATACTAACTCATTGTATTTCAACATCTGTAAGTACCAGTCGGAAGCCTTTGTATATATTCACAAGTTGTTAACATGTCCCTGGGTAAACATACCCTAAATACTTACAATCGCAAAGGAGTTGCTTACAACTGATCTTTTGTCATTGAATTACATGATTGATGGCAATTAATAAGATTAGGTGCATGAACTGGTTCAGCTGTGCAAAAACAAACAAGTAAATTTCTTAATGTTTCCTCAAACATTCATGTCGATCATGATAAAGTGATATGCAACATATGTTTGAGTGTATGTATATAATGTAAATATGGTTTACCCCCGAGAGCCTTGTACAGCGACAAGCTTTTAAATGGTCCTTTTATGGCTTTTTACGCTGAACATGCTTATAAATCGATGTAGTGCTAGCAACCACTTATTTGTAAGGTATTCAGTCCGAATGCAAATTATTAAATTTGCAGAAACGTATGCCATTTAAATATAATATCATAACTAAATGCATACCTTGTGCTATTATATGTTTGTAGGTACGTGCTCTTTAATTGCTAATAATTTTAATTGAGGGAATTCAAATAATTCACTAGGTGTGTCCAAGTTGTGTGGTGGGAAACCTTATAGACAAGCAAGTTATGGAAATATTTATATTGCACTAGTTGCTAACCCTGATGCATAGTGTATTTAGTTTAAATGCATATATATTTTGTTTCATTTCTATTTATTAGCATAGAAAAACTTTAAATGTACTCACAATTGCTTTTTTATCTTAATTTATGAATTTCAATTTATATATAATATATTACCTTATTGTAAAAGTGCTAAACGTGGGCTAAAACGGCTTAAAACTAGTCTATACTATAGGAATTTTAGATGAATAAGGAAAGTTAGACGAATGTCTATGAGAACCTTGAGAAATGTCTGTCTTCGTCGGCTGAATGTAAATGTAATACATGCCTGAAAGGTTGTGAGAACGTTGCTGGGTTGAGAGGGAAAAGTAATTACTCTGTTCAGTTATCATTTCCTAAATATTTACAAGCATTGAACTAAAGGTAATTTGACTCGTCTCGTCATCCTGATCATTTTGATATGTATAACTCTATATCTAACTCGTTTAGTTTTATGACTTACAAACAACCGTTATGTGCGTAAAACTGTAATACTCTCTTAGCAAATTTTGTTGCGAGAGTATAAAACTTATAACGAATTATTTTCCAAGCAGATAAAACAAGTAAGGAAGGGCTAAGTTCGGGTGTAACCGAACATTTTATACTCTCGCAATTTATTGATGTAATTTTATAAAGATAACACAATTCGACCCATATATTGCGTATAAAGTTCAATAGAATAACGAAAATCATCATAAATAGTATATGGGGACTGAGGTAATTCCTAAACCGATTTCACTCGTTTTCACCACCAAGATACAATGTATCGAAGACTATACGCTCACTTAATTTAATATTACTTATAATTAGGTATATGGGATCTGGGGGAAGTTATGTCCCGATTTTTACCATTTCAGGTACAGAGAGAAACTGTTCTAAAAAAAAATTCAGAGGGAATGAATTACATTAAAATATCTGAGGGATTTACCTAAGTATATTTTCGGGGAAAAATTACTCTTAGGCACTGAGTTCTTCATGTTCGATATCAGGGGCCTTGAAAAGTCATGGTTCGATTTTTACAATTTTTTCACAAGTGATGCAACAGATCATATACAGTGTTTGTGTAAAGTTTTATTTCGCTATCTTCATTGGTTCCTAATGTATATTTTATAAAGTGAAGGAATAAGATGGAATTCAAAAATGAGTTATATGGGAAGTTGTCGTGGTTGTGAACCAATTTCGTCCATTTTTCACACGTGTCATCAGGGTGTCAAGAAAATATTATATACCGAATTTCATTGAAATCTGTCTAGTAGTTCCTGAGATATGGTTTTTGACCCATAAGTGGGCGACGCCACGCCCATTTTTCATTTTGTAAAAAAATCTCAGTGCAGCTTCCTTCTGCCGTTTCTTATGTAAAATTTGGTGTTTCTGACGTTTTTAGTTAGTGAGTTAACGCACTTTTAGTAATTTTCAACCTAACCTTTGTATGGGAGGTGGGCGTGGTTATTATCCGATTTCTTTCATTTTTGGACTGTATAAGGAAATGGCTAAAATAAACGACTGCAGAAAGTTTGGTTTATATAGCTTTATTGGTTTGCGAGTTATATACAAAAAACTTATTTGGGGGTGGGGTCACGCCCACTTTTCCAAAAAAATTACATCCAAATGTGCCCCTCCCTAATGGGATCCTATGTTTCAAATTTCATTTTCATAACTTTATTTATGGCTTAGTTATGACACTGTATAGGTTTTCGGTTTCCGCCATTTTGTGGGCGTGGCAGTGGACCGATTTTGCCCATTTTCGAAAGCAACCTCCTCAGGGTGCCAAGGAACATATGTTCCAAGTTTCATTAAGATATCTTAATTTTTACTCAAGTTATCGCTTGCACGGACAGACGGACGGACAGACGGACAGACGGACAGACGGACGGACAGACATCCGGACAGACATCCGGATTTCAAATCCACTCGTCATCCTGATCATTTATGTATATATAACCCCATATCTAACTCTTATATTTCTTGGTGACACAAACAATCGTTAGGTGAACAAAACTATTATACTCTGTGCAACAGGTTGCGAGAGTATAAAAATTAAAAATATTTCCCTTAATTTTTGCATTTGATAAGATAAATTCATATTCGTATGACTTTTTTCGTTATCAGGATCCAAGGAATCTGTGAGAAATCTGAGCGATGTCTGTGTCAAGAATTAAAACAAATTTATACTTAGTTTTGCAAATACCTCTCAAAAGGTTACTAGTATTTGTTTTATTAACAAAGTATATAGCTTTTAGTACCCGTATTCGATTCGCTTGGTTCGAAATTATGGAGGTACTAAAAGCTTTGAGACGCCTTGTCATGTTCGACATCCTCTAGATATTAATAACAAAGTACTCGGCCACCTTCCGAAAGCGAATATTTTTACAGGTGGATCGTTAAGCGTTAAGCATTTCTTCGGAAATATGAACATTTAATTACTAAAGTGGAACTCTATTAAATTACTCTACGTATAACCTTTGCTGATGAAATTGTTAAACTCAAGTATATTATCCAAAATACTGTTTACAAATGTTAAAGTAAATATGTCAATTAAAAGTTGAATAGAAAAACAAATTATGGACATAGCCTCGACAAGGTTAAGTACGCAATTTTTTATTAAGTTTTCAATTTATTACCCCTCAGTAGCATAATCTTAAACTTTTCCTTTTAGTAAAACTGCTAACTAAATATGTAGTTGCATTGAATGCAAGAGACTGGTGTTGGGCCTTCATATCTTTTGCTTTAAGTGAGACTATTAAACTTAGTAAAGGTGATATAGTTGAAGAGGCAAAAAGTTTTATGTCTCCACTAATTAGCGTTTTTTGACATTTTGTATCTAGATAAATGCATGCAAATAACTCATCTTAAGTACATGACTTTGCATCTGGTATTTTATTGTGGTCAAGGGTATTCGCCAATAAAAAAATCTAAATTTTCTAAGTAAAATAAAAGTACGTCGGAAGAAGTGATTAGCGAGAGGTAACGGGAGAGATTCATACCAGTATGAAGCTTTTGGCTTGCGTATTGGTTCTCTTGTTTATTCACTGAGAATCAAAATTATTGTCAATGAATATTGCTGTAATAAAGCTTAATATGCGTGGGGTCTTGCTAGATTGACAATATGCTATATATACTTAACTATTGGTATGTAGTCTTTACTACCAACTAACGTATTCGAAGAATTGTTGGCAAAGAAATTACGTTGTACGTTTACTCTACGTAGATATTGAATTTATAGTCGGAAATTAAAATAAAATATTTTTTATAGAGTACAGTATACTCATAGCTTTCCATACCTAAGCTTTCAAACAAAAATCAACTAACTGTAATTAAGATTTGTAATAGTGAACTCTAACCACATAATTATGGTTTGCACAGTCAATATTTCCACATATGCTTCATATATAATTACAATGTATGTGTTGTGGAGAAGGGCAACTGAATGAAATATTTGTGACGGTGCGGTCAGTTTATTGCAAAGTGTGTTAAATTAAAATAAAAGGAATAACAAAAACTCCAAAATCATGAAAGAAATATTTTAAAACATGAAATTAAATATATTAAAAAAATAAATAAATAGAAATAAAATAAAAACAAAATTAAATTAAAAATTATTTTTATTCACATTCAAATTTGTCTAAATTTAAATATGAATTCAAGAAAATTTATTAAATGAAAAAAAAAATTGTATAATAGATATTTTGAGAGTAAACTAAAATAAATTAAATTAAATTTAAAATATAAACTGCAAAAACAAATGAGATCTGAAAAGTATGAAGAAATAAAATCAGCTAATACATGATAATTAAAGAAAAAGTTCAAAGAAATCAAAAAAAAATTAAACAAATAACTCAAGAAAATAAAATTGTTTGTTTAAAATATCATGTTATGTATTCAATTTTATTATACTCTCGCGACAAAGTTGTTAACAGAGTATTATAGTTTTGTTCACATAAAGGTTGTTTGTAAGTCATAAAACTAAAGGAGTTAGATATTGGGTTATATGTATATACCAAAATGAACAGGATGACGAGACGAGCTGAAAGCCGGATGACTATCTGTCTGTCCGTCTATCCGTGCAACGGATAATTTGGGTAAAAATTAAAATTTCTTGACGAAACTTGGTACACATATTCCTTGGGACCGTAGTAGGGTTGTTATTTGAAAATGGACGAAATCGAATCACTTTTTTTTACCATAGGAAGACCAAGATCTTTATGGATATTTTCATTACCAATGTACCCTGGCGAACACGTGATTATTTTAAGCATTGGCACCTTTGTGCTATATCAATATTAGTTGCATAGGTCGTACACCACACTTGAATGTCATACATCCAAATCGGCTTTATGACTGCATTGTATTAAAGCACGTTGTTGTCTAAGCTAAGTTTAGAGTTCTTATTTAAAAGCCAATTTAAATTTGCAGCTCTTCTCTTCATACAAGTTATTTTACTAGAAATATGTTTTTTCCACGTGAGCCTTCTATCTACCAAGATAAGTAACTTCCTTCGCTTGAGGCACTAAAATATTTTTCATTTTTATTGCCGGGCACATTTTTGGTCTTAGCGAAAATGTAACATTTCTATACTCTCGAGAAAAAGTTGCCAAGAGAGTGTAATAGTTTTGTTCACATAACGGTTAATATCGGGCCATAACCTCTCCTAGTATCCATATACCTAAGTATAGGTTTTTCAAAAATACGATGGGCTTTTTTCCGCATATGTCGGTAAATATGTGAGATATCTTACGAAAATTAAATGAGCGTATAGTCTTGGATAGAGTGTACCTAAACGAGGAAAATGAGTGAAATTGGTTCAGGAATTACCTCAGCTCTCATATACTATATATGATGATTTTCGTTATTCTATTGGATTTTATGCCGAATATGTGGGTCAAATTGTGTTATCTTCATAAAATTACATCAAACAAGTAAGGAAGGGCTAAGTTCGGGTGTAACCGAACATTTTATACTCTCGCAATTTATTTATTTAACTTTATATATATTATATAATAGAGAATTTGACCCACATATTCGTCATATATATTGTATAAAGTCCATTGAAAGTTGGAAACCATAGTATTAGGGTAGAAGCACCGAGGTCCTCGTGTTCGATATATGGGCCTTAAAAACCTATGGTCCGATTTCGGCGATTTTTAGAATGGGGCTGCCACACTATAAACATAGTATTTGTGCAAAGTTCTGCACCGATATCTTCACTAGTGCTTACTTTATATATTGTAAAGTAACCGATTCAGAGCGTCTTCAAAGTTCTGGTATATGGGAAGTAGGCGTGGTTGTGAAACGATTTGGCCTATTTTCACAACATATCATTGGGATGTAAGGAAACTATTACAATCCAAATTTCATTGAAATCGGTCGAGTAGTTCCTGAGATATGGTTTTTGACCCATAAGTGGGCGACGCCACGCCCATTTTCCATTTTGTAAAAAAATCTGAGTGCAGCTTCCATCTGCCAATTCTTATGTGAAATTTAGTGTTTCTGACGTTATTCGTTGGTGAGTTAACCCACTTTTTGTAATTTTCAACCTAACTTTTGTATGGGAGGTGGGCGTGGTTATGATCCAATTTCTTTCATTTTTGGACTGTATTAGAAAGTGGTTAAAAAAAAACGACTGCAGAAAGTTTGGTTTATATAGCTCTATTGGTTTGCGAGATATGTACAAAAAACTTAGTAGGGGGCGGGGCCACGCCCACTTCCACAAAAAAATTACATCCAAATATGCCCCTTCATAGTGCGATCCTTCATACCAAATTTTATTTCTATAGCATTATTTATGGCTTAGTTATGGCACTTTATGTGTTTTCGGTTTTCGCCATTTTGTGGGCGTGGCAGTGGTCCGATTTTGCTCATTTTCGAAAGCAACCTTCCTATGGTGCCAAGAAATAAGTGTTCCAAGTTTCATCAAGATATCTTAATTTTTACTCAAGTTACAGCTTGCACAGACGGACGGACGGACGGACGGACGGACGGACAGACAGACATTCGGATTTGAATTCCACTCTTCACCCTGATCACTTTGGTATATATAACCCTATATCTAACTCGTTTAGTTTTGGGTGTTACAAACAACCGTTATGTGAACAAAACTATAATACTCTCTTAGCAACTTTGTTGCTAGCAACTTTGTTGCGAGAGTATAAAAATTGCGACAGTATATAATATTCGGTTCCACCCGAGCTTAGCCTTTTCTTACTTGTTATATTTTACTAATAATTTTTATTAGGCTCAATAATAATTCTATTGTTTAAACTTCATTATTTACTGTATTACTAGAATTGGTCCAATAATAACATTTCAATAAGTATGTACATGAAAAATTTGTCATTCGATTCGTCAATTTCATCGTCAAAGTGTGGCGAATTGTAGGCTGCATTAGCCATGTTATATTTTGCATAAGTACTACATATATTTAAAGCAAATATACTTTCTTGTAGTATGCTGTCAATTCTGTCTTATCAACCTACTAATCTATTTAAAAATTGCAATTGTTTTATTGATAACTCAATTTATTATAAACGAGTTGTTAATTGTGTAAAGTCAACACAATTGAGACGCGCTTACGTCGTTTATCTTTGCTGATATTGTATTATAAAAATTGATGTCGGCACTTGAAAATTGTAATTAAATATTGTACAATAATAAATACAGTAATAAATACATTGATTACAGAAAAAGAAAAGGAATGCCCAACCCATTTTAATATGATTTACTATTGATTTTTTATAAACAAATAGTCTTTAAAAATGTTTATTATATTTACTGATAAGTAAAGTAGAACCGGAAGTATGCACGTAACTAAATACTTAGAAGAACGCAATTATAATGCTTGTCAATTCCTTTTCATGGGCCGAAGCTTTGGTCACGATTTTACAACTTCCAAGACACTCAACACACTCATCGAAATTTTATAATATTTGTATTTTATTGCATAATATTATTTTTAGGAAATAACTAGCTTTCGAATCCGTAAAATGTATGCACATTTCGAAGAAGAGTCTTAAACAAAGACACGCATGGAAAACCCAGTTTCATGCGGGAAATGCCAAACCGTTAAAAGATTAAAAAATAAGAATGATTATACATATAGAATAATATTCAAGCTGAAAATTGCATAACATTTCAAACAAATTTATAATTCCTCATAACTCTGTGCTATTGTCTCAAGACATCTTTGCTTTGAAATGCTTCAATTCTATTGAAAATTTCTTTCAAGTCTGAGGTTGGATCCGAAGCTGAAGTCCACATTTCTGTTAAATTTTCATTGATTGGCGACTCTATGTTTTTTTTTGTTTCTCTCGATTATGAGCTCACTTGGCACCCACTTTGAAAAGAGCTTTCACATACCCAATTATTTATGAACGATAAGCCCCACATGTTTCTTTGATAACTCTAGCATGTCAACTATCTCGATCAATTTCATTGTACGGTAATCAAAAATCATTTTGTGGGTTTTTCTATGTTTCGTCTATAACAGTTTATTTTGGTCATTTAGTGGGTTCGGTGCACATATGGTTTGTATAAAGTATAATATTTTGTCTATCGCAATGGTCGGAAAACACTCATCATGCTAGTTGTTGTTATCATTATCAGTATCGTAAATTTCTTTCGCACTACTGAAAATGCTAATGAAAATAGTTCTATAGAAGGTTATATTAACACATGAATATAGTTATAAGAGTTCAACTCTATTGTTGCTACCGTATAGAAATGATTCGCCTGCCGAGTATAGTAGATTTATGCAGGGTTCCTAAGAACATTGATTTTTGATTTTCTTCAGTACTTCCATCATATCTTATATATAAACCTGTTGAAATAACCAAAGAAACCGCAGAATCTCAGATTTTCCCGGGAATGTACCTATTGTACGGTTTTGTTCTTTGTTTTCATCTCCGGCTGTGCAGATAAGTGCAATGTGGTTAAGTTACTAAAACCGAATATTCACCAAGTTGAAGAGTTCTATTGTAGCTGGCTACAAAACCTCTATCATTAACCACAATTTTAAAATTCCTTTCTGAGAATTATTTGCCACAAGTGAAGAGATTTTGAGGGAGAAGGTCTGATGTACTTAGCTGTGAGGTGTTTACAAAATACTTTTGAAAAATTACTATAGCATAAATCCTATATCCTAAGAGTTTTAGACCACTCCTTAATTTAGTCAATTATCTAATTGTCTATATTAGTAAATAATCTATATGAACGTCTAACTCTTAAAAGCTTACGACGATCGAATTTTTTTAAGTAAACATTAAATAATTTTCTTTAAAAAACATCACCTATAATAAGTAAGGAAGGCATAAAATCGGGTGTAACTGAACATCTTATACTCCCGTCATTTATTCTTTTTATACTCTCGCAACAAATGTTGCTAAAGAGAGTATTATAGTTTTGTTCACATAACGGTTGTTTGTAACACCCAAAACTAAACGAGTTAGATATAGGGTTATATATACCAAAGTGATCAGGGTGAAGAGTGGAGTTCAAATCCGAATGTCTGTCTGTCCGTCCGTCCGTCCGTCCGTCCGTCCGTCCGTCTGTGCAAGCTGTAACTTGAGTAAAAATTAAGATATCTTGATGAAACTTGGCACACTTATTTCTTGGCACCATAGGAAGGTTGCTTTCGAAAATGAGCAAAATCGGACCACTGCCACGCCCACAAAATGGCGAAAACTGAAAACACATAAAGTGCCATAACTAAGCCATAAATAAAGCTATGGAAATAAAATTTGGTATGAAGGATCGCACTATGAAGGGGCATATTTGGATGTAATTTTTTTGGGGCAGTGGGCGTGGCCCCGCCCCCTACTAAGTTTTTTGTATATATCTCGCAAACCAATAGAGCTATATAAACCAAACTTTCTGAAGTCGTTTTTTTTAGCGACTTCCTAATACAGTCCAAAAATGAAAGAAATCGGATAATAACCACGCCCACCTCCCATACAAAAGTTAGGTTGAAAATTACTAAAAGTGGGTTAACTCGCTAAGGAAAAACGTCAGAAACACTAAATTTCACATAAGCAATGGCAGATAGGAGCTGCACTCAGATTTTTTTACAAAATGGAAAATGGGCGTGACATCGCCCACTTATGGGTCAAAAACCATATCTCAGGAACTACTCCACCGATTTCAATGAAACTTGGTTTGTAATAGTTTCCTTGCCTCCCAATAATTTGTTGTGAAAATAGGCCAAATCGCTTCACAACCACGCCTACTTCCTATATACCAGAACTTTGAAGACAATCTGAATCGTTTACTTTACAATATAAATGTAAGCACTAGTGAAGATATCGATGCAGAACTTTGCACAAATACTACGTTTATAGTGTGGCAGCCCCATTCTAAAAATCACCGAAATCGGACCATAGGTTGTCAAGGCCCCATATATCGAACACGAGGACCTCGGTGCTTCTAACCTAATATTATGGTTTGCAACTTTCAATGGACTTTATACAATATATATGACGAATATGTGGGTCAAATTGTGTATTATATAATATAAATAAAGTTAAATAAATAAATTGCGAGAGTATAAAATGTTCGGTTACACCCGAACTTAGCCCTTCCTTACTTGTTTCTTTTATTATTCTTTTTTTTTTGGGTTAAAAAGACTTGATGTGCGTTTATAAAAATCTGACAATTGAAAGATTTCGATACTAAGATTCTGAAGTGCGCTTTACAAATATCGAAAAAAGCTTTAATTACACCACAAATTCCATTCTCTTGAAGCACCAAACACCTTTGTGGTAACAACAATAAACCATATGTGTATTAATTTCATGCGGATCGTGTCATTTTCAAAAAATTTCGCACATATTAAATAACGGTTAAACACTTGTAGCCCGTGCATTATTAAATTCCATATTTACTTATACATATATTTATCAGCACTTGACCTACCTGAAATGTGTAGACAAACAAATGAAATGTAGGCGGTATCTGAAACAGCGTTAGCAGAAATGTCCAAATCAATTGCCACCTCCCATGATGTCCTATAAAATTCGAGATCACATCCGCATCTGCATCTTGACTCAAATCGCCGACGGCGGCTATTGGTGGGTCTTCATTCGACACTGGCTCCTTTTTTAAATCTTCCGAATAGCGACGTAGGTCTAAAGCGATCACACTGATTTCCGGTGTGCCCGGCTTTGGATCGCGATAGCCGCCATATAAATTTGTATCGATGCTGCCACGCGAATTGCTGCCCTTCAAATTGCAATCGAAATTCAGGGAGCCACGTCGTAAAACACCACTCATTTTGTAGGCTTTTGTTTACTTAGCAAATATTGTAAATTTTTTACTACTCTCTATCACTTCACTTTTACAGCACTTTTTATTTATATTTTAATTTTTTTATTCTACTTTAAAATCATAAAATTTTTTTCACAGCAATAAATTTATAAACGTGCGCTTCTCACATACTCGAGATAAAAATGCTAATTACAAAGTAATTTCAAGCCTTTTGATTTGTTTGTTGTGTATTTTTCACTGCACCGTTGTTCTTTACCGTGTTTCGCGCCGTAGCGGTCTAATTATATTTTATCAACTGTCTTGATATTATACTACAAGTTAATCAACAAAGGCGGCAAAGCTATTTAACATGCATATTTAAATTGACTTAACAGTGTGCTGTTATTAACAGCGCTACTAGCCGATAACAATTGCAGATAACAGCTGTTATTTTAAGACATTTGTTAACGGTAACGGAAATGTTAAGTAATTATGCTGTTCCTTTGGATTACAATTAACATTCTCTCTAGCATTTTAAAAGCGCTGTTAACATACATTTTTTACTGGATTTTACATTTCATTAACTCACTACTCTGTTATTGCCTTATATTAACATTCTTCACTGTTATTGCCTCTATTTCTGTTAAGTTCAAACTTATTGATCGTTAGAGCTTTCTGTGCTTTGCTTGGCAACTGTTGCCAGTCTTTATTAATAACATTATCATGCTGAAAAGAAAACTTAAAGCTTTTTGAGATAATTTAGTGTTTTGGTTTGTTGTTTTTCTCCTCTAAAACTTCGATATCAACACAAGGAGCGTAATTACTGCTGTATTTTGCAAGTAATTAGCAAATCAATGCAAAAAAAGTAAACAGACTTTTATTGAACCAGATTCGAAAAATATCAGAAATTAGCTTAAAGAATTCAATTAAAAATGATTGTTATAAGAAGAAAGACAAAAACAAAATGTTAGTATTTGTTTAGAATAATCTCGCAACAAAGTTGCCAAGAGAGTATTATAGTTTTGTTCACATCACGGTTGTTTGAAAGTCATAAAACTAAATGCGTTAAAAATAGGTACATATCAAAATGATCAGAATGACGATGTCTGTCTATCCGTCCGTCCGTACAACTGATAACTTGAGTAAAAATTAAGATTTCTTAACGATACTTGGTACGCTTGTTCCTTGGGACCGTGTGAGGGTTGCTGAACCTATGAGCTACATAACTAAGCCATAAATAAAGCAATGAAAGTAGTGTTTGCTACAAAGGATCATACTAGAGAGGGGCATATTTGAATGTATTTTTTTAAGTGGTCGTGACCTCGCCCCAAATATATTTTTTGTATATATCTCGCAAATCAATTAAAATAAACCAAACTTTCTGCCGTCGGTTCCCTCGACCGATTGTTCGGTACATAATATTTTCTTGACACCCTTATGACACAGAAGAAAACTGGACGAAATCGGTTTAAAACCACATCTACTTCCCATATAACTCAATTTTGAATTTCATCTGATTCGTTCACATTAGAAACCAATGAAGTTAGCGGAATAAGACTTTACACAAATACTGTATTTGAGATGTGGCATCACCTGCGTCAAAATTGTCGAAGTTGGACTATAACTTTTCAAGACACTGGATGTCGACCATGAAGAACTCAATGGGAATTTTTTTACGGAAAATGTTGGAATATCTTTCAGATATTTTAATTTAATTCGGAGGAAATCTGTTTCTTCTAATAGTGTGTCTCTGTTCCAAAAATGGTCAAAATCGTCATAATTTCCTCTGGTTCCGATATATCTAATTATAATATCCTATAATTATAGGTTTTTTAAAAATATGGTGAACTTTATTCTGCATATATCGGTTAGTTTGTGAGATATCATAGCCAAATAACTTAATAAAAGTAAGCGTATAGTTTTGGATATTGTGCATTGTGTCCATATACTATATATGATCATATTCATTTTTCTATTGGACTTTATACCGAATATATAGGTCAAATTGTTCGTTATCTTATAAAATGTCTGGTTGCTCCCGAACTTATCCTCTCCATGTTACACCGACTCTCACCATTATTATATTTGGAATCATTGCGAGTCAAAAATGAGAAAAATTCTAGAGGTACTTAAAAACCCATTGCGTTAGAACTGGAGTTTTGTTCAATAAATATTATTTCGGGTTACGATAAGCAGTTAGAAATGTCTTGAACCTAATGAAGTGATGTGTACAACTAAGAAGCCGGGTTAAAATGGGTTGTCAAAAACGTTCTTGTTATCCCAATTTTTTACGTGCATTCTTCGATTTTCGAAGTTACCCTCCAAAAGCGAAACATTTGGTTTCGAAGTACGAAAAAAAGCTTTTTTTTAAATAATAATTATTAATTACAGGATAATAAGTTAAATACAAGATAATTACAAAAAATTCATGATATGGATACAATCTAAATTTTATTCTTTATACAATTTTTCGGTCCAGCTTATATGACGGATGTTATTAGGGGTTAAAGTTGGATATTCGAAAAAAATAAAAGCTTTATAATTCGAAGAATACTTGTCCAATTTTTTATTTATATGGTTGTGAATGTGGTTAAGCGACCTTTCTCCTGGTATGCATATTTCTATACTTTCAGTTAAAATCTTTCATGGAAAAACACGGAAGAATTTCGCAGAAAAGACCCAGAAAAAATTCGATTTTCCGTATAGTGTAATGAAAAGAGTTACCCCGGAACAACGTTTTATGCTGACATACTACACCAATCCGCTGGAATTTATTCGAGACAAACCCAAATCATTTTTTAAAGATAACGGCAAACCCTTATTTTTATAATAAAGCTAAATTCTTGGACATGTCATTAAAAAATATGCGTTCTTTTATTTGTTAAAACCCACATACCTATTCAAAACACACTTTACAAGTGTTCGTTTCATTTAGTATTTATTGAAGGACCATTAAGTACCTCTTAAAATAAAGCACCTTTAAAAAATAAAAACAAAAACCTAGTTATAAGCATTTTCTGTGCGTAAAAAGACTCTTAACTCATAACTTAATTTAAACTAAATATTCTTACTTAAGTAATTTACTTACTTACTATTTTCACAGAGATGATCTGAAAATATATTTTGAAAACGGAAAGTTAGTTTTAAAGTTTATTATTGTGATATAGCTTAAAGCTTGACTTACACAAAAGTTTAATGCTTGAGGTAGGTTAGGTTTTAAAGTCAAACTTAAGCTCATGTATGTATGTACTGAAACGCCCATAAATATATAATTATACGAAGTAAGTTAATAGATGTGTGTATAACGGCATATGTATATATTTGTAGCGTTGTGTATACTCGTTCAAACCCATATAATCTCATAAGTAAAAGCTTCTCTCACCACTTCAATACTCATTCATTTATGAGCTCATTTGCAAAATCACTCAAATATTAACTCCAATAATTAAAAAGATTTTTCAGTTTTAAAAACTCTGAGTTTAGTAGTGTTGGCTTCATTGTGAATAAATGATTTTTGTATACCCAACAACTAATTTATTTGTGCAGTACTTCAAAAGCGCCAACCAACATAATTCTAAAGTAAACTATGTTTGCTATTAAATTAGTATCAAATAAATATAAATTGAAAAAGAGGTGTGATTTTCAATTTGTAATTAATGACCACGAAAAAAAATATTGTATTTGTCAACTATATTTGTGTAAATTGTAGTTAGATGTACATAGTTTTATTAATTTTGTATATTACATATACTATATATAATACTTTTTATCCAATTTAGTAGATTTGTTGTCCGTAATTTTGACTTAGTGAAGACCTTGTATAAGGAATGATAATCAATATTTTGTCATTTTAGAGTTAAGAAGTCTTTTTTCTCAAAGTTGCAAAAGTTTATGATTATAACTTAAAACAAAGCCTGCCTATTCAGATCTTCATTAAAGGGGGTATATCAAAACCGGGAATTCCATTGTATGCCGAAATATTTTTTAAAACTAAAATACACCTTTCCTGTTAAGAGCTTTGAGTTATAGTTTCAAGTACATTCCCTAGTATAGTTTGAGACTATTGTCAATCTTCATACCGAAACTAACCCCTAATTATTGGTTAATTTTTGTGACTATGCTTTAGATATATAACATTTTTATACTCTCGCAACAAATGTTGCTAAAGAGAGTATAATAGTTTTGTTCACATAACGGTTGTTTGTAACACCCAAAACTAAACGAGTTAGATATGGGGTTATATATACCAAAGTGATCAGGGTGAAAAGTGGAGTTCAAATCCGAATGTCTGTCTGTCTGTCCGTCCGTCCGTCCGTCTGTGCAAGCTGTAACTTGAGTAAAAATTAAGATATCTTGATGAAACTTGGCACACTTATTTCTTGGCACCATAGGAATGAGCAAAATCGGACCACTGCCACGCCCACAAAATGGCGAAAACCGAAAACACATAAAGTGCCATAACTAAGCCATAAATAAAGCTATGGAAATAAAATTTGTCATGAAGGATCGCACTATGAAGAGGCATATTTGGATGTAATTTTTTTGGGGAAGTGGGCGTGGCCCCGCCTCCTACTAAGTTTTTTGTACATATCTCGCAAACCAATAGAGCTATATAAACCAAACTTTCTGCAGTCGTTTTTTTTAGCCACTTCCTAATGCAGTCCAAAAATGAAAGAAATCGGATCATAACCACGCCCACCTCCCATACAAAAGTTAGGTTGAAAATTACTAAAAGTGGGTTAACTCATTAACGAAAAACGTCAGAAACACTAAATTCCACATAAGAAATGACAGATGAAAGCTGCACTCAGATTTTTTTACAAAATGGAAAATGGGCGTGGCGTCGCCCACTTATGGGTCAAAAACCATATCTCAGGAACTACTCGACCGATTTCAATGAAACTTGGTTTGTAATAGTTTCCTTACATCCCAATGATATGTTGTGAAAATAGGCCAAATCGCTTCACAACCACGCCTACTTCCTATATACCAGAACTTTGAAGACGATCTGAATCGTTTACTTTACAATATATAAAATAAGTACTAGTGAAGATATCGGTGCAGAACTTTGCTTAAATACTACGTGTATAGTGTGGCAGCCCCATTCTAAAAATCGCCGAAATCGGACCATAGGTTTTTAAGGCCCCATATATCGAACACGAGGACCTCGGTGCTTCTAACCTAATATTATGGTTTCCAACTTTCAATGGACTTTATACAATATATATGACGAATATGTGGGTCAAATTGTGTATTATTAATATAAATAAAGTTAAATAAATAAATTGCGAGAGTATAAAATGTTCGGTTACACCCAAACTTAGCCCTTCTTTACTTGTTTATTTTCTATTTTTGCAAACAGCAGGTAACGTTGTATGGAAACATTCTTATTCGGGTGTAACCGAACATTGTATACTTTCGCAATTTATTTATTTAATTTTATTAGTATAACACACAATTTGACTCACATATTCGTAATATATATGGTATAAAGTTCATTGAAAGCTTCAAAACCCTAATATTAGGAATATGCAAGCTAGGGGATTTCACTCATTTTTGACACGGAGACATATTATTAGAAGAAAATATTCTCTCTGAATTTCTTCAAAACATCTGAGAGACTTACCTATATTGGTCGACGGAAATCCTCGTAGCTATACCCTCCGCGCGGGTGTCGACTGGGCAATGGGTGGCGTTGCTTGTACGGTGGTGGTCTCAAGCTGTCCATGGACAAGCTAAGCCACTGCATTGCAAGCAGGCGTCACCTAGCTAAGGCTGGTGTAATCCCTCATCCACCTCGTTATGGTGGTCAGCTCCATATGCAACCTCATGAGGGGATGGATGAGGGTCTACACTGGCCATTGCTTATGAGGTACCTGGCGATAGGTATAAAGCGCTAGGGGTAGAGTCCCCCGAATTTCCAAAACTCAATATGGAGGACAATAATGAGGAAAAAAAGCGGGCTATGATATTAGCCCAAACGTCGGTGGGAGACGTGGCTGCTACCACCGGCGGGCACAGTGAGAGCTGTGTCGCCAGCGGCCGCACCTCCACTGCAACGGGAGCAGGTTGCGGTGGTTGTATTGTTACTGCCAAACCAACTCTACGTCGCACCGGTGCCACAGTCCATGAAGACTCAGACCAGGAAAGCGCCGTAAGTGTAAGCACGGAAAAGGAGGACGGACTTCTCCGCTCTCCGGTGCTTTCGACCGAGGTACCAACTCTGGCAACAAGAGGGCCCCGGAAGAAGCCAAGCAAGGAGGGTTGAAGGCAAAGGCGCGATATAAGGCGGCGGTCGGGATTTGCAGCCGACTCGAAGGCAAGCCTGACCTGAATGAGGATGAAGAAAAGGTTGGCTTGGGCCAGAGAGGAGGTAAAGAACGGCCGAGCACATTTCGCCACTCGAAATTGGTGCAATGCCTCAAATCCGGCGTTTGCGAATCGCATTGAGGAGCATATTGCGGAAAAGAGGCAGCGCTCCACGGAAGGTGAAACGAAGGCACCGACGAAAAGAGAAGATGCAAAGACGCAGCCGAGAAGCTAGACGTCAGGCATATGGACGAGAAGCCGACAACGTCAAGGCAGCGGCGGCGGTCAATGAATTGCGAAACGACACGATCGTTGCGCTCATCGATCGCAGCAACCCGCTGGGACAGATGTCACAAGAGCGGTGGAAAGCAGTGGAGATGAAGCTGCTGGAAGCCCTCTTCGCGAGGATGGACTCCGATCCAAGCGCACCCATGCCAACTTTCGATGGAGCTGGGTGGCTTGGCGGGAGTCAAAATCCTGAAGTGCAAGGACGATCCGTCGTTGACATGGGTGAAAGAAGCGGTAAAAACGCTTCCGAACCTATGGGAAAACGCCAAACTGGAGGTGGTGGACCGCAGCAGCATTCCTTCGGTGCCCAAAGCGAAGGTTATAATACCTAGAGTGATGGACCCGAATCATGCTCTGCGGCTGCTGCAAAGACAAAACCCGGACGTGCCGACTAGCGACTGGAGGATACTAAGCGTGGCGAAATCTTCGAACGAGGACGGAGGCCAAAGCTATATCCTCCAGATCAATAAAGCGGCGGATGACATACTCTACGCGAGGTTCGGGAAGATGGCATGGGGCGTTGGCAGCGTATACCTTCGCCTCAAAAAGCGCCACCCCGCGGACGGCAACGAGAACACTCTCGAAAAAGGTGAAGTAGAGAAGGATCTCGGCATTGAAGAGATCATGGCGACTTCACTGGTCTTACAGGAGGTGGAGATGGCACCTACCCAGCAATCTGAGGAAGCGAAATCAGGAGCTGAGGGTACTTCAGGTGAACCTCCACAAGAGTAGGATCGCCTCAGCCGAGCTCCTTCTCAATTTAGAGAAGGACGGCTACGACGTGGCTTTAGTCCAGGAACCATGGATAGCTTCGGGTAACGTGGTCTCTGGGCTAAAGTCAAAAAACTATATAACATACATCCCGAGCGTAACCAACAGGGTAAGAACGGCAATACTGGTAAGCAAAAATCTGTATTCTCATGTTGATCTCAATCTCTCCACAGATGACTTAACGGTGGTGGGTGTAAAGGGTGTCAAGGATGAGCTCATACTCCTTGCATCCTGCTACATGCCACACGATAGCGAGCCCCAACGGCGGAGCTCCAAAAACTGGCGGCTACATCCAGTAACAGGAGGCAGGCGCTGGTGGTGGGCGCCGACGCTAACGCCCATCATTCGATCTGGGGAAGCCCGGACATAAACCAAAGAGGTGAGTCACTATTCAACTTCATCATTCAAAGTAGTTTAGCGCTAGCCAATCGAAGGTGAGGAACCTGCTTACATAGGACCCACATCAAAAAACGTTCTAGACATCACTCTTTTTACAAGTAGAGGTGTATTGGTGGAGGAGTGGAAGGTGTTAGACGCACCATCATTCTCTGATCATAGGTACATCCACTTCTCCATTCAATCGAAAGCTAAAATAAGAGGTGTAGGTAGAAGGGATCCCAGAAGGGCAAACTGGGACCTCTACAGACGGATACTATTGTGTAAGAGACTCAGACCTTGCACTTTCAACTCTTATAAAGAACTAGAAGAGGGCGTAAACGTATTTACAAATGCTCTTAACAAGGCATTTCAATCCGCGTGTCCTCAATTACGACTGAAGCACAACACAAAGCCCCCCTGGTGGAACAAAGAACTCGGATCCTGCAGACGCAAGGTACTAGAGAGATGTTCAACTGGGCCAAAATAACAGAGAATGAGGAATGCTGGGGCGAATATAAAGATCTTCTACGAGACTACAAAAAGCTGGTGCGTAGGACCAAACGACAGTCCTGGAAAAGCTTTTGTGGAAGTTTTGAAAAGACCAATGAGGTGGCAAGACTTAGGAGGTTGTTATCAAAGAGCCCCGCTCCACCGGGTCTGATTCGCAAAAATGACGGAGAATGGACACACAACTGTGAGGACTCATTAGAGGACCTTGTTAGTGTGCACTTCTCAGGTTGTAGGAATACAGTCACTCCTGAGTGTGTAGAGGAATATCCTATGAACTTTCCTGAGCACATTATCATGGATGACAAGATTGAATGGGCAATTCGCTCGTTCAGTCCATTCAAATCCCCAGGAAGGGATGGAATCATCCCAGCCATGCTACAAAATGTTCCACGATTAGTTGTGCCATGGTTAAGAACGATTTTAGAGGATGCCTAAGGTTCGGTTATGTGCCGCACTCGTGGAGAGAGGCTAGGGTAGTGTTCATTCCAAAGGCAGGTAAGAACAACCCAACCTACTCAAAGGAGTTTAGGCCCATAAGCTTAACCTCTTTCCTTCTAAAAACATTAGAGAAAATCATAGATGTGCATATTAGGGACACGGCGCCTCCTGGCAGCCTGTCCAAAGCACAACATGCGTATACTAAAGGCAGATCTGTAGAAACTGCACTCCATTCACTAGTTTTTAACATCGAAAAAGCCCTGGAATATAAGGAATATGCTCTCGGAGCTTTTCTGGATATTTCCGGTGCATTCAATAACGTTTCAACGGAATCCATTTTGAATGGTATCGAGTCTATAGGGTTGAACCTGTCATACGACGGTGGGTAAAAAGCCTCCTGACTTCTAGAAGGATAACAGCGGAATGGAACGATGCCAGAACGACCAAGGAAGTTGGTAGGGGCACTCCGCAGGGCGGGGTACTCTCTCCGCTCCTTTGGACACTGGTCGTGAATAATCTATTGAAGAACTTGGAAGGTAAAGCCCCCAAGATAGTAGCATATGCAGACGACATAGCCATAGTAATAACAGGAAAGTGTCTGCATACTATTAGCAGCATTATGACCAACACACTCAATACTGTCCAAACTTGGGCAACACAAGCAGGCCTTGGGTTAAATGCGGAAAAAACCGATCTGCTTGTTTTTACAAGGAAATACAAAATCCCTCAATGGAGGTTCCCCTCGCTAAACGGAACAGAAATATCACCGAAGGACCGCACTAAGTACCTAGGAGTCGTCTTGGACTGTAAGTTGCTGTGGAAGCACAATGTGGAAGAAAGGGTAAGAAAGGCCAGTAATGCTCTTTATGCATGCAGGCAGCTGCTCGGCGCTACCTGGGGGCTTTCTCCCTCTCTCATGCACTGGTGCTACACAGCAATAGTGAGACCAATACTGCTCTATGGTGCTATTGTGTGGTGGACAGGCATAAAGAAATCGACCTACCGGAAGCCAATGGAAAGGGTTCAGCGACTCGCAGCGCTCTGCATAACGGGAGCTCTAAGAACCACCCCTACGGCAGCTCTTGAATGGATACTTAACCTGCCGCCGATAGATCTCTTTGCCGAAACCTATGCGGCAAAATCTGCGGGACGACTACTGGCGGCAGGAGAATTTACGTATAGAACTTATGGGCACAGCTCAGTGGGTAGGGGAGTTTTGGCAAGTACCGACTACTTAACCCCACTCATGAACTGGGAAAGAAGATTCCGAGTGAACCTGGAGAAAGACGGCTGGCGTAAGGGAATGATAACCTCGCGTAGCACATTGAATATCTACACGGATGGTTCGAAAATGGAGGACGGAGTAGGTGCGGGAATATACTGTAAGGAGTTAGGTGTAAGGCAGCCTTTTAAACTTCCGAACCACTGCAGTATCTTTCGGGCGGAGGTGTTTGCTATTGGGAAAGCCGCAGAGCTAGCCCTCAACACAGAAGCCGGCTACTCCAAAGTCAATATCTACGTAGACAGTCAAGCTGCAATCAAGGCAACAACCTCGGTTTGCATTTCGGCCAAAAGTGTTTTGGATACCAGGGTGGCAGTGGAGAGGGCTGCTAGGAACACGTGTCTTCACTTTTACTGGGTGCCAGGGCATAAAGGCATTGAAGGCAACGAGATTGTAGACGAAATTGCCAAGAGTGGCGTAAAACTGTCTTCCGGAAACGCGACCGACATTGGCAAACCCATGCACTGTCTGTACGATGATCTGGACAGGGGCATGAAAAGGAGAATCCTAACACGGTGGACAAATATACCGGGGTGTAAAACCGCTAAAGCCATGTGTAAAGCCGTAGACCAGAAATACACCAAACTCATTCTGTCACTCGATAGAAGGGACTGCAGGAGTTTGGTGGGAATACTCACAGGTCACTGTCTGGTGGCGGCACATGCCTACAAAATGGGACTTACGGATCGGGAAGACTGCAGGAAATGTCAAGAGCAAGGCGCAATAGAAACAATGAAGCATCTTCTGTGCTCCTGCCCTGCATTGTCAAGACAACGACTTCGCTACTTGGGGGCCTCACAATATGAGAGTCTGGAAGAGGTATCAAAAGTGAAGCCACAAAAACTTTTAAAATTCGCGTCAAGCGCAGGCATCCTAAAGGATGACTACTCCTCGTGGACAACGTGACGGCACTCCATCTGGTATCGCAAAGGACCTAAATAGGTCTATGTGAGGCGTATTGGCCTACCAGTATAACCTAACCTAACCTATATTTTCGGTAAAAAATGTATTCGAAGCTCTGAGGTTCTCATATTCGATATAGGGGGACTTGAATACTTATGGTCCGATTTCGAAGGTTTTTAGAAGAGCGATGCCACACTATAAATGCAGTATTTATGGAAAGTTCTGTTCTGTATACCATTTTGAGTGCAGCTCTTTTGTACTATCTTTGTAATGAAATTTAAGATTTCTGGTTGTTTTCGTTACTAATGTTTATTAGTTTTTAACAAAACTTGTGTATGGGAGGTGGGCGCGGTTATAATCCGATTTCCTGAAAGTTTCGTTGACATATCTTTAGCAGTTTAAGAGATATGTACAAAGAACTTAGTAGGGGGCGGGACTACGCCCACCTCTCCAAAAAAATACATCCAAATATGCCCCTAAATAGTGCGATAATTGATACCAAATTTTATTTCCATAGCTTAATTTATGTCTTAGTTATAGGTCTTTATAGGTTTTCGGTTATCGCCATTTTGTGGGCGTGGCAGTGGTCCGATTACGCCCATCTTTGAACTTAACCTTCTTATGGTGCCAAGAAACACGTGTACTAAGTTTCGTTAAGATATCTCAATTTTCACTCAAGACGGACAGACGGACAGACTGACGGATGAACAGACAGACATCCGGATTTGAACTTTACTCGTCACCATGATCACTTTGGTCTATATAACCTTAAATCTAACTCGTTCAGTTTTAGGACTTACAACCAACCGTTATGTGAACAAAACTATTATACTCCCTTTAGCAACTTTATTGTGAGAGTATAATTGCTTATAGTGGCAGCCCTCTTCCAACTTATACAGAAGTACATTCAGTTCGTTGTGACAACTTACCTCAAATTACCATTAGTTTTTATTAATAAAATAAAAATATAATCAATTTGTTTCAACATTTCACTTAATAATTTATTTCACTTTATTTGTTATTTCACATTAGTTTTGGTCTTATTAAGACAAATGTACAACAGAGAAATAAATAACTATTTGTTTTTTATTCTACTCACATAATTACTTTACTAATATTATACACATACATATGTACTTGATCACTGCTATTTACTAATTTGACACAAGTTTTTACTTTTTCTTATGAATTTCACATTTAATTGATTCTGTGTGTTTTTTTATAAGAAATATGTATAAAAAATATATGAAAACGTTATACAAACACAAACTTATTCGTTACTTTAATAAGTACATAAAAATAATAATTGTATGTATAATTATATGTATATATATTTGTGGTCTCAAAATACAAATTTGTTTGCAATGATTATAAATTATAATAATTTCAAATAAGTTCCCAGATATTTTATTATTTTTACGTTTGTTTTCGATATACGGAACTTAATTTATTATAATTAATATAAATGGTAAGTACTTTGTCGTGGTAATTATTAAATTGGCAATATAGAAAAATATATATGTAAATTAAAAATAAAAATTCAATCCAAATAGTAAAAATTAAATAAACTAAAATAAACGTAATTTAATCTAAAAAATATGAAATTAAAAATAATTTATAAAATTAAAATATTAAAAATAAATCAAAACTACAGTTATATATATGATTACCCTAATTTTTTAAATCTTTTAATTGATATTTTGTGATCAATTGACTGTGCGATATGAGTGCTCACTGAGCTATACATTTTTTAAT
Source organism: Zeugodacus tau (assembly GCA_031772095.1). Taxonomy (NCBI): domain Eukaryota; kingdom Metazoa; phylum Arthropoda; class Insecta; order Diptera; family Tephritidae; genus Zeugodacus; species Zeugodacus tau. The sequence continues at coordinate 26,256,895 of CM062649.1, read as the reverse complement.
TACTTCCATATAAAACATACGTACATATGTCAGATAATTATACATAAATAAATTGTTTTTTATTACAATATTTATAGTTACTTTTTATACAAGTACACATATATTTGCTCTTTATGAAATTTGTAATTAGTTTGGAAGAAGCGTATAGAAATACATACAAACATTTAGGTACACATACATATATATACTATAGCAAATGACTATATATAATAAGATAGCACACTTTTAAGAGGAAATGCAAAAGTGGATATTCACTTGATCGTTTCATTTATTTGTTTTATTTCTGAAATATTTTTGTATTATTTTATTTTATTAATTAATTTTGTTTTAAGTTGTTTCCTTTTGTTAATTTACGACACATAATATTAATTAAAAATAAATAATTTCTTTTGGATGTCTTAAGGACTAATTTTTATTAAACTTGTACAAAACAATTTTAAACAGTGTGAATACCCTTTTTCGTAGAAATTTATTGCTAAATGCCATGCGTATGTATTACTAAAGGTTCAAGGACTACGAGTTAATTTTCATTTCTTCTAATAAATTCATCAATATTTTTTATATTCGCGTCAACAATTACAATATTTTGTAACCAATTTTATGCGCTGTCATATATGTAGTTTATTCCCATATCTTTTAATTCAAATCCGAAGTTCTTATTTTTGCTTAAAACTTCATTAATTGACCACTTACTTTTTGCTTTTTGGCACTCAAATTTCATATACAAATTAATTGCAAAACATTAATTGACAACTAACTAGTGATTTTTTAGCATTCCCAATTGCAGTAACTGTGATTTGTGTTGCAATATTTTAAATTTTTATGCTTTCAACGTGCAGAAAGTCAGAAAGATTATCTCAAAGAAATTTGTGAATATAATACTTTTTATATTTGAATATAAAATGTGAAATAAATAAGTTCGAAAAACAAATTAAAATTTTAATATATATTCTTAAAAAATAATACAAAAATTCAAGGAAATATTATAAAATTTAATGCAATATTATGGATTTTTTATAGGGTTTTATTATAGTTATTTAATTAAAAAAAATAACTTAGGAAATGATAAACAAAAAAATGAATATAATTAAAATTTATATTTTTAACTAAAAAAATATGTTTTTATTTTTTGTTTTTATATTAAATCCTTAAGAATTATATAAAATACAAAAAAAAAAATATTTATGACATTCTATTTGTTTATCTTCAATGGATATTTATACAATCCTTTGTTTACAATTAAAACCAAACAAATTTCTTTGTGATAAACTACAATTCCTTCTGTAAACAATATTTTTATAAAATTGTATGCTCCCATACAAATATTACTTAGTCACAATATGCTTAAAATTATTTATTTATATATATAAATATTTAAGCACACATTTATATAGAAATACTTAATATCTTCATTACTTTTTTATTATTCATTTATAGTTTGTTTTACTAGTTTTTTTCTTCTTAATTATAAATATTTGCATTTAATTATTTTTTGTCATACTTTGCATTAAAAACATTATTCGTAAACTTTATGCAATTGCAACAAAAGGTCCTGCCTGTATTTAATAGTAGTTTTCTGGAACTTAACTGTATTATTTTTTATTTAATATTATTTTTTTTTACTTTAATATTGAATGTGCTTATTTGTTAACTCACATACATAACAGTAATTTTAGCGCATTTAACATTTGGAACTTTCACTTTAAGTTTGCTGAAGCTTTAGATAAAAGTTGTAAGCTTTCATAGTGATTTTTGTGCTTTGAAAAACAATTTCATAAATTGCAATATTACACAGTAAAAACAACTTTATTTTAGTTAAATGATATGCATTGCACATAATTACCGTTATTATTTATGTTTGTATGTAAGTTTGTTTAAGTAAATACTTGCTGTATTGTGGTTTTGCTTTAAATGGAAAAGTCTTCTTAAAGACTTTCTGTTGCTATTTTAGTTGTTTAGTATTTTTGTGTTTAATCATTTTGGTCCAGCCAAAATACAATTATTTATTTACCATTTACCTTACTCTTAAAAAGAATTTCTTATGCGTTTTAATAGTTTTAAGCTTTCACATGAACTTTGGGTTATTTTGTTTTATGATTTCTTCGTGTTGCAGCGTCGTTTTGCATCGCATGGCATATGAAAGCCACTGACGCACTGTTTCCAAATTTCTTTTGCTTAGTAAATTCGTCGTATTTTGACAAGAATTGGTTCTTACTCCTTATGACTAATCATTCCTTTGTGGCATTGGTTGATTGAAGTTACCTCAGTTATATATTGACAATTTTAACATCTGGAAAATAGATAGTCGACGAAAATAAGATTTGATAACGAAAAAGATTTTGTTTACATTTTTTTATATGTAGATTTTCATATATTATATCTTATATAAGGCAGGATATGTTTATCGAGATTTGAGGCTAATTTTAATGAAGCAAAACTGTATAACTTCAACTTGCAGCACAGAATATACTACTGAAAGAATATGTCTAATTTCTTACCCCTTTAGGATACTAATATATATTTAAATTTAAAAAATGAATAAGAAAATGTTTTGGGGCTATTTTAGAATAAAAGCTGTGCATAAAAGTTGAAAAACAATTCCAACATATATCAAAATTCAATTCACTCACTTTTCCTCTCGCGGTTCTGTTTTCGTTTGAGCAGCTATAGTTTCAGGTAGGAACAGCACCACAAATCCGCCAAAGAATGCAAAAGCTGTCAGCAGTGTCATCATGAAATGAATCTCAATTTTATTCTGAAAAGCAGCAACAACAACAAATCAAATTAAATTGAAAACCCACAAAACAATATGGTCACAAGTGAAATATGTGTGTGAGTGAGTAAATGCCACAAATACTCAAGATTAATTGATGGTTTTTAAAAATATGCGCCAACATGTTTGTTCAACGAAGTGTGGCCAGCGATTTCGGACAGATATACTCACATTAATCACACAACATTTGCACAGAATTAAAATAAATTTCAAATTGAGCGGCGCTAGTGACAGCCCCTCTCTCCCCCTACTTACCAACAACGACAAATATGGCGTGAGTATCAGCGCTGCACCGGCGGCGACATTACAAGCGCCCACGCCCACATTACGAATGGCGGTCGGATAGAGTTCGGCGGTGTAGACGGGCATAATGGTGTTGCCGGCGCTGATGGTGAACTTGCCTGCGAACATAAAGATAAGTCAGTCAGGAGCATAGGTGAATGCTTGTAAGGCAATGGAGCATAAATTTGCGCTAAGGACTCAATATATATATATATATGTAAGTATGGATGTGAGTGTATGTGTGTTGAGGCTTGTAAATGGTATTTATGCAATTCAATTAAATTCCGATTGACTTATAACACATACATACTTGTGGTACTATTAGTATAGGAATGCAATATCACAGCGGAAACTCACCAATCATGAGGAATGTAATCTTCAGCCAGAGTTGGTCATCATTGCCCTCGGTAATGGCCGCACAACAGCAGGCGATGCTCGTGCAGAAAAATGTGGCACAGAAGAGCCACTTTTTGCCGACCTTTGTGATGATGTACATGGCGATGGCAATGGCGGGGATTTCGACTAGGCCAGCTAAAGCCTGATGTTTTTGTTTTTTTGTTGTTGAAAAGAAAAGAAGAGAAATGCTATGATTGAGGCCCACATCAAATTGATTTATTTTATTAATTTATTTTATCAATAATCATCGCAAAAGCTTTTCATAATAACGTTAACACAAAGAATTTTTACAAGTATGGACTAAAGTAAATATGTTTTTTATTTTTCAAATTTTTTTTTAATTTTATGCTGTACAAATTACCGTCTGGTGATCATACGAATATATTAGCCATATATTAAACAAATAATATTATTATGTTGCGAGTCAATGACTCAGTATTTTTAGTTTTTAGTATTTTAGTTTTTTTATTCATTTATACATACATACTATGTATTTAGGCATTGTCAATATTACGACTTCGAAACGCCTATTTTTTACTACAAAAATTTGGCTCAGTGCCAAAAAATAATATTCTCGCAGACAACAAGTAAAGCACATGTTTAAAAGCGTAATGATCTGTTAATTTCGATCACTTCGAACTGTTGATATAATGTACAGTGAAACATGGCTAAGTGACTTCACATGAACTGTCAGCATTGGTATTAAGTTGCTACGGCGTAATTTTCTGTAATTTGATTTGCAAATAAAATTTAAATTTTGTGATATTTTGTTCTTTAATAAATAATTGAAATGTTCGGCGCAAAACGTAGAAAATGAAGTTTCTGAAAACTTTACATCTCGAGACTGAAATCTCTACATAAGAGAACCAATACAAAAATGCCAAAGTGGTCAAAATAGTTACAGGAATTCGAAACAAAATTAATTATTAGGTCTACAACTTTGCTTCCGCCGTTTTTTTTTTGTAAATTTAAGGCTTTTTTTTACTTAGGACAGCCTCACCGTACGTATCTGAAAGCATTCGATGAGCCTCAGCCGCACTTTACTTGGAATTAAAAAATAAAAACAAAATTTCCCGCAAATGCCGAGAATTCGGCTCAAAAAGTGACATTTTCATTTGAGAATAAGTTTGGGATGCAAACAGATCTCTTCAAAATTTTGTTGGGTTAATGTTGACACAAATGTCCAAGACACAAATGACCAGTGCTTGACCCTAGAGACATTCCCGCAAATGTCGAAAATTCGGCTCAAAAAGTGACATTTTCTGTTGTGAATTAGTTTGGGATGCAAACAAATCTCTACAAATATTTTAGCGAAAGCAAAGTTGTAGACCAATATTTTCTTTCACTATGTTGGCTTATTCCTATTTTTCATGAATAAAATAGGGGCAGTGAAGAATTCATAAAACATCTTTTATGAACTACAGGTCAGATGTAATAATATATTAACTTTATTGGAATGCCAAGCAGCATAAATTTTAGACCCCAAACCGTAATTTTGGTAACGCATGGAGTATGTGTGGATTGCAGCCTGCCAATTACGCATATTTTTCTTATTGACGAAGCCATTCAGCCAGAAATGGGCCCCATCCTAAATTGGACGTAACGCTCTTAAAGTTGAGGCCACTGACTCCGAATTTCGGTAGTAAATTTTAATAATTTCGACTCGTTGTTGGATCGTATATCCTTCCATTACAAAATGGCAAACCTTAATGAAGAGAAAAGTTAAAAAAGCGGGGGAAAATATGGCGTCGTTTTTTGTCCCCATCGGTCTACCTTTGTAGTTATCATATTGAAAAACTATATATGGTTTTGACGACATGGGGTTATGTATATGTATATAAATGATCAGGATGACGAGTGGATTCGAAATCCGGATGTCTGTCTGTCCGTCTGTCTGTCTGTCCGTGAAAGCGACAACTTGAGTAAAACTTGTGATGTCTTAATCAAACTTGGTACACATATTCCTTGGAAAATGGGAGAAACCAAACCATTAACACGCCCACAAAATGGCGAAAACCGAAACCTATAAAGTGTCATAACTAAATCCTTAATAAAGTTATGAAAGTAGATTTGGTACAAAGGATCACATTAGGGAGGGGCATATTTGAGTGTAATTTTCTTTGAAAAGTGGGCGTGGTCCTGCCCTCAAATAGGTTTTTTGTATATGTATATCTCGCAAATCAATAAAGCTATATAAACCAAACTTTTCTTCGTACCCCATTTATACACCATAAAAATAGTCGAAATCGGGTAATAACCACGCCCACCTCCCATACAAAGGTTAGGTTGGAAACTACTAAAAGTGCGTTAACTCACTAACGGAAAACAACTCAAACACTAAATTTTAAATGAATTTTAAATGGAGTGCGTAATTTTTCACCGAAAATAACGGTAAATTTCTCAGATACTTTAATTTTATTCAGAGGAAATATTCTTCTTCTAATAGTGTAATTAGAGGTTTTTCAAAAATACAGTATGCTTTATTCCGCATATGTTAATTTGTAAGATATCTTATCAAAATTAAGTAAGCGTATAGTTTTGGATATAGGGTATCTTAGTGGTGAAAATGAGTGAGTCAGCCCTCATATACTATACATGATGATTTCCGTTATTCTAGTGGACTTTATGTTGAGTGTTATCTAAATAAAAATATTTTAATAACTTATAAAATGTTCGGTTACATCCGAACTTAGCCTTTCCTTACTTGTTTGGATTATTCTTGTATAATATATAATAATATCTTTAACGTATATTTTAGCTGGAATCTAGAAAAGTAATAAAATTTGTTAAGTCTAATTACTCAGAAGAGTTTTTGATAACAATAACATGATATGTAAACTCGTTTCATTTGTCGCTTTTAAAAGCCTTTTCGAGTCCGTTTCCACATTAGTTTAGTGTTTATTTAATATTAGTTAAATTCAATTAAAACCCTTAAGAAATTTCAGCGCTGCTAGCTTGACAGTTAACACAAGAAAATGCTCTAAGCGCATTTCCGTAGAGATCAACATTTTCATATTCACTCGTTTAAACTCACACATACTCAGATATGTTACACATGCAGGTGTATAAGATTTTTAATAGGTTTTTATGTCTCCGAATGCATCTTCACAAGAATTCAATTAGCCAAAGCATGTGCTCTCAGCCGGAGGAAATGAGCTTTTCACACTTCAACACATGCATGTGTATATTATGAGCGAATGAAATTAGTGAAATTAAATAGTAATGTGCCACTTAAGTTATTAGCACTAGATATTTTATGAATTTATGTAGGTTCTGCTTAATACGATTTACTTTTCAATTGCGTCCACTAAAGTGGAGTTCCAGCAAATATAGTTTAGTTTCTTGAATTCATTTTATTTTTGTACGATTTTTTATTAATAGTCAATCAAATTATTATAAATATTTCTTTGAAGGAGTAACAAGCCGTAAGAATGTCTTGTGCAACATGTTACGTATACGTCGTGTTGGTCCTGACACACTGCTTTGATTATGCGCTCATTTTAAGAGTCTGTCGACTATATCTGAGGATTATAGATTTTCATGCTAATTTTGTTAAATGCAAAACTTATTCTTCCTACCTCATGTGTATATTAGAATTATAAACTCACCGAATTCAAGTAAACATTTCCACCAAACGAACTCATATTCAGTATGAGTCCATAGTAAACCAAATTCATGGTAAACCAAATGCATAGAAAGCAAATTGTCACACAGCGCAAATAACCGGAATTGAAGAGACTAATGCAGTTTTGTGACGAATCTTCCTGTGGTGGTGGTTTCAACATGGACTCGTAGTCGCTTGGTAGTTGACGGCCATTGAATTTAGCGGCACGCTCTACTATACTCTTCACATCGGCAATGCGACCTTTGACCAAAAGCCAGCGTGGTGATTCGGGCACGACAAACCTGCAAAAGTAAAATGATTTTGATTAGTACAATATGTCTTAAGAAAGTAAAAAATATAAAATTTCTTTTCATTAAACATTTTAATGATATCACGCATAAAAAAGTCGATCGACCAATACGTATGTACATACAAATTTCAATAACAAATCAAAGCAAGAATAATCACTTAAATAAATCTTCCAATGAATTAGTGTAAACAATTTCTTCCACAATTTGCAAAAACAGCAGCCGAAAATTTCCCGACTATTTATTTTCTTTTGTTATAATATTATTCTTTTTGTTTTTATTTATTTTCATAGTCTGCACATGCTCATGTTGTTTAGCGATAAGACATTTAAAAAATTAATTCAATCGACGCCCACACAGTGAGAAAAGCTAATAAAAATCTCACGTCTACGTGAGAGAAATCAGCTGTGCAACATACATACATACAAATGCTTTTTGCATATCTACGCGTTTGGAGATCATTAAATTCCATCTTCATAAACTCAAATATGCCATTCAAAGTCAAATTGTCAGTGCTCATTAAGTTTTTATTAAGTTTATTACTTAATGAAACGCATTAATTTTAATTATGGAAATTATGTTTGTACGTATTTTGTGAATATCGATTGAAGTATTAAAAAAATATTAAATACATATAAGTATTTAAATACAATTAACATCATACTCACCACAGAAAACAGAGAAATATCCCCGGTATGCCGATGCAGAGTTGCAACCGCTGATAGTCCTGCGTCAGATAGGCGATGCCGGCGATTAACATGTACGAAATTGGCAGTGGAAATAAATTGTACATGCCGGCTATGGTACGCCATTTGCCATCCACATACTCAATGGCCAAAATGAGACCCGCATATGTGACGGACACGGAGACTAGACCGAGTAAAGCGCGCAACAGCAGGAACATTTCCAACGATTTTGGGAAGTAGAGCGCGATACCTGCGGGAAAAGAGTGAGATTATTTATAATTAATGAATGAACTAAAACAGTTTCAAAAGCTAAATATATTATACATTTCCATTAATTCCAGGGTGAAACATTTTATGCTAAGCCCTTCTTTGTCATTTGTTGACCTTAGAATACATAATCTATGATTTAATATACTGTACCAACTGGGGTTTCAACACAAAAATGTTTAGTTCGATGTCCTTATTGCAATATTATTATTTTTTTTCAACTAAATATTTTTATACTTTCGCAACAAAAGTTGTTAAGAGAGTATTATAGTTTTGTTCACAAAACGGTTGTTTGAAAGTCTTAAAACTAAAGGAGTTAGATATAATATATCAAAATGATCAGGATGACGAGACGAGTTGAAATCCGGATGTCTGTCTTGAGTAAAAATTAATATATCTTGAAGAAACCTTGTACACATGCTCCTTGAAAATATCGTTAAATCACTCAGATATTTTAATCTAAATCAAAGGAAATCTTTTTTTTTTCTAATAGTGAGTCTCTGTATCAACAATTTTTAAAATTGGGTAATAACTTTCCTTAGCTCCCATATACCTAATTATAGGTTTTTCAAAAATACGGTGGGCTTTACTCCGCATATATCGGTTAATATGTGAGATATCGTAGCAAAATTAATTGAGCGTAGTGTCTTGAATATAGTGTACTTTGGTGGTGAAAATGAGTGAAATCGGTTCAGGAATTTCCTCAGCCATCATGTACTGAATATGTTGATTTTCGTTATGTGGACTCTATGTCGAATATATCGGTCAAATTGTGTCTTATCTTTATAAAATTACATCAATAAATTGCGAGAGTATAAAATGTTGGGTTCCAGCTGAACTTAACTTTCCTTACTTGTTTTCAAGTAAATTTTTTTTTGAATGGTGGCAACTCTTTATAAAAATAATAACAATTCTAAACATTCCTAATATCTCTAAAATTTACACACATTTTGCAATAATTCGTTTATCGCATCAATTAAAGTATTATATTAAAAAATTTTAACATGTGGCAACCCTGTTAAAAAATTATTTTCAATTATAAGCTTCCATAATCCTCCTTAGTTTGATAGCCATATTCTCATACCATTTTTATTTAAAAAGTTTGAAAATGTGGCAACATTGAAATGGATTCAAACATTTTTCTCTCTTACGTTTTAAGGTCGAAGTAATACATCTCAAGTTATAAAACTGAAAATACAACTACCTGAAGAGAGTCGTCAAAATGTTTTGAATACAATAAAGTTCGGTTTAAAATGAAATATCACTCTGAATATCTTCACCATTGTGTTTATTATCCTGCGGTTGCAATTAAATTTCAACATTGTCTACTCAGATTTGACTTTGGCATTTACTACTGACCAGTGTCAGTCGAGTTAAAAGCAACAAATGTAATGCTCAAACAATGAACAAGTGTTTTTGTAAAAACAACAACTACAATGCTGAACACCTGAACAATGCTTATTGATTGCGGCAACAACTGGCAGGAATTGACTCTGAACTTGGCAATCACAATGCGGCCACTCTAACAAGGCTGTCAACCAAATAAGCCATTAACTGAAGCGTGTGTTTGTGTGTGTACAAGTATGTATGTGTGCATTACAAGCACATACAGACCGAATGTCACATACGCTTTTGATTGTGTTGATTGCATTGGCAACAGTTGCCGCCGGTACTTAGACACCAGCAACAAAAGGCGTCAGCAATTATCGAATCAATGACTTCAAGTGCCTGCAGCATTTCATACGAGGGCAGATACATACATATGTGTGTAAGGACATATTTGTTGTTGTTCATTTGTATGCCTGAATAAATGTGCACAAATTACGGTGGGTTGCAAGCGCAAATTTCTCTCATAAGTTTAGCCTAATAAATAGGATATTGTTACAAGAGTACGCTTTAGTCTCTTCAGCTCCTGTAACAATAACAAAGGAAAACGTTCTTGGCAGATTGAACTGACACTGATGAACTTCTCAGCTCCCCAAAACATTGTTACAATATTAATAGTAAGGCCAATGAAGAAACTGACGGACATCATGGTTTTAACTACATTCAAGAATGATGGAGCACTATAGAGCAAGTAAATAGAATTACTAACGAAATCAGGAAGGCGTTCGAGCACAGAGAGTACTGTTCAGCAATTTTTCTAGATGTAGCTCTGGCGTTCGATAAGTTCTGGCATGAAGGCCTCTTATGGAAAATCAAAACCACTTTACCTTACGAATTGCATAAAACTTTGGAGTCATATTTAAGAAACAGGAAGTTCACAGTTAAAGTAGCAGATTTCATATCAGAAGAACGAGCAATAAGGGCTGGAGTACCTCAGGGTGTGTATTAGGCCCAACTCTGTCCATAATATATACTGCAGACATTCCAACAGCTAATAACGTATTGACATCCACTTTTGCGGATGACACAGCTCTAGTAAGCCGTAACAAATGCCCTATCAGAGCATTAAGAGTATTAGCGGAGCACTTAAGTTTTGTCGAAGAATGGCTAGCCAACTGCACGGAAAAAAAACCCCGCAGTTAAATCAAATACTTTTTGCAGTTAAAGTACAGTAAAACAAAAGTATTTGTTTCAACAGCAAAACTCTTGACGGAAATACTTTGCTCTTGATTCAAATACTTTTTTTAAATGCGGCACTTTTGAATCAAAAGCGGCTGTGCTTTTAAAAATCATCTTATTAAAATCTAATATAAAAATAGTTGTTTTAAAGGTTTCGTATTTAATTTTTATTGATTACAGTTTTTTAAATGTAAAAGTATTTGTCACAACCATTTCGCATTTAATTTTACTGTTTCTCCATACGATGACAGGGACGCTTACATTTTTCCATCGATCATTCTAGCAGAAACACGTGTTGCGTGCGCAAATACTTTAATTTGGGTTTTATAGGTAAATATATGTGCTGTAAGTATTAATTTAATTGAAAGTGAATACTTCAAGACATTTCGCGTTTAGTGAAGCTGCGCAAAAGGAGCTTACATAGTTTGCATTTGCATTAGTGTGCCTGCCGCATCGCCCGCTGCTTACGGAGGCTGTTTAAAAGGGACTTCCACAGTGATTTTTTTATATAAAAGACGACATTTGCGAAAAGTCTACTCTGCAGGTATGTTATGGTTTATATACACACTTATTTCAACAAAAATATGTGTTTAAAAACAATTTTTGTGCATTTTAGTTTACACTATGAGTGAGGAGTTGATACCATCAACTGAGCTGTCGTTATTTGCCGAGCAATGTCGGTTGGGAGATGAGTCCCCTACAACGAAAAATGTCGACAATGAGTCCATTGTAATTTTGGATAGTGATGGACAGTTAATTAATTTATTGTGTTCGTGGGATTTGTCGTCAAATGCATTGATACAGTTCAATAGATGTGGTTTAAAGAGTGTAGCAATTTTGCAGATGATCCATTCCCACGACATTGACGAAATTTTTAATGCCAGAGAACTAATTGCGGACAAAATTAAGTTCCGCTACAACTTGCAAAAATGGCGTTTAGAAAATAATGTAAGCAAATCATATAACACGCTTATAAATTATTTATATTAATGTCTTTCTAGTTCGATATGCTCACGTGCTGCAGTGGTGATAGAACTATAACAAACCTTTCATCCATTCGAAGCTGGCTGAGCTCTGCAAGCACACCTTCAACATCCCCAAACAACGAACCCAACGTCGAAGAGGTTTTAAAAGAAACAGTAGCAGGTAACGACATAATAAAGAAGTGCGAAAACTGTGGTTGCCTCCAAGAAAGTGACCAATCTGCAATAGTTCGCATTATTGTGGATAAACTGAACCTGACGTATTACGACGCCATGCTTGGAGCACTTGATGCAAGTAATGTCGATTTCTTCTATTGTGTGATTTTTGTTATTAATTTCAGGTTTTTTATTTAGATTGCAGGCATTATTATCTTATAAACTTACTACATGCAGTAATAACACCGCCGAGAGTAAATAAAAACATAAAGCCCTCCATTACAGATGCACAAATGGATATGATGGTGCATCTTATAAATATTAATAACTTCCAGCAAAAACTTGACGAGCTAAATGAAAGCGCTCACAACGAGGGATTAACACTGCAACCTAGAGTTTTTGTTGTTGGTGAGAGTCCTCAAAACTTGAAGGAATTCTATGTCTGTGTTGACAACATTAAATATAAAGTAGGTAGCTTAATTAGGGCTATAGATTTAGTTGTAAAAATGTCTTTTGTATTCAACATTGAATATTCCGTAAAGAGCAAATATGTGTGGATTTTCCTTCAACGATATATTTATGATATTTCCTCTAAGGAAAAATTTCCCAAAATTGAAAATATTTTAAACAAGCTAAATAATGTTCAATAAAAATGCACTTGAAGAAAGACCCACACATACTTGCTCTATATGCGGAAATGAATTTATATTATTTGAAAATCTTTTTAACCATCTTAAGATTTTACATCGAACTCCAATTACTTTTAAGTATTTAAGCAGTAGTAGTAGTAGTTGTCACTTTTGTAAACTTTACTCTGTATATTCTCAAATAAAATATATTTTTTATGAAAAAGTAAATTGATATTGAAATTTTGACTGTGCATAGGGAAGTGGGCGGAGAGAGGTGGGAGGGGGTGTTAAACACAACAATAAAACAAATACGATTACATTTGAATCAAGAGCAATTACTGTTAATCTCAAATACTTCTACTGTTAACATAAATGTATAAGTATTTGCTACAACAGTGCCCCGTATTTCGATCAAAAGTGTTCCACTGTTAATTTAAATACTTGACGCATTTACTTCAACAGTGCTCGCACTTTTAAAACAAATACTCAAAGTATTTGGGCACGTTTCTAATGCAAAAAGTATTTGTGGCAAATGCAGAATACTTTGGTTTTACTAGTTTTTTTTTCCGTGTGGCGAATAAATATTAAAGAGCAAAAATGCAAGCATGTTAGATTCTCCCTAAGATCGGAAACATGCCGGACAGTTAAAATAAACAATGGGCTAGTACCCCATGGGAATGAAGTTACTTATCTTGGGATTCACCTGGATCGAAGGCTCACGTGGCGGAAACATATAGCGAGTAAAATAACATGCATGAAATTAAGAGCAGCAAATTTAAATTGGCTTTTAAACAAAAATTCGAAACTTAGCCTAGACAACAAAGTCCTGTTATACAATGCAATCATGAAATCGATTTGTATATATGGTATTCAACTGTGGGGTACGACCTGTGCAACCAACATTGATATAATTCAGAGATTCGAATCTAAAATGCTTAGAACAATCACGGGATCACCATGGTACATGCGTAACGAAAATATCCATAAAGATCTTGATATTCCTATGGTAAAGAAGGAGATAGAGGAACAGCAGAAAGAAATATATTTCTAAACTTCGTGAACATCCAAACCCATTGACTAATGCATTGGTACATTCCTGCAATCAAACCCGTTTAAAAAGGTGAGATCTACCAGCCTATTAGAGAGCACCGTTCTACCAAAACAGCTTAACCACATTTCTAAGCTTTTTTTAGATGGAAATAGATTTAAGATTTTATTACTTATAGCTGACCCAGCGGAGAAGTTTCTTCCGCCTTAGAGACAATAAATGAGGAAATTTTATTGAGTTCATTTTTGTATTAGAATAACATAAGAAATAAAGTATTTCAATTATTCTTAGTTTGTTATTAATTTTTCAGCATTGGTTTGCACTCTCCAGTCAAGCACCTTGTGATAGACGGCATTTTTCGTTTTATAATCGACTTTCAAGGATTGGCCTGTCATTTGTTAATATTTATAGCGAATGCAAGACGAATCGGAAATTGAAGTCGTTTAAACCCAAACGTCATATCGGTAGGGATTATCGAGATCCTCGAAATGAGAACTTCTTCCTTTTTACCATCAAATGCGTTTCGGTGCACAGTTTATGTTTCCCAATATGATCACTACGGAGCCAATCTTTAGTCGTAAATTGTACGGCGGCAAGCCAAGCACATCCAAGGAGTTTAAAAATTCAATTGAATAGTTGGTGGCTTCATCTTCATTTATTACGTAGTCAATAGATTTGAATGAATGAGGTGGACCAATGATCCCATTCTGAATTTTGTAGTTTAAGTCATCTATGTCTTTATTCTTAGAAATCCGTTCCGAAATTCAGCAATTGCTGAGAGTTATCTTCAACAGACATATATTTTAGTAACACAACTCTCATGTCAGTTGTCATTGTGTAGATCTTTTACTGTTCGGTTAAGTGCTTCTAATGCAGTTTTATGCATTATTATGCATTCGTCCTATATGAGAACTTTTGATGTCTTTCAAACTTGGGCCATCACGGATTGTTTTGCAATATTACATGTTGAATTGAATTATAGTCTTGAATGAGCCGTACGTCATCTTTCGAACAATGTGGCTGCTATTCACGCGCAAACAATGGCTAAGACTATTGGCATGAGGAATGTCTTTTCAGAACTGTCCCTGGTATATGCAGGATATATCAACTACCATTTCCTTTATAAATTAGTGTATCATAAACTACTTTTTGTTGGGTATTCAGCAGGGGTCATTTGAACTATTAAATCTTTCTGGAGATTACATTCCCGTTCCCGTTTATGTTATATCCTATCTCATGTTAATAAATGTTACGTTGCCCGAAGAGCGAAGAGAATAACAGTAAGAAAAATTTTACTCAATAAAACGATTTGTAACATAACTATCACACGGTTAGATAAAGGGTTAAATTCAAAATTTCAAATCTTCAAATGTTCAACCATAGGCAACATTATTTTTTTTTGTCAAAATGAAAATGTTTTGACTGAATTTTTTTCGTTTGGCTATCATTTTTTTTGCTTTCATTTTTATGAAAAGAAAGCCTACTAAGATGTTTTGAAAAATAAATTTGTGTTTTATATGGAATGTCAGTTGCGTTTTTTATACCACAGTTTATTCACGTTCTTGTCACGAAAAATGTATAAAATGTATCCTATGTCCTGCCCCCGGTGCTAAGCTACCTCCAAACCAAATTTAAGCCAAATCGGTTCAGCCGTTCTTCAGTTATAAGTGGTGTAACTAACACGACTTTCTTTTATATATATAGATTGTTAGGCTTTAAACAAAGCAGATTCAATAAGACATTCAAGATGAGGTCCACCTCTAGAGTTAGAATTACCTAAAGATCATCGAACTCGGTTCATCATCTTATCGTAACGTAGAGGAATATTGGTTAAAAAATACTTTCTTAGTAGGTTAGTAAAGCCAAGAGCGGGTTAAGAGCGAGTAACAGTTTTTAAATAGATCAGGATCGGATGAAAGTAGGTCGGATTATTGCATATTTTATTGCTGAAGATTCAAAATTAGTTTCCCTACTAATTTATTTAGGACAAAACAGCTTTCTGAAAGCTTTAAAATAAGCACAAAGTGCTTTATAGCTTTTACTCGTTTTTTTATCTGTGCTTTAAGGATGTTGCAATCATCTCCTAAACTTTTATAAAAACTTTCTAAATGTCGAAATTCATTAAAAAATTTGCTTGTCCCAAAAGCACCAAAGGATTATGTGTTAATAAAATTCTGTGGCAACGAGAAGGACTCACGCTCTCTATAATTTCGACATATTACCATTATATCAAACCATTTTATATGAATTCTCCGGTTTATTGAAATTTCTCCACAACTATTATTCTTACTAAGGCATTTTAATATAAGTGTCTTTTGTTGAGACATATATGTACTTACCGAATATCGTCTGCAGCACAGCAGATATGAAGAGCATCTTCTTGCGGCCGAATTTATCCGACAAATAGCCCGACAGTATGCCACCTGTTGCCACACCCAACAGAAAGAACATCTCCGCCACATTCTTAAAGTACTCCTTGTCGCACACTAAATCCCACTGCGAAGTCCAAGTGTTGCCCAAATTGTCATTGCTGTCATACTCCCAAGCGGTGCAGGCGACGCGCGACTCATTCTGTGCAACTGCCAGCGGAGAGAGTAGATAGCTTTGAAATGCCGACACTGCCGAAACGTCGTGTGGAAAACTGTCTTGCGCCTGCTGTTGACGTATCAGTTGTTGCAATACTGGCTAGTGGATGTGGATGCGGATGTGTGTGTTTGTTTGAGTTGCGTTAGGTGCATGGCAGCGGAAAGGAGATGAAGAGAAGGGAGAGAGTGAGAGGGAGAAAGTGTTGTCATTAAATTGCGAATTTGTGAGAATTTCACGCTCGGCAGCGCGGCACACCGAGAATGCAACGTTAGCAGAAACTATGGACATGCACAAGGCGCGCCGCAGAGAGGTCAGAGTCGTAAGACAATGACTGAAATTTTGGCAATTTGCAACGAACTCTCAACACTTGTGGCAGTCTTGTGCGTTGTGTCATGTTATTGCTGTTGTTGCTAAGCTGTGAAATATTTACCTGCAGCTGCAAGCTGTCGTTGCCAACTTGACTCCAGTCAATATTCGCCTGAAAGCAATTGTCCTGCGAATCGCTCAGATTGCGCCACACATCCACCGGCAAGTGTTGCAAATGTGGCGGTCGGCTGCACCAGAAATTTTTGTTGATCGCCTGCAGCGAAGCATGAGACGGAAATTTGTTTAGTGAAAAGAACACAAGCCAATTAGCATTCTGATGAAATTTGCACTCAAACCCCCACTCAACCAAGCAACTCATGAAAGCACATGCTGACTCACCTGATAAACCGGCGACGATATGTGAAATGTGTTGGGCACCTGAAACAACGACAACAACATTGTCATCAGACATTGCCACTTGCCGAAGTGCCCGACGAGATCGCCAATTACATCGGTCTCATCCTCACCATTGCTGCTCGTGCTGATGTGTGGTTCCCGCCGTGACGGGCCATTATTGGCGGAGATCGTCGCTGACGTCACTGTTGCCGACGGCTCCGTCGTTATATTGGCAGGTGGCGCTTCACTCGTTGCGGTGTTGTTGATCTCATTTGAATTGGAATTTTTACGTTTCGCTGTCATTGGTTTGTGTGTTTTCTGTAGCGGTTGTTGTGGTTGTTGATATTGTTGCGGTTGCGTTGGCGTTAGCGCTTGGGACGTCACAGTTGTTGTGGGTGTTGTTAATTCACAGTCATTAGCTGTTGTATGTGTATGCGTTGGGGACGGTTGTTTGCAGTTGTGTTGATTACCAAATGGCGTTGCTGAAATTAACAAGATATGGAAATTAGACGGTTATAAGGTAACTCGCATTTTTTAATTGAGATGATGTTTGAACAGCTGACACAATGTGTTCGATTTGCTGCTCCTAATGAGAGCTCCGAACTCAAAGTTCCCAAACCCGAACTCTTCGAATCGAAAACAATTAATATTGAAAAACGTCGAATCGAGCCTTGAGTGATAATTCGAAGCTGTAAGAAAGCTCTCTTTAAGCTGAAAACATCAAATATAGATAACTTCTCCATTCAGAAGATTCGGCAATAATATGGCAAACTGTCAAATAAAGTATTATGTTGCTGGGCTATGTATATATGCTATTAGAGCCAGGTTTAATCTAGTAAAACACCTTTTGCTTACAAATAAGTACTGAGACTCTCTGAAGTTATTGAATACATTAAAGAAACAACGAGGTTTTGTTATAAGTGCTTCTGAAAAAGAGAGGGCACATATATAATATGCTAGAGAGGGCACACCAAGTATATTATGGGTTATCCATTAACTAAAGGCGTAGAAGTAGGGTTATGTCGACCTCGTAAGAGAAAACCACAAAGATGATTGTAGGTTATACAGAAATATTATTTGAATGAGAGAAGCTAGATGAATGCAAAATCACTAACTAAAATTCCGTTAAGAAAGGATCATTCGACATTTGGATGTCTTTTTTAAGCACATAAGATTGCCTTATGATTGTCTTAATTAATAATGTTTCGGTATGTGGTTTGATTTAGTAGTTAATGTAAAATCCCGAACACTCATTTACTACAAGTTCACAGCGTTCAAGTCATTCAAGTTCAAACTAATCAAATGTTGAATCCATTCTTTAAAAGTTAAATCAAGAAAATTGACCGAATCATTCAAGATCTCACCTGAACTAACACCATAAAAATGCCCTTTCTAATTAATTAAACAAACAAAGATTTGATTTATAAATTTTTCATGCAATTATATTATTTATCCTTTCTAATTTCATGCATTTGGTGTTATTTTTATTTTTATCTGGCTTAAATAATTCTGCTTCGCTTAAGAGTAAACTCAATCACATTAGTAAGGCGGCAGATTACATGCAGTCACTGAACTGAAATTGGCTTTTGACCTCACTACTATTTCGAATTTTCGTACATGTGTTTTCCTTGGATCACATACAGCAGCAGTTAGTGTAGTTGCTTATTTATTGCTTTATTTATTTATTTGTTGTTTTCATTGTTCAATTGTTTGTTGCTTCAAGACATTCTCGAGCAGTAAAGACCTATGTATATGTGTAAGAATTCATTCTCTTGATTGTGCTTGTTGTACAAGTTGGCCATAGGTGATGTTTGTAGTTAAACTGGCCATTTTGTGAGCGTCTGTATGTTTGTATGTGTTGTCTGTGCTTATTGAAAGCTTTGCGTGCGTTCAATGCCTTCTTGACTTAAGTGAATTGGTTGAACTTTATCACGCTTAGATGAACTTTTCTTTGCCCTGGTGTACTTTTAGTTGCTTTCTAGTAACATTAAGTATATATGGACAGATATAAGTTTTAGACGCATACTAGGGTGGCTCTTAAACATGTTGAAAAATTATTACAATTGATTTCTTAAATCGCTCCACTGTCGAAGGTATTCAATACATTTTAGAAGAAGCTGGAGATATTTAATGGGTATCGTACTGGGTTCTGATACCTAAATAAAGGGTTTTTCAATAAGAGCGCTTTGGAATATCCATGAAATTCTTTATTCCTCTGAAAGTATATTCGATGCCATTATGTATGGAATTCGATTTTTTTTGCATGGTCACCACCGTCACGTTTGCAGAAGTTCAGACACTGAACTGTACTGCTGCAATTACCAGTTCGATATTCGTACGTAGTTCATCAGTCTTCGCTGGCTTGTTGGCATAGACCATAGACTTGATGTAGCCTCACGGGAAATAATCTAAGGGCGTCAAATCGCACGACCGAGGCGGTCAATTGACTGGCCCATTTCGTGAGATAACACGTTCAGCAATCTTGGTTTTCAATAAATCGATTGTGACAATCGCTGTGTGGCTTGTGGCGCCGTCCTGTTGGAACCACATATTGCCCAAGTCCATGTCATCCAAATCGGGCCAAAAATATTCGGTTATCATTGAGCGATAGCGATTCCCATTCACAGTAACGTGCTTGTTCATCATGGAAGTAGTACGGCCCAATGTCGCCGCCGACCCATAAACCTCAACAAACCGTAATGCAATGGTGACTCATGGAGTACGTGTGGATTGCTACCTGAGCAATAACGCACATTTTGCGTATTGACGAAGCCATTCAGCCATAAATGACCCTACGTA
This sequence comes from Zeugodacus tau, assembly GCA_031772095.1. NCBI lineage: Eukaryota > Metazoa > Arthropoda > Insecta > Diptera > Tephritidae > Zeugodacus > Zeugodacus tau. Next base: position 26,237,111 of record CM062649.1, on the reverse strand, counting down.
GTAGGGCATAGCGCACTTAAAGTTGAGGCCACTGACTCCGAATTTCTGTAGTAAGTTTTAATAATTTCGACTTGTTGTTGGATCGTATATCTTCTCATGATGAAATGGCAAACCTTAGTGAAGAGAAATGTCAAAAGAGGGGGAAAAACATGGCGTCGTTTGCTGTCCATATTGGTCTACTTTTGTAACGTTCCTATTGAAAAACCCTTAACTAAAAAATAGTATTTTTTGTTCACTATTAAAAATTAATAAATACTATGGTCGAAAATTATGCAATAAATGTTGGTTGGCAAAAATGTTTTATTTTATTTTTTAAGAACCTCCCTAATATATAGAGATGTGCATACTTATAATAAATTTGATTGTCTACTAACTTATTTGGAAGTAAACCATTTTCTAAACATATTTTTTTCAAGATTACCAGAAGTAATCCTTCTACAGCAAATAATCAATGGCTAAAACCCACGTTTCATTAAGTTTTTTGTGTAGCAAAGTGCCGTTTCGTTTCGTTTTGGTTTCAAAATTCGACCAGATTCAAACAGGAACAACTCTCATAAATCGAAAATACAAGTAGGTATTAGGGAAATATGGATAAAAGAATTAAGTAGGAAAATGAGTTAAAACAAGGATTATGCTTTCCGTTATTAATTCATATATAAAGCTTATTCCCACCGAAATGGTATAAAAGTGTAAGCATTCTACCTTTTGATATTTTGTTCCGTTTTTTTCAACTCTCAACAGCAGAAAAATTATTTACTTTTAACTCAAGAAAAATAGTGATGAAAATGGAATGCATACTTTAACATCCGAAAGTACTCAATATAAATTGTTTTACCTTTTAATTGATTTAATGGTAAAATTTGATAGAAAAAGCTCTTAAAAAGCACAGTGTATAACTTGACACTGTATATGTATGCACTTATATGTATTATATATTTATGCTGACCGGCACTGACAGCCAGTCAGCTCTGATTGGGTTTACTTTTTTATTTACTACTCCGTTTTTCCACTTTTATGCGCGTCGGCAAATGTGAAAAGTTTCGCAATACAAAAAAACAAGAAAAAAAACAACAATATGCTTGTAACTGTGTATGTGTGTGTGTGTGCGTGAGCAGACTTTGTCCGTTTAGCGTTGGAAAGTTGCTTGTAATCCTTTTGTAAGTTCTCTAATCCTTTTAAGTAGACTTTAGTTGCTACAAAAACAACACAAAACAACGTGTCCCACTGCTGCTTTTGTGTTTTTTGCAATCCTTTTTTTCTTGTTTTTCTTTTCGCATACAGTACTAGTCGGTAGTAGTGTTTATTTTGCTGATACTGCTCATAACAGTAAGTGTATAAAGAGCTTAGAGTAATTTAATTTGTCCTAATCTAGCATTAGCAGTGATTCACTGACACATTGCCGTTAGATCGAGTGGCTACATGGGTGGGTGTGTGCGTGTGTTGGTCTCATATGTGCCCTGAATAAAAGAGTTGAATAAGCAATGAAATGAAAATAACGCTATCAAATCCACGAAGCGCAAATAAAAGAAACCGTTCGTAAGGCTACTTTACTAAGAGTTCACTAAATTAATTAAACTTTCGCTGAACTTTGTTATGCATACAAAGGAGATTTCTGTAATTGCAAGTGGAATAGTACATCTATTATTTATATTATTTCTTTAATGGCACACAATACTATTACTAATTGATATTACATTCGTTTAATGCACTTCTATTTAGTCTATTGAGCTTTTCGCAGTAAGTAAACTTAAGTTAATAAGGGTAAGTGAGTTCTAAATCATTGTAACTCGTTCTTAGAGGGAAATGTTTCCTTTTCGTGTTAGGAGCTGCCAAGTTGTCGGGAATATCGTACAGTGGGCATGCTGTGATCATCGTCCGTCCAACTGTAGATGTCTGAACAATATACGGAGGAGAAGTAATGGAAGACTTTTAAGGAGCTCTAAAAAATAGTTTGTTAGTCTACTTATAACCGCCTTAGGCTCGCCAAATATCTGTTCGTTACATCTCTACTTGCTATATTTGAGCCCGCTCTCTTGATTGGAAATGTACATCCGTAAGCGTCAATGCAATTGTCCAGTAAAATATAGCAAGTGAATATCTCATTATGGGAGGACGGTGTCATGTGTAGAAGTTCACGTAAGTGAGGAAAGTTCCTGACTGTCGTTCACTTGGCCCTCCCAGGAACGATTCTTTTGCATGTGGCTCAAGCAGCTCACGACTTCCGGTCTTAGACCAAGTATCCTCTGGGTAGCCAACGGACATCCGTTTGGAGACGACCTAAAGTAAGGAGCCGAATACCGCTTATGCGGTTGTGCGTAGGGTTTGGGATCCACCACATAAAAAAACCCTACCGAATGAAAAGGAAACAACACGATTTAAAGACATTCGCCTGGAATGTCCAGACCCTTAATTGGGAAAGTGCATCTGCCCAGCTGATTGATGTCCTTATACGACTAAAAGCTGACATCACCGCCATCCAAGAAAGGCGATGGACGGGACAAGGACGGAAGATGGTGGATCCTTGTGGCATCTACTACAGTGGCTATATAAAGGAGCGCAAATTCGATGTGGGAGAGAGACTCCGTCGTCTAGTCCTAATGTTCTCTGGATCAACGTCTAGCCACAGCGAGGTTCTTCAACATATCGCTTATTTGCGCCAACGCACCGACGGAAGAGATGAACGATGTGATCAATGAACCTTCTATCGGTGCCTAGAACGTACCTATGAGCGTTGCCCCCACCACGATATCATCAGATCGATCATGTTGTGATAGATGGATATCTTCAGTGTTTTGGATGTGTTGGATGTGTTGGACGCTCGGTGGTCCTAACATCGACCCGGACCACTATCTTGTAGCATCTAAGATACACGCTTTGCTGCACAGAAGCTGTAATCACAACCGACACCTGAACGATTTTCTACTCGATTTGCTCTCCTGCTCAAAAAAACTGCTGATATGATGAGGATTGTTGTTTTTTATCTAAAAATAATTCATAATTCTAACCAGAAAATGCAACACTAATAGAGTGAAGAAGATTATTCGAGCTTTAAGCGCGTTTAGTTTGCTTTATTTGTAAGAATCATATCATAAAAACAATTTTCAATGCAAAAACAACAACTACATGTTGCGCAAATAACACACTGAAACTATTAAAATAACGAGTTACAAATAACTATCAACACAACTTTCCGCTTCTTGCGCTTTAAACTCTGCTAATCGGTGCAAGTATAACAGCTACCAGCTAGTTATTTGGTCGAACTAACCTTACGCATTAAATAAAAGCGATGTTGCATGCAACATATGTATGTGCATCAGTTTGCGTGTGTGTATGCAAGGTACGTAAATTCGCTTGCGTACACATTCAGTGACTTACAATACAGCCAAAGCACAAATTAAGTCTCAGTGAACTTTATCATGTACGCTACCATAATTTCACACACGCACATATACATACATATCTCTAGTATACACAGACACGAAATATTTATGCGCATACATGGAATCTATCAATTCATGCGCATGAATATTTACATCCTCGTACCCTATCAGCACGCACACACATATAGACATATATAAGCTCACACGAGCAGTTGCCGCCTTGAAACGCACTGAGCGAAAAATTTCATACACTTGTGTCCAATGCAACAGCTGTTGCTACTGCTGCCACTGCCACTGACACTGCCACAAAGCTGCAACCAACTAAATCAGTCAGGCATGCATGCATTCATGCATGCAACAACAATTACAGCCATATGACAATAGTGCCGAGCGTCGATTGCAACACAGCTAGTTGCACTAGTAGTGACAAAAACAACAACAACGATGGTAGTAAATAAATTTGTTTTTGTGCTTAGTTTGTGCTGCGTCCAATGGCATTCACTCAATAGACAGTGTGTCGCTAGTTGGCAGTGACATAACCACAACGTGTTGGTTGAGTCAACGCCATGCTTTGAACGTTGCGTGTGGCATATACATATGTACGTATGTGGCATGGGTATGTTTTATGATGGCGATAATTAATTATTGCACTTTAGAAGCATGCATTTTATACAATGGTCAGCATATGAACTTGGCTGAGAGAAATTTATATTGAAGATAAGTTGAGGCACACAAATCATTATACATACATATGTGTGTATTTTTGCATTTTTACAAATAATATTTGATTTTCAACAACATTTGTTTATCATTATCATTATAATTTCATTTGTTCGCTTGATCAGGGTGAAGAGTGGAGCTCAAATCCGGATGTCTGTCTGTCTGTCCGTCCGTCCGTCTGTGCAAGCGATAACTTGAGTAAAAATTGAGATATCTTAATGAAACTTGCTCACTTGTTTCTTGGCACCATAGGAAGGTTACTTTCGAAGATGCAAAATGTTCCGATTTGCCACGCCCACAAAATGACGAAAACCGAAAACACATAAAGTGCCATAACTAATCCATAAATAAAGCTATGGAAATAAAATTTGGTACAAAGGATCGTACTATGAAAGGGCATATTTGGATGTAATTTTTTTGCAGAAGTGAGTGAACACCAAAAACCTCAAATTTCATTATAAAGAAGGTACAGAAGGGCTCCACCCAAATTGGTATACAAAATTTTAAGTGGGTGTGGCGCCGTCAAAAACCATATCTCCGAAACTACTGGACCAATTTCAATGAAACTTGGTTTGTAATATTTTCCTTACATCCCAATGATATGTTGTGAAAATGGGCCAAATCGGTTCACAACCACGGTTCCTATATACCAGAACTTTGAAGTCGACCTGAATAGTTTACGTTACAATATGTAAAGTAAGCACTAGTGAAGATATCGGAACAGAACTTTGCACAAATACTTCGTTTATAGTGTGCAGTCCCATTCTAAAAATTTCAGAAATCAGACCACAGGTTTTCAAGGCCCCATATATCGAATATGAGGACCTCGGTGCTTCATACCTAATATTAGGGTTTCCAACTTTCAATGGATTTTATACCATATATAAGACGAATGTGTGGGTCAAATAGTGTGTTATATAACGTTAAATAAATAAATTGCGAAAGTATAAAATGTTCGGTCACTACCGAACTTAGCCCTTCCTTACTTGCTTTTATTTTTTTTTTCGTTCACCATTTTATGTTGCAAACGCATTGATGCTCAAATTTTATGACAAATCGCAAAAAAAATTGGTAAGTCTGTAGTAAGAGCAACAGCTGTGGCAATTCGTTGCAACACTCCAATGCACACAATTGTGGCATTCAACACGAACATGTGTCATTGCCTAGTGATGACACATATACGTATATACGACACTGCATACCTACGAATCTGAGCCCATACGTGTTCATAAAATGGCATTGTGTCGTCATCACTAGCAACGGGATTCATGGTCATACGGTGATCTTGGTTTTGGACTTTTTCAGAAAAATTGGTAACCATAGTGACGTTGTCCGCATTGGAGGCAAATGATGGCCATAGGTTGCAAGGTCACGCCACACACTCAACGCTACAAAATACGTTTAAGCGAAACAAATGTGCGAAAGCCGACGACGGCAGGAAGGTGACGATGTCATTGGTGTTGTTGATATCAAGGGCAGATATGGGATGCGGAAGTGCGGTCACTTTATATCGTTCAGTGGGTGGGGTTGAGGAGGTCATCTGCATCATCTGGCAGATCATCAGGTGGCGTGCACAAAATGTACTTATAGATTTATATAGCATACATATACGAGTATGTGTGTGTGCTTAACGTGACCACTTTACGTGCACGAGTATCTCTGCTAGTGCTCTTCATTTGCATGCCACTTAATTGCTGGTTTGCTCCATGGCATGCACAAGGCTTTCGATATGCACACATCTATTGACGAGTGTCGCTTGTGTAGCAATCATGACACATTTGCATGTTAACAATGCTATTCTAGAAATTTCTAACTGTTAAAGCATTATAATTAAACAACAACAATCATACTTCCGGTTTTGATAAATCGATTTGCAATAATTGAAAGGTGTTGCACACACAACAGGCGCTTGTATTCAATTTTTATGTCGTTGATTTTGTAAAAACATAACATTTAATTCTTGTTTAACATAGAATAACCATTAATTAAAGGTACCTTAGTAGTTTAATCTGAATTAATTAAAGAGATCGCTCTCTCTGTTTTCTCTGACATTCCTAGCTAGTAATGTATTGACATCCACTTTTGCGGATGATACAGATCTAGTAAGCCGTAACAAATGTCCCATCAGAGCATTAAGAGTATTAGAGGAGCATATAACTTTTGTTGAAGAATGGCTAGCCAACTGGCGTATAAATTAATGAGCAAAAAAAAATAAATATATTTGCAAACTTCGTGAACATCCAAACCCATTGGCTTATGCCCTGGTACATTCCTTCAATCAAATACATTTAAAAAGTAGAGATCTACCAGCCTACTAGAATGCAAAGTTATACCAAAACAGCACAACCATATTCTTGAGCTTCTTTAGTTTTAAATATATTTAAGATTTTAATATTTATTGTTTGTTTAAAGCCTAAATAAACCAGATCCAATAAATAAAGAAATTTTGAAGGGAAAAAAAGATCGCTAAGTAAGGAGATGCGATTGTAGAGGATATATAGAGAAAAGGAGAGAAAGATATTACTCCAGTTGCAGAAGAGAATAGATCGGCATTCACAGACACTTTTAATTTATTCCGGCTAAAGAAGAACCCAATTATGTCCTAATAGTCTAAATCTCATCCCTTCATATAGGAGAAAATATTTGTCTAGAATCAAATAAAGTAGGATTATATTGTGATTTGGAATTGGTTTTTTAACTTTCCCAGTATATTCTTAGAGTACTAAACCACGAAGGGAAAATAATAATCAATACTCCTTCAGAGTTTTTAAAGATCATGTAATTGAAGTTTGAATAGACGAAGCATGACAGAGGAAGACTAGGGTTCTTAAAATTATTTGAAGAACCTGAAAACCTATTGTTCGAACATCCGGTTTGTAATAGTGATGAGCGATATTGCTATTTTTTAATCACTGTTATTTCAGTAATTGCTATTTTTAAATCACTGTGATTTTAAATTGCTATTGCGATCACAACAAAAAAAAACGAATTTATGAGAATTTGTACCCCGCATTTTTTTTAATTTTTTTACATTTACATTTTTATTAATTTTAACAATATCCAATTATTACCTGCTTTTGTAATCTGAATTAACTAATTAATAAATTTTGGGTATATTTAACTGCTTTTGTAATCACCGTACCCAAAATTATCGGAATCGCAACTAAAATTGCTACTGTGATCACTGAACAGTGATTGCTACTTTCGAACTGATATTGTTACTGAACAGTGATTGCTCCTTTCGAACTAATATTGGTACTGAACAGTGATTGCTACTTTCGAACTGATATTGGTACTGAACAGTGATTGCTACTTTCGAACTGATATTGTTACTGAACAGTGATTGCTACTTTCGAACTGATATTGGTACTGAACAGTGATTGCTCCTTTCGAACTAATATTGGTACTGAACAGTGATTGCTACTTTCGAACTGATATTGGTACTGAACAGTGATTGCTACTTTCGAACTGATATTGTTACTGAACAGTGATTGCTCCTTTCGAACTAATATTGGTACTGAACAGTGATTGCTACTTTCGAACTGATATTGGTACTGAACAGTGATTGCTACTTTCGAACTGATATTGTTACTGAACAGTGATTGCTACTTTCGAACTGAATTGGTACTGAACAGTGATTGCTACTTTCGAACTGATATTGTTACTGAACAGTGATTGCTCCTTTCGAACTAATATTGGTACTGAACAGTGATTGCTACTTTCGAACTGATATACTGAATTACTGAACAGTGATTGTTACTTTTCGAACTGCTATTGCTACAGTGATCGAATTAGAACCACTACTGAACTGATATTGCTGCAGTGATCGAATTATAATCACTGAACTGCTTTGCTACAGTGATCGAATTAGAATTACTGAACTCCTATATATATGTATTGTGCCCGAACAAAAGTACTGAACTTCTCTATAGCTACTGTGATCGAACTCAAATTACTGAACTGCAATTGCGATTGTAAATCACTGATATTTACAAAAATTGATCACAGTTGCTATATGCGATTTTTCAATCACAGTGAAGAAATCACCGGTAGTGAAATATCGCTCATCCCTAGTTTGTAACCGTTCGTATGAATATTAACCGTTTAATACTATTCGAATGGTCGTAACATTGCGACGATTAGAATAGACGTTCTACTGCGATTATTCGAATAGTTGCTCTGCAACGAATATTTGAATAAATTAAAATTGTTTGAAATACAAGCTACCTTAGATTTTTGTGGAAAAAAATGAATGAACTTGTACTATTCGAAAATTAGCGGTTAATCTAATAGTCGACGACCGGATACAGTTAACCGAATATTATTATTCGAATAATGCCCTATCCAGTTAATTCTGTTTGTCGAATAGTCGAGTGCCAAGAGCTCTAATTTAGACAGCAATGTCGTATATCGTGTTATAGAAGTTCAACTGTATTTAAAAACACTCTGTGAATCTAAGTGCATAATTAGAAATTGATACGAGTTCTATATTGAAATGTGATTTCAACTAAAAGATTCTTTATAATAATATTTCAACTCATTACATTGTGTAGCGAATCGAAGATTTATCTTTAAATAATGAGTTTTCCGTAATTATTCAGCGAAAGCATTTGTTTGTTTGTTAACACGGAATAATGTTTAATGTATGCGAATGCAAAAATTGTGAGATATTAGTTAACAATTATTCACGTTCATCATTAAATTATAAACACATACGCTTACATAAGTATTACAAAGTGGTTAACTGCTTATAGTTTACTTTTATGCATATTTCGAGATAAATATTCAATAGTTTTGCATAATGAGCAATCAAAAGCAGCTGCAATATTTTCAAAAGTTATGCAAATTGTTGTAGAGGCAGCGATGTTTGTAGCTAAAAACTGCTAAATTCAAATATGTAATTTATGTGAAAGGAAATACGGTAGTTTTCCGAAATAATGAATATTCGTTTTAACAAAAACCGCTTATAACGAACAAGCAAATTAGTTACATTGAGTACCTTAAATAACAAACATCGGTGACTTGTAAGTACTCGGTTTAATGAACAACATGAAAAAGACATACGAAGAAAGAGAAAAAAATCAAATAACTTCGAACAATAATTAAAAATATAACTTGAAAAAATTAAAAAAAAAAATGTGCAAATTGAAAAAATGTTGAATATTATAAAAAAACTCAAAATTATTGATCAGCACGAAATAGAAGTATAAGTGTCAGAATTGGTCCATTTTGAAAGAATTTATTGGATTTGAATTGTTTTGTTATGGTTTTTCATTTTTTAAAAAATAATTAATAAAACAAGTTATTAAACTGCAATTTACGGATATTTAACTCATTTTTATTGAAAAACATACCCCTAAGCGAGTACTCGAATTAACGAAAAATTCGATGTAACGAACAGGCCTGACAATTAATGTGTTCGTTATTTCGGAAAATTACTGTATAAAAAACATATTTATTTAAAGTGCACAAATCAAATAAATATTGAAATATAAATCTTCAAAATATTCTAAACTAAAATTATTAAATTTAAATTTTAAGAAATATTATTTAAAAACTTGACTTATGCGCTTTTTGCACTAAACTGGCAATATGTTAATTAAAAATGCATGTTTGTTAAGTAACACCTATTGCAGCTGTTGCAGAAAGCCCTATTGTTTTACTAATTTCAAAGCAATTAAGTTAAACCTAAGAATCTCACAGACACTGTCTCGCAATTTCAAGCACTCAATGATTTTTCTTTGGCGATTAATTATAATTGCATATTGTCTAATGATGAAAATGCATGAATACAATTATTTATATGTAATTTTATATATTTTTAAATTATTTCTTATAAAGTCATTTAAAGTAATTATTCAATTTGTAAGAAATAATACGTTAATTGTTTAAGTGTGAATTGAAATGCTACTTTCTGTACCTTTTGAAACTATACCTTTCATTATACCAATCTAATGCATTTATACCAATTGTTTGTTTTATTTGGTGGAATGAGGGAAAAGAGATATTCAGTTTTAAAAGCAGTCAAATAATATTTTTTTGAAAAAAAAAAAATCAGCAAATAAATAAATGAGGTTTGTTTTTAATTTCTTTCGGAAAATTCTTAATTTAGATGAATTTTATATGAACACTGGTTTACACTGGATGTATCAACACTCACATTTATTTGCACAATTTCCAATAATAATAATCACACAGTGAGTGTTTGATATTATGATTTCCGAATTTATTTATATTACATAAACAAGGTGTCAATGAATTGATATGTTTACAATAACAAATATAAATTATGCACACAATGCCAAGGCGCTTAAATAAACAATTAGTATAAATATAATTTTTAAAACGCACCGACATTTGCGGTCAGTCGTTGTATTGCCAGCCCTTCCTTAAAAGCACCACAAACAATGTGTATGGAATTAGAAATTATAAAATGTTGCCACCCTCCACATTTAAATGTGTTAATTTATGTCATTTTACGACACCCGCTCGCCAAAGCGTTGAGCCATTAAGCCGCCGCAAGTAATTGAAAACTGTCGAAATTCGCTAAGCACTTAATTAATTAATTCGCCACTATTTTTTTCGATTTTTTTTTCAAACTATTGCCAATTGCCAAAGCTGCTGAATTGTTCTAAATTTAAATGACCTTTTAATTATTTGGCTACTTGTGCCAATTTCCATCAATATTGCCTATTATATTATAAATTTATGAGCGCTTTATTTTGTCTGTGAATTTTTACTTAATTTATTTTATATGCAATTTTCGTTCATAAATTTATTTATTTATGGCTCGTAATGCCGCGTTAACTTACAAATTTGCGGAACGTTTTGAATTTGATATTCGCCAAATGTTTAAAATTACACTTACATAATAAATTTTTAATTTTTATTAATATTGGAATTGGTTGTGATTACCTGAAATTCTTCAGCATGCAGTGTAAGAGGTAGCAATAATAATTTTTCTTATTCTTGAAATACTGAATACTTGAAGCGCGTGGTTTCGCAAAATTTTTTTCAACAAAAGGTTATAGTAAAACATAAGGGACTATAAATTTGATGTCTATCCTTTGGACGATAACAGCATAAATTACAAAAAATATGGCATGTTACTACATTCGTAATTAGAAAGCATTAATTATGCAGTAACCCGAACCCAGCAGCAGGTGGTGACACTTTATGCTTCCTTTGAGACAGATCCTTAATTTAGTCAATTAATAAATTCTCAGGTAGTGTGTTAGTGACATCCTTAACCTCAGGTAAAGCATCATTTTCTGTAGATATCTCCAATAAAAAGTCTTCGTCTGCAAAAATCTGTGTGTTGAGTGGATAGATACCAGTAGATTCAGAGCTCTTTAAAATATTGCGGGACGAAAATGCCATTTGGAAAGGTTGATTAGTTAATTTGGCCACATCATATATTGTTTTTTGTATACTCTCGCAACAAAGTTGCTACGAGAGTATTATAGTTTTGTCCACATAACGGTTGGTTGTAAGTCCTAAAACTAAACGAGTTAGATATAGGGTTATATATATCAAAATGATCAGGATGACGAGAAAAGTTCAAATCCGGATGTCTGTCTGTCCGTCCGTCCGTGCAAGCTGTAACTTGAGTAAAAATTGAGATATCTTAATGAGAAGGTTAAGTTCGAAAATCAGCAAAATCGGACCATTGCCACGCCCACAAAATGGCGAAAACCAAAAACACATAAAGTGTCATAACTAAGCCATAAATGAAGATATAAAAGTAAAATTTGGAAAAAAGGATCGCACTAGGAGGGGGCATATTTGGATGTAATTTTTTTGGGGAAGTGGGCGTGGCCCCGCCCCGTACTAAGTTTTTTGTATATATCTCGCAAACCAATAGAGCTATATAAACCAAAATTTCTGCAGTCATTTTTTTAGCCATTTCCTTATACAGTCCAAAAATTACAGAAATCGGATAATAACCACGCCCCCCTCCCATACAAAGGTTAGGTTGAAAATTACTAAAAGTGGGTTAGCTCACTAACCAAAAACGTCAGAAACACTAAATTTCACATAGAAAACGGCAGATAGAAGCTACACTCATATTATTTTACAAGATGGAAAATGGGCGTGGCGTCGCCCACTTATGGGTCAAAAACCATATCTCAGGAACTACTCGACCGATTTCAATGAAACTTGGTTTGTAATAGTTTCCTTACATCCCAATGATATGTTGTGAAAATAGGCCAAATCGCTTCACAACCACGCCTACTTCCTATATACCAAATCTTTGAAAACGATCTGAATCTTTAACTTTACAATATATAAAGTAAGCACTAGTGAAGATATCGATGCAGAACTTTGCACAAATACTACGTTTATAGTGTGGCAGCCCCATTCTAAAAATCACCGAAATCGGACCATAGGTTGTCAAGGCCCCATATATCGAACATGAGGACCTCGGTACTTCTAACCTAATATTATGGTTTCCAACTTTCAATGGACTTAATACAATATATATGACGAATATGTGGGTCAAATTGTGTATTTTAAAATATTAATAAAGTTAAATAAATAAATTGCGAGAGTATAAAATGTTCGGTTACACCCGAACTTAGCCCTTCCTTACTTGTTTATTCCAGGATTTGTTCCAAGAAAATCAATCTGCCCCATTGTAAATTGTCAAATGCGTCCTACACTGACTTCAGCAGGTTTTGTTTGCATATTTAATTCACCACTTTAATAATAATAAATTCCCTTTTTCTTACTTGAGAATAGTGATAGTTAACACTTCTAAAACGCTTAGGTAAGTATTGCTAAACATTACAGCTAAACTTGCAAAAATCACAAATTACGTCTTACTTTATAGCGCGTAATGATACAAATGTCAAACTACATGATGTAGCGAATATCTCATATGAGATTCTGTTCACTCTTAACTCTTTCAGTCACGCTTTTAGATTAAGAATATGTTGAATGTTTCGAGTATTTGTTTTGGCATTATCTACAGATGAAATATCACTGAAAGCATCATCATCGAATATGCCGCTAACCGGTCACACCTTGTCAAAAAAGGTACAAACATTCATGATAATTCACGCGATTGTCGGTAGATGGCGTGGATTTTAATATAAAATTCGGAAAGAGGTGGTTATTGACACTAACCACCACGACTGAAAGAGTTAAAACTTTTTTTATTTAGGGCCGTTTTCATAGAAAAAAAGACAAAGTCAAATGTGCCCCAACGTCAAATGTAGCGAACCTTACCCCACTTAAAGTTTAATGCATTGTCACTTTTCTTGCTTACATTATCATTGTTATTGTCGTCTCATAGTTTCGCTTGCACATTTTTTACGCTTTACCGGCTTGTCAGTATAATTTTGTTGCAGCTGTCATTTGTCACGCTTGTGGTTTGTATGTTTCCATATGCATACATTTGTATATATATGTACCTATTCTACCTTTAACTTCTCAACTACTTAATAGCCTTAATGTGACAGTGATGCAAGTCATCTTTCTCATATTTTGAAAAATTATTGTACTTCCCTTAATTAGCAGTACGTGCCTGTCATAGCTATGATTCTAATGCTAACATTATTTTATAGTTTACGAAACTCTCAATAATGGCTCCATCACGTGTCGCAACTTTCATTGATATGAAGCTTTCGGAGAAGTCTAAAAGGTTACTGCGAGCCAAATAAGGTTACAAATAGGTTATAATAGCGAATAGAATGATTTATATATATAGATTTCTTAAAATAAAACCGGCAAATTAGATAGTGCTGGTTATTATGGGACCCGGCAACAGACATCAACATATTTTAGTCGATATTCTAAAGACTTTGACATTTAGCGTTTTATTCAACAAAGGTTACTTTACTCAGCTATATATTTTTTAAGCTGAATAGGCGCTGAATAACAAAACCTCTGAAAAGCCCTGCATTCGAATATTTGTTTACAAGCCTATCATGAAACTCGCGACAGTATTTTAAATTTCAAACAAATTCTTATACAGTAATTTAAAGAATTGTTCACAGTTATTGGAAATCTTATTATTTGAGCTGTCTTTATCTTGTTTCGAATATTCGGAGTAGTCCTTATTCAGACTTATTAAATAATATTTTCTTCGGAAGACAACCCTCCACAGATTTTTTCTATGATTAATAATGAAAAACACTTTCCGCTTTACAGTTATGTACTTAGAAAACATCCACTATTCACTGTACCCTACCACAATAACCACATCCTAAGTAAATTTCGCCACCACAAATGCATTTCTGACACTTTCGCTGACAGCTGACAGTTCACAGCGGCAACAACAGATCGCTTACGTATCTCTGTCTGTGTGCATTTTAACGGTAAAGTATGCAATGAGGAGAGTGAGGTGGAAGCAGCGCTGCATTGTGGCGCTCAACCAACAGCTGGGTAAATGCGCTCATTGTTTGGCGCAAAGCGAGCGATTGAGTGAATAAAAGTGACGGCTTGTGGCATTTCGTGGTCGGCTTAAATTACGACATTGTTTTGGGGGAAAAAAGCACAAAAGATAATAGATGAAAAGCATGAAAGCGAAAATTTGCAAAAGATGTGTCACAACAACAACGACAAATTCCAAAAACAAAAAAATAAAAAGGCGCTTTACTGGTGTGGAAATTAATACACGCTCAGCGGCATTCATCTGACGATATAACAACACGAGTGAGTTAGCACGTGACTACTGTGTGCTTAGTCGTGGGTTCGAAGCCCACTTACCAGGTATAAAAAGTGCATAAAAGATGTTTTTTAGAAGAGAGTGAGTTATCTAAAAATGTCTGAGAGTATTTCCTGTAAGGGAAAAATCTCCTAAAATTCATTTATAGTAATCTACATGCTCTTCCGCCTCGAATATAAATATTTGCTTACCGTAAAGTCGGGCCCACAACCGGCACAGCGCTTCATCTTACTCATACGAGTATTATTACTCTCCAGTGCATTGTTGCAAGCGCGCGCTTTAGCACCAAATGCCACATTGTGTATCTTTTATGCATTTACATATATTATATATATGCATATATACACTTGTATACTTGTATATACATATATATAGTGTCATTAGCTGTCTTTCCAAGTTAATGTTATTCTGTAGTTTATTGCCACTATAGCGCGCTGACAAGTTAATCTTCGTTTACATACATTCAAGTATCCATATGAGAAGGGTTCTATAAGTAAATGAGTGTTTCAAGTTTTTTTTTTATTATGAGAAGCAATTTGTTTTAAAAATATTTCGCGTCATAACGCAATTTCGGCAGATAATGACTAGGCAAAATTTACTGTCGGTAGAAATATGAAATATTATTGAAAATTTATTCTGAATATTTTAGAAAAATATAAACACAAGGCTTTCCAAAGCCAATTTATGAACCGTAAAGTGAAAAATAGCTAGATTTATTTTATATATTACTAGCAGACCCGGCCACACGTTTTTGTGGCTAGGTATACATTAAATTAAGTTGGTCCAATCTTGGCTTCGGCGACGATATTGATTACTCGAGGTCGATTTATGTTACGCAGCATGATGACAACTCACACTACTTTTAATTGCAAAGTGAGTGTTGATAGTTCAATCAATTTTAAATAGTTTGGGATAATTGACTACGTCATCCTGGTTTGTAGCTGTGTCAACTCTCTTGGACCGAAATTCTAAATTGTCGCATTAAGATTATCGATATATTTTTTTACCACCAATATAGGTCATTCAATCAGTCATTTATGGTTATCATATTGAGGTTTCATGTCAGGAAAACTTCTCTCTCGAGTCAATGAAGTGACAGAAATCTGTTGGAAATGCTATTAATCTATCGAGGTGTCAACTGCGACCCTACCATTTCCAACTGATTCTACAATCCCAATTTGATACTGTTGTAAAAACACTCATATGTTAGTCGTTAGTTGGCGATTCTTTATGTGTCACCACAAATTAAATGATTTTATGCATGCGATTAGCCCGTCAGTAACAGTTGATCCAGGAATAATTGGAAGAGTCTGGCGTAAATCACCATAAACGTTCATCGACAATCATGATCTTTTAAAAACCTGTGCAGTACCTCCAGCGACTTCTTGAATATTTGGAAAATCTTCGTTATAGCGCTATTTTTGGCGATTTTGCCGACTGGTGTTTCGTTCATTTGCAATTTAGGAGTAATTTCAAGGCCGAATGTGCCGTTTGTTTGCCTACTAACAGGTGCCAAGATGCCCCTATTCCCGAAAATGAGTGAAATTGGTTCTGGAATTACATCAGCCCTCATATACTATATATGATGATTTTCTATTGGACTTTATGCCGAACATATAGGCCAAATTGTGTGTTATCTTAATAAAATTACATCAATAAATTGCGAGAGTATAAAATATTCGGTTGGACCCGAACTTAGCCTTTCCTTATTTGTTACAAATTGTTTTGGGCTATCGATACAACCTTATACAATTGAACAATAACAAAAATATTTTAACAAAGCAACAATGACAACCTTCAAAATATTATTTTTTGTTTTCTCTTTTTATATTTTTCTTGTCAACTCGAATAAAATTCTCTTATTATTATCTTCCTCGCAATTTTTCCATATTTACTCACTCTCTAATCTTTTCCTGGCCTTCCACGAATATTTCAAGACTAAAATTAGCCAAATCGGTTTGGCCGTTCTTGACTTTTTGCGAGACTAACGAACAGCAATTCATGTTTATATTATAATTACTATGTAACTGTAAATTAGAAGTAAAACAAAATGTTAATTATTAATATCTCCTAACTAAATTTCATCAAAATACGTTCAGCCGTTCAGGCATGATAGAGCAAAACTCCCAGAAAAAACCATAAAAAAATCACTAACTCAATTCAGTTTTCTGCATACTTCCTACCCTCTAAGTACGATGACGTGATCATTTTGATCTTATATCCGTTTTTAGGTAACCATCGATTACCTTACCAAATTTCATCAAAATCAGGCGTTTAGACGTGAAAGAGCAAAAGTCCCAACAAAAACGACTAAAAATCACTAACTCAATTTAGTTATCTGCCTACTGCCTACCCACTAAGAACGATGGCGTGATTATTTATAGCCTATGACCATTTCTAGGTTATCATCTATCACCATACCAAATTTCATCAAAATCCGTTCAGCCGTTTAGGCGTGAAAGAGTAACAGACAGACAGAGTTACTTTCGCATTTATAATATTATAATATGGATATTATATTGTCTGTAGCTAGTGGTTTCATACTAGAGTTAGTTATTATTTTCGCGAAAGTAAAATACTTTTCAGCACTTATTCAGCGTAAAGTAATGATAGCTGAATGCTTGAAACCCCTGACATTGAAGTCCAGCATTTTGCATACAGTTAGAACATTACTCATATATAATTATGTATAAATTTAACGCGTTTTCGTGAAAAACATGTTTTTCTAAAATTTTTAAATTTTCATAATTTTAACAAAACTTTTTTTTTTCTGAAAAGTCCGTTTTTCGATTATACACATCTTCATACATAATATGTACAACCACTACTAATAAATCTCGAAATAAGTAATTCCATGTCCATAAACAATTAATTTAATGATAGTGCCACAATTCAAATCTAGCTTTTCATGTTTTGAAATCATGACAAACCGCCATTAATTTCGCTTCAATAAAATAATATAAAATATGCGCCCATATTACAATAAACAAAAGCGCAAGTTACAACAAACAAAAAACAATAAAATCGCGTCATAACGCAAGAACATTTATGGATATGAGGAAATAGATGCCAATTTATACTTACACTCATATCAATACATAAATATGTATGTATATACCAAAAATGTATGTACGTAAGTAATATTATAAAATCGTGCTTTGAATCTTAATATATTTTGAAGTTAAGTACAGTACAAGAGTGAGAGTTTGGCGCCAATTTGATACTTATTTTTCATCAATTGAAACGAATTTGGCCGTGGTCGATTACGGTTTTTAATTATTCATAACTATAGGCTCATGTAATTTCACGGTTCGGTTTTAGAATACAGAATGTAATACTTTTGAGTTAACGCAATCTAAACGAGAGCAGTCAAGAAGCTACCCACTAGAATTTTTTTTTTTCAGAAATGAGTAGATTCAGTATTAATATAAACAAAGTTTTTTGAAATGTTTAGTCGGACGAATAGATGCTAATTTTTATAAGGGTTGCCACATGTTCTCAAATGACTTAAAAGAATTAATAACTCTTTAATATTTCAATATTAAATCGAGGGTGCTTGTATAAGCTATATTGCAATAGAGTTTTAAATATAATTTTGTATAATAGTATTATACTCTATTAAATATCACTTATCTGCTTAGACATTTTTTTAGACAAGGATGGTAACCCTATTTTAATTTATACTATTAAAAAATTATAGTGAATATTTGATAGCAGAGAATGTTGTGTATTAATATTAATCTTGCATTTCATTAGATATTTAAAAAAAAATATTGTCAGATGGCAACTCTATAAAGTATATTTTTTTAATATATACAATTTTTTTTTATAAAATTCGAATTAAAGACATTTTACTTTGATTTTCACATCAAAAAACTTTATTTATTAGCATAAGAATAAGAGAAATTTTAAAATGCCAAATATGTGGCAACTTCGTTTTTGATTCGTAAACTCAATAAATATAACAAATATAATTATTATATATAAACAAGTATTAGCATCCCAATTAAAAAATCGTTTGCTTGGCGCACTATTTCTTCAAGCTCACTCGTGCACACATACATACAAATTTATGTTCATATGGTATGTAAGTATGTGCACTGTACGAATTTATTAATAAGTTATGCGTTTTTGAAGAAGCTTTAATAAATTGAAAGCTAATTGTTGCTGGTGGGTGTGAATTGTTTGTCACATCTCACTCACTCACTTAGCTCGTACCTCCTTCCACTCATTTGTTTGCGTACGTCTAATGCACGCCGTATTTGGGTGCTATAAAACTGTATCATCAATTGAAAAGAATCGTTTTTCATAATAACTTTTAATTGTGCGCTTCACATGACATTGGCTTTGGCAATTAACATTCAACAAATATAGATCTATCTATAATATCTATATGTATACATGTATATATAGTTTATATAGAGAATTGTGAACAAAATAGAAATTTTGCACGCGTGTGTAGTTGAGTTAAGCCTCTGGCTGTGTGTCACATTTCGCGAATTCCAAAGTGTCAAAGGGTCGTCTGCGTTAAGCCGCGCTCTGGCGAGTGTGATTATATTTCATAATAGTTATTTGCTGTCAAATATAAATATAGTTACACACATATGTGCGTGACTAACGATGAACATATGTTTGAGTATTCACTCTCACTTTTCAATTATATTTCTGTACGAACTGCCAATCAAACCTTAAATGTAGAGATGATTTATATTATTTATTGTGGAAATCACGTGGTTTTCGTAATATTCAAAAAATTTTAGAGACATCAAATTTCTCAAAGTAAACATATTTATGTTAATAATTACGAACAAATAAATAAAATGTTTATCATAGCAATTTTTGTATTAAAATTAATAATTTTACGTTTGCAGATTTAATTTCGTAGTTTCATATAGTATTTTGTTGCTTTAATACTTTACTAAAACCAACACAAAAAATGTTCAAATACCTGCCGTACCGACAAATATATGAATGTCGCATATTAGACCATCAACTCGGCAAACAAAGGCACAAAGCCAACATAACACAACAGTTGGACAATGTAAATGATAGCATTTTGCAGAGATTGTATAATAGAAATAATAGAAAATAACACAGAAAATGCCAATTCACTTCGCTTATCAAGAAAAAAATAAAAAATAGAGAGAAGCTCCAAATCTGATTGAATTTGTCGCAACGACCAAGTGACCCACATTCAGCACCAAAGCTAACGAAACAGTATCAGTGACAATAGAAAAACAACAATTCTACGATAGTAGATGCTGATGGACCAACGAGATGACATTTCATGAAATTTTGCACATTTTTGCAAATTCATTTCGCAAATGTGACAAGGCAATTCGAAGAAGTAAAATCAAAAAATGAGCAAGCAAAAATGTATTTTAAGTTTTCGGAATTTAAGCAAATTTTTTATCGAAAAGTGAGCTAAATAAATGTATGTATATGGAGTAGCAGACACATAGCTGTAGAAGGACACCTTTTTACTGCTGTGGCACCTTAACTGAAGTGAAGTGATCATTTCTCTCTTATGGACTATATAAATCACCTAATGAGTTTTTATATGGAAAAAAAGATTTCTAAGTGTAGTTTAAAAAGCTTAGTAAGATCATTTCTGGTATCTTTAACTCATTTTCTTTGCCCAACGTACATATAATCAAGTTTAGTGCCTATTATTTGATAATGCGCGTTGCACTCAATAAAAAACTAAAATTGATAAGACAAACGTATGTAGACAAGTGTGTTTTTAACAGCGTCATTACATTGTACTTAAATAATTATAATCTAATCTTATATATTTTTTATGGTATAATTGTATGACATAAGTATCTTTGCACTCGGCATGATGCTCACATTTAATCTTATCACTCTTCAAGAAAGTGACTCAGTATTTATGTTTTATATTAAACATTGATTTAAATATCACGTGAAATTATATTTATTACAGATAATTTAAAGTTTATTTTTGGCAATGATACCAGTTATAGCAAGTACAACAAATGCATTATATCAAACACAAATATGAAGTAAAGGGTTTTACCTGACAATTTTAAATTATAGCATATACATATATGTATATGATTATAATTCCACTCTATTTATAAAGAAGACGCCTTATCTGGTACTTTGATTTCTAACAAAATTTTCACACAAGCATTATTTTGATAAAATATATTTACTGAAAGCCATATCAATAGATAAGTTTAGTTTAGTTTATTCATTAAGATGACAGCACGTTACTCATACGCCCTAACACCCCGATGTGTCTTCAAAGCATAAAACATATTATATTTGAGCACTTATAACATGCTGCATTTGTTGCTGTAATTGAAATAGCGTATAATCTATATTTTTCTGCTTTACATTTATAAGTACACTACTTCAAATACTCTGTCAGTATCAGTTCAATGACAGCTGTTGGTCGGGGCGTATACGTAACTTTTTGAAATGTTTATTGGATCTGTTGATTTGAACAACATTTAAATAATTTAGTTAAATAATTTAACCGAAAATGTTAGAAATATTCATCAAATGTTTGTGGGAAAAAAGTTGTTTGTCGAAAATTTAGAAAAAACAAGTAAGGAAGGGCTAAGTTCGGTTGTGACCGAACATTTTATACTCTCGCAATTTATTTATTTAACTTTATTTATATTATATAATACACAATTTGACCCACATATTCGTCATATATATTGTATAAAGTCCATTGAAAGTTGGAAAACATAATATTAGGTTAGAAGCACCGAGGTCCTCGTGTTCGATATATGGGGCCTTAAAAACCTATGGTCCGATTTCGGCGATTTTTAGAAAGGAGCTGCCACACTATAAATGCAGTATTTATGCAAAGTTCTGTTCCGATATCAACACTAGTACTTACTTTACATATTGTAAAGTAAACTATTCAGGTCGGTTCAAAGTTCTGGTATATAGGAAGTAGGCGTGGTTGTGATCCGCTTCGGCCTATTTTCACAACATATACTTGGGGTGCAAGGAAAATATTACAAACCAAGTTTCATTGATATCGATCGAGTAAATTTGCAGATATGGTTTTTGACTAATAAGTGGGCGGAGCCACCCCCCTTAAAATTTGTATACCAATTTCAGTGAAGCCCTTCTGTACCTTGTTTACAATGAAATTTAAATTTTGTTTCTGGTGTTTTCCTTTACTGAATTAAAGCATTTTAAGTAGTTTTTCACCATAACTTTTGTATGGGAGGTGGGCGTGGTTATAATCTGATATCATCCAGTTTTGGATTATATAAAATAATGTCTGAAAAAAAAACGAGTCCTGAGAATTTTGTTGGCAGTGGTCCGATTTTGCAACCTTGCTATTGTGCCAAGAAATAAGTGTGCCAAGTTTCATCAAGATATCTTAATTTTTACTCAAGTTACAGCTGGTACAGACGGACGGACGGACGGACAGACAGACGGACATCCGGATTTGAGCTCCACTATTCACCCTGATCACTTTGGTATATATAACCATATATCTAACTCGTTTAGTTTTGGGTGTTACAAACAATCCTTTTGTGAACAAAACTATAATAGTCTCTTTAGCAACTTTGTTGCGAGAGTATAAAAAAAAGCCTCAATAAATTTTATTTTGAAATTTTCATAAAAAATTAGAAATAAATTTGATAATAATTTAGTTTAAAAATTAATACCATGTAAGAATTAGTTTGATTAATTTTTATACTCGTCTTTAGACACTCAGATATGCCAACAACAAACTCTTAAATGCTTTGAAACCAGTTTCTAATATTCTTTAATCATTTCTACTCATGCAAGTAAGCTAAAATGATAGAACGCACCAATTCCTTATCAAAAATTATTAAATAAAAAAAATCTCAAGCCACAAACACAGGGCCATAACAATCGAATTTTAACTAGAAATAATTGCAGTAAACACAAAATTACTTTCCTAGAAAAATCAGCGTAGCAGAAGTGAGCAATAAACCTCTACACAGCTGTGTGCCAGCAGCAGCAGCGGAAGAAGCAAAATGGCTTTGAAGGCGCAACATAACACAACGGCGGCTGTTCAGCTCCATTTGCGGGCAATTTCAGGTAATTGAGCTTTGATTTCTTAGCCGTTATTTGCTCAATTGTAAATAAATAGAAATATTTAGAAGCCAATCGCAAAATCAGTACGAAATCAGCGCAAGGAAAGAAACAATTTGCTACAATTACTTGCTACATTAACTTCCGCTGCCACGACACAGCACAACGGTATATGTATGTATAAATATGTATAAAAAAAATGAAAAAATAAAAAAATAAAATAAAATATGTGGCAACATGCTGTGCTTGATTGCTAATCGATTGAAACCGGCAAATCACTAGCTCCTAAGGAAAACAAACGACTTCCTCTATTGCTGCCTGACTTTCAAATAGACGATGAAAAGCAATTTGCGAAAGGAACAAACATATGCGCTTGCACGCTATGCAAATATGCATGTGTGTGTGTGTGAGCAGCTTGAACTTTAAAAACTCTTAGACAGTTGAGCCGCAAATTGCCGCTCGTGCTGCTCTCCGCTGAGTTCAAGCGAAAGTCAAAAATAACAACGAACACAAAATTAGCTCATCCTGTATGCAATCACATGCAAAAGATGCCACTTATTTCCTCTTTCTGTGAACACTGCTGGCGCACTTCTTGTTACCTATCTTTAATGTTGCCTTTACTTCCAATTTATTATCCGCTATATAAACCGCACTTTTCGTATATTTCTTTGCAATCTTTCTTCAACCAAATGTTGTTGATTGTTTTTATTAGCGTGCGACATCAATAATATTGCGGCTTTGATTTGGGTTGCAAATTTCCGCTGTCTTTCACCAATCTGTGTCTATCGTACGCATGGCGGTGCACATGGCGTATGAGCAACGCGAAAATGGAAAATTGTAATGTAAATAAAAACAAGAACACAGCTGCAGGAAATCACACACGCAAACAAGCGCGAATTTAAATATATATACACATGTTTGCATATACGTATGTAAACAAGCCGTAATCAAGTAATATATTCGCCGCGTTGCGCTTGTTCGTCAGTTAATGGCTTACTCAGTGCCGCTCTCCTTCGGCTGCTGCGGAGCTTGTTTATGATGCGGTTGTGTGATATGTCTATGTAATTGTTTGGCTACCATTTTGGTTGAATGGGTTCAGCTGCTTAATATATTCGCAACTATTGGGATTCGATGAGTATTTATTATTCTTATGTTCTTATTTTAATTATATTTTAATTAATGATTAATGCTTGATGAATTAAATTTTGTGACATGCGAAATAAAAATGTTTATCAAAAGCGGAATATAGAGGATTCTCAACCACAGCCTATTTCTATGATTGCACAAAAAATTTTAAAATTTTAATAAACTCAATTACTATATAATTAGTCGGATTTTTTCTAACAATTATTTAATTATATAAAAATCGAATTTGGCTTCTAATAAAAAATATCTTAGTAAAATATGTCATTGAATTGGTTTTGAGTTGGACACAAATTAACAAATAATAAGAAAAAGTCAGGCAAACCTTCTATTTAAAAATATCCAAATCTGTCACTCTAATGAAGACGATTTCTTTTATTTAATGGTTTATTTCATTTACTAAACGATTAGTGCCTAAAATTAGTTTTTTTTAGTTTCTACGCCAACCATACTCCTTCAAGTTACCGCAGAGAAATTGAATGTTACGTATACGCTCTGTTGCACCATATATTGATTGCAGTATTTACCTGTCTCGAATAAATACGTTTATGCTCTTCTAGGGCCCGTACGTATTTACAATATTCATTCATGATTATGTTTGACTTTGCAGTTTAACGAGAATTGGTATATACAGAATAAGTTGTTAGCAATCTTTGTCCGTTAGAGGTAGCTACCAATGTTAGTTGTGCTAGTTATGAGGATAAAGATAGGGATACGTAAATAATGAAAAGCCAATTTGTTTTCTGATTCGTATGCTTGTACTTGTATTTCGAAATCTTACAGAAGAAATATCAAGTGTCTTCAATTAGATTCAGATTTTTTCAGATTTTTTCCAATCGATTACTATTCTCAATTAGCATTATTCATTATTTGTGGGCGATTTTTGCATTATTAACAAATTATTTAAAAAATGTATACATGCAGTCATTAACAAAAAAATCGACACAAAATCAACAGAATTGAATGACAAATAAACACATGAAAACACAGCCAAATAATTTCAATGACACGCCACTTGATTTTGATATACCAAATTAGAAGTAAAAAATTTGCGAAATTATTATAATTTGGTGAAATAATATTCTATACAATACGCTCGATGATATATATGAACAAGTGTTTGTTGTTGTAATATTTGTGCAAGCGCAAAATGTGCGTTGTAATAAATCAGCGCACGCTGTGAAGGGCAAATTTTCTACATACAAATAATTATGCAAAAAAAAATGGTTTAACAGACACGCATGTACACACATATATATATACATATATACACATATATATATTTATTCGAATGACTATTAATTACGCGCATCATGTAGAACTAAACGATTAGTGGTGGCATAAGCTTGTACAAGTATAGCAATTTATATAGTATTTATACCACACACACATTTTTGTTTGTTATTGTTGTGCGTTCTTGTTGAACAACTGGCAAAAAATTGTTTTTCGTATAAAAAACTGAAATGTGAAAAATGGTGCACAACAAAGGGAAATGGCAAGTGTGATATATGAGTGTGCTTATGCTGTTGTACATGCATACATACAAGTATATTTGTATGAATAAAAACATAAAAACTAAAGTGAAATATGGAAGATGCTGAAGCGAAATTGTGCGAAATGCCAATAAATATTTATGCGTGATATATAGATATGTAAATGCCATACATAACAGAACTTTTGATATAATTAAGAGGATTTAAGAGTTTTACAAAAACATGTGGTACTCTTTCAAACTGTTAAAACTTTTCGTTAAAATTTTATATATTATAGTTTAGTGTCCTTTGTAAGCCTATAATATTACCTGTATGATAATTAGATAGAATTTAGAAATTAAATACAAATCTCCAAATATTTTCTCTAAGAAATGAGTGCAAAAAAATAAAAGAAATTTGAACTTTTTACCGAAAGTCAATTTTGCAGACAGCACGCAGTTAAGTTCATTTACGCTGCGAACTAATGCCATATTTTAACTATTAGGTCTACAACTTTTCTTCCGACGTTTTTTTGTAAATTTAAGTTTTTTTTTTATAAAAACGGTTACAAATGTCGATGAGCCTCAGCCGCACTTTTCTTGGAATTAAAAAAGAAAAGCAAAATTTCCCGCAAATGGCGAGAATTCAAAAAGTGGCATTTTCAGTTGTGAATAAGTTTGGGATGCAAACAGATTTCTACAAATATTTTGTTGGGTTAATGTTGACACAAATGTCCAAGATCGATATAAAACTATTTATTCGATTTAATCGATCAGTGCTTAACCTTGGAGACATCTATTGGAAAACGTCGGAAGCAAAATTGTTGACCTAATAAAAGGAGTAAAACTTTAAATACCTTAAACGGTCTTATTAAGTGCGG
This sequence comes from Zeugodacus tau, assembly GCA_031772095.1. Taxonomy (NCBI): domain Eukaryota; kingdom Metazoa; phylum Arthropoda; class Insecta; order Diptera; family Tephritidae; genus Zeugodacus; species Zeugodacus tau. The sequence continues at coordinate 26,210,789 of CM062649.1, read as the reverse complement.
TGCCCATTATGTCAAATTTATTGACAATAAGTAACGGGTGATTTTTTTGAGGTTAGGATTTTCATGCATTAGTATTTGACAGATCACGTGGGATTTCAGACATGGTGTCAAAGAGAAAGATGCTCAGTATGCTTTGACATTTCATCATGAATAGACTTACTAACGAGCAACGCTCGAATTTTCAGTGAATGGGCCCTAGAAAAGTTGGCAGAAAATCCGCTTTTTTATCGACAAATTTTGTTCAGCGATGAGGCTCATTTCTGGTTGAATGGCTACGTAAATAAGCAAAATTGCCGCATTTGGGGTGAAGAGCAACCAGAAGCCGTTCAAGAACTGCCCATGCATCCCGAAAATTGCTGTTGGAAGCAACGTTACGGTGAATGGCGATCGCTATCGTTCGATGCTAACAAACTTTTTGTTGCCAAAAATGGAAGAACTGAACTTGGTTGACATGTGGTTTCAACAAGATGGCGCTACATGCCACACAGCTCGCGATTCTATGGCCATTTTGAGGGAAAACTTCGGAGAACAATTCATCTCAAGAAATGGACCCGTAAGTTGGCCACCAAGATCATGCGATTTAACGCCTTTAGACTATTTTTTGTGGGGCTACGTCAAGTCTAAAGTCTACAGAAATAAGCCACCAACTATTCCAGCTTTGGAAGACAACATTTCCGAAGAAATTCGGGCTATTCCGGCCGAAATGCTCGAAAAAGTTGCCCAAAATTGGACTTTCCGAATGGACCACCTAAGACGCAGCCGCGGTCAACATTTAAATGAAATTATCTTCAAAAAGTAAATGCAAATGTAAAAATGCAAATTTTATGCGTTTTTTTTTTTAAAAAAGTTATCAAGCTCTTAAAAAATCACCCTTTACAATTTTGGAAACTAATGATAAAAACAATTTTGTAAATGAAATTGATGTGAGTCATGATCATAATCGAAATGGAGTGCTTATGATCAACTGAATAGTTTTTCCGGACGCAGTGAAACATATATAGCACATTGAAAATATTGTCAAATTAACGTCATTCAATTTGACGTAATGAAAACCGTGGAGTAGACATAAGGTATATTGATATGGTATGGTATGTATAAAATGGGATGTGAAATATCTCCATCTATCATAGACATTATTTAACTGTATATTTATCATTCACTTTTGATTCATCCACCTGCCTATTGAAAACTACAAAGAATAATTAGTACAAGAACTATTGCAGCAGAACAGTTTGAGACCGGTCGCTTTACAAGATTTATTCTATTCTCGGATATTAGTAGATCGGTTTACATCGCTAACATAATTGTAGATATTGTCAAAACCAAGGCCTGAGACTATAAATGGAACAAAATTCTGAAAAGGTTCTACAGATATTAAAGACAACGACGGTTTGGTCATTTTAATAAAAGCGAGACTGCTTTTATGAGTTCGAAGAAAATCACATGAGTTCTAAATTGAATATTATTATTATTATATAAAAGGATTTTGGTTCAAAAAGTCAGGATCCAAGCAAACAAATTAAAGATTATTGAAAACTTGGATAGAAGAAATGATAAATATAATTTTAAAGATAAACTGCGAAAGTGTTTTTATAACGAAAAAAATTAAAAGGCAGCTTTTGGCTATAATAAATATAACAACAACAAAGAAATAACAAAAAATCAGCGAACTTCTACAGTATAAATGTGACAAAACAAAACAAAACAAACAAGCAAAAGTAATCGCTGGACAAATATGAAGAAGAAATTGAAAAAATAGCGCGCCAAAGTTACCAAAGAGAAATGTGAAACACAAATTTACAATTTACCGCCAACGAACACAACGCGCTACAAACATAAACAACTAAAGGGAGAAAACAACAAAAATAATATTTGTAAAACATGAAAATTATATGTAACGACAAATATTATTCGCACATTGCGAGTATGAGCACATATAAAAAACAGCAACAAAAGCAAGAAGAACAAGTAAGGAAGGGCTAAGTTCGGGTGTAACCGAACATTTTATACTCTCGCAATTTATTTATTTAACTTTATTTATATTATATAATACACAATTTGACCCACATATTCGTCATATATATTGTATAAAGTCCATTGAAAGTTGGAAACCATAATATTAGGTTAGAAGCACCGAGGTCCTCGTGTTCGATATATGGGGCCTTGAAAACCTATGGTCCGATTTCGGCGATTTTTAGAATGGGGCTGCCACACTATTAACATAGTACTTGTGCAAAGTTCTGCACCGATATCTTCACTAGTGCTTACTTTATATATTGTAAAGTAAACGATTCAGATTGTCTTCAAAGTTCTGGTATATAGGAAGTAGGCGTGGTTGTGAAGCGATTTGGCCTATTTTCACAACATATCATTGGGATGTAAAGAAACTATTACAAACCAAGTTTCATTGAAATCGCTCGAGTAGTTCCTGAGATATGGTTTTTGACCCATAAGTGGGCGACGCCACGCCCATTTTCCATTTTGTAAAAAAACCTGAGTGCAGCTTTCATCTGCCATTTCTTATGTGAAATTTAGTGTTTCTGACGTTTTTCGTTAGTGAGTTAACCCACTTTTTGTAATTTTCAACCTAACTTTTGTATGGGAGGTGGGCGTGGTTATGATCCGATTTCTTTCATTTTTGGACTGTATTAGGAAGTGGCTAAAAAACACGACTGCAGAAAGTTTGGTTTATATACCTCTATTGGTTTGCGAGATATGTACAAAAAACTTAGTAGGGGGCGGGGTCACGCCCACTTTTCCAAAAAAATTACATCCAAATGTGCCCCTCCCTAGTGGGATCCTATGTTCCAAATTTCATTTTCATAACTTTATTTATGGCTTAGTTATGACAATTTATGTGTTTTCAGTTTTCGCCATTTTGTGGGCGTGGCAGTGGTCCGATTTTGCTCATTTTCGAAAGCAACCTTCCTATGGTGCCAAGGAATAAGTATGCCAAGTTTCATCAAGATATCTTAATTTTTACTCAAGTTACAGCTTGCACAGACGGACGGACGGACGGACGGACGGACGGACAGACAGACATTCGGATTTGAACTCCACTCTTCACCCTGATCACTTTGGTATATATAACCCTATATCTAACTCGTTTAGTTTTGGGTGTTACAAACAACCGTTATGTGAACAAAACTATAATACTCTCTTTAGCAACATTTGTTGCGAGAGTATAAAAATTTGAAAACAAAAAAATTAATAAGCAGCCACAACAGCAATCAGCGACACAAACATTGGTTGCAGCGTTGTAATGCAAAGCAAAATTGTGTGCTTTATGAGTGTGTGTATGTGTGTGGAAGCGTGCGAGCTGTGGGCATCTCTTGACTCTGCTTATTGACACAGGTCGGTGCCTGCTTGCTGCTGGTGACTGGCGTTTGTAATGACGACGCTTAGTGTTGTGGTGTGGCTGTTATTGATGTTGTTGGCATTGTTGGTGGTGGTCAACAGCCGGAGGCAGCAGTTGGCGATAGCCACCCTCACAGCTGTTGACCGCGAAACGGCCTTACTGATAATGTCGACACGTTGTTGCTGTTATATGATTGTACACATGTGTCATATACCATAAATATGTACATATACATATTTATATATAAATATTCCGTAATATACATAATATGTATATATAAATGTTATTGTTGTATTCAGTTTTTTGTATATGTTTTAATTTTTTTGTTTAGGTGACAGCTTGTTGCTGCTGTTGCGGTCTTTTTGCAAGCCTCGTTACATTTGTTTATGTACTCGTTTACTACTGAGTGTTGGTCAATGAGCATGCTCTTTTTTTGCATACAATTTTGTTGTTGCTGTTTTTCTTAATTTCAATATTGTTGCGGTTATTTTGATTAGAAAAACATATTTACATGTTTTTTAGTGTTGAGTTCATATTATATTTGAAATTGTGTCATTTTTATGTGTTATCGGGGTACTTCATAATATTTAAATATAGAGGATTCCATAGTAATGTACATATATGTTCACACTAATATACATATAGTTGGGTTAATACAAATTACGCCGATATCTTAAAAATAACCGAAATATAATGAAAAATTCGGCAAACAAATACACAACTGGTATAAATATAAAAAAAACTGGCATAATCAAATAGAGTGGGATTCCACTTCAATTCCAACGACAGTCGTTCTGTATACTCATGCATATGATATATACACTCGGATTTTATTCGAAAGGACGGTCCAATTTGCATAAGTAATTAACAAGAAAGAACCGTTATAATTTTTAATAAGGCACCACATTTCATCTTGTCTTGTATTTTACTAGATAGCTTAGTCATTGCTTTCACAAGTAAATTTTTCAGAGGTCTAATTAGTAGATCGCAGTCATAGTGAGCAATGAGTTGGCGGATCAAAGACGCCTATATCAATATACCTATGTATGTCTACATTTGCATAGCTATAAGTCTCTATACTCTGTATGAAATAGGGCTGCGAATATTGGCTTTTTAAAGCTTCTGGAATCCAGAGAAGTCCTTGGAAATTTGAATTTTAAACTATTAGCTTAAAAAAATTTTAAAAATTAAAATGTTGTAAAATGTAAAAATGTGAAAAATGGAACACTTTTATATTAAATATTGGCTTACAGAAAACTCTTTTTATACTTTCGGCGGATAAAAAATAATAAACACAATTAAGTCTTAATTTAAACTAATTAATTTCCAATTTGCGTAGAAAAGAACATAAAAATACAAGGAAGTATAAGCAAAAAGTTTCTAAAAGCAATTTTAGAAGGTGCGCTGCAATTAAAACGAACCCAACTGTACTTTTTGATTATTTGATTATTTTATCTCTTTAAAGAGTTCACTTTCGTCAACTTTGTGTTATCATAATTGCTAAATAATCATACGTACAATATACATGCCATTTTGTGTTTATGACGTTCTCTAATATATGTATTTGTCTAACACATAAGAACTAGAATAAGAAGTAGATAACACCTTCTAGTTATAATTGATAACGTTAGCATATTTTAAATTAATTATTTAACAGATTTATAATATTCTCAAAACATTTTATATCTTTGATTTTAGAAAACAGTAATTGCTACTAGGAAACTCATTGTGCTTTTTTTCTCCAATATTTCTTTATTTTTTCGATCTGCATTGCTTAAAGTCTAACAATAAGTATTAAAATCTGAAATCTATTTACACCTAAAGAAACTTAAGATTGTGGTTTAGCTGTTTTGGTAGAACGTTACTTTCTAATAGGCTGGTAGATCTCTTATTTTTAACGTGTTTGATTGCAGGATGTTGAGGACGATGTTGAGAAATATATTTCTTTCTGCTGTGCTACACTTAAAATATCTTTTAAGCTTAGAAAAACTATTTTAAATTTGTAATTTCATTTTGGTCTTGTAAAGTAAGTAATATACTTTTAAGCCATGGGTTAAGGTTTCTAACACAAACAATTTTAAAATGATATACAAATACTTTTTTATTGCGGGAGGTTGACTTCAGTAAGTGATCACAATCCTCAACGAGTGTATTCAACTCTTTTCAGATAAAGTTTATCTGTTGGAGACGGCTCAAAACGGATGGTACTCTCTAACTGTGGGTTAAGATCCATGTACCCAACACAAATTGGTTAATAATCTTCTCTCTCTCAAACCATTTAAATGTCGTTATTTGTCGGGAAGAGGCATATCATAAAATCTTAAATTCATTAGCTGGTGAGTCGAATGCCGTTCGCTACGATCTAAGAAGAACATAGAACTAGATCTTTGAAAAAGATAGATCATTATCAGACGAATTGCTTTGGAATAATAATTTTTAATTCAACTTGTTCTTAAATATGTTAAAGGTATATATAGAGAAAACTGTATTTTTATGGAACAATTAATTATAATAATAAGTATTTTAGGAAGAGTCTGATTGCATAGATAATGAAGAATGGAGAGTGAATCTGTTCCTACAAAAAATGTTTAGTTCTAATAATCAATAACAAGAATTGTTTTTTGTTTTTTTCAAATATGAGCACCAATTTTCTTTTTCATGGAGTGTGTTTAGATGAGATCATTTACTATTTGAAGACTTTACTAAAACAACGAATGGGATTTAAAATCGGTCACTTTATATTTTAAATTGATTTCATTATTATTTATTTTTTAAGTTATTTTTATTGATTTTGTATCTAGTAATAACAAGACATTAACAAAATCATCAAAATATATAATATATTAATTTTTTAAATATGTATTTAAAAAACTTCATTACTAACCATTTATTAAACAGTTTCCATTCTTTTCAGCAATTACGCCGCATGTTCCAGGGGTTTAATATGCACAATTTTTCAAAACAAGTTAATTTTTTATTTAATTTTTCACGTTGTTCGTGTTGCAAGACTAAATTCCGTTATTCATTAAACTTATCACTTATATTTTTAACTAATAAATATACAGTTAAAACGCACACTGAAGTATTTTTATGTGACTTATTTATGAGTTGTGGGTATTATTTGTCTGGTCGTACATTATTTGAGCTTTCACTTTTTGTCTGCTGTCTGGTCTCGTCTGCCCGCACTAAATGAAATATTTCATAGAATATTTTTTATTTATTTGATGTGTTCATTTAGTATTGACCGGCGCGTTTTGTTGACCGTCGATTTGTTTTCGGTTTTATTTTTTTTAGTAAAATTTGCCGCGCACAAAAAATTTGCTTTTCATTTAATAATTTCGATTTTTAAATTTTCTTATAAATAAATTTATGTTTTTTTTTTACAAATTATTGCAAACACTCGGTTATATTATTTTGTTGAATTTTCATATATATACTTTATTTTATCTTCGCATTGGTAATGATTACTTGTTCGTCGCATGCCGAAAATCCGTGAGTAACTGAGCATTTCCTCATAATGCCAAACATTTTTATATCGGCTGTGCGTCGTGCGTGTGTGTAAGTGTGTCAGTTGATTGAGCGCCAACGAGTGGCTGTTCGCCACAGCTCCAAATGTAAGGCAAACGAAGGGACCAATTTGCCCACTAATTCACAGCATACAACAGCCCGTTCAGTGGGGGTTTGGTACGAACAAAATTTCACTCAAATTCGTACAAAAATATACTCGTGCTGGCGCTCAGTTCAACTCAACTCAGCGGTGTCGATGAGAAAACGCGCAGTGCAAGTAACAGCAACAGCATCCAAAGTGGCTGTTAGCAACATAGGGGGCACTGTTAACTTTGTTCGTCTAACAATTTATTTTATAATAAAATTATTGAATAATAATGTTGTGATTTTATAGAATGTTCCCATAAGAAAAGATGATAAGGAGTCCGGTACCCTAGTATATTTCTGTTATCATAAAGGGTTATTCTTACTATATTTTTTTTCATTCAACAAATAAAATATTTAATATTTTATTTATTATGGCATCAGAAAATATAAAATTTTTTTTTGCAAATTTCACTCCTCAAACTAGCCATCTTTACAGTCTGTTGCTGTTAACTTTCCTATACTCGTATATAAGTTTTTCTTTCCACTCTCTAATTATTAATGCTCTTTGAGCGTTTTATTATCTCAAATATAATTTCTAAGTGCAAAGCACTCGTGGACAACAACAAATACATAGCCATGATAAGTAATTGCTCTGACAGGTGTTCCTGTTGACAGGTGAAAGTAGCTAAGGCTTTGATTGTTGATTTCCTTTAAGATGAGTAATATTTAAATGTGGGTGCGATTAATTTTATGATTAATTCTTTTAAATTTGTTTTAAAAATATAACTTTGATAAAATTTAGTATTTTTTTTTTGAAAATCAAAAACCATTTGTAAGCAACAGCCAATCTTAAGTTGTAAAAATACAACCTATTTAAAGTTTAAACTAAATAATCATCTAACAAAAAAAACCTCCACAACACAGTCTGCATGAGAGAATAATGTATACTTTTATCTCGCATAAAAAATGAATGTAAATAACCTGCCTTGTAAAAGACAAACTTGATGAATATTTATATACACAAACATAATTAAATTACAATAAAGATACAATAGTTGTAATTTTCACACGACCTCTTCAGCTCTTCACACAGCGCAATTGAATACCGCGTAATTTAATGCAAGTAATTCTTTTAAATAATTACAATTGCGCAAGTATTTAGTTAAGGAAACAATTACCACTTGAAATGTAGAAAAAGCATAATTTCTGCTAAGAATCTATGTGATCGCACTGCCCGCGTACAATCAACTTTCCAATGCTAAAATACAATTTTATGCTACCTGCACAATCAGAAGGCTAATTGTATAATAGAATTGATTAAAAAGTGTTCTCCGTCAACGGTTCAATGGTGACAGAGAACACTTTTACATAGCTAACACCTTTTTTATTAAATTAAACAAATATTTTAATTGGTATAAAATTTGCGTCAAACTAACCAGTGTAACCTTGAGCGGTTACAAGTCGCTTGTAAAGTTGCGCCTGCGCAAAGCGTTTGCCGTTGCACAGACTCACAGCGCTTAGCATTCAACCTCCAACGACTTATTTACTATAACACCAGCAGGTGGTTTTGTATAGATTTCCCAGCAATTAAGTTTCAGCTTTTTAATATTTGGAATTTATTAAATCGCTTTAAATATAAATACTATTAACTTACAAAATTTATGCATAAACATTTTTTACTGCACGTCATATGCAGTATAAAATTAAGGCAGGTCAGTATGATAGTAATGTGCCAGGAGTTAAAATTATGCAAAGAAATAATTCTTATGACAATCTAAATAATTATTTTTGTTTAATTGATTTATAATAATAATATAATAATAATTATCTTGATACATTAAGAGAATTTATATACATAAGTATTAACTTCTTACAAAAAATTAAGAACAATAAACTTGACAAAATCTGATATCTCATCGACTTCAATGATTTATAAATCGATACAACTACTGAGGAAACAATGTCGACATAAAGAAACCTTTTACTCTACTCACTTTAAACTCCAACAACGTATTCAGTTACTTCCTGAAAATTATATACTGATTATAAACTTTGTAAGAAAATGGATGTCAAAAGATGCCAAGGGCATCTGCAGAGTCCATAGTGCTCCAGAAATGTTAACTAGTATATTACAGTAAGTCGAAATGCAATAGAAATAATTGCAATTATCATGTTCAGTAAATTAGATGACGCAAATAACATGTAAATTGACTCAATTTAGTTTGTAGTTTAAAATTTTTTAAATAGTTAGGTGATCCTCTGTATAAAAACGGAACTGTTAATCCAATTTTAATTTCGTTAATAATTTCTAATTTGTTGAACTCTTAGGTAAATTGAGAGCAACAGTTTAATTAATGGAACACGCCTAATTGCTCAATTAGGAGTCTTTTTGAACAGATAAATAGTATTTTCATTGTCTGGGTAACAGTATGCTTAACAGACGGAAACATGTCGAGACTAAATATTGTTTATATTAGCAATTGAAAAGAATAGCTAATAAACATTGCTTAAAAATCAGTTAAATTTAAAAAAATAAAATAATATTTTTTTAATAATATAGCTTACGAGTTTATTCAGTAAACTGGTTATTGTTTGGTTTGTGCCAGGAAGATACCGTTAATGACCTTATAAAAACTGCTCCCATTAGGGAGCATATTATATATTATTCAAGGTTCATTAAACGCTCGCAATATTTATATAAACTTTTTGATTTTTTTCTTTTCAACAGTGTAATTAAATATTTTTACATAAAATAAAAGAAAAAGAGATTTTTTATATATTAAATATATATTATAATTTTATTTGGAACTATATACAGACATATATAAATATTTCTAAAGTCATACATCCATCTCAACCCCTATCCTATATTTAAATATTTTTCAGGAAAAACTTTGAAATGTAGAAAGTAAATGAAAAGTAAATTTTGTATGGACGGTTTAATATAAAAAAATATTAGCAAAGAACCAACGGATCACCCTAAGGCATGTATAAATAAATATATATAAATATATATGTATATACATACACGACATTAAAATATCAATAATTAATTATTTTTACAACCCGGTTACCGTTCACAAGTACAAAAACTTGTTCAATTTTATTTTATTAGTATTTTTTGTTGTTGTTGGCTTTACATGGATGCCGCTTGCTTTACATTTACATGCTTTTGAACTGTGTGAAATGCATTCGACTTACAACACAAACGGGTAAAACTTGAAGATTTCTTGAAAGAAACGACAACACAAAGTGTGCATATAACAACATTTTTGTTTTGACGCGACGAATATGCATTTTTATTTCCGTTGCACGTGGAAGTCTTATTAAATAATAATGTCCATATTATTAATGAATGTAAATAAAATACAAATAATCATATTGAATTAATAATGAATGTATTGTAAGAAGCATGAGCGGAATATAATTTTGTTTTTAGATGATAGTGTCTTGTCATTCATTTTTATATTGAAAGGAATTTTTGAATTCTTAGTATTGAATTGTAGTAATTTAAATCTTCCGATAACAAAAAATCAGTCTCATTGTAAAAATTAATTGCGCTCATTGCAATAACAAAAACTCTTAATTTTAATTCCGCTCAAGAGAAACAAACACTCAAACAGCATTATGAGTAATTTTGTTAGAAATTGATTACAATTATCTCTTTATCTCATTTATGCATGTAAAAAAACAAAAAGCCAGTCTTCTTAAACCCAGTGATATTTCGCATTAGCTTAGAGTGTATTAAAAACCACCTGCTTTGGATATATAACTGTATTTCGTTTCTTGGATTTTTATACATATATCTCAAATGGTACCTATGATATTTAAGAAATGTTAAAGCACGCTTCAAATTGCCAGAAAATATGGAATCAAAAATGTTTAGCATTGGAACAATAAAACTGGTCAATTACCATTTAATTTACAATAAATTAATGATTACATTCGAATTGTAAAAAAATTGATCCAAAAAGAATTAACTACTATTGTCATACAAATCTTACTTAATTGCTCAATTAGTACTTAATTGGCATTAAATTAATTATGGATCTATCTGCCTTAAGCGAAAACGAAATGTAATCAAAAGAAACCACAAAAAGTCATTGTTTTAATGCTGTAAAAAGCAGTAGTACCTTAAGCTTAATTGAATGCGTTTCGACGCAAAACAAAGCTAATGGACCTCATCATTTAATATAGAATTATAGTGATTGCTTATCTTACTTATGTAAGATATTCTTATAAATGATAGTGTAGTAATTTTTTTGCACAAAAGAAACAAATTTTTTAATCCACAATTCTCGAGAAATGATGCTAAAGGGCAATTCTCTGTTCTACAATTCTCGAGATATGATTAACAAGGGCTTCCAAGCTTCAGAAAGCTTATACTTTTCATTTTAAAAGTTAAGTTTAAGTAGGTAAATAGATTCTATTTCAGTGAGTTAAAACTGCTTCGCAATGTAAAACTCGTTCCATTGTATACAAATTATAACTCTCTTTTTTACTACAATATGCATATTTACTATATATGAGCATATCTACCTACATAAAAAAGTTGTCTCAAGTATTGCTATTGCCGCTTTGATTCGCTTTGCTCTTTAAAGTCAAAACCAGCATTGCTATATAATAAACATACAGACGAGATAAGAATTTATCAACAGAGATTGGAGAGACTAATGCATTCTCTTGAGTAGAAAGCTACAAATAATGTAAATTACAATAATAATTCATTATCAATAGTTTGTGCGAATACATAAAGCATTGCAATGTAGACTCAATTCGTGTTTCAACGGTGTTAAGAGAGTAACAACTATTGTGGTAAGAGTAAGTAAGGTACACTCTTTCAGTTAGTTAAAGTAATATTGAGAATTACAGATTATCTTACCACTACCGATTTACGATATAATTCAAATTACTTAATTACATTTAAGTCATTAATTAGTGAGCCTACAATATTTAGTCATTCTTCTGATGCTTTAGCAAATATTACTTGAATAAACTCTTACTAATGTACATACGTACATATCTATATGCGTGTAAGTGTAGCCATTAGCTCAGTAAACAGAAGCAACTCATTGTCGCGTCTCGCCTCATTGTGAGTTGTGCCAAAAAGCCGGCAGCCGCGTGCAAACAACATGATCGCGTGCGAAAATCTCAACAGCGCCAACATGACAAACCAATGCACGCTCACTCACACATTTATATGTAAGTGTATGCCTGTGTGCAAAGCGATAAAAAGCGTCATTGTCGCGGTAAATGTAAACATAAGTAATTTTGCATGAGCTCTGAGATTACTAAACATAATTGAAAGTGTACGCGGTCTTCCCAGAGGCGTTTCAATACGTCATGTTAATTGCACGTGCTGCTGTCACGATTTGCGGTGTGTGCATGTGTAGTCGTACATAAATAAGTGGAGCGCGTTGTGGTAAAAGGTTGTTTAGCATACTTTTTGGGGTTGGCATATAATAGTTATTTTTATACTCTCGCAACAAATGTTGCTAAAGAGAGTATTATAGTTTTGTTCACATAACGGTTGTTTGTAACACCCAAAACTAAACGAGTTAGATATAGGGTTATATATACCAAAGTGATCAGGGTGAAGAGTGGAGTTCAAATCCGAATGTCTGTCTGTCCGTCCGTCCGTCCGTCTGTGCAAGCTGTAACTTGAGTAAAAATTAAGATATCTTGATGAAACTTGGCACACTTACTTCCTGGCACCATAGGAAGGTTGCTTTCGAAAATGAAAAAAATCGGACCACTGCCACGCCCACAAAATGGCGAAAACCGATAACACATAAAGTGCCATAACAAAGCCATAAATAAAGCTATGGAAATAAAATTTGGTATAAAGGATCGCACTATGAAGGGGCATATTTGGATGTAATTCTTTTGGGGAAGTGGGCGTGGCCCCGCCCCCTACTAAGTTTTTTGTACATATCTCGCAAACCAATAGAGCTATATAAACCAAACTCTCTGCAGTCGTTTTTTTAGCCACTTCCTAATACAGTCCAAAAATGAAAGAAATCGGATCATAACCACGCCTACCTCCTATACAAAAGTTAGGTTGAAAATTACTAAAAGTGGGTTAACTCACTAACGAAAACGTCAGAAACACTAAATTTCACATAAGAAATGGCAGATGAAAGCTGCACTCAATTTTTTTTACAAAATGGAAAATGGGCGTGGCGTCGCCCACTTATGGGTCAAAAACCATATCTCAGGAACTACTCAACCGATTTCAATGAAACTTGGTTTGTAATAGTTTCCCCACATCCCAATGATATGTTGTGAAAATAGGCCTAATCGCTTTACAACCACGCCTCCTTCCTATATACCAGAACTTTGAAGACAATCTGAATCGTTTACTTTACAATATATAAAGTAAGTACTAGTGAAGATATCGGAAAAATCGCCGAAATCGGACCATAGGCTTTTAAGGCCCCATATATCGAACACGATTACCTCGGTGCTTCTAACCTAATATTATGGTTTCCAACTTTCAATGGACTATACAATATATATGACGAATATGTGGGTCAAATTGTGTATTATATAATATAAATAAAGTTAAATAAATAAATTGCGAGAGTATAAAATGTTCGGTTACACCCGAACTTAGCCCTTCCTTACTTGTTATTTTTTAATTTAAGGCAATTAAAATTTTTTTTATTGTATTTTATGAATAATTATCGATTTTATTTCGTAATTAGTATAAACTTAAAGTTTTTTTGTTTCCCTAAAAAACAATAATTTTTTTTACTGTCCATACTGAATCAAATTTAAGATTGTTTAATTGATAATTTAATTTAATTGCTTGTTATTGCTGAGTAATTCAAAGATATTTGCAAATGGCTTTATAAATACATTCACACACACATAGTTTAATATTTATAGCATTTTTGTGCGCAAAGAAAAATAAACATATTTTGGTTAAGTATACGCAGCGGTGTGCCAAGGTTCGAATTGTCGGTTGATGTGTTTATCTGTATAAATAATATAAATAATAATTCACAGCTTGTTTTGGCAAGCGCCAGATGTTTATTTTGAGTACGCGCATATATTTGTTCAGCACAAATATTTGATAAGGTCGCGAATTTTATTAATATTTACAGATTAAATGCAATTTGCTATGCAGCAATTGATAATTATAGCAATATTTGTTTTAAAACAAATATTTATATAAATAAAAATATACAAATTATAATATGAGTAGAAAATAATTAATCAATCAATACAATTCCATATTATTTTTCAAGATTTTTTAATAAAATATGACAAATAATTCCTTTTTTTATTGTAACTAAACTTCCTTTTGCTTTCTTTATTTGTAATAATCAATAAATTTCTGAAGTTGTTTGACGGTTGTTTGTGTTAGCTAAAACTAAACTAAAGAGTTATATGTATTATATATACACAAAGTGATCAGGGTGATATTAGAGTTCAAATCCGGATGTCTGTCCGTTCGTCTGTCTGAAGTAACTGAAGTAAAAATTTAGATATCTTGACGAAACTTGGTACAGATATTCCGAAATCAGACTACTGCCACACCTACAAAATGGTGAACACCTATAAAAAGCTATAACTAAGCCATAAATAATGTTATGAAAGTTGTATTTGGTACAGGAATTACACTAGGGAGAGGCATATTTGGATGTAATGTTTTTAGAAAAGTGGGCGTGACACGGTTCCAAATAGGTTTCTCGCAAACTGCTTAAGCTACATATATAAACCAAACGTACTAGTCACTTTTCCCTTACGTACACAATCTTCTTCTTCTTGACTGGCGTAGACACCGCTTACGCGGTTATAGCCGAGTCCACAACAGCGCGCCACGCATCTCTCCTTTTGGCAGTTTGGTGCCAATTGGTAATACCAAATGAATACAGGTCCTTCTCCACCTGGTCCTTCCATCAGAGTGGAGGTCTCCCTCTTCCTCGACTTCCACCAGCGGGTACTGCATCGAAAACTTTCAGAGCTGGGGCACTTTCGTCCATTCGAACAACATGACCCAGCCAGCGTAGCCGATGTCTTTTTATACGCTGGACTATGTTCTGCGGTATTCGCCGTTGCCAATGTTTAAGGGTATCACATACCATAATGTACACAATCACATACCATAAAAATAGGTCAAATCGGTTATTAACCACGCCCACCTCCCATACAAAGGTTATGTTGAAAATTACTAAAAGTGCTTTAACTCACTAACGGAAAACATCAGGAACACTAAATTGTACAGAAGAAATGGCTTTTTTTAATGAAAAAAACCGACCGATTTCAATGAAATTCGGTAAGTGATATTTCTTCCGAATATTACCGATGGAAAATTGGCGAAATCGGTTAACAACCACGCCTACCTTCCATATAATATAATTTTTAATTCAATTTGATTCGTTCACCATATACGGGATCCAATGAAGATAGCGGAATAAAACTTTACACAAATACTGTATTAGTGTTATAACACCACTTGTGGAAAAGTTTTCAAAATCGGACAATAAGTTTTGAAGGCCACTGATACCGAACCTGAAGGACTCAGTGCCTAAGGGTTATTTTTCACTGTAAATATCGGTTGTTCTCATATACCTATTTTTAGGATTTTCAAAAAGGCGGTGGGCTTTATAACGCATATATCGGTTAATATGTGAGTTATCTTAGCAAAATTAAGTAAACATATAGTATTTGATACAGTGAAATCGGTTCAGCAATCACCTCTGCCCCCATACACTATATATGATAATTTTTCGGTTGCGACCGAACCTAGCCTTCCCTTAATTATTTAAATTAAAATTCCTTAAGTATGTTACTAAATTCAATTAACTGCTAATTTTGTGTGTGTATGTATGTTATAGACGTAGAAACCGTTTAGCCAGTTATAGCCAAATTCACCGGAGCCCGCCATTCATTTCTCCGATTTGCAGTTTGATGCCTTCTGAAAATTCCAAGTGCTGCCAGGTCATTTTCCACTTGGTCTTTCCATCGGAGTGGAGATCGTCCTCTTCCGCGGCTTCCTCAAGTGGGTACTGCATAGAACACCTTCAAAGCTGGGGTGTTTTCGTTCATTCGGACAACATGACCTAGCCAGCGAAGTCGCTGCCTTATTCGCTGAACTATGTCAATGTCGTCGTATTACTCATCGTTCCATCGTCTACGGTATTCGCCGGTGCCAATGTTCTGAGGACCATAAATCATGCGCAAAACCTTTCTCTCGAAAACTCCTAGTGTCGTCTCTCGGATGTTGACATCGTCCACGCTTCTGCACTATAAAGCAGGGCGGGAATGATAAGCGACTTGTAGAGTTTGATTTTGGTTCGTGGAGAGAGGACTTTACCTTTTACCGCTGTGTAGTATTAATTTTTCGGGGATACCAAATTCAGACATAGCGGCATAAAGGCACCGAAATTTTAAGAAATCTAAGAAAAAGTTTTTTTAATTAATTAAACATCTAAAATATGGAAACTATCTACACTTTCTTCCTAATTCAATGTTGTATAAATTCCGCAAAGCTTATATGCCATATAAATATTTCGATTTTGGAGGCTAACTTCGATCAGATTCACTCATATTAAAAAAATAAAAAATGGGCGTGGCGCCGCCCACTTATGGGTCAAAAACCACATCTCGGAAACTACTGCACCGTTTATTCGGTACATACGGAATAAATCTTTACACAAATACTCTATTTGAGGTTGATAATTTTTCGGTTGCGACCGAACCTAGCCTTCCCTTAATTATTTAAATTAAAATTCCTTAAGTATGTTACTAAATTCAATTAACTGCTAATTTTGTGTGTGTATGTATGTTATAGACGTAGAAACCGTTTAGCCGGTTATAGCCAAATTCACCGGAGCCCGCCATTCATTTCTCCGATTTGCAGTTTGATGCCTTCTGAAAATTCCAAGTGCTGCCAGGTCATTTTCCACTTGGTCTTTCCATCGGAGTGGAGATCGTCCTCTTCCGCGGCTTCCTCAAGTGGGTACTGCATAGAACACCTTCAAAGCTGGGGTGTTTTCGTTCATTCGGACAACATGACCTAGCCAGCGAAGTCGCTGCCTTATTCGCTGAACTATGTCAATGTCGTCGTATAACTCATCGTTCCATCGTCTACGGTATTCGCCGGTGCCAATGTTCTGAGGACCATAAATCATGCGCAAAACCTTTCTCTCGAAAACTCCTAGTGTCGTCTCTCGGATGTTGACATCGTCCACGCTTCTGCACTATAAAGCAGGGCGGGAATGATAAGCGACTTGTAGAGTTTGATTTTGGTTCGTGGAGAGAGGACTTTAACTTTTACCGCTGTGTAGTATTAATTTTTCGGGGATACCAAATTCAGACATAGCGGCATAAAGGCACCGACATTTTAAGAAATCTAAGAAAAAGTTTTTTTTAATTAATTTATTATTAAATGAAAAATAATAATACAATTATTATTATACAAAATTTAAGGAGCACTAGCTGCAGAGGCTTTCAGCTCGCGGTTACAATTAAGTTAGACTTAAATAATAAAAGTTGTATTCTATCGTATTAAAGTTATTTACAAGCAATATTTTTTACGCAATAAAAGTATATGTTATAAATAAATTTAGAAAAGGACAGAATATCTTAAATAAACTTTTTTAAATTTGTACGAGATAAAAATTCAGATATCTTAGTAATATTTTGAATAGATGTCGATTTTAAAAGATCAAGAGCTTTAGTATTATGAAATATAATGGTTCTAGTTAAGTTAAAATAGGGACAAACTTCTAATAAGTGAGTTGTAGAAAAGGAAGATGAGTTGCAGTATGGGCAAGATTGTAATCTGTGACCAGTCAATAAATGAGAATGTGTTATTGCTGTATGGCCTAAGCGAAGACGTACAAAAGCCTTGATGTCGTGACAGCGTCCTGAGGGTGGATAAATAGCTTTTTTCCCATCTTCGTTGCAGAAGGCGTAATGATGTACCTCATTTTTCCAAGCATTATATTTTAAAATTTTTTGCTGTGCAGCGATTAGACGAAGTATATCATTTTTTTCGATATATTCAAACGTAATCAATGGCTGTTTTGTAGCGCATTTAGCAATCTGATCGGCACGTTCATTACCGGTAATGCCAGCGTGTCCTGGGACCCACATAATTTTAATATTTATGTTACCAATAAGTATGTCTCGAATTTGCGAAATGAGGTAGGACTTGTTGGACGTATTCTGCAGAGCAGAGATCGTTGATTTGCTATCTGTGCAAATTAATGTTTTTATATTGCAGCCTTGAGCAAGAGTTACTGCATTATATATGGCTGCTGCCTCAGCAGTATATACTGAACAGTAATTGGGTAACTGTCCAACCTTTAACGTGTTGCCAATGTCGTCAATAATAGCAAAAGACGTGTGGAATTCGTTTTTAGAAGCGTCAGTAAAAATAAGTTTCCAATCTACATAATGTTGCACTAAGAGTTCATTGAATAAACTTTGGTAAACCCGCGAGTTAGTGTTCTTTTTTTGATGATCTTGGAGATGTAACTCGAACGATGATTCTTTAAGCATCCATGATGGAGTAAATGTATTGGATTTTACTACGGGTGCAGATGTGATGTCTAAATCTTTAGCCAGTTTGATGCATCTAGATATCGTGGAAGAACCATTGGAGTATGCCACATCAGTCCATTTAGTTTTTACTATCTCATGTAAGATCATATTATTGCACAACAGTAGCTTTGAAATAAGTTTGTGTGTAGTATGTGTAACCCTTTCTTCAACAGATGGAAGGCCAGCTTCTGTTAACATAAATTTTATCGGTGAAGTTGGAAATGCTCGAATACTTCTTCTTACAGCTGCATGATATGGTGCACAGATTTGTTTTATATTGCTTTTCGCACAATTGCCGTAGATAGGAAGACCATAATCTATCTTAGATAAAATTAAAGCTCTTGTGATGTTGATAAGCGATGAGATATGTATGAGACAGTGTTTGGATGATAAATACTTAATTATATTAAGCCTAGCAGCTAGTTGTTTACGAAGATGTACACAATGATCTTTGAAAGTAAGTCTTTTATCAAATATTAAACCTAAAAATTTAAGGCTAGTAGTATTTACAATATTTACATTATTATATACTAAATTTAGACTATTACATTTGTGTTTCCTACAAATATGAAATAATTTGCATTTATTTATAGAGATATTTGCACCTGAACAATTGGACCAATTAGATATTTCAGTTAGAATGTTTAAAAAAGTTTGTTTGACATAATTTAAATTTTTTTCTTTGGAAAAAAGCAGTACATCATCAGCATAAATTATATGCGATATAGAATTATGTTTAGAAATTATAGAACTAATTTCGTTAAATGCGATTACGAATAGAATAACAGATAATGGTGATCCTTGCGGAATCCCATTGTACATGTTGTACGTATTCGAAAAAGTGTTGTTAATTTTGGCATTGATTTTACGATTGACTAAGAATGATTTAACAAAATTAAATATTTTTTCACCAATCTGCCATTTCTGCAGTTGTTGTAAAATTATGTGAGCACCGACTCTATCGAAGGCTTTTTCGAAATCCAAACTCAATGTGGATACATGATTTCTTTTTGTTAAAGCCGTTTTGGCGAAATCGTCGAAATATAGTAAAGCGTCCATAGTACCTTGCCCTTCTTTAAATGCTACTTGGTTTGGACTGAGCAGGTTTTTGCTTAAAGCGAATCGCGAGATTCGTTTCGATATAATTTTTTCTAATAATTTACCAATGCAGCAGAGTAGTGATATAGGCCTGTACCCAAGCACCTCAGTAGAAGGACTATCGGATTTAGGAATGGCAATTACCATTGCATTTTTCCAGGTTTGGGGATAGATACCTTGTTGAAAAATATTGTTGTACAATTTAATGATTCTGTTTTTAATGTTTGGGGGTGAATTTTTTAACATGGGATATGAGATTCTGTCTGCACCGGGGGTGTGACCTGACATTGATTCAATAGTATAATCGAATTCAGCGACGGTTATCTCAGATTCGGTAATATCTAGGGATAAGTTGTTTTTCTTGTACCTTCTACTGAGGAATTCTTTTTTATTTGATATAAATGAGGTGTGAAAGTTCGAGTCACTAGAGTAATCAGACCAAACAGAGGCGAAATGATTAGCTATGTCTTTTGAGTCGAAAATGGGACCATTCGGGCTATTTATACATTTAAGATTGACTGGAGAATAAGAGCCAGAGAGCATTTTTATGTCAGCCCATAGTTTCTTTGGGTTTGTTAACGGGGTAATAGATTCAGTAAGTTTTTGTAGGCAAGCTCTTTTGGATTCTTTGGCATTTCTACGAAATAAAGCATTCGCTTTTTTATATGCTATCAGATTGTGGATAGAGCGGGATCTTTTGTACATTACCCAAAGTAACTGTTTTTTTTCTCTGAGTTTCGAAAGCTCAGTAGACCAATATGGCACATGACTCTTAAACATTTTTTTACCGGTTTGGGGGATCGCGAAGTGAGCGGCTGTTCTTATTATTTTAGTAATGATAGCTGTTTCTTTATTTATATTGTCGACTGAAGTATATTCAGCAGAATAACTCTCGCAGAGTTGTTGAAATTTTAACCAGTCAGCCTTGTCTAATAGGAATTTGGGCTTCGCCGAACCTTTATTCGATAAAGGTGTCGATAAATGAGTAACAATGGGAAAATGATCACTGTTATATAAATAAGTTAATGTTTGGCTATTTAATTTGGGGGCAATATTAGAAGAACAAAGAACAAGGTCTACATTCGTAAACGAATTATGTGTTGAAAAGTGCGTAGGAGAACCGTCGTTTAAAATTGTTAAATTTTCCACTAATATAATATCTTCTAGGATTTTGCCTCTTTGGTTTGTACATGTGGAACCCCAAAGAGGACTCCAGGCATTGAAATCACCAAGTATAATTACGGGTGTTTGAAAATGTTGGATTATATCGCGTAATTCTTTGGTATTGAAATTTTGATGTGGTGGAATATATATTGTTAATATGGTTAACTTAAATCCAATAAAAATTTCCACTGCTATTGTAGCAATATTAAAATTTGCGGGTATAAGTTTGTGTGGGATATCCTTTTTTATTAAGGTGGCAATTCCTTGTTTGCTTGTGCGGTTTTGTGGTAAGTTCGAAAAATAGGCAGCGTATTGTTTAGGAACAGAAGCTGATATGTTAAAGGGGAGGTGTGTCTCTTGTAATGATATGACACTTGGTAGTTGCTCTTTAATGAGAACTTCTAGATCGATGTAGTTGTTGTAGAAACCATTCATATTCCATTGCAAAAATTTAAACATAACTTAGTGATAAAAGGAGAGAATATAGAGAGAGAGAAAATTGTGGAAGTTATTGATCATCATCTTCAGAAGTGATATTTGCGTGAGTAGAAGTATTGGCAGTGTAATTAGGTGGCGAGAGATAATATTTGTCTGTAGTGCGAGAATGAGTTTGACTGTTTAGAAAACCGGTTATGGATATGTTAGGATTGAGTGGAGTACTTATTTGCATTGAGTTTGATTCAGGAAGTGTTAAACTTTGAGTGCTTTTATTTGTTTCTTTCGTAATTTCATTTGGAGTGTTTGGGATGGTATTAGTATTTACAAAGTGGGTTTTGTTCATTTTTGGATTTTGTGATAGGGAAAGATTATTTGATGAGGATATATGTGCAATGTCTGTAGAGGGTATTGGGGGAGAAGAAGGTAGTTGATGGTTAATCACATTAGTTATATTTTTGCTTGAGTTATCTTTTGTTATAGCTGCGAAAGAAGTGTTTGTGGGTGTAGGGGGTAATTGTTCCTTATGCAGTCTTATTGCTTCGCGCATTGTGCATTTTCTTTCTGTTTTTATTTTTAGAATATTTTTTGATTGTAGGTATTTAGGACAAGTGCGTGAAGAGGAAGGATGATCGCCAGAACAATTTGCACAATAGGTGCGGTTACATGGTGAAGGAAGATGTGGAGGGAGGTTGCAAGTGTCACAGACTGAATTGTTATTGCAGCGTTTAGTTGTGTGACCTAAACGTTGGCAATTTTTGCACCTCATGGGATTTGGGTAGTAAGCTCTAATCCGCATTGTACGCCATGTGATTTCGATTTTCTCTGGAAGTTTGTAGAGGTCAAATGAAAGAAGGACCACTCCACTAGGTTTTTGAATACCTTCCACGGTTTTTGTAAATTTGTAAATAGATGTAACACCCTGACCTTTTAAATTATCAATAATTTCTTGTTCTGAGACATCGTTCAGGAATGGAGCGTAAATTGTACCTTTAGAACAATTCAAATTGTCATGTAATTTCACAGTGATATCACAAATACCGTGTAGTTTTTTTGTTGTTAGAAATTTTTCTGCGATTTTTTGGCTTTTAGCAAGTAAAAGCAAGTTACCATCTCGTAATTCAGTGATTGATAAAATATCTTTGCTTATGGTTTCTAAGCTTTTGTGTACAGCGAAACAAGAGTATTTAGAAAGAGTTTTGTTTGGATCTGATGCAGATATTGTAACAAATTTAGGGTTGTCTTTTTTCACTTGGGGAAGTTCTGGAAAGTTTTCGAAAGGTTTATATGACAGTTTTTTCCTTTTTGGGTTGGGACTAGAGGCAAGCAAAGCAAACCTATTGTCCCCAAGATTAGGGGGCCCTGGGGCCATCTTTAACACAAATCAAACACGAGTTCACTGTTTTTATTCACTGCCAACGTATCAAAGTAATTAAAGCACGTGTACTTTTATATATGCACGATGGATTACGAAAGCGAAACACAGGGAAAGAAGATCGCAGTCTAGAAAACACGTCCGCTCAATAAGAGAGATAGTCGAAGACTGTTTAATTAATTAAACATCTAAAATATGGAAACTATCTACACTTTCTTCCTAATTCAATGTTGTATAAATTCCGCAAAGCTTATATGCCATATAAATATTTCGATTTTGGAGGCTAACTTCGATCAGATTCACTCATATTAAAAAAATAAAAAATGGGCGTGGCGCCGCCCACTTATGGGTCAAAAACCACATCTCGGAAACTACTGCACCGTTTATTCGGTACATACGGAATAAATCTTTACACAAATACTCTATTTGAGGTGTGTAAAAATTGTCAAAGTCGGACTCCAACTTTTCAATACCCCGGATATCGAACATGAACTACTCAGTGCCTAAGGGTAATTTTTCACCGAAAATATAAGAAAACCTCTCAGATATTTTAATGTAATTCAGAGGGAATCTTTTCCTTCTAATAGTGTCTCTCTATATCAAAGATGGTTAAAACCGGGTCATAGCTTCCCCAAGCACCCATATATCAAATTATAGTTTTTTTATAAAAACGTTCGGCTTTATACCTTATAAATCGGTTAATATGTGAAATATCTTAGCCCAATTAAGTGAGAGTATAGTCTATATATTGGAATAGTGTACCTTAGTGAAAATGTGTGAAATCGGTTCAGGTATTACCTAAGCCCTCATATACTATGTATAATTTTCGTTATTCTAATGAACTTTATGCCGAATATGTGGGTTAAATTTTGTGTAATTTTGTTATCTTAATAAAGCTACATATATCATTAAATTGAAGGTGTAAAATGTTCGGTTGCGCTCGAACTTAGCACTTCCTTACCTGTTTAGCATTGTAACTGTTACACAGAGATGAGGATGAATGTATTATAATTGCATAAAAAACATCTTTATTTACTGATTAGTATGACTAACCCATCTATTAATTTTAATTGATCTGCGCTAATTGATTTCCCACTAACAAATTTATGTTCAACCATACATATCACTGTTTTGTTTTTGTATTCAAACATTTTAAGCCAACCCACACGTCTAATCAACTGTTTATCGTTGCTGTGATGAGAGCGTAATTTATATGCAAACAATTGCGGTCTCTTTGCGCTACCCCCCGCCACTTCCCAAATACCGTATGTAAACATTGTCGACATTGCGTTGGCGAGTCGAAGGTGTGCGCTGAGGTTTGCAAAGTGCGAAAAAAAGTAAATTTCTTTTCTAATTTAAGTCCGTGAGTAAGTGCAAATACTCGAAACCAAATGCTGTGTGTAGCATAATTATGGTCAAGGTAAACGAAAATAAAAACAAGATGAAATGAGAATAGAGGCATCTGTTTGCAGTAGCTTTTTTTATGTGCTATTCTTTGATTTTTTGCCACCTGTTGACCTGTTAAATATTTCTATTTATATTTGTGTATTTCAATTTTCAATAATTATTATTTCTTACGCAAATATTTAACTTTACAGATAGCTTTGCATACACATAATTTAGATATATACTCGTACATCTATTTTTAGATAGATCTAATATTTCTTTATATCTTCGTACTAGTTCTGATCTTGGCGTTACTGATCTTACATACTCAACTGTTGTTATGAAGACTCTACAACATTGAGTCAGTGTTATGTATGTATGTGATTGGCGTTGCAACCGTTTAGCCGGTTATAGCCGAATCGACGATAGTGCGCCATCTCTCTCTCTCCTTCGCAGTTCGGCGCCAGTTGGAGATCCCAAGTGTAACCAGGTCGCTCTCCACCTGGTCCCTCCAACGGAGTGGAGGCCTTCCCCTTCCTCGGCTTCCTCCGGCGGGTACTGCATCGAACACTTTCAGGGCTGGAGTGTTTTCGTCCATTCGGACAACATGACCTAGCCAGCGTAGCCGCTGTCTTTTTATTCGCTGAACTATGTCAATGTCGTCGTATAACTCGTACAGCTCATCGTTCCATCGTCTGCGGTATTCGCCGTTGCCAATGTTCTTAGGACCATAAATCTTGCGCAAAATTTTCCTCTCGAAAACTCCTAGTGTCGTCTCATCTGATGTTGACATCGTCCAAGCTTCTGCACCGTAGATCAGGACGGGAATGATAAGCGACTTGTAGAGCTTGATTTTGGTTCGTCGAGAGAGGATTTTACTGTTCAATTGCCTACTCAGTCCAAAGTAGCACCTGTTGGCAAGAGTTATTCTGCGCTGGATTTCGAGGCTGACATTGTTCGTGTTGTTGATGCTGGTTCCCAGGTATACGAAATTATCTACGACCTCGAAGTTATGACTGTCAACAGTGACGTGGGAGCCAAGACGCGAATGCGCCGACTGTTTGCTTGATGACAGGAGATATTTCGTCTTGTCCTCATTCACCTCCAGACCCATTCGCTTCGCCTCCTTATCCATGCGGGAAAAAGCAGAACAAACGGCGCGGTTGTTGCTTCCGATGATATCAATATCATCGGCGTACGCCAGGAGCTGTACACTCTTGTAGAAGATGGTACCCTCTCTGTTTAGCTCTGCAGCTCTTATAATTTTTTCCAGCATCAGGTTAAAGAAGTCGCACGATAGTGAGTCACCTTGTCTGAAACCTCGTTTGGTATCGAACGGCTCGGAGAGGTCCTTCCCAATCATGACGGAGCTTTTGGTGTTGCTGAACGTCAACTTACACAGCCGTATTAGTTTTGCGGGGATACCAAATTCAGACATCGCGGCATAAAGGCAGCTCCTTTTCGTGCTGTCGAAAGCTGCTTTAAAATCGACAAAAAGGTGGTGTGTGTCGATCCTCTTTTCACGGGTCTTCTCCAAGATTTGGCGCATGGTGAATATCTGGTCAGTTGTTGATTTTCCAGGTCTAAAGCCACACTGATAAGGTCCAATCAGTTTGTTGACGGTGGGCTTTAGTCTTTCACACAGTACGCTCGATAGAACCTTGTATGCGATATTTAGGAGGCTGATCCCACGGTAATTGGTGCAGATTGTGGGATCTCCCTTTTTATGGATTGGGCAGAGCACACTGAGATTCCAATCGTCAGGCATGCTTTCTTCCGACCATATTTTGCAAAGAAGCTGATGCATGCACCTTATCAGTTCTTCGCCGCCGTATTTGAATAGTTCTGCCGGTAATCTATCGGCCCCCGCTGCTTTGTTGTTCTTGTTGAGTCAGTGTTATAGATCATATATATATAGTACATATGATAGGTTCTATGAATTCAAAAATTTTCAATCTACTTTTTACGACTCTAGTTCAAGCTTGTATACTTATACATTGCTGAATTTCTGTCTTATTAATGACACAATCTCACTATAAAGTGATTGACTGTCTGTTAAAAAATATTAATTAAACAAGTAAGGAAGGGCTAAGTTCGGGTGTAACCGAACATTTTATACTCTCGCAATTTATTTATTTGACTTTATTAATATTATATAATACACAATTTGACCCACATATTCGTCATATATATTGTATAAAGTCCATTGAAAGTTGGAAACCCTAATATTAGGTTAGAAGTACCGAGGTCCTCATGTTCGATATATGGGGCCTTGACAACCTATGGTCCGATTTCGGTGATTTTTAGAATGGGGCTGCCACACTATAAACGTAGTATTTGTGCAAAGTTCTACATCGATATCTTTACTAGTGCTTACTTTATATATTGCAAAGTTAACGATTCAGATTGTCTTCAAAGTAGGAAGTAGGCGTGGTTGTGAAGCGATTTTGCCTATTTTCACAACATATCATTGGGATGTAAGGAAACTATTACAAACCAAGTTTCATTGAAATCGGTCGAGTAGTTCCTGAGTTATGGTTTTTGACCCATAAGTGGGCGACGCCACGCCCATTTTTAATTTTTTAAAAAAATCTGAGTGCAGCTTCCATCGGCCATTTCTTATGTGAAGTTTAGTGTTTCTGACGTTTTTCGTTAGTGAGTTAACCCACATTTAGTAATTTTCAACCTAACTTTTGTATGGGAGGTGGGCGTGGTTATGATCCGATTTCTTTCATTTTTGGACTGTATTAGGAAGTGACTAAAAAAAACGACTGCAGAAAGTTTCGTTTATGTAGCTCTATTGGTTTGCGAGATATGTACAAAAAACTTAGTAGGGGGCGGGGCCACGCCCACTTCTCCAAAAAAATTACATCCAAATATGCCCCTTCATAGTGCGATCCTTCATACCAAATTTTATTTCCATAGCTTTATTTATGGCTTAGTTATGTCACTTTATGTGTTTTCGGTTTTCGCCATTTTGTGGGCGTGGCAGTGGTCCGATTTTGCTCATTTTCGAAAGCAACCTTCCTATGGTGCCAAGAAATAAGTGTGCCAAGTTTCATCAAGATATCTTAATTTTTACTCAAGTTACAGCTTGCACAGACGGACGGACGGACGGACGGACGGACAGACAGACATTCGGATTTGAATTCCACTCTTCACCCTGATCACTTTGGTATATATAACCCTATATCTAACTCGTTTAGTTTTGGGTGTTACAAACAACCGTTATGTGAACAAAACTATAATACTCTCTTTAGCAACATTTGTTGCGAGAGTATAAAAATCGGGTTATTTTCTCGCTCTTCCGCGTATTGAAGCGAAAACGAAAATTAATTTACTCGAATGCATCTCAAAGCAAAAGCGACTTCTAATGAAAACCTATATCATACTTTGTTAATTTTGTTAACATTTCTCATTTTCAATTAAATGTCACGCTTGATGAATTTATAGACAATCTTAGTCAAGCATAAAAACTGTCTCGAAATTAATCATTGCCATAACTCATAACTAAGTTGTCATAATTTATGTCAGCGTATGCAAAAACAATGGCTAAATCAAGGCCTCCACGAACAGCTTGCGTGCTGCTGCTCAGAGTGGTAATCAGTAAAAATATAATCAAGCAGGCACAAGTAGTATTTGCTTGAGTAGTCATAAGTATTTGTGGTTAAAACGAGATATGGATTCAGTAATTTTTTTTTTCGAAAAATGTGCGAAATCTTCTAACCACTTGAGATAATAAGTGGTTTAACTGCAGAAGTGGCGAAGCATTGTGATTAAGGGTTCTTGATGTTTTATCTCTGCGTATTGATTTGTGTTATATTTTGTTTTAAGATAGATCGAAGTAGATTTTTGTAATATAACTGTATATATTTAGATCGACTTTCAACTACTGATACTACCGCAGATATAATATATTAGAAACAGGTTTAAAATCCGTACTTTGAAAATTCTGCATATAAAATATCAGTTCCTTGAAAATGTGAAACTTTTTATAATCACCATGCGTATTTTTATAAAAACTTACGTAAGAAAAAAATATCAATCAAATGGATCAATACTCTATAAAAATTGTTACCCAATTACCGTCGACTCATATCTCGCAGACTCATTTAATTACCATAATTAGTCCTATCTACATATACTCATGTAATTGTATATACTGTTTATATGTAATTAAAAAAATATGGAAAGTATGTCATCAAACAATAATTCAACAAATTCTGCGAATCAAAGTACTTTCTGCTGTCCATCAAATTTTTTTTCGTGTCAAATCTGAATAACTTCCCCATATTTATGTTTTCAATCGACGAAAACATTTTATGCCGTACGCGTGAAAATGGGTCACTTACTCGGAATAGCACATCTGTCAGCAAAGTGACAGCACTGTCAGTTAGTTAAGTCATTCAGTGAGCCATAGAAATCAACAACACGTCGCGACGTTTCACACTCTCTGAGCAATTTTCTTGGCGGCTGATTGCCAGCTGCTGAGTGTTGACTGTCAAATGTGATTAATTTTAACTAAATAAGTAAGCCACAATTTTTTCATAAAAAAGCAACAAAGCATTCAACAATATAGAAAGATAAGTGATAATGCATATGAACGTCTTATATTTCTTGGTCTTGGGATACCTAAAACAAATAAATGCATAAATGAATAAGTGGGTAAACCAATTGAGATAGTTAAATCTCTGCATTAAAATAGAAAAAAAAAAAACAAATTAAATACATAAACAAGAAATGCATTTACAATTACAACACTTGTTTTGTATATTATTAGGTTGTTATTGTTGTGAGTATTACACATAAGCATTTCTTAGAACGATGGCTGTTTATTAGTTAAAATTAAAAACGTAGTTATAAGACGAAGGCTGTGAAGCTTCTTCTTGAATTTATGTTATTTAATATAAGAGTTATTGACGATTTTATGAATAGCAGAATATAAGATAGAATTGAAGACTTTGGGTCCATAAGTTTTTACTTACTGGGAGATTTAAAAAAGGTTTTAATATATAACTTATTGTTAAAAAATAAACTCTTTCTTACAAAACTCCAATTACTCCAATTTGCGAGTATATATAATATCTCTCTCTCTCTATCTCTCCCTTCCTCCCTCTCTCTCAAAATTTTTCTTTCTGAAATTTTTTAACGTAATTTCCGTATAAATACAATATTTGCCTAGATTCCGTATAATTTTTAAGATTTAGAGTAATTATTACGTTATTCGTTATTATTCCATTGGAAAGTTTGACATTTTTTAGCATAACATCACTCAGAACGTTTTGTCATTTAATCGTGAATTGTTTTATTTACAGGGAATTAAAAAATTCATCTCGGTCAAAAACTGGAATTAACTCGTGAACATTTTCGTGCGATAATTTTTCACAACTTTCGACGTGGATTATAGCGACAAGAGTGCATCGATGAACTCAAATCTTTGTATTGCTATGAAGCACCATCCTATAGCACTGTGAAAAACTGGTACAACGAATTCAATCGCGGCCGACGCTCGCTCAAAGACGAATTCCGTGAAGGTCGTTCAAAAACAGCAGTTGTGCCAGAAAACATCGATGCCGTACGTGAACTGATAATGCAAGACCGTCATGTAACATACCTTCCCACCAGCATACATTCGATATTGCATGAACACCTGGCCGTAAAAAAGGTTTGTTCTCGTTGGATCCCGCACAATTTGACAATCGCTCCAAAAAAGGCTCAAAAAAAGTGCTTCGAAAATTGGTTTGAGCGCATGCAAAAGTGTATAAATCTTGGTGGAGAATATTTTGAAAAACAATAAAACCATTTTCGTTGATAAATATTCCTTTTTCCTTATTAGGCCAGAAATATATATAACAGCCCTCGTATTAGGTATTTAAAGTTGTTGGCAACTCTGTTCCTAAGTCTGTTCCGACTGTACAAACTATTTAAAATTGTAAACCGGTTTTTCATTTTCCCAAAAATTGTTTCTCATATATTTCTAACAATTTTTAAAGTTGGTAACTCTAAAAATCGAAATCATATAAATTTCCGTAATTAAGAAATTGGAGAGGCTGATCGATCGATTTATAAGGGGTAGGATTCCCAGAAATCGTCTCTCTAAAGCGCAGCACGCTTATTGTAAAGGCAGGTCAGTGGAAACAGCCTTACACATGGTCGTCTCATGGATAGAGAAAGCTATCGGACGTAAGGAATATGCGGTGGGAACCTTCTTCGACATTGAGGGTGCTTTCAACAACGTACTGCCGGAAGCGGTAGTAAAGGCCAGGAATAGATTCGAGGTTGAGTCCAAGCTCAAGTATCTTATTTTCACTCTTCTCTGCGATAGAACGATTGTGGCAGAATGGGGCACCACACGGGTGCGACGGGAGGTAAATAGGGATACTCCGCAGGGAGGGGTCCCCTCACCTCTTCTCTGGATCATGGTCGTAGACGACCTTCTGGGAAAGCTTAATGAGATCGGATGCCGGGCGATTGCCTATGCAGGCGACGTTGTTCTCATGGTTGAAGGTAAGTTTCTGGATACCGTATATGATTTGACTCAAAGTTACCTTGATGTCGTATCGAGTTGGGCTTTGGACAACGGTCTTTCTGTAAATCCTAGTAAGACTGAGCTAGTTCTTTTCACCAGGAGATACAAAATACCGGATGCGCCTCTGTCGTCGATGGGATGGCAGATTTGTGGTAGGTTCCAAGCGCTTTGTCGATTCATAAATTAGTGAGGGGGTTGAATTTTTACGGCATCACAAAGGACTGCTCTCGATAGTCTAAGTGGGTTTCCCCCTATAGGGAAACAGCCTTCGTACCTAACCTAACCTAACCTAAGACATAAATAAAGTTACAAAAGTAAAATTTCGCACAAGGGATCGCACTAGGAATGGCATATTTCGATGTAATTTTTTGGGAAAGTGGGCATGGCACCGCCCCAATTAGGTTTTTTGTATACATATATCTCGCAAACCAAAAAAGCTATATAAAGTAAACTTTCTACAGTCATTTCCCTTACGTACCCCATCACACACCATAAAAAATAGTAGAGATCGGATAATAACCACGCCCTCCCCTACAAAGGTTATGTTGAAAATTATTAAAAGTGCGTTACCTCACTAATGAAAAACATCAGAAACACCAAATTTTACAGAAGAAACGGTAGAAGGCACTCATCCTTTTATGAAAAATAGAAAATGGGCGTCACCCACTTATGGGTCGAAAACCATATCTCAAACCCTACTCGACCGATTTTAATAAAATTCGGACTATAACAGTAACCCTGATGAAACGGATGGCACATATGGCGAAATCGGTTCACAATCACGCCTTCTTCCCATATAACTCAATTCTGAATACCATCTGATTCGTTCACTTTATAGTATATACATTAGGAACCAATGAAGATGGCGGAATAAAACTTTACACAAATACTGTATATCATCTCGAATTTCACTTGTGGAAAAATGTGGAAATCGGGCAATAACTTTTCAAGGTCCCTGATATCGAATTTTTTTCCGAAGATATCGGTAAATCTCTCATATATTTTAATTTGATTCTGAGGGAATCTTTATACTCTCGCAACAAATGTTGCTAAAGAGAGTATTATAGTTTTGTTCACATAACGGTTGTTTGTAACACCCAAAACTAAACGAGTTAGATATAGGGTTATATATACCAAAGTGATCAGGGTGAAGAGTGGAATTCAAATCCGAATGTCTGTCTGTCCGTCCGTCCGTCCGTCTGTGCAAGCTGTAACTTGAGTAAAAATTAAGATATCTCGATGAAACTTGGCACACTTATTTCTTGGCACCATAGGAAGGTTGCTTTCGAAAATGGGCAAAATCGGACCACTGCCACGCCCACAAAATGGCGAAAACCGAAAACACATAAAGTGCCATAACTAAGCCATAAATAAAGCTATGGAAATAAAATTTGGTATGAAGGATCGCACTATGAAGGGGCATATTTGGATGTAATTTTTTTTGGGAGGTGGGCGTGGCCCCGCCCCCTACTAAGTTCTTTGTACATATCTCACAAACCAATAGAGCTATATAAACCAAACTTTCTGCAGTCGTTTTTTTAGCCACTTCCTAATACAGTCCAAAAATGAAAGAAATCGGATCATAACCACGCCCACCTCCCATACAAAAGTTAGGTTGAAAATTACTAAAAATGGGTTAACTCACTATCGAAAAACGTCAGAAACACTAAATTTCACATAAGAAATGACAGATGGAAGCTGCACTCAGATTTTTTTACAAAATGTAAAATGGGCATGGCGTCGCCCACTTATGGGTCAAGAACTATATCTCAGGAACTACTCGAACGATTTCAATGAAACTTGGTTTGTAATAGTTTCCTTACATCCCAATGATATGTTGTGAAAATAGGCCAAATCGCTTCACAACCACGCCTACTTCCTATTTACCAGAACTTTGAAGACAATCTCAATCGTTTACTTTACAATATATAAAGTAAGTACTAGTGAAGATATCGGTGCAGAACTTTACACAAATACTATGTTAATAGTGTGGCAGCCCCATTCTAAAAATCGCCGAAATCGGACCATAGGTTTTTAAGGCCCCATATATCGAACACGAGGACCTCGGTGCTTCTAACCTAATATTATGGTTTCCAACTTTCATTGGACTTTATACAATATATATGTATGACGAATATGTGGGTCAAATTGTGTGTTATATAATATAAATAAAGTTAAATAAATAAATTGCGAGAGTATACAATGTTCGGTTGCACCCGAACTTAGCCCTTCCTTACTTGTTTTCTTCTAGTAGTGTGTTTCTGCACCAAAAATGGTTAAAATCAGGTCATTACTTCAACTAGCTCCCATATACCTAATTATAGGCTTTTCAATGATATATCTTAAGTGAGCGCTTATTTTTGGATATAGTGTACCTTGGTAATGAAAACGGGTGAAATCGGTTCAGGAATTATTCATATCATATATAATATATGATGATTTTCGTTATTCTGGTGAACTTTTTGTCGAATATCCGTGTGTTATCTTAATAAAATTTCATCAATAAATTGCGAGAGTATAAAAAGAACTTAGAACTTAGCCTTTCCTTATTTGTTTCTTCGATAAAATTGTGAAATATTTGATTTGCAAATTACTCCGGAACAACAAAAAAGTCTAAAATCACTGTTTAATACGATTTAAAGGAATTTAATATCGTATATATATGGCGACTCTGCACCAATTTTTAATTAATTTTCATATTTAACAAACTTTGAAAGTTTTCTTCCCATAACAAGTTTTGAACTTTATTCTATTTAACAAATTTTGATTTTTTTGTTGAGTGGTAACTCTGTAGAGATAATTTTTTGTTTTCAAAAATTAAATTGCATTGATAAATAAATAATACAAAATAGAATTTAATATAATACAATATAATAAAAATAAAATTTAGAGTTATTTTTATTATAATCATATTTCAAAAAGTAAATAAATATGGCAACTCTTTGTATATAATTATTTTTAATTATTTGATATAAAGGTGGGAAATTAATAAATTTTTACAGTTAATCTTTCTTTCATACTAACCTTGATCTTCTGCAAGCAACTCTTGCAACTCCGACGGTTCCTCCAACAGCCACTGTGTTGTGGCAACATTCTTCTCCGCGTCGCTTTCGGTAAGCGGCAGTGGCGCATACTGCTTGCCTTCGCTGGTTCTATGCTGCACTATTTGCGCTTTTGGTGTAAAATTTTGGAGTTCTTGCCGCTCACTGGCCTCGAAAGGCTTAAAGTTGCGTCTTTTCGGCATTTTTGTGCAATTTTCCTATTGCTAAAACTCGAATTTATTTTTTTAATTTTTATTTTATAATATAAAAACACACACAAAACGCTCGCACTAATCACTTTCATATAAGTACATCTATATACATATATGTATTTGTATGTGTGTGCACGTTTCAATTACGTCGCTTTAAATGCGATTAAACGCTTAATACCGCTGCTAATAAACGCAAGTGGTGGCGCCTAAATTATTACATTTAATTGAAATTCATTTCGTTATCTTTGTTGTTATTTTTGTTTACTTTGGATTTGAGTGATTTATGCTTTTCTGCACTCGCATAATCATTTGCCGTTCACTTGAGTTTTTAATTTAATTCAATTTTGTATGCAACACGTGTATAATTTCGCACATATTAGTTGTTGTTTTTGTTTTTTTTTTATTTCATTTGCACTGATATCAAGGATTAGACACGTTGACAAGCTGACAGCGACAAGAATTTATAGAATAACATATGAAATTCGTTATTGAACTGCAATGTTGCTTGTGTTACATTGTTGTTGTTGTTGCTATCGTTGTTCAGCACCTGGTGCGTTGCATGCAAAGTGGCTGCCGACAAAGTTTTGCGCTTTTTCACTTTGTTGTTTGATTTTCTATTTGACATAACGCAAGCAAATAACAAAAACAAATAACAACTGCAATATTTAGATCGTGTTGCCGTCGATTAATTCATTCATTCAAAAAAGGCGCTGCTGACGTTGTCGTTTCATTTGCATACATTTTTATTTTCATGTATTTTTGTAGTTAGTTTATTGATTTTTAAATTATAAATTCATTTTAAATATGTCATTAGGGTGTTACTAATAATAATGAAAAAAAAAATATTTTATTAAAACCAAATTTTTATTTCTTATTATTTATTTTTTTACTAAATATTTTATATTTAATTAATTATTTTTTAATTATTTGAGTCATATTTGAATCAAAAAACTTAAAAAAGAAATTATGAAAAAATAATAAAAAGATAAAGAATATCCTTTCGAAGTTTCGAACTGTCTCAATCCAGATATTTTTAATTTATAATATTATAAATAATTTTCACAAATTTTCATAAATATTTAAAATTATTCCACACGTAAACTTATCGAAAAATCTAAATGTCGTCTTCAGGTGTTCCATACTGACTGTTTATTTTGTTTTTCCTTATATCTGGTCATTGTGTTACACTTTTTCTCATTTTCATTTTAAGTGCCACCCTCATATATTTAAATATAATAATACGTAGATAACTGCGGGCGGTATTAGCGCATTTTTCTCATATAATGACAGGACTTCTTAAAAGGCTTTCCAATTATTAATTTTTATTTGCTCATTATTTTAGTTAAATTAAAGTTTAAATGACGCGAGTTTCGAATTAGCAACAATATGCAATTTATAATATGTTCCATATTAGTACAATATCGTCACCATCACTTCTGAACCAAGTTAATGATTTAATGCCTATTTTACAAATATGGAAGGAAATATCATCTATGAACGTACAGACGTCAACAATATTTCATCTGTACCTGTAGTAGTGAAACCCCTGGAAATCCAAGTAAAATCTTCGAGAAGAGAAGTGTTTTAATAAAGACTTTCATGAAAGTCTATCACGTGTTTGAAGTTTAAGCTCACCTCTCATAGAGCACCATCATACAGTCACATATCATAAATTGGTGAATAAGTACAATGTACTCTTAACTGAACAAAAAAGTATTATTATTTGTTGAATAAATCATTGATATATGTAACTATGAAACCCTAGTTGTCGCATTGTTGATGTACATGACTTTTGAAAGAAGATGTCTTTGGAGGGTTTATCTTCCGAAGCCCAGAATCGTTAAATTTTTG
This sequence comes from Zeugodacus tau, assembly GCA_031772095.1. Lineage (NCBI taxonomy): Eukaryota > Metazoa > Arthropoda > Insecta > Diptera > Tephritidae > Zeugodacus > Zeugodacus tau. The sequence continues at coordinate 26,175,187 of CM062649.1, read as the reverse complement.
TATTTTCTGAAGGAGAATTTGAATATTGAAGTATGTATGTTATATTTGACAGTTTTTTTTGTTCCATAAGTTGTGGTGTGTGTCTTGAATAAGTTTTAAACCACTTACGAACATATGATGAACTTCAAGCTTCACCCAAGCTTTATGAACACTGAAAATTATTCAGAGGTTTTAAATTGTTAGTGAAGATCAGGTGATGGTCAGGTATTCGGATTCGGTGAATTCATGTCATTATATCAGCTTCAAAACTTCGTTAAGAGAGGAACTTATTGACGTAAGAAACATTTTCAAATATATCGCTCATTTATCAAAAATTTCTTTAATATAGGGTAAGTACTCATTAAAATAATATAATGAATATTGAATTATTTTTCCTAAATATAATTTTCTTTCATCTTTTCTTCAACTCAAACACAAGCTATACAGTTTAATATTTTATTTTGCTCTAATATTTCTACAACACTAATTAATATCTCAACGTTCTAATTTCCCACGCCAATGCAATGAACTCAGTTGGCACACTGCCGCGTTTATTCATTTTTTTCGCAAGACTACAACCAGTGACGTCTATCAACGCAACCACACAATGTAACATAATATAGAGTATATATTTATATATATGTATGTAGTATGTCTATGCCTGTGTCTGTATGTTTGAGGCAACTCATTCAACCCAGCAAATGTCTCAGTACCTGTCTCGTCGTTGTCGTCATTGGTTGGATTGTTTATAAAGAACAGTGCGTAGGCGTTAATTCGTTGCATCCGTTCTGCCTCATCAACTGCAGTCAGCAAACTCGCTGCAACTGCAAGCGTAGAGATAGTACTGTAGGTAATATTGCTGCATATAAACGACGCAATGCAGTGCAATGAGGCGCCGCTTTAGTTGTTTGGAAATGTTATGTGTGTGTATGCAAATATAGTAGTCGATATTCATAAAAAATTGTGAATATTTTAAATTAATTTAATTGAAGTAATTAATTTAATTTCTTATTTTTTAATAAAAAAAAATTATTTTAATTTAAATTAAAATATACTTAGGGAAATGGAATTAAAAAAATATATAATTATTTTCTTAGCTGAAATTTATATTTTTTTAATGTAAAAAACTTTTTATTATATATTTATTTTTTCTACAAAGTTGCTAAGAGAGTATTATAGTTTTGTTCACCTAATTTCCAACTTCCAATGGACTTTATACCATATATATGACGAATATGTGGGTCAAATTGTGTATTATGTAATATTAAATAAATAAATTGCGAGAGTATAGAGTGTTGGGTCACAACCGAACTAAGCCCTTCCTTACTGTTTTCTTTTTAATTTAATAAAACGAATTTTAAAGAAACTATTTTATATAAAATCGCTAAAAATGAAATGAAGGCTTTGATTTATATCAAACCAATTTACATTTAATTTACTTCTACTATGAACATTTAATTCATGAGAAAATAATTTTAAAAAGTAAAACTCATTAAAATATATTGAAAATTATTACATCTGTTACTAAAAGCATTATTATTAAAATTAATTTGATTAAAGGAAATTAAATTTATAAATAAAAAAATAAAACTAAATTTATAAATAATAAATTTAATTAAGTATTTATAAATAAATTATCTAATTTTATTTTCAAATTTTTTGTTAATTTTGTTATTGAAAAATTAAATCTGTTAGAGTTCTTAATATATTTTATTACGAATATGTAATATTTTCTTTGTGAACTCGTTATTTAATATTTTAATGCTTACTAAAATAACATACACATTTACTTAAATTAGTTAATGCCAGTCATTGTGTTGTTGTTGAAGTGAAATATGTGAAATGCGGCTGATGTAAATATTTAAATTAATAGTTGTATTTTGTTGTTGTAGTTGCTATTCCCTACTTATTAATGCTTTTAAAGTATTTCAAAAACACGATCTTAACATAAAACTTAAGAAAAATGCAATTACGTAGACGACATTTTACATTCTCTAAATAACAATGAGGCTTTTTGTTTAGACTAAAGTGTCTCCAACCGAGATCAGTGCATCTAAAAATTTAAACTGGGGCTGTCATAAACTCTATTCATTACATTTATATAATAAAAGTTGCGTTTGGCTATACAAATAGATTATGAGGCCCAGAGAATGCAGTTGTAGGGAAAGGTGATAGTGACTATTCACTATTCACATCGATTTTTAGCGCCAAGAAAGTAATGAAGTTTTCGAATGAAAATCACTGAAAAAATTATACATTGATTAACACGAATTTTCATAAAGTTTAACTAGAGCCAAAAATATGTATAAATCTTAATATTGTTGAATGTTTCAATTGTGAAACAAATTTGAAAAAAAAACTGTTAGGTCTTATAATTATTTAATTTTTTTTCGCTTTAATAAAATTGTCATATTTTAATTAACATTTATTTGGCAGAAAAATTGAGATTTTTTTTAAGAAATAATAAAAAAGCTTTCACTCTCGAGTACAGAGCTTTCACTTCAATGACTATGAAAGTATGTTGTTTATCGCACTTTCAACTAGAGATTTTTTTTTTACTTTCATTAATCGAACTTTTTCAGGTACAGAGCTTTCACCTTTTAGCTGAGCTTTCATTAGACAACTTAAATCAAAATTAAGGTATTATTTATATGTATTCGAAAAATATTGAAAAAGCTCAACTATGCTTGAACATCTTAAAGACGTTAATATTTTTATTTTTATATATTTTATTTCGTGTTTCCATTTAAAACTGGATTAATAACAGGCGACTTTAGCAAACAAATGTAATTAAGGTTTCAATAAAAAATGTTTGCTTTTGCTTCGGAATTTTCAATGTAACCAGTGGTATATCCGAGTAGAGCGTTCTTTTGCAACTCCCTTATAACAAACCTAATGTAACTGTTTCGAATTGACGCTGCACCCTTTAAGACTTACTGGCGCTACATTTTGCATGCATATTTATTTATTTTTGGCCTTCATATTCGCTTTGCACTTGCACTCTTAAATTATAAATAGTACTTTCTGTATTTACATAAGCACTACACAGTGTTGTTGTTGTTTGATTTTTATTTTTAATTTTTTCCGAAGCAACAAATTATTAGTTTGTCAGGGCTTTTTATTATTTACTGTTATCAGCTCATTAGTGTGATTAGCTAACACCGATATTGTCGCCGTAAAATGCCACTCTCAAAAGTTTAATCAACTTTCAGCCGATCAAGTGGCGCTTGTCAAGCGTTTAACTGCTGGCTACTATATTTAACACGACACTGATTAGATAGGGGAATTCTGTTTAATATTTTGTAACTTTTTGTTGTTACAAGTGAAATGAATTTGTTTTTGTTTTCACTTTTTTTCCGATAGTTTGTTGTGATTTTTTGTTTTACATTTTTAAATATTTTTCTGATAAATTTGTTAAATTTTTTGTTGTTTTTTATTTATTTTTTTCAATTATCGCACAACTGGTCTCTCACTTTTTTGCGCACTTTATTTGCCGTACTGTCGTCCGAGCACTGAAATGGAAACCGTAAGTCAGCGAACGGCACTAGTTGCACCTACTAAATGTTTACCGCGTTCAACACAAATATTTGTTTGTATGTGAATAGTATGTGCGAGTCCAAAACCAATTGATACAGCGGCGATACTGATATCGTTGCTATCGTCAGATCACATTCGATCGATTCGAATCCGTCACTGTTCGTAGCGTTGCGAATTCTGTGCGCATTCGCCGGCCAACAATCATATTTACGAGCGAAAATGCCAAGCGTCAAGCGTCAAAAGCGTAACGAAATCAAACAAAACCAAACCGAAAGCAAAGCCATAACAGCTGTGCTGCTGCGGCTGCGTCGTTGGCGGCGGCGCGACAGCGATGCTATCGCTGTTGGGGACACTTGTGCTGGACAGCAGAGCGCACATACAAACAAACAAATATTTTTGAATGAAAACAACTTACACTTTTGCAAATTTATGCATGTGTGTATGTGTGTGGCGTCGAGTCACTTCAAACGCGTCTAATTTGCACAAACGTGCGCGTACAAATACACTCATGATGACAGATTCGTGCAAATAGTACACCTAGGCCGCATAAACATATGTAGATAATGAATTCTGTTTTCAATCTGTATTGTTGTTGTGTGTATTTTGGTTTGCTTTACAATAGCCTTTGGAATAACAACAGATAACGTTGTCCAAGTTGTGAATAGTGTCGACACACACGCCACATTCCCATTGACAATCTGCCGGCATGCAGCACACATCCCAAACGAGATGAACTCATATACAGTGTTGTTGAAAAATATACGGTTGCGCGCCAAAAATCAGGTGGTTTTAGATTATTTTTGAAAAAATATAAATAACAAGCTTTTACCCGCGACTTCGTCCGGAACATGATAGAGCAAAACTCCCAGCAAAAACCATAAAAAAATCACTAACTCAATTCAATTTTCTGCCTACTTTCTACCCCCTAAGTACGATGACGTGATCATTTTGATCTTATATCCGTTTTTAGGTAACCATCTATTACCTTACTAAATTTCATCAAAATCCGTTCAGCCGTTTAGACGTGAAAGAGCAAAAGTCCCAACAAAAACGACCAAATATCACTAACTCAATTTAGTTATCTGCCTACTGCCTACCCCCTAAGAACGATGGCGTGATTATTTATAGCCTATGACCATTTCTAGGTTATCATCTATCACCATACCAAATTTCATAAAAATCCGTTCGGCCGTTTAGGCGTGAAAGAGTAACAGACAGACAGAGTTACTTTCGCATTTATAATATTAATATGGATTTTGCTAAGAAGTGTTCGAGGTAAAATACTATATTATGTCTCAAGTTGAAGGAATAAAGAGACCAGGAGTTATTTTGGCGATAATGATTCGAGTGTTACAAATACATTTTTTATAGGGGTCAAATTATCCGAAAAATCCAGGATCATGTATTTCATGAAGATTTCCAACTCTCCGTTTGCGCTAAACTCTATTTTTCGATATTTCTAGGGAGATGACCACGCCCATAGTTCAAATTTTAAGGAGATCCACATATATGACTAATATTAGTGAACTTGACATCTCGAGAGAAAGCTTTGTAATTATTTATACTCCCGCAACATGTTGCACAGAGAGTATAATAATCCGTGCAAGCTCTAACTTGAGTAAAAATGAAGATAAGAATGTTATTATTGTAGATGAGGGAAATCGGACCGCTGGCACGCCTACAAAATGACGATAATCGAAAATCTAGAAAGTGCAAAAACTAAACTACAAATAAAGCAATGAAAATGATATTTTGCACAGAACATCCCAATAGTGAGGGCCATATTTGAAAAATATTTTTTCCGAAAAGTGGGTGTGGCCCAGCCTCCAAGTAGGTGCTTTGTATATATTTCATGAACTACTAAAGCTATATTAATCAAACTTTCTGGAGTCATTTTCATTTTAGACACTTCATTGTGGAACATGCAACCTCTAGCCCCTATATACCTCATATACGGATTTTCAACTTTTCGGTAGGCTTTATACCGTATATATCGGTTAATATGTGAGATATCTTAGCAGCATTATGTGTCTTGGTTGCAAAAATAGTTGAATCGGGCCAGAAATTACCCCATATCATGATTTTCTAGATCTTATGTACTGTTACACCCAAACTTATCCCTTCCTAACGTGTTTAGATTTAAATTTAAAAAAATGCGATAATCTGTGGCATATAAATCCATTCAATTTAACGAGACATCACTTAAGGAGAGACCACTGTACACAGGTTTTTAAGCAGAAACCACAATTAACGCTTCTTTGTTTGCTTTCAAGCAGCCTTACCCATTTTTCAGCAAAACCAGTATTTTATTTTCTAATAATAATAATAATAATATTTGGAGGTACGATTTTAAGAAGTCTCAATGAGTCATAAATTAACTAAAAATACATAATCACACCTTTGACATATGAATTAACTTACTAAAATTATTGAAATATATTGTAGATATATTTAAATCCAACATTACTTCGACAACTTAAATACCAAATAAGGTTGGGAATTAAATAATTATATTATAATTTAAATTACGTAATTAGTTAATTACTATAATTTATGGTAAATTGAGAACAATTAGGGATTAAGTTAGGATAAATTGTAAAAAATAGATTGAAATTCATAAAATTCTCTTGATTATCTAATTTGGAAGTAGTCCAAGGTATTAATTGAGTCAATTAGTAAATTGTCTATTTGATATCACGATAACTTATTAATTTTTATAACTTTATTTAATTCGAACAAATATTCTCAATTCACCAAATAACGAATTCCAATTAATTCAATTAGCTCAGTGTGAATACCGTTATTACCTTAAACATTTCTTCAGCTTCGCTTATTCCATTCCATTTATACTTCTATTAGAAGGAATTTAGCCAACTATGAGCGTAAGCGGTGTTTGTTTTGTTATCAGCTATTTAAAACTACAAGACTCACACTTACAAGCATTAACATTTAATATATGCAAAGTAATATTTTAAAGTATTGTTTGCACAAGTGAAAACAAAAGCGAAAAGTCAATACAATTTGCAAATCTACGGTTTAAACAAAAGAAACGAGGAATTACCGAGACGCGCAAACCAACTAAAGCTGTAGTTGTTGTTTTCGATTGTTTAAACTATTTTTTTTTGGATTGTCTTTGTTAGTGAAATAGTGTTTGTTGTTAAAGTATGCCGCCAAATACAATTTATTTCATTGAGCGCGCAGCCTTTGGCGCCAGCTAAAATGTTAAGACTTAAAGATTAAGTTATAATCGTATAATTTATTAAACAAAAATTACATATTTCTGCTACCTACAATATTAAAGGAAGATTAATTGAGCTGTTAAGCCAGTGCTTAGGCTAGGTACATAGTATATCGCTGACTGTAACATTATTGTTAGAGACGAAGAAAATGTACATGTCTAAAACTGCTTGCACTTAGTAACTTATTACAAACAAGAAAAAACGTTAACTTCGGCTGTACCGAAGCTAATATACCCTTCACAGGTGCATTTCTTTTAGTAACTATGTGTTTAAGCAAATCTAAAGACATAAGAAAAAGGAAGTAAAAAAAGTAAGCATTTTACTAATTATTTTTAGCCGGGTTGTTTGCTAGAAACATTAAGGTTATATAGTTAACCGATCTGAACAATTTCTTCGGAGATTATATTATTACCTTAAGCAGTAATCCATGTCAAATTTCGTGAAGATACCACGTCAAATGCGAAAATTTTCCATACCAGCCCTTGATTCCGATCGTTCAGTTTGTATGGCAGCTATATGCTACAGTGAACCGATCTGAACAATTTTTTCGGAGATTGAATTATTTCTATGAGCAATAACTCACACCAAATTTCGTGCAGATATGTAGTAAAATGCGGAAGTTTTCCATACAAGCCCTTGATTCCGATCGTTCAGTTTGTATGGCAGCTATATGATATAGTGGTCCGATATCGGTTCCGACAAATGAACAGCTTCTTGAAGAGAAAATAACATCTGCAAAATTTCAAAACGATAACTTAAAAACTGAAGGACTAATTCGTATATATACAGACAGACGGACGGACAGACAGACAGACGGGCATGGCTAAATCGACTCAGTTCAACATACTGATCCTTTATATATATATACATTATAGGGCCTCCGACGCTTCCTTCTGGTTGTTCGTGACAAACTTAATATAACCTGTTCAGGGTATAAAAATATACGTACTTCAAGATTCAATGCGCTTCTTCATCCAATATGTATGTATTGGAGCAGCTGGAGCAACCTTAAGAATATAATTTTTTAGATCTTTCGAGAAGACAACAAGGTGGAATTATTCGAGCAGAAGTCCAAATAAATATGGTAGAAAGCATGGTTGATTAGAATAGAGGTAAAAAGATGTTAATATATTTAATTTTCCAAAGCGACCTCAAAATTCTCAAAATAAAGTTCAAAGTACCTGGAAATTTGATGAGCTTTGGACTAGACTTAGGCAAATCCATAAGAAGATGTTTTATAAAACAAGTGTATGATACTTACTATCACGGATGTGACAGTTGTAACCGAAATATCCGACTGAATCAAGAAATATCAAATATACGAGCTCAACAAATCAATAAAATCGCTTTCATCTTAGTTTAAACTTTAGATTAGAGCGAAATTGATAACGAATGCGTTCCAATATATCTCATTTTCCTATAAGGCATATTTTCATCATCGTTCGTAAGATCAAGCCGATATATCACCAGAGTTCGCATTCTTTCGGACGTCACCATATAGGCTTTATAAATAATTTTCTTTGTCTAGAAATTGTGAACTTACACATGGATATTATTGAAGCTCATAAGGATCTCGCACCTTATCATATCGATCATTTGAAACAAGCGCGATAATCGGAGGTATAATCGTTAATTTCCCTTTTTGGTGAAACTCAATGAAAAGTCGATACTATTTATATAAATCATTTAAAATCATTCGGTCCCTAATGAGAATATAGAGTAAGCCAGACAGTAAAAAAAAGCTAAATCCAAAGCCTTGTAGCGCTTGTTTAGCGGGTTGTGCCAATGCGCTGCCAGCTAAATCAGTCAAATTAATTAATCTTGTTCCATAAATAATGAGAATGTTAACCAAAATGAATATTTTTTGATTTCAATTTTATTCACTTTATGTAATGAACTTACTTAATGGACCACCATCCTTATAAGTTGCTAAACAGAACTACTTTCGAAAATAAAACTAATTAAGCAACTAAATGTAGCTATCTATACAAATTGATCTTACGAATTCATGTTTTGACATTCTAAGATGCTAATTGAACTATTTTTTACGCATAACTGCAATAATCTTGAGAAATCCATAAGTTCAAATAGTTTATTAGCAAGCCACTTTAATCAACTGCTTATTTTAGCATTTTTGAATTTTTTGGCTTCATCAGCTTGACAGCTGTGTACCGGGGGTCGATCTAGATCATTAAGTACTTGTAACAGCTCCAGCAACTATTGGCAAACGCGTACAAACAAATATGTGTTATACGTACATATGTTGCAACTGTAAAAATGTCCATAAAATTTTAACTGAACTGATATCGCGCAAAAATATGTAGATATATAGGTATGTATGTATGTCTTTAAAAATATCGGCAGTAAAGCCTAGGCCTAAGCTGAAGCGGCGACTCCAGCAACCGTTGGTGACACCCATGTGTGGCTGCTACTATGAACTGGAAAAAATTAAATTGTAAAATATTCGATTGGTCAACAGTGAAGGTTGACTATTGCATGCATATGTGTATATACATACACATATTTGTGTGTGTAAAGTTAATACATTTATGAATTTAATGATGCATGACAATTTTTAACTTCGCTTTTCTTTCAATGCCTATTAAAGTGGGCATATTTGATATTTGTTGCAATAGTGGATATGACTTTTGACCGCGTTATCCTGCAATGTTTGTAGAGCGCCGCTGAAATATGCAACAAGTGAATATACTCATACATATACAGTGGCTCACAGCTTATTTCGTGTAAGCATCAATTTTGATAATACTGATATGAAATTAATATTTTTTGCTCTGAACTAAATGAACGAATGATGCAATTATATTGATAATTTAGTTTTGAATACAAAACATGTAAAAAAATTTACAAAAGTATTCAAATTCAATATTTTGTTAAACAAAAACCAAAAACACTCATAATTCATGGGTCACAGCTTATTTCGTGTGTTGATTTTCGTTCATGTGATACATGGAAATAACGGATGCAGAAAACTAACGGTAAATCAAAGTGTGAACTATGAATACTTAAGAAGCAGTTTATGTTCTAAAAACAATGCAGATCAGTTGCAATTACGCGGTATATCAACATGGGTCCACGCACTTCAATTGAAAAACGCGAATTAGTTATTAAACATTTTCAAAGTGGAAAAACGCAAAAACAAATTGCTGAAATGGTTGATTTAAGTTCATCTACAGTTCAATATATAATTCAGCGCTTTGTACGTGAAAATCGCGTGCATAACAAGGGTCGAAAGGCTCCTAATAAAATTTTTAATGAAACGGATGAGAGGTGGATTTTAAAAAAGATTAAAAAAGAACCGATGTTAAGTGCTCCAGCGGTGACCAAAGATGTTGAAATGTTTCTCGGCAAAAAATGTCATCCAGAAACTGTGCGCAGAATATTAAGGGATTCCAATTTTCATGGGCGAACAGCACGGAATAAGCCTTTTATAAATAAGAAAAATAAAAAAGCCCGTTTACAGTTCGCAAAAGACCATTTAAACAAGGACAATGCTTTTTGGAATACGGTTATTTTCGCCGATGAGAGCAAGTTTAATCTTTTTGCGTCAGATGGTAAAGCATACGTATGGCGGAAACCAAATACTGAGCTTCAAACAAAAAATTTACGCGCAACAGTAAAACATGGTGGCGGTCATGTAATGGTTTGGGGGTGTATGTCATCTGCAGGCGTTGGTCGATTGGAGTTTATAGACTCCACTATGAATAAAGAAGTGTACCTAGACTTACTGAAGCAAAATTTGCTTCAAAGTGCAGAAGACCTGGGTATACGTGACACTTTTCGCTTCTACCAGGACAACGACTCTAAACATAAATCTGGTCCTGTACAAACTTGGCTCATTTGGAATTGTCCACACCTCGTCCAAACACCTGCACAGTCACCAGATTTGAACGTTATTGAAAATGTATGGCACATTCTGGAAATTAATATTAGAAAACACCACATTTCTAGCGTCCAAACTCTAAAAGCGGCTTTGAAGGAAGAGTGGGGTAAAATATCGCCAGATTATACAAAAAAATTGGTGGAATCAATGCAAAACCGCATGAAAGCTGTAATCGAGCAAAAAGGCTTTTCCACAAAATATTGAAATTATATTTTTATTTACTTTTTATAACTTTTTAGTAAGAATTTTTATACCACACGAAATAAGCTGTGACCCATGAATTACGAGTGTTTTTGAATACTTTTATAAATTTTTTTACATGTTTTGTATTTAAAACTAAATTATCAATATAATTGCATCATTCGTTCATTTAGTTCAGAGCAAAAAATATTAATTTCCTATCAGTATTATTAAAAATGTTGCTTACACGAAATAAGCTGTGAGCCACTGTACATATTTACATCCATTACAAAAATTGTATGTGTAAAACTGTCTGTATTTTACAAATTCAATATTAAACAAGTAAGGAAGGGCTAAGTTCGGGTGTAACCGAACATTTTATACTCTCGCAATTTATTTATTTAACTTTATTTATAATATATATTACACAATTTGACCCACATATTCGTCATAAAGTCCATTGAAAGTTGGAAACCATAATATTAGGTTAAAAGCACTGAGGTCCTCGTGTTCGATATATGGGGCCTTAAAAGCCTATGGTCCGATTTCGGCGATTTTTAGAATGGGGCTGCCACACTATTAACGTAGTATTTGTGCAAAGTTTTGCACCGATATCTTCACTAGTACCTACTTTATTTATTGTAAAGTAAACGATTCAGATCGTCTTCAAAGTTCTGGTATATAGGAAGTAGGCGTGGTTGTGATGCGATTTGGCCTATTTTCACAACATATCAGTGGGATGGAAGGAAACTATTACAAACCAAGTTTCATTGAAATCGGTCGAGTAGTTCCTGAGATATGGTTTTTGATCCATAAGTGGGCGACGCCACGCCCATTTTCCATTTTGTAAAAAAATCTGAGTGCAGCTCCTATCTGCCATTGCTTACGTGAAATTTAGTGTTTCTGACATTTTTCCTTAGCGAGTTAACCCACTTTTAGTAATTTTCAACCTAACTTTTGTATGGGAGGTGGGCGTGGTTATGATCCGATTTCTTTCATTTTTGGACTGTATTACGAAGTGGCTAAAAAAAAGTGCAGAAAGTTTGGTTTATATAGCTCTATTGGTTTGCGAGATATGTACAAAAAACTTAGTAGGGGGCGGGGCCACGCCCACTTCCCCAAAAAAATACATCCAAATATGCCCCTTCCTAGTGCGATCCTTCATACCAAATTTTATTTCCATAGCTTTATTTATGGCTTAGTTATGGCACTTTATGTGTTTTCGGTTTTCGCCATTTTGTGGGCGTGGCAGTGGTCCGATTTTGCTCATTTTCGAAAGCAACCTTCCTATGGTGCCAAGAAATAAGTGTGCCAAGTTTCATCAAGATATCTTAATTTTTACTCAAGTTACAGCTTGTACAGACGGACGGACGGACGGACAGACAGACATTCGGATTTGAACTCCACTCTTCACCCTGATCACTTTGGTATATATAACCCTATATCTAACTCGTTTAGTTTTGGGTGTTACAAACAACCGTTATGTGAACAAAACTATAACACTCTCTTTAGCAACATTTGTTGCGAGAGTATAATAAATAAATACTATTTTATAGCGATATAACCTTTTTACAGGAAATCCTCTTTAGGCACGGTATTAAATAATATCGCGCTAGCTACCATAGCTACCATAGTGACATGGAAAATTAAAAGTTTTTGAATTGTTTCGTACAACACTCATGGTTTTAAATATAAAAAAAAGTATAATGTTGTCATATGTTAGAAAAAAGTTGACAATTATTTTTTTAATATAAGTAAACACCACAAACAACTTTTTTTTATTTTTAGAAGTTATACAAAAACTTAAAATTTAAATTATTTATTTATCAGTATTGCCTGTCTAAATTAATATTATATTATTGAGGCAGACATTCGTAAAATGTCATCTCAAGGCTGTCACAAAATTTGTTATTTATTGAGCTATATGAATATTAAAACAAGTAAGAAAAGGCTAGTTCGAGTGCAACCGAACATTTTTTACTCTCGCAAATTATTGATGAAATTTTATTAAGAAAACACAATTTGACCCATATATTCGGCTAAAGTCCAATATACTAAAAATAACTTAATATAATGTTTGGTACAGAGACACACTATTAGAAGAAAAAAATTCCCTCTGAATTAAATTAAGATATCTGAGAGATTTACCTATATATTCGGTGAAAAATTACCTTAAGGAACTGGGTTCTTCATGTTCGATATCAAACTGACGGAATCAGATGGAATACAAAATTGAGTTATATGGGAAGTAATCGTGGTTCTGAACCGATTTCGCTCATAGATGTTATCAGGGTGTCAAGAAAATATTATATACCGAATTTCATTGAAGTAGGTCTGAGATATAGTTTTTGACCCATAAGTGGGCGGCGCCAAGCCCATTCACATTTCTCTGTATAATTTAGTGGGTCTGACGTTTTTCGTTAGTGAGTTAATGCACTTTTAGTAATTTTCAACCTAATCTTTGTATGGTAGGTGGGCGTGGTTATTATCCGATTTCAACTATTTTCATGGTGTGTGATGGGGTACGTAAGGGAAACGACTGCAGAAGGTTTGGTTTATATAGCTTTATTGGTTTGAGTGATATATACTAAAACCAATTTGGAGGCGAAGCCACGACCACTTCCCTAAAAAAATTACATCCAAATATGCCCCTTCCTAGTGCGATCCTTTGTACAAAATTTTACTTTTAACTTTATTTATGGTAGCTGTGTCACTTTATGTGTTTTCGCCATTTTGTGGGCGTGACAGTGGGCCGGTTTCGCTCATTTTCAATAGCAACCCTTTCCCGGTCCCAAGGAACATGTGTACCAAGTTTCATCAAGATATCCGTTGCACGGACGGACAGACAGACATCCGGATTTCAACTCATCTCGTCATCCTGATTGTTTAGTATTATGACTTACAAACAAACCGTTATGTGAATCAAACTATAATACTCTCTTAGCAACTTTTTTGCGAGAGTATAAAAAGAGCTACTTGCGATTGACTTCAGACAATCGTCTGCTGCTGGTATTATATTTATATTTCAATGGACTTTCGGAAATGGAAAAAGTGGGAACGGTTTAATGAGGTTTTTCGTGTCTGAGATACACTCGAAAGTTTACACACCAAGAGGCGATCATATGGGTGCAGTATGGATAATGAGTCGCGTCATTAACTTATTACCAGTTGCACTTCATTCATTATTTATTCAGAAATTAAATATTGTGTTATAATATGGATATATAACGGGAATAGTTTAAGCTTTTCAGTTGAAATATATTTTATAGCAATATTCTGCATAAGATAAGGACCACCCTGAAGTGTTTAGATATATTTACAAATCTATAGATCGAAGAAGAGTTGTTATCTTTATTAAGAATAAAAATGAAATGTTATACAAGGTTATGACTTCATCAGTTCATTTTCACACTTTTTAGAAGCTTGTTATGGAAAGAGCAATTAAGAAAATTGCTTCAGAAGTTTGAATCAATTTAGTGAATCGAAAACAATATACCGGAATTAGTATTAGAATATGTTAGTTTGGGATTTATTCGGTGTCGGAATAAAATAATTTCGTGGGGTTTCTAAGAAATTACCGCATTTTTTCGGTATGATTTCTAGAGCATTTTGATAAAATGTAGAGAAAAAAGAAAGAAAAGCAGTAAAATATAACTTAAACATATTAGAAAGTAGAGATACCAACAGTAAAAAAATCAAATCTGAAAGAAATATTACCAAATGTGTGCCAGACCTAAGGCATTTTAGGAAATATTTGGACTGTAGTTAAATGAATGATTAAATTAAATAGATACCAGCTGATTTACTTATATGTATGTATGTTTGTTTGAACTTTATAAATCCATCACTACTTGCCTTGTTTAATTAACCGGTAACTACTGCGTGTATAATTTTTATCACTTAACTACTGTTATTGCATTATATAATATAAACAAACTTCAGAAGTTTTGTAAACATTTACTTCTGTTATGTACACTTACATACTTATATACACGTGTTTATTTTACCGTAACAGTTACGCTGTGAAAAAAAAATCAATTTTAAGTTAATTCTAAATGAATGGAGACTTTTGGTCGTTAGTGATAAAAAAGCTATTAATTATTAAATGATCTATTTATCAAATCAACTGAGTAGTTAATTGCTGCTTAATTAGATATAATATGGGAGTACTGTGGGGTTGCGGTTCGGCACTCTCGCGACCTCCCTTTTCAACCAACCAAACGTTCTATTTGAACAGTTGTAATGTTTCGATGTAATTATAATCGAGTTGCATGTAAGTCCAAACAACAAACGATATGTGTGATGCTGAGATGATACGATATACTTCGTTTCGTGAGAAAGACTATCGCCTGCAAAAATGGATATTCGTAGACATACGGAACATTCATGTCCACAAAATGAGAGTATAATATTTATTAAAGACCATATATCTTATATTGTTGTTAATTAACCAACGTCAACCCATTATCACTATTAAAATTAGTGTATTTATATGTCTGAAAAGATCTAGAGATCACGCTACCTCTATATATCCGAATAAACAGTTTTTCAAAGTTTAAATATCACTAATGTTAGTCAATACGATACGTGTACGTAACGTAAAGATATGTTTTTCAAAATATGTGAGAATAAATGCCTGCATTTTTAGAAATCTTGAAGTAGATATCTTGTTTATCATATTATAGGGATCTATTCCTGTAGTAATATTTCAATATATATCAATTTTATTTTATATACATAAAAATAATATATTTTATTTATTTACAATAATTTGCACTATAATAAGCTATAATATCGTAGTCTCTTCTTAATCGATCGGTTTGTACATGCAAACATACATACTCTTAGGAGTATACAATTACAATTCATAACAGTCAATAAAATATCTCAACTACTACTACTGATCTATTTACAGATTCGACTCTTTCTTGCTTTTTCCGAACGTCTCGCCGTCCTCGATAGTTTCGGGCAGCGGAAAACCGCGTGTTTCCGGCATCAGGAAGACCGAAGCAGCAGCTGCCAGCGAAAAACCGCCAAACACGGCCGGTGGTATCCACAAACCACGTGTTGACATGCCTGATATGAATGGCGCAATGATTGAGCCGACACGACCGACAAACGAACACAAACCGACACCCGAGTTACGCACTACTGTCGGGAACAGCTCACCACCGTAGAGATAAACATTCGGAAATGTGACCGATGCACCAAAGAGACCTATTGTGGCCATTCCCACAGTCATGGTGCTATTCAGCGATGGCGCGAAAGCCAAAGTCATCAAAGCGACGCCGCTGAGTGCGTTTGAGAGGAAGAGCGTTATGCGGCGTCCAAGATATTTGGTCATCGGCACGCAAATCAGTGTGCCTGGCACACCCAACGTAGCGCCTATGGCGACATTCATAAATATATCGCCACTCAAGTGTGATATGTGCTGTGAGACGCCGTAATAGACAAGGCAGACAACCAGCCAATTGAATGCCATCGCCAAGGTTTTCTGACAGAGATACGGATGACGGAAGAGATCGATGATGTTGCCCTTCTTTGCAGTCGGTGTAGCGGCAATGATTTGTGCGGCCTCCTCAAGCTCGGCGCGAACATTTTCGGTGGGTACATTGTTGCGCTTGCAGCCGGCTTCAAGTATTTTTATGGCGCGGTCAGTGCGACCGGTTGTCAAGAGCCATCGTGGCGATTCTGAAATGCCGAACATGAACGAATTTAATTAGTTAAGTGGAAGCGTAAGTGGTTATACAAGTTCGTGTGATACAAGTACATACCTGGCACAGTCCAATAAAATAGCAGATATAATACCGAAAATGATGAGAAAGCAAGATGATACCAACGCCAGTGACGCAGAAAGTACGCGAATAGCGGTAGTGTGGCATGACCCAAATTGAAGGGTATCTGATAGAGTATAGCCATTATTTCACGTTTACTTTTACCCACAATCTCCATGATAATCGTGAAGCTGTTGAGTGAAGTGTATTTACGCATTTGAGTAACGGTTTTACACGTATTCATTTGCTGGTTTTTTTACTCACCCCGTGGACATGGTAGCGCCCGTGGCGAAACCATCCAAAAAGCGAAAGACCACAAAAAGCCAAAACCATGGTGATGCCGAAACAAGACAACCGAAAATGAGTTGCATAACGCAGGCACTCACGAACATGGGACGACGACCCCATCTACAACAAAGCGCAGCTTATACAATTAACTGTCGACACACATATGTATGAATGTATGTACTCACTTATCAGCGAAGAGTCCAAAAATAATATTGCCTAGCATTATGCCAATCATAACAAAACTCTGCGCCAAACTGGATAGCCACTGGCGTTCGCAGGTCAAATTCCATTCGCTGATTATATTCTCTTGAAAGATGCTACGGTCATAAGTCACCGCTTTGCACTCCGCCGAGCAGACGTCAGTGCTGTTATCAGGCAAAGCGCAGCTGCTTTTAATTGGCGACTGCAGGAAGACCATCGAGATTTGTACCCAACCAGTCGGAAATTTCGAAAGAAAAATCCATAGGCAGACAATGAGCTGCCAAGGGCCCAAATCACTACCCAAAATCGAGATGATCGGATCGGGACGCGTGGGCTTGTCTGTAAAATGGAAAATGTTGAGCAATCAACTTTCGATTTCTTTTCGTTTATGAGCTTCTGCGTCTGCCTTTTAGACTCACCAGCGCGTTGCTGCATTTTGCTTGAGGTGTCCTGATATCCTGTCGATGATGGCTTCGCTCAGAGCTCGTTCTCTTCAACACACTTTCTTTGTCACTAATTTATTTAGTAAAATTGTTCCGTTATTCTCACATACGCGGCACCGCACAGCTCGCTGCTGTCTGCGCGAATGCTGTGTTCGGTCGGAAATAAAAATATTACTACCGAAATCTGCGTCTCACATAAATTAGATTAAGCGGCAGCGTGTTATAGTCCGTATGTTTGTATGTTTGTTATTATTAAATAATTTTAATATATTTAACATTTATTACTATTTTTGTCTGGATTACCGCACCGCGTGTAGACACCGACTCAGCGCTGCGCACGAATGTTGGCTGTAGTCTGCGCTTACCGGTCGCGTAGGGATAGACACATTGGCATGCGATTGCTACTCCACGAGTGAGATTATAGGTATACATACATATATGTAGTAGTTCTATATATGAATGCGAAGTAATTTAAGCGAGACTCTGGACTCATTCACAAGCAGACGAGAAGTTGAGAGCTTCGCATTTGTTTGTCGATAAGTTTGCTTTTGTCTCGTAAAGTGGTATATACCCTGCCAGCCAGGCCTAACCACTTTCCCCTCATGTTTCTTCAATTACTAACACCAACGCACACGTTTGGGTTGTTTTGTTTTTGTATTCGTACGTGTGAGGGGAATAGTGGTTAAAAAACTCACAAGCAGCTATGCTGGCCTATGGCAAACTCACCACTTTTGTGGGTTTAAAAAACTTCGGTTTAACCAGCTTTTTCACCACCTTTGGCTGGCAGGGTATATTTGTGTGAGTATGTATATTACTTTGTTTACGCAGCTTTTTCACTTTCGACTGTGCTTTTACCCTGCGCCTTTTTTAAGGGTAGAATTGTATATCTGTATCAGGAAGCGCTTTGTGCGTTGCATGAACGAAGTTTCACAAAAAGGTATGACTGCTAAGTATGTACATTAAATTGATAGATACAGTGACTTCAATAAAGAAATAAACAACATGAAATTCATTTTGACCCTAGCTTGATCGACCCAAATCACATATTGTTGTGGGTTATATAAACATTAAGATTGTCTTCCGTTTGCAATTCTCTGACTTTATTCAACTTTATACGTAACTTTCTTGCTGAGTTAAACGATATGTATTGTCTTAAGTCACTTCCGAGAGAGAGATAACAGTGTTCATAAGCCAATCATAAAGACTAAGTGCTAAGTGGTTCAATAATCTGGAACTCAACTTCGGATGACCTCGGATGACAACTTTGTATAATAAAGACACACAGACAAATGACGCTACTGGTACAAAGTCCTCACCACATACAATGATTTTTCGACCAATGAGACCCATTAGAGATAACTGTAAATATACTACCGCTTTTGATAACAAAATGTTAAAGTCGGTTATGTAGTAGTAGATAACTACATCGTAGGAAGCTTAATTTTCATGATTTTGAATCCATAAATTAATCTCACAAGGTCTCATCTCTATGGTGCAAAATCTGGAACAGTACCACTGCCTGATAAGGCAAAACTTGTAACGCTCCATTAAAAGGCTGTATGCGGAGTTTACGAAAGTGAAAGTACAGTTGAAATTTGATGTGTTCCGATTCCTCATCCCAATCTTGAGTTTTGATAGATGGTGCAGAATGCGACAATTCTTTCTAAGGAAAACAAATGTAAGAGAACTGGTTTGATTTCTACCAAAATAAGATGCTTAGAAAGAATTATGTGTTGATTTTTTAAGGTTTCACTGATCAGATAATAGCAATAAAGATATATATTTTACTGAGTGTTTTTTTAAAAAGTTAATAACACTTCCCATGGTAGTTATGTCCGTGTAATTATTAAAGCCACTGTACCCTCAGATGTATGTATATGTATTTAAGTACTTAAAGAAGTATGATATATGTACATATGTACGAATATTTCTACTCGTGGGTATGACATTATACATACACTTTGTAGTAACTACGTAAGGAAGGTCATAACGAAGGTCGAAATTGGGGATAAACGCATTGAGTGCGTATTAATAAAGGGTGCTTATGTGAGAACATATCTAAAGATATTGCGTCGTGAATTTTACTTTGGTATTTTCAAAAAAAAATTATTTTGATCTTCAAAAGTACTCATCCGAAAATATTACTATGATCCGATTTGTTTCGGTCAGAAGTCACCACGTTCTCACTATTGTGTGATTGGAAATATAGCATAATTGGAAAGCCAGGTTCCTATCAAGTTTTTGAAAATAATCCATCTATAAGAAATATATTTTAACGGGATCTAAAAGATCTAAACAGAAGCACAATAATAACTCTTCGGTACCAATTTCAAAATATGCCATATTTTATTAGAGGATTGTTCTTGATTTATGATCCTCAGAACATTGGCAACGGCGAATACCGCAGACGATGGAACGATGAGTTGTACGAGTTATACGACGACATTGACAAAGTTCAGCGGATAAAAAGACAGCGGCTACGCTGGCTAGGTCATGTTGTCTGCATGAACGAAAACACCCCAGCTTTGAAAGTGTTCGATGCAGTACCCGCTGGAGGAAGCCGCGGAATAGGACGACCTGATGAATGGGGCGCTTTGGTGGATTCGGATATAACCGGCAAAACGTTTTCTACGCCAATTGCATACATGCATACATTGTTCGTCGCAACAGTTCGCAATTACTAACTCCAAGAAAGTTTTGTAATATTCTTGAATTTGAAATAACCACTTGCAAACCAAGGTTCTTAAATAAATCTAATCAAAAAACACCCTATATGTATGTACATCCAAATATACATAAATATGTGCATATATTTAAAAACTTGCCTCATATACTCCAGTCCTTGTAGATATGTAATATTTTTTTATGGCTGTGACGGAAATTCTCCATTACCAACTCCAAAAATAAATTTATATATCCGTAGCGATTGCGCATGCCCCTGTGAAAAGCTTTAGATGACAATGGCGTGAAGATAAAGCTCTCTTTTTGCAGAATATAAAGCTATAGGTTGCGTGAGAAAATAAGTTTATTATCTACAACAGGGTGACACAAGTGCTTTTAAGATAAATAGTAAACTTTCAGCATTTAATTTTACAGGGGTAAGGCAAAGCGTAATTTGAATACATGGATATTGCAAAGTAATAGAAGATTTATGAACTATATATGATTCGATTTCCTTCCACAATGCACTCGGTGCCAACTGGTATTTTTCAAACAACTGTAATGTCGGGGATACCAAAAGCTTTTGTTGAATAACAATAAATATTAAGATAATACAAAATATTACCCATTTATTAGGTATAAAGTCATTATATCCAAGATTATACACTCACTTAATTTTGTCAATGTATCTCACAAATTAACGGATATATGCGGTATACCACCGGATGTGTGAAAAGCCTAATATTAGGTTTATGGGAGCTAGGAAAGTAATGACCCGATATTACCAATTTTTTGCTCAGAGATACATTATTAGCAGAAAAGGTTTCCCTCTGATCATCTGTAAAATATATGCGAAATTTACCGATATTTTCGGTAAAAAATTATCCATAGGCACAGAGGTTTTCATGTTCCATATCTGGGGTATTGAAAAGTTGTAATCCAATTTGGACAATTTTTAAATAAGTGATGCCACAACTCGAATACAGTATTTTAACAAAGTTTTATTCCGATATCTTCATTGGCTCTGTATTTATGCATTGTAAAGTGCAGGAGGAATTACGCGTGGTTGTTAACCATTTTCGATTCATAACATCACGATGTCAATAGAAATTTCGTTGAAATTGGACGAACAGTTCTTGAGATGTGGGCGAGTTTTTGGGTTTATTTATGACTTAGGTATAACACTTTATAGCTTTTCGATGAACGCCATTTTGTGGCTGTGGTAGAGACCGACCGATTAATCGGCCTTGGTATCGGCATCGGCCAGTATCGGCCACAAAATTCAGCATCGGTATCGGCATCGGCCATATTTGGCCGATTCTTTCTACATCTTTGGGTTTACATACTCTAAAATACATTTTTCTTACTTTTTTGATCTCTTTAAAGCATAAAATTTGAATTCTTCTGTTTACTATATAAAACACAGTAATTCACATTTGACTAAACTAATAATTCATCACGATGATAATTTAAGTCTAGTATAAAGAAATTCAATAATTTTGCGTTAAATTGAAGGTTTTATTTAGCACTGCTAGAAAGATTCGATTTATGTCAAATATTCACTGTTTTGTTTAACAACTTGTTGAGATTTTGAAATAATGTCATAAAGCCACTATTATAGAAGCATTCGTAACTAGGAGAGCCTATTTTTAAAATTTCGTCATAGACAGGATCACGTAATAACCACTTGGTGCTGTCCTGGACTATAAGGTGTATGCAAAAGAACCTGCCAAACAAGATTCCAAAGTTTCTATGGAATCACTATCACTATGTGACGCCTTTCAGAATGCGAGATATAAATGACAAAAGTCATCTCTTTTAAAATGACGAATTATTTTTACTAGACCTACTATTTTCTTTCTATGTAAACAATTATTATTTTTAATTCTAACATATAGAATATAGTCTTATAGATACATATTTAAAAAATAATTTCTGAAATTTTCAAAAAAAAATATTAAAACTCCTCCATTGAGACGTCATTTCCGGTGACCCCTCGGAGGAAAGGTGCATCCGCGTCATCAGCATAACTCTTGACAGGATCATCCAAAATGAAAAAAATAAAACAAAAATAAGTGTTCTAGGTAAGACCATAAACTCGTTCTTGAACAAAGGAAAGACTAAAGAACTAAAAATTGGGATTTTGGCAGATATTTTTCCAAAAAAATAAAAATTTCGGTCAAATTTGCTTGACATTTTTTTTTAATAGTTGTAATTGAAAACAAAAAGAACCCGTTCAAGCACGAGTAAATTGTATCTCGAACACCTATGCAAAATTTCATCAAGATCGGTTGAGTAGTTTTCGAGAAGATTTGACAGCCGACTTTGAAAACATGGTTGCGAGAAAAACGCGTTTAAAGTTTTGAGGAACAATAATAATAAACTGATAAAGATAAAACTATATCTCTGAAACTATTATTCGGATCGACTTGAAAATTTAGGATTATGTATATTCTTGAGATGTTGTAGAAATTATAAGCAAAAAACAAAAAAAAAAATTTTGAATCCACGAAACCCATGTAACCCCTTAAAGGAAAAAATCTATATTGCTGAATCGCTTTGAAAAACGTGAATAACTTATTTTTTCTATCAACATATGTATATATTATAATAATCATTTATTTAGTTTTGAATATTAATTAAATGAATAAACAACTTCATATTTACATATGTTTATGTAGTTGTTTACATATTTTGTAATGTTATTTGTCTTTGTTTTTCTTTTGTTGCTATACTAATTTGCTAAATAAAGTTATTGATGAAAGAATCGGCATCGGCCAAAAATTTGGTATCGGTCGGACACTAGGCTGTGGTAAACAGACAGACATCCAGACTTCATTTCGCCTCGTAAACCTAATCACTTTGGTATATATGTATAACTCTATATCCAACTCGCTTAGTTTTTGGACTTTTAAACAACCGTTCTGTAAGCAAAACTATTATACGTATAATAATTTCCTTTTATCAATTCTCATGTAATCATAATCTTCTTCAACGCTGTTTCCTTGGACTAAGAACGATGAGTGTTTTGTGTTATTAAAGATATTTTTACTCATTTGATCTGTAATGTTTCTTTTATATATTTCCGATATGGTTAAGAACACCCTTAGTCTTAACTTTGTCAAGATCCATATCTTTTCCTATTTTTCAACTTCACTTTAATTTTAATAAACTGAAATCGAATTATGCACTATATACTTTGAATGACTTAAAAACAGAAATTAGCCATGTCAATGATTTCGGCAAGATAACCGGACACACGCATGCAGGAATAACCAGCAATCATCCATGCACACAGAGGAAACACCAAGTGAATGCGAGAGAAGACTGCCGGTATATTTCAGCCTACACTTTCAGCTGGTTGTTGTTGCTTTTATGTTGCACGCTCATTTAAAGACGATCATTGCTGTCGAAGTTGCCACGCGTCGCGCACACTTTCCCATGGCTAAACGCCGCAAACAATTGCCCGAGGCGAGAAAAACCGCGGACATGACCAGCATACAACCATAAGCTGCTATGCAAGTGGCGCCGCTGATGCTGCGGAAGTGCAAACCTTTTCATTAGCGGCAATTTCTATAATGTGATTCCTCACTTGCACCACCCACCCGCAGTACTCACCGGTTGTGAGATTAAATGTAAGGTGATGCATGTGTGAGAGAGTGTGTGTAACAACTAGGCGTTAGGGGTTGCACGCGAGGCGTGGCAGTGTTGCGCTTGCGCTTGTACCACCGGCGCCTGTCAAATTGACAATCTTAAGTGCAATCTTGTTACAAAGCAATGTAAACACGATTGTTAATTTAACTTTCAACAACAACAACCTCTATATACATACATATATACATATATACGATGTGTGTGCATTCCCCTCCGCTACTTCCCAGGGGTGCAATGAATGTAAGGCCACAATTAAATTATCGCATTTCACAAATAAACGTATGCTACCGCGGTGATTTCCTGCTTAAATAAACAAATACAAACATACAAACGCGTACTTGTAGTTATGTAAAGAGGTGGTCTAACATGCTCCTGCACTGATTTGTTTGTATACTTGTGGTTGTTTTTGTTGCCTGTCGTCACCTTTGCACCTTTGTTGTTGTTTTTGTTGATATATTTTATTTTATTACGAGGTGCTTAGCTCAATTGTGCGTTTGGTGCGTGGGAAATGAAAATATTTTCATTCATTTGTATTCAAAACAGAGTTGATCCGCTTCGTAAGAAAAGCTCAATGAGCGGAGATTAGCTCGATTGCTTAATTTACATAATACCCGTAGTAAGCGAGGTAATTTTCCAATACAAAAGCATAATTAGCATTTTTTATATTGAAATAGTTGCATAATGGAAATATATCGATACTTATCGAAAAAATAGGTCCTTCGGATAATTTTTTTAAGCTTAATTAATAAAGAGCTAAGTTAAAGCTTATTGAATAAACATATAAATATATCGATAAGTATCTAAATAATATATTCATCGATATTTATCGAAATATTATATTTATCGACAACTTGTTCAAGCCTAAAATAAAAATTTGTTGATAGCGAAAGTGTTTAAACACAAAATAAATATATCAAGCCTCGACCACGATAAAAAAATTAATCAATAAGCTAAAGAAAACTTGCACCGAAACCGCGATAAGAGTGGAATTTTTGTGATAAATAATAATAAAAATAATACATTTAATAATCATTATAAATATTTATAAATATTATATTTTTTTTTCTTTCCATTAAGTTAGAATTTTATAGAATATATAAAACTGTATAATAAAATCCACACCCGAAATAAAATAATCGATAATAGTTGAAAATATATCGATATTTCTATTAGCGTATTTATCTGTCAAAATAAAATGTATATCTCTTTTAATTCATGAGACATATGTACTGTATATCGAAACAATTTGAGCATTGATCCAAGAAATTTATCGATAAATGTAAATAATGTAAATTAAAATTATAATTCACAGTAGAAGTAAATTAATGAAAGTTAAATATTGCCTTGCCCATACCCAAGGTTTTTACATTAATTTGGTAATTCTTCCAACATAAAAATTAATTAATATTTATATTTACTGTGAACTCAGATCAAATCTGATCTCTGATAGAGAAGGTCTCCAAAAAACGATCGCTCCAACGAAAATTTCGGTGTGAAGTGGAAGTTTGAACACCGCAGAATCTAACCGCAAATACCTATAACTAACAGTAAGTATTCAAATTGTTCACGCGCTCAGCTTAATCGACTGACATGCTTCCTCATATAAAATACCACACATTCTTCCCTTGTTCAGTCATTTGAAAACATCCCTTCAATTGTAATGCCAAGTTTACAACATTTTCCACATGTGGCAACCACTTCACACTTAATCTCCGAACGCTTGCACGACCACAAGTCCATAAATAAGCAAAACGGATTTATTTTAAAGTATTTACACACTCGGAGAGACTTACCGTGAGAGCAGTGAGTGAGTGTGGCAAATTGATTTGTTTGTTTTGATGTCAAAATTGGTACAACAACAAAACAATAAGTTGGGAGATATTACGTGTAACATAGTAGTTTGCAAACGTGCCACTCAATTGCATGCCAAATTCGATGAGAAAAGCAAATACATATGCACCGGTAAACGCAAAACGTTCTAGCGATAACATGCAGGGCAATGCATTCGCAAAAAAAAAGAATCAATGAGCCTATAGAGAAATTACTAATTGTTAGTTTATATTTTGTCGTTTCAATCCTATCCTAACGGTATTGTTTATCCTATTTTTTAACAGATTGTTGGATTTAATACGATTCTGATTATCTAACACGCCAGATATATTTAAAGGACTGATTTGACGGGAACTTTATTCAACAAATCAACGTTTTCATAAAACTGTAAAGTCATCTTACTTATTGGACATACTCTAATTCTTTTTTATTGAGGACCTAAGATGGAAAATAAAGTCATTAGTTCAGGAGTCTTAAAGTCATTCGAAAAACTATCATACAAGTACTTCTATATACCTACAAAAACACCATATTTTCGGCTTTTAACTGTCTTGAATCTTCTTAAGCTAATATTTAAATTATTTTCTATAAAGATCCCAGATCAAGTTTTTTTTATGCGGATGATCTTTTCACAAAACTTGTTTATATTTCCCACAACTTTATGGACACCACTTACAAAAATGCGTTCGATAAATACTCTCATAATTGTTGGTCAATATAGCCTTGTATCACATCTATTCACAAACTTACAAAGCAAATGTAAAGTCCCAAGGAAATTGAATTAGTTAACAACATTGAGAGATTTAGCCCAAATCCACGCAAGTAAGTAAACAAATACCTTACGTAACCATCACGTTTATTGACAGGACATGCGTTTGAGGATTACGACTGAAGTGTCAACACAATTAGGGAAAATATGTTGCATCAGGGTTGTAATTTTTGTATAAATGACTATTAATCGATATATACCAGATATGATTACCTCAAATACCTGCATATAAAACATTTATATTAAAGAATATCGTTTTCAGAATTTTCAACAGAAAGAGGAGACAGTTACGGGAATTCATATCAGCTTCGGCCATATCTTTCAACCGGCTACCGAAGTGCTTGCTTTCATTCCTGCCCAAAATATTTGGAAGTAGGAGATGAGTTCACACATCCATCATGTAAGGTGGATATTAAAAAATTTGGTCTAGTGGATTAACGTAGCCAAAGTTCATTCGAATTAAATCCAGTTGCATAGAATTGAGCAAAATTAATGGACTACCATTGCTAATTTAGAACTAACAAAAAGCTTGACTAGTCGCTTCGGTTTCTAGTTGCACTTATATGATGTTTCTTCAGTTCATTTTGGTAAAAGACCTGGTCGTTTTGGACGTACCCAGGGCGGGAATCAATGTATAACAATAAGAACAACATACATTATAGATATTATTACAGTAATCAACTCAAAACTTCTATCAAGGCATGTTCAAATACTATACCAAAACTATGGACTAACACCACTGTCAAAGTCATAAAGCTCGACACTTTCTGGACAATCATAATGGTGATTTAGCTCTTACTCAGCATATTATTCACCACATTGTCTGGGGTATTGTCTTATCTCTTAAAGCGCCTATATACATATACTAATATATTTTAATTTATTAAAGTCGAACCCCCACTTTTTCCTATATGTATGTATGTATGTCCGTCGACATTGTTGATATTTGATTTCAAACTAGTGTAGAGCAAATATTACTTGACCCTATACACAGCTTTGAGCATCAGCGATAAGCACGCACGAAGCTGAAGCTGCATTCATTACTCAGCATATCGTATTAAACGAGTGGGCGTGATTTCTGTTTGTTTATTTATAAATATTTGATAAAGGCTTTTTGCAGAAGTGTTTGATTTAAAACCTACTCAAATTTGCTCCGTAAAATTACATATGTACATATTTTCTCTGACGCATTTTCTCGTGGTCTTCTTAAGCTCTCTGAAATCACATATTACACCGTAAAGCTCTTCATTAAACACTGAGAATGATACTGCAGCGACGATGTTGTCCTGTCTATAGGGATAGCAAAGCTCAATGATATTACCTCGATCCGTTTATTATCTTTTGCTCAATAAATAAATAAAAAATATAAAACATTTTACATAACAGAACCATTATCGACTTCGTTTTCAAAGTTAAACAAAAAATCCTTATTCTTTTGATGTCTATAACCAACTTCAACTGATAAAATATAATTTTCGAAATAGATAATATGTAAATGTTTAATTAATAAAACCTTTACATGTCACATAAAATTTAATATAAATCAAATTATTATTTAGTTTCAACTTCCTTCGGTTTTCTTCCAAATGTATTACCATCTTCAATTGTCTCCGGCAATGGGTAACCCTTCGTTTCGGGCATAAGGAAGACTGAAGCAGCTGCTAAGAATGCGAAAATGCCAAAAAACGCCGGTGGTATAGAAATATAATATTTTTTCAAGCCTTCCACCCACGGTGCCATAATCGACCCAAAGCGGCCAACGAACGAGCATAAGCCTACTCCCGTGGGTCGCACGACAGTCGGAAATAGTTCACCGGCATACAAATACACATTCGGAAACGTAACCGCAGCACCAAATAAACCAATTGATGCCAATGTCACCTTGATGGGACCACTCAAGTTCGGAACAAACGCTAAGATTGTAAGTGATATGCCACTTAAAAGATTCGATAGGAATAATGTAATGCGACGACCCATATATTTGGTAGCCGGTACACACAAGCAGGTCCCTGGTATACCCAAAATTGCGCTTACGAAAACATTGAGGAATATATTTCCAGACAGCGAGGTCATATACTGTGATAAACCATAGTAGACCAAGCATACAACCAACCAATTGAACGCCATAGCAAGCGTCTTCTGGCACAAATAAGCATGTTTGAATAGATCACCGAGATTGCCCTTCTTTGCAGTTGCGCTCGTTGCCAACAACTTTTGAGCCTCATCTACATCTTGAGCTATTTTTTCAGTTGGCATTTTATTGCGTTTCGCAGCTTTCTCGAGTAATGCGACGGCCCGCTCAGTCCGACCGGTTATAACAAGCCAACGTGGCGATTCTGAAAGCGAGAGGGGGAAGTGTGTGAAATAGAGTGGGCGAAATAGAGTGTGAGCGTACTGCACCTGGGACGGTGAAGAAGAAAAGTAGATAAACAATTGAGAAGGATGAAAATGAGAGATGAAACCAACGCCACTCTCGGAGGAAGTAGGCGAACAGCGGTAATGTGGCATGACCCACATTGAATGGTATCTGATAGAGTATGGCCATTATTTCACGTTTACTTTTACCCACAATCTCCATGATGATCGTAAAGCTACGAAGATCAAAAAGTTCTCATGAATATATCAAAAACACAGATATTTTGCAAGGTACAGTTAAATTTACCCTGTAGACATTGTGCCGCCAGTTGCGTAACCATCCAAGAAACGCATCAACATATAGAACCAAAGCCATGGCGAAGCAGAGACCAGACAACCTGCCACAAGTTGTAGAACACATGAGCTCACAAACATTGGGCGACGTCCCCATCTGCCGCAGAAGAAATTGAAACATTAAAATATAAAAATAGTTCCTCTTTCTCTCACTTATCCGCTAGCATGCCCATAATCATATTGCCCAACATAATGCCGACCATGACTAGCGATTGCGACAACTGTTCCAGCCACTGACGTCCACATAGCAAATCCCATTCCATAACTACAGTCTGTTCGAAGATACTACGATCGTACTCGTAGCCATCGCAGTTAGCATCGCATACATTGGTGGCATTTGTGCCGCTACCACCTTTGCACGTTGCTTTGACTGGGGGCTGTAAGAAGGTCATGGAGATTTGCACCCAACCGGTAGGAAATTTAGACAAAAATATCCATAGACACACAATTAACTGCCAGGGTCCCAAATCGCTTCCCAAAATGCCGATGATCGGATCGACACGTTGCTTTTCTGTAATAATATGAAGAAATATTTAATATAAATTAATTGTTTAAAGAAATTCGAATCGATTTTACCATCCTTTTGCATGATCGATATTCAGTCTTCTTGGTTGTTTTCCTAAATTCGATGCAGTTTTTATTTGCTATTAAAAATTCACATCTGACTAATTAACTGAAAAATATATTTACAATAAAAATATCAGAATGCCCCTTTGTCAATATTCAAATGTCAATTTGTTTACACTTCAAGCAATACAGTTACATTCCATATAAAAGTAAAAGCAAAAATAAATCTTAAGAAAATCTTTCCTTACTGCTTAGGCGAAACTCTAATTTGAGTTTATTTTAAGTTTTGGTTTTCGAGATTTTACATTTGTAGGTAAATGGTTACTGCCTTTAAAATAGATTTTTGAAAAGAAATAAATGCTTCACGAATTGCCAAATCACTCCAACGGTTTAGTCGAGTTTTCAACGGTATCCTATTATTGTCATGATTTTTACGCTGGGAAATAATACAATTTTAGTTGAATATGGTTAAGATCTGGTGGACTGGCAAAATGACGACCCTTTGTACACACAATACTATATGCAAATTTAGGTCAATCCGAGACTTTAACATTTCTATCTAGTCTCTTATCAAGAGGAACGCAGGCAATCGGTACTTACGGCAGCATATATTTTTTAGTAAAGCCAAAGACACATTTTGTCAAAATCGAGCCCCCTTTTTGTCTATCATCATATTTATGTTAATGACAGTAAACGCGACGATTTATTTTCATGCTTGTGTAGACAAAAGACTTTTTGAACCTCATAAATGAATTTGAACATCAGCGATAAGATGAGATGTCTGCGCTACCGACAAAGCTGATGCGATTACTCAGCAAATTAAATAAAAATAGCGAAATAGGAAATTTTTGTTTCAATAATTTTTATTTAGTAAAGATATTGTTAGTGTATGCGCATATTTTCGCCAGAAAGATGTCGAAAGCATGAGTTCCCGCATTACGAGAATCTTTATTAATAAAACTTCGCGTCATCGGAGCTGATAGTGTTTATAACCACAGTGCGGTACTATGCCATAAAGTAATGCTTGACTTTATCTGTGACGAATTATATAATTATAATTAAATGCCGGTATACCAGAATTAATATAATGTAGAGGATAATTGATAACATGCTGTCGGGAGTTCTCTCAGTCAAATTCTCCAGCTATACGAAATCATATTCTCGACATATTCAATTTTTATTCGATATATACTCCTCAGGTCTTTCTTAATTTTCGTTCGTACCTCGCCTTATGCCTTATTATGCCTATTCTTTTGCATATGACTCAAGCAGTGGTTGATGTCCTCATACAACTAAAGGCTGACATCACCGCCATCCAAGAAGTGCGATGGACGGGACAAGGACGGAAGAAGGTGGGTCCTTGTGACATCTACTACAGCGGCCATATAAAGGAGCGCAAATTTGGTGTTGGATTTGTGGTGGGAGAGAGACTCCGTCGCCGAGTCCTGTCATTCACCCCGGTGGATGTTCGTCTAGCCACAATCGGCATCAAAGCGAAGTTCTTCAACATATCGCTGATTTGCACCCACGCGCCAACGGAAGAGAAGGTCGATGTGATCAAAGATGCTTTCTATGTGCGCCTAGAACGCACCTCCATGACGAAACATCGCCAAACGGCCTGAGGCTGATCGGCTTCGCTAGGGTCCGAAATATGGTTGTATGTGGTACCAGATTCCAGCACAAGAAAATTCATCAAACTACGTGGCTGTCCCCTGATAGAAAC
Source organism: Zeugodacus tau (assembly GCA_031772095.1). NCBI lineage: Eukaryota > Metazoa > Arthropoda > Insecta > Diptera > Tephritidae > Zeugodacus > Zeugodacus tau. Next base: position 26,143,732 of record CM062649.1, on the reverse strand, counting down.
ACGCGCAATCAAATCGATCACGTTGTGATAGACCCAAATATTGACTCAGACTATTATCTGGTGGAACTTAACCTTCTTATGGTGTCAAGAAGTAAGTGTACCAAGTTTCATCATGATATCTCAATTTTTACTGAAGTTACAGCTTGCACGGACGGACAGACGGACAGACAGACATCCGGATTTGAACTTTACTCATCACCCTGATCACTTTGGTATATATAACCCTATATCTAACTCGTTTAGTTTTAAGACTTACAATCAACCGTTATGTGAACAAAACTAATATACTCTCTTTAGCAACTTCCGAGAGTATAAAAAGAAAGAGGCCGAAAATTTTACGAAAAGATCCGGCTACTAACTGAAGGTTTCAAGACCGGAGCACACTCCTGAAGGACCCCAGAGGTGATCCAGTTATTGATGACCAGAGTATACTAAGTTTGTTGAAGGAACACCTCTCCAGCCGGCTGAATGGCAGTGAAAATCGATGACGATGGAGCAGATGTTCCATTACCCGACCGTGAAAAAATTCGAATAGTAATTACCCGTTTGAAGAACAATAAGGCGGGGATTGCCGCCCGAGCTATTCAAATAAGGCGGCGAAGAACTGATAAGATGCATGCATCAGCTTCTTTGCGGAATATGGTCGCAAGAAAGGATGCCTGACGATTAGACACTCAGTGTACTCTGCCCAATCTTATAAGATTCTATCGAGCGTACTGTGTGAAAGACTAAAGCCCACCGTCAACAAACTGATTGGACCTTATCAGTGGAATATCCACCATGGACCAGATATTCATCATGCGCCAAATCTTGGAAAAGACCCGAGAGAGAAGAATCGATACTCACCACCTTTTCATCGATTTTAAAGCTGCCTTCGATAGCACTATAGAAACTAATAAGGCTATGTAAACTGGCGTTGAGCTCCGTCAGGATCGAGAAGGCCCCTCCGAGCCGTTCGATACCAAACGAGGCTTCAGACAGGATGACTCACTATCGTGCGACTTCTTCAATCTATTGCTGGAAAAAATAATACGATCTGTAGAGCTAAATAGAGAAGGTACAATCTTCTATAAGAGTGTACAGCTGCTGGCGTACGCCGATGATATTGATATCATCGGAAGCAACAACCGCGTCGTTTGTTCTGTTTTTTCCAGACTTGATAAGAAAGCGAAGCGTATAGGTCTGGTGGTGAATGAGGACAAGACGAAATATGTCCTGTTATCAATGTCATGTCTACTTGGGAACCAGCATTAACAACACCAACAAAGTCAGCCTCGAAATCCTACGCAGAATCACTCTTGCCAACAGGTACTACTTTGGGCTGAGTAGGCAATTTAAAAGCAAAGTCCTCTCTCGACGAACCAAAATCAAACTTTATAAGTCGCTTATTATTCCCGTCCTGATGTATGGCGCTGAAGCTTGGACGATGATAACATCCGATGAGATACATTTTTGTATATATATGTCTTATTCTAAAGGTGCCTCAGAACGTGTTTCCTAACTAGATCAGAATTTGTATCGTGAAGACTTAATTCTTTTAAATTTGGAAATAAATAGTTCTACTTTACCGGATTACATCAGATCACAAATTATGTTCCGGTTGGTCGTTACATCCAAATCTAGGTATCGAAAACCCTAATTTCTGATTCAGAATTCCCGAATATGTTTCAGGCTTTTATGGAAAGCGATATGGTAGAAATGAGACTTGTATGCAAATTATTGTCTGATGAAGATTGTTCTTCGGCAACTGAGTAGCTCCCTCTCAAATATAACACAATATTTTCATTCTTAGGCACTTCAAAAGACTTCACCATCTCCTGGATTGTGGAGTCTTTTATTGAAATCTATCAGCTAAAGGCATCTATAAATTTAAGAAGACTGATCATTACAGGTGAATTCCATTAACTCGTAATTCTTCGTTCTCTCTACTCAAAGCTTTACAGTATAGTATAGTACAGTATCAAACCTAATGTCTAACGTTCGTTCAGGAACAAAGGCTCGATTTAATTACAGATTTAATTTCGAAGTACTAAAGCTTGGTTCAGTACAACTTACTTCCTTACATTTCTATACTCTCACAACAAAGTTGCTAAAGAGAGTATTATAGTTTTCATAGTTCACATAACGGTTGTTTGTGTCACCCAGAAATAAAAGAGTTAGATATGGGGTTATATATATATATATATAAGAACAGGATGGCGAGTGGAGTTGAAATCCGGATGTCTGTCCGTCCGTCCGTCTGTTCGTCCGTCCGTCTGTCCGTGCAAGCGATAACTTGAGTAAAAATTGAGATATCTTAATGAAACTTGGAACACATATTCTTTGGCACCCTGAGGAGGTTGGTATTGGGCGAAATCGGACTATTGCCACGCCCACAAAATGGAGAAAACCGAAAACACATAAAGTGTCATAACCAAGCCATAGATAAAGTTACGGAAGTAAAATTTGGAACAGGGGATCACATTAGTGAGGGGCATATTTGGGTGTAATTTTTTTTTAGAAGTGGGCGTGGCCCCGCCCACCTATAGGTTTTCTGTATATATCTCGCAAACCAATAAAGCTATATAAACCAAACTTTCTGCAGTTGATTTCCTTACGTACCCCACCATACACCATGAAAATAATTGAAATCGGATAATAACCACGACTACCTCCCATACAAAGGTTAGGATGAAAATTACTAAAAGTGCGCTAACTCACTAACGAAAAACCTCAGAAACACTAAATTTTACAGAGGAAATGGCAGAAAGAAGTTGCACTCAGATTTTTTTACAAAATGGAAAATGGGCGTGGCGTCGCCCACTTATGGGTCAAAAACCATATCTCAGGAACTACTCGACCAATTTCAATGAAATTCGGTATATAATATTTTCTTGACACCCTGATAACACATATCAAAAATCGGTAAAATTGGCTCACATCTACGACAATTTCCCATATAACTCAATTTTGAATTCCATCTCATTTCTTTATAATATATGTGTATACATACCGAACCAATGAAGATAGTGTAATAAAACTTTACACAACTACTATATGTGATATATGTGAAAAAATTGTGAAATCGGACTATAACTTTTCAAAGCCGCGGATATTGAATATATGTCGTTGTTCCAAATCGGGTTATAACTTCCCCTAGCTCCCATATACCTAATTATAGGTTTTTCTAAAATACTGTGGGCTTTACTCCGCATATATCGGTTAATATGTGAAATATCTGAGCCAAATTAAGTGAGTATATAATCTTGGATATAACGTATGTTGGTGGTGAAATTAGTGAAATTGGTTCAGGAATTACCTCAGCCCTCATAAACTTTGTATGATGATTTTAGTTATTTTATTGGCCTTTATGCCGAATATATGGGCTAAATAGTGTAATATCTTAATGAAACTATAGCAATAAATTGAGAGAGTATAAAATGTTCGGTTGCACCCGAACTTAGCCTTTCCTTAATTGTATTCATTCAGTTTACGCTTTAAAATGCTCAATTGTGTTAAGCAATTATCACGATAATTTCGTCGTTCCTGCAACTTATCCAACGGCACCTTAACTTCCAATTGTTTCGCGATCTCCACAGCTGTTGGGCCTTCCATTTTCGGTGTGGGTCCCATAGTTTGACTCACTGCATAAATTGTGTTTGCATAGCGTTCGAGGGAATTTGTCATACCCTCGGCATTCAAATGTGCCGTTTCCAGTGGTCCCAAGAAAGCATAACGCATACCCAAACCGTCGGTCATGATGCTATCCATATCCTTAACATCGACAATGCCGCTCTCAACCAAACGCCAAGTTTCATTCAATATGGCATACTGTATGCGATTGAGTACGAAACCTTCGATTTCACGACTAAGGACAACGGGCTTCTGACCGATTTCCTTCATGATGGCGCATGTCTTCTTCACCACCTCTGGGTTTGTCCAAGGTGCGGGCACAATTTCTACTAGTGGAACATAGTAGGGTAGATTGACGGGATGTGCGACGATTATCTGTAGTAAGTGATGGGAAAAATGTTCGTAAAATTTTTTAATAATTTAGTTTAGTTTCTTTAGAAAAGCTATACATATATTTTGACCTGAAAAAATGTATTATTTTTGGTTTTATAATTTATAGAGCATTAAGGCATATACATATTAATGTGGCATTCATTCATTCAAAAAAATTGGCGAATATCTGGAGGAAGCTCATAGTTTGAAACGGATAAGTAAAAAAATTAGAAATTTAATAATACAATTAACTTTAAATAAAACTAATGTTTTAATGCCGTTTGTTCTAAGGATGAAAAGTCGAAGAACTTTTTTATTTAGAATAAACGGTTTAGTATATATATTATATATAGATATATATAATATAGTTTTTATTTCAATATTTTCTAAAGAATTATAAGTTAGAATTTGCATATAAAACTCTATAATTAATATTAATTGGATATCTTATGAAATAATTTTAATAATCTAATTGTACTTGAAATTATGCAGTACTTCAAGTACTTCCAAGACACGCTTAGCGCACGTGCAATAAAAATGTTGTTTTCAAAAGAACAGCCACTTTAGATAGAGTCATTTGAAGATCATGCAAAGGCAGTAAGATAAATCCAAAGCAGTGCTTATATTACAATAAAAAAACTGATATTGTGTGATAAGAATGCTATCATCGAATTATGCATGAATAAGTAATATTTTTGCTTATCTAGGTCATCTTGCACAACTGCTTGACATGTTAACCAAAAATGTAAGTTTAGGGATCAGCAGAAGCGCTAGTGATCAGCAGTATCCTTTCATCTTCTTTTGTGAAAATGGTGCAGAGCTTAATGCAAACGTGTGTTTATATATTTTATCAAAGCATTTGAATTCTTATGTGTATATTTAGTTTAAGTATTTATATGCATATATTTATGTCTATATTTTTTCCATGGTTGCTTCTGTGAATTCTACAAAAAATTATAACAAACTATTGGGTATCTGGCACTCTAAGTGTTGAAAAGATGGCACTTGTATTTAATTAATGTCGTGCCCTATTACGCTAATACACTTTAAATTGATTAATATTTTAAAGCAGTTTGATCCAACACTATTTCGAGTCAATAGTTCTTATAATTCTGTATAAGAATATCAGCAAAGAAGAAGCCTATTGATGCTGTTTTGCATAAATCTATAAATTATTGTCGTCGCTTCCCAGAGCGTACGTATGTGAATTTGTATGTATTCTTCTGTAGATTGGGCGTATAAATGTTTTGTTATTGTTTGTACTTTGTTATGAGTGACTTTGAGGGTGGTTCAAATACGGCTATACAAAATTACATACAAATAACTGTAAATATATTAATTAAAATTAAATTTTCTAATGCTATTGAAGGTAATTGTTTTTAATCTAATATTCTTGCCACCATTCATTCAGTTCGAGTACACTTTCAATAAATGAAGTATAGTATATTCTCCTATCATTATGTAAAGTGTATGAATTTACGTCAGTTTGTAAGTCAAATCAAGGTGAATATGTACACACATGTCCGAATATTGAATAGAAAACAAGTTTTCTTGAATTTTTAAGAGACACTTTTTTCACGTATTATTTTCTTGCTGCCACTGCTGAATTTGGTTCAATTACTATTTATAAATTAACAAGTAAGGAAAGGCTAAGTTCGTGTGCAACCGAACATTTTATACTCTCGCATTTTATTGATATATTTTTATTAAGATAACACACAATTTGACCCAATTTGAAAATCCTATAATTAGGTATATGAGAGCTAGGGGAAGTTACACTATTAGAAGAAAAATATTTCCTCTAAATTAAATTAAGATACCTGAGAGATTTACCGAAATTTTCGATGAAAAATTACCATGGGGCACTGAATTATTCATATTCGATATTTGGGGCTTTTAAAAGTTATAGTCCGATTTCGACAATTTTTTCACAAGTGATGCCACAGATCATATACAGTATTTGTGTAAAGTTTTATATCGCTATCATCATTAATCAAGGAATAAGATGGAGTTCAAAATTGAGTTACATGGGAAGTTGTCGTGGTTGTGAACCGATTTCATCCATTTTCCACACGTGTCATCAGGGTGTCAAGAAAATATTATATACCGAATTTCATTCGAATCGGTCGAGTAGTTCCTGAGATATGGTTTTTGACCCATAAGTGGGCGATGCCACGCCCATTTTCCATTTTGTAAAAAAATCTGAGTGCAGCTTCCTTCTGTAAAATTTAGTATTTCTGACGTTTTTCGTTAGTGAGATAACCCACTTTTAGTAATTTTCAACCTAACCTTTGTATGGGAGGTGGGCGTGGTTATTATCCGATTTCAACTAATTTCATGGTGTGTGGTGGGGTACGTAAGAGAACCGACTGCAGAAAGTTTGGTTTATATAGCTTTATTGGTTTGCGAGATATATACAAATAACCGATTTGGGGCGGGACCACGCCCACTTCCCCAAAAAAGTTACATCCAGATATGTCCCTTCCTAGTGCGATTCTTTTTTCCAAATTTTACTTATATATCTTTATTTATGGCTTAGTTATGACACTTTATGTGTTTTCGGTTTTCGCCATTTTGTGGGCGTGGCAGTGGTCCGATTTTTTCGAAAGCAACCTTCTCACGATCCCAAGGAACATGTGTTCCAAGTTTCATCAAGATATCTCAATTTTTACTCAAGTTATCCGTTGCACGGACGGACAGGCGGCCGGACGGACAGACAGACATTCGGATTTTGACTCGTCTCGTCACCATGATCATTTTGATATATATAACCCTATATCTAACTCGTTTAGCTTTATGACTTACAAACAACCGTTATATGAACAAAACTATAATACTCTCTTAGCAACTTTTGTTGCGAGAGTATAAAAATGTACTTAGCGCATAACATTACTTACATTTGACTGATGTTTGAGGTCTTTGGAGAACAACGATGGCAGGAAAGTACTTGTTGAACTGGAGAGAATAGTTTGCTCATCAACAACTCCATCCAATTGCTTGTAGAGTGACTGTTTCCATCCCAAACGTTCTGGTATACATTCTTGTATGAATATGGCACCCTTCACCAATTCTTTCATATCAGTGGTGCCTGAAATGAGTGCGAATTGCTCACTGGCATTCAATTTACCACGCAGCAATCCTTTGACTTCCAAGCTTTTGAGCTCCTTTTCCGATTCCTTCAACGCATTTTCAATTTGTGCTGGCACACTGTCGTACAACACAACTTGGTAACCCACAGAGGCGAACAACATGGACCAAGAACGTCCAATAAGACCGCTAATTAATAATAATACGTACATACAATTTAATTTATTTTCTTAAAAAAATACTTCATTGTGTGATCTTTACCCGCCAACAATTCCCACTTTGCCTTTACCCGCCATTATTTACAATAATTTGAATACTCGAACACAATTAACTTTTGTCAGTTATACGCTTTGTATATACCAGCTGCCAGTATAGTTTGTTCGTTTGACGTTCGCCAGTGTAAGGAGAGTGGCTATAAATACTGTGGCGCTCTTGATGTAGTGACGTTCGATGAGGTTTGCTTAGAGCTTTAACATTTTCGCCTATCACTCGGTACATATCACTCACATTAGTTGTTAACAATATTGCCAAATATACTCATCGCGCTGTTATGATAAGGCATATCAATGTTATAAGTATAGTGTTATTTAGTATAATAAGAACCGATCCAATAATTGTTGATACCAAATAAAATTATCAGGAAGAGATTTTCACATCTGGTATATGAGTGCTTGGAAAAGATTTCCGGTACCAAATCTCATTGTACTGTTTGGTACGTTAACCTAGTTATTATTAGGATGTCTCATAAATGGAACGACGAAAAACAAGTATTGGTGGTATCAAGCCTAATTATGCTCAGAAAATGTTATATTCTAACTTAATTGTATTAAAAAACTTTATTCTTGGTATACGTGTGTTAAAAAAATAACCGGAATTGTAAAATTTTAAATTTCACGGGTTTGGAGAGTAAATGCTCTTGAAATACGATGCAATTTTACTTTGTCTATAGACTCTATATTCTCCAGGCATGGCTCCGTGTCCCTTTTTCCTATTTCCAAAAAGAAAGAGAACCTTAGAACCGTCGTTTTACAAGCTTACGAGAAATCGCTGAAAGAGCCTAAGGCTATCCCAAAAATCGAGTATGAGAGTGTTTCGACGGTTGGAAGAAGCGCTTGCATAATTGCGGACTATTTTGAGAACGAGAACATTTATATAGGCCAACGAATATACATATATTTTTTTTTCAATAAAACGAGAATTACCGTTATTTTTTGAACATACCTCGCTTGTGGAATATGGGAAGGAAAACAATTATCGCATATTGTTTGTGATAAGTTTTTTTCCAATGAGCTTAATTTAGGCAAGGTAGATTAAGATTTAGAATATGTTATTTGACTCAAAACTCAAATTGCTGAGATATGCATTTTCGGGAAAGAATACTTTGTCAAACATTAAACTAAATCATATATACTGATAGGATAAGGATTTTTTCAACAATACCGTTATTTCTTATTTCTTTTAATATTACTATATTTTGCGATTATTTTGCGATTATTTTGCGATTATTTGCGATTATTATGCAAGTCAAATTAATAGTATTTCACATTATATCTTATCTTGAAATGGAAAATTATGAAAGTATGTATGCTCCAATTCTATAAATAAAAATTCTATAAGCGGTACAATTCTTTAAAGGAATCGGTGGTGATGACAAAGCGATAAAATGTGAAATATAAAATAACTGTAAATAACAATTTATTAAACTCATTTCTATTGAAAAACATACCTCTAAGTGAGTACTCGATGTAACGAACAGGCCTGACAATTAATGTGTTCATTATTTCGGAAAACTACTGTATATGTTGATAGAAAAAATTAGTTATTCGCGTTTTCTCAAAGCGAATCAGCAATATAGCTTTTTTCCTTTAAGGACAAATATGAGCATTAAGGTTAATATTCGTAAATAGTAGGTCTAGTAGAAAGAATCCATTATTAAGAAAGAGATGACTTTTGTCATTTATATCTCGCATTGTGAAAGGCGTCACATAGTGATAGGGACTCGATAGAAACTTCGGAAACTTGTTTGGGAGGTTATTTTGCGTGCATCTTATAGTCCAGGCCAGCACCAAGTGATTATTACGTGATCCTGTCTATGGCGAACTTTTAAAAATAGACGCTCTTAGTTACGAATGCTTCTATAATAGTGGATTTATGACATTATTTCAAAATCTCAACAAGTTGTTAAACAAAACTGTGAATATTTGACATAAATCGAATCTTTCTAGCAGTGCTAAATAAATCCTTCAATTTAATGCAAAATTATTGAATTTCTTTATACTAGAGTTAAATTATCATCGTGATGAATTATTAGTTTAGTCAACTGAGAATCACTGTGTTGTATATGGTAAACAGAAGAATTCAAATTTTATGCTTTAAAGAAATCAAAAAAGTAAAAAAAAAATGTATTTTAGTATAATCCGAAAGAAGTAGAAAGAATCGGCTAAGAATCGGCCAAATTTTGTGGCCGATACTGTCCGATGCCGATACCAAGGCCGATTAATCGGTCGGTCTCTATATAAGACTGCTTTAATAACAATATATAACTTTTTGAATTATTCAGTTATTTGAAAAATGTCGCGTCACAGTAATAAGCGATGTAGGCATCAAGGAATAACGTCCACCCGTGCGAAGCCGGTAGTATTTTATATTTCTATAAGTAATTTCCAAAGTGTGAAAATATGTTTATATGTATTATATTTCACATATTTGATTTCTATTACTTATTTATTTTTATACTCTCGCAACAAAGTTGCTAAGAGAGTATTATAGTTTTGTTCACATAACGGTTGTTTGTAACACCCAAAATTATGAGTTAGATATAGGGTTATATATACCAAAGTGATCAGGGTGAAGAGTGGAGTTCAAATCCGGATGTCTGTTTGTCCGTCCGTCCGTCCGTCCGTTTGTGCAAGCTGTAACTTGAGTAAAAATCATGATATATTGATGAAACTTGGCACACTTGTTTCTTGGCACCATAGGAAGGTTGCTTTCTAAGATGAGCAAAATTGGACCACTGCAACGCCCACAAAATGGCGAAAACCGAAAACACATAAAGTGCCATAACTAAGCCATAAATAAAGTTATGAAAGTAAAATTTGATACAAAGGATCGCACTATGAAGGGACACATTTGGATGTAATTTTTTATGTATTAGTTATGTAGAAAACTACTAAAGAATTTTTTTTCAGTAAGGGAACACTCCTCAAATTTCATTATAAAGAAGGTACAAATTGGTATACAAAATTTTAAGTGAGTGTGGCTCCACCCACTTTTGGGTCAAAAACCATATCTCTGAAACTACTCTACCAATATCAATGAAACTTGGTTTGTAATATTTTCCTTGCATCCCAATGATATATTGTGAAAATATGCCAAATTGGTTTACTTCCCATATACCAGAACTTTGAAGTCGATCTGAATAGTTTACTCTACAATATATAAAGTAAGCACTAGTGAAGATATCGGAACAGAACTTTGCATAAATACTGCATTTATAGTGTGACAGCCCCTTTTTAAAAATCGGCGAAACCGGACCATAAATTTTCAATCCCCCATATATCGAACATGAGGACCTCGGTGCTTCTAACCTAATATTAGGGTTTCCAACTTTCAATGGACTTTATTCCATATATATGACGAATATGTAAGTCAAATTATTTGTTATATTAATAAAATTAAATAAATAATTTGCGAGAGTATAAAATTTTCTTGTTTTTAATTAGAAAGAGCTTTCGAGTTTACTACTTTTTTGTAGAACTGAAATTTATGTTATTGAAATGAGATCGATTAAGGTAGCCCTCTCAAAATGCATCATTCAAATAAAGGCTGACTTTAGTGGAGTAGAAAATCGAATAAACTATCGTATTTACATTAATTTTTAACAAGCTTGCACTCAAGATCATCAATATGTTGCTTGACGACCGCGACCGCACAGAAAGACCACTGAGCCGAGATTCACCCTAACTCAAAATATAGCTGGTGTTTGCCGGCCCTTTGTGCTGCCGCCGCATTGCTGGTCATGTCAGCGGTTTTTCTCGCCTCAGGCAATTGTTTGCGGCGTTTAGCCATGGGAACGTGTGCGCGACGCGTGGCAACCTCGACAGCAATGATCGTCTTTAAATGAGCGTGCAACATAAACGTAAACGGAAAGGGTCCGCAGAACACCAGCCTCTTCCGCTACACGGTGCACCCACAGATCTCCGCTTATCTCATTCAAATCATTGACATGGCTAATTTCTGTTTTTAATTTATACAAATAATTCAATTGCAGCAATTGTCGCTGACAGCGAACGTATGCGCAGCAACTTGCAAGTAAATTACACACCACTTCACATATTATTTGTTGGTGAAAAATAAAACAGAAATCATTGTAAATACATATCTACATACGCACGGACACTCCCCTTCAACCCTCCGCTGATTTTGTATAATTTGCAGCGCTCTCAACACTCAGTTCAGCTAACTCTCTTCGGCATTGCAATGTTGTTGCTGCGGTTGCGAAAGTTGTCACACTTCAATTGTGCAGTTCCTGTTCCAGTTTCACAGGTTAAATGAGGCATGAAATAGTTCGGTGCTGATACAGTTAGTTTTGGGTTAATTAATTGGCGTGCAACCGAAATGTCATTACAAGGCAAATATTTTAATGCTCTCACCGCTTGGCTTATGGTGGGAAATCCAATCGGATGATCTGTGATCCAGATTTATTCCTGCAGAATTGTCAGACAAATTTTTAACCCGCTCAGTTTTTTTGCTAAACAGTGATGACAACAATGAATTGTTGTATATAATTTTTAAGCTGGATACTAATGACTTTTCCGAAGAAGTTAAGGTAAGTCAATTTATTTGGAGGAGCAACTTTATCACCAAAAGCTAAATGCTTCTTAAATGAACAGTGATCCTGCCTCACCTTCAAACTTCGTAGAAGGTTCAGACAGCCATTGGTTTAAAAAGCTACAGTGGTCTGGAGGTCTGAAAAATTAGTTATACATAATCTCTGTTCCACTCTCACATTGAGCTTAGAATCATTCATCCTTCAGGTTAGGTGATTTAACCTTTCCAGCACCCCAATAAAATATATTTGATGAATGATCCATCTGTTTCCCATTACCAATCTGCACCGGTATACGATTTTCGATATCGCACTTACTCTCTCCAGATTATTTGGCTTATATAAAGATTTAATTTGTAGGTCTTTTAACTTATCGTAAGAAAACTTCCTTATTTTATATTTTCTAGTCTACAGACCTAATCTGTCAGATCTGTATTCGAATGCTTTCCCATCCCTGCTGACTTTTTTTAAATTTTTTCTATGTATAACCTCTGTTTCATGCATGTATATATTTCTTGGTATTTATAATTATCATAAAAATATTATTATCTTTCCATATACACAGCTCATTGTAATCGTATATTTTTAAACAGGTGCTTATTATGATTATTACAACTTCGAATTATCTTATATAATCGATTACCGTCATAATGATATCATATTACCTCATATTTATTTCCAATATCCTGCAGTTTCCGACAATTTTATTTTGCAGCATACATCCACATACAATATTTTAATCCCTCTCGCTTTTCTCTCTCTTAATTCGGTCTTTTCTGCCACTGACACTCGAAGCTCCACCCACTGAATATAAATTTACTCTCTTTTTGGATTCCCCACAGCTTCGCAGACCAGACAAATACATTTGAAAGGGACAAGTGGAAGGAGATGAACAAATATGGCCGCCACATGCTGTGAATGAAGTTGAACTGTCACAAACAGGTATGAAATCAAAATCACTACACCCCATTTGAAGTTCTTGAATTGGAGTATATTTAAATCCAGTATGAAGTTGAACAGTTGATCGGTCTATCAAGTTTCGCGAAGTAGTTATCAATTAACATACTGTTCGTCATGGATCAAAATATCAATTGCAACATATTTTGAATTGAAAATTTTATCCAATAGATGTTGTCTTATGTAGGTAATATAAAGCCCCCACAGTATTTGTCGCTGAACAATTTCCATAAGTCATTCGGATTATCTTATAAATTCTAAGATCCATAATTTGACAGATCTAATCTCAAGTGTAATCAAAGATGTATTGATTGAGAGAAGCTTAGATTGCTACCGAGGCTATAGAGAGAATCACCAAAATTTTAAAGAAATTCCTAACGGATCCTATAAAGCAGTGATGATAAATCGAAAGAATGAATTCCATATAGAAGCATATTCTTTGCAGTTCTTCCGCCTACACATGGCCTACCTTTCTTACTGCACTCGGGTCTACATAATCACGGAACGTACTCGAAGTTACAACCGATTAAAAATTAAATTTAAACAATAACAAAATCTTGAATAATCGCATAATCCATATAGCTCTACTCTCTTTATCGAGAGCAATATATATTGTTATACAATCTCAATACAACGGTATTATTTCTTTGTATTTTTATACTCTCGCAACAAAGTTGCTACGAGAGTATAATAGTTTTGTTCACATTACGGTTGTTTGTAAATGACAAAACTGAACGAGTTAGATATGGAGTTATATACCAAACTGTTACTGGAGTAAAAATTAAGATATCTTGATGAAACTTGGTACAATTGTTTCCTGGCCCCATAGGAAGGTTGCTTTCAAAGATGGGTGGAACCGAAAACACTTAAAGTGCCATAACTAAGCCATAAATTAAGCTATGAAAGTAAAAGTACCAAAGAATCGCACTATGAAGGGTCCCGTCCTCTACTAATTTTTTTATACATATCTCGTAAACTACTAAAGCTATAGCAACGAAACTCTTAGGAGTCATTTCTTTTAGGTACTACCTTATACAGTCGAAACATGGAGGAAATCGGATTGTAACCATGCCCACCTCTCTTACAATGGTTACGTTGAAAACTACTAAAAAATTCTTTAATTCGGTAATTCGGTCAAATTGTGTGTTATATTAATAAAATTAAATAAATAAATTGCAAGAGTATAAAATGTTCGGTTGCACCCGAACTTAGCGCTTCCCTACTTGTTTTAAAGCTAATTTCTCAGGAATTTTCTGTAAACAGTGTAATTATTTCTTTAAAAGTGAAACAAGAGCACCCAGTATTTCACGGCCTATATGTACATATATTTACATATGTACTCTTAGCTCCGCCCATTTAGCTTGCTTAGCTCGAATGTAATACTTGTGTACAAAGGATATGCACTTCTGATATGTAGCTGAGGGTTGCTCTGCCAGTATCCCCTTAAACAGCTCAGCACTTTCGAATGCTGAGATTTGTATTTGATTTCAGCGCACTGCTTGAAATTCCTCAATGTCAAATTTTCGCACTCTAGTTAGACCAATTGGAGTATAAAAGGATATGCGCTCACAGGATGTGAATTAATTGTGAAAATTCTCATTCAAGTGCGGTTGTGCGGTGTGATGCTGTGCTAGATAAACTTAATTTGAAAAGAGAAAGTGATTTGAAAATAGATAATTTATAGAAGACAAAAAAATAATTTGTTATAAACAAATAAAAATTAATAACAATTAAGCAATAACATTTCAAAAATGTCGCGAAATCAATTACCCGATTCTTCTTCTTCGCCGCCAATAAGGTTAATACGAGTATTTGCATTATTTACTGTTGTAAATCTCACATGAGTGCTTAAAGATTACTAAATATTTATAAAAAAGGAAACAATACTGAGTCGACGAAATCGTTTTTTCTTAAAACCGTGATCACTCAAATTTTCGAAATGAGGTTAAAAATGTGAGCAAAATACGCAATTTAGAATCCAAATTCTATATTAGGGTATAATTTAATCCATAATAATGGAAAAGCGATTGAGATTGTGTCCAGAAGATTACTTTGATAACTGAAGGTCTAACAGTTAGAGTTCTATCTTTAGTCTTCAAAATCCGGACAGTAAAGGAGGAAATAAAGGATTCTTGCTCACCATTTTTCGAACTAATGGACAATTGTTAACCAGCATGAACTCGGTAGAAGTCAATAAGCAATCCTTTGAGTGATTTTTTGATTTTAAGATTCTCTCTTTAAAGCATGTACAACTCTCTGTTCAATCTTGAAAGACATTTAAAGTCGCTAATTCGTGCGGATTGATAAATCCTTGGTAGAATAATGGTTTTTAAGTCAGCAATAAACTATTTATATATATTACTAGCATATTTCAAAACACTCTCTCATATATATGTATGTATGTTCTTTCCCGTTTCTTGCGTGGTGTCATGTAAAAAAGTTACATTAGGAAAATTGGAATATAAAATTTTATTTTTTTTATGTATTGAGCTAAAACTTGTTTACGTCTTTGGGTTCGTTCCTCGACTGTCTGGCACGCGATTGCAATGCCAAGAGAATGACTTGTAAGACGATTTTCAGTTTCACATGAAGATTCTCGATCACGGAGTCTTTAGGATATCCTCGCCTGGGAACTATTTCCAGAAAATTGAGATCTAGTGAATTCTATCATCCTCATCCTCAGCCCATGCGACGAAAGAAGTATTAGTGCACTTTTTTACACTTTGGATTATGTTAGTTTAAAAAGGATCCCTAATCCTTTCTAGAAATAAATATAGCTATGTTACTCAGGGTGAATGTAGCTTTCCAATGGTGAAAAAAATTTTGAAATCGGCACAGTAGTTTTTGAGTTTATTCATTACAAACATACATACAAATAGTTCCTCTTTATAATAGTAGTATAGATAATCAGCTATTAATTTACTTATTCAATACAAATATCTTGTGACTGTAAAAATATAATACTATTTTCGAAAGTACCAAAAATTTGTCATCTGTATCCTTAGTAATAAAAGTCTGTTCTATAACTCAAATTATGTTCTCCAACATTACATTTATAAACACGATCTTTAAGGAATCATTTTTTCTGAAACCTCATCTATGTTCAGCTACTAAGATAAAGATCTAGCAAATTCTTGCTGACTCAAATCAAGAATCTTTATTGTAACTAATCTGGAATCAGGGTCAATATTTAAACGTTTTGAAACATCTTTCCTTGAATCATATTGTTCAGAACAAAGTGAGATGAGGATTGTACTAAGATTAGGTCTGTTAGTAGTCGTAGTTTATTTCTTCTTCTTTGGCACTACAACCGTGGGTCGCGTTGAGCCGAGAACACAAAATATCCCAGTAGCGAAGTCCCGTAAGTTGGACATCCTAATTGCAGACAGGTCTCTTCATGGGTCTCGCGTGAAAGAAGCTTCCATCTTCCAAACGTACGACATAGCCCAACCAGCGTATTCGTTGGATTTTGATGTGCTTAATGATGCTTGATGGTATCCTCGCTCACGCGGATGGCTCTAAAAATCTTGCGGAGAACAATTCTCTCGAATGCTCCAAGTACCTTCTCATCATACGGACGGGAATGGTGAGAGACTTATAGAGCCTATTTTTTGTTCTTCGAGAGAGCAATATGTTTCTTAGTTGCATACCGGTCCCAAAGTAATATCAATTGCGAATTCTCATTCAGAACTTATTTCGTATCTGACGGTTTGTTAGTGCTTTTTAGACAGTCCAAATAAAACCCACGAATTAAAACCGATGTGTATAGAACCTGGCTTTATGACGTCAAGAATTGATGTTTACAATTACTATGAAAGTTTGACAGTTAGTTTCTTGTCTGTGAAATTATTGGTCGGTAGTCATAAAATCTGTTCGAAAACCGTTAAACCTGAATAAATAATATAACGGCTTAGACAGATATCCTTGAAAACCACTCATAAACATTGATCGGTTAGGAAATCTTTGTTACGACATATGTATGTGACAATTATGTCATTTTATTATTAAAAAAATCTCAATCCTCTCCTGTTACAGCCACCTATCGTTTCATAATTTCGACGATGACATGATCAATGATTTGCCGTCTTGCGTTTATGCCGGTGCAGCGCATCACGTGACCGCCGCAACGGGTGGGCTTGGCGGTGGCGGCAACAACCTGCGTATGAGCACGAGTAATCTACGACAGATGCAACAACAATACTTACAACATACGGGTACGGCGGTTAACTAATATTACGTATAATTTTTTTTCTTCAATCCATGTTCATTTTATTTATAGAGAATCTACTGGATTCGTCAACTGGTATGTCACTTGTGTCGGCGAGCTCTTCGTCCGGGTGCGGTGCTGGTGGCGGCGCCGGCGGTGGCAATTCAGCCATGCACTGCAATAGTCCGAGTGCGAGCAGTAGCAGCGTGGGTTATGGCAGTGCCGGTGCGGTGAATGCAGCTGCTGTTGCCGCGGCGGCTGCCGCAGGCTCAACGCCTTACAAATTGCAGCGGCAACAGGCGAACGTGCGCGAGAGGAAACGCATCCAGAGGTCGGCACCAACTGGGTACACTAAATGGTCTATTTTCTTTTTTTCCCACCACAAATTCAAGTAGTTATACAGTAGTGAAGATGCACTTACATTTACTTACATACATACAGATAAATAGTTTAACCTTTATACCTTTTTGCTCACATTCGATTCATTACATTTTAGTTGACTTATTTAGTGTAGTTGCTACATAACCTCTTTATTACTTATATTTTTACTAAATATCATGTTTTCTGCTTCTTATTTCGCCCTCGACATGCATAATCGTCGCTGTTGGTCTATCTATTTGTGGCTTACCTTCTACAGTAGCATCAATTCAGCTTTCGATGAGCTGCGCGTCCACGTTCCCACATTTCCTTATGAGAAACGTCTAAGCAAAATCGACACCTTACGCTTGGCCATCGCTTATATTTCTCTACTGCGTGAGGTCCTTCAAACCGAGTACGATCCTCTCACCTATGTGGAGAAGTGCTTGCGTGGTGAGATTAAGGCAGATCGTGCCAACTGGAATACAAGTGGTGAGTGTTGAAAACCATTTTCTTAGATTTTATTTTTGACATTACGTTGAAGTTACGATTTAGGTTTTGATATATTGTGATTGTTACGGTATACTATCAGGATGGGTGGAACCACTTTGGACCGATTTAATTTATATTAAATGACAATAATCGCCGTTTTGAGTCTAAAAGCAAATCGAGACTACTTCCCTGTCTCCAGTCAAAGCTGAGTTGTCTGAATTGTATTAGGTCTACAACTTTGCTTCCGGCGTTTTTTGTAAATTTAAGTTTTTATACTCTCGCAACAAAGTTGCTAGCAACAAAGTTGCTACGAGAGTATTATAGTTTTGTCCACATAACGGTTGGTTGTAAGTCCTAATACTAAACGAGTTAGATATAGGGTTATATATATCAAAATGATCAGGATGACAAGAAAAGTTCAAATCCGGATGTCTGTCTGTCCGTCCGTCTGTCCGTCTGTCCGTCCGTCTGTCCGTCCGTCTGTCCGTCCGTCCGTGCAAGCAGTAACTTGAGTAAAAATTGAGATATCTTAATGAAACTTGGAACACGTGTTCCTTGGCACCATAAGAAGGTTAAGTTCGAAAATCAGCAAAATCGGACCATTGCCACGCCCACAAAATGGCGAAAACCAAAAACACATAAAGTGTCATAACTAAGCCATAAATGAAGATATAAAAGTAAAATTTGGAGTAAAGGATCGCACTAGGAGGGGGCATATTTGGATGTAGTTTTTTTGGGGAAGTGGGCGTGGCTCCGCCCCTACTAAGTTTTTTGTATATATCTCGCAAACCAATAGAGCTATATAAACCGAACTTTCTGCAGTCGTTTTTTTTAGCCATTTCCTTATACAGTCCAAAAATTACAGAAATCGGATAATAACCACGCCCCCCTCCCATACAAAGGTTAGGTTGAAAATTACTAAAAGTGGGTTAGCTCACTAACCAAAAACGTCACAAACACTAAATTTCACATAGAAAATGGCAGATAGAAGCTACACTCAGATTTTTTTACAAAATGGAAAATGGGCGTGGCGTCGCCCACTTATGGGTCAAAAACCATATCTCAGGAACTACTCGACCGATTTCAATGAAACTTGGTTTGTAATAGTTTCTTTACATCCCAATGATATGTTGTGAAAATAGGCCAAATCGCTTCACAACCACGCCTACTTCCTATATACCAGAACTTTGAAGACGATCTGAATCGTTAACTTTACAATATATAAAGTAAGCACTAGTGAAGATATCGGTGCAGAACTTTGCACAAATACTACCTTTATAGTGTGGCAGCCCCATTCTAAAAATCACCGAAATCGGACCATAGGTTGTCAAGGCCCCATATATCGAACATGAGGACCTCGGTACTTCTAACTAATATTATGGTTTCCAACTTTCAATGGACTTTATACAATATATATGACGAATATGTGGGTCAAATTGTGTATTTTATAATATTAATAAAGTTAAATAAATAAATTGCGAGAGTATAAAATGTTCGGTTACACCCGAACTTAGCCCTTCCTTACTTGTTTTTGTATAAAAACGGTTACAAATGTCGATGAGCCTCAGCCGCAGTTTTCTTGGAATTAAAAAAGTAAAGCAAAATTTCCCGCAAATGTTGAGAATTCGGCTCAAAAAGTGACATTTTCAGTTGAGAATAAGTTTGGGATACAAACAGATCTCTACAAATATTTTGTTGGGTTAATGTTGACACCAATGTTGACACCATCTCGAAGATCGATATAAAAAAATCGATTTAATCGACCAGTGCTTGACCCTAGAGACATCTAATGGAAAATGGCGGAAGCAAAGTTGTAGACCTAATATTATTTTTTTTTAATGTATTTTCCGTTGGATCATTTGTCGATTCTGCGGGCTCATGCATGCACCGTTTACAGTTTTATGGTTGTCCGAATTGATACAAAAGAAGAGAAAGGAATAATCGTATATATAATTATAGTCTGGTAGAAATCGGGAATCAAGATCTCTAAAGTCGTTTTTGAAGTTACAAAGTATTTTAACCCATACTTATTTAAAGACGATTCATTCATTTTTTATCTTATATTCCTGTGGAGTTGAGTATCTAAAGTGCGTTGTCAGTAGAGATACTTTCGTTTAACTACCCCGAAATCAACATAACGCTCGATATTTCGATGTGCAAAGGTCGAAATATTCTCTGAAGTGTTCTTTCTCCCTTTGAAGTCCGCAGAACTCTTGTCAAAATATGCTTTCAGATGTAGCGAACAATCCAGACGAGATTTTCTATTCTCCACTGCAACCAAAGAAGGTACCTTCAACTTCAGGTTGTATGCCAATGATCAGAAGATGTAGTCAACTCATCCGTCAACGGTGGACCTTTTTTGATAGCCTTTTATAAGATTTTGTGAGATCTATCAAAACATTTCAACTTCAGATTCAAAACTATTATTTTATTGCTTTATTTTATTCAAAGATCTCTGTACTTGAGTACCGACTACTCGTTAGGTACTCATCTATAAAATAATTATTCGAAGAATATAATATACTTATTAGTAACAATTATCACTTCTCTACCATCTTCATTCTATTCTCATATCCTATATTTCTCTGTACAGATCTCACGGCACGTCTTTCGTGGATCAATTGGGAAAACCTGGGCGTACATCCAGGCCGGCGAACTCTACTTACCACACTGGCATTATCCTCCGAGCCAATGTGCGGTGCACACTGTGGGCCATAAATACCCGAATTCGTATATTAGTTTTTGAGAATTCCGTAGCATATCTTATAATTTTGTTGTGATATTAATTTAGACCAACTGTCTTCCTTTTTCTGAATTACTTTAAGCTTAACTTAAGTGAAAATATAATAAGTCAATATTATTGGTAAGATTAAGTATTTATTCCCCTGCCAAAGCAAATAAAAATATTTAAATAAAATTAATTAATTACGAGTGTAATTATTTCGGATTTCCAGAGAATTCTATTTTTGCTAAATGGAATTTAGAGAACTATTTGAACCAATAATTTTTATCCTGTACGACATGATTTGATTAATACAAATGGCTAATACGATTCGCTGATGTGTGGACCCTCACATTTATGTTGGATTTATTTATTTTAAATACCGAGAATTTTCAAACAGAAGGCTTTGGAGATTTTCGAAAAAATAATAAAAATTTTTCACTTTTGGAATCTCAGATTTACGGCAAGAACAAATATTTCAAAACGATTTCATTCGATTTTTTTTTCTAAAACAAATATTGGTTCTTATTAGAAATCGTCTGGCAGCAAATTTATAATTTTTGAAATCTAAATCATAGTTGTTTCTTTTATTCCCAGATATAAAATTAATTATAACAAAAAAAAATTTATATAAAATTAAAACATTTTTTTTTTATTTCTCCAAATATGAATGTACTTTATTCTTTCCAACATGTATATATTTAACAAAACAATTGTGTATGTAGGGGTTTTAAAACTGTTTTTCTTTCAAGTTGTTGTTGTTCGTTGATAATTGCGTATGTATGCGTTGTTGTGTGTAAAATATTCTATCAAAACTATTGCAAGTAGTATTTTTTCAGTGTATGTATGAGGAAGCGCTGCTAAAAACACTAAATTCGAAACATACATTTACACATTTATTGCTATTATTACACATATTTGATATATTTTGATCATTCATTGTTTTGAACTAACATAAATTTGGCTTTTTTAATACAAATCTTGCTATAAAAGCAGATACGTACATACATACATATGTAGGCATGTCTTTTCTTTTTTATCAAAATAATAAACATTTTTTATTAGTTTTAAACATTTTCAAAAATTTTCAAGCATGTACACAAAGATTTACAATTTAAAAATGTTTGTGTCTTTTAATTTTATGTGTGTTTGGATAGCAAAAAGTATACTTCAATTTATAAAGTTTTTTTTTTAATTATAGGTTATGTTGAAAAAAAAAAATAGTTAAATAATAATAATTAATAAATTAGTTAATAAAAAATTTTTCTATTAAGCTTGAGTAAAATAAAAATAAAATAGTTGCACAGCAGATATGTCAATTGAAAGTAATCAAAAATATATAAAACATAAAGGATACACAATTTTCTAAACTTTAAATTTAACTATGAAAAATTTAGAAAACTAATTTTGCATACATTTTCCTTAAATCTTCCCAATATATTTAATAATATATCATTAAAATACCATTACACAAGAATTCTATAATGAAATTTTGTTAAACCAAAAACTACTAGCGCACAACAATTCTAATTTTTGCTTGTAAACATTGGCCTACTTTTAGGCAAAGTTTATTTATTTATAATAAAATTTAATTTCGAAAATATTTTTTTACTTCCAACATTTTCTGAGTAATTTACAATATGATCCAAGTCGCTTGGGGAATAGCGATTCTCTTGATTGTAGTGAGAATGGGTGCTTTTTAGATCGTCTTCGTATAGTATAAATATAGATTTACATACATAGTACAATCAGTGAAAGAATTAGTTTTATTGTATATTAAATTGAAATAAACTGGCATACATTATAAAAAATATCGTTAAAATATTCAGTTAATGCCTTAACTTGAGTATTACTACTCAGAAATCTTCTGTCAACAAAAGTATAAAAATAAGAAACAAAATCAAAACTGTTTGGAGTATTTTGTACATAAGAATTATTGCGCCACGCTACGTCATAAACGAACTGTCAAATTGACATAGTAATTGAAAGCATAGCCTTCCCCACCAGGTCATCATAATGACAAAAAATTATATTTGTTAAATTCACTCCAAAAAAAAACATATAACTTTTGTGTACACCGTTCCAATAACAATTCCACACTAGAACCGACTACAATGCAAAAATTTATGTTTTCTATTGTTGAATGTACCCTTTCAGATTGTAAACAATTTAAATATAATTTAAATATAATCTTTTAAGGATTTCTCTAATATTTTTTTCAGTATGTGAGTAATATAAGAAATTTTAAATATTAATTTTTAACAATTTTTTAATTAAAATTAGAAAAAATAATAATTTACTCGAATTTCTAATTCGGACTTAGATCGCAAAATAACTAAATGTCATTTGATTTTTAGGATTATGAGTCCACAAAGAAATATAGTTATTTTGCTAAAACAATTTCCGTTATTTTTAAATACTTTTTTCTAATGAATTTCGCATTTATTCAACTTTAAAACACAACTATATTAATACATAAATAAGTAGTATGTATGCATAAGCAGCATGCATGAAAGGCATTGTAGCATAACTTTTAAGCTATTTAAAACTAGTACAAGCATGAAAAATTATGTAACTTATGAGCAAAAAACTTAAAAACTATATAAAATATATGAAAACAGCAATTGCAAGCATACATACTAACATTGATTAACATCATCACACAAGCACACATATAAACTTAACAGAAGCATACTATATATTATGATACACATATAAATATAATAAATATATATAATTATAGTACACTAAATACTAATAAAAATGTGTATACATTTGTAACTTAAATAAATATTTCATTTTATTTGTATATAAGCTAGTATTATTTTGGTAGTTTGGTTGCATGTTATGTCTTAATATCTGCTTACGGCTAAATAATTCGTTCTTTTCTATTATAACTTTTTGTAATATTATTAGTTTTCCATTGATTGAAAGCAATTCCATACGTTTGTGGCCTCTTGGCAAAATTTCCAACTGCTTCGTATTGTTTACTAAATCTCTTTAACATTTAATATTGCTAAACATTTAAGTCTGTTGTGTGTCTTTAGGTTCGCCTATTATTTGTTCGCAGTGTGTTCATATGTATATAGTGCTATGTGTGTACACATTTAGGTAGTTATGTTATTGGTTAGTGTTTAGTTAGTGCAGAATAGCCTATAGTGCGGCGTTGAAAATTTATTAATTGATTTCCAACAGCACACAGGCGACCAGACGGCACGTGTGTTTTAAGTAACTTCAGCCGCAAGTACAACACAGCCTATAGCTATAGAAATTTTGGCGGTAAATACACTGCATAAAAATGCATTTTCTTTCAGTTGCTACGCATATATGCGGTTACTGCTTAGGTATTATTGCGTCCTACGCACACTTTGCGTAATGCCTCGAGTTCGCTACGTTTCAAACGTATCTTGAACATGGCTTCTATAAAACTATGACAGTCGGTGGCGATGTCACCCTGCATCATATTTTCACGAAATAAATTCGCCAATGCTGCAATATCATCACAGCCGAGTATTGCTGTTTTATGTGTAAGGAATAATGCTAATGCGACGCGGAAGACAATCTGCGACAGAGAGAGAGATAACAACAATTATTTAATACCAAATTTTAAATAAATCATGCATTTAAGCCACCTTATAGCCCTCCGCGAAGACACAGTCCCAAATGCGCAGCACAGTTTCCACAGGAAGCACTTCAGCGAATATGCAAATGAACCATTTGCTCGCTATCACAGTATACGGTAAGCCTGATTTGGAGAAAAATTTTAAAGTTATTAAAGAAATATTAAATTTGTCGTTTAAATTTGCATTGAAATTAAAAAAAAATAAATTTTTCATAACAACCTAAATTTTCTATATGCCGATTGACTTGTGGCGCTCGTCTTATGATCATCTCCTTGAATACTGCCAAATCACGTAATAGATTAGCCATATTTTTTGTATGATATTGTGGTACAATATTCTCGACAATATGTTTTAGTAGCCAAAATGATTTCTCTTCATCGTCTGTGACAATTAGCAGCAGTCCTGAAAGAGAAGATGTTATGAAAAAAGAGAAAATTAAAAAACTAAAAAAAAAGATTGAAATTTTCTAGTAAAACAGGAAATTTTGAATAATGTTGAGCGCAAGAGGCATATTATTGTTGTTGTTGTTGCATTATAAACAATTTTAAAAATTTTGTGTAATAAAACTGCGATGGTAGTGCTTGCAGGTTATAAAAGTGGTTTCGTATCGGTTATGTAGACAAAACTCTTGGAGAAACGTAAGGTATTTTTTTAAATAGAAATTAATATTACATATTTTCGACATTTGTTTCTAAGGACACGTATTCGCTCAAGAAAGCATCCATGAATGACCATTATCCCCCTAACATCAAAAGTTCTGTCTCCACGACAGTTTACGTAATCAGGACAGATCCAAATTTTTACCGCCAAAAATGGCCAATTTGGCGGAATTCATCAAAATTATTTTGGAACGATTTCGGCGATTAAAACAACAACAAATAATAATTTACAACTTAATAGCACGAACATCAGTTATATATACGCCAAACAATCCATTGCGATATCTTGCGCGACATATTTTTTCATGTCACATTTTCACCAAATCTCCCCAAGATGAGATCCATATATTTTTTAATGTCACATTTTCACCAAATTTCCCCAAGTTGAGATCCATACCTGCGATATAATTCAATCCCTGACAATAGCCAACTTCGCGATTGTGATGCGCATACGCGACCAATATATTGAAGAGTCGTTCCTTTTTCGTATCGAAGTGAATATTGTCGGGAAATGTACGAGGTAGATCAATTGTTATGGAATCGCAGATTTCTTTCTCGTAATGTGCGCTCAACAAATTGCGATATAATGTGGGTGAGCGTTGTTGTAGTTTAGCAGCGCCAGAAATTTTCATCCAAACATCGCCACGGAAGGGACCTGAAAGCGTATAAATATGTTTAGTTTCAATTCAAAAGTTTTAAATTTATACTGTAAGTACCTGGTATGCCCTTGCGTATGTAGCGTTTCAATTTACTATCAATTGTCGTGAGATCAGCATTACGTTGCAGGATAGCTTCCCATTTCATGCGTCGCTTGGTGAGCGTCTTCAGGTAACCGGACATGAATTGCTCATAATTGCGATAATCAAAGTTATCCGAACGTTTAAAGCCATATTCGTCAACATCGCTGCATCAAGTAAACAAATAAACTTTAGTTTAATAAACAATTACGTAGAAGAAAAGCAAATAACTTAGAGCAGATGATACGAAGAACTGTATGAGTCATTTATGAGATAAGACAATTTTTGGCTAGTTATTATAGATATGTAAAGATAATTTAAACCAACTATACAAAGCAATAAAAAAAATTAGAATTATGAAATTGTTTATATAATAAATTTTGTAGTTGCTTAAAAGCAGGTGAAGAATATGACACTGATATTTTACCAGTCATTAATGTATGAGTGTGAACAAGTAATGTGATACACATTTCTTTATCTAAATCACTTAAAAGGCGTTTTATATGAATTTTATTGCATTTTTTAGCACTAAATCGGTTAGAAAAACGTCAAAATATAAAAAAAAACAATGAATTTAGCGATAAGCCGTCAAATCAATAATGACATTTAAAATTCGTTATCATATTTATCGCGTTTTTGGTCTAAATGTGGTAACAATTCCCGGTGCTTCTAAAATCAATAGTTTACATGTATAAATTCATAGATAAATATGCACATAGAAACATACATATATGTATACCTGTGTAATAAATTAAGACAGTTATCAAAACGGGTCAAGAAAATAATTTATTATCGGACAGTCAGTAGTGGAACTGGTTAAAAGAAATAGGAACATACACATTAAAAAAAACTGTTAAGTACGTATGTGTACTTGCTACTGTGTTTGAAAATGGCGTGAGGATGTAGCAGTAGTGTAATTAGCATAATCCGCCGACTGAATTTTTAAAAATTATTTGCTTTCCTAAAAATTATTATAACCTAGCTGATGACAGCTCGGCGCGTGATATAAATTTGAAATTGAATCACATACGCACACATATAGATAAAAGCATAAATTCTATTTCCGCTTTCTCATTTATATAGAAACTAGCTGATCCGGCGAACTTTGTACCGCCTAACGGTCAATGAATGTGGTGTTACAGATAAGCAGAACTTTATGATTTTTTGAAAGCAATACAATGAATACATATAATATTTATAGCGGTCCGGTACGTGCTTCGCTACGTATAAAGTGAAATATAAAATATAACTAATTTATAAAAAAAAATATATTTAATTATTTGCTAGCTATCCAAAACATTTGGATAAACAATATTTTTTGTTTTTCCATTTTGATCATGAATAAACAAACGGCTGGGGGTACCGACTCTGGAACAGGCAACAAAAATTTGTCCATGTGAAAAACATGATTCCTCCAAATTCACACCACAAACGTTAAGTGTTTGCCCTTTAGCTTTGTTGATAGACATCGCAAATGATAAACGCACAGGATATTGTAATCGTTTGAATTTAAATGGCATATCAGTTGGAATCATAGGGATACTCGGTATTAAACAAACTTCTCCTTTTGATTTACCAGTTAAGATCGTAGCTCCAATCAAATTGGGAATAAATTTTTCACTGCCAATCTGGTGCCATTACACAGTTTTGGTGGATTAATATTTCGCAATAATTCCACTTTCAGATTCAAGCAATGCGGTGGTATACCAGCCGGTTCTAATGAATTTAAAAATTCAGTTGGATAATTCATTGCCTCATTGCCATGTTTTGGCCTAGTTGGAAATTCGCTTTGCGCTATATTTATTTTTTTCACAAATTCACACAAACTTCAATAATTATTAAAAAAAAAAAATATAATAACTAATAATTTTGCACAGCGGTAATTTCGGACACTACTGAACGTATGGGGCCAAAGAAAACGCTCCGGCGATGTTTACACTCCAATGTCATATATTCTCCTAATTTGAATTTTCTTAATGCTAAGAGTCAAAGTTCTATATACCTACAAAAAACAAAATATTCATGTATTTCTTTATGCAAAATAAATGCACCGTAATATAGTTCGACGTCTTTTCAAAGCCTACTTTGTTTGTCGATCTGCCTGCTACATACATACCTACATGTTGATATAAATATAATGCAGTAACTTTGTAGGTGGGAATAATAAGTATGCTAGTTAAGACGAAAGTTCATAAATTTTGAGAGCGAAAGAGCGTAGCTAAGTAGGGAACAAATCGTTTAGTAAATGATTAAACTATTATTGATGTATGTATGCTAATATGAGCGCTTTTCAGCTTTCCAAGTAGGTACGAGTTAAATAAACAAAAATGCAGCATCAAAAATACTCTATACTATAGAAATCATCAACAGCTTCCATTTGCTACCCATATTGTACAAACACATCCTAGGGTTACCCGGGTCCAAGTTTTGGCCTATTTCTCGAGACCCTGGTATCCGATTGATTGCCTGCTACATACGTACCTACATGTGTGGTGAAATTTTTGAAACATTTTGGCCGATATCTCGAGACCCTAGTCACGGAGCGGCATCAAAAATACTCTATACTATAGAAATCATCAACAGCTTCCATTTGCTACCCATATTGTACAAACACATCCTAGGGTTACCCGGGTCCAAGTTTTGGCCTATTTCTCGAGACCCTGGTATCCGATTGATTGCCTGCTACATACGTACCTACATGTGTGGTGAAATTTTTGAAACATTTTGGCCGATATCTCGAGACCCTAGTCACGGAGCGGCATCAAAAATACTCAACACTATAGAAATCATCAACAGCTTCCATTTGCTACCCATATTGTACAAACACATCCTAGGGTTACCCGGGTCCACGTTTTCGCCTATTTCTCGAGACCCTGGTATCCGATTGATTGCCGATTGATTGCCTGGTATCCGATTGATTGCCTGCTACATACATACCTACATGTGTGGTGAAATTTTTGAAACATTTTGGCCGATATCTCGAGACCCTAGTCACGGAGCGTCATCAAAAATACTCTATCCTATAGATATCATCAACAGCTTCCATTTGGTACCCATATTGTACAAACACTTCCTAGGGTTACCCGGGTCCACGTTTTGGCCTATTTCTCGAGACCCTGGTATCCGATTCTTAAAATTTCAAAACACAAACCATCTACTGAATAGTCCAAACAAAGCCTAAAAATTTGGTTTGGATAGGGGAGCCCGTTCTTGAGTTATAAGATTACCAAGGAAATGTAACTTCTTTTTATATATGGGGCATTCTCTGGAAAAAAAGCCACTTGAAAAAAAAAGTTCTTTATTTTTTTTGGCAATTATATATCTTATAGTACATGTAAAACCTAAACTAAAACATATAGTTTTAGGTCTGTGTAACACAGGTTGCCATATTATAAGGCCAAAAGTTTTTGCAAAAAATTTTCTAACTGCCATAACTTTAAAACTAATGAACAGATTTTAAAACACCATGTGACTTTTTTGTACAGAATTTCTCAAACTTTGAAACTGTATATCGTAAAATTTTTTAAAATTTATATTTCATAGCAAAAAATTAAAAAAAATTTTTTTTTGGAATTTTTAACAACTTATGCCCCCTTCGATTTTTTTCGAAAATATCTTAAAATGTTCCTTATTTCATTACCTTTTACCCCCCAAGGGGAATTTTGGGACAGCAATATTTGTATGAGCTACAAATAAAAAACCAACTCAGAACTAGATGAAAAATCATTGATTTATGTACTATTATTATCAGAATTTAGCGTAACCCAGGATTAACGACGTGGACGTAGCAGACATTTAATCCCTTTTTGTTTTTTTTTATTTTTTAATTTTTTTTTTTATTTTTTTGTATTTTTTAAATTTTAAATTTTTTTTTTTTTGTTTTTGTTTTTTATTTAAAATTATCACGTACTTGAATCTACTCTACGTAATAATTAAAAAAAAAAGCAAAAACAAAAAAAACAAACAAAAAAAATTTAAAATTTGAAAAATACAAAAAATTAAAAAATTATTAAAAATAAAAAAAAAACAAAAAGGGATTAAATGTCCGCTACGTCCACGTCGTTAATCCTGGGTTACGCTAAATTCTGATAATAATAGTACATAAATCAATGATTTTTCATCTAGTTCTGAGTTGGTTTTTTATTTGTAGCTCATACAAATATTGCTGTCCCAAAATTCCCTTTGGGGGGTAAAAAGGTGATGAAATAAGGAACATTTTAAGATATTTTCGAAAAAAATCGAAGGGGGCATAAGTTGTTAAAAATTCCAAAAAAAATTTTTTAATTTTTTGCTATGAAATATAAATTTTAAAAAATTTTACGATATACAGTTTCAAAGTTTGAGAAATTCTGTACAAAAAAGTCACATGGTGTTTTAAAATCTGTTCATTAGTTTTAAAGTT
Organism: Zeugodacus tau; assembly: GCA_031772095.1. NCBI lineage: Eukaryota > Metazoa > Arthropoda > Insecta > Diptera > Tephritidae > Zeugodacus > Zeugodacus tau. The sequence continues at coordinate 26,113,677 of CM062649.1, read as the reverse complement.
ATGGCGGTTCGAAAATTTTTTTACAAAAAACTTTGGCCCCTTATAATATGGCAACCCCGCGTTACACAGACCTAAAACTATATGTTTTAGTTTAGGTTTTACATGTACTATAAGATATATAATTGCCAAAAAAAATAAAGAACTTTTTTTTTCAAGTGGCTTTTTTTCCAGAGAATGCCCCATATATAGATTACATTTTGTATATTTAAAAAGTAAAAAAATATTAAAATAGCACCTCGCAGCGAATTGGTGACGTCTCATATTCCAAATTAATATTTTTTCATTCATTACACGTATTATTTTTAAAAATAAAAGAATAAATTGACCAGAAAGAACTGTCAAATGCATTGACATGACATTCGCGTAATAATTGAGTCACTGCATTTATTATGCGTATTTGTGTATTTTTAAAAGCACTAATAAGCTAACAGCAACAATTGAATTTATTATTTGTTGGTATATGCAATTTTTTATTGGTTTTTCTAAACCGAAAAGATTATATTTAATTGTTAAACATTACAAACTAAACACAAGGCAACACTATTAACATAAATGTCGGCACATATTTCCAGCGCCTATTTTCCCACTGCTGATTCATTTATTTTTATAATTTACATGGAAGATTTACATACAAGTGTATTGTGAGGTTTAGAGACAATAACAGTTGTTTGTAGTAAATCTATTTATACAGGCTTTCTTAGTAAACTAAAATGTATTTCGAAATCTTGTGTAAAAACTTTAGGTGTGCAAACACCCAGAGCATTTATTGTAAGTGTGTGGACGTACATATGTACCTATGAACTTATGTACGCACATAAATTAAAGATTTTCTGCTTACTTTGAACGCCGTAATGCAGCTAAAGTGTTTAGCACTGCAGTTTGTAAAGGGAAAGCACGTGAGGCAGTAAATCAAAAACAGGAAATAAAAAGCGCGCTGTTGACTTGTTGATGGACAGCTGCGGCCTGGTTAATGTGCTACAGCAGAATTTTGTACTATACGTGACGTAATGAATGCTTACTACATACATATATAAAACATATGTATGCAAGCGACACAATTATTTGTCAAGGTGTGGCAGCATAAAACACTTTTTAAAACTATTTATATACAGCAAGCATATTAATACCTATGTACATAAATATACATATGTAAATGTATGTGGGAATGCAAAGTGCTTAATTGACGCGTGGTTTTAAGTACTTTCGTATCTAAAATTATTTTATACCCATATAATTATATGCCTAGCTTTGAAGTTGCTTCCATACGCATAAAATTATATATTTCAACTCAAAGTTTAAAAAAAATATTCATATTTAACATAATAACTAACAAATCTAATTAATATAACTTTTTATTTACCAACCTGAATCGTGAGTTGCTACTGGCTGCTAAATCCATAGGGATAGCTATTTAAAATTAGTGCTGCATACACGTTAAATCCCAACAAGTTTGTGGCAGATAGTTTTATCGGACGCTTATAAAATGTTGTAGCACCGGCTTCAAGCTTAAAACTAACACGTTTTCCTTTATTTATTTATAATATTCACTTTTACGCACTTTATATCCACATTGGCTTGTTATGAGCATTAACTTTTTGCACTATATCGACTTCCTGTAACATTTGTATTACGAGTTACAAGCATAATTGCAATATAAACTATGCTAATAACGCTGCTCGAGAAGGTATTCACGTGAAACGACCAGTCATAACATCTGTAGAAAGCGTGTGAAATTATAATTATAATTATGTTGATATAAAGTAAAAATTATATCTACAATAATTGATTCTACATTAGAACACCTGTTTCAATCACAAACAAGTATATATATTTATTTAAACAGGCCGGCGGCAAATGATGCTACCACAGCTGCTCGCTGTAAGTTTATCGACATTCCCCAATTAAACCAATAACACAAACAAATCCAAAAGCAATTGAACTAAATATATCTGCACATATAATACACATGTGTATATACAAAATATATGCAAATGGAACCATAGATATTTTGTACTCCTGCGGTAGAAGATTGTTAGCAGTTAGAATATTATTGAGGTAACATCAAATTCTGCAATTGTCCAGTTTTTTATTACGAATTTCATTGAAGAATCAAGCGCGCCCAGGTGTGTTCATAATTTGTAAATTCTTCTCCTTTGGCGCAATACACCAAATTGATAAGGATATTAACGATTTTCACTTAAAGCCCTCTTACGTATGTAGGTTGCTTTTTTTTCTTTTACATTTTACAGCCTTGCGGCTAATAATAATGTCAACGCCTCTATTTTTACTGGGGGCGTATGGTGCTTTGACTTGGTTTTTATTTTATGAATATAATTTATTAAGTGACGTAGGTTTTTGTGCTTGTTGCAACATACACATGTAGGTAGGTAAAGGTGCCAATATAAATACACACCATTAAATTCTTAATCACATCATTAACAAATCCAAAAAAATATACATTTTGCTTTTACGCATGGTTTTTCTACAATGCTAAAGTCCTTATCACATCACCTTTTCCTTACATTTCAATGAAATTATTATTTGTAATATATTATATTAGTTATAATTTTGTGTGTCATTAAATGCTTTTCATTTACAAAGCATTCTACCGTGAAATTATTTATTTTTTTAACAATTACACTTTTTCCATCACCTGCTAATAGACACAATCGCGCGCTTCTTTCAACCACCTTTTCGCAGTGAGTATAAAAAATCTTAACAAAATCATTTTGTTTTGAACCCTCATTACTGCAAAAAAAAATTACGTCAATTTCGACTGCGGCGAACCAAATGTCAAGCAAAGAGGAGAGCCAATAGGATGGCCACACTTAACATAATTATAAATAATTTCTTCATTGGCTGTGTTAATTAGTAATTGTTACATTTATTTTACTATTTTAATAATAAAAATGAAAATTTATTAAAATTATAACGTTGTGCGCGATATTTGAGTTGTGTTTTATATATATACAAATAATTTGTAACTAAATCTAAAACTAATTATCGTATTAACTCATTTCAAGAAAAATAAGTATTATTTTTTTAAATTATTTCGTAATTAATTTGTTAATTTTTTTATTGAAAATATTAATACATGTAGAATAAATTCGCACTTATTAGGTAACAAGGCTTTGGATCACCCGTTATTTGCAAAATTCTTACCAACAGCGAATTCGAACAGCTGTTTGCAAAGTGTCAAAGCAAGTGTCAGTTTTTGTAATCGACAACGAGTCTTATGCAATGTCAAGCAACTAGGTAAAACAATTTTAAAGCATTTGCTTGGCTTAATATTTACTTAAATTTTTAAAAGTTTATTTTATAGTTTGCTGTGAAAGGAGTAGACGGTGAAGCAGAGACCACCACGTTCCCATTAGTACGATAATCAGAAGCATTTAACGCCAAATTGCGCGTGTTAACTTCGTTGAGCAATCAGTAAAAGATGTTCCGAAAAGTCATATTTACTGCACCAGCTACTGCTGTGCTTTTAGCAGCTGTGCCTGTGAAGCAATCGGAGGTGAAAGCAGGTGAAAATGTGGAGGCAAATACAAAATTCACGTGTAAGCCTAGTGAATTGCCACTGTATCAATCCTTGCACGAATTATACAGGTAGGTTCTTACTTTTTGTTTTGTATTCACAAATAATAAATAAACTCTTAATTTTGCTAGTACTAAAAGGGAATCGCATCCGCCAAAAGACTCACAGGCACGCCAAACAATTGAAAGTGGAGTACGCGTTGTCCGCACGGAAGTTCAGGCCGGTCTCAATGTGCTTGCTGAGCAAAAGGCAAATTTCGACAACTATTACGAAACTGCCAAAGCACATACCCAATCCACTATCGATTACTTAAATGAACCGCAAAATGTATTGCCACGTAGCGGTGCAATCGCAGTCGGTGGTTTGTCCGGTTTCATTTTCGCTGCGCGTGGTGGTTTCATTAAGAAAGTGCTGTACACCACCATAGGTGCTGGCACAGTGGCCTCACTTTGCTACCCACGACAGGCGGAGGTATTTGCACGCGATGCGCTGGTACAAGCACGCAAAGGTTATGCCATTGCATATAACTTCATAAAAGGTGTAAAACCAGGTGAGGAAGGTACGCCCGAACCGGTCAGTAAATTCCCAACCAGCGTGGAAGACTTGAAATATCTAGCCTTAGATCTTTACGACGAAGCGAAAGAGGCAATATTTGGCAAGAAGCAATAAACAATAAACAACACAATTAGTGAATAATAAAGAAAGTCAACAAACGAAAGGGAAGCTTAAGGATGTAATCGCATTAAATTTATAGTGAATTATGAAGAGTGAAAAATGGTGTATCTACAATTGCTAATAATGTGCTATAAGACAGTGCGAAAGCAGCCGACGAACTTGTAAAATGTTAATATTCGAAAATAAATGAACTCTATGCAATTGGAGTTTTGGCAACTTTACAAAATAATTGTAACACAATTCTGCAATAAGTAGCTTATTTTTGTCCAAATAAAACGAGTTAATAGCAATTTTTAAATAATGTAATGATTCAAATGGCATACGCATTATACTCTTAACAGACATAAAATAAACCAAAAGCGAAAGATGAGTAAAGTATTCGAAGTATTTAATTTGGAGATTCTTAACGAACAAAGCTTGAAGGCTTTAAATGGATAAAATGTTTGAGGTAAACTAAAGGAAGTGAATTGAAAAGGAAACCAATTCAAACGTTTTCGTACAGAAATTGCGATAAAACTGGTAAAGTAATTTCAAATTTAATTTTGTTCTTAACGGAAAATAGCTTCTTATCATCCGTTCAATTATGAATTCTAACCTGGTTAGTTAGTATCCGGTTAGATCGTTTATTGTGAATATTTTTTATGGTGAATTGAGACGTTTAATACGCTAGACAGACGGCAGAGTTAACTCGAATTAACTGCGCTTTTAATCAGTTCCAATTTTGGGGGTGACAGACGGCAGAAAAGCGAGTTATAAACTCCCATAACAGCTGATTGGCAATAATATTTCCATTTTGGTGAGATAAAATTGGATAGAAAGGAAATTTTGCGGTTGTTAGCCGCACAACTAGTACAAAATCACTAATTATTAAAAAAATATACATAAATACGTTATTATTAAAACTTCCATTTTAGAAAAAATTAGCATGCGTATGTTTTTGTTTACATTTAATTGAAAAACAGCTGTCAGTATTGCATATTTTCATTCACAATAGATAAAAAGCGGCCATGTTTAACAATGTTGCCAACGAAAATGACACGAACTCCCTCTAACTCTCTAAAATTTTGAGGATTAAATGGGAGTTAGTAAACCGGGTTAACTGAGATAACTCTCGAATTAACCCGAATTAAAGCAGTTATTCCGAATTAACGCGCCGTCTGTCAGGGGTATAACAGATGTTTTTAATTTAGCTGTCAGTTTTGTGTTTTCCTCTTCTATTGTAATTAGTGTAATTTTACTTTTTTTTATTAGTATGAATGTATTGCATTTAGTCATACATGAGTTGTTCCAAAAAGGCGTTAAGCACTACGCCTGAATTTTGAAAGGAAATAAAATTTGATTAGTCGGATCTTTCCTCCGATTTATTGTGTGGATCTGATGAATATCCAACAAATGAAGAACTTAAAATATTACTCGAAATAGCAGATACATTTTTATTAGCAGTCCACATTGATGTTTATAGTTACATAAATAGGTGCCGGATCGCAGATCTCGACTGGGCTTTAAATCATTTTTTCCATTGAATGGCAGTCATATAACAATGTACCTTAAGCCAATATTTTTCAACATTAAATTTTTATTTAATAAAGAAATGTATGCGTGTATAAAACAGTGAGCAGATAAAGAAGAAAAGAGCCGCGAAACAATTCAGTAATTGAAGAATATATCCGCAATATCTAAAAAGTAGGTAAGAAGCCAGCAAATGTCACAACAAAAATGTGTTCAATTGTTTTGCGCAGCATTTTTGAAAAAGTGAAATTTACATTTCTATGGGATTGTTAATAGGTCAATGCAGCAACTTACAATAGCTACACCTCATCTACAAACGAATTTTGTGCGTTTAATTTTTTTAATTTCTTTATTTTTTGCACACCTTATTTTTGTTTATTCATTACACTCTATTCCGCCATTCATAAGCATAAATTGGTAGAAAAAAGTTGCCAACAAGCGTCGTTGAGGATGATCTTTGTTGAGCTTTTATGGTTTCATTTTTTATATTGTTAATAATAGGTTGCAAAAAACTGCTCTTAACGACGTTAATAATTGAAAATGCCAATCATCTTCCTCTGAGATAAAATCTTCGTACTGATGTGACTGTTTGTAATTTTTTATGCTTCAATTTAAACAGGGTGTGTACAGCAAATTGTTATAGATATAATTTAACGAATAAGTTTTTCAATAAGAGAAAATGTAAGAGTTTTTGAATTCCTTTTTAAGTTGGAATGGTATATTTTAATAATACTTTTCATCGTTCTGCACTCCAAATATTGAGGACGTGTTTTTTATTTTTTATTATTATATGTATATTTAGTTATACACTAAAATTCGATCCTCAAATGTTACGAGTAACTAAAGTGACATTTTAAATTTGACGCAATTGTATCAAATAAGTAAAACAAATTATTTTTTTCTTTACAATTTATTTGCTTCTTTGGGCAAGATTAGTCATTAATTTATTTATTTATTTAGTTATTAAATTATTGCCTGCATATTTTGATTAATTTGCAGTAAAAAATAGAAACATATTATTATAATTTTAATTGATTTCTCACTAACATATACATATAAAGTTCGACTTTCGGTTATGATAAGCTTATAACAACAGTGTGATGAAATGACTTTTACTATATACAAAATTAAATAAATTAATAAATTTCAATATTGCGATGCTACTTACAACATACGTACACATTACTTAGCAATAAAAATAAATAAAAAAAACTAAAAGCGAAATTCAGAAAATGTGAATTAAGAATCACATATAAAGTATAGTAAATATGTATAGCATTAAAAAGTAAATAATATAATAATAACTCAGTATTAAATTATTACAAAATTCAATACATAATCAATTTGCGCTATTAGAAATTAAGTTATACAGCGTTTAACGTGTTTCACTAAATCTAAAAAAATGTATAACTACATTATTAAATTCATTTGCTTTTATTTAAATTTACTTAGAATTATTTCATCATTTAATTACGACTAACTACTTGCATAAATATAAATCACATAATTTATATAAATTAGTTAGTGTTTAACAGTGTAAATATTTAATTATTTTTTTTATTTTAAACTATTGCAGATATTTTATAAATATGAAAACATGCCTATAAATAATGAAAAAAAGTGTTTAAGAAAGCACGGAACACAGTAATACCTAAAATATTGCGAACAAACTAAAATTCCTAAATATTTACAGTCCATATGAAGTGATTGCAAGCCGGTCTTGTCACGAGTCACAGCTCTATCACGATACATTTTCCATGATCCAAGGCACGAAACGTGAGATGCGCGTGCAAACACCGGGTAAATTTGCCTCCGCACAGCCTATGCCCCATGAGATAATGCCGGCCAAAAAGAAGCGGCCGTCGGCGGATTTAACCTAGAAGAAATAAATTGAATAGTTAGTAAAATTAATAAAAAGCATACTAAAGTTTTCAGTCTCACCTGCAACGGCCCACCAGAGTCACCTTGACATGAATCATGTCCGCCATTCTCATAACCCGCACATACGAATATATCCGGTATCGATTCTTGACGACCGGCGCGGGCAAACATGGACTCACAAATGCCGTTACTCACAATCGGCACTGATACCTTAGTGTATGAAGAACACAAAAAAATAAAGAATTATATATATATTTAGTGGGCTAAAAACTCCTAAATCACTAACCTCTTGCAACACGGACGCCAGTGTGCCGCCCTCACTGAGACGCCCCCAACCGGTCACTGTGGCATTCATGCCAATCAATAGACTGTCCGTTTGTGGTAGGCAGATGGGACTGACGTGCGGCGCAAATTCCACTGGTTGTTCGAGTTTCACCAAGGCCAAATCATATTCGTAGGTGAAGAAATTATATTTGGGATGTACGACCTTTTTGGCCACACCACGCTCGATGTACGGCAGTTGTTCCTGCACGTGTGAAAAGTCGTATTCACCGACACGTATGCGCATTTGAGAGATGAGTAGACTGGAAAAGGGGTGAAAATTAGTTATTTAAAAGTGCTGTTGGAAAGTTGTATAAAAAAAGTTGCTTAACGGTTAAATAGTATTTAACGGTTACTTAATTACTTACTCATCGACACAGTGCCCCGCCGTAGCTATCCAATTCTCATTGATCAGTGCGCCACCGCAGCGATGCGTACTTGAAAAGCCGAAAAAGGTTGTGCGACGCACTGACACTTGCCAAGGCCAACGACCGAACGCCGCGCTCTTGCCTCCCACAATGCGTGTCTCCGGACGCGCCAAAACCGGAATGCCACATTCTACAAATCCGCCAAAAATATACACAGAAAAATAATCGAGAAAGAAAAGAAAAAAGAAGCCCCAATGAGTATTGAAAGATTAAGCGAGAAAACACATAAAATCTTTATGGGATTGCACGGCAACCCGAGAATGATTGAATGCAGTTAAATGATGGCTTAAATAGTCTGGCGGCCAATCAGCGACAGCAACACCCAACGCAGAACAGCGCTGATGCAAATGTCGTAGTCGGTGATAAATGAACCGAAACTCAAGCCATAAATAAAACATATGTATGTAGGAGCGAAGTGTGTTGTGTTGGGTTCCAGTGAAGTTGTAAAACTTACCGCTACGTGCGGCCGTGATGATTTTAATAGCGGTGCTATTATTCGTCAAACTATCGGAGATCTCATTCGATTCGATCGTCGTAAGATTGTGAGGCGACAATGTTTGCTGCTGCGGCGGCGGCTTCGGATGCGGATAATGTCCATAAGTGGGCATATTATGCGGTGCAGTAACAGCTGTGGTTGGTAAGGAGGGTGGCTTAGGCGACGATGACGGTGTGGAGGAATGTGATGATGAGATTGCTGATGATGCAGGTGATGATAATGAGGTGGTTGATGCTGGCGGCTTCGATGCTGGTGGGTGACGTGTAGGTGTCGTGGTGGACCATGTGGGCCGTTGTGTTGGTCTTATGGGCGGCATCGAGGCGGTTGTATGCGCCGTAGATGATGATGATGAAGTCGATGATGTCGAAGTGGGTTTATAATTTTGTGTTGTTGTGGTTGTTATTGCTGTTGTTGGTTTTCCTGTAGACGACGACTGCAGTGGATAAATTGTGCCGTCGCCGACGCTGCTGGGCACACCACTTTCGCTAATGACCCAATTGGGCGTGGTTGGGCGCGTGTAAGGACGCGTTGTCGTTTTTACCGTAGTACTGCTTGGTAATCGCGTATTTGTTGCTGTTGTACCCGTTGTTGTAGTTGTTGTAGCGCTGGCAGTGCCTGTGGTGGTCGCCAGTGATGTGGCTGGCAGTTTCGTTGGTGGCTTTGCATAAATAGGCGGCGGTCGATATTGTTGCTGGTGGTACTGGTGTTGGTACTGCAAATTTAAATTATGAGTTTGAAATTATTCAATGTTATTTATGTCTATGCGGTGTTCATGTCGGTGAAGATTTTTCATATGTCAGAAATCAATTTTTCATTTCAATGCACCCAAAAACAACAAGCGCATGCGCGAACGCACTCGTTCGCTGGTTAATGCCGTGTAGCGGTCGACATGTGGCTTGCCGGTGAATGATTGCAAGCATCAACAGACATGAGATTACAAAAGTGAAAAAATAAGGTAGTAAGTAGAGCCTGGGGCGCTGTACTTAAGCCTCGCACACAATAGCCAGCTATAGACGTTAACATTTTTGGAATTTGTTACGACTGTGCACAATTTTGTGGGTTTATCGAAGTTACTTGGAGATATACGGGAAAGAAAAAGAAAGCTGCTGGTTGCAACACTGTCCTCGTGTAAGTTTGACGAGAAGCTCAGTTTTATGAAGTCCTAACCTATGATGAATCTCCCATACTAGCTGTGGGACAAGGCGGTTCACTAGGGAACCTTCGAGGTATTTGAATTCCAAATGGAAAAATATTTCGCGACTAAAATCGGTTGTCTTTCTTGAAATAATTATCATTCTTTAAGAGTTAATTCTATTTTAGAAACTGAGCTCGTGAGAAGCGTGGAAATCAATTAGGTCCGAGACCGGTCGTGGAAACTACGATTACAAATGTCATAACCACAAATTCTCAGATGGTTTCCTTGCTTATAGACTCGAAAGTCCAATACAACAATTGAAGAAGTTCTCCAACTCGATTGAATGTTGTGAGGTTCCTTATGATAAAACTTGGCTTCGCATCTATGTAGCTATATGAATTCTTTAGAAGACAAACGGTATGTATCTAGCATGTTAGTGACTAAATTCTAAAACTTGATGATTTACTATGAGATCCCTGCTGGTTTACAGACGGCATCAAAGAGACTGCATTTTAACTAATGTGCTTAGAGACCTAGTACGAATGACTATTTAGAGCGGCGCAATTTTTCGATGACGAGCTATTGTGGGAAGAGGAAAAGAAAACATATCACGTAAACTCAAATTGGATCAAATTCGATTGTCGATTGCTATAAATTCGATTATACCCCCTCTCAGATAAGCAGGATATAATTTGGGATTATTGGATCGGCTATCAGAGAATTGAAAGGGTTATATCGTCTATACCATTTTGGAAACTATAACTTCGTAACTCAACTATATGATATCTTGAAAAGTATTAATATTGGAACTTCAATGCGACAATACCGAAGATAAAGATGTAACAGATATAACAGTATCGCAATATGAAATTAGTTCTGGAGAGGTTAGTGAGAAAAGTCTGGACAAGTCCATCTTCATTTAAGAGCTAAGTTGATTCAGTTACCTTTTCCAGCGGGAATAATAAAGACCACCAAAGCCAGTATACTTCACTTAGATTGTCTTTCCATAGACGTAAAGAACACTTAACTTCAAAGCAAGTCGCTGGCGCTACTGTCACATGCAATTAGGCCCTTATGCTGTCTCAAATCATTTACCTATAGACATAGACGGGACATTGTGTGATCAGCACATGCAGCCGCTTGCTGCATGCCACACACACACAAATTAGACGTCGCACTTTCAGTTACTGATACACTTTAGCGGATCAATCGGTCGAACAGCACAACACAAGTGGACGCATAGCGTAGCATGCTTAGCCGTACCACACCCAAATGACGGGCAATCTTTCATCAGCTATTTTCAAACAATAAAATGTCGCTCAAGGCTAGATAAACATTTTTATACTCGTATGCGCAACAAAGTTGATTTGTTGTTGGCATTGTTGTTGTTGTGTGCGCGATAATCCGCCCATGCCGCATAAGTATGCAAACATCGAGGCAGAAATTTGTCAGTTTGTCAGTGAGTGAGTGTTTAAGTAAATGACCTCGGCATGTGGTCCAGCCAGAGGTAGTCCGTTCCAAAATGTCGAGAACAATGTGTAGGGTTTTACATATGCACGCACATACATACCTGTTGTTGTTGTTGGTGCCACAAGTTAGTGCCTGCCGATGACGACGTTGCGGAAGTGGTGGAGGAAGCCGATGAGGAGGAGGAGTACGGCGGCTGTGGACGCGTCAACGACAGCGCCGATATTGACGTTGTTGGCGCACTGACCGCCGCTGTTGAGGGCGATGCTGACGGTTTGTCTGTTGCTGGTTGCGTAGACGTTGACGGCACGGGTCTTCGCGTCGAATAAACAATACCAGCTGTGGTGTGTTGTTGTAGTTGCGTCACGTGGTAGCTGGGCAAATGCGGCTGCGGCAAGATGGGTTTCTTTGTTGGCTTTGATGGCTTCGAGGGACGCAGACCGGTCGGTTTCTCCCAGCTGGGCGGTCGTGGTTTGGTAATAAAATTCGGCTCAGTCGTCATGTGCCAGTGGTGCTGCGTTACGGCTGTCAGCTGTGGTGATGTATTCCAGTGATCTGCGGAAAGTCATGAATTTATATGAGGGGCACACACAAAAGTATGCATGGGTAAGTAGGCTTGCAAATCAGTTTTAGAGTAAACACTTTACAGCACGGATAACCTTATCTTAGAAGATTTGTTTTTGAAATGCATATTTTGCGATACCAATATTCGTAACAGACAGCTGGGAATTCTATTTTCGCAGAAGACTATTTCGCAAAACCGGAAGAATTAATATAAGTATTGAACTATTTGACCAAAGAAGATTTCAGAAAATTTCAAGATTTTTTTACTCCTTTAAGGAACCGAAGAGTACAATCGTTTTTATGAATTTCTCCTGTCGGTACTTAATGAATTTAGCAAATCTTATTGTATTGAATTCCAAAATACTACTTATAGAGGATACCCATTATGATGTACACATTATTTAATAGAAAGTACTCACTTGACGCAGTGGCCGCAGCCGGCTGCAAATCTTGCAATACAGCATTCGAGGTCCACAGCGCATTGGAGTCCTCCGTTGAAGTGGTTGTCTTCGTCGTCGTCGACGCTGTTGATGATGAGGCGGAGAGCGATGTTGTTGTACCCACAGTTGAGGGTTTTGCATATTGAGGCTTGTACAAAGCGCCCTGATGATGCGGACCAGACGGACGTATGACCAGCGTTCCAGCGCCATGCGGTCGTTCAATAGTAGTCATGCCACTGCAATGAGATGCATACAAAACTATGAATATATTATATGGCGTACCGCACCGCTTAAACTCACCTTATACTCGGCTTGTGTGGTTGATGCGGCGGCCGAGGTCGATGATTCACGCCAGCAATGCCCAACGGTTTGGTGGGACGCGTATACGAAAACGTCTGCGGCATTACAATATTCTCCGTATAATTGTGCGCACAACACGAGCCGAACATGAACGAATCGACACACATACCCACATGCCGACCCTCCGACTTGATGCACTCCCACACGAACATGCAAGTGCCCTCGATGCGACCAATCGAACAGGGCTTCTGACTGATTTTGAAATTTTGACTGCGTTGCAGCTGATTCACCGACAGCGCTGCATCACCATCTGGTATGCTGTAAGCGCCGGTTGCAGCCAATGAGGCAGCCGATGGCAGTTGCAGCGCGTTGAATGCATACGCCGCACTGCCGCCGATGCTGTGTGGTTGGCGATAGTTGTTGCTATAAGCATCCGCGTACTCAACGTCATCGTCGTCGTCGTCGCCGCGCTGGCTTAGTCTGCTACTTGTGTAGAAGTTGTAAGCTTCGGCAAGTGTATCGCCCGCTCTGGGCGCGCCAAATGCGGCTGTCGCTGTGGGCAGTTGTCCGCATAACTGCATAAGACAATTGGCTAATAGTAAGGCTAGTAATACTTCTATTATTTGGTTTAGGCAAGCGTTGACTCGTGTGCGCCTCACGGGCGCTAATGAGGACTTTAGGTGCGACCATGACGGGCCGGTTGCTTGTGTTGTGCTACGCGGTTGCAGCGACAGCTGTCTGCTCTGGCGCGCTTTTCCATCTGCCACATACGCCGTGGTCGACATTTGTGGTAGCCATTTCTCCATCCGCTCGGAATGTTTCGCGTTTGCTTCACATAATCGTCGCCCCTTGCGTTTAGTATGTCGCTGTTGTTGTACAGTCGACTCTGCTGCTGTATACAGCAATTGTGTTGATTTCTGTGTTCGGGTAGACCGTTGTTGTCGGTCTCTGCTGCTTCCAATGTCCACTTGTCTCGTGTCCGTGACTAGCCAACTTCGACTATAACAATTATTGTTATTCCACATGTTGCACAAATATGAAAATTCTATAAAAGAAAGACACAGAAACCGAATATTAATATAGATATTTTGAAGGCATTTTTGACTAGCATTGTGCGGTTTAGGGACCATGTGTTTTACGAGTTTCATATGACGATAGATTCAAACCGTAGGTCGGAACTTTAAACCTACGAACTCTGTAATGCTTCAACAAGAAATATAAAAATATGAGATCCAGTGAGAAGATAACTATTTGAGGCAGGGTCGCAGCCGATTTTGGAACCCGACCGGTTTTTGAACCGGACCATTTATTTTTAATGACTTTAAGCCGACAGAACGGAAACACATCAATTTTTAGCAGTCCTACTTTGGTTTATATTTCATTTCCTAATTTGCCTCTGAACTTTCTACCGAAACAACCGAACTACAGTATCAGAGATACTCATAAACCGGTCCAACTTGTTTCTAAGTGGTTCGACTTACTGAACTGAACCGTATCGATTTTTTGCAGCCCTATTTGCCTCTGTACTTTCTACTCTCAACCCTTTCTCAGAGACACAGCCTTCGATATTACCAACAGGGTCATAGGTATCTAATAGAAAGTGCTTTGAATATTTAATTAATGCATTTCATATGCCGATAAGACATGATGACAATCAAAACATGTCAAGTCAAGTGAAACGCTGCTTGTAGCCCAAGCAAGACCAGACAGCTTACTCAACGGCAGACAGTGGACAATCAAGTTCGCCAGCGACCGCGTCCAGTCAATCCACCTGGTCGGCTGCACATGATGGTGTGGTCAGTCACATGGGAAACGGACAATGGGAGAATGGGTGGACGGAAGGCGGTCAGTTAGTCAAAGCGGTGAAGCAGTCAAATGCTTTTCCAGTTAATGGACAATGAACGAAGTTGTCAATTTAATAGGGGGACGGCAAAGCTAGTTCGTGCGGTGCTTGCATTATCAACTAGTACTCGTATATATGTATGTGCAGCTAAAATATATATTTTAGATGGAGTATCTAATAAAATGTTTATTTATATGCACATATATTTGTATGTATGTGTGTATATAAAATCAAGAAAACAAATCAAAACAAACACACTGATTAATGAATGAATGAATTGTGTAAAGAAAGAAAGAAAAAGTGGCAACAAGAAATAAAGAAAGAAGGCAAGAAAGAAAGCGCGCGACGCAAAGCTCTGAGTCTGTGTCTGTCATAGAGATTTTTCCCTCCCATTGAGGCGGCGCTGAAAGGAGGACAAGCAAGACAGCGCCAAGCGGGCATGTATGCAAGCAGACAGGCAGACGGACGGACGGAGAGGCTGACAGATGTACGGGCGCGTAGTCAAATCAGCCGGGTGGGCACGACTGGCAGGGTTTGGCAGTCATCAGACGAGCGAAACCTGCCAACCGGCAATTAGCTACAACGCATTGTAACATTACAAATCTTAACACTGCATTTTCATGTATTGTTGTTGTTATTGTTGGTGTTGCATGTGGCAAGTGCAGTGACTGTTGCGGTGCAGCAGACAATACAGGCGGCAGCAAGTAAACTGCATAGAAAAACAATAAGCAAAGTAAACACTGTTGCTGCGTAGAGTGTGGCAACAGCAGGAAAAACAACAAAAACAAAAACGCTCCGGCAACAGCGGCATTAACAAACAAATGCTTGTTGTTGTTGTTAATGTGGAAAAAGTGACGAGTTGGACAAAACCATTGACTGGTTTAATTGCAACTTTTCACTTTTGCCAGTGCATACAATGGCTTGCAGCTGAAAGCAAAAACAACAGCAAGAGCGAAAAAAAGAAACAATTACAAATGCAACTAAATGAAAATAGAACAACGCCACTCTATTGCTGTGGTGCAATAATAAATTAGCGATAAAATAAAATCAAACAGAAATGCTAAATTTCGAATGGAGATCTATATAAAGTAGTATATAGGGTGAACCAGAAGTCCGTTTGCAGCGAAATTTTATCCAATTTTTTATCATTATTGGTCCACTAATTTCTATCGAATAGAAGGTTCTAAAATATGAGTTTTTATATCAAAAATATACCCAGTAGTTTCGTATAGTCTACAAAGTACACCAAGGTTTTGTAGTTAGAGTTTTAATTACTGACTCGCCAAGTATTTAAGAAACCATACTACGAGATTGCCATCTAAGACTAAAAATAGTTTAAGAAGTTGAGTCGTGAAATATACTTGTCTATATCTGAAACCGTTATAAGCACCCCTCCCAATTTTGAAGCCTAATGGTGGCTATTAACTTCGATATCCTAAGCTATTTAAGTCTTTCTCAAGCTCTTTTGTAAACTTCACCGAGTTGAAGCTTGCCTGACATTCTCGAAGAAATTCTTATTTCAGGTTAACTATTATGAAGCGCGTTAAGTTTTTCTTTGCGATCTGGCATCCCTATGTTTCATAAGTGTTCACCCAAGCGTTAGAGAGTCAACGTTCAAGGCTACACAGTGTTATTATTGTTGTAGCAAAAATTTGTTGGCATTTTTTATTTTATTGCTCGACTCTATTGCTAAAACTACCATTTGTTGTTGCCACATTTTTACTTTTTTTTTCAATTTAACTACTATTCCTGTTGCATGCATCGCTCTCGACTGTGAATTATTGACACAAAACTATGCGCTTTTGCTGTTTTGCCTCATTTCATGTAGCAGACTCTTTGTCATTCTGTCTTTCATTGTTGTTGTTGCAATTGTTTCGCCTTGAATATTTCCTCCTTTGCCTATGGTCATTAGCCATGCAACAAGTTGTTGTTTTTCTTTCATTTCTTTTCAGTTTTCCTTGCAAGAAAATTAATTATTATTTTTTTATATTTTAGTTTTGCATTTTATTCTTATTTTTAAGTGCATTTTCCCCTATCTCTTTCACATTTCAACATTTTTAATTAGTGTTTACATTTTATTCGCCTTTTTGTCTGTCTGTAGCATTGCATTGCCGACAAATTAACAACGCCAAGGACCCGAATGAATATTGTGCGCTACTGCAGCTGGCTGATGAGGTGTTCGTTCATGTTTGCAAGTATGTACGAGTAACGTGTATGCAACATGTGACGTTTGAGGCCGCCGAAAAGTGAAAATAATTAATTGGTTTCTCTGGTTAATTATTTAGCATTTTGATTTGACAATCGGGTTTCTGTCAATTATCACATTGAGTGTCTTTTTCTTTCGTGATTTTCGTGAAGTTTGGCCTTTACAGTGTAACTAGGTTTTATTTCTCATACAGGTGTCAAATCGCTTTCGAATATCTTATAGGTTATTCATTTTCTATCGAGGGATAACCGATGTACAAACAATATTTTTTGAATATCTCTTTTCCTCGAAGACATTTCAGATTCCATTCCAAACCAATTACCGTTGGATAAGTCTCCTCAATATCGCACCAAAGGTCCTGTCGAGCGTATAGTGTGAAAAAATAAAGCCCACTTTCAACTAACTGATTTAACCTTATCAATGTGGCTTTAGACCTGGAAAACCACCATGAATCAGATATTTACCATGCGCCAAATCTTGGAAAAGACCCGAGAAAAGAAGATCACACACACACACCACCTTTTCGTCGATTAGCTGCTTTTGGCTAAAAGGAGCTACCTTTATGCCACTATGTCTGAATTTGGTATTCCCGCAAAACTATTTCGGCTGTGTAAACTTACGTTGAGCAACACCAAAAGCTCCGTCAGGACCGGGAAGGACCTCTCCGAGCCGCTCGATAACAAACGAGGTTTCAGACAGGATGACTCACTATCGTGTGACTTTTTTAACCTGATGCTGGAGAAAATAAAACGAGCTACAGAGTTAAATAGAGAAGGTACAATCTTCTATAAGAATGTACAGCTCCTGATATTGATATCATCGGAAACAACAACCGTGCCGTTTGTTCTGCTTTTTCCAGACTTGAGGAAGCGAAGCGTATGGGTCTGGTGATGAATGTGGACAAGACGAAATATCTTCTGCCATCAAATAAAAAGTCAGATTCGCATCTTGGCTCTCACGTCTCTGTTGACAGTCATAACTTTGAAGTCGCAGATAATTTCGTCTACCTGGGAAACAGCATCAACAACATTAACAATGTCAGCCTCGAAATCCAACGCAAGAGTGATTCTGTGATTCTGCCAACAGTTACTACTTTGAACTGAGTAAGCAATTGAAAAGTAAAGCCCCCTCTCGACGAACCAAAATCAAACTCTACAAGTCGCTTATCATTCCCGTCCTACTTTATGGTGCAGAAGAGTGAACGATGTCAACGTCTGATGAGGCGTCACTAGGAGTTTTCAAGAGAAAAGTTTTACGCAAGATTTATGGCTCTCTGAACATTGGCAACGGAGAATACCGCAGACAAAGAATCGACGAACTGTACGAACTATACGACGACATAGACTTAGTTCAGCGAATAAAAAGAAAGTGGCTACGTTGTTTAGGTCATGTTGCCCGAATGGACGAATACCCGGAAGCAAAGGAAGAGGAAGGAACAAATGAAACTAAGGTCGAGTTTCGACCGCAAAAAATTTGTTATAACAAATCTAGCGCCATATTTTGTTATATATCATTCATATTGTACATTCTCAATTATTCTCGAAAACGTGAAAGCTATTGGATTATATTCTTATTGAATTCTGAACTTAACTATGTAAACATTTTCAAATGAGTTTTTATTGTGTAAAGCAGTCGAGACCTCATTCTAGTGGAATTTCTTCTGGGTTTCGAGCCTCCATATTTAATTATCTCAACTATACGCTGAGGTTTCTTAAATCATTGAAAAGCGGCATATTTTATTAGACTCAGACAGCATACAACACTGTTGACCTTCGGATTTACTTTTAAGTGCAATTTGATTTCACTACAAATGGAAAGCTTTAAAGCGCCGAAACTCACCTTATTTCGGCCGGTATTGCGCACATTAGTGCCGTGGCGTGCACAAATCTGCAAAAAGAAAGAAAAACATATATGAAATTAAATAATATTAAAAAGTGAGTTTCACATTCATGAGCATACTACATACATATATACATATCGTTGGCTTAATATAGAAAAGGCGTATCTACATTTTTTTCGAAATCGCGTTTTTAATGTATTCTGGTAGACCACTGTCAAATACTCCTCCCCTTAAAAAATTAGTGGGCTATGATCGTAAATAACGGATTTATAGTCATATAAAAAAAAGCCCTAACTCATTCGAAGTTACAATAACAACATAAAGCACTATCTCAAATAACTTCAAAGAAATTAAAAATAATAGAAAAAATTATACCACAATTGAATTTGTTACCTGTTTTGAATAAAAATTGCAATATAAATGTTTTTTGCATCTTAAGTTTTTAAGGTTTTATTCAGTTTTTTCCTTCACCTGAAAAGTAACGAAAAGTGTAGATACGCCTTTTCTATATTAAGCCATCGATATGTACATTAGGGTGGCCCTTAGTTGTATGGAGGATAAAAAAAGTTTCTGGATTCTCGATCGCACCCCCTAGAAATATGCGAATAGCCCAAAAACTAGTATATACAAAGTTCTGGGTCAATCAAAAAAGGTTTAGAGGTTGCGCAAGGAGCTTGAAATCCAGACAAAAATAAGAATTTTTGCCATTTTTATGTCTCAGACTTCCATATTTCAAAGTCACACTATCCCTTACTGGTTTTCCATACCGTAATAGGATAATAAGAATAACATTAGAACCGTTATAACGGTATATCACGAGCATGCGACGCTTGAGAATGCACCACATTAAATTTACTTTCATATTTGTATTTCTGTAACTCTATCATCAATCGACCGATTTTTAAGATTGTGGTAATTTTGGAAAGGTAATAAAATGCAGATCTTATTACGGTATGGAAACCAGATAGTGTGGCTTTGAAATATGGAGACATAAAAATGGCAAAAATTCTAAATTTTTCAGGATTTCAAGCTCCTTGCGCAACCTCTAAACCTTTTTTGATTGACCCAGAACTTTGTATATACTAGTTTTTGGGCTATTCGCATATTTCTAGGGGGTGCGATCGAGAATCCAAAAACTTTTTTTATCTTCCATACAACTAAGGGCCACCATAATGTACATATATATTATATATATATACATTATTAAGTGGAACTTCTACCCACACCCAAATTCAGTTTACAACGCCAAGCGCAGTGTGTTCAGCGAAAAATCGGTCGATATCGTGGATGCAGTAACCCATTGCCCTACTCTGCTTGGCTGAAAAGCTCGTATATATGTATATTCATTCATGCATATAAACATACTTTTACATATGTATATGTATGTATATGTAGAAACCAGTGCAGCCGGCAGAAGGTGATGTTGATTTGGTCAGTTTCACTTTTGATGCATGCATATTTATAAGTGTATATATGTAAATACATACCTACACCGTTACATATGTGAATTAACAGCAACTGGCGGGCTAAATTGCAAAATTCAATTAATTGAATTTTCACAACTCCACAGGCAGTTTTAGTTAATACGTAAAATGTGCTTGTGTGTATGTATGTATTTGCAACAGATAAAATGAAAAATGCTGCAGGACGTTTGTACTTTGTTTTATGAGCATATACTTTTCAATATAATTTATATGGATTTATTTATATACTTTTTTTTGTTGTACCTGTATCACCCAGTTGCTGTGGCATATTCACATATATGTAGATATATTTGATATATGTATGGTGTGTGACTATTTCCTCATCTCTAAGAGTACATATATCTATATTTGCATATACATATGTACATATATACAAGCTTATATGTCTGTATATTTATAAATAATAGCCAAAACGTGAGCACAACACTATTGACATCGATCAGCATCGCCAGTTGCTGAAGTGCCGCTATTTAGTTACTGGCTTGGCTACAACTAATCTTCAGTCGATCAAAACTCTTGCAGCGTCCTTCTCTGTCTCCATCCTTCCTTCTTAAGTATTTTTAATGGTACATAAGTGGCAACAACATTATTGACAGCAAACGTTCAAGAAAAAAATTAACAGCAAAAGGAAATCTTTATCAGCAATGATTCGGTTGTCTTAAAGGCAGGAGTCACTGTGGGACTTTACATGTTAATTTTAAGAATATATTTCCGTTGAATATATTTTTACAGGCTACTTATAGTAGCCACTGAAACTTAAATCCATAGTAAAAGCAAAATAATATGGCTTCTAGTACTGGATTACTTTAAAAAAATCGAATTGATTACTACATAGACTATATGATATATGTAGTATAAGGTTTCTCTCTGACTTTGCTGACTTCCAGTGTCTTCAAAGTACTATAAACTAAGCTAGAAATCTGCCGAATATAATAAAGTATAGCATTATAGGCTGACTAAATATCAGCTCTACGTTTTGTGGTAGGCATTAACTATCACCAAAAATTCATTAATCCATCGAGCTTCATATATTTTGTTACTCATACGCACAGTCGTTCTGCAATTATCTTTTTCAACTAAAACATCCAAGTATTTATTTTCAATAAAGCTTAACTATACAAATTGTTTCGTTTTTATAAAGAACCACTGTAAGTATCCAACACAACCTATCGGCGTCATCAACCAAAGTTGCTGCATTTGACTTTACTGGCATTCGGCAAAATATCACCATTAAGATAAAATCTGTAACAGAGCGTCTAAGTGTACTCAGACATCTATATGCCATATGTGTACTGGTATATTCAATATATATGCATTTGCCAGACAGCTGTAGCTGCAACAACATAGTGTCGGAAAATACTCCGAGGACAAGTACAAGTATATTTAATCATGCCTACCAGAGTTGAGGAATTTATTGTTATATGAACAATTAAGTGTTTAAATTAATGTTAAATTTTTAATTGAAGTTGAAAAGTGAATTTCTGCAGATCATCACTTTAGTCACATATGAATTTTAATATGCCAGATATTTTGAACCATAACACACTATAAATCTTCTCTAAGAGACTACAGTCAGAGTTAATAGTCAACGGTCAGTACCTGAGTTCTCGAAGTATCAACAGCAAATTGGTGACATTGGGACGCCTAATATCGCACATGCTCTCACTCCTTCCATTTTTAAAACTTGTGTTTACTCCATATTGAATTAGTTTAGGAGTAGTCACGCAGTAATTGGGCCAAAACTGCATGCTTACTGCATGATACATTTTAACCATATACATATGTATTTTCATCAGTGCCTGTGCGGTAATTGTATGTAAATAGCGCATGCGCAAGCTTTTTTCTACTTGTTGTTGTTGTCGCGCTAAATTGATTACGGCGAACGCTGTATTTCTTATCTTTAAGCGATCAATTTTTCGCCATTTAGTTGTGTTTATTTACACGAGGTAACATGTTGGCACAGTGTTTGCAATAAGTTCGAACGAAAAAATAAAATAAATATACACATATGTACATAAAGATATGTATATCTGAAGATAGAAAAACATTTTTTTCGCCAATTCAATTTATGCCCATTTGGTCCGACTAACTTTTATTGTTGTTGTTATCATATTTCTTTTATTTGCTGATTGCTTGCAATTGTTTGCACGCATTCAACGCCCAAGCAAACACACATTTGCACACACACACACACACACATATGGCAAACAACTGGCAGCAACAGCAGCACAATAATGCCGCCAACAGCGGTCCACACCAGCAGCAGCAGTTCCACCACCACCTCCGACTACTTACCACAAACCACTTAAGCATTCGTATAATTTTTCCATTATCCACCCATTCGTTCCCTCCAGTGTTGTACCGTTTTGGTTACATACATCCAGAAAGTGGGTCAGAATTCGTTCAATAACACTTTACATATTTTTATTATTGATTCCATTTTTTGTTGTTGTTTTTTGTTTTTGCAAACATTTTATTTGCTTAGGAAAGTGTGCATGTGTGTGTGTGTTTCTGTTGTTGTTTGTTGATAATTTTACACATTGGCCAAATGACCAAATGGCCTAATGGCGAATGATCCCTGCGGTTACTACCTGATTGTCTCGCTCGTATGACACCACCAAAGGTGCGCAAAATGTACCGTTTTACGATCGGCTGGTATGTTGCAAGCAATTGCCTTGCCATTTATATTTTTATAGTTACTAAAATATTCTTTGGTTGTTTTTTCGATTTTTTTTTTTTGGTTTTTTTAGCTTAGGACGTCAGTGATTTTGTGGTTGAGTTTATGGTGAGCGTCAATTATTAATATGAGATACTTTAATGGTGTTTGTTTTCATGTTGTTTTTCTGTGTTAATTTTATACTAAAATCTTTATGGCTATATAGAATTATATACATATGTGTGTATGTACTTGGTTACCATAATTTATTAATTTTAATTATTTTTTGTTCAACATTTAAAGTTTCGTGTCATTCATTTCGGAAGGTTTTTTAACACTGTTTATGTTTGAGATAATTATACAAATATTTTTGACATTTTTAAGTTTAATAAGAGGTGGTAACTCTATTCTAAAATATACACATTTTTTACAATATTTTCAGTTTTTTCGGTAGGTGGCAACTCTACCTATATTCCAAAATTTGTCCAAATCAAAAATTACCGTAATATTCTTGGTTAGATATTACGTATCGTACATATGTATATAATAGTAGTGCAAGGAGCTGGATTGGGATTTTGGAAAATACCTAGGCGTTACTTAAGAAACTTGAATTCTTGGAATAAAAGAGCTTTCAGGACTTCCAAGAATTGTTAAAGATACTCTCAACTTGAAAAAGTCTGAAATTGTGAACTTTTTCATTCTCAAAACTGTCCATACTTGAGTAAATGGAGTATGAAAATAACTGTTAAAACAAATTAACTTGACCGTGTCTCGAAAAAATTCGATAATTTTGTAAATAAAAGTTTAAAGCTCGAAGCTTTATATAATAAATGATAACATACATATATACACACACTGAGAAAATCAGCATCCGTTTTTGCCTATATTTTCCAACCGAATTGCTTCCTTCTTTGAATAACTCAACACTTTGTCACTCTTAACTGACCCAAATATTTCCGAAACCACTAAAATGCTGCGAAGACAAAATAATAAATTTCAATTAAAACCACAAAACCGTTAAGTGATACAAATTATTGTAAATGAAATGAAAAATTACGAATGAAATGTCAAAATATAAATCGGAAAACCGCAAATAGAATGATTCACTAAACGCTGGAGAAGTAGCTGAAGAAGCATAACAAAAAGCTGTAAAAAATATGACCAACTTAAAATGGAAGAAACATTAAAGTATCAAATTTTATTAATTTTTCGCTATATTATTATAGCAGCAGACAAATTTAAATGTGTTAAATTTTAATAATAAAGTATGAATGACTTCAAAATTAAAATTCCATTTAAAATGTGTAAAAAAATGTAATAAATTTTAGCACTTGACGAATTTCATTTTCCACACAAAATTTATTATTTTATTTTTGTCTTCAAGACTTTGTTTGTATGTCACCGTTTGGTTCAACTAACTCAAATTAAACTGCTTTGTTTAGGTTTCTTTTGTGGTGTCTTAATAGCCAGTTAATCACCATCATTAACTTCCACGTGCTTCCTACTTTGT
This sequence comes from Zeugodacus tau, assembly GCA_031772095.1. Classification (NCBI taxonomy): domain Eukaryota; kingdom Metazoa; phylum Arthropoda; class Insecta; order Diptera; family Tephritidae; genus Zeugodacus; species Zeugodacus tau. Next base: position 26,089,387 of record CM062649.1, on the reverse strand, counting down.
TAGCGCATCTAGTGGTAATGAAGTAATTAAATGTGAGTTTGAAATTTATTGTTTACTATTTAAAAGACAATTTTGTTGCAATTTAAAGAAGTTGAGAGTTATATATGATAAAATAAATTATATAATAACCAAAAAGGCACATTATTAGTTTCAAATTTACTTATAAATTATGTTAAAGTAGCTATAAAACAATCCTCAATAAAAAATATGTATTTTCAGATTTATGTTAATTAGATATTTTATTAGTGTGGCAACTCCATCATATTTTTTCCGAAATATTACCTTTGAAATGTATTTAAATTGTTATCAAAAAAATTTAACAAATTTTGTACAAAGCATTTATGTTTGAAAAAGGTGGCAACTTCAAAAAAAAAAATTTATGTAACCTATTACACAGATACCTCCATTAGTATATCTGTAAATGAATTTCTTCAGTTTTTTTTTCGTAGTCATTACATTTTTTATTTGCCTCCCAATGGCAGTGAACTTGAAATTACACTTATACAAGTAACATTGCTATAATAAAACGCAAGCAAAAAGTTAAGTAAACATGAAAAGAAAGGGAGCAAATTGTAAACAATGCCATATTTCCAGTATTTGTGTAATTTTCGCCAAAACCACTAACATATCTTTATCGCCCTTTTCTAACTGCACATTTTTTGTGAGCTTTTCGACGAAATTCGACAAAAAATTGTGCGGCATATGTGAATGGCTTGGTCTACACTGAGAAAAATTAATTATGCAGAAAAATTTATTTTTTTGTAGCAGAAGATTAAAACATAGGAAAAGATACCAAATCAAATTGTCTCCAAGTTATTTGCTGTACCGAAAGGCTTAAAATGAAATCGATCGTAAATTGACCATTGAAAGGTCTCTTGGTTCCGGATATAGCACAGTGGGCGATTGGGCCTCGCTAGCGCTAAATTTGAAAAAGCGTTAATTTTTTTTTCACAAATCGATAACAGATGCTTTGATTAGATTTTTTTGCGGTTTTTTATAAGCTCTACGATCAGCTGATAATCAGTCAAACACAAAATATGTTTTAGCAAGTGCTTTGCAATATTTTTTCTTTGTTGTGCGCATTGATTTCGAGCTCCTTTGAAATTTACAATTTTTACTTGTTTTATTAAAAGTGTGGCTTTTTATTAACTTCAAGGTATGTATTACATAAATTCATATTCTTCTACCCGATATTGTCGACCCATTAAATTACTTTGCGAGAAAGAATCGGCAGACTTGTCTCGCAGAGAAATGCAAAACATTAAGAGCCAAATATTAAATATTTTTCCAACATTTGTGAGTACCTTAAGAATTGATCACCAATTTCATATGACCATGCTTGATGGCAAAACGTTCAGGGTCATATCGGAATCGACTTCGCAAACATGCGAAATCTGTAGCGCGACTCCCAAAAATATGAACGATCTAAATTTGGTGAAAAGCTTTCCTATTAATGCAAACCTATTTGAATATGGCTTATCAAGTCTCCACGCATGGATTAGGTTTTTCGAGTGTGTTTTGCACATTGCATATAGAATACCAATACAAAAGTGGCAAGCTCGTGGTGCTGACAAGGATGTCGTTGAACAAAATAAAAGAAGTATTCAGCAGAAGCTAAGGGAAGAAATGCATTTGTTGGTGGATATACCAATAGCTGGTACTGGCAGCACGAACAACGGAAACACTGCAAGGAGGTTTTTCCAACAACCAAATTTGGCTGCTCGTATAACAGGAGTAAGCTATGATTTAATATATCGATTTAGCGTACTCTTACGAGCATTGGCTTGTGGATACGGTATAAATTCGGACGCATTCGGATCTTACGCATTGGAAACTGCCGAAATTTTTGTTAATGTATACTCCTGGTTTTACATGCCATCGTCTGTTCACAGAATTTTAATTCATGGAGCAGATATAATACACCATTTTTTCCTTCCGATTGGTATGATGTACGAAGAAGCTCTTGAAGCCAGGAACAAGGACTATCGAAACATACGCGAGAGCAATACATGAAAAAATTCCAGGAAAAATACAATGGAAGATATCATAAATGCTTTATTAGTTTCGTCTGACCCTTTGATATCTTCATTGTCAAATGGGTCTTCAATTTCGACTGCAAAAAATATTATTATGGACGATGATGTTAAGAGCTTGCTTTTAATGAAGCATCTAGATATGCCTGATTCTGATTCCGAAGATAATTTTGTTTTATAAAATTTGTTTATTGAAGGTAAAAAAATTTTTGAAATTAAAAAAATAATAAAAAAAATTAAAAAAAAATTTAAAAAGTAAAAAAATAAATTTAAACAACATTTTTTTTTTCTTAAAAAATTCTATGACTTTTTTCTGAGCTGTGAAAAAAAAAACCGTCTGATGATATCTTTTTTCGTTTAGAAGTTATTAATTAAATGCCTCTAACGAGGCCCAATCGCCCACTGTGTATAGGTTAATAAATTAGGTTCCGGATATAATCCGAGAATAATTTAATTTGCTTTATTAGGTTTGTGACTTCGATAATTGCTAATTTACATTGCGCCTAAAAGTAGGCGTATGCTTATATTATATTATTGGTTATTAGATGAGTTCACAGTTATTCTTCACAGTGTACCAAACTTTTTTAATGCGAAAGAAAGCATACCATGAATGGTGAGTAAAAGAAGGTAGACCGACCGGCTATCTTTTACGCCGTGCTAATGACCCATCATTACGTATTTTCTGGGAGAATACACGATATTTTACACGTACAAACAACACAAAAAAGAGTTCAGCATAATAATTTCGTAAGTGATACAAGTTTCGCGAATAAACAAGGCATAATAAAACAGCAGAACAAAAAATAAATGACAAGTGAACGCCCGTGTGAGTTGCACGCAACCAAAAAATCACTCGTGCCACATGCACGAACATGCGTGATTTAGATGAGAAAACCAAAAATCATACTTAATAATAGTTGAGGGTATCTTTTAAATACAATAATTTAAATAATCACAATATTTTGGACAGCAAAGGTGAAGCGCACAAATCAGTAGCGAGTCCATTTGAAAGATAAATAAATATTTGAGTGAGAAGAACATTAGCTAGTGTGGCATAAATAGTACATATATCTTTTAATGCGCCACAAAATGCGGAAAAAGCTGCCGTTCAAGAAGTAGCGGTCATGTCAGCAATTGACATTCCAGCGTCATGATTGGCTGTTAACCGACTGGTTGGCCTGTTGGCAGCCTGGCTGGCTAACTGTCTGCCTGACGCGCACTCGCCGACTACTGGTAATTGGACGCCGCATCCGCCAGTTGCTCTGTGGCTCCGACAAGTGTTGTCATTGCTGCAACAAGTTGCCGGCTGAGCGACTGAACGCTCTGGCCGTTCGAATCGGTAGATGATGATGGCCAAATGCCGAACGTCAATCCGCCGACCACCGACCGCAAAAAATAATTGCGTAATTTGCGACGACAACGATGACGGTAAGCTGCTTCGAATGCCAGCTGACAAGTGGAATCAGCAAAAATTAAAGCGAGAAAAAAAAACGCTGAAACAAGCAACATAAATACATATCAAATAACAACAACAGAGAAACAGACCAATGTCCGTATAAGCAAGCCATTTCCGTATTAAAGTCGGCGCTTCAAAGGACAGGAAGCTTCTGAAAACAGTTACAAAAAATGTCTGCAAAAGAAAGCGAAAGAACGAAGTACATATCTTTGAAGTATTTAAGATTACATCGTACTCAAAGCGCATTAAGGAATTATTAGAAGTTTAGTATTACGAGTATGCGCAGAGAGTGGTTAAGCTGAGGGTTACATGGGAAAAAGTTTAGTCGCGAGGGAAGCGAGGTAAGCAAGTGATATATTCTTGTAAAGTGATAAAAAGAATGTGAACTATGAAATTCAACAAAACATTAGCCACAAGCTCTACTATAAACTGAGCCACTAATTCCAAAATAAAAGTTTTCTGGAGCGTAGTTTTCGATTTCTCAGTATATTCAATGCGATATAAGGTGAGATAAAAGACCCTCATATTCATTATGCTAAGTATTGACTTAGTTTATTGTAATTTTCACAAAATATCGGGCTATAGAGCGTTTGACCGATATTACTCAGAACTTTCATACAAAATATTATAATTATAAAATGTGCAATTCTAGAAGCATTATTCGTACTCTTTCAAAACTACCGGAAAAGCTCATCGCCATACCGGAGCTTTCGATGATATTTGCAAAGGAATGAAAGCTTAATGGAAAGTTATGTAAATAAGTGTAGCAGAGCTTTCAATTTTAAAAGTGAAAGCTTCACTTAGTTAATAAATTTACATTTACATTGATAACAATAAATAATGGAAAACGAGAGCTTTCATATGAATATAATTTTTCTCCAAAAGCATCATATAAGTTTTCGAACACATTTAATTGTGTTCTATTTCAACTAGGGAGGAGAGTCATATACTTTTATTTTTAATGAATCTTAGCCAGCGGCTTTGCTTTGATTGCTCACTATGTCACACGCGCTTGTCCTACTCAGGCCATTAGAGCGACATTTTCTATATGTTTCGTATTTTTTTTGCATTTGGTTTATAGACACTTCCGTCGCTTGTGGCGTGCTTTATGAATACCGCCCACTTGTTTTTATCTTTATTATTACATTCCCTATTCCATCTAATTTGTTATGTGGAGCTCAGTTTATGTGGGTCGCTAAGCCTTCCTGCTTTGTTGTTGCTGTAGTTTTAAAAGTCATTCATGGTGGCGTGAGCCCGTAAATATGTCTTTGCTGATACGCTGTAATATATGTTTGTGTATAGAAAAAAATAAAAAGTTCTTATAATATTGATTTATATCAAGACATTTCTTTCTTCATCTCAGAATGCTGTCTTCTCTCCATCCTCCAACTCTAGTGATTAGTTTCTCTTCCACATTATTCTTCATTTAATTATTTTAACTCTTCTTTGCTTTAGTGTTGTTTGTTGGTTCATTTCTTTAACTATGTGTGCCTTCCTGCTTTTCAGCCGCTACCAACTAATTGCATTTGATTTGACTATAATTACTTTGTGGCATGCCACATCAAGCACATAACAATCCGAGTACTGTATTTTTTATTATTTCACATTTTTTTATAATTTTTGTTTTGTTTTTTTATTAATTTATTGAATTTGCAAACGCTAAGCATTTGAGTTATTATATTTTTCGTGCCAATAAAGGAAATCGCGCATCATTCTTAATTATTTGCTGAGCACGACCAATAGGCATAGCTTGCTGATATTAGCTTTAGTAGAAGTTAATAAGGTTTAATAAGCTTTAAATTACGTGATTTATAATTAAGTGAGTAAGTAGACTACTCTAGATTATTTAATATTTTTTTGCATTTTTTAAGTTATTTCTTTCTTTCGTATTCTCTTTTATTAGGAGCATACCATTAATATATTCTACATTATTATAAACAGCTAATTAAATTACTTTATTTACACTGAAGCTGTTAATGGTTAAGTTCCCAAAAATGTTTAAGTTCCCATAAAGGTTATTAAGAACCCCATTTTAAGAGTGCGAACCGGCATCACGCTTTATGTAAATTTTTATCTACGTAAATGTTGAAGAAATTAGACAAGAATCTGACACAAAACACTTAAGTAAACACTTTCAACGGGCTTCAAAGCAATATTTTCACTGCTGCATTTTTTATATTTACCGGAAAATTTATTGCAGTTCTTAATGTCTGCTTTTGGTTTTTTCTAGCAACATTTCTTATTTATGTATTAACGCTTTTCTTTTCCGCTGCTAAACAAAACAGTTAAGGTGTTATTGCTTTGTTGTTGTTCAGCTTCTATGAATTTAATTAACCTTTTAAATTGTATGCAAGACCTTTCTTCGGTGTTTCAGTTGACCCAGCTACCTGACCGCCACCTTGAACAGGTTCACTTATAAAATGGGTTAATGGTTATTATTTAAGTGTGAAGTTCTTCACGTCACACATGTAAACATACTTATATATACATTAACATATGTATGTTTGTATATATGTTATACTTGTGAATGCTGCTTCTCAAAATCGTCTCATTTTTTTCCCGGTGTGGCTTTCGTTGTTACTTTTTGTTGTTGTTTATAAACTTATGCATGATATGGCTATTAGAGTGCATAATTAAGAATTTAGTTGAAATGTAAGGAAGACTTAAACACAAAAAACCGTGAATTTAATTGAATTATTCTCACCAACGCTGTGAAAGAAGAAAAATTCGTGTTGAAAATAATTTCATTCACGCCGCACTGGCTTAGCGGACAAACGTTTATATAATTTTGTCTGACCGCAAATAAACAAATTCACTATCCAGGTTGCCGGCTATATGAGAGCATAAAGATTATGAAGTGTTCTCTTGTTGTTGTAATTACTCATTAGGGAAATATTTGTGTACATTTCTTGAACAACATTAGTAAATATATAATTATACTAGTTGCTTTTCCATTCAGTATTTCCAAACCGCCATAAACTCATGTGTATCTCTATAATAAAGGCTCACAGGAGCTTTTTTTCAATAAAATATTATGATGACTGTATTCATTAAATTCTATGAATTTTATACAAGTTATGGGTAACAAATTACTCTCTGATTACAGATTAGGAGTGTCGAGTGTTGAAATGATGATTTTTTAAATTTACTGTACTTGGTTACAAGTCAACAGCAGACAACGTCATGAACGTTACAATCGCTAACAGGATATAAGCAGCAAAAAGATCGTTCGCATCTCTTATAAAACTCTTTAAGTCTAAACTAATCAACAGACCATGCAAACTAGAACTGTATAAAACCGAAGTACCACCAGTTTTGTGCTATGGAGCTCAAACATGGACAATAAGCGAAAAAGACAAAACAAAATTGATGACCTTCGAATGAAAAAATGTCCGAAAAATTTTCGGCGCTGTCAGAATCGGACCTGATGAATTGAACTTGACCAGTTAATTCAAGGCGAAAACGTGATTCGATTTATTAAAACGCTACGAATAAGATATCTACGACATATTACAAGAACTGGATCATTCAAGAGCCCAAAAGAAGGTAATGGGCGCGAGAGTATTCAACTTACTTTAACTTTCACTGAATTTTTATATTTCTTTAAGTCAGTTGGCAACTTCATGCAATTCATTTTTAAAATAATAAAATTTTTTCGTCGTTCATGTTATTAGAACTCCGAAAAAATATAAATTTTCATAAAAATTGTAAGTAATTATTATTTTTAAATCTTACTCATATGTACATATGAGCTTCTTTATATAGAATGAAATGTTGCTTACTTCGTATATTTTTATAAATTAAAAAAAAATAACAAAAAAAAAAATGAATTTCGGAAAGTTATTCCGTTAAAAAAATATTGCATAATAATCAGCTCATATCCAAAAAACAATAACAACTACAGCAGCACACTTGTTCACGCATTACATAAACAAATCTCTTCAAGTGAACTTTTCAATTTCTCATTAAATTTACTCTCACCTACGCATGCCATATTAACGGTACACTCATTCCGTTTTAGAAAGTGAATGTTGCCAATGCCTCAGCAAATATTGAAACAAAAAAATAAAAAATAACAAGTAAGGAAGGGCTAAGTTCGGGTGTAACCGAACATTTTATACTCTCGCAATTTATTGATGTAATTTTATAAAGATAACACAATTCGACCCATATATTCGGTATAAAGTTCAATAGAATAACGAAAATCATCATAAATAGTATATGGGGACTGAGGTAATTCCTAAACCGCTTTCACTCGTTTTCACCACCAAGATACAATGTATCGAAGACTATACGCTCACTTAATTTAATATTACTTATAATTAGGTATATGGGATCTGAGGGAAGTTATGACCCGATTTTTACCATTTCAGGTACAGAGAGAAACTGTTATAAGAAAAAAATTCAGAGGGAATGAATTACATTAAAATATCTGAGGGATTTACCTATATTTTCGGTGAAAAATTAACCTTAGGCACTGAGTTCTTCATGTTCGATATCAAGGGCCTTGAAAAGTCATGGTCCGATTTTGACAATTTTTCCACAAGTGATGTCACAGCTCAAATACAGTATTTGTGTAAAGTTTTATTCCGCTAGCTTCATTGATTCCTTATGAATACATTATAAAGTGAACGAATCAGATGGAATTCAAAATTGAGTTATATGGGAAGTAGACGTAGTTGTGAACCGATTTCGCCCATATTCCACCCGTGTCATCAGGGTGTCAAGTGTTATATACCGAATTGTTATATACCGAATTTCATTGAAATCGGTCGAATAGTTCTTGAGATATGGTTTTTGACCCGTAAGTGGGCGACGCCACGCCCTTTTTCCATTTTGTAAAAAAATCTCAGTGCAGCTTCCTTCTGCCATTTCTCATGTAAAATTTGGTGTTTCTGACGTTTTTCCTTAGTGAGTTAACCCACTTTTAGTAATTTTCAACCTAACCTTTGTATGGAAGGTGGGCGTGGTTATTATCCGATTTCTTTCATTTTTGGACTGTATAAGGAAATGGCTAAAAGAAACGACTGCAGAAAGTTTGGTTTATATCGCTTTATTGGTTTGCGAGTTATATACAAAAAACCTATTTGGGGCGGGGTCACGCCCACTTTTCCAAAAATTACATCCAAATGTGCCCCTCCCTAATGGGATCCTATGTTCCAAATTTCATTTTCATAACTTTATTTATGGCTTAGTTATGACACTGTATAGGTTTTCGGTTTCCACCATTTTGTGGGCGTGGCAGTGGACCGATTTTGCCCATTTTCGAAAGCAACCTCCTCAGGGTGCCAAGGAACATGTGTTCCAAGTTTCATTAAGATATCTTAATTTTTACTCAAGTTATCGCTTGCACGGACAGACGGACAGACGGACAGACGGACGGACAGACATCCGGATTTCAAATCCACTCGTCATCCTGATCATTTATGTATATATAACCCCATATCTAACTCTTATATTTCTTGGTGACACAAACAACCGTTATGTGAACAAAACTATGATACTCTGTGCAACAGGTTGCGAGAGTATAAAAATATTAAACATATGGACCAAGCACGCCAACAACGCTAAGTAGACGTGCAAAAATAATAAGACCTTTAAATACTTCATGCCGCATTATACTTACTTATTATTTATTTAATTTTTGCTTTATTTGCCACAAATACATAATTGTTTTGCCAAAGCGTTGCGTACGCACTCGCTGTTACTGACGCTGCTGCTGCTGATGCCAGTGATGTTGGTGATAGTGATTGGTGAAAATTGCGCATCATCAATAATTTCCCATTATCCCACGTAACAATCATGCCGACAAGCATAACAGAAGCGTGAATGGCATAAAAAGCGTACAAATCGCCTTTTGTGCGCCAGAAATAATGGCAACACGCACACAAAACATATAAAATCAAAATCAAACAAATATTAAATCAATGTAACGAAAGACTTAAGCAGCGAACTTGGTTGGTTGGTCAACAATCGAGAGTCATGCGACATGTGTATAAGTGTGAGTTCGTATATATGTATGTATGTGTATACTGTAAAATTGATTCGTTATGCCAGCGCAATAAATAATTGCAATCAAATACATCTGCTGCAATAATATCCAACGCCAACAATCACACGCATTATTAGCCCTACAACAAAGTTTAAATATTTTCAGGGGAAAATTAACAAAAAATAAATAAAATACATTTCGCCACAAATAATCACAATTATTTACTGATCAATTCGTTTCAGTCTGCCACGCGCGCTTAGCACGCCATCAATGGTGTATACATCTAGCACACATTTCGCACGCCACCCTGTAGGAAACGTTTACTTTAGTGTTTGAGGTGTGAAGTTCAGTGTTCAAGCTATTAAAATTAATTAATTTATTTATTCTTAAACTATAGTTAGCAAATTAAATATAATGTAAAAATCAAGAACTGAGACCGCTCAAAATTGTATTGCCGTTGCATTTAATAGGCCATTAAAAGCAAAAAAAATCAGTTAATTGTGAGTTGAACTTTAATCATTTTAAGATTACACTCTCTTCGCACTAAAATATTTATTTTGAAGTGGCGGGCTGGATTTTATAACTTTCCGAATCATACTTAATAATTTTGTGCTTAAAGCATCAAGTCGTTTCGATAACTTTCATTCGATAAAAACTTTAATTTAATGTTTTAAACTTTATAAAAACTGGAAACCTTAAAAATAGCACTTCAGCAAAAATGTTCCATAAATAATTTTGAGAATAACAAGAGATCATAACAATTTATTTCTAAAATGCACAGACCTTAAGTATCCGAAGCCAGAATTGAGACTATAGCCAAAGACCGAACAATGTTAAAAATTATTGTTCGCTAGACAGTCGGGTCTACTCAGCCAGTATTTTTGACAAGGACATTTCTCAAAATTACCTCGGGGGTAAATAAAGCGAATAGTAAATGTAACTTTCAATGCAAAAGTTTTGCAATAAATATAGGGTAATGTTTGACAGTGGACAGACCAAAAAAATTCTTATTTTGAACACAATAGATCTAAGCTGTATCACAGGGGTTATCACGGCGCACTTACCTCTAAGAGGCCACCTGCAGATACTTGTTATAATAGAATCGGCAGAATGCAGGGCGTGCGCGGAGGATGACGAGACAATAGAGAATTATCTTTGTGAAGCTTCCATGGCTCCCAATACTCAATGCTAAGAAAAATTTAGCAGTTGGGATTGAAAAAACTTAAAGTTGTTACATAAGGTAATGCTTATCTTACCCGTACGGTCAAGATATTATTTTTTGAATCGATTATTATCGCATTCTTCCACTATTGAGTGCAATTTTCTACAGGGATGTTAGCTATATTCAGTTGGTGTGGGTATAAATGTGCAAAGGTATGTAAATTAGAGCATATGGCAAGTTATAATTTCAAAAGTACTACTGGAATTTTTGGAAGATTTCGAAATTTTTAGTTTCTTTGTAAAAGTGTTTTTTATTTGTATAAAATCCATATAACAGAGACACGAGTATGTAATTCGTACAGCAGAAGAGTTAAAAGCTTTAGAGAAAAGCTCAGTGAAATGCTTATGAATGAAAAAAAGGATTCAAGTTAAATACAAACATATAGACCTATGTATATACGCATGAGAAAATATTTGAATGGAACTGTATTTACAAATATAAGACATTATTTCAATTAATTGGTTATTTATACCATAAAAGGTGCGCACCGCATAGACGAGCTAACATTTGTTTTTTCAACTCACAAATTATTAATTAATACATGTACATATGTATGTATATATGAATGGCTCATCACATTTATTTCACACGCTCCAAGAGTTGATAGCCCAAAAGCGTACATCATTAGCCGCAAACTATTTACGGCAAATAGTTAAAAAGACAAACAACAACAACGTACAATAGTACAAACAATTACAAGACAATACAAAAAACAGCTTTAATTCACCATTTTAAAAGCAATTATTTATTTCTGCTCACTTCAGTTGTCGCCGCGCGCCACACTTCATCACACAATTGACACAATTAAAGAGACGCACATAAGTGCCGATCAAAACAAAAATGCCGTAAATGATCGCTTGTTGTTGTTGGTGGATTGTCGGTTGTTGATGCGGTGTTGAGCTGCTGCGCTTTGATGCGCGACTGACAATGAAGAGTTTGTTTAAGAGCTTAACCGGCCGGCGGCTACTGACCAGTTGGCCAGCTGTTAAACGACTCATTAGTGGCGGCATTTATTTATTAATGTATGTACATACACATCTATGTATATAGAGCTTTATAAAAAAACCTCTTTTATAAAAAAAACAGATTTTTGCGCACGTGATGCTTTGCAGGCAAAAGTGAAAAGGATGCTGTAATGTACATTTATATATAAATTGTATATATTTGTATATATATAACTGTAAACTTATATACTACAGTTCAAAGTAGCTGAAAGTGCGCTTAACCGCCATTTGTTTTCCTCTCTGCCCGTAAAGTGAAGTTTTTGACACTTTGACAGTTTTAAGTGAAAATTAACCAATAAGCTTTTGACACTTGAGTGCAAGTAAAACAATAACAAAATAGCACCGAGTACTCAGGTGTATATGCGCTGCTGCTGGCTGGAGGGCGTTTGTAGAATTGAAAGTACCGAATTGGTAGAAGGCACTTTCTTATTGCCTTTGTTTCGCAGCGCTTGCGGTGGCGCGAACAATAATATTTACATACAGTGTGTGGTATGTAGGAGTTTTGGGGTACTTTGCGAAAACGGATAAAGGTAACAAAAGTATTAATATTTATGTAACAGCATAGCAGCAAGTGAAATTTGCCACAAATAACTTGTGTAGGTTGTTGTGTATGTGTTAACAATCAAGAGTACATAAATAATATAATTTTTATTAATTGATGAAAATATTAAACATGTATATTAGCCTGGCCATTTTTGTAACATCAACATGATATCAATAAGCGTCGGCCTAAAAAATTTCCTTGTCTTCTAAAGAAGTCACCTACAGAGTTTGAAGTTGATCTGTGAATAATTAATGGACCCAAAAGTTGATTTAAATTAGATAAGATAAATTTTATTTTGTGTTTTTTGTTATTTCTTTACAAGACATTTTCCTTTATGTGAAAATATAGTTGAATAAATATTTTAATCAATAACTTCTATTTGGTTATTGTAACATTTATTAGTATTCCAAAAAAATTTTCTGTTCGATTTTGAAATCGATTTCCTAAAGGATCTACTCGCATGCGATTTCCAAATTGGAGTCAATTCCGGGGTCGATCGCGTAAGAGAATCGTGTTCCAATCAACTGTCACTATTTCTGTCAAAAGACATTGTAAATTCGGGTATCTTCGAAAGTATTCGTGCACAATCGTAGAGAGAAGAGTCATGGCTGCCAAATAGTGTCATTAGCCTTTTAAGATATTTACGAGTTTGTTGTTAAAGAATCTTGTATCACTATATCTCTCTTTCTTTTGTGATCTGATTTCGTGTTTAACAGATAATATTCGAATAATTCGAAATTGACGTTATCTTACTTTGAAAATGGCGAAAGCATTGGATTTGTCAAACAAAAATTTTATGATTTCATGGATACGTTAGACGATCTGTTTGATATTGCGGTTGCCAATGAGGAATGAGGAAGATAAGGAATTTTTGGAAAAACAGCGACTAAAAGAGAGCGACCAGACTCAATGCTGGGAATTGGTATGAAAGTGGCATCCAAAGAAGAAAGAACAAAATTAAGAAAAGAAAAAGAATAAGAAAACAATTAGGTTCTTTTGGATGACATTCTAGGTTGAAAACTCATCACTCTTGCATGTCGTCATCACATGTATGAAATTTTCCTGAAAAATGTCTTTGAGAAGGAGTACGGTAAAAGCAGTGCACCAGAAACTCTCATTTTCAACAGGTTCGCTGATTCATGGAACAACATGAAACGAGATCCATACAGAAATGGCCTCGATGATCCAATTGTTAAACTGAAAATGCCCGCCATGAATGCGAGCAGATCAAACAGTTTTGTCGAAATTATCGTCTTTTTTGTCGTATCTGAGTCTGTAGATACGTGGTGATTATGAAGAACTCTTGGAGCTTACGATTACATTCCTTGGTGATAATGGGGACGCTTTTCGCACATGTGGTGCAACATCTCATGCACGATCCATGTCGAAGGCAATTGTGTCAAGATTTTTCCGTTTCGTTTCCAATTCAAGTTGACTGCAAGAGAATTTAATTGTATTCGAGATATTGCCATTTTTGTCGTTAAACTTTATATTATGGTCTGGTACGGATGCACAAATTCCGTTGAGTACCCTAATCAGGATTTAAACTTTTAAAGCTCAGTTTTCGAGTTTTCAAAAATCAACGAAGTTATATCTAATGCGGTAACTGAAAAGTTAAGTTAGTCATTTGTGGTATTTGACACCTGAAACAGTAGGTTTAGCATTTTTCGATCCAAGCGTGTGACTCCAAATCAAGCAAAAAAAGGGGAACCGTACCAACTTTTGGGTCCATCAATTTTTCTCAGATCAGCTTCAACATTTTCTTTAAAATTTCATAAGAAATCGCGGCCAGGCTAATGTATATTTTATTGTGCAATACAATTGTAACTATTATTACTATTATGTTTAATTGGTGTTACGGTACGGTACGGTTGGGTTACGGTTACTGAATCTTCGGTGATATCCTTTAAGAGGTTGTCAATTTTGCAATTTTTGTTGTGTAATAGTTCCTTCAAAGTTAATAGTCGATTTATTCAAAAATGTACTTAAAATATTTTGCTTCGCGGACTATTGTCCTAATAATGATTTCAATTATTTTCATTTCAAATGTAAGATTTTTGAGCCTTTCATACGCCCTTAGTCAATATATACAAACGTTCTCAATCAGAATCATTTGTTTATATATGAGTACGATACCGGATACACTATGCGAAGGGGGTGATATAATACGTAGTTTCATGGAAGAAATAGCAAAATAGTGAATCCAGTGCACTCAACAAAACTCTTATTTTAACCAATGTAAGAGATCCAAACTGTATAAATAGTTTTAAAGACCGTTAAGGGCTTAAGTTGGTTTCAGAGGCTAAAAAGAGAGCATTTTCACAATATTTGTTAAATATATACAGTCATATATTTCATTTAAACAATTCAGCGTATCAAAGATACATGTTTAAAAAGTATTTTGTGCAATTTTAGTTTAAAAATTCCGAAAACTCAGCCGTTGGCACTTCATCTCCCATGACGTCTCGTAAAAAAAAAAGGTCTTGCGGTGGACATGAACTCATGATTGGTTCATCTAAAAACAAAAAATCAAAAGTATTTCGATAGCGTAAATCTAGTTAATGAAGGAAGGACAAAAGAAAATATTGAAATTTGAATTTTCGACAGAATATAAAGAAAAAAATCATTTTTTTGGTAAAATTTTCGGCATATATTGGCTCCGACTTGAAAAATTGAATTTTGAGGAAAATGCGTTTAAAGTTTTACATTCGTACAAACGTTGATGGGCGGAATTTTCAAAGAGTATATCTCTTAGAATATTAACCGTATTAATATGTATTTTGGATAATATTTTAAACATATTGCACTATTTCATAAGACAAAATAAATTTCAAATTTTGAAACTCACCTATTCCCTTAAGGCAGGCTACCTGTATATATTTTATATATAACTTATGATTCTGAGAATACAAAGAAAATAAAGTACGCAGAATTTAAGTACTCAAATTCAGTATCGACCAACCAACAATGTTAAAGATCATCGTTCTCTTAAGGCAGTCGTGTCTATTTAACCAGAACCATACACGTATTTTTATCAAACTGAGGACTGTCAACTCCGTTACAGTTCGGAAAGTTATTTCGGGAATCATTTCTGACATTAAAACATCAAAAACAAACAGACTAAGTAAAATCAATAGTAAATGGGACTTTCTATTCAAAGGCATTGGAGTAAAATGCGAATATTTTTTCTTGATGGCTTAAAAATCAATCAAATAACTACCTATACTTATACATATGTATGTCGTACAATTAAATACACGTTTTTGCTGAAGTTAATTCACCTATCAGCTCACAGCAGGCATTTCTCAAGCGAAATACTTTTCTTTCCATTCAACTACACGTGTCTAATAAATCTTTATCGCTTTTTTGTTTGATTTTAGAAAAAACTTTCAATTTCGTTTTGAACATTAAAAGGTGAAAAAGCGAATTTATTTTTAAATAAAAAATCAGCGCCTAGCAACTGCACTTTTATTTTCCGTTTAGTTAAGAAATCGCGCAAGGCGTATAGTTAATATCCGTGTAGACGAATAATTTTGCAGCTGACTGTTGACTATTAATTCGTAATTTAGCGCATAAAAATTCCGTCTCATTGCGCATCGTAAAACATTAAATACTAGTAATGTACAAGCGGTGCATACGTAAGTACATACAAATTACGAATAAACATGCGCAAAGTTATGAGCGCTGTGCTATCGAAGCTGATGCGGACCCACCAAAGCGCTGCATTCGCAAAGGGCCATAGTGAGTAATCATTTTGAAGAAGCGTGAAGGAAAACTATGATGATATTTATGAAAATGAATAAAGTATTAAAAATTAATGGCTTGGCTTTTCAGTGGTATTTGATGGATCTGATAGTTCTGTAATATATCATTACTATTTAATCAATGTGCATTTATATGTGTACATAGGGTATATATGGTTACAGCCGCAGGAGAATAGTGAAAGTCTAAGAATATCCTAAATATAACTACTTCAGATCTGGGCAATTTACTCATAACTTTACTGAGATGTAATTAACAACAAACTGTCCAAAGCTCTTAGAAGCTGGTTATACAGTGCAAGCTACAATTCTCTTACATTGGTTAACATATTGATCATGTAGGTCCACGGAATGTGCTCAATGTGAAACGTCCGATGGTCAGAACAGCTGGGATAGGTATATTTCTGGAATGAAAGTACTTTATCGCAGCATCTTGAACTTAGTTGAATGTTTCAGCTGAATGTGTCTGCTTCAAAATCCAACGCAGAATCGCTCTTGCCAACAGGTGCTACTTTGGACTGAATAAGCATTATAAAAGTAAAGTCCTCTCTCGACGAACAAAAATCAAACTGTACAAGCCCCTCATTATTCCCATCCTGCTTTATGGAGCAGAATCGTGGACTATGCAACATCCGATAAGACGGAAATAGGAGTTTTCGAGAAAAAGGTTTTGCGGAACATTTATGGTCAATCAAACATTGGCAACGGCGAACACCGCAGACGTTGGAATGATGAGCTGTATGAGTTATTTCAGTTCAAATCAGCGAATAAAAAGGCAGCGGCTGCGCTGGCTAGGTCATGCTGTTCGAATGTACGAAAGCGCTCCAGATTGGAAAGTGTTCGATGCAGTACCCGCAGGTGCTAGCCGAGAAAGAGGATGTCCTCGAATTCGTTGCAAACGCCATGTGGAGAAGGACCTGGTATGCCAAAGTATGCTGCTTCCGAGATAGCTTTTGACTATCAACTTAAGGTTACCATTTGTTTAATCATAAAAGCATATTTCGTTAAACATCTATATAACCTAATGTCACTAAAAGCTTCCGCTCAAATTATATAATATAAAGCATTCAATTATGCAATGCAACAACAACAATTTATTTAAAGAAAGCAGAAGTTATACATTTATGTAATCATCAAAATGAGTGACACATAACTCTTCAACACTATTACATCGGAATCTTGAAATGTAGTGCAACATTTAGTCAGTGGCTTGAAGTAAAGCAAATGCGAAAAGTGACAGTAGCGAACGATTTATGCACAAATAAATGCCAGCCGACATAATTGCGCAAACATTGCTGTTTGCTGAAGAGGAAAAGTTTAATAGCGCGCCGCGTTGCATGCCACATGTGTCAACGCCGCCACACGCAAACAAATATTGCAGCAGCACGCGGCAGAAATCTGCGCTTTTCCATCTTCACCTTTCACTGGCTGCACCGCAACAGTATATTCGTGTGTGTCTGTGTGTGTGAGGAGAAAAAAATTCGCCGCAAAATTTTATTACTTTGACATTTTAGCTTTTATGTGGCGCATCGGTGCGCTACTGGCAATTTTTATTGTCTGCCATTCAATTACAAACGATTGCTGCTATTGCTACTCGTCATTGTTGTTGTTGTTGTTATTGCATGCATATTATTTGGTCTAGACATTTTGTCTGTGTGAGTTTGTGCGCGTCATAAAGTATGCAGCGAGTGTCATGCGCCTGCGCATAATAAAATTGCGTTAACGCTTCGAGTCAATGACAGTGCGTTAAGCGGGGGCGTTGCGGGTGTGTTGTTGCATACTGATAGTCGCTAAATTATGACGAAATATTGCATACGCTGTCATATAAGCGGTGACACAAGCATACATCACAAAGCGTTTTAGTTATTTATGCGCAATCGCAATGCTCATTATGCACTTATTCACTCATCTATAATGCATATATACATGTACATATGCATTAACTAGTATGCAGTGTTATTTAATTTTCGAAATGGCACTTAAATGTAATATTTTTTGAATTTTTGTGTAGTTGTTGTTGTTTTAGCATGAGTTATGTCAGCAGCGTTGGTAATTTGAAGCTAGTAAACTGCTGCAACACGTCCCACAATTCGTTTTATTTATTTATTTTTGTTTTGTATTTTGTGCTCCGTCTTCCGCCTTGTGTGCAATTATTCTGCTCGATGTCACCAGCTAAACGACAATAACTTACACCAAATGCATTTAACACTGCAGAAATTTGTTTGAAGTAAACTTTTTGTAATTTATTTAAGCATTTTTGTTGGTAATAATTCGAAATTTCATGTAACACTTAAAAGTGACATAAGCTGCTGTTATATGATAATATAAGATTAGAGACTATAATAAAAGTTTCAAGGTTTAATGCAAACATTACAGATCTGTTAAACACACAACTTTTATATAATCTATTAGTATAGAAATTATTCAATCAGGTGGCAGCACTGTTAAAAATATTGTAAGCATAAAGCCGTCTCAAAACTCTTGCGTTTGTTCTCCATAAGCGCTAATTTGCTTATCTTAACAATTTTAAAGAATTAAGTTAATAACAGGTGGCAGTCCACCACTAAAGTATTTTCAACATACCCACAAAACCCATTTTTAACTTCGCAAATATAATATCTTTTCAAATATTGCGATTGTTCATTTGTACTATTGAATTAACATTTGCTTTTCGGTGGGAGCTTCCGCAAAAAATATTTCCACCTTCAACGCCCCTAAAACCCTGTCATTTAATATTTCTATTTTAATAGTTCGTTCATGTCATTCTATTTATAAAATTGAATTAAGGGGGTCATCCCATGTTATAAGCGAAAAAAAATGTTTATAATAAAATGCTTTCTTAACATGTCTAGCAGCGTTGGTCGCCTTGCCGTGGCGAAGGGGCAAGTGAAAGCAATGGATGAATATCAAATAGGAACGTAGATCGCTCTTACGAACTAAGAAGAATACCTCATAACTCTCACAATGGAGACTTGGTGAATAAACCATCGGCCAAGAAGCCAAGAACCCTCCACCTCCAAAGCAATCGTGAGTACCAACCAAAGTACACTGGAAGCGAAAGACATAATCCAAAAAAAGTGGAAAAATCCTTCAATCAAGTGAGGAAGAGCCGGTAACAAAGGGCAGTTTTTATCTTAGGTAAGATCGCCAAAGACCAGGCAGCCGGCACCTCTATTGAAAAAGAGGACCTCAAGCGCCATAAACATTTAGTGGAGGAGTACAAAAGTTTCCTGAAAACGAGGCAATAGATTCCTGCAACCGAAACAGCAAGACAAAGCGGTTCTCAAAAAAGGAATCGGTCGTACAGCAAATCGCCGGAAACTCTGCCCAATAAACCGAAGTCGGGCTATGTGCATGTCTATCCGGCAGGCCCCCACCCAGAGTTCAATTCCTCCTTAGGAGTTATAGGCTCATTAAGTGCGTGGATCAGGCCTCCTTAGATTTCATGACGAGTAGCATTGCTATGACTAACGTCGCCTTTGTTGATCTCAAATTGAAGCTAATAACCGCTAAGGATATTCCAAGGAGACCTCGTGCTCAAATTTGACTGCCCCCTCTTGAGGAACCGGGCGAGAAACTTCTGCGTTATATCAAGCTGCAAAACAAGTATGTAGCCGGTATAGATGAATGACTACTTATAAAAAAGAAAAGGAAAATAAAACGAGCAGACCGATACTAGTGGCCATTTGCAAGGGGTCGATAGAGGCTCTATCGAAAGCTAATAATAAAATTAGCTTCGGACGACATAATCCTAGGGCTAAACAGCAGTAACTTTAATTTCTTCTGCAAACGTAACGATGCTAACTTGTATATTCCCAAGTTCGGAAAGGTTTTCGGGCTGGGAGGATGTACCAGTCCCAATTTGTTTTCAAATGTTTACCAAAAGTACACTTTTTGGTATATTCAGTTGATCGTACTGCGTTCCATGCATTTAAGCTTACAGATAAATACGCCGCTAATATTTTTTGTCAGCCGGAATCGTGGAGGAAGTGCGAGCACATTTTTTCGACGCTGTAACTCATGTTCTACACAATATTTTCAGTTTAAAATTTATATTTATACTGTCGAAATATATGTTAATAAATAATAATAAACATAAAGCTACTACTACTCACGAAAATACAGGCCGTCACATGGAATGACTCCCTTAATTTGAAATTGAAGAGCTGGCAACACTTCTAAAAAAATACATAAATTGAGCATTCAATATTTTAGAGTTCTAAAACTCTCCATAATTTATATATTCATTTTAATAGCAAATATTTGGTTAAAAACTCTTACTCTTAAAATTTGCTTTATGTAATTTGAATTTATTATGGTATAATATGTAATTATGTATTACAGACCTGTAATTTAATTTATCTTGAATAATTTTCTTTTGTGGTGGATACTAAATATGTTCACCATATAGTAATTGGTAAGCTCATAATTGCGCCTGTTTATATGCTGAAATTTACCATGAAGGTCCTCCACACTTATTTTAATATTAAATAAAATAATTTTTGACTCGTGGTTGTAAACCTTAATTCGATTATATAACATGCAGTGATAATCATGTAATAATTTGGCCAATTTATTTTGGAAATTTTATTATGAAATGTTTTCAAAAACTGTCGCGAGTTTGTCGCTTAAGTCTTTTAAATAACGCTTGCAGCTTTATTCATTATGTATTTATGGTACTTGAATCACACTTAAATAAAAATGATTACTGCACTTGAGTGCACTATTTAATGATTTCCTTGAAAATATGAGGTTAAGTTGAATTTGTTTACAATTAATATTAATTTATAGGAAACTTTAAGACTGAAGTATGTTGTTTAAGTATTTTGAAATATTTTTTTTTTTTATGTCAGAGAGATACATTTTAATGTTTTTAGAGAAGATTTTTTCACTAAAATGTTCTGCAAAATTAAAGATGCATTTTTAACAGCGTGATTTCTATAGTTAGCGAATTAAATGCCTTTTACCGTATTGCAACAAAATATGAAACCCGGTAATTCACCCAATAATATGAATTTCATTAAAAAAAAAAATATTTTATATAAAAAGTAAGTGTTTTTCTTCATTAAAATGTGAGTTTTTTAAGCGATTACTTTTTTGTTTTAATTAAAATTTCTTAAGCGACCAGCATTTCAATTCGAATAAAACAGCATTCAGCTAATTGCCTGCACAACCCAGTGGCCTAATAAGCTGGCAAGCACTTTACAGCGGCTTTAAAACTTTATGTTTTCTTTTTACAAGCCACAGTAAGCATAAAAAGCTAAAAACAAAAATATAAAGATAGTAAATAATATTTTTAGGTGACCACCTTATTACACTGCCCTTTAGTTTCACACTGCAATTTAGTTATATATGCGCTTAAGTATTCAAGTAGTCAAGCACTTTTCGCACCTACTATAAATTCATATGTGAAAACAAGCACAGGAATATAAAAGTGTCTTCATTGTGGTTCTACTTAATTGTAAAAAATAAGAAATGTAATATTTTTATGCAACTTTTATTGCTGTACAAAATGGTTTATACCCTAACAAATTGCTTGGCATTGCAAAGTTTAGCGATATTGTGAAAATCAATTAAAAACAGATATGGGTTTATGCGCCTTTTGATTTTGCAAGACATAAACCTACATTTGTATACTGAATATTAAATAAATTTGTTCAACTGTGTGAATACTTAATTGTCTTAGTGGCATATTTTTAAGACTCCATTTACCTTTATTATATTATCTAACCTATATCGGATCGGAATCTGTATCGAAACTAGGTTCTTCGTAACAACTGAAACCCTTTCCAAACACTAGTAACAATATTTGGTAACTTTTAAACTTTTAAAATGACATACGTTGAAATAAATGATTTCGAAAACAAGAATTGTGGACTTTATATACAATTTCCTTTAACTTCTATTTGAGCATAGTTCCAACTTTTTTTTTATGGAACACCTTTACCAAAAATCTTATAAAACACAGATTTACTATCCAATTCATAAAAATGGTTTTCACTATTGTTTCAATATCTCTGAATATAGGAATATTGTTGGAATACTCACCAAAGAGAAGATCGTCTACGCTGCAACGTGTCTCAAGCAAATGTGGCCATTGTAACGGTGACTGGTTGTAAAATTATAACGAAAAGTTGCAACAACTCTGTGTGTGGCAGGGTAATTAGTGTGACAGCAGCACAGCACGGCATGCAACAAACTAATAAACAACACCAACACTCAAAGAAGCGCGCGCGTTGTTGGTGACAAAAAATTACACTAATCGGTGAAGTTTGACGATGATTGTGACACGAATATGAGTGGGCGCTTGGTTGCAAAACGGCGCGTTCAACAATTTAGCTGCGTGCTGCCTGCGCCAATGGCTGCAATTATACCAGCGCAATTAATGCATTTAACTTTACGCGGTTGATGACTTCACAAACTTTTTATTTGTATTATTATTATTTATTTTTCTTTGCAGCAATATTAATTATCAATTTTCCAAACTCCCGCTGGTTGTTGTTGTCAGGCGAATTGCACAAAAACGCAATGAACGCTTGCTTATTGCACACTTTCTTAACTTGGCGTTTAACGGTCGTTGCACAACAGCTTTGTGTACACTTAGCAAACAGTGGGAGGCATGTTGCAAATTGATTTTTTTGTTTGTTTTTCGTTTTGTCGTTTAATTGCCACTTTTTGCTTTCGACAAAAGAAATCGAAAAATTGCACTTTTCATTGGCGAAATTTTCGCTACTTTGTTGACAGTTTATGGTTTGCGTGAAAACATTATTATTATTATTTGTAGTTGCTGTTTTTGCTTATTGGCGTATGTTTCTTCGAGATGCTTCAATAAAATGGTTTATTCGATGATCTTTTGTAACAAAATATTTTTCTGTAAAGAAAGAAAAATACAATTAATTTAATGTTCATTTATTTGGAAATATTTGCTAACAATTTTTTTAAATACTTTACAATAATTATGTGTACCCAACGGTTATAACGCTTAATCGATATAAATGTGTGTACATATGTACTATAGATCAAAATGATCAAGTGATTTTGGAGTATCAATAAAAATATGATACACTCGATAGGCGTGGCTTTACAATTTTTGAAAAGTGGTCCATGCCCTCTCAAAAACTACTACAACTACTAGAACCAGACTAATAAGATATCACAATTTGACACATATAACGAAAACCATCATATATGGTAATATGAGGTAATTCATTAACCGATTTCACTCATTTTCATCACCAAGTTAGACTATATCCAAAAATATACGCTCACTTAATTTTGCTTAGATATCTCACATATTATCCAATATATGAGATATAAAACCCACCATATTTTTAAAAAACCTATAATTAGGTATATGGCAGCTATGGAAGTTATAACCCGATTTGAACCATTTTTGGTACAGCGACGCACTATTCGAAGAAAAAGATTCCCTCTGAATTACATTTAAATATCTGAGAGATTTACCGATTTTTTCGGTGAGTAATTACCCTTAGGCATTGAGTTCTTCATGTTCGTTATCAGGGACCTTGAAAAGTTATAGTCCGATCTCAACAATGTTTCCACAAGTGTCACAGCTCAAACACAGTATTTGTGTAAAGCTACATATCTTCATTGATTCCTATATTTACTATAAAGTGAAGGAATCGAATGGAATTGTGTTATATTGGAAGTAGGCGTCGTTGTGATTCCGTCCGTACCAAATAAATATTTTTTGACCCTTTAGTAGGCGAAGACACGCCCATTTTTCATTTTTTTTTTAATCTGAGCCCAGCTTCTTTCTGACATTTCTTCTGTAAAATTTTTTGTTTCTGATGTTTGTCGTCAGTAACTTACTTACTTTTAGTAATTTTCAATCTAACCTATGTATGGGAGGTGATCAACTGATTTCACTTATTTTTATGGTGTGTAATGGGGTACGTAAGGTAAGTGACTGCAGAAAGTTTGGTTTACATAACTTTATTATTTTGAGACATATATACAAAAAACCTTTTTGGGGAAGGGATCCACGCCCACAATTGGAAGACGCGCTGGCAAAAGTGTATAGTTTTGAATGGGAACTATTTTAATGGCGTCAAGCTTAATGTAGACGAATGAGTAAATATTTTTTTGAAGAAAAGAGAATTCCCGTCATTCAGCCGGATTTCATATCTCATACATCGGTCAATATATGAGATATATTAGAGAAAATAACGAAAATTATTTGCTGCTAATTTATTAAATAATGAGGAAGGAAGGTTCTTTATTAATTTTGGAAGAGAATGTCATATAAAATAAATGAAGATTGATAACAAAAAAATTTTTGAAAAAATATGGACTTTCCTCTAACATACATATTTATATATAGCGAACGAAATGACTTCCTACCCTCTGATTTATTTAGGATTGCAGACATTATCTAAACTATAGTATATCCGCTTGAAATTGAGCGAAAATATTTCATTATTATTGTGATTTTTATGTAGTAGTATGTCATCCATTATAGCCACTCTCTCAACATTTGTCTATTTAACTTTTAAATAATTGTCTTAAATTATCATGCATCATTATATGTATGAACTTACTTAGCAGTGTGCGTTGATATCGTTATATTATATTGTTATTTTTCATACTCCTTCATATTTCAACGTAATTTATTGCACGCTCTGCTCTATTGCACAATACTCTCTATCTATATATAATATATAATAAGCTCAGTGTAATTTCATTTATTTATTTATTTGCATTTCCACTTATATTTCTTGCGCTACCGTTGTGTTTGACGCTTCACTCTTTCGATTCACTGGCAGCACTTGTATTTTTTTTGTTTTGTTTTGCCCACACAGTTTCTATACGATTTTATTGACACTATTTATTTATCCATTACTGATTGCTTATTCATTTTGTTATGCACCAAATAATAACACTGAGAATTTCACTTTTACTTGAGATATTGTTCGCAGCGCATGAGGAACAGTAAGAAAACGTCGACGACTGTGGTCGACTTTTTTTTATACATTTACCGTTTGTCTATATGCATGAGTGGTTAACTACATACAGACGTACATATATATGTATTGAGGAGTAGTTGAGAGTACTTGGTTTGAGTAGCGTTATATTACACTTCCACTGATTGGCTCTACTGAGTTGACAAGTCGAGAAGGCGATGATACAGCGGAATTTACTGAAATTAAAAGGAGAAAAATTAAATATATACTAAGATATTGTAAAATTTTGTGAAATATATTAATTTTTGACATAATTTATTTTATAATATAATTTGTCTTTCATGAAATTTTTCTTAAATTCCAGTTAAAGGTTACAAAAACACTAAAAAATATAAAAAAAAAATTTAAAAATAATAAATAAATAAAATAATAATTTAATAAAATAAAATTTTATAAACATTTTTTTATTTATTATAAAAAAAATACTTAACAATTCTAAATAAAATTGCTGAAATTTTAAAGGAAATTCAGTCGATTATTTTCCAAAAATAAGATATATATTTAAAAATGTGTTTACGACATTATCCCAGAAATTTATTTACCAAAACCAAAAACACTTTTGAAAAAATACCAACCAAAAGTCATGTTTACGAATAATTATTATTTTTTAACTAAAGACTTAAGCAGCGAACTTGCTCCCCACCCTCAATATAAAAGTAATTTTTCATACATTTGTAATAATTAGGGGTTTCTGCATTAAAACTGCATGAAATATTTCATATAAATTTTAGAAATTCAGGTTTGAGAAAAACTAATATGATTTAATCTCAGGTCAGATTCAAATGTTTCAATATTAATTTGTCGATCCCGAAAATAATATTGTTACTTTGTTTTTGTTTTTTATCATAATAATATTATTTTTATATAATTAGATTTTACCGAAATTTTCAAAGAGGAACAAAAACTAAAATTTATTGGTTTTATATAAATAAATAATTTTTTTATTAAGTTCATTCAAATAAGAATAAAATATAATTTGTTTTTACAATAAAATTAAAATTTATTAATATGACTTTTTACTACTTCGCTGTTTTCTTTTCTGCCTCAGTTATACTGAAGCCGTTGACAGATTTAATTAATTTTTTTTCTACATTTCATTCATTAATTTGCCGCTTACCATAGGAAAAGAGAATAATACGAGCGTAAGTGACGCTTTAGCACAATTCTCGCAAAGAGCCGCTGAGTATAAATACAGTTTTTCAAGCTAACCCCACTTTTCATATATAAATACTCGTACATATATGCATTTGCCACACAACTGTGTTGCACACAAATGAGATGCAACATTTGCCGCCGTGACAGCCGAGACAGTAACAAGCGCTATAACAAATACAAACAACATAAAATGAAGGCCAACAAAAAGCCAAGACTGTAGCATTGACTAGGGAGCAAAGGCAGAAGACACACGACTCATTTGATGGTCACATATTTACTTTGCGCTAGCGTGTGCTTTTTTATAGTATTTCCAACGAACCGTTAGAACTAAGTAAATAATTTTTTATTGTTATTGTAGTAGGTTGTTGCAATTGTTGTTGTTTTTACAACAAGTACAATGCCAGTTGTTGCATATTGTTGGCTGCAGTTGTCTTCAGGCCATGCAGACTGCCGCTCGTTGCCACTGTTGCAGCTTCCCAAGCGCCAAATGCACGACAGCCAAAAAACAACAGCAACAAACAAACAGGCCATAATAAGAAACGAGACGAAACTGTTAAAATTATGCAATACAACTAATGCCGTAAACATTTTCCATTCATTCACCTGTTGTAAGCTAATCACTGCAAAGTGAATGTAAGAGGGTGTGTGTGTGCGACTGACAGCGAAGTTCGAGGAAGAGCGAGCGTGTAGCATAATACTTATTACAAAAACAATTTATATGCAAATTACGCATAGTAACGGCATGCCAATGCAGCGGCAGCAGCAGGCGGCACAACAACAACATATTGCTGGAAAATCAACAACAAATCGATTGCTGTTGTGCCACAACGATTGGCAATCGTCACAGATAGGCAGCCATTGCTATGGCGTCAGTAGATCGCAAGTGATTGCTACTTGGTGGCTTACATATATATATACTTAGACATATATATACATATACATAGACATACAAACATTCCTAGATACGTGTTTCTATAAATATCTATAAGTATATGTTTGTGCTTTGTAGGTGTTGAAATAATGTTGTAGTCGTGTTGCAGCCATCAAGCGGCGCTGTTGCAATTAACTCACCGTCAGACATTTGCCACAGTTTCCGCATTCAACTTGCAACCGCTTTTTCTAAACTCTTCCAATGCTGGAGATTTTCACACAGCATTTAAGTGCATTAATTTAATTGTATATACTTATGATAACAACAAAAATAACAACATTATTAGTTAGTTGCACATATATTATAGAAAATATATTAAAATAATAAATATATACAGGCAATAGAGAAACCGTAATCGGTTGTGAGAACTAAATTCCAGGGGTGCCGGGAATTGAAATATTTGTTAAGTAACTTCAAAACTCTTTATTAGAGAGTAAATTAGTTTTCCAGAAATTGAAATCTGCTATTTGTTGGAAGGAATCTTCTGTCGAAAGCTCTCTATTAACTCCAGTTTACGGCAGCCAGACTATTGCAGCGTCTCTCAGGCAGAGGTGGCTGCCATTAAGGTAACAGTAGAAATACTGCTCCCAAGTGCGGCCTCCTTCAGAGAGGTGTGTATTCATTCCGACAGCAGAACGGCAATACTGGCCTTGGATTCGATGACAGTACGCTCTAAACTAGTTGGGGAGTGTCTAACATCCTTATCAGTAGCTTCGAACTTTGCAATCCGATCACCGCGAAATCCCTGGAAACTACAAAGCGGACCAGGTTGCAAGAGAGGGTACCCTAGCAACATTGACGTAGGAGTGGAAACGAGTGTGTAGTCGCTGGAGAACGACCAGCACCTGTGCAGGTCATTCTGGCCCGCGGTCGACCGAAAACTATCCTTCCACCTGCTGTTTGTTAGGAAAGCTCATCTTGTCCCAATCATTGGTGTGCTTATCACATATGCGTTGAGGTTAGAAAGCAAGCCAGACGCTAGTTGCTAAAGTTGCTTAGAGGAATCATCCAAGTAGTTCCTCCTTCAATGTCCATCATTCGCCAGATCAAAATTAAAACACCTCGCTAGGCACACCTTCGGCGAAACCCAGCGAAGTGACCGTAATAGATAACAGTGTCTAAGGGTTTTGGCGATCCGTCAGGAGTATTTGGGTGTCACAAAGGACAGTCGATGATGTCTAAGTAAGATTCTCTGTAGATACGGAGATCTACTCCTTGACCTAACCTAGCCTAGACGGATACCAAATAGGTCCAGCTCCGATAAGTACTTAATTTAGCCAAAAGAAAAACGAAATTTTTCGAGATTTATTTCTACTCTTCACATAGCCTCCTTTTAGTTTGAAACACATGACACAGCAATGCTTCAACATCTATAAGCCGTCTGAAAAATAAATTTTCTGAAAGTCTGAAAAGTAAGCCCTATCACAAAGGTCTTCCAAGTACCTTCCCATTGTATTCCAACTATTAAGAAAATGTTTTTCGGTGGCTTAATTGAAAATAAAACAAATTCAGCTGGTTTTTAGAAAATTCTTGATACAATGTAATATTAGCAAATTAATTCAATTCATTTTTTTATTTTTTGCTTATAACTGCGACAATGACCGCAAAGAATTTGCTGCAGATATGAGCTGCCACAGAGACAAGAGTAGAGCAGAGTTGAGTAGTTGAGCCTGGTTTGCGGTTTATGTTTGCTGAGAGCAGCCACGGTCGAGTCGACCGGGTGGCAACACCTGCAGAGCAGAACAAGTGATGAACTACCGCTGCAACAATGTCTACATGGAGTGTATATGACAGATAAACAATAAAATTGCAGCAGCAACAACAACAACAAACGCAGCTAAAAAATAGCTACATAAATATTGGAAAATCCGCAGCGCAACTGATTTGCGAATATGCAGTTGCAGTCAAGAAATAACAACGGTACTTGCAACGCAGTAGTCAAAGCAACAACAAAGCAAGTAGCAGCAACATAAAATGGTTATAGAAAAATAATTGAAAAAAACAACCAGCAATACAATTACAACTGCAGAGTGCGTACAACAGCAACAACATGAGTAACGGCATGCACACAAACATACATGCAAGCGTGTGTGCGTACAAACGCTGCCGCATGATTTACCGTAAACAAACAAAATGTGAAAGAACAGTTCAGACACTGCAATACATATGTTAGAACAGCAACAACAACAACTCACATTACCGCCGATCGGCGAAAAAGATAATATAGCAACAACAACAGCAATCACCAGTGTAGTCTACTCGTGCACCGCAACAACAGCACAGGTTCGGCAAAGATAACGCAAAAATTAATTAACTGCACATTAGCGCTGCTGCAGCGTAACAAATGCAACTGGCAACATGGACAACAGCTGGCAACTGGCAACAGGCACAGGCCACCGATAGCCGACAACCCGCAGCCGACTGCCAGTCACAAGTGTGAACAACAACAGCAGCAACAACAATGCCAACAATGAGAACTGCAATCGCTTGGGTGTTTACTTAAAAGTTAGAAGTAGCTGTAAAAGAACAGTTGCGTTGCCAGGGAACCACACATGAACACACACACATACAACTGCTATGTGTCCATACATATATGTATATGGGTGCTGTTGGTTATTATACCACCGCATGACCTGTGCGCCGTGTTTACGCTAGAGCTGAGTGCAACAAGTGGCAATGGTCGGTTAGCTGCTATTTGACTCCCATAAATATGGTGCATACGCAGTTGTGTAGGTGAATGTGGAGCACCAGCGAATAGTAACAGAAAAATAATGTAATGGTAGAGGTGGAAAACTGAAGAGGAAATGTGAAATAAAATAAAAATTGTATAGTAACTGTTACAAAGGAGCTAAAAAATAGTTATAAATCAGTAACGAAACAGGTATGTGTGTCGAAATGCGAAATAAATCGTTGTCAAATTATAGTAGAGCACCGTAAAATGTAAATTTTAAGCTTCAAAGAACTTGTCAAAGCTCGAATTATATAAATTTTTGTAATCCAATTATATCCGTGGTATTACTGCAATGGCAATTCATTTTTCACTTCATTCTTAGAACTATATTTTTTTAGTAGATCAACTAATTAAGGTGAAAAAATAATATTTAATGTTGAAGCGTTTTATTAAAAAAAAACTTTACATAAATCTTCAAAAACACGGACATCCGTATTAGAATTCAATGAATTGATAGTCTCTTGTCAGCAATGTTTCAGTTGAATAAGCAGTTGATGATAGGACTTAAGTTTAAGGGGGCACGGAAAAATGAGAATTTTCGGTATTTTTTTTGCTATTAAATCATGTTATATTTCAAAAGTAATAATATGGCATTATTACACAATGTTTTGACTTGAAGCCACGAAAATATGAAAAAAGATTTGTAATTTCCAAAGTTATAGCTGTTTGTGTTGACCCAATTCTAAAAAAAAGTCCCTTCGATGACAATCATACGTACTTGTAGATTCATCTAAAAAATCGGATAAGAAAAATTAGTTTGAAAATAGACAATCCTGGGCCGGATCGAAGCTTTTTTCTTTTTTTAATTAACAAAATGGCGGCCTCAATAAATTTTTTTCTAGATTTTCGGAAAAAAGTCTTAAAAATTAGAAATTTTTGAAAAAAATTCTAAAAGCTGTAGAAATTTCATATACTGAGCGGGGTTCGAATCACCAGTTCAAAAAATATAGTTTTGAGAAAAACGTATTTAAAGTTTCACACTAGCGTGTTGGAGTGCCCGAGCGCTTTTCGTTATTTGTCGAATAACTCGAAAAGTAATTATCGGATCAATTTTAAATTTTCAGAGAATATTTTTAAGATGTTACACTTAACAAAAATGCAAAAAACAATTAATTTTTTGAAAATCCTGACTACCCCAACCCCTTAAGGAAAATTAATATTTTGAAATACAGTCAGTGTTCAACAGAGAATAGTTTCTACTCCACATCTTGCCTGATAGATTTAACGATGTTTTTTAATGCTTAACGTTAAAAAAAAAAACGTTCGAAAACATTTGGGCTTTATTCTCCGTTCAACCCCACCAGCCATTCCGTTAGACCATAAGTAATGTGAGCCATCGAATTATCTACAAGTGTTTCTTACATAAATCTTTATTCGCATAAAAATCTTCCAATAATTAGACTGAATTAATTGTGATTCATTGAAAGGTCTTTATGAAAAAAATATTGGACTTACTAGTAGAAGAAAACCATGAGATAAAAGCTAAGATGTTGCTTAAAAGATCGACGAATATATTTGCTACCATTAACCTGTTAATGTAACATTTCTCATCAAACAGCGCGGAGACCACAATTTCTATCATAATTTTCTCACACAATATATAATATTAATAGAGATACAAGTACATGGAATATACACAATTAAGTAGCACGAAACTTAAATGCAGAGTATATGATAAAGTACTTGGATACATTAGTTATATTATCCACATTTACCACAATCCCAAAGTGACTAAGTGATATGTACCTATAAATAATTTAGCTAACAGGTATATATATATCGCTTCCCAAGTCTTATGATCATTCTTAGTATTACCACCATTAGCGAGAAAATGAGCGAGTTGCTGTTATCATAGCTTTGTTGCAACAAATTTTTCTTCGTTTTTTTGCTTTACTATATTTCATCTTTGCTACACTTAAGGCTTCATGCCTCTTGGGAGCTTTGCTGCCGCTTTTGGGCATCGAACACGAGTAGACTAGAACAGAATGTCACATGCGTATATATGTATATATACACGTATATATATGAATGTATATGTATACCTTCTCCACTCTTGCAATCACTGGCCTTAACGTGGTAGCTAATCTGCTGCTTCCACTGGCTGAATGATAGTATTGACTTTGGTTGCATCTTTAGTCTAGGCTAAGGTTGCGCCTCCTTTTAACTAGCACGTCTCGAGTGTGCAAAAATATTTAACTAACTATGTGTGTATGTATATATGTATGCAGTGTGGCCTGTGGTGGCACCAAACATGGTTTAAATGTCGAACTAATTAGTGTACATGTCGTTGTTTGCCAATAGTTAACGCTTAAATGCACAATTGGCCTAACAGCACATTTTCAAGTGGAGAAGCAATAAATGTAGGCAGAAATAAATGTGTATATGTATTGGTTAAATGCGGCGGGTCTCTAGGAAAAGTAAAGTTAAATAATAGCTTTGAAGATTCAGTATTATCTCTGTTTAATTTAATCTTCTTTGCACTCAAGGTGTGGAAATATATTATATTATATATAGTTGAAGTGACTTTCTTGACTAATATTGATTTTTAGCGTAGCAGCGTACCCTGAAAAGCTTTGTGGTTTCGTTCGGGTATTGAAAATAATCAGACAGAAAATATCAGACACCGCTCAATAGCTAAGCAAAATCAAGCTTTTGGCTATCTTGTAAGTTGAATATAACACGACAAGCAATGTAAAAACTTCGATTTAACAAAGAAGATTCTCATAAAAGTCCTTTAGCTATATTTTCACATGTTGGTCCTCCAATTAAAAGTATCAGCAATAAAATTGCCACTTTTGCTAATTAATTTGAAACTATTTTATCTTCAATTGTCAGAGGGTTGACCCAATTAAGTCGCCTCTTAATTTTAATAAGCTTTAAAAGCTTGACGAAAATCTCTCACAAAAAAATCTTCATTAAAGGTTATGTTGATGGTTATTTATATGGAAATTAATTTATTGATTTTATAAACAGAATAAAATTTAAAAAATATTTTACGAAATGAGTTTTCAAAAAAAATTTTTTTTACCAATTTAAAATTATATCCGTTCTTTATAGAATGAAAGAAAATGTTGCCTTATTGTTTAACAATTTATTTACTTTTAGTAGTATAAGAGTATTTTTGTTATTAAAAGGTAATGTCCAAAATTTTAAAAATCTGTTTCATTTAAATAAGAGTTGCTAATGATTGTTCCATAAATAATATAATTTACACCAATATATATGTGCATACCCTTATGTATGTGTGCTTTAATATAATTGTAATTGTAATTTCCGCACAGATCATCAATTCGAACACATAATCAAGCACTTAAAGGCCAAGTAAGTGTAAATCGACAGAAGTGCTTTCATCTGCTCACTTATTAGCAGTTTGAGTGCAGTGCATGTACTAGTTTAGGGTGATCCAGATTAAGGACGATTGAAGTTTGTAATATAGGATAAAGAGTTTTAAATATGGTATTCATATGTAGATGACACCATGAATTTTCCCAATTATATAACACGCTAATAGCATTTTTAGACATCCAAATTAATTGATCAATTAAAATTTTTATTGAGAAACCCAAAACCATTTTGCCTTTTATACTGTTGGCTACGCGATCACCGATCAGCTGTTATAAACTTTTGTTTTTGATTTTCATAAGAAGTTGGTAAGTTTCATCAGTTGATTAATATTTATTAGCAGCGACATCTACCGTAGCTTTTTATAAAAAATTCAGCCAATCGCAGAATCAAGAACGTATAGCGTACGTCTTTGTCGCAGAGTTGCATTGGATTTTCAAGTCGATTAAAATTCAACTAAAAATAAATGTAGATTTTTTTTTGTATGGTAAATCAATCTTAACAAGCGTTTTAATCTAGCAGAGGTCGGTTAATTGATCAATTAGCTCCTGTTTAAAAACGCTATAATATCATGCCATATACTCCGAAATTTATACTCAATTAAAAATATAACAGTTTGTTTAATTTTTTTGGTAGCACCCTAATTTGTATGAAAATGTAGGTATATAGCGTAAAAACTAAGCAGTAGGCACTTCAATAGCAGGAAAAAAAACAAAAAAATTATCAACTGATATGGCAAATGCGAGCAACTATTTGCAGCACGATATATGTATGTACATACTCGTCTCGATGGGCCTACACAGCGGTTGATCGCAAACTGCTAATCGACAGGCCAACCGAAGGTAAATAGCAGCGGCTACTTAGCTAAATGTCACAGCTAAACATAGTAAATAATTGTTGTTTTTGCGCTTGTTGTTGTCAATGCACTTAAAATTGTTTAAGTTTTTCCACGCATTTGACGCTTTTTTGTTTCATTACAGCTCGTTCCTGCTTGTCCAATAAGCGAGCACTTTTTTCTTTATTTCCACCTTTATTTTTACTTACAGCAATTCCGATCAAAGCAGCTCAGGCGTCAAGCAATCAATTGCTTTTAAGCGCAAATGCTAGACAACTGCGATCGGCTAATGGTAGGGGATATTGATGTGTGCATATGCGTGTTGGCTGTGTTACACGTACCTGTTGCAGGCAGCGTATATCATATAGATTGTCTAAGTAAATATGCGTTAGTGAGAGAGCAAATTAGCGAAGGGATTTTTAAATAAGATGTGTATAATTACAAATGAAACAAAATGGCTTGTTCTTCATACACCTTACATGATGGTATTCATTATCCATTTTTTATAAGGAAATATTTATTATTATTAATTTTTAATACATTTAATATTTACTGTATCTGAAGGAATTTGCAAATATTATACAGTGGAACTTCCATAACTCGAACCTTCCATAACTCGAACACTTGCATTGGCAATAGCGTTTAGAAGCCAAATTTCATAAAAATTTCCTTCCCCAACTCTAAATGTCTATAACTCGAAGTTCTCCATAACTCGAACTCTTGAAGTGGCAATAGAAGTCAAATTTCATACAAATTTCCCTCCATAAATCGAACATTTCGAGTCTTTCTATATCGTAGGGGGGCAAACAAAAAATATGATTTTATACTTATAGATTTCCTCATTCGTGTAACAAAGGCATGAGATATTGACGTCAAGAGCCAAACAATAGCAAATTGCAACAAACAAAATTATAAAATACATTTTTTAATGTATTTAAATACAACTTGTTGCGAAGTAAATAACTAAAACTGTGGGTAAATCTATATTTTACAGCTTTTTAAAAAATGTATGTCTTAATGAACATTAATATAACTCGAAGTCTCTCTAACTCGAAGTTTTTTTGTGGATCATGGTGATTCGAGTTAGAGAAGTTCCACTGTATTTGAATGAAATATGTAATTGACTCAAGAAACAAACTTGGACTTTAGAAGACTTAAGTAGAGAACATGAGTGGAGTATTAAATTTGTGGTAGAAATTAATAAACTTGCTTACTTATAAGTAACATATTAATGTGCTAGAATTGTCTTTAAAATGATTCCTTTTGCCTTATAGCGTAATACCACTCTTCAAGTATTGTTGAAGAAAGAAAACTAGATCAATTAAAACAAATATCCTTATAGGCTTTTGTACTTTTTCAACCCAATTAAAAACCATAATTTAAGCGAATGCAATAATGAGCTGCCTATATGCCTATATGCCTATATATACAAAAGCACAAACAACTGTAGACAGACTTTAAAGACAACCATGCAAAGAGGTGTGTGTCGGCAATGTTATATTTTCTAATTAACACCCAGGCACGTCTTTATTGCTCGCTTCCTTATGGCCACGCTTGTTATTCGCCATATTTGTAGTGTTAGCCATAAACACCCGTGCACACACACACGTAGATACAAACATATATGTGTGTCTGTGCGTCAGCGTGTGTGCCTTGTAATTATTTTCACAGCAAATATCCTACTTGGCAGCTTAACTGAATTACCGCCTTTGAAGCCATAAACAAGACTGCACTAAATGCCTATCAACACAAATTATGCCGTTTTCAATGCAACCGGACACAGTGTCGTTAAATGCGGCTAAGAATAGCAAGAAATCATGATTGATTGTGGGTCGTTTAGAATGGCCATTGCTGCTGCAGAGTTGTTAGGTGGTGCAAATTAAAGAGTTAAATAGCGAACTTGACAGTATTTGTACTGAAAAGAAAAGACTTAAGTAACAAACTCGACTAAATTGAAAATATAAACAAAAAACTTAAGCAACGAACTTGATAAGTTTGTAATGTGAATATGAATTAATTCCTAATACTATGTAGTTTATTTAAGGAAAATAACGCGATTTATTAAAATAAAGGTCACAGAGTTCAAAGTATTAGTTAAAATGTGGTATTGAATATTTTATTAAATTTTTTATTAACTTTAAATATTTCATTTTTATTATTATTATCAATTACTTCTCCATCTCTACCTTACTAAAGCTTATCATGCACCCAAAGTGCTGTGTAAGCATAATTTTAAAACAGAAAGTAGTAACATAAAAAAATATATATTTTGCTTACTGCATCACTTTCCCAACGTGTTTTTATGTGTTTTCACAGGAGCATTGAACTTATTTTCAATAACTAAAAGTAAGCATGCAACAACACTTTTTAACTAATAAAATATTAATTTTCAGCGCCAAATAATTTTCACTGTTCGTTACGGTTTTCGTATCTATTGAAAAGCAATTAAATGCAAGTAGATTCGTCGAATTTTATTTAACTAATGCCTTGACTAAGTTTTAATAAGTCAACTTTGGTTTTGCCAATGTTGATATTTTTGTACACATATAAATGATAAATAATGTATAATAATAAAATAATAAAGTTGATGAGTGAGGAGTTGGCTGAAGTACTGCAGAGGGGTTGCTGTAAATTTAAGTTGTGCCAAAAACTTACAATAAATACTTGTGAAAGGCCACTGCCACTGTTTGTACTTATATTTTAAGCTGTTTAAAATTATAAAATATATACTAAAAGCAAATATTTAGTGAGAGTTATAAATTTATTAAGAAAAATTCCATATTTTATTAAAAAAATATTTTCGAAACAACACTTACTAAAAAACTATTCTTTGAAAATGTGAACCCATATAAACGGTATAAATTTCACCGAAAGTTT
This sequence comes from Zeugodacus tau, assembly GCA_031772095.1. NCBI lineage: Eukaryota > Metazoa > Arthropoda > Insecta > Diptera > Tephritidae > Zeugodacus > Zeugodacus tau. The sequence goes on along the minus strand of CM062649.1, from coordinate 26,052,520 downwards.
GGAAATCCGTATATGAAGTATATAGGGCCTATAGGTCAATACACCTGATTTTGACCTTTGAGGTCCTCATGTTCGATATCTGTGGTCTTGAAAAGTTATAGTCCCATCCCGGTAATTTTTAAACGAACACAATTGTGCAAAATTCTGTCTACTTTCGATATCTTCACTGGTGCTTAGCTTATATATTCGTGAAGTGAACGAATCAGATGGACTAAAATTGACTTGAAATTGATGATGAATGAAAGTATGGGTGGTGGCGGATAGATTTCGCCCATTTTCAAACTATACATTTGAGATGTTAATGAAATTTTATTAACCAAATTTCGTTGAAATTTGTCGAGTACTTTAACTTTTACTATAATAAAGATTTGTAAAAATAAATTTTAATTAAATTGTTAAATTTTTAAACTAAATTGAAAACAAATATGATTTTAATTTAAAAATTAGATAGAATCGGCTTATAATATATAAATTTTCGAATTAAAAAGTGGCCCTGATTTCGAGTATATACATTAATTCTAAGACGTTTATAAATCGCTTGAGAATTACAGCCACAATAACCGTTGTACAAATGTCCAACTTGAGTAAACACAAGTAAATACTAACAAACTATTTTACTTGAGTTACTAGAATCGGCTAAGTAGCTGGCAAGTCTGATTGAAGTAAAGATGTTTTTTATACTACAGATAAGTACAGGTAAGGATAAAGTCGGAATAATATGAAGCAATTTGAATCCACCCCTTCAAAGTTTTCCATGCTAATTATACAAATAAATCTCATATAATAATCACATAAGTCCACAGTTGATAATGATTTGTGATAAAAAAAATTGACGCTAATTAACTACTGATGTCCATACATTTCTTTGCAAATCTACTATATAGTTTCCACCTAATTGAATTCATACGCTTGTCTCTACTTGCTTTCTTAATGGCTAATCTATTTATGTTCTCAAGGTTATCAATGCCAAACACGCGAATCATGCGTCAACCCAGAGCTTTTAATGCGTCTCTCAAAGCTAAGCCTGGTTGTGCCCACGATTATGGGAATGTACACAGACATGCATATCTATTGGTGCACATAGTTAATGTGTAGGGCGCCAAGTAAGCGACGCAGCTCGTCGACAGTTGGTAATTATGGAAATTTGTTGCGTGCATGCGTGCTATGCATACGCACAACAGCGTACAACAACAATATATGTATGATAACAACAACAAAATATTACAACTACAACAAAGTAACAAGTGTGCAGCGAATGCATGGACTACCTTTAAACAAGGTAACAACAACAACAACATTGTATAAAATATATTCGTTAGTAAGTATCATACGAAGTGGCCATTGATAAGCCAATATCATTTTCCAGCAAAGCTTAGTAGCACTCGTTGGCTGTTATTACTGTTGTTGTTGCTGGTGATTACACTACTTCGTTGTAAGTGTTACGTTAATGGGCGCATGCGCGGACTACATATCGCAGGCGACAGACGCATACGCAATTAAGCAAACGGCAAACGCTGCAAAAACAACAAAAAAATTATCAAATTGTTGCTGATTGCGTGTTTCATTTACGCGCTGGCTGCGGGTGCCACCTTGATACACACATACACACACGCGTAGGCTCCCACAGCATACTTTTGAATATTAAATAGTTTTTGTTTTCTGCTCTTTGCAGTAGAAGAGGGACTTCACACGCCAGCACACACACCGACTTGATCAACAGCGCGGCGTCACACACGTCCCGCACTCAAATGAAGTGTAAAAAACTCTCACTTTTTAATGAATTTCGCATTTGTTGATTTTTTAATCAGCTACGGCTATAAAATACAACAATAACAACACTGTTTATTTACATAGTAGCCCCAACGACATATAGGGCTTGTACACTGCTAATTATGCATTTTTTTGGTATAATGCGTATTTTTATTGCCTTTTTACGGTTGAAGAGTGTAAGTTGCATTGCCAATAATTCAAAACACCCTTTCCTAAATTGTTGTTTCTTCCAAAAATTTTTATAAAATGCATAACAATTTTTTTGTCGTATAATTAGTAAGGTTCACATAAAGAATAACAAAAATGTAGATCATAGATATGACATTTTTCATTTAAAGCAGCCACTTATTTGAGGACAAAGTCTAACTTCTGATTGTAGTTTTTATTCTCACCACAAATTAAAGTAGTTGGTAGTTGGTCAAACACCTTATTTAGATATGTTCATATTAGCCGAATTTGAGCACTAAGCTATTGGTGACATATAAGCTACTAGCAAGCTAGCTAATCTAACTGCAGAATAGTAAAATATGAACGTCATCCCTAATACTATTAGTCAAACGTTTACAATCGGTTAGATATCAAATTAAGATGTCGCTTTTTGATTTTTTTTTTGGCATCAAGAAATTCTTGGAGCACCCACAGAATATTATTATGCTTAAATTTTAATAGTGCAAAATTATATTAAAATCAATAAAACAAATTAAAGTTATTTAAACATATGAGTATTACTTCACAAGTGCTTTTATGCAATCCAAAGTAGAATTTTGGGTGTTTCGATAAATTATACTTTTGTTGAAGTTTGTTTAATAAAACACCCTTTTCTTTAAAATTGCAGAATTGCAGAATTTCAAAATAACGTCGTATAATTTCTGATTACATTTATTATTATTTTTTTTTATTTAGAAATTATTTATAATTATTTTATTAAATTGTCTTCAAGTACTAATAAAACCTTATATTTACATATTTCTTATATTCCTTACTCCTTTGGTATGTATTTTTGTTTGTTTTTTAATACTTTAGCAACACGGAGTATAATATTTATATAATTTGTTAAATAATTTATTTTTAAATTTTTAAAGATTTATGCTTTTTAAATTTGTATTTTAGAATTTATAATAATATTAATATTAATATTTATTTTATTTTTAAGTTAATGCTAATATTTTATATACATATAAATATGTTTGTTTTTTGAATTTTAATTTTGTTCACATAACGGTTGTTTGTAACACCCAAAACTAAACGAGTTAGATATAGGGTTATATATACCAAAGTGATCAGGGTGAAGAGTGGAGTTTAAATCCGAATGTCTGTCTGTCCGTCCGTCTGTGCAAGCTGTAACTTGAGTAAAAATTAAGATATCTTGATGAAACTTGGCACACTTATTTCTTGGCACCATAGGAAGGTTGCTTTCGAAAATGAGCAAACCACTGCCACGCCCACAAAATGGCGAAAACCGAAAACACATAAAGTGCCATAACTAAGCCATAAATAAAGCTATGGAAATAAAATTTGGTATGAAGGATCGTACTATTAAGGGGCATATCTGGATGTAATTTTTTTGGGGAAGTAGGCGTGGCCCCGCCCCCTACTAAGTTTTTTGTACATATCTCGCAAACCAATAGAGCTATATAAACCAAACTCTCTGCAGTCGCTTTTTTTAGCCACTTCCTAATACAGTCCAAAAATGAAAGAAATCGGATAATAACCACGCCCACCTCCCATACAAAAGTTAGGTTGAAAAGTACTAAAAGTGGGTTAACTCACTAACGAAAAACGTCAGAAGCACTAAATTTCACATAAGAAATGGCAGATGGAGGCTGCACTCAGATTTTTTTACAAAATGAAAAATGGGCGTGGCGTCGCCCACTTATGGGTCAAAAACCATATCTCAGGAACTACTCGACCGATTTCAATGAAACTTGGTTTGTAATAGTTTCCTTACATCCCAATGATATGTTGTGAAAATAGGCCAAATCGCTTCACAACCACGCCTACTTCCTATATACCGGAACTTTCAAGACAATCTGAATCGTTTACTTTTCAATATATAAAGTAAGCACTAGTAAAGATATCGATGCAGAACTTTGTACAAATACTACGTTATAGTGTGGCAGCCCCATTCTAAAAATCACCGAAATCGGACCATAGGTTTTCAAGGCCCCATATATCGAACATGAGGACCTCGGTCTAACCTAATTTTAGGGTTTCCAACTTTCAATGGACTTTATACAATATATATGACGAATATGTGGGTCAAATTGTGTATTATATTATATAAATAAAGTTAAATAAATAAATTGCGAGAGTATAAAATGTTCGGTTACACCCGAACTTAGCCCTTCCTTACTTGTTATTATTTTTTTTTTGTGGTTTTGTAAATAATAGTATTTCTATTTTATTTTTATCTAATTATTTTGATGAGTATTTAATATTTTTCAATTTTGTTTTTATTTTTAAATTCTGTCGTGTACTGTATAAATAAATTTGTTAAGGAGCAGTTGTCTGTATTATACTTCGTACTATTTTCTTTTTAATATCTTTACATTAAGTTATGCAATTTATTTTTGTAAGTTTTCGTATTTTTATTATATTAAATGTGTATGCATTATAAATTCATTTTATTTTATATGTTATTAAATAAACAAATATTATTTAATGTTTTCATTATGGTTTTATTAAAAATAAAAATCGGCGGGAATTATAAGTACATACATTTTTACGATTATTTTTTATAATATTTTTGTTTTTCTTGTATTATTTTCTATTTAATAAATATTTTTATTACTTTTGCAGTTGTAATATCACAGACATTTATTTTTTATATCATTGGTATTAAAAATTATTTTTTAATTTTTAATTTAAAAAGTGAAATAGTTATAAAATGTATTTTCTTTCATATTCATTTATTTTTTTTATTAATTAATTTTTTTGGGCAAATTTGCAATATTATTATTTTACAAAATGTAGATTATCATTACTATTTTTGATTTAGTTTTGGAATATAAACAACATACTAATTTTAGTTTGATTAATTGTTATAATTATGTTTTTTTTTATTCTTAATTATTTTCAGTCATTTCATCATTTCATCAGTCATTTCATCTTTGGACACATAATTATTATTTATTATTTTTATTCCACGTATGCATATTTTTTGATTAATAATAATTTTTTTTATTTCCAAAATTATTATTTATTTCTTAACTTTTATTAATTAAACTAATTATTTTCCCAAAATGTTTGTTGTTTTTTATATTTCTTATTTTTCCATTTATTCTATTTTATGGGCTTTTGATTTTTGTTTAGAATTTTTCAGTTCTTATTTCTTAGATGGTTAATTATGTAATTTATTATAATATAAATTGTTCTTTGCAAAGTACTTTTCTTTCATAACTTTTTAATCCAAATTTAATTTTTGCTGCTCTGTACAATTTTCACTCACTATATTTTTTAATGCCGTTGCACACTTTTTTCACTAGACAATTTTTTTATTAATTTTCTTTCGTTGTTTTTTTTTGTTGAATAAAATATTATTAAAATTTATATTTCCACCACAATATCCATTTTTTTCTACACTCAAACTTAATTAGCACAGCAGCTGCACCTTACAGAAATATTTTACACTTAGAAAATACAACAATAATGTGGAAAGCTCGTTCCTTGCCCACCTGTTTGTGCAATGCGAACACCATAGAGAATCCTGTAGCACTGCTTGTGACACCTGTGGCAAGTTTTCATTAACAAACTATGCGTTCACTCGTATGTTTGAATGTAAGTTGGCAACACACAAACGTTTACAGTAAGCATTCAAATGTGCTCCACAAAACCATAAGCGCATATGTGTAATTAAAAAAGAATTGAAAAAAAAAACGATGAAAAACAAACGCGACTTGAAGACACAACAACAAACGCACCACAATTGGTGTGAGCACTTTAAGCCGAGCGATTAACGCGAATGCGAACCGTGCAAATCGGATGAGAAGCTCGAAAGTGTACCGCACGCTGGCGCGTTCAAGCTGGAACTGGCAATTGGTAAAGCCGGCGCAGCGCATAAAACCAGCTCGAAAGCAAGTCTCGACAAGAAAATGCTACGGCAGATTTTGCAAGCGCAGCAAAGAAAAACTGAACCGCCGCACGCTCTGGAAAGTTGCAAGACTGGTAAGCATGTAAAGATGAGCGGCAAATGAAAGCAGCGGTGCGTAGCGCACCAATGTGATGGGATGCAGAAGATAAAGAGACAGCGAAAGAGTTGCTACATAGTGTGTGAGAGTAATGCATTTGCTGAAGAAGAGAAACTGTGTATGGATGCAAGAGTAGTTTGAGGTTAATCCATTGTGTGTGGGAAGTGGAGTGTTCTTTATAAAAACAGGATATTATGGGAATTTTAGTTTGTCTACTAAATCTTTTAGACTATCAAAGACATTTCTGCTGTTCTTTACCAATATTTGACCTAAAACCGCTAAAAGGGAAGTTCGAAAACTTCAAGGCTCTCATGCAACTTTTGAATGCTTACAATGTTTTACCGCAAAGCCTTCACAAGGACACTTTTAGCCCTTCTATATATTATCCTACGGTTCAATCAAAGACAAGAAACCTTAAGAGCAGCATCTTGCAACTAGCTCTTAAAAATGTATTTTCTCTCTTTCATTACTTTTCGCTCTCTTCAATCAGCCAGATTTCCAGCTGTGTGTGGCTTTGCAGCAAAATTTTGTTTTATCACTGATTTTACTCATCATTTAGTATATTTGCAGACAATCTGCGCTCAATTGAAAACAAATTTGCTAGTCACTCTATTCGACGCCTGCGAGCGTAGGGCGGTACGTGCATGTATCAAAACTAAGTACAATTAACGATTCATCACTTTTTTCACACGCTCAGTTACTGATTTATGCGTGCACTTGGCCATTAGGGTTATAAATGTGATATAGGCATAGTGTGGGTACTATATACATATATATGTACATATATATTTATAGTAAAAGGGGGGTAGTTGAACCACTCTTGTTATGATTGTTGCGGTAAAGTGGCAAAAAAAAATCAAAAATATTAAAAGATCCAAGTGCGGTGCGTACAGGCATGTTTAATTATTATGTAGTGAGTTAAAGCTATGTGAGTTATCTCGAGGTGATAATAGCTGACTTGATTTAGAGTTATAGTGGGCTGAGCTTAGGGAAAGTGAATAAATCATTCTATCAGATGGTCAAACATCATAAAATAATTTATATCTCCATTTTCACCATAGATCATTGTATTTATATATCTCTTAAAAACTGGAAATTTTGGGAGATAGCATAAATAATACTAAATTTGTACCAAGTAAATTAAATTCAAGTTGAGGTTTTGGGCAGCTAATACTCAAATAACACTGACAAAGAGTTACGTTCAAAAATAAGTAATAATCGATAATCATATTGGAAGCAGTTGTTTCTTTCAATAATTTCGACCAATATATATATATACATTCAAATATCAAATAAATCAAATTTTCATCTTTTGAACAAGTCTGCTTTATCAAAAAGGTTTTGTAGACATGTTCAAAACATGAAAATTTGATTTACTTGTTGGAGGTGGGCCTCCAACTACCAACTCTTTACAATCCTCACAACCAAGTTCGTGTCTTAAGTCTTTTATTTGCCAGCGCCAATACAATTGCCGACAGCGCAACGCCTAGTCATTTCGTCACTCGCAATTAAGCGTGAAGTCGGAAATTCCACCTACCTATAATTTAACTATCGATTTACCGTTTGCCGCTATAAGTTTTGTTTACACTTTTTTATTGCTGGAGCGCTATCGTCGTTTTGCTCTTCGTCGCTCAGCCGTTGCGGCTGCGTCATTTGTTTACCATTTTAAAGCTTTCAATGTCGTTGTCGCTGACGCTACCAACGCCGCTGACTAGTTGGGAGATTTTATGGATTTATGCGCAAGCGTAAACGGCTTTGTTGTTTTTGTTTTTTGTTATTGTTTGCAAATGTTGCAATCGGAAATGTCAGCTGTTGCAACATTTTGCAACAATTTTTCACTCGCTTACTAATCAAACGCTTTACTTTATGACTCATTTGCCGGTCGTGTGATTTGCTGGTGCAATGCGAGCGAGTTCGCGTGAATTTCAATATGATTGTGTTTTTGTATGCTTTATTGTGTATTTGATTGGCATTAAGAAGAATCGGAAAGTTTGTTATGGTGTATAATATTTGTTTTGATTTGTAAATTTATTTAATTAATAAATTAAGATTTATCTGTTGGGTTGATACCAGCCGAAGATTTAGTTTTGGCTTCAGAGACTCACTGTGTGAATCATTTTCACCTTTTGCTGTAGAAATTGTCGCTTCGATGTTTAAGACTGAAGCAATATATACACCGAAATAATGCCAAAAATTACTCGTATTATACCAAGATGCCAAGATGTTTCTGTGTTGATCTGTGCCAAATATTACTTTTATATCTTTAATTGCGCCTCATTTATACATAAGTATACATCTATCTAACTATTAAATATTCTATTTATTTTTAATATAACATATTCCATGTTACTTCCTGACTAGACTTTTTTATTCAACTCTTTTAACATGTTTAATATCATATTTATTAATTTAATTATGCTTAAAGTTTTGACGGCATTTATAACCGAAACTATCTCTTCTAAAGGGCAAATTAGGTCAGACCATCAACATTTCCTCTACAACCTGCATATGTAACCACACATTTATATATTATCCCGCATTATATAAACCAAGTAATTTCCATAATTTAACATATTTCGCCTATCAACTTCAACTCAGCAGCAATTCTCATTCCCACCATTCACTTTGTCGCCACACCTTTGTGGCTACATACATTTCACTATCAGAATAATAAGCGCTCGCTCTAAAGTAGCGCACATTTGCGTCACATTTGATTTATATTGACAAAAATTTATGTGATCTCCATATAAATCTCTCAGCTAAATAGCTTGCCACCTACTGTGTGCCAACTAACTGTGGCTCTTGATTTTTTTTATTTTATTCTTTATTATTACATTTTTATTGCTTGTTACCACTGCGTTTTACAGTTAACTAACTAGCCGTTGAACTGTTTCTATTAAATATATATGTTGTTGTTGCTTTTGACATTAGCAAATGACTTTCAAAGCGATACTTATCGAGTGATTGGTTTTTCAATAATTTGGACATTTATGGAAAAAAATACGCAAAACAAGTAAGGAAAGGCTAAGTTCGGGTGCAACCGAACATTTTATACTCTCGCAATTTATTGAAGAAATTTTATTAAGATAACATTCAAATTAACCCATAAATTCGGCATAAAGTTTATTAATAGAATAACGAAAATCGTCATATATAGTATATGAGGGCTGAGGTAATTCCTGAACCGATTTCATTCATTTTCACCAGCAAGGTACACTATATCCAAGACTATACGCTCAATTAATTTGGCTAAAATATCTCACATATTAACCAATACATATATGCTGAATAAAGCCCACCGTATTTTTTAAAAACCTATAATTAGGTATATGGGAGCTAGGAGAAGATATTTTTGAAAAACCTATAATAAGATACAGCTAGGATATGTTATGACCCGATTTTAATAATTTTTGGAACAGACACACACTTTTAGAAGAAAATATTTTCCTCTGAATTACATTAAATTATCTGGGAGATTTACCCATATTTTCGGTTAAAATTTATACTTAGACGCTGAGTTCAATATGTTCGATATCTGGGGCCTTGAAAAGTTATAGTCCGTTTTCGACAATTTTTTCACAAGTGAAGTCAGAGATGATATGCACTATTTGTGTAAAGTTTTATTCCGCAATATTCATTGGTTCCTTAAGTTTATATTATAAAGTGAAGGAATAAGAAGGAATTCAAAATCGAGTTACATGGGAAGTTGTCGCAGTTGTGAACCGAATTCGCCCATTTTTTATCCGTGTTATCAGGGTGTCAAGAAAATATTATATACTGAATTTCATTAAAATCTGTCGAGTAGTTCCTGAGATATGGTTTTTGACCCATAAGTGGGCGATGCCACGCCCATTTTCCATTTTGTAAAAAAATCTGAGTGCAGCTTCCTTCTGCTATTTCTTCTGTAAAATTTAATGTTTCAGACGTTATTCGTTAGTGAGTTATCCCACTTTTAGTCATTTTCAACCTAACCTTTGTATGGGAGGTGGGCTTGGTTATTATCCGATTTCAACTTTTTTCATGGTGTGTGGTGGTGTATGTAAGAGAACCGACTGCAGAAAGTTTGGTTTATATAGCTTTATTGGTTTGCGAGTTAAATACAAATAACAGATTTGTGAGCGGGGCTACGCCCACTTCCCCAAAAAAATTACACCCAAATATGCCCCTTCCTAGTTCGATCCTTTATTCCAAATTTTACTTTTATAACTTCATTTATGGCTGAGTTATGACACTTTATGTTTTTGTGGTTTTCGCTATTTTGTGGGCGTGGTAATGGTGCGATTGCTCATTTTCGAAAGCAACCCTCTCACGGTCCCAAGGAATATTTGCGCCAAGTTTCGTCAAGATATCTTAATTTTTACTCAAGTTACAACTTGCACAGACGGACAGACATCCGGATTTCAAATCTACTCGTCACCCTGATCACTTTGGTATATATGACTCTATATCTCACTCTTTTAGTTTTAGGTGTTACAAACAACCGTTATGTGAACAAAACTATAATACTCTCTTAGCAACTTTTGTTGCGAGAGTATAAAAATAAATATTTCGAGCGAGTTTTTGGGTGAAATAAAAAACGATAAAACTAAAAAATAAATTAAGATAAGTACTTGAAAAATTTACGGCGTTTTTCGTGAATAAAAAAACGTACATTTGTTTTTGTATTGAGATGTATTATTTATTTTATTTTATTTTAAATAATTTAATTCAATTTAATTTAATTTAATTTTTTAATTTATTTAAAGAGCTTCCCCTTTCCCTCTTCCTTATAATACAGACACATTAAAATACCCACCCATTCGTGAGCACCCGACGACGCCAAAAGACAAAGTTGAACGCCCAGACTCAACCGGCGAACAACGTTGCTCGCATTCATTTAAAGAATTAGCGCTGGGAAATTTTGCATTCGTCTTTCTTGTCATTCTTGAATTTGTTTTCATACAAACAATTCTTTTGTTTTTGTTGCACAGTTTTATCATTTTTAATGTACCTCGCGCCGTTATAATACTGTATTAATTCAAGTAATTAAACAGAGATTTTCTCACTATTGCTCACACGGTGGAGCAGTTCAACTCCAGTACAAAAAAAAAACAATAACAACAACTAGAAGTAGGCGCATGCGCTTTTTTATTGCCACAAGCTTGGCAAATCGATTCGAATCGAGTCAAGTTGAGTACAAACAGCGTTCGCACACACATCCGCTTCAGTAATTGTGCGTTAAACTCAACCAGCCCAGGCCAAGCGGTAGGAAGCAACAAATCAGCGCGCATATATTTCTATTTCTATTTCTAGTTTTTGCTTTTGTTTTTGTGTTCGGATTTATTTAAATTATACGAGCATATGCCGCAAAAATTATAACGCGCACGCTGCAGAGTTCATTAGACCCACCTAAAAAAGAAGAAGAAGAAGCAGCAGCAGAAACACATGAAATGCAAATGCGACAAAAAAGGAAAGCCAAGCATATGGTAGAAAAGATGAGCAGCGAGCAATAATGTCAAAAAATCGTGTGCAAAAGTGACAAAAGTAGCGCAAAATAGTTAAGCGTACGAAGCAGCTCCACTTCATTTAAAAGCGTAGCAACCAGCAATTTAGGTGCGTTTTATGGTTTTCAAGCAGTACGCGTATGCGGCATATGTACGCATATCAGTGTAGGTGTATAAACATGTGTACTGGCCTAATCGTAGTGTTGAATTCTGATATTTGGTAATTGCATCTACACAGTGGTTAAAATTGGTATTTCAGTTGAGCAAAAATAAAATAAAATATCGAAGTGAATAAATTTACAGTGTCTACATAGGCAGTACAGTGGGCAAATTTGGTATTTTGCAAAAAAAATTGCATGCAAGATTTTTGCAAAAATAAGAAAATATTGTAAATAAAATAGAAATTATAAAGGCACTTCACAAATTCAACAAATTTCTAATTTGTAAAAATTTTTAATTTATCAATCATTTCGAATTCTGTGTCTAAAATAAAAAGCTTTTTTCTTGATAAATTGTTAAGAAGTAAAATGCTCTTGGCAAATAAAATATCTCGTTGTGGATAGTCGTGAAAGTGAATTTGTTGTAATGGAGATATTTTACTTTTGTCGTTATTTTTATACAAAGAGGAAAAATATGAACATGTTGATGGCTCGCGTTATTGAGCCGTTTTTATATTAAGAAGTTTATTTTTCCCTTTTTTGTATAAAAAAATTAACATAATGAAGGTAAGTTTGAGGAGATTCTATATATTGTATGCGATTACAGCTTATCAAATTTTTGCCAATAATGAACAAAGTATAGATTTCGTAGTCCCCAAGGAACTTTTCTGAAGCTAAACATAACAACCAACTAAATCAAAATTGATTTCCAAAAGTTCTTAAACTAAATCTATATCAAAATTGATTTCCAAATATTCTTAAATATATTATAAAGGACATATGTACATCTGTACATATATTATATTATGTAGCTCTGCGGGGGAGCAAACGACTAGGGGGATCTGGGATGGAAAAGCGAGGCTCTGGCGACCGAGTAAAGGCTATCTTATCATCCATATAGAGTAAATGGGGTTGTAGACCAAGAGCAAAGAATTTGTTGTGAAATTTAAATTAAATTATTAACTATTTTGCAACAAATATTGAAATGCATGTGAAAACTTACATTATATTATAGAATAATTCAAATAAATGTTTCAATTCAATGCAATATAATTGGACCTAAATCAGCTGTTTTTATACTCTCGCAACAAAAGTTGCTAAAGAGAGTATTATAGTTTTGTTCACATAACGGTTGTTTGTAAGTCCTAAAACTAAACGAGTTAGATATAGGGTTATATATACCAAAGTGATCAGGGTGACGGGTAAAATTGAAATCCGGATGTCTGTCTGTCCGTCCGTCCGTCCGTCCGTCTGTCCGTCTGTCCGTCTGTCCGTCCGTGCAAGCTGTAACTTGAGTAAAAATTGAGATATCTTAATGAAACTTGGAACACGTGTTCCTTGGCACCATAAGAAGGTTAAGTTCGAAAATGGGCGGAATCGGAGCACTGCCACGCCCACAAAATGGCGATAACCAAAAACACATAAAGAGCTATAACTAAGCCATAAATAAAGTTATGAAAATAAAATTTGGAAAATAGGATCGCATTAGGGAGGGGCACATTTGAATGTAATTTTTTTGGAAAAGTGGGCGTGACCCCGCCCCCAAATAGGTTTTTTATATATATCTTGCAAACCAATAAAGCTATATAAACCAAACTTTCTACAGTCATTTATTTTCGCCGTTTCCTTATACAGTCCAAAAATGAAAGAAATCGGATAATAACCACGCCCACCTCCCATACAAAGGTTAGGTTAAAAATTACTAAAAGTGCGTTAACTCACTAACGAGAAACGTCAGAAACACAAAATTTCACAGAAATGATAGCAGAAGGAAGCTGCACTCAGATCTTTTTACAAAATGGGAAATGGGCGTGGTATCGCCCACTTATGGGTCAAAAACCATATCTCAGGAACTACTCGACAGATTTCAATGAAATTCGGTATATAATATTTTATTGACACCCTGATGACATGTGTGGAAAATGGATGAAATCAGTTCACAAACACGACTACTTTCTTTATAACTCAATGTTGAATTCCATCTGAATCCTTCACTTTATAATATATACATTAGGAACCAATGATGATAGCAAAATAAAACTTTACACAAATACAATATATGATCTGTGGCATCACTTGTGAAAAAATTGTCGAAAACGGACTATAACTTTTCAAGGCCCCAGATATCGAACATGTTGAACTCAGCGCCTAAGGTTAAATTTTAACCGAAAATATGGGTAAATCTCTCAACTAATTTAATGTAATTCAGAGGAAATTGTTTTCTTCCAATAGTGTGTCTCTGTTCCAAAAATTATTAAAATCGGGTCACAACATCTCCTAGCTCCCATATACATAATTATAGGTTTTGCAAAAATATCATCCCCTAGCTCCCATATACCTAATTAAAGGTTTTTCAAAAATTCGTTGGGCTTTATTACGCATATATGTATTGGTTAATATGTGATATATCTTAGCAAAATTAAGTGAGCGTATAGTATTGGATATAGTGTACCTTGCTGGTGAAATTGAATGAAATCGGTTCAGGAATTACCTCAGCCCTCATACACTATATAGGACGATTTTCGTTATTCTATTAAACTTTATGCCGAATTTATGGGTAAATTTGTGCGTTATCTTAATAAAATTTCTTCAATAAATTGCGAGAGTATAAAATGTTCGGTTGCATCCGAACTTAGCCTTTCCTTACTTGTTTTACATTATTTTGTTTCCCACACGAGTGGGGAAAAGCTATGCGTACTTTAATCAAAATTGTCACAGAATACCAAAAAATTTCTTACTTGACAAAAATATGAAAAAATTTTAAATTTTTTTGTTATTTTGTCAAGTGCACAGAATAGGGCTGATACTTTCCACATTTCAAAAAATTAAATTCTTAAAATAAATATAATGAAACACCACACCTTTGACATATGATATTTTAAAAATGTTTTCGTTTGTGTTGAAAATCATATAAGACAATGCAATCAGTTGAGTATAACCTCAAATATAACGCCATGGTATTTAAAAATATTTATTTTTTTTCAAAATTAATTAACTCATTTGATCACTGTATAACACAATTAAAAGTAATTTGCCATTCATCCGCTCTTAGCTATGGCAGTGTTAGACTGAGTGGAGCTAGAAATCAAAGCTCTTTAATTTCCAAATCAAATCATGTACGAAAATCAGCAAAAGGTGGTGGTAATCATCAAGCGACAAGACCTGATCTGAGTACATAAACCTGTAAATATGTTAATATGTAAATGCGAAATACACGTTCGTCAAAAATCATTCAATTAGCGAAAACGTGACAGATTTTACAACAACAAAAATGTAACTAAGATAATTGTAAAGAAATTCATCATTCAACTTGAAAAACTATTTTGGTCGCAAACAAAAAAAATTTCCTTTGACATTTTTTCATGGCGTGAAAGTTACATAAATACTTCGTTGCAAATGTGAGTGTTTGCACCCCAAAATATTTCAGCTAATCTTTATGACAGCGATAAATTCAACAAAATTTGTCATGTCACCGTATAACAAAGCAAAATCATTGGAGAAATGTTGCATATATACGTATGTATGTATATACCTATTTACAAATTTCAACATATATGAGATTTGACAATTATTTTTATGTTTTCTTTGCATATTTTGCCTTTGAAACTTGTATTACGTGCACTGACAGGTGTTAATGATCTCCTTCGTTACAAAACAACGAAATTCTTCTGTGAAAGTTGTGGCAATTGAAAGTGATTTCTTTGCAACTTCAGTTGGTAAATACGAATATGTAATGTGTTATCTTATATACGGTTACAGTAGACGCTCACAAATTAGAACTCTCAGAAATTCGAATCTTTCATTTATTAGAACCAAACATTGTGAAGCATTGAATGCTCTAAAATTAGAACTCCAGGTTCTACGAAATTTAAACGTCGTCATGGCATTCGATACTTAAAAAATTGTGGCAAAATACTTTCCAATAATATTGAGTTGATAACTCCTTTCATACGCGCTTTCCGCAACAAAGTTGCTGAAATGGGATTATCCGAAGCGCAAATATGTAAATACAAAAAGAACGCATTTCAATTTTACTAGGTGCAAACGTAGATGGATCACACAAATTATAGCCATTCGTTATAGGAAAGGCCAAACGCCCAAGACGCTTTAATGGATTTTGTAATCCACTTATGCTTGGATGACGTCACGGATGACGTCAGTGGTTTCATCAGATATGTATTACAGAGGTAAGGTGAACAAAATGCATATGTAATGTGTTTCAATGTTGCTAAAGCTGCACTTTCTCAGGTGCGTTTTTCTCAAGAAAACTCTTTGCCATCGAAAGCGCTTTTGCTTATTGACAACTGCTCTGCTCACGCACCAATTGAAAAGCTTCGATGTGATGACGGAAACATAGTTGCGATGTTTTTTCCCCAGAATGTGACATCAGCTTTGCAGCCAATGGACCAAAATCCCATAAAGTTAACTAAGCAGATTTATAGAAATAAGTTACTTGTACAGCTATTATCTGAAGGTAGAGATTTGAACTATCTTTTAAAACGGCATTCACTCCGAGATGCCATATTTTTATTGAAACAAGGGATAAGTTGCCGCAAAATGTAATTAAAAAGGCTTGGTCAAATGTACTGAACTGGGACTCTGGCGAGTTCGATAGCGAGGACGATTTGCCACTGGCACAATGGATATTGCAAAACCAGGATAGCAATGAAGTTCTTCAACAAGCTCAAGCTCTATTAAAATAAATTGATCCAAAGTTGCATGCCTGTAGAAGAAATTAAAGAATGGAATGGAGACAATCCTGCATAACTGATTACATGGAAAAACAACAAAAAATTGTCCAGAAATTAGAACAACTCGGGAATTTGAACCACCTCAATTCAAAAAATGAAGAAGAAAAATAAGAAAATAATAATAAGAAATAATAAATTTAATAATAACATTTCTTTGATAAAATTTAAGTACAATATGATTATAAAAGTGATAACGGTTAGAACTTAGAATATATTATCTTAAAAATATTTGGTAGAAACATAGCCAAAGTAAATGAAATCGGTCTAGACCTTCACCTAGCAAAAATATATCCAATATAGTGAATTTTGACCCTCACTAAAATATTTAGCTTAGCAAAATATGATTCAGTAATATAAATTTGTGATAACGATAGTTTTTACCTCCAGATGCACCATGGCGTATGTGGAATACGTACCGTTCTCACTACAGTCGGTTCTACGTAACCAGAACGGACCCGGTTTTTCGTCAAAATTATTTGGAAAATGCTTTATGCCACTACAACAACAACAATAGCTATACTTGCTTGTATGAAACCATGACCTCGATGGGGTTTTTATTAAAGGATATTTGTTTGTAACAGTTTGTTAACAACAAAAACAGTATTTTATCATTTCTGGATCGTCTTCTCCTTTACGTTTCTACCTTTCAGAAGTAACATGTATGTATAACCAGTTTTGTCGAAATGAACCCAATTTTAAACGCAGTTCTCATTGAAGTCAGTGAGCTCATTCCACATTTTATCTGCAAGCAAAATTTTTAAAATATTTACTGCACAACTATTCCTTTTAGCTTTCTAATAACCGCTTGAAGAAGAACATAAACTCGTATATAAGCCGGACATCGGACTTACGCATTCGATTAATCAGCAGCTGTCAGCCAGCCGGTGCTGCGATCGTAAAATTAATCACTGCATCGATTCTAATGAATTGCCAACGGATGCGTTGAATGGCACATTTGTGGCATGTGGCATGTGGTGTAATTTTATCATCTACATACCAAACACAGTTGAAGGGGAGCGCTTGTGCGTTACACACAATCAATGGTACTAGGTAAAAAACCATTTTTGTAAAGACGAAAGCTGCATTTTATTTTAAAAATCAAAAATGTATGCTCTACAATAAGAAACGAAGAAAGAAAGTATTTATTTATTTACATCAGCACTTGCAGCTAAAGCTCGGTCTAAACAACTCCGCCGCACGCATATTAATATATTTCTGGTTTACTGTGTATATGTACACACATATCCAACCAGTTAACAGTAACGGTAGCGTCATTAACGCGCCACACTGGCAGCATTCTAAAGTTGTTTAAAAGAAATTGAAATCGCTCCACATCGCACATCGCCGTCGTTGCAATAAAATCGTTTTACAAGTGCGTAGCCATAATTAAGCATTTGTTGCCACATGTAGCGGCATGTGGTAGCAAGCGTTGTGTTTCGCACTGACAACTTGCAACACATTTCACTCACTTTTTTAAGTTAGCAGCTGCCGTGCAGCGCCATCAATTTTATTCATTTTGGAATTTCCCGCATTTTTATTTATTTTTTTTGGTTGATACATTTCTCTTTCATTTCCTGCATATTTATTTTCCAGTTATTTATTTCAATTTTCTGCACTTTACCATTCACAAAGCGAAAGAAAACATTCTAGCATTAATAATGCAAGTGCTTTTACTTTTTCTAAAATTTTGTTGTTGTTTTATATTCTGTTTTTTTGCATTATAGATAATGTTGTACGCTTTGGATCTCAAAAATCGTCGATGATCGGTTAAGATATAAGATAGGATATAAGATATAAGATATAAGATATAAGATATAAGATATAAGATATAAGATATAAGATATAAGATATAAGATATAAGATATAAGATATAAGATATAAGATATAAGATATAAGATATAAGATATAAGATATAAGATATAAGATATAAGATATAAGATATAAGATATAAGATATAAGATATAAGATATAAGATATAAGATATAAGATATAAGATATAAGATATAAGATATAAGATATAAGATATAAGATATAAGATATAAGATATAAGATATAAGATATAAGATATAAGATATAAGATATAAGATATAAGATATAAGATATAAGATATAAGATATAAGATATAAGATATAAGATATAAGATATAAGATATAAGATATAAGATATAAGATAGGATATAAGATATAAGATATAATATTCATCACCACACCTCTCTCTGCTGGACCAAAATATCGAACGAATGAACCACCGATCAAACCGATCTCCCTAATCCACTTCCAACCGGCATTTCGATTTTTTTTCTCTTCTAAACTTTAGTGTAAAACAATCTAGACTCCCCTGCGGCCTTAATAATTAAAGAAGAAGCTTAGAAAGAGTGACCAAAGCTCCTGAAGAAAGAGTAATTTAGTATAGTATTTCGTAAAAATTCACTTTCAATAAATTGTTTTCTTTGTGGTGCTTGAACTTCTGAACCACAAGCGATATGCCCCTGAACGGTAGCAACACATACAACACAAAACACCAACCTGTCTCCCCAGCACAGCACATCCATAAAATTGCACAGTAGTATTCGAAGTATTTTTACGTTTATCCGACATGCTACATATGTAACCACATATATCAAACATAACGGTATGTGTTAGCACTTTTACTGCAGCGCCTTTCTTCTCACATGCAAGTATTTTTTGACGAACACTTTCCATTTTGATGGATCACGCTGCGACCAAACAAAGCAATTAAGCGGACGCACAGTGGCGGGCGAGGACCGATCTATTTGGGCAACGCGTTCACGGTGGTTCAAGCGTTGTGCGGCGCACACCACATGACGTTAATGTAGCGCTACAGTGGCAGAAATCGCCACTGTGGCAGCAACAGCAATGCACCGTTGTGGCAGCCAATACTTTGCGCGGCAACAGTAGCAGACGCAGTCACTCCGCGTCAATTGTGGCAACTCTCACCTTTCATAGTGCGCTAATGATCACTTAAACGCTGTGCTTAAATGTTAAGCGCGCGCGCGCACACTGTTGTTGTTGGCTGAAGTGTGGCCGCTAAAGCGTTGATCGACATTGAAATTAGTCTAAATGCACACACACACATATTTACATATGTATCACTAACACACACTCATATTTAGATATCTACGTCTGTGTACGCGTGTGTAAAAGCTCTTGCATTAAAGTATTAGTCTTGATCTGCCATTAATTATAGCGACTGGTTGGCTTTATTCTTTTTCACCACACTCACACACTCATACATATGCAGTTGCTTGTTTGAAATAACACCGTTATTGATAAATTTGAAAAGTAAAATTACTTTCGTTACTTTTCTTTAAGCACAAATATTTGCTATTAAAAAACGATTTCGCCCTTTTACAAGGCATTTGTAATCTCCGGCGCAGTAAATGCTGAAATATGAAAGTGTGGTTATGATAAATCGTTATGGTGAAATGCATTAGACAAAGCTTATTTAACCAAAAATAAGTGCCTTATTTTAGAATTCAAATAGGTGAAGAAATGAAAAGCTGAATTCAAGTGAAAATATATTTGTTAAATAGACCGGAAATGTTTATAAAAAATAAGGCGAAGAAGTAAATGTTTAGATTAGAATGTTAGAAGTTTTTATACACATATTTACACAAATTGCATAAATAATTGTAAAATTTTAGATATTCATATATTTTAAGGTCCTCGTATTTCCATCGTAGGGTTACCAAGAAGCATAGCCTACAAGTTTCAAATGGGTAATTTCTATAATTTATTTATAGCCATAATTTGCATTTATCTAGTATAGCAGAGAGTAACTACAGCTTCCTAAATTCGCAGAAAAGTAAATAATTATTACTTACAGTGGTATGGTTTGGTTAATTTCTGATGATTATTTTGATGATGACATTGAAAATACTATCAAAATATATTATTTATAGAGAACAAATAATGATTTAGTTTAGAATTTTAATTTGAAGGCAGGCAGGGATTTCAACCTACGCCTTCATATAAAAATTTCATTGAGAGAAGTACTTAACAAAGACCCAACAAACAAAACGTTATTATGTAAAATTAAAAACACCAACAATCGAAATCTAACGCAGATCATTAATTGGTTAATTGGTATCAAATCAGTGTTATCCATCGAAAAAAAGTTACTTATCTATAAACATGGTGCACAACTCTGGGGATGTACTACTAATAATAAGAAAATCATCCAACAATTCCAAAACAAAATACTAAGGCTAATTGTCAAAGCGCCTTGGTATTGTAGATGTGCTGATGTAGAGCGTGATCTAAACGTAAACTCAGTTAACGCAGAAATATTAAAAATTGCAGCAGCACATGAAGCTAGTTTACTAAAGCATTGTAACGAAGGAGTATGTTAACTTCTAGAGATGGACCACCAAGACCACTCAAACGCGTACAACCCACCGATCTTTTCAATTAGTCAATACACTCAGAGTAGTTTTGTATTTTGTAATATCTATACATTTATATCACACTCAAGTTGCTTGTTAGTCTTTCCTTTTTAAATATTTTTGAACTAGTTGTAATGTAAAATAAATAATAAAGAAAATGTCGTTCGAATGGACGAAAACACTCCAGTTTTGAAAGTGTTCGATGCAGTACCCGCTGGTGGAAGCCGCGGAAGAGGAATATCTCCACTCCGTTGGAAAGATTATTGGAAAATAAATAGAGTTATTTATTAGTTTTAAATTCGAATACTTAGTAGTGAAATTTTTATCTGTTTTTTTATCTTCGAGTTATAGAAATTGTCATTAAAACATAAGATTTTTCAAAAGGCTGTAAAATGTAGATTTATACACAGTTTTGTTTATTTACTTCGCATAAAGTTTTATGTTCATATGTTAAAACATATATTCCGTAATTTTGTTTGTTGCATTTTGCTATTGTTTGGCTCTTGACGTCTGTATCCCATGCCTTTTTTACATGATTTATGAAATCCATAAGTGTAATATTATATTTTTTGTTCGCCTCCGTACAATATAGATAAAATTCTTCCTCGATAGTAAAATTTTAAATTTTGTTTTTTGGACTTATCAAAAAGTTCGATTTATGGAAGGAAGTTTGTATGAAAGTTGCCTTCTATTGCCACTTCAAGAGTTCGGGTTATGGAAGATCTACTGTAAATATAAATATTATATTTTCATATAAATATTAATAGTATACTAATAATTAGAGCTTTTAACCAAAAAATATCACTGTATCAATATGTAGATAGTTTTCATTTTAAAATATCAAATAAGTATTTTTCGCTAATACATATGGATAAAATATCAAGTTCGTGTCTTAAGTCTTTAGTTTACACACTTCTAATTTAAGAACACTTGAAGCGCATAAATGAAACTAAAAACCGCAAATGGGAAGTCTGAAAACACAATAGTATCAGCAAAAATGGCAACCTAAGAATTTGAATGCATATACAACAAAAACAATATAAATGCTAGTTAAATATATGTATTAATGTGTTACGAAAGGCATGGTTGTAGACTGGATGTTAAAATCCTTTTTGAATCAAACTAAGTGGAGACTAACAAAAATATTTTTTTGTTTGATTTTCGGCCCATTATAAAAATCCATATTAATATTATAAATGCGAAAGTAACTCTGTCTGTCTGTTACTCTTTCACGCCTAAACGGCCGAACGGATTTTTATGAAATTTGGTATGGTGATAGATGATAACCTAGAAATGGTCATAGGCTATAAATAATCACGCCATCGTTCTTAGGGGGTAGGCAGTAGGCAGATAACTAAATTGAGTTAGTGATATTTGGTCGTTTTTGTTGGGACTTTTGCTCTTTCACGTCTAAACGGCTGAACGGATTTTGATGAAATTTAGTAAGGTAATAGATGGTTACCTAAAAACGGATATAAGATCAAAATGATCACGTCATCGTACTTAGGGGGTAGAAAGTAGGCAGAAAATTGAATTCAGTTAGTGATTTTTTTATGGTTTTTGCTGGGAGTTTTGCTCTATCATGTTCCGGACGAAGTCGCGGGTAAAAGCTTGTATATATATAAAATATAAAATTCTTTCTTTAACTCACACCATTGCAAAATTAAGATTAAAACAGCTTGAATCCCAGCTTGTTATCCAGGTAAATTAAATGGTAGAGCACTGAAATCCTGATAAGATTGAACTTCCGAGCTTTTTTGTCTTCATAAACCTAAACCCAATCTACTAAAGTCTGCCGATTTTTATACCCTGAACAGGGTATATTAAGTTTGTCACGAAGTTTTTAACACCCAGAAGGAAGCGTCGGAGACCCTATAAAGTATATATATAAATGATCAGTATGTTGAACTGAGTCGATTTAGCCATGTCCGTCTGTTTTTAAGATATCGTTTTGAAATATTGCAGATGTTATTTTCTCTTCAAGAAGCTGCTCATTTGTCGGAACTACCGACATCGGACCACTATAGAATATAGCTGCCATACAAACTGAACGATCGGAATCAATGGCTTGTATAGAAAACTTCCGCATTTTACTACATATCTTCACGAAAGTAGGTGTGAGTTATTGTTCATAGAAATAATTTAATATCAAACCGAACGATCGGAATCAAGGGCTTGTATGGAAAATTTTCGCATTTGACGTGGTATCTTCAAGAAATTTGACATGGATTACTGCTTAAGGTAATAATATAATATCCGAAGAAACTTACTTTTTATTACGTCTTTAGATTTGCTTAAACACATAGTTACTAAAAGAAATGCACCTGTGAAGGGTATATTACCTTCGCTACAGCCGAAGTTAACGTTTTTTCTTGTTAATACTAATTCCTGAAATTTATATACTCAGTCCAGAAATTATTTTTTTTTCAAGTATGCCATTTTTTTATAGTTTTTTGTACGGCAGTACTGAAAATATGTGTTTTTACTCTCCTATAATCACACCTACTTCCTTGGTGGCAATGTCCGCCACCATAAACATTATTTACTAAGGGCTTTCAACTCTTTATATGCATTTTACTAACAAGTTAATAGCGACAATGAAAAAACTCAGATTTTTTTCAATTATTGTTGTTTTCTTCCATACTTATGCTCACTTTTGTCTGAAGTTGCGTGTTCTCCCATCGCAGAAGGTCAACAGAAATGGGCAGGTTTGTTATTTTTCTCCTACATTTACAGTACTAATTGTTGTTGTTCACTTTTTCTTGTTTTTGGTTTTTTTGTTAAGTCATCTCTTGTTTGCTCCACTTAATGAGTTATGATACGCTTGCAACGACACAATAAAGGTGGTTCAATGACTCGCATGCCACTCTTTGCGGTAGTTAATTGAGTCATAAAAATTCTCTTGTTGACTTGCAAACGATTACTTTTAATTAGTCGCGGGAGTTTTTAAAGGTCAACAAGCATAAAAATGACGCTGTGCTAATGCTGAAACGCTGAAATGCTGAAATGTGTGTAAGTGTAATTTGTCTGAAAATTATTGTTTTGTTGTTGTCGCGCAGAGGCAAATTTACGCAGCGTAACGTTGCGTTTAGATTCTTATTTCATTATTTAATGTTAGATTAGAATGACTTCCGTGGCTTGATATGTAATTATAAGTGTGCTTAAGCTATGGATAGTAGTGATTTAAAGTGGTTGTAAGCGACACCCAATGTGCCCAGTATTTTCGCATACTCAGATTTTCGAAAATATTAGTATCGATTCATTCTTGATCATTCGATCCAAAGCTCCGAT
Source organism: Zeugodacus tau (assembly GCA_031772095.1). Taxonomy (NCBI): domain Eukaryota; kingdom Metazoa; phylum Arthropoda; class Insecta; order Diptera; family Tephritidae; genus Zeugodacus; species Zeugodacus tau. The sequence goes on along the minus strand of CM062649.1, from coordinate 26,028,475 downwards.
ATTTTTTCAAAAATAATACCCGCCAACATTTTTCAAATTTACTTTTTTTGGATGGCAAGGTCATTGGAGTTTTAACCAACCAACATGTTGAATATCAATTTTGATGCGATATTTCTTTAAATATAAATTATTTCACTAACCACGATGTATATATTTATAAAGTCTAACAATTTCTTGCAAACTTAAAAAAAAAAAAACAAAAATCATAATGATTAATAATAATTAACATATATGTCAACAGCACGCAACTCCACGTATGTTGCTAGCAACACCGCTTGAATGTTGCTAAACACACGTTCACTGATCATGTTGTTCTGCTACAAATGTTGCTTCAATCACTGTCAAGGCACAATTGCACTCTTTTACAAATTTAAGCTTTCTTATAGCGCAACTCACGTGCTCTTTGCCAGCACACTCTTGCTTTTTCCAAATTCACTCTTCTTTCCAGCGATGCTCAGCTCTCTTGCGCTGCGCGAGTAAGCAATTTGTGAATGTTTCTTATCACATAATGTTGCTGATATCACTGGCGCCGCTGTGTTGTCAGCGAATTTTGCTGCTACGCTGCCTGTATAACATGCAAGTTATGAAGTTGTACTTGTGATCACTTCTTGCTATTGTTGCTGTTGTTAACAAATTTTTTTTTTGTTGATGTTGCCTTGTCATAACCGCTGCAGCTGCTGCGCTTGCTTTTAATTTTTGTGTTGTTTTTGTTGTTATTGATATCATGTTTCACGCAGCTTCTCGCCTTGGACGTCGCCACATTTTGCCAACAGTTGTTCTTGACGCCATCGCATCTTGTTGCGTGTCATCATGTTGGTCCCCCTCCCTCCACTCTGCCTCCTTTTTCTAAGCAGCATTGTCAACACTAATGTTGCTGCGTTGTCGTGCACGCTGTTGTTGCTGTTGTTCTCGTTTTTGCGCTGCTGTTTTCATGTTGTTCAACTTGTTAACCCGTTGTTGTCCATTTACGCGCGTATGTATGTGAGTGTGGCACTTTGCCTCCCATTTACAGGTTCCACGTGCTTCCAGGTGCTTAATGTGTAATGCTTGTTGCTCCTCATCTTTTCCCACCTTGCGGCGCAGTGCATCCCCCTCGTGCGCATCCCTACTTCATTTGCACTTAGCCTCACCTTTGGCTAGATTTCATGAATTCCTGTCATTCATTTTTCCATTCCGCTCCCTTCTATGTAGTCGTGCAGTTACTTATCAATAGTTGCTTGTTTGTGTTGTTGTTGTTGGCACAACTTGTTCCTGTTACTGCCTATTGCTGTTGGGCTGGCGGCGTTTGATGAGACGGAGTTGGCTGCCGCTGCAGCTGGCAATGTTGCGTATCCGACAAATGTCACTCGCTGGCATATCTTACGGATTGAGATTATGTAACGGTTACTATTTACAATCTACTTCAGCCTCTTCCTGTTTTTCGCTACGTTCTTTTTTCTTGCTGCCTTTACGTTTTTACCCACTTATTTATATGCCATCGCTCGGCGCTTGTGCCCGCTTGCGGTTGTTGTCATCTTTCTAGATTTTTCAGCGTGCGTAAATGATGGCAGCAACATGTTGCGCTGTAGCTACGCACAGTAGGCAATTAATCAAGCGACAAGTCAAATTGGCATCGCCGTAACGCAACTAAGTGAAACAGGTATAGCTGAAACAGCAACAACAAAAACAATGTCGTAGTAAACTAACGGTGTTTTTGTAGGCTCTTCCTCTTACTATTTAGCGAAGATCTTAATAATCGAATCATGTAGCTAAGTGCTGTAATACCGTAGGGTGTTCTTACTGTACCTGTGATGAAGAGATCTTTCATAATCTAGCGTGTTTTTCTTAAATCTCTCGGAATTGTGCCTCTAGCTCCTAGGGAAATACATCCAATGATATTTATTTTATCTTACTACAGAGGGAAGTTCTCCGCGATCGAAAGCAACCTCGATTACGAAGGTTCAATAAATACCTAGGCCTAGGAACGAACTTCTTAGAAAGGAAGGGGAAGATAAAAACGCTCTATTAATATTTTTAAGTAAATATTTTTTCTTTAACAGCTTATTCGTCAAGAAATTACTTACAACAAATAAGGAAGAGCTACGTTCGGTTGTGACCGAACATTTTATACTCTCGCAATTTATTGATGTAATTTTATAAAGATTCGACCAATTCGACCCACATATTCGTCATATATATGGTATAAAGTCCATTGAAAGTTGAAAACCCTAATACTAGGTATATGTGAGCTAGGTGACGTGACCCGATTTCACCCATTTTTGGCAGGAAGACATATTATTAGAAGAAAAATATTCCCTACAAATTTCTTCAAAATATTTGAGTGACTTACCTCTATTTTCGGTAAAAAAAAATCATTAGAAGCACTAAGGTCCTCATGATCGATATATGGGGCCTTGAAAAACTATGTTCCGATTTCGGAGATTTTTAGAAAGGGGCTGCTACACTATAAATGCAGTATTTATGCAAAATTCTGTTCCGATATCTTAACTAGTGCTTATTTTATATATTGTAAAGTAAACGGTCTGGTATATGGGAATTGGCGTGGTTGTGAACCGATTGGGCCTATTTTTACAACATATCATTGGGATGCAAGGATAATATTTCAAACCGACTTTCACAGGAATTGGTCGAGTAAGAGATATGGTTTTTGACCGATAAGTGGGCGGAGCCACGCCCATTTAAAATTTTGTATTCCAATTTGAATGCAGCCCTCCTGTACCTTCTTTATGATGAAATTTAAAGTTTCTGGTGTTTTTCCTTGCTGAATTAAGCAGCATTAGTGGTTTTCAACATAACTTTTGTATGGGAGGTGGGCGTGGTTATAATCCGAGTTCCTCCATTTTTGGACTGTATAAGGTAGTACCTTAAAGAAACGACTGTAGAGAAAATTGCATGCCCCTTCTTAGTGCGATCCTTTGTACAAAATATTACTTTTATAACTTTATTTATGACTTAGTTAGGGCACTTTATATGTTTTCGGTATTCCACTTTGTCGGCGTGGCAATTGTTCGAATTCGCCCATTTTCAATACCAACTTCCTCAGAGTGCTAAGGAATATGTGTACCAAGTTTTATAAAGATATCTATATTTTTACTCAAGTTATCGCTTGCACGGACAGACGGACGGACGGACGGACGGACGGACAGACAGACATTCTGATTTTGACTCGTCTCGTCACCCTGATCATTTTGATATATATAACCCTATATCTAACTCGTTTAGTTTTATGACTTACAAACAACCGTTATGTGAACAAAACTTTTAATACTCTCTTAGCAACTTTTGTTGCGAGAGTATAAAAAAGGTAATTCAGAAATAAGAGCTTTTCAGCTCAAAATATTCTAAATGGTTGTGTTTTTACGAAATCTAAAGAATTTATGCTCAAAACGGCTGTTTCTAAAAACTCATAATATTTTTTAAAGAACCGCATGACTACATAAGTCATTCTAGCGACCGTCATTATGTTATGCTCACTTAGAACTCAACAATGCATAGGTCCATAGGTGTTTCCTACCTGATTTGTCGCCTACTCGTAGCGAAGCGCAAACACATATTTCTATCATAGAGACATAACAAAGCACAAAAAGAAGTCGCTGCTCGATCAGACGTTAGATAAAGTAAATCGATACAGAATAAACCATAATGAACATTTATTAACTTTGACTAATCAACTGTAGCTATTAGATATATTTTGAAAAGCTAAGTTTAGTTTGATGCTAAGCAAGGTAACAACACTATTCCTCCCACTGTATAGAACTTAGTTGAGCTTGGAACAGTGAGACAAATAAGCTATGAGTGAAGCAGTGAAAGGATTCGAAAAAGTCACTTCGGAGCGTTCTAAAAATTTAATCTTCAATGGAACCATTTTATAAGGCTTTTAGGAGGATGGTTTGAAATTGTTACAAAATGTAATGAACACGAAAAATATTTCACATATGGTCTATGGGATAATGACTAAGATCATCACATTTTCCTACCACTGACTTCTCTGTGTTCATAATGTTAATTGAAATGTAAAGTGTATTTAATCAATTGTCGCGTTTTTATACTCTCGCAACCTGTTGCACAGAGTATAATAGTTTTGTTCACCTAACGGTTGTTTGTGTCACCAAGAAATATAAGAGTTAGATATGGGGTTATATATACATAAATGATCAGGATGACGAGTGGATTTGAAATCCGGATGTCTGTCCGTCCGTCTGTCCGTCTGTCCGTCTGTCCGTGCAAGCGATAACTTAAGTAAAAATTAAGATATCTTAACGAAACTTGGAACATATGTTCCTTGGCACCCTGAGGAGGTTGCTTTCGAATGGGCAAAATCGGTCCACTGCCACGCCCACAAAATGGCGGAAACCGAAAACCTATACAGTGTCATAACTAAACCATAAATAAAGTTACGAAAATGAAATTTGGAACATAGGATCCCATTAGGAAGGGGCACATTTGGATGTAATTTTTTTGGAAAAGTGGGCGTGACCCCACCCCCAAATAGGTTTTTTGTATATAACTCGCAAACCAATAAAGCTATATAAACCAAACTTTCTGCAGTCGTTTATTTTAGCCATTTCCTTATACAGTCCGAAAATGAAAGAGATCGGATAATAACCACGCCCACCTCCCATACAAAGGTTCGGTTGAAAATTACTAAAAGTGCGTTAACTCACTAACGAAAAACGTCAGAAACACCAAATTTTACATAAGAAATGGCAGAAGGAAGCTGCACTGAGATTTTTTTACAAAATGGAAAATGGGCGTTGCGTCGCCCACTTATGGGTAAAACCATATCTCAGGGACTACTAGACACATTTCAATGAAATTCGGTATATAATATTTTCTTGACACCCTGATGATACGTGTGAAAAATGGACGAAATTGGTTCACAACCACGACAACTTCCCATATAACTCATTTTTGAATTTCATCTTATTCCTTCACTTTATAATATATACATTAGGAACCAATGAAGATAGCGAAATAAAACTTTACACAAACACTGTATATGATCTGTTGCATCACTTGTGAAAAAATTGTCAAAATCGAACCATGACTTTTCAAGGCCCCTGATATCGACAATGAAGAACTTAGTGCCTAAGGGTAATTTTTCCCCGAAAATATACTTAGGTAAATCCCTCTGATATTTTAATGTAATTCATTCCCTCTGAATTTTTTTATACTCTCGCAACAAAAGTTGCTAAAGAGAGTATTATAGTTTTGTCCACATAACGGTTGTTTGTAAGTCCTAAAACTAAACGAGTTAGATATAGGGTTATATATACCAAAGTGATCAGGGTGACGAGTAAAGTTCAAATCCGGATGTCTGTCTGTCCGTCCGTCCGTCTGTCCGTCTGTCCGTCCGTGCAAACTGTAACGTGAGTAAAAATTGAGATATCTTAATGAAACTTGGAACACGTGTTCCTTGGCACCATAAGAAGGTTAAGTTCGAAGATGGGCGGAATCGGACCACTGCCACGCGCACAAAATGGCGACAACCAAAAACACATAAAGAGCTATAACTAAGCCATAAAAAAAGTATGAAAATAAAATTTGGAACATAGGATCGCATTAGGGAGGGGCACATTTGAGTGTAAAATGTGTGAGTGGAAAATGGGCGTGGCGTCGCCCACTTATGGGTCAAAAACAATATCTCAAGAACTGCTCGACAGATTTCAATGAAATTTGGTATATGATATTTTATTGATACCCTGATGACATGTGTGGAAAATGGATGAAATCGGTTCACAACCACGACTACTTTCTTTATAACTCAATTTTGAATTCCATCTGAATCCTTCACTTTATAATGTATACATAAGGAACCGATAAAGGCGGCGAAATTAAACTTTACACAAATACAGTATATGATCTGTGGCATCACTTGTGAAAAAATTGTCGAAAACGGACTATAACTTTTCAAGGCCCCAGATATCGAACATGTTGAGCTCAGCGCCTAAGGTTAATTTTTAACCGAAAATATGGGTAAATCTCTCAGATAATTTAATGTAATTCAGAGGAAATTGTTTTCTTCAAATAGTGTGTCTCTGTTCCAAAAATTATTAAAATCGGGTCACAACATCTCCTAGCTCCCATATACATAATTATAGGTTTTTCAAAAATATCATCCCCTAGCTCCCATATACCTAATTATAGGTTTTTCAAAAATTCGTTGGGCTTTATTACGCATATACATATGTATTGGTTAATATGTGATATATCTTAGCAAAATTGAGTGAGCGTATAGTATTGGATATAGTGTACCTTGCTGGTGAAATTTAATGAAATCGGTTCAGGAATTACCTTAGCCCTCATATCTATATATGACGATTTTCGTTATTCTATTAAACTTTATGCCGAATTTATGGGTAAATTTGTGCGTTATCTTAATAAAATTTCTTCAATAAATTGCGAGAGTATAAAATGTTCGGTTGCACCCGAACTTAGCCTTTCCTTACTTGTTCTTATAACAGTTTCTCTCTGTACCTGAAATGGTAAAAATCGGGTCATAACTTCCCCCAGATCCCATATACCTAATTATAAGTAATATCAATTAAGTGAGCGTATAGTCTTCGATACATTGTATCTTGGTGGTGAAAACGAGTGAAATCGGTTTAGGAATTACCTCAGTCCCCATATACTATTTTTGATGATTTTCGTTATTCTATTGAACTTTGTACCCAATATATGGGTCGAATTGTGTTATCTTTATAAAATTACATCAATAAATTGCGAGAGTATAAAATGTTCGGTTACACCCTTAACTTAACGGAACTTAGCCCTTCCTTACTTGTTTTGATTATTATTTATTTGCATACCCATCAAGTAGATGATAAACCCTGTATATTACTGCTACATTATCGAAAAATGTAAGCACCATATTATTTAGTGTTATTTAGGATAAAAAATGAGCTTCCAATCCATAAAAATATTACCTCCAAAGTGGAGCAATGGAAATTAAATACATATCTACTATACACCGATTATTTATTGTGTCTTCCACCTGATAATACCTGCTTAAAGTCATATTTCTAATTCACTTTATATTATTCGTATTTTATTTTATACTTATCAGGCAACAGCTCTAGCTCCAGTTACGTGATGCTACACAACTAACGGTGTTTTAAAGGCAAATGCGACTATTTATTTCTCATGAGAAATGCGCCGACATTTGCTGTGCGAACACATGTGCACGAGCAGGTATGCAGCGATGTGTGTAAACAAAAAACACCACCAACAACAACAAATATAAAGTGTTTGGAGCAATAAACGGATGTAGACATTGCCAGCGATGAGCTTACAACAACAATAAGAATAAAATCATCAGCAATAAAAACAATCTGAAAAATCATCAACAACAACAATAATAACAAATATGATAACAACAACAACTAAACTAATGCCGGCTAAGAGTAAAACATCGTCTACAGCTTACCCCCCAACAGCGGCTTTGCTGTTGCCGCCATCGCCAAGCTCACTGCCAACAATATGTTGTTGTCTGCAGGAGCTGAAAAGCGCATTTTTTTCGTTTTCGTTCACCACTTAGATGGATGGTCAGCACGTCGCTGGTCAACGGTTGCTGGGAAATCAGGAGGTAACCACAAGGCGGCCAATTCTGCCAAAGCCTTGTCCCGGTGCTCCGCCAACTAAAACAGGTTGGCCTAACTACTCCGGTTATTGTTGTTGATGTACTGGCTGGTATTGCAACAACAACAATAACAAGATCAATTGTTAGAGCACTTGTTATTTTTTCAGCCTCAGTGTGCATATGTGTTTGTTGTTTTTATTTTCCAGTTTCGTTTTAAGTTTCCGGAAAATGAGTTGAAGTTTTCCAGCGCAATTTTTTATACTTCTATGTTGTTGTTTTTATACTCTCGCAACAAATGTTGCTAAAGAGAGTATTATAGTTTTGTTCACATAACGGTTGTTTGTAACACCCAAAACTAAACGAGTTAGATATAGGGTTATATATACCAAAGTGATCAGGGTGAAGAGTGGAGTTCAAATCCGAATGTCTGTCTGTCCGTCCGTCCGTCCGTCCGTCTGTGCAAGCTGTAACTTGAGTAAAAATTAAGATATCTTGATGAAACTTGGCACACTTATTTCTTGGCACCATAGGAAGGTTGCTTTCGAAAATGAGCAAAATCGGACCACTGCCACGCCCACAAAATGGCGAAAACCGAAAACACATAAAGTGCCATAACTAAGCCATAAATAAAGCTATGGAAATAAAATTTGGTATGAAGGATCGTACTATTAAGGGGCATATTTGGATGTAATTTTTTTTGGGAAGTGGGCGTGGCCCCGCCCCCTACTAAGTTTTTGTACATATCTCGCAAACCAATAGAGCTATATAAACCAAACTTTCTGCAGTCGTTTTATTTAGCCACTTCCTAATACAGTCCAAAAATGAAAGAAATCGGATAATAACCACGCCCACCTCCCATACAAAAGTTAGGTTGAAAATCACTAAAAGTGGGTTAACTCACTAACGAAAAACGTCAGAAACACTAAATTTCACATAAGAAATGGCAGATGGAAGCTGCACTCAGATTTTTTTACAAAATGGAAAATAGGCGTAGCGTCGCCCACTTATGGGTCAAAAACCATATCTCAGGAACTACTCGACCGATTTCAATGAAACTTGGTTTGTAATAGTTTCCTTACCTCCCAATAATATGTTGTGAAAATTAGCCAAATCGCTTCACAACCACGCCTACTTCCTTTATACCAGAACTTTGAAGACGATCTGAATCGTTTACTTTACAATATATAAAGTTAGCACTAGTGAAGATATCGGTGCAGAACTTTGCACAAATTCTACGTTTATAGTGTGGCAGCCCCATTCTAAAAATCGCCAAAATCGGACCATACGTTTTCAAGGCCCCATATATCGAACATGAGGACCTCGGTGCTTCTAACCTAATATTAGGGTTTCCAACTTTCAATGGACTTTATACAATATATATGACGAATATGTGGGTCAAATTGTGTATTATAAAATATTAATTAAGTTAAATAAATAAATTGCGAGAGTATAAAATGTTCGGTTACACCCGAACTTAGCCCTTCCTTACTTGTTATATTTAATTTCTCTCTCTCTTTGCTTTATATTGACCACACCAGCAGGATCATTAGTGAACGAAAGCAGCCGATCCGTCGGACAATTTGCACATATGCACATGAACGTGCGGACGATGCGATGGAAATATATATGTATATAAATATATCCATATAATGTGCTTACACATTCACCTCAAATGTTTGGCGGAATTTACTGTTTTTAACGACTGATGCTTGCCTCCTTCCATTTGGCAACACATTTTTCTTCATTTCTTGCACATTCTTTGTTAGTCATTTTAGTCAATTAAATAATTTGTTACGTGCTTGCCGCGAGCTCATCAAAACTTTTAGCGGTTGCAATCAGTCTCATATACCTACATAGTATAATACATCTCATGTATATATGTATACTGTTGCAAATGGATTCAAGGCTGTTCACTGAACATACATATATAAGTTGGATGACCATGAAATATGTTTCAACTCAAATATGTTAGAAGTTATTTTGTATTTATTTTTCCAATTATTATTTTTGCAAAATCAAAAATTGAAGAAAATATGGGGGTGTCAATATATTTTTGAATTATTATTTTTTAATTCAATTTAAAGTTTATCAAATATTATGCATTAATGTTTGATCTGCTATAGATTTAATTGAAAACGTATCTTATTACAAGAGAATTATATATCACCCAAAAAGTACTCATTCAAATTACCAAAAGCACTTCCAAAGTGATAACAGTGTATGAGCTCAGAAACTATTTTAAGGGCGACATGAATCCATCTAGAGATTGTTGTCGTATCAGACCAAACCATCATTATGATGCCTCTTGGTTCATAACAGCGTTATGCTACGTTCGGACCGACATTGAAAACATCTTGAAATCACAATTTGTGGAAACAAAGTCGTTCTGACCGATGCGTTTTCTTTGACAGTTCACAAATTTAGTTGTTTGCTTAAATTTTGAGCAACGAGAATGGTAAGCTTTAGAATCTTTAATATTTGCTTATAATTATTATTAATGATCGTGTTTTATCGAATCACGACAAGAAAATTTTATTGTCTTTGAAACCCCAGATAAATAACTTGCGTAATGATGATTCTTCAAGAGAATTGATGGAGACTCTTACTACCAGCACCTTTGCCTTGCAAAAAAGATAGAAGAGTGGAACAAACGACGTTTAATCCTATGAGGTATAATAAAGGAACCTGGGACGCAATTAAATCATGTTGGACAACAGTTTGTATAGGTTTCTACTGATGCAAGAGTTTTCAATTAAATATCATTAATTCCAGCAAAGTAAGAATATTTTTTGGGAACACGATTGCCAACGAAATGGATCTGTGTTTTTTAAAGAAAACGTTCGAATGAACAAAAGTTCATTTAATAAATTATGCGGTATTCTTCGGTCCATACAAAATATCGATACGAAACTTTCCATCAGCGATCAAAACCACTTTACAAAAAGCAAAGAAATCGTTCAAAAGTTTACTGACTTACCAAACTTTCCATGAATATAATCATGGTCAGTTACCATTACCTCGCAGACAAATTAGATGCAAGCTGAATAAAACACATATAAACACACAAAAAGATTACAAATAATATATGTACTAATATATAACCAAACACGTTCAATGAGAACCTACCATTATCTTTAACCACACATTACAATTTTTCGGCGCATAAGAAACGCATTTGCCGACATTGCTGCCGGACGCCACAAAATGATTGCAATTTTCTGAAACTAATTTCATTTATCTGTGTTAACTGCCAATTTCCTTGTTCTATACCCACAAACAACACACACACGCTACAGATGCAAAACACTTACACTGTGCAACTCTAATTTGAAGCAACAACAACTTCTAAGCAACGTTGGCAGAATCATCAGCGGTGGCTAAGGAGCAGCGGTTGGCGATGTGAAGAGGGAGGCATGCAAATTGCAAGCAGCTTCCGTTTCACGCCAAATTATTTATTTATTTTCAAAGGTCGCGCGTTGTTGGCCAAAGAAGCCAAAGAGTCGGCGGCAAAAAAATTACAAACCAACTAACCCATTGGCTGACCAACTGTGTTGGCGCGCGGTACGCATATCAACCAGGAACCGTGCAACGGCTATTGTGCATGCACGCGCGTGCTTGCAGCGTCAGCGGAAGGAGGCAAGGCATGGGTGTCTTCTTTGCATTGAGTTCGGCGCATTGACTATGCATCATCGTTTGCGCCATCAATAACGGCAGCAACATCAACATAGTGCGCTTGCCAGGTGAGGTAGGTGAAGAGGCAACGCAGAGTAGTTGTTGCTAGTTGTTGTTACACACACGAGTTGGCCATGCAGCTAATACCAAGTAACTCAAGCCAAAATGGGCTATACGCGTTGTCGCGTCACTATCTTACACCGCTTACACCGCTTACACCGCTTACACCGCTTACACCGCGCGCTGCCGTCGCTGTTGGAACGCGCGCGTGCATATGTAAGCCAAAGAAAATTGCGCTTTTTGCATGGCTTTCTTTCGGCATTATTTCATGGCTTCTTCAGATTTTCTATTCCGTTTGGCCGCGTGCTAAAAACGTGACCCCGGGAACCTGCCGCAAGGCGAACGACGGCAACTAACCAGCCACAGTCGGCGCGCCGTGGCCAGCTGTGTGGCGTATAACAACGTAAACAAACAAAACGTCAGCGCCGAGTTGTGGCAGCGCGCGGCAATGCGATTAGAAGGCTGCGCAGTGAGGCAGACAATCAAAGCGACAGTTGGAGCCACAACGGCGCACAGCTACAGTCTGCTCCTACCAGCCTACCAACCGTTCGTCGGCTACACATACAACCGCCGCGTGCATTTCATATAACGTCATATGGCAATTGTTCTTGGTGTTGTTGCTAATAGCTTTTGATAATGGCGCTGCGCCGCTGACGGAGTGGCGCTCGAAGCACAGTGCCGCGGCGGTGGCGTGGCTAATGGTGTGGCAATTGGCGGGTATGCACAAGCGAGGGAGCACGAGCGCGCGCGCTATGCCGCCAGCGATGTGTAAGCTATGTCCCAGTAGAACGAGACTCAAACACACACACGAACACACATAAAAGCCTATTGTAGTTGCTGTCTTGAAAGGTAAATAAAACTCAAAAGGCCTATAACACGAATTTCATGTGAGCGGGAGCTAAATGCCAGAAGGCACACTGCACGAGTAAGTACTCGTATACACAGCAGACGCCACAATTGCGAGCTGGCAGTGTGGCATGCCACCGGCGTGCATGCAACACCTGTTTCTCGATACACCTTCACAGTGATTGTGTTGCTGGTTTTGGTTTTCTCCCAATAGCTAGGCAAACCACTGAAAATTTGTTTTACGCTTTGCTGTTGTTGTTATTGTTGTTAGTGCTGCTGCACTTTTATTGCCACGCTGTTGACTACAACTTTATCGTCAGCGCTAACAAAATAACATTTGTATAAATGTTGTTGTAATTTGTACAGCAACAACCACAGCCTTAACTATTCACTTGCTGCAGCCAATGTAGGCATTTTCTCTCGATTTTATTTAATTAATCATAATTAATCTCAATTTTTCTCAATCAACTGTTTGTTGTTGTTGTTATCACTATCTTTACACGTATTTGTTAGAAAAATTGTTTTTATACTTTGTTGTTTCTTTTCGATTTGCTTGTCTTGCCTTTGACGGTGCATCTTCTCCATACTCAGATATATAGACACATGTATTTACATATGTGTATGCTTGTTGTTGCTTTTTATATCGCATGCAAGTTAATTTTTCTTCTTAATAATGTAATCATTTGCTCGGCATGAGGCAACAGTCACAATAAAGCTACACAAGTCATTTGTTGTACATGCCACCAGCGGATAAACAATTATTGCACAGTGTGCAACGAGGTTGCCATGCGGTTAGCCAATGTGCAAAATATATGTTTGTTTACATGGAAAATTAATTAAAATGTAATAATATTGAAATATGCGGATTCTTCGAGCCTTGTAAGTTCAATGTTTTCTTCCCTTACTGAAAGCTCTATCAGCCACTAACCGATTCATCAATATACTAGGTGAGGTTTACTAAATTCTCAATTAAATTCTACCTTCGGGCAAAAATGGTAGTTCCCAAATCGCGTAATTTAAGAGACATACAAAAGAGGTTTAGATTTAAATACTAATATTTCAGTATAATCTAATAAAGACTTATGATATCATTAAATCATCAAATTAGCTTTGAAAAAATCAACTTAAGATATGTTCAAGATATATAAAATTACACAAACTTATTTTATAAAGAAAAAGGTTGAAATTTACATACTAATATATCGACGCCACTGTGTGACGTCGATTATGTCAAACCAATGCCCAACTACTCCTTATCATTCAAATTCACCACCAACTGATTCAGTGGCGCACGCAGGAAAAAAATTTGGGGGGGGTTTTAGGTAAAAAGACAATGTTTCATTATTTTATTCACAAATTGAAGTCTAATCTTCTTTTATTTTGGGCCATAATATTTAAAATCTCTTCCTCCGTCTATATCTCTATGGATATTCAAGAGAGCCATTCCGTTCAGGCGTGCTTCTCCAGTTTTATTTCTTAAATATGTTTTAAGCCTGCGAAGTGAGGAAAACGAGCGTTCACTTGAAGCGACAGATATAGGGATTGTTGCACCAATCTTTAAAAAACGATGCACTGTTTTGAAAATTTTTGCATCGCAACAATTCAACGCGTCTAAAAAAGTTTTGGATCTTTTTGTTTGATTTAACCAGTTCCTGAAAATATATTCAAAATTTTAGTTACAAAATATAATCTGAAGAAAAGATTTTTAACATTTTCCACATTCTAAATTCAGCAACGAAATCATCCTGATCTTCTACATCAGTGGACCATTGCTTTTCTAAAACATGCATTTATTTGGCAAAATGTTTTCAATTTTGGAAAGCAGCTCTCGATGTTTTAAAAATCGTTCATTGATTTGGTCGAAAAAATGATCTAAAAACGGTATATAAATTGATCTGCGGTAATATTCTTCCGGTTCGCTCTAATAATTAGTGACAAGTGTTGCCGTGTAAAAAAAATAAGTATATGTTGCCAAGCAAAAAAAGTATCAAAAGCACAACCGTTGTTTTAAAAATTTTCATTTAAAAAACAAATAATAAGTAAGTGTATCTAATTCAGACCAGTTTTTTCTGGTTGTTTTTATTAAAAATGTAGACATTTTAGTTAAGACACTCAAGTATTTTTTTGCAATTAGCATAATTTTTTTTTATTTAAATTTATTTCACAACAGTTTGCTCATGGAACGAAAACTGAAAGTCATAATAAATGAGTTTTTATTTTTCCTGTATTATGATTAACAATAAACTCTAAAAAAATAATAGAAACTTTGTTGGTGTCTTCTCAGTTCAGAGCTAATTTTCAAAAGAAGTCCATTTTCGACTCACAATTCCCCTTAAATCTAAAAAAATTCAGTTCAGCAGCCACAGAGTTATAAGGCAAACTCATTACTTTGAAGCAAATTAAAAAAAATGTCTCTGTCCAGTTTATCTTTTTCTGGGTTTTTTAATTGGCCTACATTCCCACAACTTTTTAATACTATCCAGATACAATAGGTTTGGTTTTAGTTTAACATATATAGGAAGCTAGGCGTGGTTGTGAAGCGATTTGGCCTATTTTCACAACATATCATTGGGATGTAAGGAAACTATTACAAACCAAGTTTCATTGAAATCGGTCGAATAGTTCCTGATATATGGTTTTTGACCCATAAGTGAACGACGCCACGCCCATTTTCCATTTTGTAAAAAAATCTGAGTGCAGCTTCCATCTGCCATTTTTTATGTGAAATTTAGTGTTTCTGACGTTTTTCGTTAGGGAGTTAACCTTTGTATGGGAGGTAGGCGTGGTTATTATCCGATTTCAACTATTTTCATGGGGTGTGGTGGGGTACGTAAGAGAATCAACTACAGAAAGTTTGGTTTATATAGCTTTATTGGTTTGCGAGATATATACAAATAACATATTTGGGGGCGGGGCCACGCCCACTTCCCCAAAAAAATTACATCCAAATATGCCCCTTCATAGTGCGATCCTTCATACCAAATTTTATTTCCATAGCTTTATTTATGGCTTAGTTATGACACTTTATGTGTTTTCGGTTTTCGCCATTTTGTGGGCGTGGCAGTGGTCCGATTTTGCTCATTTTCGAAAGCAACCTTCCTATGGTGCCAAGAAATAAGTGTGCCAAGTTTCATCAAGATATCTTAATTTTTACTCAAGTTACAGCTTGCACAGACGGACGGACGGACGGACGGACAGACAGACATTCGGATTTGAACTCCACTCTTCACCCTGATCACTTTGGTATATATAACCCTATATCTAACTCGTTTAGTTTTGGGTCTTACAAACAACCGTTATGTGAACAAAACTATAATACTCTCTTTAGAAACTTTTGTTGCGAGAGTATAAAAGGTATCAAAAAAGATACAATTGTATCAAAACGGCAACGCTGTTAGTGACTAATGTATTCATTTATTTTACATATTCATACATCGTCGGCAGAAAGATTGCTTTGAAAACAACAAATTACAATTTTTCAAATGACTATGTAGAATAAAATTTTATTATTTAAAAATTCAATTACTTTGGGGGGGGGGGGGGTGGTTTTGGGGTGTTTAAGCCCCCCCCCCCGCGTTCGCCCCTGAACTGATGAGTACAGATATTCCAACAAAAGTGCATCAAGCCGGAAAAAATCTAAGCTTGCCGCTGATTGCATGTATAGCCAGCGACACTAAATACGCGCTGTGACTGTCACTTAAAGCACCTATGCCGTTAGTTTTACGTAATGATTAATATTAATACAAAGCTTTCTAATCAACCAGCAACGCGCAGCAATATCAATCCATTTAAAATGTGTAATTTATGTGAGATAAGCAAACAAATTTGTGAGATAAAAAGCCAGCTGCAGCGACGTACACAGCACGCAAGCGTATGAAAGGTGGATGACGGAAAAAGTGTAGAAATGGATTGCCACTTGTATGAGTTACGACCACCCAAACACTTGGCATGTGGTCCATACCTAACTATGTATGTATGTAGTTGCCCTGTAGGAAAAATCTTGATAAGTTGTTGTTAAGGGAATTATGTTTCGATATCGTACATCAAAATCTTTCATCGTAATGGCAACTCTGTACCGAAATATGGCTGAATTTAAATCATTCCGAATACCGTACGTTTGACATACATTTTAAAATAATTTTGTTAGCTTTACTATTCAAAATAGGTGGCAACACCGTCCTCAGATAGTTTTACACATTTTCTAAACAGAGTTTTAAATGAAAATTAAGACACACTTTAGTTTTTAACGAAAAATATTAAATTTTTTTTTATTAATGTGGCAGGTGGACTCGGTTTAACCTTTATGTGCTCGGTAGTCTACATTTGTAGCATTTTTGCAGAAAAAGTTGTATAAAAAAATATTTTTCATAACAACATGGTCAGTAGCTTCCTAAAAATCAAGTCTAAGCATCTTTGGCCACTAACACTTAAAAAAATAGTTTACAGCACCCCCCAGACCCTACTTTTAAAAATGACCATCTCCTGGCGGTTAGTCTACAAATGTAGACAACATGTAAAATGTATGAAAATTCACATCACTCTTTCACTCAACTCTAATTTTTTGGAAAAACAACAATAAATATATCTGGGCATGCCTCAAACCGAGTCGTTAAACGGTAAGAGTATCTTTTTCCATGATATGGTTGATATAAAAAAAAATTGTAAACACAGGCTAGGGTACGAAGAGCTTCAAAACCATATTGAGAATCTATTGCGTGAGGTTGATGAAGAAGCAGAAGAGGGCCTAGATTTTGATGATTCTACTGATGATTACGTACCACCTGGTATAAATCCCGAAGAATCTGATGCTGAAAACGAAATGATACTGGAAGAAGACGATATTCGATCCGATGAGCAAATAGAAGGCGTATTGTTTGGTGAGAATGTCGTGCAAAGACTGGTTTACCCTTGGCAAAACACCGGAAGAACCATAATCGGTGATAACTTTTTTACTTCATTGAATCTGGCTAGGCATTTGATGTCGAAAGGGCTCTCTCTTCTTGGTACTGTTCGTCAAAACAAAACATGTGCGCCAAATGAAATGAAAGCAGACCGCAAACGAGCAGAACTGTCAACAATTTTTGACTTTCTCGAATCAAAATTTGCGTTGGTATCTTACGCGCTAAAAAAGGAAAAGCTGTTATACTACTATCCAGTACGCCCTTGACAAATGCTATTGTACCTGAGAAGAAAAACAAGCCACAGTATATCCTTGACTACAACGCTACCAAAGGAGGCGTTGATGCAATGGACAAAATGCTTTCTGCATATTCCACTAAACGGAAAACTTTGCGTTGGCCTTTAGCAATGTTTTTTAACATGCTAGATATAAGCGCTCTAGCCGGATTCATTATATATTCGGAAAACAACGACCATATCCAACAAACAGACAAACGACGAAAGTTCCTGCGATGCCTTGCAAAACAGCTTTTGCCAGCATTTGCCAGCAATTGAACAATGCTCTGAAAATCCAAGGGTATTAGGCCATGCTCCAACACGCTATTGAAATGGCACTCGGTAGTTCTCTTGTTTCCGATACTACTGCGAACCACTTGCCTGATATTTCTAACGACTTTCAACCTATGCACCCTGTTCGTTGTCAAAATTGTGAAGCTGGAAAGCGTAAAACCACACGCAAGATTTACTGTTGGTGTAAAAAACCCGTATGTGACACACATGCTACAACATATACTTTGGGTAAATGTTGTACCAAGAATGATATTTAAACATTTTCAACTTAACTATGTATCTAAAAATCATATATTACTTAATTAATATGCATTCAAGTACAAAACTCTTCGTGCCAGTGTTTTTGTTCATATGTTGACATAGTTTTCCATACAAATACATAATTGCTACAAATGTAGACTTCCGACCGCCAACGTAAGTTTACAATCCCGAGCACATAAAGGTTAAAAAATGATCAAAATATGAAATTGTAAAATTATTCATCAGAAGGTTATCCA
The DNA here is from genome assembly GCA_031772095.1 of Zeugodacus tau. Classification (NCBI taxonomy): domain Eukaryota; kingdom Metazoa; phylum Arthropoda; class Insecta; order Diptera; family Tephritidae; genus Zeugodacus; species Zeugodacus tau. The sequence continues at coordinate 26,010,352 of CM062649.1, read as the reverse complement.
ACACACATTTTATAAAATTAATATCTCGCAACTCTACTTAAAATTATGTCTTATTTTAAATCTTCTACAATATTTGCTGAGAACACATTTGTAGCATATTTTCCATTCTTAAGAACTATTTTGAATTTTATTCCTATTATATTTGAGAAGCCCATCTAGATTCATTAATCGAAATTTCGAAAATTCAGAACTATTCTCGAGACCTCTTAACCGTAAACAACGGTTTTAAAAATATATAAAGGGTGTCCCAATAAGACCGCTAGTTTTTATTAAATAAAACGGTTTGGGATATCAATGAAATTCTTTATTCTTGTGAAAGTAAATTCGGCGCCGTCCTGATGGAACCACATATTGTCCAAGTCCATATCAACCATTTCGGGCCAAAAGTATTTGGTTATCATTGAGCGATTCCCATTTACAGTACATGGAAGAAGTACAGTCACTCATGGAGTACATGTGGATTACTGCCTGACCAATATTTTTCTTATTGACGAAGCCATTCTTCCAGAAATTATCCGACCATAAATTGGACGTAGCGCTCTTTGAAATGGCAAACCTTACTGAAGAGAAATGTCAAAAGAGCGGGAAAAATATGGCGTCGTTTGCTGACCCTATCTACTTTTGTAGCTACTCTGTTGAAAAACTCTTTAGCACAAAAGAATATAACATTTGATCTCTCCTTCAATTACAGAGCTTACAGCCAGTGAGATTTCTCACAGGGTCAAGCAACAAAAAATGCATCTAGATATATAGTTACAGATTGTCTAAAGGAGGTTTTACCGTGATTCAATTTCTTTTGATTACCATCGATTTATGGCCAAAGCAAACACATACACACGCATATATATATTTACAAATCTATATAATTAAGATTATTTAATCGCTCAGACCAAATCAGATCTGATGTCAGTAATAAAAACTTTATACATATAAAAATGCATAACTAAAGTATTCGTTTATTTTTTCTACGCAAAGTATGCGCTGACTTAAGTCCATTATAAAAGTATAAAATTCATTTCAAATACATACCAGATATTGTAAAAATTAATTGAACAGGAAGTAATTGAGTGATTTTATGGTGATTACAACTTTATGTATCGATCGATTGTATGTTTATTTTTATTGTTGTTGCTGCTGCCTATAGCATATATAACATTCCTTTCTTGTTATGATTGAATATCTGCGCCTCTTTTTTGTAGATCTTCTTAGGGTAATGAACGTTTCGGAATGAGAATAATATCCAGGGTATTCTTATAGAAATATGAACATTAAATGCGGTTTTAAAATTATGTTTGAAGTCGCGGACATTTTCTTTTTGTAGTAAACTTTTTGAAAATATAAGAGCTAAGAAGGGTTTCCATCGTTATATCATCGATTTAAAAGTTGATAGTTTCAAAGACTACCTCCCAAACTGTATACTTGCTTCACAAATCCACGACGATTCTTACGACCACGAGATATTATTTTTAAACACATTCATACAGTAAAAATGCATCCGCCTGCGGTCCGTTATCGGTAAACTGTCGCAGCAGCGAATCCATAAACGCATACAAGTTTACGTTGCAGTGCAAAAATGCGCACACGCAGCATAGCACATAGCTGATCGCATCGTAATAACAGCCGTTCTATCGGCAGTCCATGTGGACACATGATTGACAGCCGCGATAAGCGACAGGCGATTGCGAATACGCGCGCTAGTCAGAAAATTGCGGAGGCCGCAGCAGAAAATCGATATTCGAAATAAATTTTGTACGCGCTCACGATGCTAGCCACTGTCTTATTCTCATTATTGTAGTTGTGCGCATACAAGTTGCAGCAACATTAATCGCAAATAGCAAAACGTCGCTTAAGTGGTGCAATAAATGCGTGAAAAAGAAGCAGAAGCAGCGCTGAAGATAACAGTTTATATAAAATAACAAGTAAGGAAGGGCTAATTTCGGGTGTAACCGAACATTTTATACTCTCGCAATTTATTGATGTAATTTTATAAAGATAACACAATTCGACCCATATATTCGCCAAAAAATTCAATAGAATAACGAAAATCATCATAAATAGCATATGGGGACTGAGGTAATTCCTGAACCGATTTCAGTCATTATCACCACCAAGATACAATATATCGAAGACTATACGCTCACTTAATTTTATATTACCTATAATTAGCTATATAAGAGCTAGTGGAAGTTATGACCTGATTTTAACCATTTCTGATACAGAGACTCGCTATAAGAAGAAAAAGATTTCATCTGAATTAAATTAAGATATCTGAGAGATTTACCGATATTTTTGGTGAAAAATTACCATAAGGCACTGAGTTCTTCAAATTCTATATCCGGGCCTTGAAAAGTTATACTCCGATTCGACAATTTTTTCACAAGTGGTGCCACGGATCATATACAGTATTTGTGTAAACTTTTATTTCGCTATCTTCATTGGTTCCTTATGTATATCTTATAAAGTGAATGAATCAGATGGAATTCAAAATTGGGTTATATGGGAAGTTGTCGCAGTTGTGAACCGATTGCATCCATTTTCCACACGTGTCATCAGAGTGTCAAGAAAATATTATGTACCGAATTTCATTGAAATCTGTCGAGTAGTTCCTGAGATATGGTTTTTGACCCATAAGTGGGCGATGCCACGCCCTTTTTCCAATTTGTAAAAAAATCTGAGTGCATCTTCCTTCTGCAATTTCTTCTGTAAAATTAAATGTTTCTGACGTTTTTCGTTAGTGAGATAACCCACTTTTAGTAATTTTCAACCTAACCTTTGTATTGGTGGTGAGCGTGGTTATTATCCGATTTCAACTATTTTCATGGTGTGTGGTGGGGTACGTAAGAGAACTGACTGCAGAAAGTTTGGTTTATATAGCTTTATTGGTTTGCGAGATACATACAAATAACCGATTTGGGGCCGGGGCCACGCCCACTTTCCCAAAAAAATTACATCCAAATATGCCCCTTCCTAGTGCGATCCTTTGTTCCAATTTTACTTTTATAACTTTATTTATGGCTTAGTTATGACACTTTATGTGTTTTTGGTTTTCGCCATTTTGTGGGCGTGGCAGTGGCCCATTTTCGAAAGCAATCCTCTCACTGTCCCAAGGAACAAGTTTCATGTTTCATTAAGATATCTCAATTTTTACTCAAGTTACAGCTTGCCCAGACGGACGGACGGACAGACAGACATTCGGATTTTGACTCGCCTCGTCGCCCTGATCACTTTGGTATATATAACCCTACATCTAACTCGTTTAGTTTTGGGTGTTACAAACGACCGTTATGTGAACAAAACTATAATACTCTCTTAGCAACTTTGTTGCGAGTGTATAAAAATATTTGGAAGAGGATGAATAAAATATATGAAAGCAGTTCAGGCGCTTGAAAGTGGAATTTTAGAACTACAATGGGAGTATATGGACCTACGCGTTATATATTGTAAATAAATAAGTATGTACTTGTAGACACATCCCAGTCGATAAAGCAATGATACGCTATTAAAATAGATGCATGCCATGATTACGTTATTTCTACTCAAGAGGACGTAAATTCAATCGTAACCTATAGAAAATCTGAAATTACTGTAATTTAAGAATTTTTATATTATCTAAAGAACTATAACACAGCCACACACACAATTTTTTTGCAATGACCTAGGGGTCTCACTATGTATGCTATATGTTTGGGGTTAATCCGAATCCGAGTTCCGTTTAACCCAATCAGACATAACCCCAGAAAAACAATATGGCGGACAGTGATTTTTAAAATGCATCGGATTCGCTTGAAACTCGCTACTTGGGGGGTTTTAGGGGTCACAGATTACGAATCCGGTGACGGTTTTTCAAAGTTCAAAATGGCGGATCCAAACCCCCCGACTAAGTAAAAAAAAAAATCCGAAGCCAATATGAGAAGTTAAGGTTTGGTCCAGCTCGATCCTAGCATGCTAGCTATAAAACTGTAACCGGATTAAATAAGATTGTTATCATATAACTTCCGATCGTACTTTGTAAGATACATAACGTTAACATTTTCCAATAAATCACTTATGAATGTCAATTATCTATATATGTATAACTCTGTTGTGGATAGCTTGGACTTAAAAATAAGTTACACAAAAAAATTAATATTGAACAATTAGAAGAATTTAAATCTGAAATGCAATTATTTATGCGTTCTTTAGAAAAAAATTAGACATTACCCTCTACGAAATCTGAATAAATTAAGGTTTCTATTAAAGTTTCAACTATTTAATGTCTATGGCCCTATACGTACATATGTATAGCAAGAGAGATTTCCATTAGACAGTCTATAGATAATACATTATATATAGGGTTTCAACTTTATCCTTCTACATTTATTGTAAGAGATTTCAGGTTATGTTCATCAGATCCGAGTTCAAGTTTAACTAATGTTCCTGACCAAAATATTGAAGAAACCATAATTCACACAATTGGTTTTCGGGTGAATTTTCTTCTCTATTAAAATTAAAAATATTAAAAAGAATGGCTACCCACACAAACAAAAGGATTTCAGAATTAAATGCAGAGATCATTAAACCAAGTCTTCCGGTTTATTTTTTATGAGCAGACGCTTGAATATTTTTGCAAAAAACTAGCTTTTCTTACCGATTTGCTTCACTAAATAATGCCCATGCTGCACAATTTAAAATATTATTTTAGCTCACATGCCTCCTATAAATTAGTATACTCATGCAGACACACATATAAATAAATGTGCCACTGCCACGTAATACCGTTACATGACTTTGCTATTTGCGTACTGCTTTACCTTCACTACACCTGCTGCAATTGTTATTGTTGCATTCCGTGAAGTTAGTTATGTTTTATATTCCCAATTCGGCGCTTGTTGCCTGTTCCAGTTGTTGTTGTTGGAGTTATTTTTGTTGTTGTGGGTAATGACTATGACGAAAATATATGCATGCGTTGCTAAGCTAAGCTGTGACCCAATGTGCAAATCTGGTTTTTGCAACGAGCACCACAACTTGCCACAACCGCATTAATGCGTGCATGGCGACAAATACATTGCACAAACAACTATAAACACAGTTAAGTGAGTATATATGTATATACATATAGATATGTAAGTGTTTAAATTATATACGACAAGTGTTGTCTAGTTGACCACTTGCCCCTTTTAGACAATATCGGTTGTTTAACAAGTTGTTGTGTGCCCTGAAAAGTCACCACCAACACACACACACACATGCAGTTGCAAATATACAGTTTTTATACTTTCGCAACATGTTGCACAGAGTATCATAGTTTTGTTCATATAACGGTTGTTTGTGTCACCAAGAAATAAAAGAGTTAGATATGGGGTTATATATATATAAATGATCAGGATGACGAGTGGATTTGAAATCCGGATGTCTGTCCGTCCGTCTGTCCGTGCAAGCGATAACTTGAGTAAAAATTAAGATATCGTAATGAAACTTGGTACACATATTCCTTAGCACCATGAAGAGGTTGCTTTCGAAAATGGGCAAAATCGCTCCACTGCCACACCCACAAAATGGCGGAAACTGAAAACTTATACAGTGTCATAACTAAGCCATAAATAAAGTTAATAAAATAAAATTTGGAACACAGGATCGCATTAGGATGTAATTTTTTTGAAGAAGTGGGCGTGGCCCCTCCCTCAAATAGGTTTTTTGTATTTAATGCAGTCCAAAAATGAAAGAAACCGGATAAGAACCACGCCCACATTCCATACAAAGGTTAGGTTGAAAATTACTAAAAGTGGGTTAACTCGCTAAGGAAAAACGTCAGAAACACAAAATTTCACATAAGCAATGGCAGATAGAAGCTGCACTTATGGGTCAAATACCATATCTCAGGAACTACTCGACCGATTTCAATGAAACTTGGTTTGTAATAGTTTCCTTACATCCCGATGATATGTTGTGAAAATAGGCCAAATTGCTTCACAACCACGCCTACTTCCTATATACCAGAACTTTGAAAACGATCTGAATCGTTTACTTTACAATATATAAAGTAAGCACTAGTGAAGATATCGGTGCAGAACTTTACACAAATACTACGTTAATAGTGTGGCAGCCCCATTCCAAAAATCGCCGAAATCGGACCATAGGTTTTCAAGGCCCTATATATCGAACATGAGGACCTCGGTGCTTCTAACCTAATATTAGGGTCTCCAACTTTCAATGGACTTTATACAATATATATGACGAATATGTGGGTCAAATTGTGTATTATATAATATTAATAAAGTTAAATAAATTGCGAGAGTATAAAATGTTCGGTTACACACGAACTTAGCCCTTCCTTACTTGTTTATGTACGAATTTTGTGGCGAAGGAGACTCAGAAAATGCTTTAAAATACTCGAGAGTAGAACAGCTGAAAGCCAACTTGACAACAACTTGCAGCAAGTTTGTCGCAACTTTGGCTTTAAACAGCTTAGCTGACATAATGTGGTGCCAATTTTGTGGCAAGTGATCAAGTTTTGGCTTTGCTGATTTTTTAAAGTACTAAGTATAGAGTGATAGAAAAATACTAGAATTCGAATATTCGAAATTATTAAATATGCGATCACTGATCTTATGGATATAGGCTAAAAATTGATCTTTAGAGAATATATACCGTGAGCTGGTAAGATAGTATTGCTGATCTATCTCGTTTACTGATCTGTTCTGACAGATTCGATGTGTTTTTGTCAGAATGTCGTCTAAGTTCTATAGTTCTCATAAATGATATTCGACTATGATAATATGAATTTGGATGTGATTTGCACAACTTATAGGTGGATATATCTTTGAGCGATCTTTTGTAAAATTCTTCAAAAAACTTTGTAGGCCTAATACCTGGAATCGTAAGAGTCGTCAGTTCAAGTTGCTTATATAACTTACATATACTTATTTGAATTGAATCAAATAAAAGGCATATAGTTTAAGGGATGAATAAGATCAAACTAAAACAATTAGTTTGACATTTATGGAATAATTTTGACAGTTCTAGCTTTGAAACTTTAGAAAGCTGGAACTCAACTAACAGCATCAACACCAATAACAATGAGATATTGCGAATGTATTCTTTCTAACAAAAATTTTCGATTTTGATCATGAAGTTCTTTTGGATAGATGAAAAGGAAGTCTTTCATCATAGTTACATGTTCGGTTAACATTAGAAAAAGTGAACTATATAGTTGGACATCTTCGTTTCTTAGTTATAGACAAACTTTGATTGCTGGCTAGAGAAAACAATATCGAATTGCCACGGTCATATTATTCTCTACTAGATATCTCTATGATCAAAATTTAATATTTAATGGAATATTTCGCAAAACTTAGAAAAGGCCCACTCAAAATGAAAACGGCTCACATATAGCGTTTTTAGACAGCCAAATTAATTGACCAATTAAAATTTTTATTGAGAAACCGTTTTTTGCCTATTATACTGCCGGCTACTCGATAACCGATCAGCTGTTATACATTTTTATACTCTCGCAACAAATGTTGCTAAAGAGAGTATTATAGTTTTGTTCACATAACGGTTGTTTGTAACACCCAAAACTAAACGAGTTAGATATATATATATACCAAAGTGATCAGGGTGAAGAGTGGAGTTCAAATCCGAATGTCTGTCTGTCCGTCCGTCCGTCCGTCTGTGCAAGCTGTAACTTGAGTAAAAATTAAGATATCTTGATGAAACTTGGCACACTTATTTCTTGGCACCATAGGAAGGTTGCTTTCGAAAATCAGCAAAATCGCAATTGCCACGCCCACAAAATGGCGAAAACCGAAAACACATAAAGTGTCGTAACTAAGCCATAAATAAAGCTATGGAAATAAAATTTGGAACATAGGATCATATTAGGGAGGGGCATATTTGGATGTAATTTTTTTGGGGAAGTGGGCGTGTCCCCGCCCCCTACTAAGTTTTTTGTACATATCTCGCAAACCAATAGAGCTATATAAACCAAACTTTCTACAGTCGTTTTTTAGCCTCTTCCTAATACAGTCCAAAAATGAATGAAATCGGATCATAACCACGCCCACCTCCCATACAAAAGTTAGGTTGAAAATTACTAAAAGTGGGTTAACTCATTAACGAAAAACGTCAGAAACACAAAATTTTACATAAAGAATGGCAGATGGAAGCTGCACTCAGATTTTTTTACAAAATGGAAAATGGGCGTGGCATCGCCCACTTATGGGTCAAAAACCATATCTCAGGAACTACTCGACCGATTTCAATGAAACTTGGTTTGTACTAGTTTCCTTACATCCCAATGATATGTTGTGAAAATAGGCCAAATCGCTTCACAACCGCGCCTACTTCCTATATACCAGAACTTTGAAGACGATCTGAATCGTTTACTTTACAATATATAAAGTAAGCACTAGTGAAGATATCGATGCAGAACTTTGCACAAATACTATGTTAATAGTGTGGCAGCCCCATTCTAAAAATCGCCGAAATCGGACCATAGGTTTTTAAGGCCCCATATATCGAACACGAGGACCTCGGTGCTTCTAACCTAATATTATGGTTTCCAACTTTCAATGGACTTCACAACATATATGACGAATATGTGGGTCAAATTGTGTATTATATAATATAAATAAAGTTAAATAAATAAATTGCGAGAGTATAAAATGTTCGGTTACACCCGAACTTAGCCCTTCCTTACTTGTTGTTTTTGATTTTCATAAGGAGTTGGTAAGTTTCATCAGCTGATTAAAATTTTTACATCTACCGTAGTTTTTTTTTATCAAAAATCAGAACGTATATCGAACGTCTTTGTCTCAGAGTTGCATTTGATTTTCAAATCGATTCAAATTCAATAAAAATATATGTATATTTTATTTTGTATGGTCAACCGATGTTAATAAGCGTTTTAATCAAGCAGAGGCCGGGTTACTTTTTTAAAGTTCACTTGCCGCCGCTTTTAAGAAGAAAAATTTGGCTGAGGTCATCACAAAATGATGACACCACTGTGACAACTGACAAATAGTGATTGAAGTAGGTTTAGGTATTCTTTGGGATAATTGTTATGTTAAATGTAATGCCTAACCTATAAAAAAAGCTTGTGATTTGTGAGGCAAATTTAAAAAAAATCCGGATTTTTAGAGATTTAGAGAAGATTTTAATCGAATGATGAATTTTTGAATACACCTACAGTTCAAAGTATTGATTGAATAATAACGCCAACACACAAGTTATATAATGAAAAATTAGTGTTGCACAAACACCAGACTCTACCCACACTAGCAAATAACTTGTTCTAAACACCACATTACCACTTAATTGCTAAAAGCTTTAGGCTTACCACTGCAAAATGGCAATTATTTTTTATATAATTGCTTTACACTGTCCTGCCACAGAACGCATTTCTGTCAATTAATACTTGTGGCAACCTATAAACACCGACCTTGGCAGGCATCAACACTAACGATCCAGTTAATTGGCAATAACATTAAGAATCAATTGCTTCATCAACAGCTTAGACGTGCAACACAAACCATTAATTGCAACATTATAGTCGGCGCACATGCCACAACACGGAAAGTAATGGCATTTGAGCGAGCTTTGCAATTGCCTTAAGTGGCAAGTTTAAGTTGCAACATTGTTTGAGGCGGGTGTCTGATTGTACATGTTGCAGCAATCGTGGATACAGTTTAATGAAATCTATGTTATTATTAATGGAAAATAAAACGATCAATGAGAATTATTGATCATTTTATAAACAATTTTAATTTATTCCATGAATAGTATCTGCAACATTTATTTTTTTATATTTTTGTTGTTGCTGTTATGTAATGAGTTGCTGATTGTTGTGTATATTTTCAATTCCATATTTCCTGTTGTTTTAAGATTCTTTTTATAGCGCTCTATTTGTGTTTCCCCAGTTACTCTCTTAGCGTTATTGATTTCATTTGCGTTTGACATCCATCTACGCAGGTGCAACTGCATGTTGCACGTAACTAAGCTATTTCCACCTCCCTTCTACCCACTCGCTTTTCGCTTCCTACTTGCCAACAACCAGTTGCAATCAACATCAACGACTGCATCATCGTTAACAACTTGGAAATGCAGTTATGTTGCACTGTCCAGTTGTTGCAACAGCCACAACCACACTCTCTTGCATCACGAAATGCTAATGCAATAACAATTCTACGGCAGCCACAACCAGCCCACCTTTGCAGATACCTACATAAAAGTTAAGACAGATATACATATATGTGTCTGAGTTGCAATGTCGCGTGGTAAATTCTAATTTAAGTACTGCCGCTGATTTTCTAGATTTGTGGGTTTTCGCAGGCGTCTGATTGAGTTGTACCAGTGGCACAACCAGTGTTGTGGTTTCTTAATACATATTTACATAAGTAGCTCTTTGATTATTCATGTTGTATTTACAACATTCCAAATTTAGTTCACTTTTGAATTGTGGCACGAATACATTTCGTTTGCACTACAAAATATACCATATGTACTTTCAAAATGGAACACTTGATCTTCTCATTGGAAAGAGAAACGATACAGACAACAAAATATTTAAGTTGAACTTTCGAATGGAATTTGGAGGATGGAAACTACTGTTATAAACCATCAGTCAAATCAGAGAACGAGTTATTGGACCTAAATCCTTAGGCAATATTAATTCATAAGAATAGTTTAAAAAAGTGGTACTACCTTCCATGAGTCCCCTAGTTTCCCAAAATACACAATTCTGTGTATATAAGATCTCTATACAGGCTCGTTCGCGTTCCTTTTTTATTTGGTATGTATTACCTTAAAATTATTTGACTGCTGACCGACCAGTAAGAATTCGACATCGAAAGATACAATCGTCACTAATATTCAATACTTTCAAACTAACTACCTTCAATAAGTCTGATACCTCAATCTATCTGTTCTAATGTTACGGAAAACTAATTAAGTTGCAACAAATCCAATAGAAAAATGCCGCAATCCAACGGCTAATAATACTGAACAATTTCCGAAAGAGTTATTTGTAAACTCTTATGAAACCGACTCGAAAAAATTAATTCCATCTTCCTTTACCCACCCTTGATGAGTTCGAATTACAAACGAAGACCAAATAATATCAAAAAAATTTCCAAGTTAGAGGATGCTTTAGGTTCGAAGTGAAACTATATGTAGAGTCCCTAATTCAAAATCGTGGAAAAATTCTCCATGTCCTTTCAATGAAATTCAAGCCGTGCAGTCTTTAGGAAGTGTGATCCTATAATCTTGAAACATTAAATCCAGAAGCACTCTACGGGGGTGTTAATACGTTCGTGAAGTGTGTTATTTAAAAACTCAATTGTCAAATCGTCTCCCGAAAGAATTTACAACACATATATGTTAACGTAAAATTCCTCCTTTCCGAAGCTGGGTGTATTTCAGTTTCCTAAAGATATTCCAGAACCCTTCCCAAAAGACAAGCCCCAAAGATATGGTACAATGAGCTATAAAAGGCTAGCATTGATAGGACAAACATTCTGAACTTTAAACTTCGATGAAAACGTTTCTAAAGCTCCGAACAATGTCGTATAATTTCAAACCAGCTTAGATAATAATGGGAGCATGATAATTCAGTAACCACAAACTTTTTTTGGAAAATTTATTTAGACTGGATGACTATAAGTTGTAAGATTTACTGCTATTGGTGATTACAAGTAAAGTTCATTCTATATAAAAAGTGAGATATGGGTAGAATAGATTTTAGATGATGGTCATAACTTACGGTAAATAGAATAGAAAACATTGTTATGCGGACTGGATTTCTCACATAATGTTCTGTCGACTATGAAGGGAATTAAGAAGACATCAGATCGGATCTAGTTTCCCAATGTCCGAGGATCTTTCAAAATCGGGAACCCGAATTTCAACAATAAGCTATAAGGCAGTACTATAACTATACTTATGAATATGCGGCTCAGGAATCTGTTAAAAGAAGGCCGCAGTCATTTTGCTGCGAGCACATATTAACACCAACACCGGGCGAATCACACTACAAACAAACATAGCAACTATTTCAGTAGCAACAGCAACCACCGCTGGAGGTACTAGAAAAACAGCTCAAAAACAAGCATCAAACACAATGTGATAAAATTGCCATAATAACATATCATCAAGTGTAACGATGAGGCAGGTAGGCCAACTGGGTTAAACTAGGCGAGGCGAGTCAAACTTAGCCAAGTCAAGTCAGGCTAAGTGCGGCCAAGAGGCCAATCGCAGCGATAGTGTTGGCAAATAACGCTTTAAACCAAAACAGCGAGGCCGTTGGCCGAGCGTGTTGTATGTAAATGGGCAAAAATGCACCCAGTTATGCACACACACTCACATATATATATATATATATATTTTGTGTGTTTGTATGCTTATGTCTATGCTAAAATGCCATGTGGCACTTGCAGCACGCCAATGAAAATGAAAAGCGTTTGCAAATATGCACTTTTTAGCACCAAAAGTGGCAAGTGGCTCGTATGCATGTTTGCGTAAAAAATGCATATGGTTGCATATTTAATAATTTTTAAGCAAAAAACAATCAATAAAAGCTACGTAAATACCAAATTGTTTACGCATTTATACATATATACATATTTGTCGTCGCTTATCTCTGCCACAATTTCACTTGTCTGCTACAGCATTTTGTTCAAGATGCTTGCAAGAGTTATGTAGCCTTCACTGTCGCTTTCAATTACCGTTAATGGCTACCTGACACCAATGAGCTGCCATAGCTATTTAATTGTTTTCTTTTTTCAATTTCTACTCCATCACATTGACGGCCTTCGTTAGCTTTAAATTGTGGCGAAACGAAAGAGTAACCAATGGAAATACGTTAGATTGATAACAATTAATATCTTTGGACTATTTTGAAGCAAAAACTCGGTGTATTGACAACTACAATAATTCTTCTTATCCTTATATTTTTCGGACTTTACGAATTTCGTCGAACCTAACTTTTATTTTTTTCGAAGTGAAGCCCAACTTTAACTATTTTGTGGACCGTTCCAAGTTGGAATTGCTTGAGCACAGATTTGGTAACAGTAGCGATTTGACGAAAAAATAATTTTAATTCACAACTCCTTGATTGAATTCGTAAGTTTTTGAATTCCAGCTTTGTAACATAAAACTACTTCTTCTTCAAAAGAACCAATTTCAGTGCAATCCTTTCTTTACTAGTTTAAGTCAACTTGATACACCAAGTGAAGCTTGGGTTTTCATCACCATCATTATAATGCTGGTATTCCAGCTTCCACCCACACGATTCACCGATATTTACCCGGCAGTATTTCACCTGGTTAGCAACTTAACAATCTTGCTCTATTCTGAAATCGATTTCGATGGTAGCCCCATGATATCCAGGGAAACATGTTACTATTCAAAAATGCATGGACCTTCTTCTCATTTTCTATGTAAAATATGTTATCAGGATTTTCCATCAAAACCTCCAACAGCGTTTTTTTAACAAAACTTAGGTTAGGTTTTATGGCTGTTCCCCACAAGAGGAGGAATACACTTAGACTATAAGTTTTTAGTCTCATTCTCGCATGGCGGGGCATTGCATATGGAAGTGTGGAGAAGATTTCACATCCTCCTACTAAGATACTTCTGCAGCTAGCACCCGATAAAATGTTTAATGGGACAATGACCTCTTCAACTAAGGAAGTATTGCTGAGGGCGAAGAGCTCCCTACATATTTTACGATTTTCCGATTTCAGAAGGATCTTGCGACTGACTAGCGTTTGCCCAGCTCAGCTGAAGCCCAACTGTCAAGCAGATCACATGGATCCTACTTGTTCCCATTGTACTGTAGTTAAGACTGACGAGCCTAGCCTTGAAAGCTCATAAGCCCTAGGATTCCTCTGTGGGCAGGCACCCAAACTAGTCTAATAGTGAAGATCTAACTATGAATGTACACATTTCATTACCAGTCCCAAGCGCGTAGTCAGCGAGCACTTACTACCAGAGTGAACCAGAGTCACTTAACTAAAGGATGCTACGATTCGAAGCCATATATACATGTTCCCTACAATCAATTTTGTCAACAAATTTTATAGTTTCACATAAACAAAATTACGTTTACAATTAAGGAAAATTTTCGAAGATGTGAGATCATGATATGAAAAACACGAATGTATTTTTCATTGGGAATATCGTTCACATGAAGTTTAAAATAAGGCTAATTATATATTTTTAGGTATGAAGAACCGATTCTCACGATAGATTTTGCAAACAATCTTTGTCGATATTCAAACATAGGACTAGACAGCTAGCGGATAGCTGGCGATATATGAATACATTTAAATATATCCGAAGTCACTTAACGATTGAAAGATTATTTCTTTGAATGACCCTAAAGTTAGCTGGGTCCTTAGATAATAAACTCATGATTATTTTCCGGTTGATAGATCGATCACTAAATAGTCTAAGATATTGCTATTTTATCTGTTTTTGATTATGATAATAGACTATCATATATTATACCAGCTGCTTGTTCGATTAATAGATAAAGGTCACTATAGGAAAATGTATAATATTGAAATACGGAGAGTTTCTTATTCCTGCTAGGACGCTCAAATTTGTCTGTTGTTTGTCTTTTGTTGTGCAAAAGCTCGAACTTTTGTGGCAAAGGATGGCAATTATATGCAATCATTGACTTCTTAATTATATCCCTGTGACCTATATATAATACATATGTATGTACACATCAGATCGAGTATCTCAACCGGAAGAAAAAAATGATAACGATTACTGTGAAATTCTCATCCCACCACCACAACACAACAATACCATTATATACATATATATTATTAATTTTAAGCTCCTTTTAGTCAGTGTGCCATGAGGCAACAACGTTTGACTCACGTTTATTGGAGTACCGTTAATGAATTGAGCAAATTAAATGCACTGTTATAATGATAGTAAATTTTATGACGCACAACACACTCACACCACTGCAACTTGCGAATACCTAACTTGCAGACACCTAGTTATGTATACTGGTGGCAATAAAGTTGTATGCAATTGAGAAATTAATGCAACCGAAGTGAAAACGCGCTGACGAAGAGGAAACGCAAGGCGAACTGGTGGCAGAAGAGTGAGTATGTGTGAGCTGAAATTGCGGCACAGCTGAGTTCGTTGGTTGATTAAACAGACAATGCTTGCAACGGTGGCAGCAACAGTAATAACAACAAATATTAAATTAGCAAAGCGTGTGCTGAGTTTTTGTAGACAACAGAAAAAGCAATGATAATTAAATTAACCCGGAGGTAACAAAGCCGTTGCTCACAAACACATGCACACACACATACAAGGGGACCGAAGGGGTCGCGGGGGTTGAGCGAGTTGGAAGAGTCGTGGTACCCACATTCCAACGTCATAACCGCGTACCGGCACACGATCTGGGACAAAATGATAACAAATAAAACTACAACAGCAACAACAACAAAGACTTATCGTCAAAACCAACAACAAAAACTTCGATTATTTTGTAGTCAACAGCAGCTTGGCTAAAGCTTAGCAATTATTTAAGTATCGCTTTTGCGCTAGCCTTTGCACTACAAGCTTGCTGTTATTGTTGCCACACGGATGCTGGCTGTTCTTGCATTTTTTTTGTTTGCCGACATTAAATTACTGGAATTTCACACTCAAATTATCCAACTTAAGTCGACACTTTACAGCGACCACCACAAAACGCCAACGGCAATGTCGAACAGTAGCAACAATCGGTGGACTGGTGGCCAACAATTGACGGTTGCAGCGCACAGTGTGTGTTAACGGACTGTAGAAGTGTGACGGCTGTTTTTTGCAACTCTAACACTTGAGCCTGTAATCGGAAGCCTCGAGTAAAGTGTGTACATAGTTCTTTGGTGTGTTACGCTCCGATTTCCCCAAGGCTTTTGGTAACAACTGAGAGGAATGTTGGCTTGTTCGATTCACATCCTTTAGAATACTGTATAAATAGTAAATTATTAAGTCTTTTCGATAAAGATGGGAAATATCAGTTTCGAATTGATAAGAAGAGTTGAGGAATGTTTCTTGATTTTAGGTTATATAAAACAACGTCAGAATTGAGAAGACTAAGACTTTGTATTTCTACTGCGGTTTATTACACATACTTTTAAGAATCTAATATCACTTTAAGCCTTACATACATTATATACATCGAGTTGAGGATTCATTTTAGAAGTCATTCCTTTTCCAATATTGAACTTGTAAAGAAAAGTTTTGCCCACACTTCCGAACGAATTGTCAAAAATATGGTTCTTTAAAAGCATGAAAATAGAGAGGGAAAGAGGGGTATTTTTCCTTGCGTTAACCTTCCTTACTTCTTAATTAGAAAAAATGCTTGAAAAGTGTGACCAATATTTATCAATGGCTCAAATATATGAGCATTTCTCCCATCAATTCGTATCCAAAGTTATTACAACTTCATGTATTTTCATTCAAATTTACAGTGCAGTTTTCGAGTTACAGTTGTCACCAGTTCAAAAAACATAGTTTTGAGAAAAACGCATATAAAGTTTCACACTAGCGTTTTGGAATGCCCGAGCGCTCTTTGTTACTTGTCGAATAACTCGAAAAGTAATTATCAGATCAACCTCTAATTTTCAGAAAATATTTTTAAGATATTACACTTAACGAAAATGCAAAAATCGGAAATCAGGTATACTACTCGTCATTTAATGTGACACATAACAATAGAGTTCTAAAAGCATAATTATGTAAATTGTATATAACGTCACATCTGATAATAAGAACAACAGAAATCACATATAGCAGCAGAAGTAAATGCCTGAAGTATTTACAATAGGAATGCTGTAAAAGAATGGGCAAAGGTTGCACCTCCGATGCAAGCACAATAAATGTGCTACAAAAATGCATACAAGAAAATCATTTTAACGTCACATCAAGAAATATTTATCGAAATAAATCAAAATGGTTTTGAGAAAAGTTGTAATGCAACACACATAACCTAATGAAACTTTCAAATATTCCGTTTCCTCAGTTCGGCGTCACAAAATATCATGTCATCAGCAAACGAGAACACCAGCAACAACATTGATTTTTACAGTAATAACGGTTAATGTTGTTGCCGAAGACGTTAATCTTGTTGAGTGATTTTTGATATGTGTGGTTACACGAGAGACGAAACCGATAAAATTAATGTGAAAGGTCGGATTCATTTGGGTTTGAGATGGAGGCGGAAGAAGTCTCTCCATTATCATTGTGTGGGTTGACTATTCGGTCAATATTATTCTAGTTCTAATCTTCAACGTGCAGAATATCGGCATAAGGTCCAATAGAATAACGAAAATCATCATATATAACACGGGTCAACACAAAATTTTACCTTAACTTTAAAGCAGTAAATTTCCATTGTTTAGGTCTTAATTAGACGAAAGTTTGCTTTTTTATTTAGGACACCTTTTTAACGATATTTTTTAAAATATGTGGTTTTAATTTTTAATTGAAAATGAAATCACTTAAAGAAACATTAATTAAGTTTTACTATCAAAAGAACTTACAAAAAAGTAAAAAATAATTTAAAAGTGTACACTTTTACTTTTTTTTATGTTCATAGGTACTATCTCTTAATTAACCCCAAATATAGTCTCCCATCATGTTTTCATTGTATTGGCCTTGATAACGTTGTTCGAAGCTCATAATGTCCTCGTGAAAACGTTCTCCTTGCTCTTCTGAATACGCTCCCATGTTGTTTTTGAATTTATCTAAATGAGCATGCTGCATATAAATTTTTAATGCAGTGGTCGGCACGAGAGGAATTGTGACTGTATAGGTGAGCACGAAATAATGAATACCCAGTGAGAACTCTGTAGCCTAACATTTTAAGAATGTTTTTAATTTTTTCATAAAACATGAATTTTTGTGCTCATTTATTCATTTTAGTTATTTTATTATTTAAACAAATATATTAGAACACAAAAGCATTAACTTTTCTGTCTTTAAATAGCTTAAAACCATAAATATAATACATAACATAAAACGACATTCATAAAAGTAGGCATTTCGCGCAGGGCACTTATGCAAAGTGCCATAGCCATGCGCGATGTTTACTCGTTGCTGGTTCGACAACGACTGAATGATAGAGCGTAAAGCTCCAGTTACCGATGCTTGACTTGACTCAGCTTCGAAAAATTTCGCTTGGAAAACTTAGATGCAGTTAAGCTCCAGTTACCGATACTTGACTTGACCTAGAGACTTGATAACTGTCACATAAAAGATCCGTTTAATGGGCCTTGCATGTATTTGATTACCGAACGCATGACTTGACTTGAAAGTCTCGTTGAATTTAGAATTTAAGTTACGCTGACATTTGAACTGCTCTCCTCTCTCTGCCTCTTTTCATTCTCATTATGACATTATTCCAGTGTTGCCTGAATGTTTTCGGTTAAAATTAAATATGTTAAAATTCTAGTCTTTAATATTTATAAATCTTCATATAAAAGAAAAATAAGATAATTCAGAGGAAAATACCTTTTTCACAACATTATTTTAATGTGTTTAATAAAAATATTTTATTGTATTTATAACGCAAATACTTTAAGTGCAATAAACAAATCAAATCAAATAGGTACGATATGAGGGTAAATTTTGGCAACAGAAACATTACTATTGCGAATCTCTGCATGAATTTGTGGTGATCTGCTCAGAAAAAATATTTTGCGAATTTATGTAATGAAAATTGATTGTAAATGTTCAAAACAATTTGAATAAATTTTTTTCACCTATCATTTATATTGGTTGGCCTAATTTATTACATCTTCTAACAATTAAATATCGAAAACTGAGCTTCACAGATTTCTATCAGTGAAGATTTTTTTGTATACTAGTTTTGAAATCTTCAATCTTGGTGATATTTAATTTAAAAACTTAATTTTAAAGCTAAATCTGCATATCTGGCAACTCTACTCCAGAAACTATAATAATAACAGCTGAAGTTGAAGTTGTGTGAAGTATAACTGCATCTAAGTTTTCCAAGCGAAATTTTTCGAAGCTGAGTCAAGTCAAGCATCGGTAACTGGAGCTTTATACTTCACACAACTTCAACTTCAGCTGTTATTATTATAGTTTCTGGGTAGAGTTGCCAGATGTGCAGATTTAGCTTTAAAATTAAGTTTTTTAAATTAAAATATCACCAAGATTGAAGATTTCAAAACTAGTATACAAAAAAATCTTCACTATTAGGAAATCTGTGAAGCTCAGTTTTTCGATATTTAGAATTGTTAGAAGATGTAATAAATTGGAGCCAGCCAAGCGTATAAATGATAGGTGAAAAAATAATTTATTCAAATTGTTTTTGAACATTTACAATCAATTTTTCATTACATAAATTCGCAAAATATTTTTTTTCTGAGCAGATCACCACAAATTCATGCAGAGATTCGCAATAGTTATGTTTCTGTTGCAAAATTTACCCTCATATCGTACCTATTTGATTTGATTTCTTTATTGCACTTAAAGTATTTGCGTTATAAATAAAATAAAAGATTTTTTTATTAAACACATTAAAAAATAATTGTTGTGAAAAAGGTATTTTCCTCTGAATTATCTTATTTTTTCTTTATTTGAAGATTTATAAATATTAAAGACTAGAATTTTAACATATTTAATTTTAACCGAAAACATTCAGGCAACACTGGAATAGTGTCATAATGAGAATGAAAAGAGAAGCAGTGAGAGAGGGAGAGCAGTTTAAATGTCAACGTAACTTAGAATTCTAAATTCAACAGACTTTCAAGTCAAGTCATGCGTTCGGTAATCAAATACATGCAAGGCCCATTAAACGGATCTTTTATGTGACAGTTATCAAGTCTCTCTAGGTCAAGTCAAGTATCGGTAACTGGAGCTTAAGCGTACGTGTGACTTGAGTCGGCACAATTGTGGTATGGAGTGCCGACCACTGTTTTAATGACATTCTGCAGCCCATGGCCTCAAAAAATACCGTTTTAACGATATTTAAAAAAAAATGTGGTTTTAATTTTTCATTGAAAATGAAATCACTTAAAGAAACATTTTAATTAAGTTTTACTATCGAAATAACTTACAAAAAAGTAAAAAATAATTTAAAAGTGCACACTTTTATTATACTCTCGCAACAAATGTTGCTAAAGAGAGTATTATAGTTTTGTTCACATAACGGTTGTTTGTAACACCCAAAACTAAACGAGTTAGATATAGGGTTATATATACCAAAGTGATCAGGGTGAAGAGTGGAGTTCAAATCCGAATGTCTGTCTGTCCGTCCGTCCGTCCGTCCGTCCGTCCGTCCGTCTGTGCAAGCTGTAACTTGAGTAAAAATTAAGATATCTTGATGAAACTTGGCACACTTATTTCTTGGCACCATAGGAAGGTTGCTTTCGAAAATGAGCAAAATCGGACCACTGCCACGCCCACAAAATGGCGAAAACCGAAAACACATAAAGTGCCATAACTAAGCCACAAATAAAGCTATGGAAATAAAATTTGGTATGAAGGATCGCACTATGAAGGGGCATATTTGGATGTAATTTTTTGGGAAGTGGGCATGTGGTCCCGCCCCCTACTAAGTTTTTTGTACATATCTCGCAAACTAATAGAGCTATATCAACCAAACTTTCTGCAGTCGTTTTTTTAGCCACTTCCTAATACAGTCCAAAAATGAAAGAAATCGGATAATAACCACGCCCACCTCCCATACAAAAGTTAGGTTGAAAATTACTAAAAGTGGGTTAACTCACTAAGGAAAAACGTCAGAAACACTAAATTTCACATAAGAAATGGCAGATGAAAGCTGCACTCAGATTTTTTTACAAAATGGAAAATGGGCGTGGCGTCGCCCACTTATGGGTCAAAAACCATATCTCAGGAACTACTCGACCGATTTCAATGAAACTTGGTTTGTAATAGTTTCCTTACATCCCAATGATATGCTGTGAAAATAGGCCAAATCGCCTCACAACCACGCCTACTTCCTATATACCTGAACTTTGAAGACGATCTGAATCGCTTACATTACAATATATAAAGTAAGTACTAGTGAAGATATCGGTGCAGAACTTTGCACAAATACTACGTTTATAGTGTGGCAGCCCCATTCTAAAAATCACCGAAATCGGACCATAGGTTGTCAAGGCCCCATATAGCGAACATGAGGACCTCGGTACTTCTAACCTAATATTAGGGTTTCTAACTTTCAATGGACTCTATACAATATATATGACGAATATGTGGGTCAAATTGTGTATTATATAATATATATAAAGTTAAATAAATAAATTGCGAGAGTATAAAATGTTCGGTTACACCCGAACTTAGCCCTTCCTTACTTGTTTATCCTAAATTACTCTAAATAATATGGTGCTTACATTTTTTGATAATGTAGCAGCAATATACAGGGTTTATCATCTACTTGATGGGTATGCAAATAAATAATAATCAAACAAGTAAGGAAGGGCTAAGTTCGGGTGTAACCGAACATTTTATACTCTCGCAATTTATTGATGTAATTTTATAAAGATAACACAATTCGACCCATATATTGCGTATAAAGTTCAATAGAATAACGGAAATCATCATAAATAGTATATGGGGACTGAGGTAATTCCTAAACCGATTTCACTCGTTTTCACCACCAAGATACAATGTATCGAAGACTATACGCTCACTTAATTTAATATTATTTATAATTAGGTATATGGGATCTGGGGGAAGTTATGACCATAAGTTAGGAATGAATTACATTAAAATATCTGAGGGATTTACCTATATTTTCGGTGAAAAATTAACCTTAGGCGCTGAGTTCGATATCAGGGGCCTTGAAAAGTCATGGTTCGATTTTTACAATTTTTTCACAAGTGATGCAACAGATCATATACAGTGTTTCTGTAAAGTTTTATTTCGCTATCTTCATTGGTTCCTAATGTATATTTTATAAAGTGAAGGAATAAGATGGAATTCAAAAATGAGTTATATGGGAAGTTGTCGTGGTTGTGAACCAATTTCGTCCATTTTTCACACGTGTCATCAGGGTGTCAAGAAAATATTATATACCGAATTTCATTGAAATCTGTCGAGTAGTTCCTGAGATATGGTTTTTGACCCATAAGTGGGCGACGCCACGCCCATTTTCCATTTTGTAAAAAAATCTCAGTGCAGCTTCCTTCTGCCGTTTCTAATGTAAAATTTGGTGTTTCTGACGTTTTTAGTTAGTGAGTTAACGCACTTTTAGTAATTTTCAACCTAACCTTTGTATGGGAGGTGGGCGTGGTTATTATCCGATTTCTTTCATTTTTGGACTGTATAAGGAAATGGCTAAAATAAACGACTGCATAAAGTTTGTTTTATATAGCTTTATTGGAAAAGTGAGTTATATACAAAAAACTTATTTGGGGGTGGGGTCACGCCCACTTTTCCAAAAAAATTACATCCAAATGTGCCCCTCCCTAATGGGATCCTATGTTTCAAATTTCATTTTCATAACTTTATGTATGGCTTAGTTATGACACTGTATAGGTTTTCGGTTTCCGCCATTTTGTGGGCGTGGCAGTGGACCGATTTTGCCCATTTTCGAAAGCAACCTCCTCAGGGTGCCAAGGAACTTATGTTCCAAGTTTCATTAAGATATCTTAATTTTTACTCAAGTTATCGCTTGCACGGACAGACGGACGGACAGACGGACAGACGGACGGACAGACATCCGGATTTCAAATCCACTCGTCATCCTGATCATTTATGTATATATAACCCCATATCTAACTCTTATATTTCTTGGTGACACAAACAACCGTTAGGTGAACAAAACTATTATACTCTGTGCAACAGGTTGCGAGAGTATAAAAACGCGACAATTCAATTAACAAATGAACAGAGAGAAGTCAGTGGTAGGAAAATGTGATGATCTTAGTCATTATCCCAGAGACCATATGTGCAATATTTTTCGTGTTCATTACATTTTATAACAATTTCAAACCATCCTCCTAAAGCCCTGATAAAATGGTTCCATTGAAGATTAAATTTTTAGAACGCTCCGAAGTGACTTTTGTGAATCCTTTCCATGCTTCACTCATAGCTTATTTGTCTCACTGTTCCAAGCCCAACTAAGTTCTATACAGTGGGAGGAATGGTGTTATTACCTTCCTTAGCATCCCACTAAATTTAGCTTTTCAAAATATATCTAATCGCTACAGTTGATTAGTCAAAGTTAATCAATGTTCATTATGATTTATTCTGTATCGATTTACTTTATCTAACGTCTGATCGAGCAGCGACTTCTTTTTGTGCTTTGCTATGTCTCTATGATAGAAATATGTGTTTGCGCTTCGCTACGCGTAGGCGACAAATCAGGTAGGAAACACCTATGGACCTATGCATTGTTGAGTTCTAAGTGCGCATAACATAATTACGGTCGCTAGAATGCCTTTTGTAGTCATGCGGTTCGTTAAAAAAAAGATGAGTTTTTAGAAACAGCCTTTTTGAGCATAAATTCTTTAGATTTCGTAAAAACACAAACATTTAGAATATTTGGAGCTGAAAAGCTCTTATTTCTGAATTACCTTTTTTATACTCTCGCAACAAAAGTTGCTAAGAGAGTATTAAAAGTTTTGTTCACATAACGGTTGTTTGTAAGTCATAAAACTAAACGAGTTAGATATAGGGTTATATATATCAAAATGATCAGGGTGACGAGACGAGTCAAAATCAGAATGTCTGTCTGTCCGTCCGTCCGTCCGTCCGTCTGTCCGTGCAAGCGATAACTTGAGTAAAAATATAGATATCTTTATAAAACTTGGTACACATATTCCTTAGCACTCTGAGGAAGTTGGTATTGAAAATGGGCGAATTCGAACAATTGCCACGCCGACAAAGTGGAATACCGAAAACATATAAAGTGCCCTAACTAAGTCATAAATAAAGTTATAAAAGTAATATTTTGTACAAAGGATCGCACTAAGAAGGGGCATGCAATTTTCTCTACAGTCGTTTCTTTAAGGTACTACCTTATACAGTCCAAAAATGGAGGAACTCGGATTATAACCACGCCCACCTCCCATACAAACGTTATGTTGAAAACCACTAATACTGCTTTAATTCAGCAAGGAAAACACCAGGAACTTTAAATTTCATCATAAAGAAGGTACAGGAGGGCTGCATTCAAAATGGTATAGAAAATTTTAAATGAGCGTGGCTCCGCCCAGTTATCGGTCAAAAACCATATCTTCTACTCGACCAATTCCAGTGAAATTCGGTTTGAAATATTTTCCTTGCATCCCAATGATATGTTGTAAAAATAGGCCCAATCGGTTCACAACCACGCCAATTCCCATATACCAGAACTTTGAAGTCGATCTGAATCGTTTACTTTACAATATATAAAGTAAGCACTGGTGAAGATATCGTAACAGAATTTTGCATAAATACTGTATTTATAGTGTGGCAGCCCCTTTCTAAAAATCTCCGAAATCGGACCATAGCTTTTCAAGGCCCCATATATCGAACATGAGGACCTTAGTGCTTCTAATGATTTTTTTTACCGAAAATAGAGGTAAGTCTCTCAGATATTTTGAAGAAATGTGTAGGGAATATTTTTCTTCTAATAATATGTATCCCTGCCAAAAATGGGTGAAATCGGGTCACTTCACCTAGCTCCCACATACCTAACATTAGGGTTTCCAACTTTCAATGGACTTTATACCATATATCGTCCCCTCAATATAACAATAGCGTATAATTTTTTTTGGGTTTTGAGAAAATCGAGTTTAAAGTTTTTGTCAAATCAGATGTCTATTAAATTTTTGAACATGAAACACTTTGTGGAAGTAGAATTTGACGAAATTTTGACCAGACATAGAATCTATGATGGAGATTCTAAATATGCAATAAAAAAATAATGGCGTATGAGCACATACGCTATTGTTATATTGAGGGGACGATATATAACGAATATGTGGGTCATATTGTGTATTATATTAATAAAAATAAATAAATTGCGAGAGTATAAAATGTTCGGTCACAACCGAACGTAGCCCTTCCTTACTTGTTTTTCTTTTATGTTCATTGATACTATCTCTTAATTAACCCCAAATATAGTATTATTACTATAACTTTTACAAAAGCAAACTTGATATGAAAAGAAGGTACTTTCTTGTTGTTTTTGTTCATAATTAAAGAAAAAAAAAATTTTGTAGAGTCGTGTAATGTATGAGGGCTGAGGTAATTCCTGAACTGATTTCACTCATTTTCACCACCATAGTACACCATATTCAAGACTATACGCTCGTTTAATATTGCTAAAATATCTCACATATTAATTGATATATGCGGAATAAGGTCCACCGTATTTTTGAAAAACCTCTAATTAGGTATATGGGAACTAAGGAAAGATATGACCCGATTGTAATATTTTTTGTTACAGAGACACAATATTAGAAGAAAAAAATTCCTCTGAATTAAATTAAGATATCTGAGAAATTTAACGTATTTTCGGTGAAAAATTAACCTTAGGCACTGAATTCTTCATGTTCGATATCCGGGACCTTGAAAAGTTTTACTCCGATTTTGACAATTTTTCCACAAGTGAAGCCACAGATGATATACAATATTTGCGTAAAATTTTATACCGTTATCTTCATCGATTCCTTATGTATAAATTATAAACTGAAATAATCAGGTGGAATTCAAAATTGAGTTATATGGAAAGTAGTCGTGGTTGTGAACCGATTTCGCTCATTTTCCATCCATGTTATGTACCGAATTTCATTGAAATCGGTAGAGCAGTTTTTGAGATATGGTTCACAAGTAAGCGACGCCACTCCCATTTTCAATTTTTTTAATCTGAGCTGCACCCTCTGCCATTTCTTCTGTAAATTAGTGACAGAAAGCTTAAAGTTGAAAAATGTTAAAGAGACCTATTTACAAATTAATACAACAAACAAATTATTACATTAGTAGTAGTTATTAAACTATGAAGATTTAATTAAGCTTACTGCTGAAATATATTTGAATATTGTTGCCACTCCAATTAAAAAAAAAAATATTTCTGAAATAAATTCAATAAATGTCGCTTATTTTATTAATTGCTATATTTCTTGGGGTACATATGTATATAATTATTTAAAAATAAAATTTTCAACGAAAGAACACTGTGCAGTTACTTTGGGCCATAAGTGGCCATTGTAATTTGGGTGGCAAGAAGGCTTGTTTTCCTTTTCGACACACGTATGCGTTTTACTAACAAAGAACAATGCAATAACCTTATCTATGAATGTTGTAGTTGTTATTGCAACTAAATGTAGAAAATGACACGAAAACCAACGAACAATGTGATAAAAGCCGCTGATTTCAAAAAACAGGAAACATGAAAGAGTAAGTACTTATAAATAATCGATGTATTGCACAAAGCTAAGAAGAACGAACACATGCAACAGATACATTTATGTACATACATATGTATATATGTAGCTGCAACATGCCACACGTCATGACAACAAAAGCGTTCTAAAGCCATTAAATATTATCTCACACGAATATGTGTGAGTATATCGAGACATAAAGGTGACGCAATTTGTATGAACAATTGGATGACAGACGATCTTCACACACATGACACATACATATATGTGAGAGTTATAAAAGCGCTGTGTAGCGTGCTTTGTAGATAAGAACTTCATCATTGCGCATCAAATTAAAAAAAAAAAAAACATTTTTATAGCTGTCATTCGCCGCGGAGTCTGCGAGCATACATACATATATACAAATATGCATACATGCACTGCTTTCGCTCGCCACACTAAATGCCACTCCATTCTGTTGCACTTTGCGGCAATCAAGTTGCATGTTTATATATCTGAGATGAAGCTACTTGATAACGTTGACGGAAGACACAAACTTAAATAACGTAATCTGCTGTTGCATCAAAACACTTCCTACAAAGCCACGAATGCTCGCGAGAGCTGAATGAATGAAATTTGTTGAAATGTGAATTTGTAGATTGATAAAGTAATAAACGTGCTCTAAGTAGGAAGTAAAAAGATTAAGCAAAAGTTAGTTTAACTAATCAAAAACTCATTACAGTACAAGGGAAGACATTTACAAGAAAATTATTTGTTTTTTACCAGAAAATGCCGAATATAACATGAGATATGCACGCGAGTTACCGTAGTTATACAGATAATCTGCAATGGAGGAGGAAATTAGAGGTTTCTTCATATGATTTTTTGGTTCCCAATCATTTCAGAAAATCTACACTAAGCATTACTGAGTACAAATTTTGATTTTTGGATAACCTTAGTTATTATGGGGCTAAATTATTCTATCAAAACACAGGTGTCGAGTTAGGCAAAGATGCCGTTAACTTATTAATAAATCATCTTATTCATTCACCTTACAACACACACCATCATCCAATCTACTTTCCACATTATCGGAGTGATGAGCCGTTGTCTCGAAATCTCCACTCTTATTATAATCTCGCAACACGTTCCACTGAATATAATTGTTTTGTTCACCTAACGGTTGTTTGTAACCCCTAAGACTATAATGGATGGATGATGGGCGTGGCGCAAACCGCATCTCAGGAACTACTCAACCAATTTCAAGGACATTCGGTTCATAACATTTTCTGAGTATCACAATGGAAAAGTTGGTCAAAATGGGCGAAATCAGTTGACAACCACGCCTGTATTTCTTATACCAGATATTTGACGTCCATCTGACCTGTTCACTTGTCACCAGTACCAATGAAGATATCGGAACAAAACTTTGCACAAATACTCCGTTTCTAGTCTGACATTACCCGTCTAAAATTTGCAGAAATTGGACTATAACTTTCAATACCCCATAAATCGAACATGAGGACCTCCGTGCGTCTACAGAAAATATCGGAAAATCTCTCAGATATTCTAAAGGAATCGAAAGGGGAAGTGCCTCTGTGCCTCTGTGTCAAAAATGGTCAAAAGTAGGTCAATATTTCCTCTCGGATTCTTAATTTTCCGGTCGACTTATATCGTATGTAGCGGTCAGCATTTCTATGCTTGAGGTCCTAGTGGTAATTCCGTAGCACAAACGCACCTGTTTCACTTTGAGATTCCTTCTAAAAAAAAACATAACGAACATTTCACAAATCAAGTTATATCAAGATAGCGCTACTAGTGACCTCACAAGCTTGCCACACAAGCAATATTACTCACGACTACTATATTCTAAAATTAACCATAATTACATACACACTAGTGTTATTTTTAGACAATTACTGTGCGCTCCAACATTTCCGCTCTACCGTTTGGATTCAATTTGCAGCAAAGAAAATTAAATTACGCAAACATTCACCAAACAAATTTATTATACAATTTTCCTTGCAACAACAGCAACACAATCCTCACGGAGCATAATATATTGCAAGCATCGAAATAACTGGACAGCATATGCAATTTGCGACATGTGTTGCATGCAACACCTAAGCACCGGTGTAATGAAAATTCTTACACAAACAGTAAATAATAATTTAAAATTAAAGAAAAGCCAAAATAAAGCGATTGGTAGAGCTGAGAAAAAAATTAAGAAAAATTCAATAAAATCAAGCATAACTATGGTACCAACTAGTGGGCAGCGAGTGGGGTGTATTGATGGTGCAGAGAAAATCAAAAACTTGTTGCGGCAATTGGCAAAACAACGTCGTCGGTGAATTGAAAAAGCAATCGATAGACGAGTGAATGCCGGTAATTAAATATACACAATACAAGCGCGCGAATATGGACAATTGCCGACACTCATATAACATAATCGTGAGTGGCGTGTAGGAATATTGATTGCATTTCATGGTTAAAGATAAAGTTTACTAAAGGTGCACAAACAACTAGGTGAAACCTGTGTGTTCATTTTTGAAGGTTTGATAGCACTCTCTTCGGGATTATAAATATCTATTGGAACTGTTATATTCGACTTAAAGATTCATATTACTTATAGTTAACACCAAAATGTCTAGATCCAACTCTTCCAATTGGTCTAGAGATGAGATAATCTATGGGATCTGCAGTTTTTGTTCTCCGTACACTCTTCTTAATTACTGAACCCTATTATGCCTGAACCAAAATGATAAAATTAAATCAATAATGATAATACGGACCTTTTATCCTCTACATAGAGAATCCATTTTTAACTTCGGATAATAAATATTCATATATTCTTAACAATTCGAAAATGAATATTTCCGCTTCAGGACCATTAGTCCCAATCATAATATCTAGCTTTTGTATATTATATATTCTTTATATTTGTCGAGAAAACAGATTGTCGATACAATCCATGAGAGACCATAAAATAATTAAGGTGTGATATCCTCTACCACAGAGGAATAGACGGATAGGTTACCCTGTTAATCTATGGTGATATTCGACGATTTTCACATGATTCAGATGTTTCTGTAACATTCGGCACGAGGTAATTTGAAAAAAAAAAAATTATTATAAAAATTCCTACTGGGTAACCTGGTACAAACACTATAGCAGTCCAACTAGCTACCATATCTCCATCATATGGCATGTGGCCTACGAATAACACGAACAAGTTCAACCCAAATCCTGGAGTTGGCTGTGAATGCCAATGCCATTGCCACTGCGACTGCCACTGCCACTGCCACTAGCACAAGCACTGACAATGCCGGCAAGCAATAGTCAATCGATTAAGTCACCGAGTCGCGCCGTTTATTGGTTTTCATTTCATTGCAATTTGAATTGATTTTCTTTGCCGTCGTTGCTGACGCTTCGCGGCCAAGCGGCGGCTGCTGTGTCTGCGCCGACTGTCTGTTGGCGTTTTTATTTCTGTTATAAGAATTTGGTTTGAGATTTTTCATTTTATTCCAATGTTGTTGTTCTTTACCCGACTCCCCTTTACAGCAAACAAGCAACTCTGAAAATGAAGATAAATGGCCGAGAAGCGTGTTGCAGACAGCTGGCATTCCCGATTGCTAGCTGCGACCGCTGGCTGTTGTCTGCCATCTGCTGCTGCTCGCTTAGCTGAAGACACATATAGGTATGTATTAATATGAATTGTTTTTGCATTTTCATTAGCAATAAAAATTACTGGAAATGTTGAAATTCCGGCCGGCAATAGCAAAAACAATAACAATAACATTAAAGAAAAGAGTTAAGCGAATAATTGAAAAGTTGTGGCATAGGGAAATTGCTCTCTTCGTAGGCAGGGACATCAATCACTATTAGCAGTCGCAATAGTTATTGCTGTGGCACAAGCTATATGTACATACATATATACATATATAGAGACTAGATACGACAACAGCAATAACGAAGAGTTTGACGATTACAGGACCAACTCTAATACTATATCGGAATCCAATAAGGGAATCAGTTGAGGACAACCTATGCGTATTCAGTCAGGAGACGAGGAAGAGTACTACCAGATGTACCAGCCATAGTACACCGGTACAACAGCGGTAACCAACCAAAGTATTCAGAAACAAAAAAAAGGAAGAAATCACAAAATCAACTGAGGAAAAACCGGTATCAGATCTCCTCAGTATAACTCAATATCAAGAAATTTTAATTATTGGTTAGATATTTATTTTAGTCTTGATATAGTAATCATCAAGTTTACAATTTTGATTTCTTCTGCAGTTCGAATTCCATGTTCCAGATCGGAAGGTAAGAAGTCTTCTATAAATTATGGATTATTGACTCATCATTTTTACAGAGTACCCCACAGGAAACCTCGAAATCCTTAATACCTTTATAAAGTAAGCGGAATCCAGCTTCTTCGATTATTTCTTAAGACGGTCTAAAAACTAACTATGGGTCTTACCGAATTGTCATAAGCTATATAATTTGGTTCGAACTAGACAACATGTGGTTTTAAAATATCTACGATTTGTCGCATCAGATCTGTATAAAGAACCAATCTGACCTTAAGACTTATTCTAACGTTAGGCACTCTCACATGGCGATTATTATCTATATAGATTTCGAAAAAATGTCTAATAATAAAATACGTAAATATGAATTACTGAATGATTGGTAGAGGTATTTTCATGACGTCAGAATAGGTCTGTAAATTGCAGTCCTAATAACCATCTGGCGTAGATTGACTTCTGGTGAGTACAAATTCCCATTTTGTATATAATACATAACATCTTAGCTTTCTTAGTCTAGAATTCCCATTTCTATTTTATTTTTTTACTATTCTTCAATAATTTCAACACCTGATATGAAGATAATGATACGAAGCAAATGTAGAAACTCTTAAATAGGAAATGAAATTACTTGGGTAGGAATTTAGTTGAACATACTTACAAATATAAGTATACATCTCTAAATACAAATCATTTCTACGTATAATGGGAATAGTTTAATGGCAAACTATGTAAATATTATAAATTTTTCAATGCATCAACTAATGCAAACTAAGTACACCTGTATATATGTATGTATGTAAGAATCACAATCTATTCTTAATTCCACTGAGCACTTCATCTCTCCGGGTAATGACAAAAATGGTCACAACAATTTCGCAAACATCAATTAAAACACTGGGCGGCGGCGAACACCAGCGAACAAATGAAGAATCAGTCCAACATTTAGTATGTGGCAACAAGCCGCGCTAAGTGCTTGTGCCACACAAATGACGCTTAGATTGTGGCAGGAAAAAAATTGTATAATATGTTGCATAAATGCGTTTGCAACTGCTACCAGAGATAAATCTCATCTTACACTATACAAACAACTGTGTACTTAGACATTCGTGTAAGTCTTCTTGTAGGGCAACCCTATAGGGTTTAACAAGTTCGAACTGGGTAATGCACTAGTTCAAAAAGTATGGTTTTTGGTTGTGTAGCAGAACTAGTGAGAAATATAATATATCTAAGATAATACAGTTTTCCTAGAGAAATGATCTGTTAAGTAAAAATTAAAATTAAAGGAATATGTACTGCACGTTGTTGATGTAATTCAACTCCGTATTAGACTAGTGTTTGGATATGTTAGGGTTTTTATTAAATTATCGAATATATGTAGTATATACACATTAGTAATCAGCAAGTAAAAGTATTCTGACTAACGGTTTTTATTTAAACTTCATCCACAATAACGTTGTTCTATGTAAATTGAGTAACAATTCCAAAGATAAGTTCTGATTTTTGCATAACTATTAAGCCTTACATATGTATGGAAGTCTCTTGAGAAAACGAAGAATGAAAAGAGTCGAAACATAAGAGTCTAGACCACAATAGACCTCGAAAAATCTCGTATGGTCACAATTGCCAAACCTAGAGACCGCTGATCTGAAAACGTTCACATGAGAATCATAATTATGTAACAAGAACGGATTCTTTTTTCGGGAAGAGATTGTCATGCAGACTACAACAATAACCATAAAGTAGATCAGAAGCAGTCCAAAAATTCCGAACTGTTTTTCCACATAAAAGCCAATCAGAATCTATTAATTTCAAAATACGATGATCGAATTGGCAGAGAAATCGATGGAATTTCGAACAAGGTCAGGGATTGTAAGAAGTTCTAGCTTTGTCTCAAAAATATTTAGTACAATTCACTGCGTGGTAACGAAGGACTATTTATATGTAGGTTTGTATGCGTTGTTTCTGGATATAAATATCTATTACAGCTTGCGTTCTCACATTTATGCAATGCATTTATGCCTTATAAAACCACTTATGCGTTTACAACAACAACAAGCGATGCGGCAGCAATACGAGTGCCTACTACAAATAGAAAAACATAATTCATGGACTGCTTGCTTCATATGCGGTGTTGCAACTTTTGTTGCTGTCAATTTTATTATTATTATTTATATAGTTTTTATATACGTATATTTGTTGTAGTTGTTGCCTGTGTGCTTTTCAGCATTCTATCCAGACCGCATTCCATGCATGATCCATCGCATCAGGGAATGTTGCAATGAGAAACGTGACCGGCCACAAACAGCTGCTGCTGCTGCTGCGCTCGCCAACGTCGCTAACAACTTTTCGGTCTCGATCTCGGGCTCGGCCACAGCCACGGCCTGGCTGCTGGGAAAACAAGTGAACATTTGCAACATCAGGAAAATGCACATATTTGTTTGTGTGTGAGTATGTGCGAGAGTGCGGCGCAGCAGCTTTGGTTGTGCGCGTAAACGGTGGCAACAAGTCCAGCCGCATAACTAACAGGCCGCAATAGCGCTAACAACAACAATCATATGTCAAGTGACTGACCCGATTGTTATGTGCGCAAGCTGCAGACAAATCGACCCTCTTATTCACACATGCCTACACCTGGATATATGGACCGAAATAGTCGAACAAATTAACTAGTAAAGTAAATAATATATATGTATGTTGCTGTAAGCGCATTTACACATTACAAAAGCACACACGTAGTATGTGCGCTTAGCAACTCACTTGAGGTTAAATAAGTTGGTCAGCCACGCCGTGACATCGAGCCAACGAATTCATACACACATACTCATACATACACATACTGTATAATATATGCAACCGCAAGATTCTTCTCTTCTGGCCTAATTTCGCGGAAGTTACAAAAGTCATAGATTATTTTTTTTTCAATTACTTCTTTGAACACTTACTTATGTAGAATCGTCACCGATTTTCAGGCTTAGAATCATAGAAGAAGTTAACATATACAAAGAAAAGAAAATCGAATGTGAATTTTTTTTCTCGCACAGAAACTCTATGTAGTTTCCTTAGCAAAGCTTAAGAAAATCGAATGCTTAAAAGAACCGCCTCGAAAGAATTATTCTGAAATGGACTTAGCTCAGATCATAATAATAATAATTGAATTTTCTTTGACGAGTGCGGTTGATAAAAATGAAGGGATAAGTATATACAGTTGGATAAAAAACTAGAGGAATGAGTGGGATACCACTTTTCAGAAAAATTAGACATCAAAATCACTTTTTGACTTCTAGATTACTGTAGTGTTTTCCAAGCAGATATTACTACAATCTAAGAGGGCATACTCTCTCTAACAAAGATATTGCTAACAACAAGAGATATATTTATTTTACAGACAGCCAGGCGGTCTTGAAGTCACTAAAGTCTCTTAGAGTCTCATCGTATATAGTGCAAAAATGTATTGAGCTATTTAATGGGACAATCTGACTATTTCACAATAAACTTGCACTTGAGGACACAGTGACATTCCAAGAAACTGTGAAGAGGATGTACTTGACAGCCTCGGTACCACCTTACAAATAAACTCTTATAAACAGGGAATATACTCTTGTAGATATTATAACAAATATGTTATAGTTATTACTGAGTCTTGGTGGAAACAATCCATGACTTGCTCAACAACAGACAAACGTGGTCTAAATAGAATGAGGGCCGCACATGCCGTTTATAGAAATTTAGAAGAAACAACGTAAGAACTCTAGTAGGAGTGTTAACAGGTCACTGTCTGATTGGTAGGCATGCCAGTAGATTGGGGACATCATACAATGCAGAAGCTGCCAAGAAGTAGAAGAGGAGGATACCGTAGAACATCTTCTATGTGGATGCCAGGCTTTGCACAGGAAAAGAAAGACGACGATCGGTCACAATTTTCATGGCGATCTCTCCGAAGTTTGCTTAGATAAAACTCATTCAATTGAACAACTTTATCAAGAGAAGGCATGGTAGTGAGAGGGATTCTAGTCTTTTAGTCCCGGTGGAGTCACAATGGGCCTCCTAAAGTTCTAAGTGCGTCGTACGACACCCACTTTACCTACCTACTTACTTACTTAGTGGTATCCATCTCATACTAACTCGCCATCATACATGAAACCGAGACAATCTTCTTGCATAACAAAGGACCATAGACTAGACCAGTGATCGGCAGCCCATTGCCCGCGGAGCGCTCTCTGAGCGCACACTGAGTGTACGTGTGAAACACACGTACTTGCAATCATTTTTACACCATAGACGCGATGTCAGGTCAGTTGCTTGCTGACTTCACAGCGAGCAGGACGTATGGTGGATTGTACGCACGCATGTATGAACACAAAAGACAATGCTTTTATATATATTATTATATTTCTATTTAGATTATTATTTTTTTTTATTATTTTTGCAAGTCAGTTCATAAAAACACAACGATTAATTTTCTAACTTCATTCGCCATTTAAAATGTTTGTAATATAATTAATAATTGTGTGTTTAATTCGAAGTAGTACTATCGATTTTTGTTTTGCAAAAATGTAATTTTCATAAAGTTTACTGCTTTATAATGTTTTCATACACATTTCTACGCAGTAAAAACAATTGATTGTATGTGTTAAGCTAACGTACACTATAAAAATTATTGTTAGGAAACCGGTAGTGGTCCTAATTTCACCAGTTCTAAAAAAGTACGGGACCAGTAGAACAGAATTCTTGGTCAGTTGAGTAGCTCTCAACACGCATACACTCTCACAAAATTAATTGTTTGATTGTATAAGTTTGCCGACCACTGGACTAGACTAAACTAAATTCAAAGATGGTCAAGTTACATCAAAAGTCCAGAGTTTTATCCGTTAGGGTTAAATATTAAATTTATTCCAAATATGTAATTTGGCTCCCTTATGGAGCGCTATTTTTAGTTTGATAAAAAAAGATTCTTAATCCTGAAGATGATCTGGTAACGGTAGCGTCGCCGATACCCAACATGTCACAAAAATAAGCGTCAAAATTCCAGTTCATTCAACTTGTTTGGAAATCCTAAAATATATGTAAATATGTATGTGAGGGAGTCCATAAAACTTCCGTTTGGTTGAAAGTAACTTTCTAGACCGGCAGTAGCGCTCAATTTTTTATAAACTTTATGGTATTTTTATAACTTACCAGTAAAGACGGACGCATAACTTTTATAGCGCTACCATTTCGCTTTCATGCACAGCTTTTTCACATCGATTTATTAAAAACTATTATCATCATTATATTTTTATTTTGTTTTCAATTTTCACTTCACGGTCAATGCGCCTTCGAAGCGTTAAAAAGTACAAAGAAATGAAAGTTTAACGAAAAGAAAAGTTACTTCAAACTTTTTAGTTGCACTGCGCCGGATTTAATAAATATTAAATTATATGAGGTTTATTGATATTTTCATTTTCACAATCCACATATACATATGTATATTTGCTATTTGCTCGTTTAGTGTGATCTTTTCGACTGATAAAGTGGTTTACCGTTTGCTCTGAGTTTGCGCATGCGTACGCCTCCGTTAAGTGAAGCAACTTTTCTTCTATACTTTTTTATTGCAATTTTTAGTATTATTTCACAAAGCACTTACGAGTATGTATCTGTGCTGTACATGCGCATATATTTTACATTTTTGTTAATCGCACAACTAATGAACGCGGCGCAGATTTCACATTAATTTCGTATTTCAAGTGGTCGATAAATAAGGCGCTCAAAGCTTAGGCTATAAAAAGTCGGCAAGCCCACACCTAAAATGCCCACTTTGCTGTTTGGCGCTAATTGAGGCGTTACTGCTGCAAAGCAAATGTACGCCGAACTCAGTGGCGCCGAAAAGGATGTATGGTCATTGCTACCGTTTTTCAACTCAATACGATTTACGGCATTCGAATGGGTTATCAGCGGCCCACTTGCGGGCAAAGACGTGAAAATAAATTGATGCGTTTTCAACTATTCCATGTTCCATGAGAAATCATTGGGTAATTGAACGGAAGTATTTTTTCATGGCTATCATAGAAGACAACCAGTGGTGATCTGAGTTTTTTATTTTACAGTAAGCTCTTATTACAAAATCAACAACAATTATTTTCTCAAATATTGGAAACGGAATATTATTGAGGGTGATTTCTCTTGTATAAAATATCAGGATCCCTTAGACATTTTTTGCTGTCAATAGACTAAAATGAGATCTGATCTGAGTTTTTTATTTTACAGTAAGCTCTTATTACAAAATCAACAACAATTATTTTCTCAAATATTGGAAACGGAATATTATTGAGGGTGATTCCTCTTGTATAAAATATCAGGATCCCTTAGACATTTTTTGCTGTCAATAGACTAAAATTCCTGTAACATCAGAAAATATTCCCCAATTAATAATGCTGCCGAGAGATAGTACTTAGCTAGACTATAGGTCCGTTCTGGTTACGGAGAACCGACTGTCGCATGACGGGCTATGAGCAGGGCTGACCAAATTCTTTCATAAACAATCTGGATATTTTAAATATTATCCAAACTCCTTATTAATAGATCCGAACTATTAAAAAAATAACCCTACAACTCGAAACCACAGAAGCTAGTAAAGGAACTTTTGTTGATATCGGCGAAATTGTATATATAATGAGTGTTTTGAAGTCTTAAAAGGGAAGACTAAACTAAGCGAATTTATAGAGCACTCACATAGAGAACAATTTACGAGACTCTGAGACTCTGCATTCATTATTGGATAATATTCGACCGACCACGTCTCGCTCGCAGTGAAGAAAATATAGCAGCCGTAACTGAGAGTGTAAACGAATACCGATTCGGGACCGTTCGCAACAACTCGGAAAGCGTACAAAATACAGCTTGTGCAAGAACTGAAGCCCCTCGACCTTCTCATGCGACATCGCTTCGCTCTATAAGCTCTTTAAAAGTTCCGAGAAGATCCAACGTTTTCGAGCCAAATTCTGTTCAGCGATGAAGGCCCATTTCTGCCTCAATGGGTATGTAAAGAGCAAAATTGCCGCATTTGGACGAATAGCAGGAGCTGTAATTGCTTCCAGAAAAAACAACGGTTTGGTGTGGTTTGTTTGATGCCTGAAATTGAAGCTCTGATCTTGGCGACATTTGGTTTCAACAGCCCCACTTCCCACACATCGCATCAGTCGATGCATTTTTGGAGAGTACACTTCGGTGAGCAGATAATTTTAAGTTTTGAGTCGGTCGATTGGCAATCGATCATTATACTTTTTCCTGTGAGGATATGTAACGTCTAAAGTCCATGCGAACAATCCCGCTTCGATTCAGGCCTTGGAGAAAAACATCACGCGTGTCAGTCGCCAATTACCAGTCGAAATGCTCAACCATTCAAAATGACTCAACGTATGGATCATCTGAGACGTAGCCGCGGCCAACATTTGAAAGAGATAAACTTTAAAAAATAAATGCGAAAGAATGTTCTTTTGAATGATTAAATTAAATTCGATTTTTTTTTTTAAGTAGGGAAAAATAGGGAGTATGGATCACCTTTATATGTATACTTGGAGTCACTAGCTGTCGAAGACCGGCCGCTAACAAAAGCAACACTTTCCATAATTAAAAAATATGCGACAAATTTAATCACTTTTTAATCCTGACCTACATTTTGCTATTTCTAGAGAGATGTCGGCATTCGGTTCTCAAAAGTTGCAACACAAACGGAATAATAAAAAGAAAAACAATTTTACCAATATAATATCGGCACTTTGTAATAATTTACAGAATAAAATCCCCACTAAACAATTAAACACGTCGAGCGAAAATTAATTAACTGCGCCACAATTGAAATCAACACTTAAACCGGCCTTCGCGCTGGATTCGATAGAGTTTAACTGGACGCTGCTTTTTGCCAGCACGGCGTCGATTCCTTTTGTTTTATTAAGAATTTTTCAAACGTTGGCTGCTTGTTGCAACAACTTAAGTTGGTGTTGCACTTGCCATAAACGCGATCTTAACTAAACTAACTCGATCGGCATCGATCAGTCGCATTTGAAGTGAGCGCGCGGGCGCGTGTTGCACACACGCGCTTCGGCGGCGGCGACGGCGCAGCTGCACTAGAATACTATTAGCAGCACAGCGCCGTGAATGCTGTCGACGTCAACTGTTTGCTGATTCTATTAGTAGAATTTTGCTTTTATTGTTTCGGTTGGCCCTCACTACTTGTGGTTAGTGCATATGCCAGCACGATTCGCATACGTCGTCCACAACTGAGTGATTCAATGTTGCAGAAATTACGAGGCAAAAACGCCAAAGCAGCAGAAAAATGCCGAACAAGCCGAGAATACCAGTTACAAATGTGTGCAGACATAGATGGCGCGATGCAACATAGCGAACAGCTGCTCCGGCTGGTGCTCTACAAGTTGCAACTAAGCGCAAATATTGACTGCCGCAATGCAGCGCAGCGTACTTGTGGTAGCACAACTAAGAAACGAGCGTAAAAAATTCTAAATTGCAGTACAACTCAACCAGCAACGCACTTGCAACAGTGCCAGCAGCAACAGCAGCGGCGATGGCAGCAGCAAACAAATAACATTCGGTCTGCTGCCAGCAGGTTCCTCACACAGCCAAACTCATTTATCTTGCACGTTAAGTTCTTCGCTTTTTCATATTTTCTTGCAACTCGCATATTTGCTGTGAGAATTAAATGTTGCAACAATGGCGCGTAAAATGGGAGTGAGTGTGAGAATTTGCTGCAACGCAATACGTGCAACGTCGTCGCTGGCGCGCAACAGCTGCTGCAGTTGTAAATGACGATGTTGTTGCTGTTGTTGTGCTGCTGCTGCGACAGTGGCAGTCACCACATAATAGGCGAGCCTAGAGCAAACAACGGCAACATGTTGCAGACACAAAAGAAATTTAACAAAAACTGCAACAACAACAAATCACAGAAATCATAATGGCACGTAGCATTTATGCAACAAATGGCCGACCGGGAGTCTGTAAATACATATACTTATGTACGTATATGTAGCGCAATGCAAATAGAAAGGTGATGAAACAGTGGGTGACGTGGAACTAATTTCAGCAAAGGTTTTATCCTCTACAGGGTTCATAATATTTCCTTTCCGAAGAATAGTGTGAAAGTTTCTTACTCTTCACATCTGGAGGAACTTATCCTCAAAATCTCTCAAGAATATTATAAAAGTGTAGAAACTACCCAGTTTGGAAGCTTCTTTATGAAAGGATCGGAATTTTGTTTTCGATTCGAACCTTTAAGATAATCTTATGGCTCAAGTGGTCCGCCTTGTTTATGCTTTTAGTCTCATAAAGATATAGCGTACCGTTTGGATAATTTGTTTTACAGGGTTTTGAGACCAAAAATATCGGTATATTTAACGAAATCTTCTCAGGAATAATTTCTCCAACGATTTATATTTAATTTAACATTTTTGGAGAGCTTTCAAACCACTGTCAAAGCTTTTAATATAACCTGGCTATATAACTAAGGATCAAAACACCAAACAAATCTAAACTGGTTTTCTTGTCACAATTATATTTACTGAATAACCTATTATGGTATATAGTCCTTTCCAGATCCAAAAAAAAGCTAAACTGGTTTTCTTGTCACAATTATATTTACTGAATAACCTATTATAGTATATAGTCTTTTCCAGATTTCTTAGGCTATTTTGTCCCAAATAGATTCCCTTTATAGTACATCTGTGCCTGTTACTAGCAATCTAGATATCTCCCCTTTATCCCCTCTCAGTTTGTATATATTTTTCTCTTTCTGTCGTGAATTTCAAAGTTTATCGCTTAATCTCTTAAGGGGCTATATCTATACCAGTGTCAAATTTTCAAAAAATGGATTTTTTTATCTTTTGCTTATTCGATAGTTCATACTTTCAAAAATGTCTTGAACTCGCAAGCTCCGACAGCTCGCAAGTATAAGCTGCTATAGTCGAAACTTTA
The DNA here is from genome assembly GCA_031772095.1 of Zeugodacus tau. Classification (NCBI taxonomy): domain Eukaryota; kingdom Metazoa; phylum Arthropoda; class Insecta; order Diptera; family Tephritidae; genus Zeugodacus; species Zeugodacus tau. The sequence goes on along the minus strand of CM062649.1, from coordinate 25,969,749 downwards.
AAAGCGATTTTCTCGAAACAATATTTTTCAAAATTGTTGATAACATAACTCTACGGGAAATTGACCGATCGACTTCAAATTCTAACTGAGTATTGTTGAATATATTTACTAAGCAATGACATTTTTGAATTGTTGAACGTTGTCAATTTGGCATTAAAAAAACGACATTTTTTTCAGAACTACTCCATTTTGTAAATTTTTGATAATTTTCAATAATCGTAGGCCATTGTATAGGAAATACCTTCAACTTTAATAACCTTTTTAAATATTTTTGATTCAGCAACTCATTCGTCCCCAATCATGTCAGTAGTTTTTTTTTGGCACATTCGAAGTCACCACATAACTCCGTTATTTTTCAATATTTTTGTAAAAAAAAATCTTAAAATATAGCTGAAAATATACCTTATTATGTCCAAAAAACTTCGAAACATTCAATCGAGTACTTTCTTTAAAAAAAATTCACGAAAATCGCCTAATTTTTCATGGGTTACACTGGTATAGCCCTTTAATGATCTGAGATCGGATGAGATATAACCAATAAAAACGAAACGGTATACAGATGCATAAAATTATTTTGGTAAGTTAAGAAAGACAGAGAGAGATCTTAAACTTTTAGATTGCTGTTTATTCATTCTGAACAATAGGCTATCGAATTCAATAGAAAGGCGATATATGGTTAGAATGGAACTTACAACCAATGAATGTTACATGAATGAATATATAGAGATTTAGCACGTTCGTTCCTAAATTCAAATAAGATCAAGCATCTCATCAAATTTCAGTAGTCGTCCAGACCTAAACAGTAACAAATTCTATAAAGCTTCGTCACAGCCGCTGTAAGCAGATTTTCATTGAAGAAATTTGCAAATCAAGTTCGCATGCACACATATACAAATGTATGTATAACTATACAAATATGGTGCAGCATAAACAGGCTTTATAGCGTGTTGCAGATGGCACACTAAGCTCGTGCAGCTGTTTAAGTATTCAAGTTGGGACTTTTGCATTTTTATGTATGCCTGTAAAAAGGTGTGCGTGTGAGTAGCAGTACAATCATGTGACATATTTATGTGACAAAGTGACTTAACAACTGTGACAAGTCAACAACAAATCGGTCACTTTCTGGCCCTGACTCTTGCCACAGAAAGGAAGGCACATACGGGAGCATACATAAATATTTGGTTACCAGAGTTGGTCAAAGTTTTCCATTTATACCGAAAATGGTTGACCATTTCTCTATATGTATATGAGTATAGTACATACATATCTATCGACATAGAAATATATGAAGATACCTTACATATCGATACTCATGATCTGATTGCCCAGCTGATTCAGATTATAATATATTATTATCTTATATACAGACGAAAAGATAGTCCAAAATAATGCACCGATGTTGATAAACCCCACGAGATATTCAGAACGTATTCATTATTCATTATATAATAAGTATGACCATTATAATTACTTTCGAGTAATCAGTTCTGTCACAATAACCTTTTAAATGTGAAAGAGTAAATCCCGCTATAGAACCCATGTCAGTATAGAATCCAATTTCATCTTATTTGTAAGGAGTCCTATAACAACTTAAGGAGCTTTACCATTGTAACCCATGAAATATTGGGCGATTTTCGGGAATTTTTTAAAAGAAAGTACATGGTCGATTGAATCAAAGTTTTTTTGCACATAATAAAGTATATTTTCAGTTTAATAAATATTTTTTGTTTTACAAACATATTAGAAAACAAGTAAGGAAGGGCTAAGTTCGGGTGTAACCGAACATTTATACTCTCGCAATTTATTTATTTAACTTAATTAATATTATATAATACACAATTTAACCCACATATTCGTCATATATATTGTATACAGTCCATTGAAAGTTGGAAACCATAATATTAGGTTAGAAGCACCGAGGTCCTCGTGTTCGATATATGGGGCCTTAAAAACCTATGGTCCGACTTCGGCGATTTTTAGAATGGGGCTGCCACACTATTAACATAGTATTTGTGCAAAGTTCTGCAACGAATACCTTCACTAGTACTTACTTTATCTATTGTAAAGTAAACGATTCAGATCGTCTTCAAAGTTCTGGTATATAGGAAGTAGGCGTGGTTTTGAAGCGATTTGGCCAATTTTCACAACATATCATTGGGATGTAAGGAAACTATTACAAACCAAGTTTCATTGAAATCGGTCGAGTAGTTCCTGAGATATGGTTTTTGACCCATAAGTGAGCGACGCCACGCCCATTTTCCATTTTGTAAAAAAATCTGAGTGCAGCTTCCATCTGCCATTTCTTATGTGAAATTTAGTGTTTCTGACGTTTTTCGCTAGTGAGTTAACCCACTTTTAGTAATTTTCAACCTAACTTTTATATGGGAGGTGGGCGTGGTTATGATCCGATTTCTTTCATTTTTGGACTGTATTAGGAAGTGACTAAAAAAGACGACTGCAGAAAGTTTGGTTTATATAGCTCTATGGGTTTGCGATATATGTACAAAAAACTTAGTAGAGGGCGGGGCCACGCCCACTTCCCCAAAAAAATTACATCCAAATATGCCCCTTCATAGTGCGATCCTTCATACCAAATTTTATTTCCATAGCTTTATTTATGACTTAGCTATGGCACTTTATATGTTTTCGGTTTTCGCCATTTTGTGGGCGTGGCAGTGGTCTGATTTTGCCCATTTTCGAAAGCAACCTTCCTATGGTGCCAAGAAACAAGTGTGCCAAGTTTCATCAAGATATCTTAATTTTTACTCAAGTTACAGCTTGCACAGACGGACGGACGGACAGACGGACGGACAGACAGACATTCGGATTTGAACTCCACTCTTCACCCTGATCACTTTGGTATATATAACCCTATATCTAACTCGTTTAGTTTTGGGTGTTACAAACAACCGTTATGTGAACAAAACTATAATACTCTCTTTAGCAACATTTGTTGCGAGAGTATAATAACGGAGTTATATGCTGTCTTCGGAGGTATCAAGAAAAAAGTGCCTCAACTGCTGACATAATGACCTACAATTTTTGAAAAACAACAAAAATTTACAAAATGGGATAGTTCTGAAAAAAATTTAGTTTTTTATGTAAAATGGTCACTTTTTAATCCCAAATTGACAATTTTCAACAAATCAAAAAGATCATATGTCATGTATAGTAAATATATTCAAGATTACTCGTTTTAAATTTGAAGTCGATCGGTCAATTTCTCATTGAGTTATGATGTCAGCAATTTTGAGAAATGTCGTTTCGAGGAAAACGCGTTTAAAGTTTCGACTATAGAAGCTTAGAATATCTTCGAGCGGTCGCTCTTTAGAACGCAGTCATTCAAAAACTATTCAAGATACGACTTTCGCAGGATATTTTTGAAAGTATAATCTATCATCAAAAATAAAAAAAAAACGATTTTTTGAAAATCTCACACTGGTATAGCCCCTTAAGAAAATTTGGTGCATGAAATTATATTTTGAAAATGATAGTCTAACCCTTTGAAGCTAGTGTGATATATAGTTCATTGCAAAGAGAAGAGTTTATTGAATATGCAAAGGCTTAGATCCGGCCTTAACCTATCTAACCCATAAGAAATTCATATCATTAGCTCATTGAGCACACAATTTGCGAAAGTTTTACCAAAATATTGGAAACAAAATTTTTGATAATGAGTCTACTTTCTACAACACCTGCCACACGAACACATTACCATTTAATATACTGTGTAATTTACAATAAGAATTTTATTTGCACAATTTTTCCTCGCATTCACCAATAATTAAACCACTTTAAGAGGCTTTTAAGAAAATATTATAATCAAATAATAATAACTATTAGGTTTATGACCTATTTTTTATTATTAATGAATTACTCGCTGCACACACACACACACACAGGCGAATAAATAAATACATTTATAAATATTTGTTGCATGTACACTGCGTTCAGTGAGCGAGCGAGTGCATGGAGAATCGCTGAATGAACTAACCAGCGTGCCGCTGAAGCGTAAAGATTTTTGTCTAGTCGCGCCGCCGCTGCGGCCACTCAACTAGCGCACTGGACGGACGGGCGGACGGATAGGCTGTTAGATGAATGGCTAACCAATGTAATGCACAGTATTTTTATTGCATGCAATTTCTGTATTTTTTCGTTCATAGCTTATTCTTACAACAACATAAGCACGTAAGAGTGCATTGCCGGCGTATAATTTCAAAAGAAAAAAGCATTTCGTAGAAAAAAAGGAGAATCTGAAGCACTTCACACTTCGTTAGGCCAAATAATGCGACTAGCTGGCGGGCAATTATATATTTACAGAGTTGAAGAAGTGTTATAACAACAACAATATTAAAATCACATACTCGTATATGCTATTTATTACCAACACGAATTATTAAACTTTTCTCATACGTATTTAAGCACTATAATTTAAAAAAAATGTTTATATGTAACCAAATACTTGAGAAATTAAATAAGGTACATTTTACGTTATTAATTAATTGCGAGATGGCATGAGACGCGTTTGCGCGATTGATCAAAATCAAGCTGCCTACACTGGGTTATTACCACCCGAGGCATGTGGAGACGTGGATTTGCCACAAATTGCTGATTGCGCTAAAATGTGGCTGTTGGAACAGAACTGGTCTTGGTAATATCCATTATTCGACAGGAAATAGCACAAGAATGCGCTCTACCTCTCTCTCTCTCTCTCTGTAATCGAAACACGTTTCTTAAAGGTCTAGTTCCTCTCCATTATTTGGAGATGTACACTATAACCAAAGAAATTATGTTGAATCCCACTACGATCTCTTTAGAAATATCAAATCAGAGAAGGAGTTGACCGACTTACTTATCGTGAAGTTACGAGTCATATAACCTAAATGATTTATAACTGATATTTGTTCTATTCAAATATAATGATATTTCTCATTAAAAGCTGAATCTATCAACATCTATGACAACCGATTTTTGTGCCGGTTTTTTAGAAAACAGCCACTGGTTTTATAGTAATATTGAGTCAAAAGATTAAGGGAATAGAGAACTCTATAGAGCTCGACCGGAGATCGTATATCTTGCGTATTCTACGAAATCACTCGACTATGCTATATGCCGTAAAATGTAGTAATATCACTTGTACATTGATTCCAAACTTCCCTAGAGGGTATGTCTCCGCATACTATTTAGCGACAATATATGTTTGCGTTCACGTCAAATGCATTCGTGATTGAATGTACACATATTGGAATGGTGTGGCAACATTAGAATGTTGCATGTTTGCGACAGTGGCATAATGCGGAATTCTCGCGCTGCTGTGGCGACCAAAAGATTACACAAAAAATGTGACAAATCGCTCGATGGCTCGAGATGGTTTTTACTCACTTGAACATTTGAATATACATACATACTCGTACATATGTACGTATCTTTGGGGTCCGTCATGCTGCTGGCTAAGTGATTGTGGCATGTAATGCATTTGTGTTCTAAAGGTTGAATGACATATACGTTGTTAAATCATTAGCAGCAACAATTCTAAGTGAAAAGAAGTAGTTGACTTCAATGGAAGAAAGAGAGTAACAGCAATGCTGCTGTGAACAAATAGCAATAACATACATATGTACATAATCAAATAAGGAGTTGCATAGGTAAATAACAAACATTTTGCAAATCCATATTGAATACGTGTAGCCTTATGTAAAAAAAAATACTTTGTTGTGTGATGTTGACTAACATAAATTAGTGCTTGAAGACTTGTGAAAGGCGTCTACTGAAAACTGAACAGTATCTCACTGATTTATACAAGGTGAGAGCGAAGAATGAGTAATGCGTTCTTGCGGAGATCTTGAAACATATTTGATCTGGTCAGTAATAATGGTTGGTCAGACTACGATCAATAGCAGGTACACACATACTGTTAACAGGATGAAGAATGGGACTCTTAAGAACCTGTTATGAGATCTCAGTATTATCTACAAATTTGTCCTTAAATTTATCCATCTCTCTGAAAATATTGGCCAATCCCTAAGTTTGACAAGTAGAACAAATATTCTGACATCTCTAGTCTTGCTGATGACCAAAGAGCGTTTAATTTCGAAGAAAAAATCGGTGACCATGGTTTTAGGAATGGAAATATCCTATCATAATCAGAGTAGTCATAGGGTATTTTTATAATATATTTGGCAACTGGTGAATAGTAGCTGAGTTATGATGACCCTCTATTATCAGTAAAACATGTAAACATATATAAGTCCGAGACTACACCCCAAAGCTGACAACGATTCCCGACCAAATTAGAGTTAGACAAAATTGAAAAGGAACAATATCGGTCGGTAACTCGAGTCGAGTACTGAAAGAAAAACTACGCAGTGAAGGACGCCGAAATGCTACATACAGTGAATCTTTCGCTTCTTCTCCGTGAATGATGCTCTCTATAAGAGTAATCATAACCCTCGACGAAACATGGATCCACTCCGATTGTAGCACCCTTTAGTAAGTCAATTATTAGCTTAATCCAACCTAGTTACCAACAAAACTACCATTTCGCAATAAATGCATTTTCAAGACACGCCTTATATATTATTCAGGAGTCGAGCTTTGTTTTTATTTTTATCTCGCGTAATTTAATGCAAGCACCCACATTTAATTGTTGCACAACAAACAACTCCTACAGCATTGTAAGCATAGTAATTTATTTTGTATGCGAATTTATTCTTGTCGCTACTGCTGCTGCAGTCATTCTGGATAAACTAGTGCATTATATATGTATTTCTTAATATATGGGTGTTTGTGTTCTTTTTATTGGGGGCTCTGGGTGCTTAAGTACCTGTAATGCTCACTGACCAATTTGTGCTGTTGAGCACAAAATTAGAGAAAGACCACTGATCCATCGCACTTTGCACGCAATGTGTCCACACAGCTGCCGGCTAATTCTCTATATTTATGTGTGTTGTTGTATGCGTCCAGGCGTGCCCGGTCTAACTGCCTACGCCTGCACCTCTCAACACCAAACGCCACACCGACTAGGCCGCTTTGCGCTCCCTTTTTTGCAGCGTTTTTCACTCCAATGCGGTGCATTAGTTTTCGGCAATTTATACCGTTAGTCTGCATTCGCAGTTAATCGCCCGACTTAATTTTTATTTTATTGCATTTCTATTGCAACCATTGCAAATTACTTTAGTTTAGTTGTTGTTGCAGTGCTTGTAATGCCTCGCTGCTCACGTCAGTCCATTTCTTATTTGTTGTTTATTTATTTATTTTATTTATTTAATTTTATTTTTTGGTGCTTTTCTTCTCCCATCACTTAGCTGGAACTCCCGCAATTTGGCCCATTACTGTCACGATTCAGTTTGAAGTGCGCCTTGTTATTTTACGAGCGCAGTGTGTGGGTGTTTTAATTATGCTTTAATTACTCGTGCGGGTATATTTGGTTTGGTTCTACCTCGATTCGCGTCTAAAGCGCTTTTGACGTGTTGAAGTGCTAAAACTGTATGGTCAGTTAGTTCGGAATACAATTAGACTTGTGATTTATACATTTACTAATAAAGGTTTATTAATCGATATACCGTTAATGTCCTAATATAATACATTAAAAGTCTACTTTACACATTCAACAAGTTTGAATGTCTTTGATCTCCCTGGAATCTCTAGCAAAATAGTTTCGAAGTCTGTTATATTAGAAGTAATAGTATAATCTTGTATAAGTAAAATAAAAATAACGAATATTATTTATTAATAGAAATACATACCTTATATTTGGTAACCTCATAATATCGATTTCGTCCATTTTAAAACTACAGTACTTTTCGTTTAATTGACCCTATGGTTAATTGGTTTCCCCGTATAATTGACTGAGATTGTTATTGCTGTTAATGCTGGTTCCCAGATAGACGAAATTATCTACAACTTCAAAGTTATGACTGTCAACAGTGACGTGGAAGCCAAGACGCGAATGCGCTTACTGTTTGTAGCTGTACACTCTTATAGAATATTGTACCTTCTCTATTTAGCTCTGCGGCTCGTATTATTTTCTCCAGCATCAGGTTAAAGAAATCACACGAGAGTGAATCACCTTGTCTGAAACCTCGTCTGGTATCGAACGGCTCGGAGAGGTCCTTCCCGATCCTGACGGAGCTTTTGGTGTTGCTCAACGTCAGCTTACACAGCCATATTAGTTTTGCGGGGATACCAAATTCAGACATCGCGGCATAAAGGCAGCTCCTTTTCGTGCTGTCGAAAGCAGCTTTAAAGTCGACAAAGAGATGGTGTGTGTCAATCCTATTTTCACGGGTCTTCTCCAAAATTTGGCGCATGATGAATATCTGGTCTGTTGTTGATTTTCCAGGTCTAAAGCCACACTGATTAGGTCCAATCAGTTTGTTGACGGTGGGCTTTAGTCTTTCACACAGTACGCTCGACAGAACCTTATACGCGATGTTGAGGAGGCTTATCCCATGGTAATTAGCGCAAATTGTGGGGTCTCCCTGTTTGTGTATTGGGCAGAGTATACTGAGATTCCAATCGTCAGGCATGCTTTCTTCCGACCATATTCTGCAAAGAAGCTGATGCATGCACCTTATCAACTTTTCGCCGCCGTATTTGAATAGCTCGGCCGGTAATCCATCGGCCGCCTTATTGTTCTTCAAGCGGGTAATTGCTATTCGAAATTCTTCACGGTCGGGCAATGGAACATCTGCTCCATCGTCGTTGATTGGGGAATCGGGTTCGCCATTTCCTGGTGTTGTACTTTCACTGCCATTCAGCAGGCTGGAGAAGTGTTCCCTCCACAAACTCAGTATACTCTGGTCATCAATAACTAGATCACCTCTGGGGTCCTACAGGAGTGTGCTCCGGTCTTGAAACCTTCAGTTAGTCGCCGGATCTTTTCGTAAAATTTTCGAGCATTACCCCTGTCGGCCAGCTTGTCTGCAAATGCGTCTCGCTTCCCTATCCAGCTCTCGGTATCTTTCCCATCCCGCTCGTGTTGCGGTCGATCGCAACATTGCGAGGTAGGCAGTCTGTTTTCTTTCCACTGCGAGACGACAATCCTCATCATACCAGCTGTTTTTTTTACTTTTCCGAAAGCCAATGGTTTCGGTTGCAGCTGTACGAAAGGAGTTTGATATGCCATCCCACAGTTCCCATATACCAAGATGCTGATTAGTGCTCTCAGAGAGCAGGAGTGCAAGTCGAGTAGAAAATCGTTCGGGTGTCGGTTGTGATTGCATCTTCTCGATGTCGAACCTTTCTTGTGTTTGTTGACGTGTGCGCTTTTCTACACAGAGGCGGGTACGTATCTTAGCTGCTACAAGATAGTGGTCCGAGTCGATGTTGGGACCACGAAGCGTACGGACATCAAAAACACTGGAGACATGTCGTCCATCTATCACAACATGATCGATCTGGTTGCGAGTGATTCGATCCGGGGACAGCCAAGTAGCTTGATGGATTTTCTTATGCTGGAATCTAGTACTACAGACTATCATATTTCGGGCCCCAGCGAAGTCGATCAGCCTCAGGCCGTTTGGCGATGTTTCGTCATGGAGGCTGAATTTTCCGACTGTTGTGCCAAAGACACCTTCTTTACCCACTCTAGCGTTGAAATCGCCAAGCACGATTTTGACATTGTGGCGAGGGCAGCGCATAGGTACGTTCTAGGCGCTCATAGAAGGTATCTTTGATCACTTCGTCCTTCTTTTCCGTCGGGGCGTGGGCGCAAATCAGCGATATGTTGAAGAACATCGCTTTGATGCGGATTGTGGCTAGTCGTTCATCCACCGGAGTGAATGCCAGGACTCGACGACGGAGTCTCTCTCCCACCACGAATCCCACACCGAATTTGCGTTCCTTTATATGGCCGCTGTAGTAGATGTCACAAGGACCCACTTTCTTCCGTCCTTGTCCAGTCCATCGCTTTTCTTGGATGGCGGTGATGTCAGCCTTTACTCTTACGAGGACATCAACCAGCTGGGCAGAGGCACCTTCCCAATTAAGGGTCCGGACATTCCAGGTGCATGCCCTTAATTCGTAGTCCTTTAAACGTTTGCAGTGGTCGTCATCAAAATTGGGGTCTCTCATCCGAGGCTGTTTTGTTCTTTTCATTGGGGGGTGTTTTTATGTGGTGGGTCCCAAACCCTACGCACAACCGCATAAGCGGGTTTCGCCTTCTCACTTTAGCTCGCCTCCAAACGGATGTCTGTTGGCTACCCAGAGGATACTTGGTCTAAGACCGAAAGTCGTGAGCTGCTTGAGCCACATGTAAAAGAATCGTTCCTGGCCACTCCCAAGTGAATGACAGTCAGTAACTTTCCTCACTTACGTGAACTTCTACATATGACTCCATCCTCCTTTATACTTTAAGGATAAAAAATATTCAAAAAAACTTTTAGTGCACATACATATGCATTATCCTTTAAGGGGTTAGGTGAGTTTCATGAGTATATTTATACAGGGAGATACATCCTAATATTTTATTCAGCATATTACAGGTACATATTGTGAAATTTATATTTTCAAATTCCGAAAAAAAGTTTGGAAGTATTTGTTGTTAGTATTTAATCATTGTATACTAGGTACAATTGTAATAATAATACAAAAAAAATCGTATAACTCGTACAGCTCATCGTTCCATCGTCTGCGGTATTCGCCGTTGCCAATGTTCAGAGGACCATAAATTTTGCGCAAAATTTTCCTCTCGAAAACTCCTAGTGTCGTCTCATCTGATGTTGACATCGTCCAAGCTTCTGCACCATAAAGCAGAATGGGAATGATAAGCGACTTGTAGAGTTTGATTTTGGTTCATCGAGAGAGGACTTTACTTTTCAATTGCCTACTTTGTCCACCTGTTGGCAAGAGTGATTCTGCGTTGGATTTCAAGGCTGACATTGTTGGTGTTGTTAATGCTGGTTCCCAAGTATACGAAATTATATACGACTTCGAAGTTATGACTGTCAACAGTGACGTGGGAGCCAAGACGCGAATACGCTGACTGTTTGTTTGATGACAGGAGATATTAAGTCTTGTCCTCATTTACCTCCAGACCAAATCGCTTCGCTTCCTTATCCAGGCGGGAAAAAGCAGAACTAACGGTGCGGTTGTTGCTTCCGATGATATCAATTTCATCGGCGTACGCCAGGAGCTGTACACTCATAACATTTTATAGCAATATTTCGAGTAATTATATGACTGTTGGCCTTACTAAATGGTGTGCTTATAAAACTGTCTAACATCTCATTATGAACGGCATTTTGAGATCCTTTAGTTGGAGGAGTTTATTGAAGGCAAAATTCAATGAAACTTTTCTAGACTCCACATAGTTTGTACCTAACAGTTACAATCACATGAATACTATTTTTTCTTTATTTTGCTTAGAGATGCACTCATACGTAGTAAAACAAATGCTCATGCTCCTCACTTCATTTTACAGATGGAATTCTCAAAGGAAATCAAACCAAAAATAACAAAGTTTCACATTTTAGAATAAAAGGCACTTTAAGCTGTAGCAGCCACTGTAGATATCTCTGCTACAATGTACGCAGGCTGCATACTGTTCTTCTACTCTACTGCCACATTTTTATGTTAGGAATTTGAAATTTAAAATAATGCAACTGGCGGCGGGAATTAACCGTAAACGCCGGTGCATGCGCCAATTGTGATCAACCGAAAATGTAATGTAGTGGGTAAACAGGGCATACAAACATATATAAATACGTACACATAAATATTTATAAGCTGCACAAAATACTGCAGGCGGCCAAGCATCCAACCAAACACGTAACCAGTCAACTGAATTATTTTAAGCAACACATATGTATGTACATATTTTACTGTTGCTTGGATGCGCATGCGTTTTTGAAGTGGTACAATTTAATGCCCTTGCATGAAAAGAGAGCAGTCCACAAATCGAAAGAAATTTTTGCAAATCACAGCATGCCAAATCGATCAGCAGTTAAATGAGACTGATTAAGTCGACGCGGCAACCAAATCTTCAATCACTTGAATTCGACGTCCGCGGCTCATTAAAACTGATATTTCTTTATGCGAAAATTGGCGATTTTAGCAAGATTATCATATTTTTAGGTCATCAATTGTATTTCCGACATCGAAAGTCATCAGTGAAAAGAGTGAGGCTCGTCATAAATTGTTATTTTAAATTCATTTAAAATATTTATTTTTTGTTTGCCAAAATGCATTGATATTAGCCAACGATGCGCATGTGTGTTTCACATTATTTGGCAGCTGCAACATTTCTGCAGCGAATTAGGTCACGTGCAATAAAAGTGCGCACGCATGCGTACAAATACACGCTCCAATGGTCAGAAAAGTCATAAATTCTCAGGAAGTGCTGCTTAGTTGTTTGTCTTTCAAATTATATACCCTTGATCAGATTTAAGACATTATGGAAGCGATTGAATTTGTGACCGTGTAAAATGTTCCGGGATATTTTATAATGCCTTTAGTTAATGATAAGTCTATAGCTTACCAAAGACAGAACTTTTATTTCAACGAAGACCAATTTCTCTTCACTATTTTTGAAAATTTTGTTTCCCGCCGAAGTAAGATCTATCCACTACACTTGCCCACTCTTACTCTGTTCTTATTAGATCAATGCTATCTTCTGTCTTTTAAATTATATACCCTTGAACAGATTTAAGACATTATGGAAGCGATTGAATTTGTGACCGTGTAAAATGTTCCGGGATATTTTATAATGCCTTTAGTTAATGATAAGTCTATAGCTTTCTCTTCACTATTTTTGGAAATTTTGTTTCCCGCCAAAGTAAGATCTATCCACTACACTGAGCCCACTCTTACTCTGTTCTTATTAGATCAATGCTATCTTCTGGGTACTTGCTAACCCTCGCCTAAGAACAAATCGGAATGTACAACTATGATGGTATTTTATACATAAGCATCTATTTGATCAAGCTTTGAAGGCAATCGCCATATTAAGATTGTGAATGTATGTGAAACAGGTCTTTTGCACTCAATCTCACAATCAACGATCATTCAGAAAATATATACAAAGCATTAATATTGAGCTAATAATTTTTCCTCGCTTCGGATTGTGCTTATCGCGTGCAGTCTACTTGAATGACACCTGATGGCTTGGGAACCTTATATTTAGTCTTTGACAATTCGCATGGGGCAAGGTTCTATTTTTTAAGACCAGACTGGACCCTGGACAAGTAAAAGAAGTTTCTTGCTGATATTAACCCCTAGATCCCTTTAACCAGCTAAAGACACTTCGAATGAAATAGTTAACTAAATGGTCTCACAATAGATCTGTGTCCCAACAAAATATAAGAAAAGGTGATATGCTATGCAACTCATTTTATAAACCAATATAACCTCACAATGTAATGGCAGTTTTGTTTATATAAACGAGTATATATATATGCGCGTATATAAATATTCCAAAGGGTATATATTACTCAAAACGACCTTCTTACTTAAGGTAACTCTGTTTGACCAACCCATTTTCAACACGCAATAAATTGTAAGAATACAACGAAAGTAGCTTAAGCTGGTATACGAGTGTCCCACGTTGCCCATAAAAAGAATGCATGAAATTTTATCCTCTCCAATTTATTTTCTCTGACTGCAATTTTGTATGCTACTTAATATTTTCATACATTTTTCCATAAAAAAAGTAGTTTAACCTCGCTTCGTGAGAACTACAACAACAACAAAAGTTAAGCAAAAGGCGTGTGCGCATTTTCCTTTACGCCGATCACCTTTTAAAGTCATCAACGCGACCGGCAATAATAAACGCCAATAATCAGCAGCAACATCACAACAGGCATACAGCAACAACAATAACAACAACAAGGCGCATGCTGAATTGAGTATGTGTGAGTGTGGTTGACGGTACAGCTGGTGACCTAAATATTTTTGCTGCACAAATTTTCTTCGTTTAAATTTTTGCTGTTGTTGTTGTGACCAACTAACAAAATGCTGCTGAGCAACAAATTGTTGCAAGATAATTGTTTCATTGTGTATTCTCACGCACGCACTTGGCAACAATTTAAAAAGAAAATCAGCAACAACAACAAGGAGTAATGATGCACAAAAATTCTGAAATGAATTATGTGGACACAACAAGATACATGTTTCCATGTGTTTATTGTTGCGTGGAAATTCTGCAACATAGGCATCTATCGGCATTTCAAGTTCGTTACAATTACTTGATATGACTTAGAAATATGGAGGTAATAAAACAAAAATTCTAAGGCACGAAAATACAAATCTTCCAACTTTTTTAAATTTAGTAAATGTTCCCACGATATCAATATTTGATCCAATCTTGAAAGTAACCTAAACAATATACATATATAACCTGGAATTTTTAATCTGATTCTGCTAAAAGGAAGATAGTGCTGGTTAATGTCTCTTAAAAAGTTGAGCCTTACTCTGGACTGACATTGTAGTCATAAAAAATTCACTGATCACTGAATTCAGATCGCTGAAGTCAACAACTATTAAGCGTTTACATATCTTTATGTCTTTAAGACAGCACATAACTCCGTTATTTTTCGATATTTTTCTAAAAAAAATCTTAAAATATAGCTGAAATATACCTTATTATGTCCGAAAACTTTGAAACATTCGATCGAGTACTTTCTTTCAAAAAAAAAATCACGAAAATCGCCTAATTTTTCATGGGTAACACTGGTATAGTCCCTTAAGAACAACTTATGTCTTATATAGCAAGTGAGTCTCTCTTGAAAACATCCTGCGGGCAAATGCCACATACAACTGGTATCATCAGATTCAACAAATCAGTGACATAAGATAGCAAAAAATTTCCATGTTGTATAAGTTTCTTCTAGGAACACTCCAGCATTCCGAATACCAAACGATAGCGCCTTCTTTATAGCTAAAATGCATAATCTCTATTCCATCTTTAACGAAAAAATATCAAAATTTGTTTTATTTAATGTTGTTCTAACGAACTAGTATTAGAGGTTTATAATAAAGTTAGAACAAAACGTCAAAATAAAATAATCAAAAACAAAAGATTGGACTGAACGAAAATACCGATATATAATAACAACCTTGTATTCCTGTATTGTCATCTGTATTTTCCAAGTGGCGCATTAAATTAAACGATTCCAAATCAATCCACGTAGACTTTACTAAAACAACATCATACCATCCCATTTATATAAATGGTACTCCTATACCACATCACAATAATGCTAAGTACCTAGGAATCACCCTAGATGCTAAGCTTAAGGATTTAGATTTTTGTTTGTGATTTAAAATTTGCTGAGTTTTACCATCTAGTCGGTAGGAGATCTACGCTTTCAATCGAAAACAAGCTGTTTACATATAATCAAGTACTAAATCCAATTTGGGCCTATGGAGCTCAACTATGGGGTTGCTCAAGTCAAAAGTGTACTGTAACCGACTGAAACGTAAGAGGCCTTCAGGCTTCAGCAAGGCAACTGTAGCAACAAATGGATTCCTCTAACATTTAGCATTTAATTATTATTTTTAACTTATTAGAATTGAATTGTTGTTAGTATTTAATCATTGTATACTAGGTACAATTGGAAAAAAATAATAATCTGTATTTTCGAATCATTTCCCATCCCTAGAAAAATTATTGAGCAACTAAGAAGAATTACGAAATATTTTATAAGGAAAGAGATATCGTATGAAAGAATTGAAGCCAAGAGAGGAAGCAAATGATGTAATCAACGTGTCTGGTGAATGAGATCTGAATATAGCACACTCGAAGTCAAGCTTGTTTAACTGTCCAATGTTAAAGTGGAATCCCTCTCGCAAGTAGAGGCATATCTACAAAAAATCCGATATATTAGGTATATATATTAAGTATATATTATATTTATATAAAAAAGTGAAAGTTCCCACTCAAAACTGAAAACAGAGGTAGAGGAACAAGACAAGTTAAAGTTCAACAAAAAATCGGTGGATTTATACAATTTGGTGATTAATACTCTAGAGGATATAAATAATAAAGGGCATACTTGTTCTATATTGACTGTATTAGATCTAAGATGAGACCTTGAAGTTAATATCTGTCAAAATCTTGTAAAGCACAGAACGAGTTCAACGGTAGTAAAAAAGAAACCAATTCCTGTAACGGTACATATGCATATATACATATATATATCAAATTTTTCTTCATACTCCTCGATGAAGACCATCAATTCTGTATTGTCTCATAGACGCTGCGACACTCACTCACCGATTGAGTATTGTACAATAACAAAAACACCAACAGCAAACAATAGTAGTAGTTGGCGGCCTTTAAAGGTAGCTGGAGTATATTTCATGTAACACTGATCTATTTTTGCATCACTTCATTCCACATACATACATATGGAACAGCTGAAGAAAAAATTGCATTTTTAGAAGGTTTTTTACACTCTACCATAACCCACAGTAGTTGTTTGTTGTTGTAGCTACCGCAGTCACAATGACTTTTCGCCTTGTTTGGCAGACATGTGTGTGCCAAACTTCGTGTACATGTTGACAGCATTCTTTGTCCGCCTTCTCTTCTTACATAGTTATTGTTTTCCTTTATTGCTTCCACATCGTTGTTGTTGTTATGCTTCACCAACAATTGCTCTGATACTACCTATTCGACTGTGCAGCATGTTGTCACTATTGTTTTTACCACGCTTGTGGTAAGTTCACCCTCACAGCTTGGCCGCCGACCGATTGAACTACAATGCACGCTGGTTACACTTTTCTTTTGGAGCTACTTGTTGTTTTTTTTTGCACCTATTTATTGGCTGGCAATGGTAAAATTGTGGCAGCTACCTGGTGGCCTGGTGACTCTAAGACGCGCTCCTGTTGTCTGGCACTGAAATGTCTTGAAAATAAAAACAACAACAATAAATAGAAATTATTTACGCGAAATGTTGTTGTTACCGTTGTTGAGAAATGTTGTGCAAATTGAGCAAAGTTTTGTCACATCACAAAAACCTTGACTGCATCTATATTTAATCGGTGACACAAATGTTGTCAAATAAAATAATTGCAATTTGTGAGACATGACTTTCGCTGCAAGTTTGGAACACTTCGATATTCTGCAGTTAGTGGCAATTTAAGTACAATAGTGGGCGTACATTCGTATATTCGAGAGAGGAGAAGTTCTAAGCTAAGTTAAGTGCTTATTCATTCTAAATATTATCAAATGTATTTCATATATTTATAATTTATAGCGATAAATAGTCAAGTGCATTCTAAATTATTTTTCTAAGACGACGCTTCAAAGGAATGAAATTACTAGAGCCTGGACCTAGATGGGGAAAATCTAAAGATCGCACCGAATGATTAAAATCGGACTGTAACTTTTAAGGACTAGTAAATCCTTAGAGGCACAGTGCTTAGAACCGACTTAAGACCTAAAATATTCATTATAGGCCTGGTTTTGGGTGATCCAAGTAAAGGAACTTTTTTCAATAGCCTTTTTTTGACAGATCACGCATGAGTCGTGTCAAGCTGTCATGTTATTTTTGTTCAGTATTGTTTGGCATTTCATCATGGAAAGACTTACGCCTGAACAACGTTTACAAATTGTTCAACTTTATTACGAAAATTCACGTTCTGTAAAGAATGTGTTTCAACATAATCGGCCTACTGAGCATACTATTCGCAACACCATCACCCATCTTGAGACCCAGCATTAATTATTCGATAATATTCGACCGAAACGATCACGTTCAGTACGCAGTGAAGAAAATATATAATAGCAGCCGTAGCCGAGATTGTACACAAAGACCGTGGAAAGACTTTGCGCATTTTACGTCGAGATCTTAAATAAAAAGAGTACAAAATACATCTTGAGCAAGAACTGTGACCGCTCGACCTTCCCAAGCAACATCGTTATATGCTTTCGAAAAGTTCCAAGAAGATTCGAAGCCAAATTTTGTTCATCGATGAAGCCCATTTCCGGCTCAAAAAATGACGCCGGTGATAACGTAACCGGCAATGAGAACCAAATATTTGATACCTGAAATTGAAACTCGTGATCTCGATGACATTTGGTTTCAACAAAGCGGCATCAATCAATCGGCTTTTATTGAGAGAACACTTCGGTGAGCAGATAATTTCACGTTTTGGGCCAGTCGATTGGCCACCAAGATTGTGATATCACACCGTTAGACTTTTTCCTGTGGGGAAGTGTAAAATCTAAAAATCCCGTTCGATTCAGACCTTGGAGCAAAACATCACGCATGTCATTCGCCATTTACGAGTCGAAATGCTAGGACGAGTCATCGAAAATTGGACTCAACAGATGAACCATCTGCGACGTAGCCGCGGCCAACATTTTAGATAATCTTTAAAAAATAAATGCCAAAGAATGTTCTTTCAAATGATATTAAACATTCCTCCATTAAATTTGAATTTTCTGTGTTTTTTTTTTGTTCTTAAAAAAAAAGTAGTGAACCTCGAAATGGATATATTCGAAGTGAATCACTTAACATTATCTTTGGCATTGGGTCATCACACGGTTAAATATTAGCTTCTATGGAGTCAGCAATCGAATGAGTTATAGCAATCACTGAGTACTCATACAATAATAGGAACCCAAAAAACACTGCAGCTCTTTCAAAGTTTCTTCACTGTTCAAGCATTTAATAAATTTCACTTTTTCAACATTTTCACTAATTTCTTTGGCAAATAATGAAGAGAAGAAGAGAAAAGCTAATATGCATAGAAATTAAGAACAACTTGCCGACAGACGTCAATAACAGGTGGCAACAGAGATTCGTTCCGCTGCAACAATAACAACAATCAACCAACTGCGTGCAGTGACATCAATATTTTTGTTTTTTTGCTCGCTCTACCTTCACATGGCATCATCATCACCATTAACAATTCCATTAACATTTGCATTTCCATTTCATTTTCATTTGCGATATGCAATTGCAATAACATTCAGACACATAACTGTAAGTTGCATTCAAGTTAAATATTCGTTTTTATTCGTTTGTTTATTTTTCTTCTACTTCTCCACCTTCATTTGCTTTTTTATTATTTTTTTCTATTTTTTCTCAAATTTTCCTTTTATTTGTTTACTAGCACACTTTTACTTGCAGCAAGTGCATGTCAATAATAATGTTCAATATTTACTCGCAGAGGCAGCAGGTTGCTGAGGAGACAAGGTAAGCAAAACGAAAATTGACGTACAACTGCAACTGATGGGTTTGTTGATGGATAGGCCGTGCCTAAATATTTCGGCGCTTGCTTTGACAGCGTTAAATAATTAAGTTGCAGGCAAGCGCTGGTTGAAGCTGCAGAGTGGAGGCTGCAAAGAGTGTGTTTGCAACAACAACAGTAAAGAGAAATAACTAAAATAATGTAAGGTACGTAAATGTCGACAAGCCGAATAACTAATATGCAGTGACATGGAAAAATCGAAAGTTTTTCACAATTTCTTATTGGCGGCACTTTCATGTGACTCTTCCATATAATTTATTTCCCTTGCAGTACTTATGCAAATACTCACATCTCTGTCGGCTAAAACGCACATTTTCAGACTAAAAGAAGATGATTGTGATGTTGTTAAAACCTATCATGCAAGAAAGCTAAGGAGCTCACGATCGTGACCCGTTTTGAGGGCTACAGAGCTTTCAGCGAGCACTTTAGGTGATGATATTTGAAATCATTGATATTGAAGTTAGATAAAGGATTTTAACCAAAGAACATATTTTAGGGAGATCCCACAATCTGTGCCAATTACCGCGGGATAAGCCTCCTTAATATCGTCTATAAGGTTCTATCGAGCGTACAATGTGAAAGACTAAAGCCCACCGTCAATAAACCGATTGGACCTTATCAGTGTGGATTTAGACCTGGAAAATCCACAACTGACCAGATATTCACCATGCGCAAATCTTGGAGAAGACCCGTGAAAAGAGGATCAATACACACCACCTTTTTGTCGATTTTAAAGCTGCTTTCGACAGCACGAAAAGGAGCTGCCTTTACGCCGCGATGTTTGAATTTGGTATCCCCGCATTACTAAAAAAAAACTAATACGGCTATGTAAGTTGACGTTGAGCAACACCAAAAGCTCCGTCATGATTGGGAAGGACCTCTCCGAGCCGTTCGATACCAAACGAGGTTTCAGACAAGGTGACTCACTATCGTGTGACTTCTTTAACTTGATGCTGGAAAAAATTATACGAGCTGCAGAGCTAAATAGAGAAGGTACAATCTTCTATAAGAGTGTATAGCTGCTGGCGTACGCCGATGATATTGATATCATCGGAAGCAGCAACCGCGCCGTTTGTTCTGCCTTTTTCCGCATGGATAAGGAGGCGAAGCGAATGGGTCTGGAGGTGAATGAGGACAAGACGAAATATCTCCTGTCATCAAGCAAACAGTCGGCGCATTCGCGTCTTGGCTCCCACGTCACTGTTGACAGTCATAACTTCGAAGTCGTAGATAATTTCGTATACCTGGGAACCAGTATCAACAACTCCAACAATGTCAGCCTCGAAATCCAACGCAGAATCACTCTTGCCAACAGGTGCTACTTTGGACTGAGTAGACAATGGAAAAGTAAAGTCCGCTCTCGACGAACCAAAATCAAACTTTACAAGTCGTTTATCATTCCCGTCCTGCTTTATGGTGCAGAAGCTTGGACGATGTCAACATCAGATGAGACGACACAAGGAGTTTTCGAGAGGAAAAATTTGCGCAAGATTTATGGTCCTCAGAACATTGGCAACGGCGAATACCGCAAACGATGAAACGAGGAGCTGTACGAGCTATATGACGACATTGACATAGTTCAGCGTATAAAAAGACAGCGGCTACGCTGGCTAGGTCATGTTGTCCGAATGGACGAAAACACTCCAGCTCTGAAAGTGTTCGATGCAGTACCCGCCAGAGGAAGCCGAGGAAGGGGAAGGCCTCCACTCCGTTGGAGGGACCAGGTGAAGAGCGACCTGGTTACACTTGGAATCTCCAACTGGCGCCGAACTGCGAAGAAAAGAGAGGAGTGGCGCGCTCTCATCGATTCGGCTATAACCAGCTAAACGGTTCTACGCCAATTACATACATATTTTCGTAAATTCTGTTAACGAATTGAGATTGCTCGACTTCAACAATCCCCACTCTGAGAGCAATGTTTAGTAATTATATATAAGTGTGCATTAGTCTATTGTATGTGTGTAATTGGCGTAGAAACTGTTTACCCGATTATAGCCTAATCGATAATAACGCGTCATTCTTCTCTCTCTCTCACAATTCGAAGCCAGTTGGAAAGCCCAAGTGTAATAAGGTCTGGAGTGGAGGTCTTCCTCTTCCTCTACTTCCACCGCCGGGTACTGCATCGAACACTTTCAAAGCTGGAATGTTTTCGCCCATTCGAACAACATGACCTAGCCAGCCGCTAATCTTTTATTCGCTTAACTCATTCAACCGTTCATTATCTACGACTTCGAAGTTATGACTGTCAACAGTGACGTGGAAGCCAAGACGCGAATGCGCCGACTGTTTGCTTGATGACAGGAGATATTTCGTCTTGTCCTCATTCACCTCCAGACCCTTTGGCTTCCAGTATGGAAAATACATAACTAACGGCGCGGTTGTTGCTTCCAATGATATCAATATCATCGACGTACGCCGTACGATTGACTACATATCACCGAAGCTGCAAGAGCAGAAGCATTAACCATTTCTTCCTCGAATAATTTAAATAAGATTATAACTTTTTGCATACGAAAAATTCCAACACAATTTGATTGCATAATGTCAAATGTATGACACAATTTTTGGCAATCAGAAAAACGGTATTTACCTTATAGAAGCGGGTACAACAACCCAGTGACCTCGAAAAGAGCCATAATTTACATTTACATAACTCTTATTCATATCCACTTGACAATAATAATGTCCAACTAATACAAATATGGTAAAAGCAAGCGATATTACAAAATTTACTGACCATTTTAAATGTGGCATTAAAGGAGTGCAGTTATATGGCGAGCGAAGAACAAACCAACGAACATAAGGCTAACGAACTAAGCCACTTTAATGTGGCCCACAAACAGCCTTGCCACAAATGTCACGCACATGGCGTAAACGGCAATATTTAAGTTGCCACAATTTCTTTACAAAAACAAAGCTTGAAGGAAAATAGAAAAGTTGCAAAAATGAAAAGCATAGCCAAACATGCGCATGCGCAGTTGACGAACAATATGCAGATGTGGCACCAAATATGGCGTAGGCAACTAAATAACATCAACCATACATATGGGGCATTCTCTGGAAAAAAAGCCACTTGAAAAAAAAAAGTTCTTTATTTTCTTTGGCAATTATATATCTTATAGTACATATAAAACCCAAAATAAAACATATGGTTTTAGGTCTGTGTAACGCGGGGTTGCCTATTATAAGGGGCCAAAGTTTTTTGTAAAAAAATTTTCGAAATATCTTTAAAACTAATGAACAGATTTTAAAACACCATGTGACTTTTTTGTACAGAATTTCTCAAACTTTAAAACTGTGTATCGTAAAAATTTTTAAAATTAATATTTCATAGCAAAAAATAAAAAAAATTTTTTTTTTGGAATTTTTAACAACTTATGCCCCCTTCGATTTTTTTCGAAAATATCTTAAAATGTTCCTTAATTCATCACCTTTTTACCCCCCAAAGGGAATTTTGGGACAGCAATATTTGTATGAGCTACAAATAAAAAACCAACTCAGAACATGATGAAAAATCATTGATTTATGAACTATTATTATCAGAATTTAGCGTAACCCAGGATTAACGACTTGGACGTAGCAGACATTTAATCCCTTTTTGATTTTTTTATTTTTTAATATTTTTTTTTGTTTTTGTTTTTTATTTAAAATTATCACGTACTTGAATCTAATCTACGTAATAATTAAAAAAAAAGCAAAAACCAAAAAAACAAACAAAAAAAAAATTAAAAATTTGAAAAATACAAAAAAATAAAAAAAAATATGAAAAATAAAAAAAAAAACAAAAAGAAATTAAATGTCTGCTACGTCCATGTCGTTAATCCTGGGTTACGCTAAATTCTGATAATAATAGTGCATAAATCAATGATTTTTCATCATGTTCTGAGTTGGTTTTTTATTTGTAGCTCATACAAATATTGCTGTCCCAAAATTCCCTTTGGGGGGTAAAAAGGTGATGAAATAAGGAACATTTTAAGATATTTTCGAAAAAAATCGAAGGGGGCATAAGTTGTTAAAAATTCCAAAAAAAATTTTTTTTTCATTTTTTGCTATGAAATATTAATTTTAAAAATTTTTACGATACACAGTTTTAAAGTTTGAGAAATTCTGTACAAAAAAGTCACATGGTGTTTTAAAATGTGTTCATTAGTTTTAAAGTTATGGCGGTTCGAAAATTTTTTTACAAAAAACTTTGGCCCCTTATAATATGGCAACCCCGCGTTACACAGACCTAAAACCATATGTTTTATTTTGGGTTTTACATGTACTATAAGATATATAATTGCCAAAGAAAATAAAGAACTTTTTTTTTCAAGTGGCTTGTTTTCCAGAGAATGCCCCATATGCAAGCGTATATTTATACAAAATATACCATAAAAAATAAGTCTTAACGAAATAAAATATAATAAAAAGAAAGAAGGCATAGCTTTGCGAAGACCCACCGCTGGCCTTAACCAATGTCCACCACAACTCAAGCCACACATTGTGGCAGCTAAAATGCAGCACCGCATACTTTCTGTTAGGAGAAAGAAGGTAAGTCATAATAGTGCGCTGCGGATAAAATATATACATTTAAAGATACGAGAAAGGTTAGATAAGACCCGGAATTTTTATTTCAAATGCAACCCTAGCCGGTTTAGTTGTCACCATTATCAACCTAACCTCTTCTATTGTCATGTTCACTCACAAATACTGGATAAAACTTAGCAAGACTCGTTTCGGTCGTTAAACTGAACGTTTGGTCTTTCCTTAAGTTTGATTAGATTAACTGCGACTGATATTCAATCGTCAATAACATTTGGATACAACAAACCTTAATTCCTTAAATTATTCCAACTCACAACCCACCAAACCACCTGACATCGTTGCCATTAAGAAAGACTACTTAAACTTATTGAAGTTGTATGGCAGCCCGAACCTAATGTTCGAAAGAACTTTTTCCTAATATCAGTCAAATCATTTTGATCACAGCTCTTAAGACATATTCTTCAAAAAACATATTATATTATGTTCGCACAAGTGAAATGGTAGACAAATATTCGGGACACCTAAAAGACGTTAAAACGATAAAATCTCCGAAAATTAATATTGGGGGGATAGCGGAAGAGAGCTGAGATTGTAACTCTATTCACTGAAAATATTTGACAATAATATTAGGGGTTAAAAAGTTTGCGTTTCCAAGAACATGATAACCATGGATAAAATACAAAACTATCAGAAAACAATATAAGTCAAGAGACAGTAAGCTTTTTCAGAAGAACGTGTTATATAAACAATCCTTTCGAATTGAGCTCATAAAACCGAATTCTGAAAATAATGTCTTATCTAAACACTCTCATATGATAAACAGGCTATCTCTCTTGTCTATGCACACAACATCACATGGATACTTCAGGAGGCACAGGGCTGAAGAAACCAATGCATTATTTTTAGGGCGTATACGTACGTGTCATGTGAGTGGTTACCTACTTAGTGCAAATTACGTCCACTATTTGAGTTAGAAGACTGAATCTGCCACGAAAAGAAATACGAAGTTTGTATATATGTATATGTGATTAAATTTCTTTATAAAAAGTCTAAATAGATATGAATAGAGCCCAAGGTCAACTGTATTATAATAACACTGACTAGAATGTTCCATTTGGCATAATTCAAACTATAAACGTTCGAGTCTGACCTAAGTTACATGATTATTTCTTAATAAGGAAATAAGCTGATCTTTTTAAGTTTTGCTTCTGAATAATGTTTTACATTCAAAAGCTATCTCTTTTTCAGACGTGACCGAAAGCGCTCTCTACTTCTCTCTCTCATATGCTTGTAAAACGGTCAAGGTTATCTTTATTTTTGGAAATAGGAAAGAGTCAAATCTGGCGAATATGGAGGCTGGGGCATCGTTGCAGTATTGTTTTAGACCAAGAATTCACGAACAATGATATGTGAGATTTTAAATAACGAAAAAGAGCTAATAAAACTCGTCTGACCCGTGAGATTTTACAATTCCTGTTAATTTTTAACACCCAATCATAAAAGTTTAAGGAAAGTCTAAAGGTTTTAAAAATAGTCGGACAATTTCTTAATTTTCTAATACTTTTTTATAATCCATGTAGCATGCAGCAGATATAGACAAACCGATCTCTAGAATATTGACTGCGATATCTACAATTAAGACTCAAGTGAAGACTATCAACAAGTGAATCCCCGCTGAAATCTTGCAATATGCGTGTGTGAGTGTTTCCGGCTTTACCGCTGCACCTGCATTATGCAAGATCACGTTTTCCGTGTGCGAATAATGGACTCTACAATTGTTTTTTTTTTTTTTTTTGTAAACTGTATAAACGCTTGCGCAACGTTAACACTCACTGAGCAAATAATCAAAAACAAATAAAAAACCAGCAATGGCAATGCCGTTGCAACTACAAAGTAAGAACTGATGTTGCTCATCATCGCAATACAGCAACAACAAAAGGCAACACCAACAATACTAGTAATGGCCAGACAATAAATTGCAAACACAAGCAACACCCAGTACCGTTGCAAAGACGTGGCTGCAACGCCCTCAACACTGTACCTGTGATTGGCACTATGCTTGGTGTTCATCGTTTCACTAATTATTTGATTACTCCATTTGAGCTAACAAAAACGGTTTTATTGGTGTGAATGCGTGCGTATGTACGTAATGTATGACAAAATATTATCCAAATATTTTGTTTTAAAATTTTGTTTTAAAAATCACGTCGAACTGTGTTTCTAGTTCTTCATACCCAAGAAGTATGGTTTCTTTCTCTATCTCTAGATCTAGTGTACAGAGATGCTAGTCCGAAATCAACAAGGAAATTGATAGTCGTTTAGCAATATTAGTATTGCCGTGAGAAAGGTTTGGAAGAGGACGACCCCCACTCCGGTGGAAAAACCAAGTGCAAAGTGAGCTGGCTTCACTTGGTGTTTCCAGTTGGCGCCAAAAAGCAAAAAGGAGGAACGAGTGGCGCGCTCTGGTGGATTCGGCTATAATCGCTTAAAGCGGTTTCTACGCCTTCAGTTTTGATGTTAGTTAAAATTTATAGAATTTGATGGAATACAGTTTATAATGTTATTAAAAAGAAGGAAACGAAGTATTGCAAGGACAATTTAAAGATAATTGGGCGGAAACCTGTGATAACTCAAAGAGAATGCAGAAGATTAGTAGGAGATGTCATACAAAATCCCACAATTAGTCCTCTTAATATTGCAGCATCATCGAATCAGCATATTGCATGAACAGCCAATGATGCTACACTGCTAAGGACATTTAAAAATAGTAACATAAATACATACGTTGTGCATAAAGTTGACCACTTCCGAAAACAAAAAAGTTTTATTTCCAAAACAAAAAAGCGATATGCCTCTCATTTGCCTTAAAATGCATGCTAAAGCCGGTCGTGGGCAGATAAGGCTAAAGTTTAGTTCCAGGGCTTCTTTAGTAAACGCTTTATGCATTTACCACATGAAAAGAAGAATAATGCAGTTTAGACGCTAAATAGAGACGGGAGTGACATTATGATTTTTTTAAATTTTTTTGGAAATTTTCCTTACTTCTGTTTTGAGGATTTGGTACTAATTTAGGGACCCTAAATCATCCGGATATATCAGAATTCACATGACCATGCCATTCTAGTGGTCCGTCGGCCTTTTCCAACTATTGACTACATTTTACAACAGGATAATGCTCCATTTCATGAAGGATCTTTACCTTCAAAAGTTTTAAATGAAGCAAATAAAGTTGACCACCGCACAGCCCTGACCATAGCTTTAGTCAAAATGGTTGGTCTTTCGTTAAACATCAGAGGACAATTGATACAATAACCGAAAACGCCGAAATTACTGACATTTGGTCTAAATTAACTGTTAACTTAGCGCACAATTGTGTTGAATCAATTCGGACCATAAAGCAGGCTGTTATTGATGCCAAAGGCGGTGTAACCAATTATGAATTTATCGCCTTAGAATAAGAATTTATACTGAACATTAAAATGTTATAGTTATCATTAAATAAGAACAGGATAATAGAGTTCATGTTGTGTGTAAATACTTTTGACGCAAAAAAATGTGTATAAATACTTTTGACTACTGCGAGTCTTCAGTTCATTTGCTTATTTCTCCGCCATATTTCTAGCTATTCGAGCCAAACCGACTTCATTCTCTCAGGAATAGATCAAGGTTTACAACAACATAGCATTTTGTTACCCTGCGACAACAACAACAACAAGCGAAAGCTTTTTGTGTGAAACTTGGAAAAAAACGTCCGATGTGTAAATAATTTTGACTACCTCTGTACATATATAACGGGTGATTTTTTTGAGGTTAGGATTTTCATGCATTAGTATTTGACAGATCACGTGGGATTTCAGACATGGTGTCATAGAGAAAGATGCTCAGTATGCTTTGACATTTCATCATGAATAGACTTACTAACGAGCAACGCTTGCAAATCATTGAATTTTATTACCAAAATCAGTGTTCGGTTCGAAATTTTTTTATCGACAAATTTTGTTCAGCGATGAGGCTCATTTCTGGTTGAATGGCTACGTAAATAAGCAAAATTGCCGCATTTGGGGTGAAGAGCAACCAGAAGCCGTTCAAGAACTGCCCATGCATCCCGAAAAATGCACTGTTTGGTGTGGTTTGTACGCTGGTGGAATCATTGGACCGTATTTTTTCAAAGATGCTGTTGGACGCAACGTTACGGTGAATGGCGATCGCTATCGTTCGATGCTAACAAACTTTTTGTTGCCAAAAATGGAAGAACTGAACTTGGTTGACATGTGGTTTCAACAAGATGGCGCTACATGCCACACAGCTCGCGATTCTATGGCCATTTTGAGGGAAAACTTCGGAGAACAATTCATCTCAAGAAATGGACCCGTAAGTTGGCCACCAAGATCATGCGATTTAACGCCTTTAGACTATTTTTTGTGGGGCTACGTCAAGTCTAAAGTCTACAGAAATAAGCCAGCAACTATTCCAGCTTTGGAAGACAACATTTCCGAAGAAATTCGGGCTATTCCGGCCGAAATGCTCGAAAAAGTTGCCCAAAATTGGACTTTCCGAATGGACCACCTAAGACGCAGCCGCGGTCAACATTTAAATGAAATTATCTTCAAAAAGTAAATGTCATGAACCAATCTAACGTTTCAAATAAAGAACCGATGAGATTTTGCAAATTTTATGCGTTTTTTTTTTAAAGTTAGTTATCAAGCTCTTAAAAAATCACCCTTTATATAAATAATTTTAAAATTACATTCTTGAGCTCTTAAAATTAGCAAAAAATCAAATAAGATATTTTTATGTTCCATTCAAAAAGTAAAAAATTATAATTTATTAACCCTCATATTCTCTTATAAGACATAGGCATAATATTTTTTAACCAACGGTGAAGGCGGCCCTGCGACAAAGACGTGCACCGCGTCCTTCGCATTCGTTCAAACCTACACTGCGGATATCTGTGAAAGGAAGAAGACGAAATTAATATTTGAGTTCCTCATTACAGTTACAAAAGCAAAAGTGCACTCACTTCTTCCACTGGTACAAGCCTCCGATTGCAATTCACAGGGATTGCCGAATTTCTGATAGCACTGGCCATTGAAGCCGCACACGGGATTATAATTTTGTGGGCAAATAGTAGCACAATTGCGCTGAGCGGAAACAGCGGCGAGCATAAGCACAGCTGAAAATACAAGAAAAATATAGTAATTTAATTAGAATACTATTAAAGACTAACTTAAAATGACATTAAATTGTTTATTTAAACGAAATCAGTTACCTGCAACGATTAAGGCGAAGACTTTCATTGTTTATTTCTCAAAATCAAGTATGACAGCACACACCAAACGACAAGCTGATTATGAATTTCCATCTGCCAGATGTGCGGCTTTTATTGCGAACGTATATTAGAGCTAAACAGAAATGATATCAATTGAAAAAAGGGGCAAACTTCATAATTCGCTTATGTACAATCTACGAAAGTCGACAAACTACTTTAGATCGAAACTTAGGTGATTCCCAAATTGTTTTTTTTCTTCACAGTAAATTTCCATGTGCTTGTTTTTGTAAAGCAAAAAATGATTTTTAAACAAATGTGAAAATATGCCCTGTAGGAAATCATGCAAACCACTTTCCCTGCAGGAAATCTTGGAAGTCACTCTGTAATAAGAGTTCCATACTATAATTTACATGAGTCGTTTTCGAATTCATATATAAATTAAATCTAATGAGTCATAAGTGAAATATATAGATTTCAGTAAAGCGGGCGTGATTATAACCGATTAATCTAATGCTTGTAGAGTTCAACGAAGAAACATACGAGGTTAGTATTAGTTACCTGAGACTCTTCAATGATTTGCTGTCATGTATCTGGAAGTATTGGAAAACTATATGTATAAACTACACTTAACATTCAAGGAAATGAGGACTAGATGGCGAGAGTATAAAGCAGATCAAAATAGTATCTAATTTTACGACATTAATTAGCCTTAAGAACTTAATTTTAGTTTTTCGTAGAATTTCTTCACAGCTGGTTCTCACCTAAAATAAGATATCCGATAACAAAATCACAATGCCTCTGGAAGTTGTTAGATTTAGTTTGCTTCGATACTTAAGAACTAATGATGGGGGTACTTAATCGAACATATGTAAGTTCGGACCTGTATTTCTTACATAAACCGTTCTATCTTGAGAACAGCTTCAGAATTTCGACAGCTTTATGCCTGTTTCGATTAAATATTAGCTGAAAAACTTTCTCCGACCTAGAACCAAAAGCAAAAGTTTACCACATTATTCGAAGTTATCGGAACAACAGCGTTTTTTAATAACATTCGATCTTGAGTCGTCAAAATCAAACTGCAAATGTAAATCGTTCAGAACTGATTTTAAAACCATATAAGACATTTAAAAAGTTGCTGATACCTACATCTGTTTGATCACTATCAAAGTTAAGCAGGCTCCATTGTCTTTGATGACACGCCCAATTTCCCTATGTACTTCTTAGACACATAATTTGAGCACTTTATGTAAGCCAGACTTATAAACAATGATAACAACAGTAATAGCATCACATCACCTGAGTCTTATAACGTGGTAAAATTATAAATTTAAATGAATGGCCTAAAAAACAAATTTTGTTTATGAAAAATTTATAAACACGTGCGAAACACTGCAGAAATATCAGCTGATTTATATAATTTCTTTGCCTTAGCAACCCATAAAGTAAAATCGGCGAATATTAATAGATACTCTGTAAATATGTATGTATGTATGTATATATTTATTCATAATCGCGTAAGTATATATTTACACATGAGGTAAACAATTTTATACGTGACGGACGCGTTGTAGAAAACACAAAAAGTATAAATTTTTGTTATTTTGTTTACTGATTTGCCGGTTTCGAATTAATTGGGTAAAAAAAGCATAAACCAAAAAAAAAGAAACAAATTAACGTCAGTGCAATTTTTTATAATTTATTATAGAGTCTCTGTTTGTTTGAAATAAATAGTCATTTTTTAAAGCTACTTATAAACAACAACACTAATAAGGTGTGCAAATTGAAAAATGTCTGGAAAGAGCCTTCATATTTATCCACAAACTAGAAGATCACAGAGCTTTATTATATGCCGGAAGAATTGTTTTATTCTGATATAATTGCTCATTACAGATCCTTCATTAAGTGTGGTGTAGACTATGCCAAATACAATGACAATCACATCAAAACCAATGAAAACATTTACTATAGGACTACATACTATCTAAATTTTTAATGAACTCTCATATCCTACTCCTGCCTCAACGCCTTCTTCCCAGATATAACAAACATCACATCCATTCTACTCAATTAAGAGATATTAAAAAACCACCAATCATAATAGACTTGCAGCATTAATTTTAATACATTTCCGTAAACACTTTGCAGCACATATGCCACACTTCTATGACTGAGCGAAAAGTGTGAGGCAAAAAACCGGAAAATTTAATCGCCAACATTTATTGCCTAAACGCCTATTCGGCCACCTACCAACCCAGCGCACACGACTGTGTGTGTCTGTGTTTTTTCTTAACTGCCAGTCGGTCAGTCGGTTTAATAGACCACCAGCGAAAATCACTTAAACGCCACCTGGCCATTCGACCGTCAATGGGTTGAACGCAGGCTGACTATGGCAAACACGTATCTCGTGAAGATCTAAAAGCATACATACTTATAATAATGTGGGTATCACAGTACAAAGCCCCATAGAACACTTATACTCTGTTACTTTAGCCTTTTTTTCTTAGCTTCAATCTTTTGTTTTCGACTTTTGCAAGTCACCTTTAGTTCTCTATTCGGCCACTTATTCACACTATTTTTTTCGTTTTCTTTCTTTCGTTGTTTACAATAACATTGATCGTTTACTAGTTCAGGTATAAGTGGATCTTTTTAGGTATATGCCCATATTGCACCGCTTCATCGCAGGTGGCATAACTGCATTAAAGTAGAAGGAAGTGCTAATTAGACGTCTTCTGATATTTTGTTTGGGAACAATAAGTTCTTAGAACCTCGTTGATATTAAGAATGTGAGGCTTCTCTATACGGATTGTATATATATTGAACCGATTAAAACTATCTGATCTTTACTGAAATCTATTTATAACTTGATCATTTTAAATATTAAGTGACAAAACGAGTAAGTCCATAAGTATCATATATCGTATTATTTCGGGCGAGTTTCGGAGACACCAATATCTCACCAAAACAGTTCCGATACCAAGTTGAAATAAGATGTTTATCATTTGTGGAAAATATTAACGGATAACAGAAAAATTTGTTGGAGTTCACAGTTTACGCATGAATATTTCTGAACCATTTCCAATTATAATAAACTTTGATCACGATGTTGAGTCACCCAGTTGGTTTATGTGCCGATTTCAAAAATTCGTTCACCATTGGAAAGCTACATTCGCCACGAGAAACATAGGCTATATTTATTTCTAGAATCTCAACTTTCTGGAAATAGTTCCCAGGTGAGGATATCAAAATGACTCCGTGATGGAGAATCTTAATCTGAAACTGAAAATCGTCTTGCAAATAATTCTCTTCGCATCACAATCGTGTGAAACGGGAAAGTACATACATAATGTATGGGAGAGTGTGTATAAGTGTGTAAAATCTTATAACTTCTGAAATGTTTGTTTAAACCCGTGCGAAGCCGGATCGGTCTAGTGGCTAGTGTTATATAAAGATACGAATGGAAAATACATTTATAATATATCTACACAGAAAAATACTTGTTGAGGAAAAATTATTATAGCAATCTTCAATTCAATTGTTTGTTCGATTCACTACTCGCCAAGCGTAAGCGACTCGATGAAAAATTTTACAAAAACAAGTAAGAAAAGGCTAAGTTCGGGTGCAACCGAACATTTTATAATCTCGCAATTTAGTGATGTAATTTTACAAAGATAACACAATTCGACCCATATAGTCGGCATAAAGTCCAAGAGAATAACGGAAATCATTATAAATAGTATATGGGGACTGAGGTAATTCCTGAACCGATTTCAATCATTTTCACCACCAAAATACAATATATCGAAGACTATAAGCTCTCTTAATTGCTAAGGTATATCGCATATTAACCGATTTATAAAGCCCACCGTATTTTTGAAAAACCTATCTAGGGGAATTTATGACCCGATTTTAACCATTTTTGGTACATCATTAAATATCTGAGAGATTTTCCTATATTTTCGGTGAAAAATTACACTTAGGCACAGAGTTCTTCATGTTCGATATCCGGGGCATTGAAAAGTCAAATCAAATGTTGACAACTTTCCACAAGAGATCACAGCTCAAATACAGTATTTGTGTAACTTTTTATTCCGCTATGTTCATTGGTTCCTATATTTACTATAAAGTGAAGGAATCAAATGGAATTGAAAATTGAGTTATATGGGGGAGATATGGTTTTTGACCCATAAGTGGGTGAGTACAGCTTCTTTCTGCCATTTCTTATGTAAAATTTAGTATTTCTAATTTTTGTATAGGAGGTGGGCGTGGTTATTAACATATTCCTCATTTTTGAAGTATATAAGGAAGAGGCTAAAAAAACGACTGCAGAAAGTTTGGTTTATATATCTTTATTGGTTTGCGAGATATATGCAAAAAACTTATTTGAGAGTGGAGCCTCGCCAACTTGTCCAAATGTGCCCCTTCCTAGTGCGATCCTTTATTCCAAATTTTACTGTTATAACTTTATTTATGGCTTAGTTATGACACTTTATGTGTTTTCGGTTTTCGCCAATCATAATTTCGCCCATTTTCAATACCAACCTCCTCAGGGTCAGGGTGCCAAGGAATATGTGTTCCAAGTTTCATTAAGATATCTCATTATACTCTCGCAACAAAAGTTGCTAAAGAGAGTATTATAGTTTTGTCCACATAACGGTTGTTTGTAAGTCCTAAAACTAAACTAGGGAGGGGCACATTTGAATGTAATTTTTTTGGAAAAGTGGGCGTGACCCCGCCCCCAAATATGTTTTTTGTATATATCTTGCAAATCAATAAAGCTATATAAACCAAACTTTCTGCAGTCGTTTATTTTAGCCATTTCATTATACAGTCCAAAAATGAAAGATATCGGATAATAACCACGCCCACCTCCCATACAAAGGTTAGGTTGAAAATTACTAAAAGTGCGTTAACTCACTAACGAAAAACGTCAGAAACACAAAATTTCACAGAAATGATAGCAGAAGGAAGCTGATCTTTTTACAAAATGGAAAATGGGCGTGGCATCGCCCACTTATGGGTCAAAAACCATATCTCAGGAACTACTCGACAGATTTCAATGAAATTCGGTATATAATATTTTATTGACACCCTGATGACATGTGTGGAAAATGGATGAAATCGGTTCACAACCACGACTACTTTCTTTATAACTCAATTTTGAATTCCATCTGTGTCCTTCACTTTATAATATATACATTAGGAACCAATGATGATAGCGAAATAAAACTTTACACAAATACAGTATATGATCTGTGGCATCACTTGTGAAAAAATTGTCGAAAACGGACTATAACTTTTCAAGGCCCCAGATATCGAACATGTTGAACTCAGCGCCTAAGGTTAAATTTTAACCAAAAATGTGGGTAAATCTCTCAGCTAATTTAATGTAATTCAGAGGAAATAGTTTTCTTCCAATAATGTGTCTCTGTTCCAAAAATTATTAAAATCGGGTCACAACATCTCCTAGCTCCTATATACATAATTATAGGTTTTTCAAAAATATCATCCCCTAGCTCCCATATACCTAATTATAGGGTTTTCAAAAATTCGTTGGGCTTTATTACGCATATATGTATTGGTTAATATGTGATATATCTTAGCAAAATTAAGGGAGCCTATAGTATTGGATATAGTGTCCCTTGCTGGTGAAATTGAATGAAATCGGTTCAGGAATTACCTCAGCCCTCTTATCTATATATGACGATTTTCGTTATTCTATTAAACTTTATGCCGAATTTATGGGTAAATTTGTGCGTTATCTTCATAAAATTTCTTTAATAAATTGCGAGAGTATAAAATGTTCGGTTACACCCGAACTTAGCCTTTCCTTACTTGTTTTTTACTCAAGTTATCGCTTACACGGTCTTACACAGACATCCGGTTTTCAACTTAACTGGTCATCCTGATCATTTACATATATGTCTAACTCTTTTATTTCTGGGTGATACCATCAACCGTTATGTGAACAAAACTATAATACTCTATGCAATATTTATTCGATCAATGAATATTTTTTGCGTGTTTCACTGACGATCCTTAAGCAGATGTTGCTTTTATAGTCACAAAAATTTCGAAATTTTTTCAGCGGTATCGGATAGATATATATGTATATCCAAATGCATATGTTTATATGGATGTATTGCTGTATGACTATATTGAAGATATTGGTAGTTTTATCGGAACCAGATAATATAAAAAACTTTCTTTAACAGTAAAATAGACCGTACAGAACCCTTTCGCAGACATCGCTTCTCTCATATGAATGTAACCTAAAGTAGTAGTCGTGAAATATAAAATATCAGTTGCTTATATGATATGTAGTAATATCAAGAAGTCATCATATAGACACCCAAGTATATAACCTACATTTATTTATATTTCAATAACGCTTGCTGAAATATACACTCACCTATGCGTATATATATTTAACCATATTCTTAGTCTCGTTAAATAGTTTCGTTTCCAATTTCAATAAACCGTTTTAAAGAAATTAAAGTACCGTTGCAGGAGTTCCTCAATAATATCTTTTTTTGCTCATTTTTAATGTTGTTTGGTAACAAATTTAATTTGCACTGCGCTGATTAGTTCGGATTCATCCAGTGAATGAATTAAATTTGGTTTCAAATTTCACCACGCTGTAAAGCATGCATAATATATGTGTGTATATGTGTATATGAAAATATATAGACTACGAGATAGAGACCGACCGATTAATCGGCCTTGGTATCGGCATCGGCCAGTATCGGCCACAAAATTAAGCATCGGCATCGGTATCGGCATCGGCCATATTTGGCCGATTCTTAGCCGATTCTTTCTACTTCTTTCGGATTATACTAAAATACCTTTTTTTTCTGTTTTGATTTCTTTAGAGCATAAAATTTGAATTCTTCTGTTTACCATATAAAATACAGTGAATCACATTTGACTAAACTAACAATTCATCATGGTGATAATTTAAGTCTAGTATAAAGAAATTCAAAAATTTTGCATTAATGAAAGGTTTATTTCAAATATGTACAGTTTTGTTTAAAGTTGTTGAGATTTTGAAGATAATGTCATAAAGTCACTATTATAGAAGCATTCGTAACTAGGTTAATTTATTTTTAAAAGTTTGCCATAGACAGGGTCACGTAATAATCACTTGGTGCTGGCCTGGAGTATAATAAGGTGCATGGAAAAGAACCTCCCAAACAAGCTTCCGAAGTTTCTATTGAGTCACTATTACTATTTGCCGCCTTTCACAATGTGAGATATAAATGACAAAAGTCATCTCTTTGAAAATAACGGATTATTTTTACTAGACCTACTATTTTCGAATATTGGCCTTAATGCTCGTATTTGTCCTTAAGGGGTCACCCAGTGTAACCCATGAAAAATTAAGCGAATTTACGAAGTTTTTTGGACATAATAAGGTGTACTTTCAACCAAATTTTAAGATTTTTATTTTACAAAAATTTTGAAAAATAAAGGAGTTATGTATGGGTTGTCTTGGGAGGTGCCAAAAAAAAAGTTCCCCAACTGCTGACATTATTCCGGCCGAATGAGTAACTGAAACACAAAAATTTAAAAAGGTTATTAAAGTTGAATATATTCCCTATACAATGACCTAAGATTATTGAAAGATATCAAAATTAACAAAAAGGCGTAGTTCTGAAAAAAATTTCGATTTTTTAGGTAAAAAATGGTCGTTTTTTAAATGGCAAATTGACAATATTCAACAAATCAAAAAGATCGTAGGTCATTGTATAGTAAATATATTCAAGAACATTCAGTTTAAATTTGAAGTTGGTCAGTCAATATCTGGTTGAGTTATGATGTCAGTAATTTTGTGAAAAGTCGTTTCGAGAAAAACGCTTTTAAAGTTTCGACTATAGCGGCTAATAGATGTGAGCGATTGCTCTTTAGAACGCTGCCATTCAAAAACTATTCAAGATACGACCTTACCATTCACAGGATATTTTTGAAATTATGAACTTTCGAATAAGCAAAAAATAAAAAATCGATTTTTTGAAAATGTCACACCGGTATACCCCCTTAAAGGAAAAAAGGAAAAAAGCTATATTGCTGATTGCATATTCGCTTTGAGAAAACGCGAATAACTTATTTGTTCTATCAACATATATCTAATAATAATAATTTATTTAGTTTTTAATATTAATTAAATCACAAAACAACTTCATATTTACATATGAATTGAGTTATTTACCTATTTTGTGATGCTATTTGTCTTTGTTTTTATTTTGTTACTATACTAATTTACTAAATAATGTTGTTAATGAAAGAATCGGCATCGGCATCGGTATCGGCCGATTCTTTGCCAACTGGCCGATTAATCGGCATCGGCATCGGCATCGGCCAAAATTTTGGTATCGGTCGGACACTACTACGAGACCAATACGCTGTCGATAGTTAAAACAGTGCTCACTGCTTTTTATATGCTGGCCATAAACGAATTTGAATAATTAAAGTTATAAAAGTATAATTTGGCACAAGGGATCGCACTAGAAAGGGGCATATTTGAATGATTTTTTTGGAAAAGTGGACGTGGCCCTGCCTCTAATAAGTTTTTTGCACATATCTCGTGAACTACTAAAGCTATATCAACCAAACTCTCTAGAGTCGTTTCTTTTGGGTACTTCTTTATACAGTCCAAAAATGGAAGAAATCGAATTATAACCACGCCCACCTCCCATAAAAAGATTATGTTGAAAACAACTAAAAATGCTTTAGTTCATTAAGGAAAACACTAGAAATCTTAAATTTCATGGTAGAGACGGTACAGACTCCACTCAAATTGAACTCCACTCAAATTGATATACAAAATTTTAAATGGGTGTGGCTCCGCCCACTTATGGGTCAAAAATCATATCGCCGAAACTATATCTCCGAAAAAATCGGTTCATAACATTTTCCTGGCATCGCAATGATATGTTATAAAAATAGGCCACATCGGTTCACAACCACGCCTACTTTACATATACCCGAACTTTGAAGTCGATCTGAATCGTTTACTTTACAAATATATAAAGTAAGCACTAGAGAAGATATCGGAACCGAACTTTGAACAAATACTGCATTTAATTTGTGGAATCGCCTTTATAAAAATCGTCGAAATCGGACCATACGTTTTCAAGTGTCGAACATGAGGATCTCAGTGCTTCTAATAATTTTTTACCGAAAATATAAGTAATTCTCTCAGATATTTTGAAGAAATTTGTAGGAATATTTTTCTTCTAATAATATGTCTCCGTGCCAAAAATGAGTGAAATCAGGTCAGAATTTCCCATAGCTCCCATATACCTAGTATTCGTGGTTTTAAACTTTCATTGGACTTTATATCATATATAGTATATCGATTAGTATGTGAGAAATATCAGCAAAATTTAGTAAGCATATAATCTTGGATAAAATGTAGCTAGGTGGCAAAACTAGTTGGAACCGGTCCATGAATTACCCAGCCACATATACTATATATACTGATTTTCGTTTCCTATTGGGCTTTATGCCGAATGTGTGGGTCAAATTGCGTGTTATATTAATAAAATTAAATAAATAAATTGAGAGAGTATTTAAAGTTCGCTTACAGCCAAACTTAGCCCTTCCTTACTACGAGTATTATAAGATATTTTATTTGCTTATTGAAGTTCTAAAAACAAAGGATTCTATCTCCAGTGAAGTGACTCGTTGATGGTATCGATAATGGAAGTTCTCACTCAGTTGTATCACTTTAAGCCTAAGATAAAATATATACATATAATATTTTACAAGTATCTCAAAAAATTGGCCAAAAACACCAAAATATAACAAAAGACAATTATTTCAAACAGTTGACCTTGAAGTGGACCTTCACCCACAAAATCTTAAATAAATAACGTAAATTGGCAGATCACATAGTCAGTTCTGTCAACACACACTTGAAACTCTAGACAATCACAACTCAAATTGGGTTGAAAACAATGTGTTGCATTCATTGTGACTCACATATCAGAAACTCCCAAATCATATGTGAAACACATTCAAAGTACGTGCTGGCTGACAATTTCATTGTGACAAATGTATATATACATATACTCGAATGTATTTGTATGGGCCGATTGTTTGCACTCATTTGCTGCATTCAATTATCCGCCTTTTTGTTCGCTTACATAATTCCATTTATTACATTGTTATGCGCATGTAAAACATTGCCACACTCCCACACATTGGGAATAAACAGTGAATTACCCGTGGATTTCCATTCTTAACTAGTTGGCACACGGTACTTAAAGTCATTGCGCATGCGTGTCACATTTTGGCAAGCTAAGGAAACAGTGTTCACACACATACGCGCGAGTTGGTAGCAATAAAAAATGAAAATCAAGGTCAAAACTGGTAATAGGTATGTGGGGGTACAGAAATATTTGACTAGTTGTGGAGTTGGTTAAGGGGTTCCAGAATTTTTTCTGATAAAACTTTTTAATTTTTTGATCCAAAAATTTATACACATATTATGGTATATTTTAACTGTATTTTAAGACTTAGTACTAGTAAAAATATTTATTTGAAAAAGAGCTACAGTTGATCTCCAGGAGCTCCTCTCAAAAAGACGTTTTGCGGTGACCACTATATCTCGGAACTCGATCATCCGAAATTAAATAACCAAACAGATTTCGTTAAAATAATGTTAAATCTAGTAATTAATCGAAGGAATAGCAAAATAAATTTTTTTGACAAAATGGCGGTTTCTCAAAAATAAAAATCGATTCGTCACCGAAATTTCGGCCTTAAATTGTTTATAAAAAAAAAAATATTTATCGGAGAGAAAAAATCTTCGATTAATTACTAAAAAATATATTTAATAAGGTGTTAAAATTTGAGACTAATCGATGTAGCCGTTTTCGAGTAATGTTGGTCACCGACTTTGAAAACACCATTTTGAGAAAAATGCGTTTAAAGTTTGGACCTTGTACTTCCAAGCACTCTGAAACACCTTTTTAAATTTGCTTGTAACTTTGAAAATATTCACCGGAACGATATGAAATTTTCTGTGTGTATTCTTAAATACATGTACATTAAGAAAATGAAATAAAAAAAATCAATTTTTTTGAAAATTCTAACTGTATATAACCCTTAAGCCAGTGAGTTCTCACATAATCTTTAAACGAATATTGCACATGTTTTAGCTTGAAGAGGAAATGATTCAATCAGCCCGTCAGCCTACAC
This sequence comes from Zeugodacus tau, assembly GCA_031772095.1. Classification (NCBI taxonomy): domain Eukaryota; kingdom Metazoa; phylum Arthropoda; class Insecta; order Diptera; family Tephritidae; genus Zeugodacus; species Zeugodacus tau. The sequence continues at coordinate 25,929,554 of CM062649.1, read as the reverse complement.
GCTAAATAAATATTTGACTTCCTCAAACCTCCTATCTAAAGTATTAAACTAATTACTTAAATGCTTGGAGTTTATGCAGAATTTTCTATGAACAGCTGATAGTTAACTGTATATGATTTTTATAAGATTTCAGACTCATCTAACCATCTTCCAATTATGATTTGAGGTTATATTAAAAATAATTGCCAGTTAATTTCTTAAATTAACTACCAACCTTCAAATCAAATTATAATAATTTACGAAAATTATATTAAGTGAACAAATTATATGTTCACATTTTTGTGTTGAAACATTGAACACACCACCTATTGTTGTAGTTTAAAAAGCTTCAAACCAAATATATATATGTATATAGTTTAGTATGCATTTATACTAAGTTACCCACCGAGTTTTTTGTGATGTGAGCGTTGCCACAAGAGCACGCAAGTTAAATGTCAACTAAACTTCTTTTTTCTTATACACATGTATGTGTGTTTAACACTGAAAATTAGTTGATGTTTTGTAGGGTCCAATAATATTTTATTGGTCATGTATGTATGTGATGGCGTTCAACCGTTTAGCCGGTTATAGCCGAATCGATGAGAGCGCGCCACTCCTCTCTTTCTTTCGCAGTTCGGCGCCAGTTGGAGATTCCAAGTGTAACCAGGTCGCTCTCCACCTAGTCCCTCCAACGGAGTGGAGGCCTTCCCCTTCCTCGGCTTCCTCCGGCGGGTACTGCATTGAACACTTTCAGTATCAGATATCAATATCATCGACGTACGCCAGCAGCTGTACACTCTTGTAGAAGATTGTACCTTCTCTATTTATTGGTGATATTAAACGATAATTACTACTACTAGATCTAAATTGTCATGTATTTTAACTCAGAATTGACACATCAATGAAAATTGTCATATTCATTAGATTAACACCACTATTGCGAGTGTAGAATAGACTCCATGCGATTATGTATGTCGATTAAATTTAATTTTGTTATTGTGTAACTTGATCGACAAAATTCAAAAATTTCTAACACTTAAAATAGCACCGGTAGTCGATAATAGCTCAGTAGTCGATTTTCTACTGCCAGTCAACACTCGCGATAGGACCATGGGATTTAGTTATTTTTTGACTTGCTCAACGACTCATTTCTTTAAGCGTTGCCATAACTTCCATATATTTCTAGCTTTTAATTTCAACATTTCATTGAAGTGCAAGGGACCCTACACATTGTAGATTTAAATGATCCGACTTTTTTCAACCCCACGAACATGGACGAAGGTGCGCAGACTGCACTCACTGGATCCTTTGGTCAAAGTACCTTAAATAATTGCCAAGTCCATGTGTCTATCTTTTATTACCCAAAAACACTGCATTGAATTCAACCAGGATACATTTTTATACGAACAAGTATTGTCCACTCTGGTATACCACAGATCATTTCGAGAATGTTTTATACAGCAACAACAATAACACGCAGGAAGTATTGGTATCAACGGCGCTGTCTTCTTCCCTGTTGTGTTTGTGAAGCAACAAAATTTTTAGTTCTGTATTCGCTTTGACTGGCTTGTTAAAATAAATGCAGGCACGAATTATGCAACAAATGCCACACGCATTCCTTGTACCCCTAGAAAACGAAGCGTAAAAAAATACCGTTAATACCACCAATCAAGTTTTTCACTTACGAATTTTTGGTGTATTACTTATCGTATAAAAACAAATAACATGGAAAACGATAACAGTAAAAAAATATTTAACCTAAACAAAAACAATGCAGTTAAAAGACACGTGACAAGATGACACCAAACGCATGCGCAGTAAAGGTATTAAACTCAAACAAGCATAAGAAAGCAACACGCGCCAACTACAACTGGATATTTTAAACATAAAGATAAACATACAAACATGTACATATATAGCAAATGTATATATATATATTCTAAAATTAATTTACTATAGATAATACAGAGATATATGTGGTTAGCAGTGTATGTGTGTGTTAGCAGGCATTGGTGCACAAATTAATTAAGCACGCTGGTGACTCTTCAAATTGCTGTTGTAAAACCACTACAACAACAACACAACACGAGACAACAGCTGCTTTAGAAGAAGCGAAAATCAACGCGACTTAAACCGATAAAACGTGCAATATGCAACAACATGTCGCATGAACTGTGCAAGTAATTGAAAATGTGGCAATAAAAACGAAAAAATATAAATAAATAAAACTAAAACAAAGCGAAAATGCGCGACAGCAACAGTTGGCGGCTCTGTGTAGTCGCGAAAAGAAATTTCAGTTACATCAGCTTGTAAGCAAATTGACAGCGACACACACACGACATGGAATGGCAATAAAATGCAACAACAATAAAAATTACGTACGCGCTATAAAACGGTGTAGCTTCTTAGCTTTCCTTTGTGTGTGTGTGTATAAAGTTATAGCACCTTTTAATTGAAAGCGAAAGTAGGCGCGTGCGCAGCGCACTTTTGACAGCTGAGTAAAATAACTCACATGCGAGAGCTTTTACGTAAATGCTGCACCCAAAATCCAGGCAGGTGTTGAGAAATTAACGCGAATTGTAGTCGCAAATGATGACAATAAAATCAAATAAGTGGAAGGGACGCTTTTTTATGGATCTCGTTTAAAGAGCTCCATATTCAAGTGACACCATGCGTCCATGCAATCGTACATGTTCATATAAGTTCATGTATTCTTCAATTTTCGTCTTCTTTTTGAAGTTAAGGGAAAATGTAGATTATAAAATCAGAATCAGAATGGAATGCCGAAGAATGCCTTATCTCCTTAATATTAAATTTTGTTCTTAACACACGTTTGATTGGATTTTATCTTTTCGTAGACGTTCCATATATCTTGTTACTTTAATAATTATTCTTTAAAATATGTAGTGGTTAGTTTATCAAATCCCGTTAGCGCTTTATTCTACAAGCAATAGCACACTTCCCCATACCACTCGGAGAAAGCATTTATTACCTTTTGTTCTCGATTTGTATTTTGAGAATCAGTTACAGTCAATTTTTTTGGGGTTTCCATAAAAAATGTCTCTTTCTTGCTCAGTTCTACCATGTTTTAGTGAAGATATCGGAACAGAGCTTTGAACAAATACTGCATTTATAGTGTGGCACCCCCTTCTAAAAATCACCGAAATCGGACCAGAGGTTTTCAAGGCCCCATATATCGAACATGAGGACCTCAGTGCTTCTAATCTGTTTTTACCCAAAATATATATTTTCAAGGCCCCATATATCGAACATGAGGGCCTCAGTGCTTCTAATCTTTTGTTACCCAAAATATAGGTGAGTCTCTCAGATATTTTGAAGAAATTTGTAGGAATATTTTTCTTCTAATAATATGTCTCCGTACCAAAAATGGGTGAAATCTCATCGTAACTTCACATAGCTCCCATATACCTAATAATAGGGTTTCCAACTTTCAATGGACTTTATACCATATATATGCCGAACATGTGAGTCAAATTGAGTGTTATATGAATACAATTAAATAAATAAATTGCGAGAGTATAAAATTTTCGGCCATAACCGAACTTAGCCCTTCTTTACCTGTTTTTATTATCTTAACTTGTATATTTAACTTTTTTCTGACGTAATAAATTTTTAATTTTTTTTTAATTATTATTCAAAATTATTTTTTTTAACTTCTTTTCTATTTTTTTACCATTTTATAATCTTTTGTTTACCAATTTCATCCACCGTTTTGGGCGACATTACAGCTAAACGGCTGCTTGCATGTGACAGTTAACAAGCTGAAAACGGCTTAGCAACGGCACAACATTTCCCGCTAAGTAAGTCCGCATGATTAATTGCCACATTGCAACTGTGTGACGATGCTTTATTTTCGGTTAAACAATTTCTTTGAATTTTTTTTCTTTCCCATTTAGTCCGGCGCAAGCTTTCATATCACTTACAAGTACTTTTGTTGTTATTGTTATTTTTACTGGAATTTCTCAAAGTTGTTTATACACATGTAATACAAAACGAAAATATTTTCAACGCTCAACACAACAACACTAAGAAAAAGATAGTAACAAGTAGCTGCTCATTATTATGCTCAGCATCTCAGTGTGTGTTCAAACAAAAGACTTAAGCAACGAACTTGGCACCGGAGTGTGCGTACGTCGGAATTGTCACTTTTAATAGCAAGATGATTTATACCAGCTGGGCGCAACAGCTAGTGCAACAATGCACAACAAAAACAATATAGACATTATATCGAAATTTGGTGTTTTATTTTTCTTGTATGCAACCATTGTTCTCTCTGGTGTCTGATCGTAGCGCTTGTGCACAATTTGGACCAACAGGCCAACATAGTTCACATAGCGGTAGGTAAATTTACACACGCACATATATGTATATATGTATATTTTCATTTTTCAATTGTGTCTGCGTATGTTTTAGGTGTGCAGGGTGTAACGTGTTGTATGCAATATTGCAATTGCATTGTAAACACTTTCACAAAATCATTGTCGCTTTCTGTGACAAGTCGGCGAATATGCATTTCTTCATATAAATATAAATGTGTTAATATGTTTATGCGTCATATTTTATTCGCAACTCATACTTGCACTTTCTATTGAGTTTGTTAGTGTCATACTTTGTGGGTTGTGTAAATTATGTGAAATTTATGGAGAAGAAGTAGGGAAGGGCAAAATTTGTTTGAAAACCCATATTATTTGCACCCTCACATTTAGATACGTAAAAAAGGATTTTCTCAGCTACTTAGTATGCAGTACATAGTATACAGCTTCATACTAAGAGACTTCAAACAAGCGTCAGATATATACGAGGTGTGCTAAAAAAACGGATTTTTTGTTTAATATTTATTTATTAATTCTTCTACCATTAATGCTGTCGCCTTTAAAATTGTCCCCATTCCATATTACGGAAATACTTTTAAATCTCGAGTCATGTCTGGCGACTATGGAGTCTGGGTCATCATTACAGTATTATTTTTGACCAAGAAATCACACTCAAGCAACGATGTTTGGGCTTCTTCATGATGAAGTGATTATTACTTTTTTTGATTTTAACTTCGACTCTCGGAATAAAATTGTCTATTTGATGCCAAAACTCGTTTTCAGTCAATTCTAAAGCATAACCTAAAAAGGTAAAATCAACCCAGATTTTCCGGTTGAAATCCACTGTTTCGTCTATTACTTGGACTCTGGTGTGTATCAGCGGACCCATGAAATGACATAGATCCTCCAATGCTCAATTTAATGATAATGTAGTTTTCTGTCGGGAGCTATCAATAAACTCTCAAAGGTACCTTAGCAACATTAATGCCGGAGTGGAAACGTGTAGGTAGTCCGTGGTCCACTTGCGCTAGGGCGCTGGACACACCGACTTCGAGTGAGATCGTCAAACTCTGGAGAACAACCGGCACCTGCGCATTAGCGAGGTCTTTCTGGCCACCAGTGGATCGAAAACCGTCCTTACAGCTGCTGTCGCTTAGTAAGGCTCATCTCTCCGCAATCATTGCTGTGCTTACAGGTCATCACCCAATAGTCACACACGCGGTGAAGCTAGGTATTAAGTCAGACGCTAGTTGCCAAAGCTGTTTGGAGGAATGGCGAAGAGGAATCATCTAAGCACTTCTTACTTCAATGTGCAGCATTTGCCAGACTTGGGTTAAAGCACCTCGGTAGGCAAATCATCGCCGAATACAGTGAAGAACTTTATCACAGAGTCCAAGCGCTTTGTCGTATCATAAGAGTCGTAGTGATCCATTTTGAGTTTTCCGGGTGTCCAAAGGACAGTCGAATCTATCTAAGTGAGATTATTTGCAGCTGCGGAGAACTAACCCTTAACCTAACCTACCAAATTGCCAAGCTAAATATCTGCAACATAATCGCTTTCCTCCAAAGCTTCATCTTTCCACATTTCCCTTGCTATAAATTAATTTATTAATAGTAATAATAATAAAATTGTGTCTTAAGTAATGACAATTATGAATTCACCATTTTCCCTTTCAGTTTTCATAGCCTCATTTCCACACAGCTGCCTAGCAACAAAAAGGCAAGGCAAAAAATACATATTTATGCATTCAAGTTTTTCCTCCATTGTCATTGAATGGCGTACTCTCACTCTCACTATGCATAACAACAATAAGAAAATAGCAACGGTTGATTTGTAGGCATGTAAAAAGTTGTAAACTTGTAGCGCGATTAAACTAAGTAGCAATCTATCACTTTTTACGTCAATACCCTTCGTTCATCAATTGTTTTTGCAAGAATTTGTAAGGCCACAAAATGACTGCTTCTTCTGCTTTTCATGTTTTGTTTATTTTGTACTTCTTTTCCAGCAAAGCTATAAATGTCAAAGTTGCCACATAAGTCATTGTACTGTTGCAAAGGCGGGAAAAAGCGAAACTGCAAAAAAAACAAAAAGGAGAAAATTGCAAAAAAACACAATGATATTGCTTGAAAAATGACACAAAGTGAAAGACCATGCAAAAATTAAAAAACACAATTTCATTCAAATAAGTTTCATTGAGATTTAAGACATAATTAAAAAGTTCTTTCCTGGGCGTCTTAGTTGGTATGTTCAGGAAATAACGGTAATTGTAAAATTTAAAATTCCACGGGTTTGAAAAGTCCCACTGTCAAAATTTTTATACTCTCGCAACAAAAGTTGCTAAAGATAGTATTATAGTTTTGTCCACATAACGGTTGCTTGTAAGTCCTAAAACTAAACAAGTTTGATTTAGGGACCTACCAAAGTAACCAGGGTGACGAGTAAAGTTCAAATCCAGATGTCTGTCTGTCCATCCGAGCAAGCTGTAACTGGAGTAAAAATTGAGATATCTTAATGGGCGGAATCGGAACACTGCCACGCCCACAAAATGGCGATAACCGAAAACACAGAAAGAGCTATAACTATACAAAGGTTATGTTTAAAACTGCTAAAAATGCTTAAATTCAATAAGGAAAACCACCAGAAACCTTAAATTTCATTATAAAGAAGGTACAGAAGGGCTGCACTCAAAATGGTATACAAAATTTTAAATGGGCGTGGTTCCGTCCACTTAAGGGTCAAATATCTCCGAAACTACTCGACCAATTTCAATAAAATTTGGTTTGTAACATTTCCTTGCATCCCAATGATATTTTGTGAAAATAGGCCAAATCGATTCACAACCACGCCTACTTCCTATATACCAGAACTTTGAAGACGATCTGAACCGTTTCCTTTACAATATATAGAGTAATCATTAGTGAAGATATCGGAACAGAACTTTACACAAATACTACATTTATAGTGTGGCATCGCCCTTCTAAAAATCGTCGAAATCTGACCATACATTTTCAAGGCCCCATATATCGAACATGAGGGGTTCTAATTTTTTTTTACCGGAATATAAATAGGTCTCTCAGATATTTTGAAGAAATTCGGAGGAAATAGCTTTTTTTGATAATATGTCTCCGTGCCTAAAATACGTGAAATCGGGTCATAACTTCACCTAACTCCCATATACATAATATTATGGTTTCCAACTTTCAATAGACTTTATACCATATATAATAAAATGAATTATATTAATAAAATGAAATAAATAAATTGCGAGAGTATAAAATGTTCGGCTACACCCGAACTTAGCCCTTCCTTGCTTGATATACATTCCCCTGAAGTATTAGGTCTACAACTTTGCCTCCGCCGTTTTTTTGTAAATTTAAGAAATTCACTTAGGACAGCCTCACCGTACGTATCCGAAAGCATTCGATAAGCCTCAGCCGCACTTTTCTTGGAATCTTCGGCTCAAAAAGTGACATTTTCAGTTGAGAATAAGTTTGGGATGCAAACAGATCTCTACAAAATTTTGTTGGATTAATGCTGACACAAATGTCCAAGATCGATATAAAAAAATCGATTTAATCGACCAGTGCTTGACCCTAGAGACATCTATTGGAAAACGGCGGGAACAAAGTGGTGGACCTAATACCTTACATCTTTCAGCGGTATCCATTGTCTACATTGTCTGTAGTAACCACTTTAGTTAGGCTTGTTTTTATGATCTTGGCGAATTACGTTGCTTGTTCGTGAAATCTTGGCCAAAGACAACACTGTAACGATAGTCCAGCCTCCATATTTGCCAAACATGACTCCGTGTGGTCGACAACAATAATGTAGACGAATGAATAAATCGTTTTTTTTTCGAAAACCGTTATTGGTTGAACATACCTCCTAGTTCTTGCACTTTTGTAAGAGTTGTCTTCGTAATTCGAATGGAACTGATCAATATGTTAATGTCATTCTGCATATCTCTTCATTATTCAGGCATTCCGAATGAAGAGGTCTCAGTTTAGTTTTAGTAACATATCGAAAGATCAAATTTTAGTGGAGGTTAAGTCTTTCATATAGATTGTTGGTTAAAGGTTAACTTAAAGGCACCATAACCATTTCCATATAACAGCTGATTGAACCAAATTAACGGGCAACAATGTTTCCAATTAGAGGTGCGTTGCCATAACAACAGATGTAATACCGAAAGCATCGCTCGCATTCCATACAATGAAAATATGAACTTATATGATGCTTCGTGTTCGAAATGATACTTCGTTAGCTTCGAAACCTACTGATGAACACTAGATGTTCATAATGCGTAACTTTCATGATCAAGTTCGGCAGAAGTCTTCACCACAGCAACTGTCACATATCAAGACACTCCTGAAAACTGAAAAGCTCGGAACTATGAATTGCTTAAAAACCCTCAAAATTAAAAGAAAATGTTAATAAATGTTATAAAAGTCAATCTTCAACAAATACCAAAAGCAATGTTTTTGACTAACACACCTCTCATTGTAATTTAATCTATTTAATCACGGCATATACTCGGTAAAGAGTAAGAAATCAGTGTGCAACGCTTTCAGCGATTCATTATACTACATTGTCTGCTGTTAGTGGCCGTTCGATAACAATTCTGTTAATTCGCCAAAAATTCCCCAAGGGCCGAACGAAAGTAACCTAAGGCAATGGAAGCCAAGCAAAGGTGGACTGTTTTGTGCCAGCCCACATGCGTACGTGAATGTTGCACGCTTATCGTGCAACGCATATGTTTGTAAATGCACTGTACATTTGTTAGTTACATAATCACAGTCATCATTTTTGAAATGAACAACTTGCCGCAGCAGCAACAAGAACTTGCCACAGCAAACGGCAATCAATGCACACACATTAACCGCCACCTTTAATGGACCTCTTTGATTGTTTTCGCATGCAAACCTACATTTTGTTGTTGTTTGCTGTTTTTTTTATACTAATGCAACATGTTGCACAAAGAATAATTGCTTTGTTCACATAACGGTTGTTTGGAATCGTTATAAAGTTATATAGAAATTCTTGTATGAGTGTGAAAATAATGAAGAAACTTAACCGTACAACTTTGACAAATGTCTCACGCTTAATACTACTACCACAGACTTTTGAAAGAAATGCCTTGTTTCACAAACTACTTGACCAATTTGATCCAAATTTAATTGGAAACTCTAAAGGTGTCCTTTTAGGACATTCGGCCTAAAATCGGCCCACAACTACGCCAACTTCTTCTACATACATATGTACAAATAAGGCCATTATGAATCCCATCAGATTATTTGAACTTATCATAGAGGACTTAAGCCTCGTTAATGAAGTCGATAGAAACTCTAATATAAAAGGTTTTCCAATAGCTACGCTACACAAGTAGACCGATAGGGACAGCAAACGACGCCATATTTTTTCCCGCTCTTTTGACATTTTTATTTAGTAAGGTTTGCCATTTCATACGATATGATCCAACAACAAGTCGAAATTATTAAAATTTACTTCCGAAATTTGGAGTCAGTGGCCTCAACTTTAAGTGTGCTACATCCAATTTATGGTCGTCATAATCGTCCTGTCAGATTAACTATTGAGCGTCTAGTGGAAAAATTTTAATCCACAGGCACAGTATACAATTGCAGAAGTATCTGACGATTTATGTTTGAAAACCGTTGTAATTTGGAAGAAATCGGGTTCCACGCATAATAGCATCGAATGTACTTTCACAAGAATAAAGAATTTAATTGATATCCCAAATGGATGAAATCGGTCTACATCTTCCTCCAGTCAATATATAGCCACACCCTATATAATAACACCTTACTGGACTTGTACACTGATCAATATATGAAATAATTGAATAAAGTAAGAGCCATCCAGACTAAATCGGGTTCATACCTTCAACGAGTCTTAATATACCGCTCATTGACTTGATACCATAGGTGTAGATCAGGATTGATATCTAAACAAAGTAAGATGCATATGTTTCTCTTAGCAGATTCAGAAAAAGAAAGGATAAAATCGGCCAATAGTTAGTTCAGTGGACCTTTAAATACATACTTCGAATATTAGCAGCATATCTTAAAGAAACTAGGTTACGATAAGTTAAATTTATACCCAAGAGGATGTAATCACTTCAAAATTTCATCTAATAACATTTAGTGAAATTATTTTTCGTGCCAAATTTTAACTGACTTGAAATGATGCACACTCTTGCAATAAGGAAAAATTTCGAAAGCTTTTGAAGTTTGGCACCGCGTGAACTCAAATGTCCCTTACTTTTTTCGTAACTTTTTTCTTTCTCGTTTTTCGCTGCTTTTATGGCAGTTTTACATGCATTTTTGGCAATTGCTTTGGACACTTTTACACCGCTCGCTGCATTGTGGCTCGCCGTTTTCGGCCCATTTCTGCAGTTTCGACATTTTCGGACTTTCGCTGCACTGACTACTGATGCGGCTGTTGATTAAGTTCCAATGAAAAAATTCTTGCTGCGTGCTGTGTTGATTTCTGCGATTCTTCTGCCGATTATTTCGGCATTTTTGCTTGGCGTTCTATTGTTGTTGTTGTTATTCTTATTACTGTTGTTGTACTTGTTATTGTTTTTTCAGCACATTTTACTGCTTTTCGGGCCATGCCAATTTGGTCGCTCGATAGGGTTAACCACGCATACCAGCCTACTGCCGTTTATGCTCCACCTATTGCTGTCATGTCAAGTTATCTCGACCCGAACTCTGACAACATAATATTATGGCCAATTAGTGGCCGAAATTTAGTGGCGTATGCAACCAGCAGTCGGTACACACAAGTTTCGGCTTCCCATATTTTTGATTAATCTTATTTTGTTTCGGTGTTGAGATGGTGAGGCACAGTACGATCCATGTACTCGTACGCATTTTGAATGTTTTTTTTTTTATTACTTTTTTATTACCTCTGCACGTTTTGACGCTTCTTCTCTCGAGCATTTCGTACCTTAATTAGCGCTTAATACCGCAATTGTATGCAATTTTCCACAATTGTTGTCGATACGTATGTGAAGTACCCTGGTCCGACATTTTGGGAAGAAGGCGGACTCTGTTTACTTTTCCTTATTAATTAATTGCTCTATTCTCCGCACTCGTTCTTTCGACATTCTCCACACAGTTGATCACACAGCCTTTTACCTGATTATTAGCCCCACTTTGATTATTGCTTTTCACTTCATATTGCATTTCAATTCATTGCGCTTTTCAAATCGACGTTTGATTCATTCTGATTTCAGCCACACCTATGCTCTTCGGCCGTTTGACATTCGTTTAAGTCTGTCAATGACCAAGTAACCCAATCTATCGCAACTATTACTTGCAACAGTTGTCACCGAACGCACTGCGGCGCACACGATGTGTCAGTGGCATAACAGTATGCAATCAATCAATCAAAGAAATCGCGCGAATTAAGCAGTGTACAGTAAGCGGACACGTTTGAATAACGCGCGACACAATAACATAACCTCACATTTTTGGTCGCTATATAATTTTATTTAATAAACTGATTCTTTATGTTCACATATAGACAACTTTGGGAATGTACATTTTCAGCACTGAAAATAAAGTGAAAGCGCCCGGAGCCGGTCAAATAATTCACCTGAATTGTTGAAGAGATTTCTGTATCACCAGTCAGAGCATCATCAATCAATCAAAATCCCTATCACTAGAGAAAGGTGTGTCTGGCTGAGTACAAGAGACGATTACGCCAGTAGAGAACGTAAATGCAGCCCGCCTCTCTCTCGCTACATGCTCTCCAAGCGATTTCTGTTGGGATGCTTTCGCAGAAAGCAATCACTTGATAAATGCCGAGCCCCCTACCAGATCCATTAAGAGCACATATGGACCTGAAATACGTCGACGACACCACTCTTTGCAGAGCTCAGGTTTCCTCGCGAAACTAGAGTGACTTCATGCAACTTTGGGCACAATTCCGATTACTATGGCGCCGCGATCTGAGGGCACCGTTGGAAAGAGGACATATTTGAAATTACATTGCTAACATTCAATAAAATTCAAATTTTACATTTATTTAAAGTTGTTACACATATACATTACATATTTTAAAAATCACTTTTCACTCTAAGATTTATGTGTTTACAATTATGCCGAAATGTGAATGTTAATAGTGTAATTTTCAATATGTGAAGTGAAAAATGTGAAAAACGCAGTGTGTGAAATACCATGTGTTATTTATAGAAAAAATTGGACTTTTAAACATGAATATTTCAAAAACTATAAGTCCAATAAAGAATATTTATATATATTCCTGCTCTGGAGAGCCACCTCTTTCACCCGATACCCGGAGTTGTCAAACCCCGACCGCCAAAGTAATCGGAATCGTGCCCAACTTTGTTTAGGATACTGTGGTAGATTAAGCTCATACTTTTCCAGACTAGACCCTGGCATAACCAACATGTTTATAAGGTGTTCTTGCATTACACCAATCTCCACTTTGCATGCTTACTTCATAGCAAGCTCTGCATCTAGCCAAAGCAAAGAACGTACATATAATAATAACAAATAGGGCTTTGTTGTTGCACTCGGTTTGATTGAAAACGGTATATAAATTTTGTTTCATTTGCGATTATTAAATAATGACCTTCGCAGGGCGACAAGCATTTGTTTTTATTTGGTGAAAAAGTTTAGACCAGTGTCAAATTGACATAAATAACTGGTTTTGGGATATTCTCTTTGCCAGCATTGCCAGTTGTAAATAATATGCGCAAAGGTTTGTGTCTTCAATGATGGAGAAAATATTGCCGAAACATATAGCCACTGCAACATTATGTGTGTTTAGCAACATAAATGCTGAAACATATTTACCCGCAACAAATCTTTGCTACTGTGTATTTTAATTGATCTTGTACAGTTTGAGAGGTGCTGTCTACTTTTGTAGTGAAGACACCTATCTAACAGTTTGAGAGTAAAAAATATAGTCGAGACACTTTACCAATTTTATCATTACCGTTTTGGAGTCACTGTTTTAGTGAACCATTATTATTTGTTTTCGATTTTGCAACACTCTGTATCCGCACGATTGAATTTTTATTTTACACTATTGTGCGATAATTTTTACACATTGTTTTGTATTTTCTTACTTCCTATAAGAAATTTTATTATATTTATGTATATTTTTCTTACTCTAATTTGTTCTGCTGTTCGGTACTGCTGCTGCTGTTGCTTTTGTTGCTAATGTTGCTTTTGTTGCTAATTTTGTTGGCTTTATAGGTTGCATCCAAACTCGAATAATAGCTACCGTTGTACGAATGTTTTTCGTAAAAATCACACTTTATTTATTTATATTATTTAAAGCTTTTTTTTTGTTTTTTTGTGAAAGCTCTTGCTGCGCATTTAACATAATTTAAATGTTTTTATAGTATTTTAGCAATGTTTTTGTATAATTCTATTAATGTATTTATATTGTAATTATAGAAAAAAATATTACTGTTTTCCACAATGCCATTAATTTTTCACTTTTTTCTTTACACTATTAATGCCGGCGCTCTCATTAGCTTCACAAAATGGTTAGTTTAAGTGTACGTTATTCCAATTGATTATTTATGAATTCTTGACTTCCTTGTCGCCAGTTTTGGGTGTACTTATGTATTTATGAAATATTGACGTTTGATGTTGCTCGATATTTAAATCCTCGTCGCCAGTTTTGTGTATTACAAAGAACTGAAACTTCTTAGCTTGGCTCTTTGTTCCACTTTAGAGTTAAAAAAAATAAAACAAGTAAGGAAGGGGTAAGTTCGGGTGTAATCGAACATTTTATACTCTCGCAATTTATTTATTTAACTTTATTTATATTACATAATACACAATTGGACAAACATATTCGTCATATAACATATCATTTATATTGTATAAAATCCATTGAAAGTTGGAAACTATAATATTAGGTTAGAAGCACTGAGGTCCTTGTGTTCGATATATGGAGTCTTAAAAACCTATGGTCCGATTTCGGCGATTTTTAGAATGGGGATGCCACACTATTAACATAGTATTTGTGCAAAGTTCTGCACCGATATCTTCACTAGTGCTTACTTTATATATTGTAAAGTAAACGATTCAGATTGTTTTCAAAGTTCTGGTATATAGGAAGTAGGCGTAGTTGTGAAGCGATTTGGCCAATTTTCACAACATATCATTGGGATGTAAGGCAACTATTACAAACCAAGTTTCATTGAAATTGGTCGAGTAGTTCCTGAGATATGGTTTTTGACCCATAAGTGGGCGACGCCACGCCCATTTTCCATTTTGTAAAAAAATCTGTGTGCAGCTTTCATCTGCTATTTTTTATGTGAAATTTAGTGTTTCTGACGTTTTTCGCTAGTGAGTTAACCCACTTTTAGTAATTTTCAACCTAACTTTTGTATGGGAGGTGGGCGTGGTTATGATCCGATTTATTTCATTTTTGGACTGTATTAGGAAGTGGCTGAAAAACGGCTCTATTGGTTTGCGAGATATGTACAAAAAACTTAGTAGGGGGCGGGGCTACTCCCACTTCCCCAAAAAAATTACATCCAAATATGCCCCTTCATAGTGCGATCCTTCATACCAAATTTTATATCCATAGCTTTATTTGTGGCTTAGTTATGAGCAAGACTCCGTCAGAAGAAAAGCGATTTGCAAGTGGTCTTCCGATTTTTTTGAAACTTTGGGAAATAATAGTCTTATATAAGTAACTTTTAACCCCAAAAAGAATTTTGAAAAATTTTCAAAATGGCGGCCGCTACGCCATGTTGAAAAAAGTGCAGTGTTTTTTTCAGAAATTAATATCTCTGAAACTTCTTGATCGATTTTAATGAAATTTACAGGCGATATAATTAATAGTACGTAGTTTAATGTTATATTATGACCAAAAAAAAATTTCCAAATTTTGACCAAACAAATGTCAAAAAAAATTTTGAGTTATTTTTTAGTTAATTTGGCCACTTTTTTAAACTTTCTAATAAAAATTTTTCGATTCCTTATGATTTCACCTTTCTTTAAAAAAAAATAAAAGTTTGGAGACTTGAATAGTTTTCGAGATATTGAGATTTTAGTGGGAGCGCGCACCGCGATTTCTATGTACTGCGTTGCCGTACCGTTAAACGTGCACGAACCTGCATTAGCTACCCTGCACATTGAACGCGTATAACATAACGCTGTTTGGCTCGCATCTACATCGTTGGAGATTTATAAAAAATAGGTAAGTTTAAATAGATTTTAAGTTGAACGGCACCTAAAGCAGTATTTGGGTTTCCACAATGCCACGATATAAATGCTTTAATCCTTTTAAAAAGCAGCGACATGCTTTAGTTGATAAAACAAATGTCCGCCCTGTTTCAAAAGAAATAGTTGAAACATTTTGAATTAATAGATAATATTTATTTATACGTTCTTTGCTTTGGTCAGGGTGTTATTCTGCAATAATGGCGCTACACAAACGAAAATGTGGCAAAGTATAAAGTGGAAAGCAAAAACACTAGCAAATGTCAAAACAACACAGTAAAAAGTCAAAAGTAAATAAAATATGTGAATAAGAATGCAGTGGAATCATAACACCTCGCCATTGTGATTTGTAAATGTGCACATATGTACATACATATGTATGTACTCGTCGAACAGTATACATTTGTATATGTGTGTGCAGGTGTGTATATATACATATGTATAGCAAAGGAAAGCACCGTTCTTGCAGATCCACATTAGTTGCAGTTGCATTTGGACTCATTTCATAAAATTCACACATGTGGCATGCAATGTTTGCTTTTATCTATACACACACATACATTTGTACATGTGAACTAAAGTATATAATAGTAAGCGTCTGCACTTTGTATGCCCATCAGCCTAGTTCAATTGGTCCATGTTTTCGCGAAGTTCAAGTTTAGAAAAAAATCTACACACACACACACCTAAATATGCACAGCCGTGTGCTCAATAAAATCCATGGGTCTCGTGTCATTTGAAATGTTATGAAATAACCTATTCACTTCATCACAAAAATGCTTTAGCGATTAATTTCATTTTAGTCTGTAAAAACGGAATACTCAAAAAGAAAATTCTGAAATGACACCTTTTTAACCTTTTTAAACCCTTGCAACATGTTGCACAGAGAGTATAACAGTTTTTAGTATGTTCTAAAACATATGTATTAGTTGAAAGGTTATATGAAGCTGCACGAGAGTGGGTACAAAAAATGGAAAATGGCCATGACGTCGCCCACTTTTGGAAAAAAACCACATCTCAGGAACTACTCGACCAATTTCAATCAACCAAATTCAATGAAAGTTGGCGATATTGATAAAATACCTGTAAATCACTCAGATATTTTAATGAAATTCAGAGGAGATCGTTTTCTTCTAATAATGTATCTCTATACCAAAAATCAGTCAAATCGGGTAAAAAATTGGTGGTAAAAAAATGGTTCAGGAATTATCTCAGCCGTTGGGTTTCGCTGTTCTAGTGGACTTTTTGCCGAATATATAAGTCAAATTATATATTATCTTAGTAAAACTACATAAACAAATTGTAAAAGTATAAAATGTTCGGTAACACCCGAACTTAGCTCTTCCTTACTTGTGTCTAGATGTGTCTTACACAGCAAAATATATTCTATTGACAATTCATAAAATACTCGAACTTGGCTAATTAATGAGAAGACTGGTGCTCTCTAACAGTTATTCTCTTCTTGTTCCTTGTTTTTAGTGATTCAGTTACGACCCGGCGGCCATATAAATCGAATACCGGTACATATTTGAATGTAGTTCTCTATTTTAATAAAATCATAAAGTTTAATTATCGTAACTAAAACTAACCTGAAGCAATAGATATAGTTCCTATAAGTCTAATGAGAGAAAGCATACGAAAGGTTCAGAAAAACATACTGAAGTATGCGTTTAGCTTGGAACAGTTTAAAGATTACTAGAAGAATCAGACTAAAACACTCCTTATAATGAAAGAACGAAGGCAATATACCTTTCTATAAGGACATTATTTAACTCTTTGGTGTATTTTATATTTTACAGACCAAAGGCTTATAAACGTTTTCGAACGGGACCTTCGACCTTCTCGCTCTATAACTCTTCTCTCCTAAATTTTTTTAGGGGATTTGCTTCCCCAAGATACAGCTTATATAAATTCTTTCAGAAAATACCACAATTATCGGAGAATGTGTGATGATATAAAGTTATGCCGACTGACAATCTAATGTTATCGCGTACATTTTTAGTCGTATTTTCCTCTTATAATCTTTTATTTAAACCTCCATAAACTGATCACAAATTTTATTTCCAGACTTACGGAAGTAAATGTTTCCAAACAAACTCGCTTCTACTGTTTTTTAAGATCCGTCAAAACTTGTATGAGCTTTGATCGTAATTAGGAGATTTTTCTTCGCTTCGATTCTTTAAAACTTATCAACGTTGTTTCAGAAATCTGTCAAAAATCTTTCACACTGTCTTCTCGACTTTTCTCACTCGATATGAAAAAGTGATGTTGTCCTCTGACTGTGGCTTAATTCACCCTAAACTTCAGTCAATAGAATAACAAAAAAAGAGAACAAACGCAAACAATACAACTGAGTTACCTATCGCGTTTGGCTTGGGCAATAAAAAAGTCACAAATCTTCTGTTGCACGCAACTTTGTTGTGAAGATACATATATTTCGATTGTTGTACTAGACAGTGTATGTGTATCTAGCGCAGAATTGGCTTTTTGTTGGCACACAAATTAGAGTTTGTTTTTGTTGTAGTTTTTCAGCAATATTTTCACGGCGAAGTACGAGGGTGGAATGCAGTAAACAGTGCTCTGAGAGATGAAAATATTAGGTTTTGTGTGTACAATGGTACTACCAAGAAATATCTCAGACCTAAAAGGGTAACTTTTGATCTGGTCTACCATCACACCTCCTAATGAACGGGAGAACAATATAATTTGAAATAGTAGTTGTTTTCGGACATTGAGAGCATGACATGAGACCAAGATGAGCCTTTGATACTCGATTTCTAAAAGTTAGTTAGTTCTTATGCTTATGATTTTTGGAATACTTCGATATAGATTTAAACTGAATTGAAATCATATTCGATGATGAGAGTAGGTTCTTAGAGATGTGCAACTAATTTTACTAAAAAATATTTTTTTAAATCGACTTCATTTCCGCTTTCAATACTGAAGAAATTGCTCCTGAAACCATTTACGTCAATTGACTGAATGCTAATCGTCAAAATGCTAAGAACCTTGAGTAACATCCCTAAATTAAAAATTCTATTCTTAAATCAGAGGGCTACCCTCGTATTTAGAGTCTCATTCACTATCAAATTGTTTAAGTACATACATACATACCGACATATATATGTTATTTTATTTCTCTAGGAAATAATTGACCGTGCGGGCCAATGAATTATTTCACTTTTCTTTCAACAAATGTACTCGTCGTATATTTTCTACGCAAACTTGTGTTTATACCGCCACCAACTTGAAACTAATGCTATAAATTCACTTAATGTCAGCTAATTCGGAATTTTCTTGAAAAAAGTTAATAAGTGAGTGTGGGTGATGTGGTGGAAAGTAGCTAAATTGAAAATTTTTGCACTCTAAAGTAGTAGTGGCAATATACATACATACATACATATTTTCTCTAGTTGCACTCCCAAGCTAGTTGGCTGTGGACCGTCTTGCTGTAGAGCTTGCTCTTTTTCGCGCGAACGAACTTTTGCAATGTCATTCTTCGTCTACCATTTTCCTTCTAGCAGCCAACTGCATATGTATTCTTACTTTATATTGCCGACTTGCCATTTTTGGGTTTCAACCGGCTTCCCAGGTTAGGAATATAAGCGTTGCAGAGTACACAGTTTGAATTAATTCAGAATAACTCCAAGTTTAAAGTTCTTAAAGTTGCACCTGAAATAGACACACTCACTTACATACATACATACATAGTTAGGTTTTTGCAGAAGTAAAATGCAAAATTTTTGAACTGTAAAGCCTTTGGAGATGCAACAAACTTTCCTTTATTCCATTAATTTCCTAAGCGCATTTGTGCCAAAACCCAGCAAGTCCGAGTGCGCAAATTAATTACAGTTAGTTAGAATGTGAAAGTGTGTCCTTTGATTACGTCGACTATTTACGAACCTAACTTTGTGGACGTATCCCTCGGGTTTGACTTCATGTGTTTACAGTGTTGTTGAAAAGTATGCCGACATTTTCTATGAAATACAACAGACCTGTTTTTTTGGTAAGATTAAAAATAATTAAAAATTAATAAGAGAATACCAACATCTGGACTATCTTTTGTCGTACTTCTTTCGATAAATTTTTTAATATTTGTGAAAATTTTGAAATATTGGTTACTGATGTATTTCGACGATTATTTCCTTTCGGGTCGTAAAAAATTATTTCGAGAAAGGTACACTGAAAACTCCATTATAGTGATCACAATGTTCCAGCGATGGGAAAGTCCAGAATTTGAATTACATCCCGAAATCAGGATATTAGGGAATTATTACGAAAGGAGAGAAGTAGAGTAATAATGTCTGAGGCAAAATATTTCTGAAAATGCTGAAGACTCATTTAACCAAAATGGTTAAAGATAAAAATTAACCATTTGGGTGATGTATTTTGTTTGGTAGCCTTATTAAGGACTTTATTTTTATACTCTCGCAACAAATGTTGCTAAAGAGAGTATTATAGTTTTGTTCACATAACGGTTGTTTGTAACACCCAAAACTAAACGAGTTAGATATAGGGTTATATATACCAAAGTGATCAGGGTGAAGAGTGGAGTTCAAATCCGAATGTCTGTCTGTCCGTCCGTCCGTCTGTGCAAGCTGTAACTTGAGTAAAAATTAAGATATATTGATGAAACTTGGCACACTTATTTCTTGGCACCATAGGAAGGTTGCTTTCGAAAATGAGCAAAATCGGACCACTGCCACGCCCACAAAATGGCGAAAACCGAAAACACATAAAGTGCCATAACTAAGCCATAAATAAAGCTATGGAAATAAAATTTGGTATGAAGGATCGCACTATGAAGGGGCATATTTGGATGTAATTTTTTTGGGGAAGTGGGCGTGGCCCCGCCCCCTACTAAGTTTTTTGTACATATCTCGCAAACCAATAGAGCTGTATAAACCAAACTTTCTGCAGTCGTTTTTTTAAGCCACTTCCTAATACAGTCCAAAAATGAAAGAAATCGGATCATAACCACGCCCACCTCCCATACAAAAAATAGGTTGAAAATTACTAAAAGTGGGTTAACTCACTAACGAAAAACGTCAGAAACACTAAATTTCACATAAGAAATGGCAGATGAAAGCTGCACTCAGATTTTTTTACAAATGGAAAATGGGCGTGGCGTCGCCCACTTATGGGTCAAAAACCATATCTCAGGAACTACTCGACCGATTTCAATGAAACTTGGTTTGTAATAGTTTCCTTACATCCCAATGATATGTTGTGAAAATAGGCCAAATCGCTTAACAACCACGCCTACTTCCTATATACAAGTACTTTGAAAACAATCTGAATCGTTTACTTTACAATATATAAAGTAAGTACTAGTGAAGATATCGGTGCAAAACTTTGCACAAATACTACGTTTATAGTGTGGCAGCCCCATTCTAAAAATCACCGGAATCGGACCATAGGTTGTCAAGGCCCCATATATCGAATATGAGGACCTCGGTGCTTCTAACCTAATATTATGGTTTCCAACTTTCAATGGACTTTATACAATATATATGACGAATATGTGGGTCAAATTGTGTATTATATAATATAAATAAAGTTAAATAAATAAATTGCGAGAGTATAAAATGTTCGGTTACACCCGAACTTAGCCCTTCCTTACTTGTTAAAATGAAGAATTGATAATCCGATTCTTAAATTGTTATAAAGGGCAAAATTTTTACAAAATCTATACTTTTCATGCTCAACGATTCTTTTTTATTATGCTCTAGAAAAGTCATGTCTCAATACATACGTAGATACGCATTACAAACGTACATTTGACTAAAATGCGTATAATTGTCTAACACACTGTTTACCTGTGTATATATACAAATATGTATGCACGTCTCTAAACAAGTAAACATTCATTCGCCAAAATATACCTTAACAGTTAGAAATTTCGCATCGACCAACTGTGAAATGCTGAAAAGTGTGAGAAAGAAAAACATTGAGAATTCATAAGTGTTGTATACAAAAATGGAAGTAGAAATGAAAGAAAAACGTTACCAACAAAAAAAAAAAACATAAAACACCTAAAATCATCAATGGCAGACTTTGTTGCTGCTCGCACAGATGTTGCACAAACTTTTCAGGTAATTGTCAGCGGTAATTTTTCGAATTGCAACCGAATGTTACATGCTGCTTAACCCTTAGTTTTGGTGTATGAGGCCTTCTTGGTCCTTGAGATGTTGAATGGATAAGGGATGTGATGATTTTACCATTTTTTGTTCGATTTTAGACTTGCCTGCCTATAAATTTAAAGAATATTTTGAGCAGCACAGTATGAAATACTATATTTCGAAAACTCATAAGAGAATATTTAGAGATCTTAACTATGAACACATTTGCACAGTTTAAAGTTATTTTTGTGCAAATATCTTAAATTAGGTGTTAATGAAATTTAAATTTGTATAGCTTGTCCTCACTTTCAAAAAGGTCTTATACTAAAAACACTGCTTTCCCTCATTCCATATTCCACTATTAAGCAAAAAAAGGTATATCGTACCCATCAACATTCGTTGTCGAATTACTGCTTTGTAAAGAGTCCGACCGATACTAACGAAATTATAAAAGTTTTTGAAAATTCCAAAAAGCAATTAGTTGCATAAAAGCAAGTCTCTTAGTTGGGTGGCATAAAGTATTAGTGAGTAGAAAACATTGCGTTGAAGCTAAGACATGGTTATATTGGCTGACAATTTCAGGACAACTTAAAAGGAAAAGTGACTAGACATTGCTTAGAAACAAATATACGTACATATGTATGGGTGTCGAAGGAAATGTTTCCCGCTGTCTGGTAAATTAATATACAAATTGTTTAAGTTGCCAACATACACAAACAGTTCAACAAATAATTCAACAAATTAAAGAATTTTGGGGTTATGAGTACGGAAAAATTTGAAATGTGAATGACAAAGGATCATAATTGTTCTGTAGGTAATAATCGTTTTGTGTATTCTTAATATTATTTATAAAGAATGAAGCATAAGGGCCATATCTCCCATGTCCCAATGTGCTAATTAGAATGATAAGAATGAAATGATTTTGTTGCGGTTCAGAGAACCGAATTTATGACTTCAGATTCTCAACATGAATAATATCTAAGGTAAAAAAAACACTATATAAACTTATAGATAACTCGCTTCGATAGTTAGTCTTATGAAATCGGGATAGTCAAAAAGTCCAGCACAATTGACACTCATCGTCTTTGTCGATAGAGATCAGGTGAAATACCTATTCCTATGCTTGAACGTCAATTGAAAACCATGTAAATCTATTGCTAGATATAAATGCTTCCTACTAAGGGCATGACGATCCCTATTTCTTTTAAAATCCCCATCTATGCTATGCCCAGCCAACGCTAAACTCACGCGGGGCCCAAATAATGATATTTTAGCCAATAATAATTATTACCTTCCTCGGCTTCCTCCGGCGGGTACTGCATCGAACACTTTCAGCGTAGCCACTGTCTTTTTATTCGCTGAACTATGTCAATGTCGTCGTATAACTCGTACAGCTCATCGTTCCATCGTCTGCTGTATTCGCCGTTGCCAATGTTCTGAGGACCATAAATTTAGCGCAAAATTTTCCTCTCGAAAACTCCTAGTGTCGTCTCATCTGATGTTGACATCGTTCAAGCTTCTGCACCATAAAGCAGGACGGGAATGTTAAGCGACTTGTAGAGTTTGATTTTGGTTCGTCGAGAAAGGACTTTACTGTTCACTTGCCTACTCAGTCCAAAGTAGCACCTGTTGGCAAGAGTGATTCTGCGCTGACAGGAGATATTTCGTCTTCTCCTCATTCACCTCCAGACCCATTCGCTTCGTCTCCTTATCCATGCGGGAAAAAGCAGAACAAACGGCGCGGTTGTTGCTTCCGATGATATCAATATCATCGGCGTACGCCAGCAGCTGTACACTCTTGTAGAAGATTGTACCTTCTCTATTTAGCTCTGCAGCTTGTATTATTTTTTCCAACATCAAGTTAAAGAAGTCGCACGAT
Organism: Zeugodacus tau; assembly: GCA_031772095.1. Classification (NCBI taxonomy): domain Eukaryota; kingdom Metazoa; phylum Arthropoda; class Insecta; order Diptera; family Tephritidae; genus Zeugodacus; species Zeugodacus tau. The sequence goes on along the minus strand of CM062649.1, from coordinate 25,905,999 downwards.
AGTGAGTCACCTTGTCTGAAACTTTGTTTGGTATCGAACGGCTCGGAGAGGTCCTTCCCAATCATGACGGAGCTTTTGGTGTTGCTCAACGTCAACTTACACAGCCGTATTAGTTTTGCGGGGATACCAAATTCAGACATCGCGGCATAAAGTCAGCTCCTTTTCGTGCTGTCGAAAGCAGCTTTAAAATCAACAAAAAGGTGGTGTGTGTCGATCCTCTTTTCACGGGTCTTCTCCAAGATTTGGCGCATGGTGAATATCTGGTCCATGGTGGACTTTCCAGGTCTAAAGCCACACTGATAAGGTCCAATCAGTTTGTTGACTTTGGGCTTAAGTCTTTCACACAGTACGCTCGATAGAACCTTATAGGCGATATTTAGGAGGCTTATCCCACGGTAATTGGCACAGTTTGTGGGATCTCCCTTTTTATGGATTGGGCAGAGCACACTGAGATTCCAATCGTCAGACATACTTTCTTCCGACCATATTCTGCAAAGAAGCTGATGCATGCACCTTATCGGCGGGTATTTGCTATTCGAATTTCTTCATGGTCGGGTAATGGAACATCTATTCCATCGTCATCGATTGGGGAATCGGGTTCGCCAACTCCTGGTGTTGTACTTTCACTGCCATTCAGCAGGTCGGAGAAGTGTTCCCTCCATAATCCCAGTATGCCCTGGACATCGGTTACCAGATTACCACCTTGGTCTCTACATGAGGATGCTCCGGTCTTGAAACCTTCGTTAAGTCGCTTAATTTTTATACTCTCGCAACAAAGTTGCTACGAGAGTATTATAGTTTTGTCCACATAACGGTTGGTTGTAAGTCCTAAAACTAAACGTGTTAGATATAGGGTTATATATATCAAAATGATCAGGGGGACGAGAAAAGTTCAAATCCGGATGTCTGTCTGTCCGTCCGTCTGTCCGTCTGTCCGTCCGTCCGTCCGTGCAAGCTGTAACTTGAGTAAAAATTGAGATATCTTAATGAAACTTGGAACACGTGTTCCTTGGCACCATAAGAAGGTTAAGTTCGAAAATGGGCGTAATCGGACCACTGCCACGCCCACAAAATGGCGAAAACCGAAAACACTTAAAGTGCCATAACTAAGCTATAAATAAAGCTATGGAAGTAAAATTTGGTATGAAGGATCGCACTAGGAAGGGGCATATGTGGATGTAATTTTTTTGGAGAAGTGGGCGTGGCCCCTCCCCCTACTAAGTTTTTTGCACATATCTCGCAAACTACTAAAAATATATCAACGAAACTTTCAGGAGTCGTTTTTCTCAGGTATTTCCTTATACAGTCCAAAAATGGAGAAAACAGGATTGTAACCACGCCCACCTCACATACAAAGGTTATGTTGAAAACTACTAAAAAGCGGTTAACTCAATAACGAAAAACGCCAGAAACACTAAATTCCACATAAGAAATGGCAGATGGAAGCTGCACTCAGATTTTTTTACAAAATGGAAAATGGGCGTGGCATCGCCCACTTATGGGTCAAAAACCATATCTCAGGAACTACTCGACCGATTTTAATGAAACTTGGTTTGTAATAGTTTCTTTACATCCCAATAATATGTTGTGAAAATTGGCCAAATCGCTTCACAACCACGCCTACTTCCTATATACCAGAATTTTAAGACGATCTGAATCGTTTACTTTACAATATATAAAGTAAGCACTAGTAAAGATTATGATGCAGAACTTTGCACAAATACTACGTTTATAGTGGGGCAGCCCCATTCTAAAAATCACCGAAATCGGACCATAGGTTGTCAAGGCCCCATATATCGAACATGAGGACCTCGGTACTTCTAACCTAATATTAGGGTTTCCAACTTTCAATGGACTTTATACAATATATATGACGAATATGTGGGTCAAATTGTGTATTATATAATATTAATAAAGTTAATAAATAAATTGCGAGAGTATAAAATGTTCGGTTACACCCGAACTTAGCCCTTCCTTACTTGTTTCATAAAATTTTCGGGCATCATATTATTTGTATATATGTATTTCAAATAATATTTAATTATTATTAAACCTTTTAGCTTAACTTATTTTTTCTATTTTGTACTCTTTTACGCCAATTACTTTAAAACAGTTATTAGTCATGTGTGACTCACGCCGAGTGTGTGTAATTAATTTAATATTTAATAAAGTAAGTTCCGTTCATAAAACTGTTAAGTTGAATTTTTTTGTTCCTGAATATTAATTTTGTTAACAACTAAACTATTTCGAGGATTTGAATATATAGTTTTGACAATTTTTGTATGCTGTTCTCATCTTATGCTACATTTGCATAAAGTTACAGTGATAACTTATGGGTATTAAAACTTATCACAAAATAAGGTTATTGACACAATCTATGATAAGTAACACATAGACTATAAGATTATTTTACATATTAGGACTAATCTTATAAATATGAAATTATATACATAAGAATCTAAATCATAGCACCTGATATGTTCTCTCTTATTGGGTACAGGTCTAATATAAAATATATGTATTAATCCAGATAAAGTTTAAAGCAGAACCTGAATCGACTCATATATGTAGGTACAGAGTTATTGAAAACTGCACAATGCTTATAAGCGCTTTCAAAGGTTGTTGCTTAAGCAATGCCTTGGAACCCGATTGATATGGGATGTACAACAAATTACTGTGAATTAGTGTGGTGAAAAGTATATATTCTCTGCTTTTGAGAAAGATTTTGACATATTAGCATTAAATGTATAATTGCACAAGGTTCTGCTTATCTTATCCCTTTATCGTTCGACGGTATTCTCTAGTACCATATTACTTTTTGATGTTTTAAAAGGAACAGCTGAATTTATGCTGACATGCAGACCAAGGGTACTGCGAAGTACAAAATAGAAAGTATCAGAAATGAAACTATTTGTCACATAATTTATATATTTGCCTTAGAGGGTTGTTGAAATTTGATGTTTTCTATTGAGAAGATAAATCGAAAACGTTTTCTTTCTGGTCTTAGAGTACAGTGTAGTGTAGAACTCGAGTTTAGAAAAAAGATTTCTTTACTTGATAAGACTTTGTCAATTCTCGAACTTATTATACACTACTGGAAAAAATTAAGGGATCAAAAAAAAATTCCAAATTTTTGGGCAAATTTCAAACGGCCGTAACTTCGAAATAAATGGTCGTACAAAAAATTGATAAAGAGGGAATTATAGCTCCAAGTGTCTAGTTTTTGGATTAGAACTTTAAAAAATTTTAACCTCTTCGGTTTTTGAGTAATCGTAGAAAAACCAGCAACAAAAAAATTTTCAAAATTTTTTTAGTTTTTTTTTTTTTGGTCTACGGGCGTGGAAAAAATCTTTTTAACTTAACCACTATAAGGATCGGATACTTTGTTCATTTAGCTTTAATTTGGTTTTTTGAACACCTCGATACGTCCACTTCTCCCCGAGATATCGGTCTTCAAATGAAAAAGGATCCTTTTGTCTTTGATTATCGATATCTCAGCAACCAATGATCGCACAGAAAGTTAAAGGTGGGTTTCAAGAACTTGAATGAATTCTCCTTAACGACTAGCCATTGCTTTTCCGAAAAAATTTTTTTTTTCTTATTGTCACATGAGTTTGTAAATGCAACAAAAAAGGGATTTTGGTGGTTTTATGGAAAATCGAGCGCTAGATCGAAAATATTGAGGAAAACACTATTGTTAAGTGTGCCTTTTACAGTTCAATATGTCCACAAAAACCCTACAAAAAAATCAAATTAATCCAGCCAGCCGTTTTTTTGTTTCACGCGATCGAATTTTTGAAAAAAATAAAGGATCACGTATTTTTGCTATGAAAAGCTCATAATTTTTAAAAAGAGAAAAAAAATGTTTTTCCTAGCTTTTTCCACATTTTTGCTTCCAGAAAAAGCTTAAATTTAAAATAAAAACAAAAACAAGTTAAGGGCATTCAAGAAACCATATCGCCCAATAATTTTTAACGTGTTTCCGCAGCTGTATTCCTTGATTCTACTGATCTCCTTTTTATTAAATTAAAAAAAAAAGTTAATACCACCAATCGAATTTCGATTAAATTAACTTGTTTTTTTGTTTGTTTTAAATTTAAGCTTTTTCTGGAGCAAAAATGTGGAAAAAGCTAGGAAAAACGATTTTTTTCTAATTTTTTTGAATTATGAGTTTATCAGAGCAAAAAACGTGATCCTTTAATTTTTTCAAAAATTCGATCGAGTGAAACAAAAAAACGGCTGGCTGGATTAATTTGATTTTTTTGTAGGGTTTTTGTGGACATATTGAACTGTAAAAGGCACACTTAACATTAGTGGTTTCCTCAAAATTTTCGATCTAGCGCTCGATTTTCCAAAAAACCACAAAAAGCCCTTTTTTGTTGCATTTTCAAATTCATGTGACAATAAGAAAAAAATTTTTTTCCGGAAAAGCAATGGCTAGTCGTTAAGGAGAATTCATTCAAGTTCTTGAAACCCACCTTTAACTTTCTGTGCGACCGATATCTCGGGGAGAAGTGGACGTATCGAGGTGTTCAAAAAACCAAATTAAAGCTAAATGAACAAAGTATCCGATCCTTATAGTGGTTAAGTTAAAAAGATTTTTTCCACGCCCGTAGACCAAAAAAAAAAACTAAAAAAATTTTGAAAATTTTTTTGTTGCTGGTTTTTCTACGATTACTCAAAAACCGAAGAGGTTAAAATTTTTTAAAGTTCTAATCCAAAAACTAGACACTTGGAGCTATAATTCCCTCTTTATCAATTTCTTGTACGACCATTTCTTTCGAAGTTACGGTCGTTTGAAATTTGCCCAAAAATTTGGAATTTTTTTTTTGATCCCTTAATTTTTTCCAGTAGTGTATTTCATATAGATAAATACTTAATCTAATACAAACATATTTATATATTTATGTAAATATTCCTTCATGTCTCTTTTCGACTTGGGTCCAGAATCATTCGATCTCTAGTATTTGATTGACCTTCTTTCGCCAGACTCTTACCATCACCTCAAATCAATTGCTTGTACTTGAGTACTTTTGATACACTCTAACGTTTCTGAAACTTTGGTAACCATAACGCTGATAGCACTTAACAATAACAACAACAACAATCATTTCCTTTATCGAAGGGCAAAACTATGCTAATAAGATATGTATGTATGAAAGCATGCGTGCTGTGCACAGCAGACAGTTTTTGGTTGACCTCTAACCATAGTCAAGTAGCGCCCAACAACAACCAACGTATGGCTAATAACCATCGAGCTCCAAAATGCTGATGTGTTGAGTTCAAATGGACTGAAGAGTGGAGTACAGTGAAGTGAACGGAACTCAGCGTGGAAATGCGTGTGCGCCAACTGACTAGTAAGTGGTTTGTGGTTTTCAAAATCAAATTTTCTATTTTCAGCAATTCGACTGCAGGCGCGACGCAAATGTGCAGATGATTGCTTGCATATGCAAAAACGAGAAGAGCAATAGCAATGAGCATTGGCGGCAATGATGGCAGGAGCTCGAGCAGCAGCTGACAACCACAGAGAATTCCTTTTTCATCACTTAGCTATTTCCTTTACTTGCGGCTGTGTAAACCCGCCCTGCATATCTGTAGTACATATCTATATACCGTTGCGTATATGTTGGGTTGTTATGCAACATGCATTTGTGGTCTCTGCGCGGCCGGCTTTGCTGCTGTTCATTGGTTGCACCAATCCCAATCTCGGCAACGAGCAATTACAATTACAAATTTGTGCTGTCGTGTGTTGTGATAATGTTGCTACAGCAACTGGATTTGTGCTGCCACTCAACTGCCAGCGAAATTTTAAGCCATATTATTGTCGGTAGTTGTCAGCAGCTTGTGGATCTAAGTCCACAAAGTGTGTGTATACGAGTACCAGCATGAAAATTTTTAGCTACCAGTTTGAGCCACTCTGTGGGAAACTAAAACTAGGCTGGCTCTTGATTCCGAATACGAGTTGAAAAAGATATAGGCGCGAAATTTTGACGATGTTCGTAAAAATGACTCAAATGGCTCAGTGTTTCCGGGACACACGTTCCAATTGACATTTTAAATTTAAAAAATATAAATCAAGCTGTCCACTTGAAATCTTCATCTGCTCCCATCGAACTCTTGGATTGATCTCGAGACAATCTATTCTTCCCGACAGGCACTACTTTGGTTGGTTTGGTTGCGAATATTCAGTCTTTGGAGTACGTGACCGGATTCACCTTACAAATACACGAAACTGGTTGACTCATGTTATAAGTAGGTTAATGCCTTGGGATCCTCTATCTGCCCTCACTGTCCCCTCAGTTCGAGGAACTAGTTCCGGCTTTTCCAGACTGGTCGCGATTATTCACTATCTTTGGAGTACGTAACCGGATTCCTTACAAATACAACCTTACAAATACATTAATCTGGTTGACTATTGTCATAAGGCGGTTAATGCCTTGGGATCCTCTATCTGCCCTCACTGTCCCCTCAGTTCGAGGAACTAGTTCTTCTTTTTCCAGACTAGATAAGGAAGCGAAGCGAATGGGTCTGGTGGTGAATGAGGACAAGAGGAAATATCTCCTGTTATCAAACAAACAGTTGTTCAAGTCAAAGGTTAATTGAAGTGAACTGGATAAAAATCCAGTTGAATTTATTTACCTGACATTTTTTTAAAAAATTTGCTACAGGGTAACCCATTGAGTCTCTAAAATTTCATATTTCTTCTCGTGTACATTTCCGCATATTACATATCAGCAACATCAATGCGCCATGAGTGGGGCAGAAGGTAAGTGTGGAAATCTTTGCGATGCCGTTGCCATAGTTGCGGTTGCATTTGGTCATGGCCAACTAGATGGTGTGGCATTCTGATGTGATTTTCGAAAATATTTCGACAGCAATAATAAATCGCTGAAAATCAGCAACAGAGCAATAAGTTAACTTGCTCGTAATATTTTTGCGACCGGTTTTTCTTGCTGCCACTAACGCTGTTGTTGTTGCTGTTACTCCTAGTGTTATTATTGCTATTTGTGATTAATTTGCATTTATGTGTGTGTTGCAGTGCGTTATGTTATTACTTTTATTCGTACTTGCTAAATATTTTTCTTGCATTTTTTGCGGTTTCACAGTTTTTATTTCGCTTTAATTTTTATTTCAATTTAGTTTTTTTACACGCAGATAAACTCGTTTGTACGCGTATCAAATAGCAGAAATAAAACGAAAACATTGAGAGGACAAAATGTTGTATTTAATACTGTTAATTTCTAGTTGCTGAAGCCATAATCTCTTTGTTTTGGTGTGTTGGAGTATTTCATTCAATGTCGAACACCTATCTTCAGGAAGTTGAAGACAAAACGTAACAAATAAATTTAAGTATTTTAAATTGTTTTTTGTTTGTCTTCCACTTTTTTTTATTAATTTATCAAAGCATTATCTCGAAAATTTAATAATAAATATGTCAAAAATTAAACTTTAATTCTTTGAGCTTCAAATAAAAGCTAAACTCATTCTTAACAGTTTGAGATTCAGCAGTGCTTTCAATGTCAAAATAGCTTACGCCCGTCCGGACCATTGCCACGCCCACAAAATAGGGAAAACATGTGAAATGTCATAATCAAGCCATAAATTGAGTTAGTATTTGGTATAGAGGATCACAATAAGGAGGGGCATATTTGGATGGAAAATGTGCGTGGCGTCGCCCACTTATGGGTCAAAAAACATATCTCTGAAACTACTCGACCGATTTAAAATTTTGTATATAATATTTTCTTAATAAAATGAAAAATGGGTGAAATCGCTTCACAACCACACCTACTTCCCATATAACTCAATTTTGAATTCCATTTGATTCCTTCGCTAATGTTATATATATATTAGGAACCAATGAAGATAACGGAATACAACTTTACAGAAATACTGTATATGATCTGTGGCATCGCTTGTGAATAAATTGTCGAAATCGGAGGGCTTGGTATCTTAAGCTGTTAGTGATTCTATCACTTGCTTATGCTGTTGCTTCTTCTCTTTGATAAGTTTCAAGAGACATGTGGAATGTTCGTGTTAATTTTTTGATTTTCCTAATATTACAAATTAATATATTGATAGTTTCGAAAAACACCAACGGTCTTAGAGGATGTGTCAACTAAATTTTGAATTTTGAGTCTCTGGTTGCAATCTATGATATCTTTTTCTAGCTTCAATTAATATGTACTTCTCAAAGTCAACCAGGAATACAAAAGTCGAATATGCGAAGCTTTTTAATAGAAGAGTAATCCCTCGTTCGTGTGTATTTGTTGTGTGATACGTTGTGCTCAGATGAGATCTATACAGTTTCAGAACCAAACCAACAAGGATAGATCGTTGCTCAAGAAGAGCTCTTCTAAGCTAAATACTATTTCAACCCACAAATCAGTTTAGTAAACCAAATTCTACACCAGACTCTTTGTTATTAACAAATATTTGTTTAATTTTAACAGTCATGCTAATTTTTATTCGTTTATGATTTGCTACATGACATTTCTACTCATTCATATGTTTATGCAAATAAATATCCGTGCTTTTTTTGTGCGCCGAAGCTTAAAAATTCATTTATTGTATGAATTGGTTAGTTCGGTGTATTGTCGATGTGACTGATAGTTGTATTACTTACAAATGCTTTTACTTATCTGCTATTTTGACCGCATAATACACATTTACTTATAGACAGTCACACACAAATGTACTTTGTTGCACACAAATATTCAGTTCATTGTTGTTTCGGTTAACGCTGTGGTAAACGTTATAAATTAACTTGCACATAATTTACACAACCACATTTGGGTATTTATACATACATTGTATAATGTTGCATGCGACTGGCATTTTGTGCCTGCAACTGTATACGTTGCAATGCGAATCCTGAAATAAATTAGATTCTACAAATTCGAATCAAATATTGAGCGATGGCGGATGAGAATGATTGAAGTTGCATATGCGATTAGATGAAACTTGGGTTGCCATTTGTATGAGGAGTTAAGAATTACCCAATCGACAATTGGACAAATTAAAGATTATAAAAAAGAATGTTAGCTTGAGAAGACAAGACACGTGTTGAAATTGAATTTCGAAAATAGATCTATTGAAAAAAATTATTATTAATTACAGTTATATAGTGATTTATTAAAAATTATGGATTTATTCTATATTTTCTTCTTATAAGAGTGGTGTTTAACCTTTGTTCGTCAAGCTTATATAATAGATAACAGAACACCAATTTTTGATATGATTGAAGAAGCAAGCACATTAAAAAAAAAAAATCAATTAATATTTAAAACATTTCAAATTTAACTCAGAGTTTCTTAAACACCTTTATGGTGTTAGAATTTCCTGGAGTTACTGGAGTCACTTGACCTCTATTAAATTGGTATTAGAACTATATAATTTTTTGCTAGTTGGTATAAAACAATGTTTTCTACGATTATTAGCATTTTGAAAACAATGAACTGCATTGACAGTAATATCCACATATGTGTATATATTCGCGTGACAGCATAAAATCAAGTTTGTGTTTTGCTGACACAACTTTCCCGCGCTACGAGACAATGACAAATACTACTACTTACTTCCACACCAATATACAGACATAGATTTCTATTGTCCAAGCAATTCATAACAATAAACAAACATGATTTTTGCGTAATCCACTAATATACTGCATAAATAAATGCCAATTTTATTTGGCGAAAATAGATTTTCATATTTTTGGGAGTTTATCAGTGCTTTTGCTAGCAAATATTTGGTTTACTTGTTTATGACATTTAGAGATATAAATAAAAATACAAAAATGGCGATTGTTTGATAGAGATGAGCGTGAAGAGTTTATGTATACATTTATTTTAAAAATTATCGATAATTATTCGTGAAAATTATTTAATATATTAATAGTTTATTTAATAAATTAAAAATGTATTAACTTGTTTCTATGAGTATCAAAGGGTTATAATTCGATAATTTTACCGTTTTCTGTTTTTCGAAAAAAATAAAATAAACAAGTAAGGAAGGGCTAAGTTCGGGTGTAACCGAACATTTTATACTCTCGCAATTTATTTATTTAACTTTATTTATATTATTTAATACACAATTTGACCCACATATTCGTCTTATATATTGTATAAAGTCCATTGAAAGTTGGAAACCATAATATTAGGTTAGAAGCACCGAGGTCCTCGTGTTCGATATATGGGGCCTTAAAAACCTATGGTCCGATTTTGGCGATTTTTAGAATGGGGCTGCCACACTATTAACATAGTATTTGTGCAAAGTTCTGCACCGATATCTTCACTAGTGCTTACTTTATATATTGTAAAGTAAGTGATTCAGATCGTCTTCAAAGTTCTGGTATATAGGAAGTAGGTGTGGTTGTGAAGCGATTTGGCAACAACATATCATTGGGATGTAAGGAAACTATTACAAACCAAGTTTCATTGAAATCTGTCGAGTAGTTCCTGAGATATGGCTCTTGACCCATAAGTGGTCGATGCCACGCCCATTTTCCATTTTGTAAAAAAATCTGAGTGCAGCTTTCATCTGCCATTACTTATGTGAAATTTAGTGTTTCTGACGTTTTTCGTTAGTGAGTTAACTCACTTTTGGTAATTTTCAACCTAACCTTTGTCTGGGAGGTGGGCGTGGTTATTATCCGATTTCTTTCATTTTTGAAATGTATTAGGAAGTGGCTAAAAAAAACGACTCTAGGAAGTTTGGTTTATATAGCTCTATTGGTTTGCGAGATATGTACAAAAAACTTAGTAGGGGTCGGGGCCACGCCCACCTCCCCAAAAAAATTACATCCAAATGTGCCCCTCCCTAATGGGATCCTATGTTCCAAATTTCATTTTCATAACTTTATTTATGGCTTAGTTATGGCACTTTATGTGTTTTCGGTTTTCGCCATTTTGTGGGCGTGAAAGCAACCTTCGAAACCAACCTTCCTATGGTGCCAAGAAATAAGTGTGCCAAGTTTCATTAAGATATCTTAATTTTTACTCAAGTTACAGCTTGCACAGACGGACAGACGGACAGACGGACAGACGGACGGACGGACAGACATCCGGATTTCAAATCTACTCGTCACCCTGATCACTTTGGTATATATGACTCTATATCTAACTCGTTTAGTTTTGGGTGTTACAAACAACCGTTATGTGAACAAAACTATAATACTCTCTAGCAACTTTGTTGTTGCGAGAGTATAATAAATTATGAAATAAATAATAAAAAAATGATCAATTCTATTATTATGTTATATTCTGTATCGTAAAATAATGAATTGTGCCAACAACACTACGGCAAAAATGTTAACAATAATAGTAGCAAAATTGAAATGGTATCCTATCGGCTTGCGATATAAAACAAAAATTAATATATGGATATATAATTATTTTCGATTTCTTGTTTGACTGATAATTTATTCTTGAAAATTTCCCAGCCTTGTCCATTCTATGAATTATATTTCGATTCTCAAAAAATATCGTCGACTTAAATAAAATTTCATTTAATCGATGAAAAAACATATCGATATTTATGTCTATTGTTATTTTTTCTTATTTTATAGATTTTTAAGTGCTTTATAATTCCAATTTTAAACGACATTTGCGTACATATTTCTACTTATGGTATAAACAAAATTTCCTACGTGCCCGTTTCTTCAAATATTCGTACATTTCTTAGTTTGCACGTTGTACAATAAATTGTGAAATGTACAGAATATGTTGGAAATTTATTTAACACGACCTGGCTAAGAAATATGTGCTAAAATGTTGAACTGTATTTTGCATTTACGCATGAGCAAAATTGTGATATTTTTCAAATTAACAAAAAAATTAAATGTTAGAAATTCGTATCATTGATTATTGTCTGAAAAGTGAACTTTACGAAGGTATATGTGGGCTGAGTTAATTCCTGAAGCGATTTCATTAATTTTCAGCACCAAGGTACACTAAATCCAAGACAATACGCTCACTTAATTTTGCTAAGATATATTTTATAGTATTTTTGAACAAGTAAGGAAAGGCTAAGTTCGGGTGTAACCGAACATTTTATACTCTCGCAATTTATTGATGTAATTTTATAAAGATAACACAAGTCGACCCATATATTTGGTATAAAGTTCAATAGAATAACGAAAATCATCATAAATAGTATATGGGGACTGAGGTAATTCCTAAACTGATTTCACTCGTTTTCACCACCAAGATAAAATATATCGAAGACTATACGCTCACTTAATTTAATATTACTTATAATTAGGTATATGGGATCTGGGGGAAGTTATGACCCGATTTTTACCATTTCAGGTACAGAGAGAAACTGTTATAAGAAAAAAATTCAGAGGGAATGAATTACATTAAAATATCTGAGGGATTTACCTATATTTTCGGTGAAAAATTAACCTTAGGCACTGAGTTCTTCATGTTCGATATCAGGGGACTTGAAAAGTCATGGTCCGATTTTGACAATTTTTCCACAAGTGATGTCACAGCTCAAATACAGTATATCTATTCAATTTTATTCCGCTATCTTCATTGTATTCTCCTAATATATATGTATATATTTTAAAGTGAAGGAATCAGATGGAATTCAAAATTGAGTTATATGGGAAGTAGGCGTGGTAGTGAACCGATATGCCGTCCGTGTCATCAGAGTGTTAAGAATTATTATATTCCGAATTTCATTGAAATCGGTTGAGAAGTTTCTGCGATATGATTTTTTGACCCATAAGTGGGCGACGCCACGCCCATATTCTATTTTTTTTTTAATCTGAGTGCAGCTTTTGCAGTATTCTATATTATACTACATATGTTAGGACCGGCATTGAAAACATGTTTTTATAGAAAAAATGGGTTTTCGTACGAAAACTTGTGTTTTCATCCATGCAAAATCTATCAAACGAAATCACAGTTTTCGCTGAAAACTACTTGAAAACTTACATTATAATCGGTGCCTGCTCTAGTTTAGTTTAGTCGATATCATTTGATATTGTAAACAAATTCCACTACTTTGTCAAAATAATGGAGAAACAGAAATAAAAATTAGAAAGGAAGGGCTAAGTTCGCGTGTGACCGAACATTTTATACTCTCGCAATTTATTTGTTTAAAGTTATTAAGCGAGTTTTCTTTTCTTTTCTCGAATGGTGACTTTTTATATTTCAATATTACACACATGCTGCATTACCTTTTTGAATGTGCTCCACGATTAAAGAACAAAAAAATGTCACCCTATTATGCTGGTCATCTCTCACTGACAATTTGATAACTAGAGTACAGGGCAGAATAAATTCAAAAATTTTTTGAGAAAAAAAGCGTTTTAAAATTACATGCAACTAGATGTATTGGGCACAAAGAATTTCCTGCAGTTTCATTAATATATCAGAAGTTTTATTCAAGTAATCGCTTGTACGGACAGACGGATTTTAACTCGTCTCGTCATCCTGATCATTTTGATATTTATAACCCAATATCGTTTAGTTTTATGACTTACAAACAACATGAGAACAAAACTTTGATACTTTCGTAGCAACACGTTGCGGGAGTATAAAAATTCTCAAATGCCATTTATATGGTATGTAATACATATATACAGTATTTGTATGGCATAGTTAAAAATTTCGGGAATATTATTAGTAAAAAATTATTATTTTGTTCTGTTTAGAAGTCTAAATAGTGTCAATAATGAATAAAGCGGATCTTTCTTCGAGACTAGAAACGCCTATTGAGGTTATTTATTTTTATCATTTGAAGGAAAAAACGAAGAAACGAAAAACAATATACCACAGCGTCATTTGTTAAGATATTAGGCAAATTGTTGAAGTAAATACTGCTGAAATTCCATTAAGCCGAATTCTAATAATATCGAGGTCTTAAATGTAGTCGATGACAGCTAAAATATACTATGATCTCTTTCTCTAAGGGAAATTTCTATAGTGAATGTAAAGTAGCACTCATTCTTTCATGGAAACTTCGAGCTGAATTAACAATCGTTGGTTGAAATGAAACTGAACTTAAATTATCGCTGGGTTGGATAGGTAAAAGTTAGGTTAGTTTCTAAGTCAAACCAAAGTCAATCTCTCTCTCTTTTCGTTAGTCTTAACAAATCTCTTTGTTCGAAGAGTTAATTGTGAAAGTAATACTGTTTAGTCAAACTTTTTAATAGTTGTACTGAATAGGAGTTTATGCTGGTATCGTCTTCTTTCACATAATATTACTTAATTTTCTTATTTTGGACGTTCGATTATTTACTTTTCACTAAGATATTTAATTTTCAGTCTTCTTCAGAAGCGTTATACTACGATTGGTGAACTGGTTATTTTTATTAAATTTTAGATTTGTTTATTAATAACCTATTTCCCTTTTCATTCTGATATTATAATCAAACTTATTGTTCGATTTTAATAATTGTCCATAGAATCAAAACAGCTGGTGAATAGAATGATATACATATAGCTTTCCTCGTCAATACGGACATAGTTACAATTGTAAGATTCTAAATAAAACACAATCACATAGGATGTTTGTTCATGTTAAAAATAGCCTCGAATGTTTTGAAAATATGAAAATTCACTTTCGGGTGGTAAACTCCATGTCCTTATGGTAGTTACCAAATATGCAATCCACCCGGATATTGCAGCTGCCATTTTTTTTTATCTCTTACACGAGTCCCGTACAAAAATTTCTGTTGAGTCTCCGGTATTACATTATTTCGATATTGACAAACCTAGTGCTTAAAATATATTCAGAATATCTAAAATATTAACACATAATCCTAGTCATTTTCTGGTTGGCGTGTTCATTGGTCACGCCGTATTTACGAACTTTGTGAGCATTTAATTAAAAATATATGCCCAAATATTGTAAATGTATTGCTAAATGTGTTTATTGTTGTTTCAAAAATTAAATCTACAAAATACGTTGATAAATATTAATGTGCAATAGCGTTTAGTTGGTGTTAAAGCAATTTTGTTTTTTAATATTTAATGGATTTTGCGCTTATGCAAGCTTAAGCCAACGTCCGTGTGTTGTTTTTGGTTATTTTGAGAGAAATCGAAGTTTGGAAATTTGCATATTTTTCCAAATTTGATTAACTGAATTACAACGTAATGATTTACCCACACATCGCTTGAAATTTACAAGCTCATTATCTACTAACTCGACGCTCATGGCTTATAAATTTCCCATTTAGTGTTTTTCCATTTACCGTGTGGATGGTTGCCACACAAATACATAATTATGCCGGGCGTAATGTTTCTAAATGAAATGACACCAACGAAAAGTAAACTAAAATTTATTACCTTCGTTTAATGTGACTTTCGAAGAACAAGGTATGGAATGAGTTAATAAGAGAGAGAGTTTTTGCCCAAGAGTTTAACTGAGTAGGTTGTCTCTATAAATTGAATATAGTCTCCCAAACGGAAACCATTGAAAAATATTATTATATGTTACACTGGTAAGACGGAATTATAAGAAAAGAATTAATTTGCAAAATTGTTATCTGAAGAGCTTAAATCACTTAAACATAGAAGTTTTGCTAGTAGTATACTAGCAAATCGGTCGAGTAGTTCCTGAGGAATGGTTTTTGACCCATAAGTGGGCGACGCCACGCCCATTTGCCATTTTGTAAAAAAATCTGAGTGCAGCTTTCATCTGCCATTTCTTATGTGAAATTTAGTGTTTCTGACGTTTTTCGTTAGTGAGTTAACCCACTTTTAGCAATTTTCAACCTAACCTTTGTATGGGAGATGGGCGTGGTTATTATCCGATTGCTTTCATTTTTGGACTGTATTAGGAAGTGGCTAAAAAAACGACTGCAGAAAGTTTGGTTTATATAGCTCTATTGGTTTCCGAGATATGTACAAAAATCCTATTTGGGGGCGGGTCCACGCCCATCTCCCCAAAAAATTACATCTAAATATGCCCCTTCATAGTGCGATCCTTCATACCGAGAGTATAAAAACGAGAATATATTAACGCATGCCTCAGGTGCAGATATTCTAACGCAGACTCCGTTAAGAGATCTCTATTTGGTTCTGTTCAACATAAAACAAATTATTGAAATCAAAGCATGAAACTGACCTTTTTATGGATCGTCCAATCCCATGAAACTCCATAGATCAAGGTCTTAATAATATTTATTTTTCTTCTTTTTGTTATTACAGATTGATTCGCAGAAATCCAATGAAACTTTATGTTCATTTAGTTTACTGATATATAGAAGCAGGTAAGCGAAATATTTTTAACTAGAAAAGCTGAATAAAAATCAGCAGTTGTTGTTGTTTATTTTATGATATTGTGTGTAGCATTCCAGTGAAACCTTTTGACAATTGTTTTTTTTTTTTGTATTTATAAAGCATTTGTACCCAGAATTTATCAGCAACTTATTGTTCAGCTGAAATTAATAAGCCCAATTAAATTTAAATGCTTTTATGAATATTTTTATAACAAAGATATCACACTGTGGCTACTAAGGTACTCGTAATACCGGTTGTAACCAAACATTATAATATCAGCGATTTTTATGGAATTTTCATTCAGCATTGTCGTTTTTGAAACTTGTAGATTTAGATAACCCCAGAATTATATGTATGCATATTGCAGACTTGTGATTTTTATACTCTCGCAACAAAAGTTGCTAGAGAGTATTATAGTTTTGTTCACATAACGGTTGTTTGTAACACCCAAAACTAAACGAGTTAAAAATAGGGTTATATATATCAAAATGATCAGGGTGACGAGACGAGTCAAAATCCGAATGTCAGTCTGTCCGTCCGTCCGTCTGTGCAACGGATAACTTGAGCAAAAATTGAGATATCTTGATGAAACTTGGAACACATGTTCCTTGAAAACCACGCCCAACTCCCATACAAAGGTTACGTTGAAAATTACTAAAAGTGAGTTAACTCACTAACGAAAAACGACAGAAACACTAAATTTCACAGAAATAATAGTAGAATGCAGCTGCACTCAGATTTTTTTACAAAATGAAAAATGGGCATGGCATCGCCCACTTATGGGTCAAAAACCATATCTCAGGAACTACTCGACCGATTTCAATGAAACTTGGTTTGTAATAGTTTCTTTACATTCCAATGATATGTTATGAAAATAGGCCAAATCGCTTCACAACCACGCCTACTTGCTATATACCAGAATTTTAAGACGATCTGAATCGTTTACTTTACAATATATATAGTAAGCACTAGTAAAGATATCGATGCAGAACTTTGCACAAATACTACGTTTATAGTGTGGCAGCCCCATTCTAAAAATCACCGAAAATCGGACCATAGGTTGTCAAGGCCTCATATATCGAACATGAGGACCTCGGTACTTCTAACCTAATATTTCAATGTACTTTATACAATATATATGACGAATATGTGGGTCAAATTGTGTATTATATAATATTAATGAAGTTAAATAAATAAATTGCGAGAGTATAAAATGTTCGGTTACACCCGAACTTAGCCCTTCCTTACTTGTTTTTGTTTTTCGTTTTTTTTTGTCTGTCTTCATCTGGTTGCCCGTTTGCCGAGCGCAAAATATTTATAAACCTCTATTCTTCCGCCACATCAACTTGTTGCCTGCCCGTGCTGCCGCTGCTGAACAATGTCAAACTTTTGCAATTAAATTATTTAAGTGCGACGACGTACAATTGCATTCATCGCATTATGCAATTTCGCCGTGACGAGTTAATGGCCAGTGCAACAGGTGCTTTCAAGGGAAACGTGCATATGTACTACGTATTTACGAGAACAGTTCTGGTAAATAATGAGGCTTTTAAAACCGAAAAAAAATGTAAATATTAATAAAATGTCAGAACTGAAACTTTTATGCTTTCGAACTTTCCGGTGGACCAATTAAAATTTTTGCTAGACAAGAAGAAAAGTATGCCAGAACTATTTCTAAATAAGTTAATACCATCACATCGAACAAAAAGTAGCTTTTATAAGCACTTTTCGAAAGAAAGGTTGGCCAGCTGTCAATAGAAGAAAGAAATCAGACAGGAGAACTACAATTTTATAAAATAAACTGATTTGTTATTAGTTAGAAATGTTTAAAGAATGAAGCTGTAATAACCAACCTGGCTGGTCTTATTTAAGGCCAAACAAATTTCAATAATAATAAAATTGGTAGAAAACAAGGCTGCATAGGAATTACCTGTCACAAGTGAACTCTTCTCACCTTTCTAGAATGGATATTAGGGAACTGAGTGATTGTCTTATCGGCTGTAACTGATGTGATATGAGACGGAATGTTGACTTTGTCTCGAAACGATTCTCCACCTAGTCTTTCTAGCGGAGTGACCTCCACTACTCTGACTCGGCTTCCACCAGCGGGTACTGCATCGAACACTTTCAAAGCTGCAGTGCTTTCATCCATACGGACAACATGAGCTGACTAGCGTAAAGCTGTTATTTTATTTGCTGAACTATGTCAATGTTATCGAATAACTTACACAGTTCGTTCCATCGTTCAAATCACCAAAAATCGTCCGTATAACTTTTATCTCGAAAACTGCTAGTGCCGTCAAGTCGCGAATGCGATTGCCTCTCATCCGAGGCTGTTGTTTCCCTTTCATTGGGAAGGGTTTTTTATGTGGTGTGTCCCAAACCCTACGTACAACCGCAGAAGCGTGTTCGCCTTCTCACTTTAGCTCGCTTTCAAACTGATGTCTGTTGGCTACCCAGAGTATACTTGGCCTAAAAACGGAAGTCGTGAGTTGCTTGAGCCCCATGTAAAAGAATTCTTCCTGGCCAGTCCCAAGTGATTGGCACTCCAATCATAGTTTGGAAGAAATTGACGACATAGACGTGCATGTTATGTATGCCACGCCTACAAAACCCAATTCAATATATGTAATAGATTTAGTGGTTCAGTTTGAGTATCGGACGAAAGTTACTAACTGTGGCCACGTAATCTCTACATAAGCTCCCTTTTTATTTTTCAGTTTTTTTTTATCTGAGCTGGCAATACCTTTAGAAAGCTTGGATATCTTCTACTGAAAATTAACTGAACTTTAAATTTAAATCATTCTGGATGACTGTCTGTAATTGTATACTCCACATGCTTAGGTTGTCCGTCATCGTCAACATTTAGTGCCAATTTAAATGCAAAAAGCTTTCAAGCTTGTTGAGCAATTAGATCTCTAATTCAAATTAGAATGTGAATTGTGGTTGACACGGAAAAGAAATTACCGCTAGATTTCATACATGGTCGCATCTGCATAATAAAACAAAGTGTGGTTAGAAGTTAAGTGCCGAGAGGTTAGGTTAGGCATTGCAACAATAGCGAACCACTGAAGCATTATTTGAATGTGTGCTAATATGAGCATTTATGGGTTAAAGTGGTGAAATAAAAGCATGTCAAAATAAACAAATTATCTAATGCGCGGAAGCGTTTGCAGAAGGCGGATGCCATGCGCATATCCACAACGTACAGCAACCCTACTCACACCCCCACACAAACATCATAGGCAGTATGACCTTGCAGCAGGCCGAGCAGGGTTATGTCGCAGCAGCAGCAAATGTCAGTGCGCTGGCAATTTGCATACGGCAAATTTGTTCAAGTCGAAACAAAACCAAGCATTTGGCGCGCTACTCGACTACCAACGATCGACTGTCGGCCGGGAAAAATGTGTCACACTGGCAAAATACTCTATGTAGTGCAACATATGCACACAGCGAGCAAAGAAACCAACGTAAAGCAAATGGCAAAACAAGAAGCTCACAAAAATAAAACAAAAAGTAGAAAAAAGCGTGTGATACTCTCTCTCTCTGTGTGTGTAGGATGTCGCGGACATTTGCATTTTACTCTGCACCGCTTTGCAGTAGTTGTTGCCGTTTTTTGCGCTTTTGTCGCTTGATTATTTTGGCGCCGCCTAGACGCCAGCTATGTTGTCTCAACGGCGCGCACAATTGGGAATACAGCCAGGATGTGCAATATATTGTGTCTAAGTGTGTGTGTGTTTGCGCTCTGTCAACGGAAGTGGCGTTTTTGTTTGCGCATTGTCCTTACTTCCTTTGTACGTCAGTTAACAGGGTGTGAGGCGTCGACTTTTAGTGCTCGCATAAGTTGAACCGTCGCTGGATTAATGCACATATTTTATTTGTCTATTCAATTTTTCATTAGTCGATGTTGATACAATTCAAGCGGAACTTTAATATATTGTGTATTTTCGGTATTGTAGAAACTGCACAAAGAAGGAAATCTTGCTCGTGTGTTTTAAGGAAATCTCGAAAATTTCTCGAAACAAATTGTTTAAAATATAGGAGTAGAAAAAAAAAAAAATTTTATTAGCGCATTGTGATAATCCTAAAAAATTATTAAACTTTGCCACGCCCACTTCCTTAATATTGTTTAATTCTCAGCCGTTCCTTCTGAGATTGTTACTAACCCGTGGTTCTAAAGTTCTAATACAAAGCTAGTAAGCCGAAGATTTGAAACCCACCGACAATGATAGTTGAAATCTACAATTTTTCATTACTTTGAAATACTCCTTGTATTTAATCCCTTAAAGGAAAAGTTTTCTATGCTATAAACAAAGATTCTATACAAGAATAAGTTGAGCATTGGTGTTGGTTCCCTCTAAGCTAAAAAACTTACATACATATATAAACATACTAATTGCCATCTTTGTACCGTTTTGGGCTTTGTTTGCCAGTATTCAAATTACGTTCTTAAAACCAATACACTACCGACTACTCAGTACCATCTGTTGCATACAACACCTAGTCGATATGCATATGTAAGTATTTGTAAAGGGTCATCCATTTCGATGTTCCCTACTTGTTTAAAGAAAAAACACAGACAATTCAAATTTAATGGGGAATGTTTATTATCATTTGAAAGAACATTCTTTAGCATTTACTTTTAAAATATTGTCTCTTTCAAATGTTGGCCGCGACTATGTCTCAGATGGTCCATCCGTTGAGTCTAATTTTCGATGGTAATTGACTGGTAATTGGCGAATGACACGCGTGATGTTTTGCTCCAAGGGGATTTTCCGCATAGACTATAAACTTTACATATCCCCACAGTAAAAAGTTCAACGGTGTGATATCACACGATCTTGGTGGTCAATCGAACGGCCCAAAACGTGAAATTATCTGCTTAGCAAAGCGTTCTCTTAATAATCAATTGATTGATGCGATGTGTGGTAAGTGGGCGCCGTCTTGTTGCAACCAAATGTTGCCAAGATCACGAGCTTCAATTTCAGGCAGCAAATAGTCGTTTATAATGGCGCGATAACGGTCGTCATTGGCGGTTACGTTCTCACCGTCATTATTTTTGAAGATTGATGATTCCACCGGTCCACAAAATACACCAAAACGTTGTTTTTTCTGGATGAAATGACTGCTATTGAATCTCTTCAGGTTGCTCTTCCAAATAATACAAAAAAACATGACAGCTTAACACGACTCAAGCGTGATGTGTCAAAAAATTGCTATTGAAAAAAGTACCTCTACTTGGATCACCCGTTAGATATTCTGAATTTAACTATGTCAACTGTGGGATAAACGTTTGCGATATATGTGTGTATATGTATGTGTCTGTATAAGAGAAGGCAAGGAGAGAAATCGCTGGTTTCGTGTTGTAGTTGGAGTATAGGGTCTTAGTTTGGCTGGCGTAATCCCTAAGAAATGGTTAGTGGAGAGTTAAATGTTTGCCTGATTGGTCTAATCGCTCACTCACCGTAGTCGTAAGTGCTTCGGGCGATAATTGCCAACGACATTCGTTCCAAGTCAATGGATTAGGTGAGTGGTGTAGGTGAGAAGGATTTCGCAGGTATCCCAATCATTAGATTATATGTGAGTATATATGTAGGTAAATCGTGACAGGGAATTGCAGTGAATTGTTATTCCATACCTACGTTTAATTCTCACTAAACCGTCATGCTATACAGCCATTTTGTTGGCGGATTATTCAAAAATGCATTCTAATTAGGAAAGGATTTCTATTGACTATGAATTATTTACGTGTAAAAGCTTTAAATGAGTGCGTTCATCTCCTAAGCGAAGCAGCTGAACAGATGGCGGAAGTGCACGTTTAGGGACAACTATGTCGCTCAGCAGGCACTTGTTCTTTAAAATTAAATTAGGTCAGTAGAGAATATAGAAAAAGGTTGCCGCCGATATATAAAGTCCTTGACTGAGATAGCTCTTCCAATCGAAATCTGTCGGCTTAAAGTCCCAACAAACTTCAACCGTCTTCTGAGTTGTACCATCTGCCATTAGTATGTTACATCGAAACTCACTAAACTAATGAACGATATTGTCTATTATCTATAAAAATAACATTCAACTTGATGGGATCTTATACGTGTACAGCTCCGATCTCCGAATATATACCATATTGTAGTCTGCTGAATGATAATTCTAATCTTTTCTAACTTGTACTGTTTCATTTCATCTCATTCCCGTTGAGGATGATCTGGCTATTTGGTGGTAAGGTGAGGATAGAATTCCTTATAAGTAAGCGCTTACCAGATCTGGCTTTGAAGCTGTAGTATTGTAATATGTCTAGTAAAAACCGAATTTATTCCTCTCACAAGATATCGGAAGCACGGCTGCATGTTTACTTAACTGGATACCAAATGTGGAGAAGTCATTATAAGAGTTTTGTATGTTTTCTGTAACCTTGATCTTTCAGTTAAGTTATTGCTTTTTTGCTTTGGTCAAATAAATTCTACACTTATTTAAACCATCTCTTAGTCCACCCAATCTTTTTTGCATAACGGATAAATAGATACCGAAAGAACTTATTAAGGCTTTCGAAATAAGATTGCTCTTCTCTTTAACACCCTGATCTATTTAATTACAAAAAGTACTAACAATACAGTTGATAACACTATTAGTTACCATTGAAAGCATGTATGTGTCCGAATAGTAGATATTATACACTCGGATAAATACTCTTCTACATATCTATACACCTACAATGCGCCCGCTACCCCGTACAACATCCGTTACGCCCATTAGTATTGCTTGTTAGGTTCGCAGTGTCGTTTGTCACGTCAAGCCCGAGCATGCATTCGCGCGTGTGTCGGTGCATATGTGAGTACTTTAAATGATGGGCCATGCACGAATGCATGTTGCGGTAGAGTGCCATAGTATATAGTACAATCAAATGCAATCACAGGACAGCAGTGGCTTCACCTGAAATTATGCCTGAGGGCAGGACGCTCAGTGTGTTAAAGTAGTTAGTTAAATATGCTTAGAGGAGTTATAAGAAATTGAAATTTTATTTTATTTTATGTTTTTGAAAAATGTTCTAAATTGTATCACTACCTTGGGAGAGTTTAACTAAATTCACAGAGGTTTGTTAAAATATCGATTACGATTATATATCCCAATAGACGGTTTTGGTCGAATACTTGATATACTTTTATTGATCTGAAAGTGGGCGGAAACATTGTGCGACATGCAATGCTTAAAATTCTAATATTAGAGTTAAAAGCCAAAAGGACTCAGTAAGGATCCCCCTAACCTAAAATATTATACTCTGTCCAAATTGTATACCGCTAATATCCGCATAGTACCACTGTCCCAGTCAGCTCTATATTTATTTACACCAATTCTCTCGTCCCCACCACTTTCTTAACTGCTTTTGTTCACACTATTTGTTGCGTGTCGTGCACAGCTGGTACAGATTCACTGTAGACACGTTGTTGCATTTCATTGTTGCAATTTTAGCGAGCCTGCAGCCATCAACGGCACCTGTAAACAAACAGACCTCCACACACACATTCTCACCACCGCCAACATAGCTTTTCTCTAGCACTGGCCGTCGCTATAGCGCCTGACAAGTTGAAGGACTCTGATGGAATTTCATTATTTCGGTGCAAACAAAAGTGATATAAAGTGAAGATGATACATTAAGATGGAATAGAAAAATAAAAAAACTACATAGATCGCACTACGCAGATAGTACTGTAGTATATATATAGAAACAGTAATAATAAATTTTCGCATTCTTTCATGCGTTTGTTTATAAGCGTTTCACATTCTATTTTACTCTCTCGCGCTCTTCGCTTTTTTAAGATTTTATTATTCATTACTTTCTCGCTTTTCAAAGCGTTTTGTGCGATGGAAGCTCATTTTAACGATAGCTTAATTGGCGTTTCGTTTTTGTGGAGAATGTAAATTCTTAGCGTGAAAATCTGTGGAGTTCTAAGAAATGCGCGCTAAATCATCATTTCGTTTTTGAAGACAGTATTTCTTCGAATTGCATACTATTCAAAGGTATTATTTAAATATACTTTTCATTAGAACCATATTTTGTCCCTGATTTATTCTACTTCAATCGGTATCAATCATATCTCAAGAACTACTCGAACGACTTCAATGTAATTTGGAACATAACATTTTTGACACCATCATATTACGGATGAAAGGTGGGCGAAATCGGTTAACAACCACGCCAACTTCTGATATAACACAATTTGAACTCCATCATTTATTTTGCAATAGAAAAATCAATATCCAGAAAGATACCGGAAGAAAACTTTACACAAACACCGCATTTGAGGTGTGGCATTACTTATTTAAAAAATGTTGAAATCGGAAAATAAATTTTCAAGGCTCCAGATATCGAATATAAAGACCTCAGTGCCAAATAATAATTTCTTGCCGAAAATATTGTTAAAATTCTAGGCTAGTTTAAAGAAATTCAAAGGAGATGTGTTACTTATAATAGTGTGCCTCTGTGCTGAAAATAGGTAAAATCAGGTCAATACTTCGTCTAGGCCACATATAGCTCATATTAAGATTTTCAAAATTGACGGTGGGCTTCACAACTTTATAATATCTTTCCAAAATTAAGATTGAGCGTATAATCTTCTATATGATGTTGCTTGGTGCCAAAACTAGTTGAAATCGATCTAAGAATTACCCCATCCTTCATATACTCTAATGGAATTTGGAAGCTGTGTATTGAGGTACTTTGCCAGAAACTCAATTCCAATTTTTAATTCATATAGCGATGGATATCCTGGCGAACTTTGGGACCACCGGAGTGACTTCATTAAGAGCTGCATCCCATGAGGGCGTAATTCTCTCACGCCACTTTGGAAAATAGTTTAAAGACTTAAAAGATACTTAACTGAACTCTGTGAAAGTGGCTGACTGAAACTTGATATCTTTTTGTTGTGTCTGGAGACTCCTGGTGTGTTGTTCTTCAGTGTATGCTCGATTCTCGCTACTCTCTGAGTATGCAATGCAAGCGTGCACACATGCAGTAAAGTATAGTTTTGCATGAGAATTTAGAAAACTGTGCGCTATATCAGTTACCAGATGACATCATTGGATGAGGAACATCAGTGTCACTTATTGCATATTGTTATTGTTTTTATGACTACACCGCCAGCCAAGGTATGTAGGTAGGGTGCTAAGATACATACATGCATCTGTGTATGTTAGTTGCAGGACCAGCAGTTGGAACCGCCAACAGCGTAAAAGTTCTATGACTCTATGGCTAAATAAATATATCTTATAAAGCTGATAGTGACTTTGCTGGATGGCATGCAGCATACAAGGCATATCACGTAGTCGCAATTTGAATTTCTTTACAAATACTCTTGACTGCATACAAATGCATATAAATGCTTGTGGGTATAGTAAATGCTCGCTCTCGCAGTATCTAAGCTCTAAATTGTGGAAACTGTGGCCATGCAGCAGCATTTTTTTCAAGCCAAGCGCTATTGTTGCAACATATTTGTTGGCTGTCGTAAGTGTTTTGTACACTTGTTATTGTAATTTTTACTTTCTTTCCTTTTTGTTAGAATCCTCAATATTTGGCTTCCACCCAAACGGAGCTCCCCAGCACCAGTGTACATACATACTCACATGTGCCCATATATCCATCCATAGAGTCAGACACGGCGACAGTCTGTCTACTTGCTGTGCGACTTCCTCTCCTTCCGTGTCTCTCTTCACTTTGCCTTGTTTATTATTTGGTTGCTCAGTTGCTTTGCCTTACTCATCTCTGTATATGGTACTGTAATGTTCAAAGTGTTGCCAAAAATGGAGAAACGGGAAATATATAACAAAATAATACTAATAACACCACGTACCACAACAATAAAAACAAAAACAAAATTTCGAAAAGAAACAAGCAGCAACAATAACAACATGCGATACTAATAATATTTCCACTTCTTTCGTTGGCAATATTAGCAAATAGTATGACTTGCTTGTGCCAGTGTGGCGGATGTGTGTCTAGAGTTGGTAAGCGCCAAAACCACGTTGTTCTTATAAAATTGCATAAAACGGAAAAAATGAGGCAATATGGTTGTGGGGGAAATGCAGCAATTGTTGCCTTAAACGTTGCTGGTTAGCGGCGAAGAGCAGGAGTAGATTACTGCAGTGTAACAAAAGGAAAGATATTTATATCAGCATTACTTGTAAAGTGACTTAACCCTGGTCGAGACCAACGGTCTGATACACTTAGTCGCGACCAATGGTGCTTGGCTAGGCCCCTATGTGTTTATATACATTTGTATGGAAATACGTGTTGTATTTACGCTCATATCGTATATGTACAATATAGATACATTTTTGAAATTTCTTTCCTCTCGATTTGGTTTGGGCATACTCTGAACTACCTGAAAAAGAAAAATTAATAATTTTTGAGCGATTTTTCAATTGATTTTATGATGATGGGTCCTGAGGAATACAAAAACATATGTAATCAATTTTCGAATGCTGTTGACAAACTGGATTTGAACATTTAGAACAGAAAAATCGAGTTTTACGACGCAATTTATCGCTTTCTTGCAAACAAAGTCTGCAATCTCTCCTTCCTTTGAGTGTGTCAGCACCTTTTGATGTTGAAGGTACTAATCGTGATGGGATGTTGAGTGAACGACCGAAAAAGGATTCAAAAGCCAAACGACAAGATAGATGTTTGATGACATTGGGATTGTTCATACGATTTTCGATATTGGGCGTTGCCAAGGTTCTCGATAAATTGTAAAGAAAAGTGCATCGTGCATCCTTTTTATCTAGATGGTCGATTTCTTTGCAAACTACGAAAGCAGCCAATCCCATAACATCCAACAAGTTGCAAAAAAAGGCAAATGTTCATCGTTTCGTTGGCCGTTTTGGAGTGTAATGGGTAACCATCTGATCCATGCAGTCAACGCCGGCCTTTGTTGAATTATAAAATAAAATTGCTTCCGGTTTTTTGGCTTCACCTTCACAATGCTTTGTGCAGTTTATGGTTGAAATCAAATTGACTGCCTTGTTCTTTTTCGGAACATAACTACAAATCGAAACGAGATTATCGTGGACCCGAAAAGAGTAGAAAGCAACGGACGAGACGGATTTTTTTCAATTCTTCGGGTAAACACTTCTTATTGGCGCGAATAGTACCGACGAAAGCAAGTCGCCAATCGTTTGGCTTCTGTCAGTGTTGTGAAAAAGTTGTCAGCTACTATTGTTCTGCCGGTGTTTTCGTACCGTTTCACAAGTTTGAGCAATACATTTTCTCCTTGGTTCACTTCAAGCTCTCCGCCATCCTTTTTTCCCGTGTACAATATACCTTGCGTGTACAATATGAACTTAATTAATATTATATAATACACAATTTGACCTACATATTCGTCATATATATTGTATAAAGTCCATTGAAAGTTGGAAACCCTAATATTAGGTTAGAAGCACCGAGGTAATCGTGTTCGATATATGGGGCCTTAAAAACCTATGGTCCGATTTCGGCGATTTTTAGAATGGGGCTGCCACACTATTAACATAGTATTTGTGCAAAGTTCTGCATCGATATCTTCACTAGTGCTTACTTTATATATTCTAAAGTAAACGATTCAGATCATCTTCTAAGTTCTGGTATATAGGAAGTAGGCGTGGTTGTGAAGCGATTTTCACAACATATTATTGGGAGGTAAGGAAACTATCACAAACCAAGTTTCATTGAAATCGGTCGAGTAGTTCCTGAGATATGGTTTTTGACCCATAAGTGGGCGACGCCACGCCCATTTTCCATTTTGTAAAAAAATCTGAGTGCAGCTTTCATCTGCCATTTCTTATGTGAAATTTAGTGTTTCTGACGTTTTTCGTTAGTGAGTTAACCCACTTTTAGTAATTTTCAACCTAACTTTTGTATGGGAGGTGGGCGTGGTTATGATTCGATTTCTTTCATTTTTGGACTGTATTGGGAAGTGGCTAAAAAAAACGACTGCAGAAAGTTTGGTTTATATAGCCCTATTAGTTTGCGAGATATGTACAAAAAACTAAGTAGGGGGCGGGGCCACGCCCACTTTCCCAAAAGAATTACATCCACATATGCCCCTTCATAGTGCGATCCTTCATACCAAATTTTATTTCCATAGCTTAATTTATGGCTTAGTTATGGCACTTTATGTGTTTTCGGTTTTCGCCATTTTGTGGGCGTGGCAGTGGTCCGATTTTGCTCATTTTCGAAAGCAACCTTCCTATGGTGCCAAGAAATAAGTGTGCCAAGTTTCATCAAGATATCTTAATTTTTACTCAAGTTACAGCTTGCACAGACGGACGAACGGACGGACGGACAGACAGACATTCGGATTTGAACTCCACTCTTCACCCTGATCACTTTGGTATATATAACCCTATATCTAACTCGTTTAGTTTTGGGTGTTACAAACAACCGTTATGTGAACAAAACTATAATACTCTCTTTAGCAACATTTGTTGCGAGAGTATAAATATATTTCAAATTATTTCAAAACTTCATATTCTCATTTTAATAATATTTTTTGATGAATAAATTACCATAACCGATGTAACTTCTGATGTACCCATCCTTTAAGAAACTATTTAATTTACGGTTAAAAACTGACGAATCAAACGAATATCAACAAGTAAGGAAGGGCTAAGTTCGGGTGTAACCGAACATTTTATACTCTCGCAATTTATTTATTTAACTTTATTTATATTATATAATACACAATACAAACAAAATTCGGAAAACCGGTGATACACATATGGTTTCTGAAGCATACTACAATATACATGTCTGTCTCAGATATAAGTGGTCAACGTTGGTGCAGCGATCGAAAACTGAGAATTCATGGTAGTCTCTGCTCTATTTGTAAGTTTACGCCAAACCGAAGCTCAAGAAAGCGGATTAGAGATTTACAACTGTCATATCTCTGAAAATCTCCGTTAGTTTTCGTGAGAGTATCTATCTTTTTCCAGACTAGATAAGGAAGCGAAGCGTGTCGGACTGGTAGTGACTGAGAGGAGGACATAACTCCTGCCAACTAGCAAAGAGACTTCGCATTGTCGACTTGCCTCCCACGTCACTGTTGATAGTCATAACTTTGATTTTGACGATAATTTTGTCTATCTTGGAACCAGCACTAACAACAATGTCAGCCTCGAAATACCACGCAGAATAAGTTTTGTCAACAGGTGGTACATTGGACTGAATAGGCAAATGAAAAGTAAAGTCATCTCTCGACGAATTAGACCAAACTCTACAAATCCCTCATCATTCCCGTCCTGTTTTATGGTGCAGAAGCTTGGGCGATGTCAACACCAGATGAGACGACATTGGGAGCTTTCGATAAAAATGTTTTGCCGAAGATTTATGGTCCATTGAACTTTGGCAACGAATATCGCAGACGATGGAACGATGAGCTGTATGAGTTATACGACGACATTGACATAGTTCAGCGAATAAAAAGACAGCGGCTACGCTGGCTAGGTCATGTTGTTCGACTGGACGAAAATACTCCAGCTCTGAAAGTGTCCGATGCAGTACCCGCTGGTGGAAGCAGAGAAAGAGGAAGACTTCCACTGCGATGGAAAGATCATATGGAGTGGGAACTGGTTGCACTGGGTATCCCCAATCGGTTCTAGTTCTTCAAAGTTCTATCTAAGCGAAGCCATGATTAACTCTTCTTTCATTTTCAATAAAGATTTCATTTGATTAAGTCTAAACTCAGTCTGAAATACTATGAATCCGGCGTCATGAGAATTTTATTGGCACGCTTTCATCAGCGGGGTAACTGTTTAGGTCCCATAAGCAGGAACTTGACTTTGATCTACTTGTAATAGACCCTTACAGAACTTTTCTCTTGTGAAACTGCAAAATGTGAGGAAAATGTTTATTGTTAATGGTTTCTTTACAAGGGAATGTCACTTGTGCAGAGAATCCCTTTAACTCAGGTGAGGGTAGAAATTTATTCGACCATCCATCACCTACCTCCTTTCGATAAGATCTGAGCAATTCGAACGCATTTTTGCATTTTGTTCATATAAAGTATCTTCAAAAAAATTTAAATACACACATTTTTGTAACCAATAGAGACTTCAAATCTAAATTGGAATATAGCATCACAAACATCCATATACGTCTCTTATGAAGGTATATGGACTCTCCATTTCCTTTACTCTACCAATGTGCATATATTACTTGTTGTTGGTATTCGTAATTTATGCATGCTACGTTCGCTTGCTCCAAAGTGCTGCTGTGGGTTCACTATCAGTAAATCGATTTATTGCTTAATGTAATTAAACTTCCACATCTACGAGTATAACGGTATCAAGACACTATTTGCATGTATATATGTATGTATGTGTGTGTGTATATATATGTGCGCTTGGTAACTAACACTTTCAATGGTCCCAATGAACACGGAGCAAGACGTCAACATTTGAGTATAATGTCCTTTGCTCTGCCTGTCTTTGTTGTTGCTAATTGTTTGCCTACAACTACATATATTCATACGCACTTATTTACGGATAAACATTTTCCGGCTCGACACCAATGCAATGCACAAATCTTGATTTAAACCACTTAAGTCGATAGCCAAGAGAAATTCAAATACCTTACTTGGCCCTGTTGAATGCTCTAATCTGTTTTTATGAGCTTGTTCCGCACTCAACTGTCACACATCGACGCAAATATTTGGGTAGTGAGAGTGAGGTGAGTGTGTATGAGTGTATTCGTGCACTTATGGTGTTCATTGGCTGTTTTCCTATGTGACTAACGGCCGCAACACAACTAAAAGCCTAAAGGATTGCATTGCCTCAAGTGTCTATTAAGTGTTCAATGTGATTGTCCTGGAGGTAATGGTTATCTAAGGTCCGTAAGAGAAAACTAGTTCATGCGAGGACTGTTGGATGGATGTATCCGGCAGCTATTTGAGGATGGTTCAAAGCATTCAGAATCTTTCCAATA
Organism: Zeugodacus tau; assembly: GCA_031772095.1. NCBI lineage: Eukaryota > Metazoa > Arthropoda > Insecta > Diptera > Tephritidae > Zeugodacus > Zeugodacus tau. Next base: position 25,874,808 of record CM062649.1, on the reverse strand, counting down.
AACTGAATTTCAGTTTCATAGCAGCGGAACCTTACTTAAGTATTTGAAAGAGTTGTACATAAATCTATCTACAATACGTTTGATACAGCTACTCAGTAGGTATTCAAATTAGAATGCAGAATATTTTTATATAAAAAAACTTGTGGAACACTGCACAAAAGATTTTATTTAAAGCCAAATTAGCTGAATAAACTTGGAATTATTGAAGTTATAAACTCCGCTTCGGAAATATTATTTTATGAAAAACTCAGTCTTCAGTTTCATTCTTTCTGTGCTTGCTTTGAAGTTTTCTTCATCCATTTTGTCGTTACTTGGATGGATTACATTGTAATTGCTTGATAATTGAATCTTTATTCTCATTATGTAGACTACTAGACAGAACCTAGTACTAGATCTAAGGGCGATCTTCGTGGTTTTCGAAAACAATTATTAATTTCCAGTGTCCGAGTTCACATACGATCAATAAAACTGTACAACAGTCGGCTGGGTATTGGATCAAACAATTTTTTTTTTGGAGAATGTGTCATAATTAAAAAAGTGTATTTTCGATTTTTCGAACATAAAAAAAATTGAAATATTTGGCTTCGGAGTTTGAAAATAGGATGTTTTTTAATTATTATTAATTATAGGATATGTAGTTATTAAAGAATCGAATATATGAATATAATCTACATTTTCCTCTTAATTTAATGGTGTGTAAAACTTTTCGGTGAAGCTTATGTGACCCCTATAGCGTTACAGTATTTTTTTATATGAACATAACTTTTTTTTCGAAGATTTAAGATAGAACTTCATAGGATATTATGTCAGTTTTGTATGGCGAAATCTTGGTAAATCCAGTAAATTAGTGGTTAAGTGTCGATCGGAACATGGCATAAGATCCAAAAAATATACGTTGCTCTTGCAGATTTTTAATTTAATAAATCTATGAGAAATTTCTGTTTATTCAAACGAGCTTGATATGTTTTTTTTTGGACTTATATCTTTTAATTTTATCTTAAAGATAAAGATAATAAGTAAGGAAAGGCTAAGTTCGGGTGGAACCGAACATTTTATACTCTCGCAATTTATTGAAGAAATTTTATTAAGATAACATACAAATTAACCCATAAATTCGGCATAAAGTTTAATATAATAACGAAAATCGTAATATATACTATATGAGGGCTGAGGTAATTCTAATATTAACCAATACATATATGCGGAATGAAGCCCACCGTATTTTTGAAAACCCAATAATTAGGTATATGGAGATGTTATGACCCAATTTTAATATTTTTTTAACAGAACACTATATTTCCTATGAATTACATTAAATTATGTGAGAGATTTACCCAAATTTTCGGTTAAAATTTACCCTTAGGCTCTGAGTTCAACATGTTCGATATCTATGGCCTTGAAAAGTTATAGTCCGTTTTCGACAATTTTTTCACAAGTGAAGCCAGAGATGATATGCACTATTTGTGTAAAGTTTTATTCCGCTATCTTCATTGGTTCCTTATGTTTACATTATAAAGTGAAGGAATAAGATGGATTTCAAAATTGAGTTATAAGGAAAGTAGTAGTGGTTGTGAACCGATTTCCATTTTTTGTCCGTGTTATCAGGGTGTCAAGAAAATATTATATACCGAATTTCATTCGAATCGGTCGAGTAGTTCCTGAGATATGGTTTTTGACCCATAAGTGGGCGATGCCACGCCCATTTTCCATTTTGTAAAAAAATCTGAGTACAGCTCCCTTCTGCTATTTCTTCTGCAAAATTTAGTGTTTCTGACGTTTTTCGTTAGTGAGTTAACCCACTTTTAGTAATTTTCAACCTAACCTTTGTATGGGAGGTGGGCGTGGTTATTATCCGATTTCAACTATTTTCATGGTGTGTGGTGGGGTACGTAAGAGAACCGACTGCAGAAAGTTTGGTTTATATAGCTTTATTAGTTTGCGAGTTACATACAAATAACCTATTTGTGGGTGGGGCCACGCCCACTTCCCAAAAAAAATTACATCCAAAAATGCCCCCTCCTAGTGCGATCCTTTATTCCAAATTTTACTTTTATAACTTCATTTTTGGCTTAGTTATGACACTTTATGTGTTTTTGGTTTTCGCCATTTTGTGGGCGTGGCAATGGTCCGATTCCGCCCATTTTCGAACTTGGTCTTTTTATGGTGCCAAGGAATATTTGTGCCAAGTTTCGTCAAGATATCTTAATTTTTACTCAAGTTACAGCTTGCACAGACGGACAGACGGACAGACATCCGGATTTCAAATCTACTCGTCACCCTGATCACTTTGGTATATATGACTCTATATCTAACTCTTTTTGTTTTAGGTGTTACATACAACCGTTATGTGAACAAAACTATAATACTCTCGTAGCAACTTTTGTTGCGAGAGTATAAAAATTGTGATCACTGGACTGTAGACTGCATGTGATCTGCATATAATTTGATCATATATAAATCCGGCAGCTATTTGAGGCTGACTCAAAACTTGCAGAATTCTTCTAATAAATCGAATTTCAGAAATGGTAGCAAATGTTCACCTAATAAATCTACCGTCAATACGTTTAGAACAACTACTCAGTAGGTAGTGTATTATAGCGTTCCAGTATTTTTTGATACATATACTTTTTATTTTTTTCGAAGATTTAATTTAGAACCTTCATAGCATCTTATATAATTTTTATCATAGCATCTTATATAATTTTCAAATGGCAAAATCTTGGTAAATCGAGTAGATTAGTGAGATAATCTGCTCAACAGCCTAGATCTCACGTTAAGTATCGATCGGAACATATCATAAGATCCAAAAAATATACGTTGCTATTGCAGATTTTAAATTTAATAAATCTATGAGAAAATTCTGCTTATTTTAACGAGCTTGATATGTTTTTTTCGGATAAGAGATTTTTTTTTAATAAGAGATGTCGGCTCCGATATCAAAAATATTTTTTTAGTCAGTTGACTTGCTACTAAGACCATTAGCCTTTTCTTGAGCTTGGTTAAGAAAGATGAAATCGTAAAATACAAATTTAAAACAAGGAATGGCTAAGTTCGGGTGCAACCGAACATTTTATACTCTCGCAATTTATTGATATATTTTTATTAAGATAACACACAATTTGAATATCCTATAACTAAGTATATGAGACCTTGGTGGAAGTTATGACCCGATTTTAACCATTTCTGGTCTGAACTAAATTAAAATATCTGAGAGATTTACCGAAATTTTCGGTGAAAAATTACAATGGGGCACTGAATTATTCATATTCGACATTCGAAGCCTTCAAAAGTTATAGTCCGATTTCGACAAATTCCGATTTTCACAAGTGACGCCAGAGATCATATACAGTATTTCTGTAAAGTTTTATTTCGCTTTCTTCATTGGTTCCTTATGTATATATTATACAGTAAAGGAATAAGATGGAGTTCAAAATTGAGTTACATGGGAAGTTGTCGTGGTTGTGAACCGATTTTATCCATTTTCCACACGTGTCATCGGGGTGTCAAGAAAATATTATAACCGAATTTTATTTTTTCGAATCGGTCGAACAGTTCTTGAGATATAGTTTTTGACCCATCAGTGGGTGATGCCACGCCCATTTCCAATTTTGTAAAAAAATCTGATTGCAGCTTCCTTCTGTAAAATTTAGTGTTTCTGACGTTTTTTGTTAGTGAGATAATCCACTTTTAGTCATTTTCAATCTAACCTTTGTATGGGAGGTGGGCGTGGTTATTATCCGATGTCAAGTATTTTCATGGTGTGTGTAAGAGAACCGACTGCAGAAAGTTTGGTTTATATAGCTTCATTGATTTCCGAGATATATGCAAATAACCGATTCGGGTGCGGGGCCACGCCCACTGCCCCAAAAAAATTACTTCCAAATATGCCCCTTCCTAGTGTGATCCTTTGTTCCAACCCTATATCTAACTCGTTTAGTTTTATGACTTACAAGCAACCGTTATGTGAACAAAACTGTAATACTCTCTCAGCAACTTTTCTTGCGAGAGTATAAAAATTGGGCTCACTGGACTGTAGACTGCATGTGATCTGTCTATATTGATTTCAGTACAGAGTTATGATGGGGTTTCAAGGACATTACAAATAATATAACCATACTAGAGTGCTTACTAAGCTATTCCTATTGGGTACCTTCACTTATGTGGGAATGTGTATAACAGAGGTAAAACAATAAATATGCGAGAGTAGGAATAACTGAACACCCCCCACCTTAAATGCAGCAACTCTTATCAGCAGCAAGCCATACAGCAGCCGTCATGTATGAATGTATGCGCACCCATTAACCAGTACAGCCTTGCTTCGTCAGTCACTCAAACAAAAAGGCCAAAAAAAGCAAAAATAAACGTAACCAGTCTTAGTAATAATGATTGCGCCGACAAGCGACGAACTGACAATAGCAGCGCAGTGAGACCGAGTCTGTGTTTGCTGTCAAAAGCAATTTTATACATTCATGTCACACCTTCAACGCTTTTGGCCTATTTCTTAGGCGGCCTTTTATAAATACAATTTTTTGCAAAGTTTTATGTGAGAGGCACATCTCATATACCCACGTGCATACATACAAATGTACATATGTATAAGTATATTGTACATATGTACATTTTTTGCTTTTTTGCAGCGTAAATTTGCAGTCATTAGTGTGAAGGCCGTCAGCGCACGTGGGTGGGGAATCAATGAGGTGATTACTGTATCGCCATGGAGCGGCTTTTCGGAACTCTGGGCTCCATGAGTGCAATTCTTGCCTTCGTTACTACGTTGTACGCACATGCATTCCATCTCTCAGCTGTGCTTAAATGCAGTTGCAGCCATGTACTGCACAGCTCGTGCTCATACTAAAAATTTTCGAAGAATTCCTTTGACTTGATTAGATGCTGTTAATAGTGATGGGCAGCCCAACACATACTTGTTACAAAATTTGAGAGCGGCTTGTTGATAGTAGCTGCAATGTTTGCTATGTGAAGTGGAATAAGCTCGAAGAGTTATTTGTGTAGTTCGAGTTGAAGCTTTTAATTGTCTTTATTTAAGTACGAAAGCTGAGTAACTAAGGTTTCCAACGCCTACGTATATTAGAAGTAGTTAAGTGAGATTGAAATTTATTTAGACAAATATTGTAAATACCGTTGTCGTAAAGAAAAATACGGTTGATCTTGAGTTCGCTATCTAGAATTCTAACAAAATGTTTCATGATATACAATTCCATGACACGTTCAGAGATACCAGAAACTTTAAGAGCGTTTCTTAAATTTTTTCTGGAGCTTCGAATGCGAACGTAAAGTATTTTCTTTACGTTATGCATTTTGGTCTCATCGTAGATATACTCTACAGAGGATTTCTTATGCATTTCTGATTCTGACAGACCAACCAGGGACGTGGTTGTTTATTAAAGGTCGGTTGATGCCTTCATATTCCGTCGATCTCGACATTTTATTCATCCCTCACTTATTTTTGCGATTTATTGAGACCAGTAGGGGTTTCAGTGATCTCAGGATGCTATAAAACAATGCTAGTACATACTACTTCAGGACTTAGATGGGCGAGAAGCAACTCAGTTTAGCAGCTTTTAATTTTGGTCAAATAGGTTTCACTCCTAATCATCAATTAAATGATATATTTTTAAACCCTGTGAAACATGGAGGCCTGTTCTCTCCTCGTCAGACGAAATAGCTTGGGTTAAATTGGAAGAAGCTCAAGTTGATTACTTAAAATCGAAGAATTGAATGACTCCTTTCTTAGTAGCATTTCCATAAAATTATAAGAAACTAGTTCTTACTATCACAACACAAACAAGAAATAACTGAAATAATGGTCGAAAGGCAACATTTTGCTGCTTAATTCACAGGAAATTTATTAAAGTATAAAGGGTTCTCAACTTTCTACAGTGACCAGTGACTTTATCAAGGCTTCACCATGTGAATGCAATATATGTATGTATGTAGTACTCAAACATATTTATGTATTTATATTCACATTATTTGGAACCAACCCAGCAGATTTTAGGATGATCGTTTGAGACCTCCTGGATTAATCCTTTAGGAGATATCCTATACTCCCTATTACTCCTAATACTCGTGTGTAAATATACGTAAAATTGTATACTCGTTTTTAACATTGCATGTCATTGGAACGCGAGTACTCCTTTTAACCTCCTAATGGAGATCTCTATGATTAATCCCAAAGGAGATCTCTATGATTACTTGTATAGGAGATCTCTATGATTAATCCCAAAGGAGATCTCTATGATAAATCCTATATTATTTTCAACCTGCAATTATTTTAACAAAACAAATTTTTAAAATTTTATTTTTTTTTAAAGTTTTTTAATTAAATGAATGTACATGAAATCTATTATTTTTTTTTTATATTATAAGTGTTCCTGTAGAACTGAGCCTTACATTTGAGAAACGCCTTTTTGATCTTAGCCTTATAATCAGGGTATGAGTAATCATCTTTTAAGGCCTCTAAAAATTAAACTTGTTAAAAAAATAGATAACATGAATTGAAATTATGTATTACCGTAAAGAAATTTATTGAAAAGTGCATAATTCTTCAATGCAACTTTTTTTTGGCTCCATCCCAATTCACTTTTAAGAGCAGGGACTCCGCAATCACTTCATCCAAAATTTTTGGTAGGGGTCTCTTTGAAAATTTTTGTTTCAGATACGCCACCTATAATAAACTCAAACTCAAATGTATTTTATCATACTCACAATTTCTGCCTCAGGCTTATTCAAAAGCAAGGATTCTGTAGATGCTAAATCATTCATGTTTTTAATAGGAAATATCATTAATTCAATCTTCATCGATGGAAATATGTCAATAATCCGCTCCAGGAGTGTAGTGTTCTGCGTCGATATTTCCTCTGGCTTCCATATTGTTTGTTCCATGTTTTTCAATTTCATTAACACTTTCCACATCATTTTCATTTTGTGTATTATTATTTTGTTTTTTATATAAATTATTTAATTTTTTATTCACTAGGCGTTTTAAATGCCTTTTAGAGTACATTTAATTATCAATTTAAAATATTTAATACTCAATATATATATAACACTTACGTCTGCACGCTTTAAAAAACACAGTTGAAATGAACAATTGCTTGGAGACAAAAATGAACAGTTAGTATTTCCCGTTAAATTGTAATTTTTGAACCAAAAGTACGATTTTTAAGCTACGAAAAATTAAAAAATCTCATTTATTGCTCCTAAAGGAGGACAAAAGGAGATCAATACTGAAATGAAGTAAAAAAATCACAATAGAAGTAGAAAATCTCCTTTTTTGCTCCTAAAAGATGACAAAAGGAGGTCAACACTAAAATAAAATATAAAAAAAAACACAATATAAGAACAAAATTAAAAAATCTCCCTTACTGCTCCTAAAAGAGGTTAATAGGAGGACTCCTTCATTCCTCCTTTCAGGAGATCTCGCTTTTAAATCTGCTGGGAACTCCAGCCAACCATTTCAACAGTGTTCAATAGCGCAACGAGGACAAAAAGCACTCAACAAACCGGAGATAGGAATGCTGTACGAAAAGGAAACCACTGAAATACTTGAAGTCAGTCATGAAAATGGAGTTGCAAACTTCTTGAATACCGGCAAATAGAGAGATAGAGATGAAATAATTTTAGGAATGCTTCGCCTAAGCAAATTAGTGCATGCGGAAAAATGTCTAATCAAAGCTTGTTATGGCAAACATTTTCTGAATTTACTCCATTTGCAAATGACCTTTTTGCTGGCGTTATATTTTTCTACAAATTAATGAGACTAAAAAAAGAAATATTTGAAGGGAATCATTATTAAAGCACAAAGTAGAGAAAGTGGTAATCAGCACAACATTTAGTCTTCAAATAGTATTAAGGCTTTGGAAACAACAAGATGTAATTTTTATAATATACTAGGCCGTAGTTTAGAAGGTCAAAAAATAAAGTTTTTTGGATTCAAATTTCGAATTTGTAAATATATTTAAGATACTACTGAGAATGAGCTTATGTCCTTAGTTCTTCTCCAATACACATGCAAATACCATAGTTTTACTGTGTACTCAATTATCCGTCTGCAATATTTCCAATATCTTTATTGAATACAATTCTTTCACCGGCTATACACTTTATTCAGGCTCCTTTCCATCAATATCAATGAAAATGTTTTTGAAAGCTATGTTGACAAGTAGTACTCTTGTTCATCGCCATCAGCATCGTCAATATCTTTGTCAATGTCCATGTTAATACTTAAGTTATCTCCACCCCCACCGCTGTCTTCTCCGTTCAACTTCCTTGAAAGGTTAGCCCACTCATTCTTTATGCACTCCCCCTCATACCCTTTTATCTCACTTTTGTATTATAGGAACCCCTTCCGTTTTCGCCCACATTCACCATTAGCGGCTATGGCTAACATTCTATGGTTCTGTTCTGTATTCACTCGCCCATGGCAATGTTGGAAAACTTTAGTGATATTGATGGCAAACTTTTGATTGATGTGGGAAAGTCATGACGATATTAAGTGGCAAATGCAGAAGGGTGTGCTGGCAGCTATAGGTTGAATAGGGGAAGCTTACTTGTCGCCACCTCCACTGTACACTTATTTACGCAAATATATGTATGTAGTTCAGATTGCAACTGTAAAAACAATCTATATGTATGCAGAACAATAACGGTAATAAAGTCTAAAAAAGTCATAAGCAATGCATATTTACAGAGGAGGTGTGTTCGTGCCAGGCGACATAAGAGACGGAGGGTGATATTAACTAGAACTTTTAGTTATTAATTAATTACTCAAATACCAATGAGGCGCGTTATGTTGGCTAAGGGCACTAAACTTGAAGCTGATTTCAACGAAAATATGCAAAGACGAACGTCAACAATATGCAACAACATCATGAAAATAATCCCACTGTTTATAAATATTGCATCTATTGCTAGTCCTGTTAGGAAACGCAGCGGCATTTTGACAATTTTTTGGTTAATAATTGAAATATCTCGATAAAACTTGGTGCTTTGGTACCATAGGAAAATTGGTATTGTAGATGGACAAAATCTGACTACAGCCACGCCCACAAAATGGCGTTAACCGAAATCCAAAGTTTTATAGTAAAGATGAAACTGAAAGGCTGCACTAATACTGGTATAAAAATGTAAAATGGGTCAAAAACCATATCTCAGGAACTCAGGAACTACTCGACCAATTAATATCGGAAAATATCTCAGATATTCTGAAGAAATTCAAAGGAGATGTCTTTCTTACAATAGTGTGTCTCTGTGCCAAATATCGTAAAAGCTTCATTGAATCACCTCAATTGACCCTCTCGAATGACAATCCTATACCTCTTTGATCTTCCTCCTATAAAAGAGAGTGTGGGCTATAAAGGTCGAATCCTTACACGCTCTATTTTTGTTATAATACAAAAGTTCCGTTAAGGTCATTGAATGAACCAGTGGTGGAGGGGTCGATAGTACTAGAACGGAAGCTATTAGATATTCTCGATCTCTTGGAACAGGTACTCGAAAGCGAAACGTTTTCGAGAACTCTAGCTGGAGATCTTAGCTGATACACACCTGGTAGTTGGACCCGAGCAGTATCAAGTCCACGTCCACCTCTGCAGTGGAAAAAATATCAACACCGAGATTGATAACTCCAAAAAGATCGTTAAAATGTTTACTACTACCAATAAACAAGCAGAAGAATATGTGCGTCGCTTCGACATCCGAAGCTAACATTCTCCCTATCGTTCTGACAATTATCGAAATTTACGACTTTTTTATCGTAAGCTTCCACTCACACACATCAACTCAGTATGCATTTGTTTGTAAACCTCCTCGTACATATTTAACCAAATTCATATCCTTCGAGCCCAGCATACCTGTGGCTTTGTGTAGGCGTGCGAACGGAATGCGCATCACAATTTTTCTCACTTCTCTTCTTCAATTCCAGCACACTGCCAACAACAAAGGTTTTTTCTGTGTTGTGGCAATTGATGGGTAGTTGTGGTTTGACGAAAGTTGGTCGAAATTCAATGGAGAGTCGAGTGGGTATATACGAATATACATATATGTACCTACTATAGTTAGATCACTTGTAGGCTTCGTAGAGCTTAATTTTGCCAGCTATGCTGTTGTTGTTATTATTTTTGTTGGTGCTGCTGTTGTTGTTGCTTTTATTGTCGTGTTGGGGGTTGCCACCAACTGGACATTCGGTATTTCGTAGGGTTTTCACACTAATTGCCATGTTTTTGGGAAATTAACTTTTCGATGACTACGCTCAACAATAGCAGCAGCAACAACAGCAATAACAACAGAAGAACAAAAACAAAGTTCAGAAAATATTGCTGTATATTCTGTATACAACAACAAAGTGCTTGCCTTTTCAGCTTAATATTGCGTTCTGGGTTGTGGTTTGTTGTGATGTCGAGAGAGAGAGCGAGAGAGAGAGGAGGGTGCGGGTGAGACAAATTTTTGCTGCTACATACTTGCCTTCAATTATTTCATATTCAGAAATTTTTTTTAGGTCTTGTCCAAAAGTCTTGTACTTCCCGTCCCAACCACATCCACACACACTCCAGTAGCTTCGTGGTGGGTATATTGAATTTGCCGCACAACCCGCACCTACTTAATCCTGCCAATCTTGGATTGGTTAAAGGCGCCTGCTACACGTTCAGTATTTATCGTGATATTTCCTGTATCGCGATATTTATTGAACGTTTAGCATGCAATATTGATGGATCACGATCCATATCACAAAATATTTAAATATTTTGAAATCCTGATCGCGGATCGTGGATCGCGAGATAAATATTGAATGTGTAGCATATTTTGTGAATCACAAGTCCGAATTTGTGAAATACAACAGTGCCAAAATTTTAAAATTAACTTTATTCTAATAAATGAACATGAATTATACTGTTTACAATAGAATCTTTGCCATCAATATTTAATATAGATCGCGATCCAAATATCACGATACATATTGAAGGTGTAGCAGGCCCCAAAGTTTCAACGCACACACACGCGTTTACACGCGCTTACACACATACATATCTACAATGTATGCAAATATATATTTCATAGTTTGTGAGTCGGTTAGTTCGCTGCTGTTTATGAGTTGAGTTTGTTATTTGGTGCTGTTGCACGTTTACCCGCATTTCCCTCCGTTGTTGTTGCCAAAAGTACGCAAAATGCCAAACTCGTCGACAGTCGCCGCCATCATGCTTAACTTACTTCATAAGCACTTGTCTTGAACCACGCATCTGCCCGACTGCCTGCTTGCCTGCTTGTGTGCGTGTGTGTCCATGTGCTGAAAGCTTCAACAACTTGTGGCATCGTCAGTGGTGCTTAATTAAAATGAGTGTTTTTGTTTTTTGTTGAAAGCATTTTAAGTATCCATTGCTGCGGTCCAAAATTAGTACCAGATTCTCGTGCCTCGTGCCCACATTTCAAATTCTGAATCTCTACACTTTATATTATATTATGCGTTAATTGGCAATGGGCGTGGCGTCGCCCACTTATGGGTCAACAACCATATCTCACATACTACCCGACCGGTTTCAATGAAATTCGGTAAGTGATATTTTTTCGACATACTGATATTACAGATGGAAATTAATAAAAAAATTGACGAAATCGGTTCACAACCACGTTTACTTCGCAAATAATACAATTTGAATTCAAATTGATTCGTTCACTTTATAATATATACATTATATACATCGGGAATCAGTGAAGAATAAAACTTTGAGCGGAATAATCTATTTGATGTGTGGAACCAGTTGTGTCGAAATCGGATTATAAGTTTTCAAGGCCCCGGTTATCGAAATTGAAGAACTCAGTGTTTAGGGGTTGTTTTTTTACCGAAAATATCGGTAAATATCTCAGATATTTTAATGTAATTCAGATAAAACCTTTTTCTTCGAAAAGGGTGTCTCTGTACCAACTGTGTACTGTGGTTAATATCGGATCATAACTTCTCCTAGCTCTCATATACCATACCTTCTCTTCGTCTCAGTTTTTACTCCCTACCAGTTCGGATTACCAGAGTCTTTCATAATCATACATTTAGCCCAAATGTGTCGGATATTCAACGAGCAAATTTGTTTTTTCTTCGTTAAATCTAGAGTTAGGGTGCGTAGAATGATTTTAAGATTCCTCTTTATGATCAATAAAAAATATGAAAAACTATTGCACATTTTGGGAAGCCAGCTTATTTTCTTCCTTTATACAACCAGTTTCAGCTGCTTTCTGCAATTCAAAGTATAATAGAGCTGCCGTGGACGGAAATCCGCTACAAATTTGTCCTTCTCAGTAAACGTATCCATGCTTATTCTTCATATTTTTAATATTTCCTACCTTGTTTTCTTGCTCTTCTCCAAATATGACACTATTTTTCTTTTTTTTCTGTGCTTAGTTTATTGCAAATTATTATTAAACTAACTCCGTTATTTCTATTTTTCTAATAAAAATCTTATTTTTTCTTTCATTTCAGCATATAATTTTATGCACGTTGAGTTAAACTAAAAGTTCCATATGAGTTCGTTTCATAACATTTAAAACAATCTAAGTACATATAAGCCAATATATCAAAGGAAAGTGCATTTTATTTTGCTTATTCTTTTTATTTTGAAAATCTGCTTTTGAATTCAAAGAGCGATAACAAAACTCTTCACATATTCTCAATTTGTATATATGTAATACTAGCCGACCCGGCCACACGTTGTTGTGGCTAAGGTATACATTAAATTAAGTTGGTCCAATCTTGGCTTCGGCGACGATGTTGATTACTCGAGGTCGATTTATGTTACGCAGAAAGAAGACAAATCACACTACTTTTAATTGCAAAGTGGGTGGTGATATTACAGGCAATTTTAAATAGTTTGGGATAATTGACTACGTCATCCTGGTTTGTAGCTGTGTCAACTCTCATGGATTGAAATTCTAAATTATCGCATTAAGATCATCGATATCTTTGTTTTTTTTTTTACCACAAATGTAGGTCATTCAATCAGTCATTTATGGTTGTCATATTGAGGTTTCATGCCAGGAAAACTTCTCTTTCGAGTCAATGAAGTGACAGAAATCTGTTGGAAATGTTATTAATCCATCGAATTGTCAACTGCGACCCTATCATTTCCAACTGCTTCTACAAACGCAATTTAATATTGTTGCAAAAACACCCATATGTTAGTTGTTAATTGACGATTCTTTATGTGTCGCCATAAATTAAATGATTTTAGGCATGCGATTATCCCGTCAGTAACAGTTGATCCAGGAATAATTGGAAGAGTCTGGCGTAAATCACCTGCTAACAGAATCTTGGCTCCACCAAAAACGTTCATCGGCAATCAAGATCTTTCTAGGTAGTAAATACTCCTCGTAGAGTATACACTTTTTAGGTAGTACATACTCCTGATAGAGTATATACTATCTAGATAGTACATACTCCGGGTAGAGTATACGCTTTCCAGATAGTACATACTCCTCGTAGAGTATACACTTTCTAGGTAGTACATACTCCTGATAGAGTATACACTTTCTAGGTAGTACATACTCGTGATAGAGTATATACTATCTAGGTAGTACATACTACTGGTAGAGTATACACTTTCTAGGCAGTACATACTCCTGATAGAGTATATACTATCTAGGTAGTACATACTCCTGGTAGAGTATACACTTTATAGGTAGTACATACTCCTCGTAGAGTATACACTTTCTAGATAGTACATACTCCTTGTAGAGTATACACTTTTTAGGTAGTACATACTCCTGGTAGAGTATACACTTTCTAGGTAGTACATACTCCTCGTAGAGTATACACTTTCTAGGTAGTACATACTCCTGGTAGAGTATATACTATCTAGATAGTACATACTCCGGGTAGAGTATACCCTTTCCAGATAGTACATACTCCTCGTAGAGTATACACTTTCTAGGTAGTACATACTACTGGTAGAGTATACACTTTCAAGGTAGTACATACTCCTGATAGAGTATACACTTTCTAGGTAGTACATACTCGTGATAGAGTATATACTATCTAGGTAGTACATACTACTGGTAGAGTATACACTTTCTAGGTAGTACATACTCCTGATAGAGTATATACTATCTAGGTAGTACATACTCCTGGTAGAGTATACACTTTATAGGTAGTACATACTCCTCGTAGAGTATACACTTTCTAGATAGTACATACTCCTTGTAGAGTATACACTTTTTAGGTAGTACATACTCCTGGTAGAGTATACACTTTCTAGGTAGTACATACTCCTCGTAGAGTATACACTTTCTAGGTAGTACATACTCCTGGTAGAGTATACACTTTCTACGTAGTACTTACTACTGGTTTCTTGAATATTTGGAAAATCTTCGTTATAGCGCTATTTTTGGCGATTTTGCCGACTGGTGTTTCGTTCATTTCAAGGCCGAATGTGCCGTTTGTTTGCCTACTAACAGGTGCCAAGTTGTCCCTATTCCCGTTAACCTTGGTGGTGAAAATTAATGAAATTGGTTCTGGAATTACATCAACCCTCATATACTATATATATTTTGTGTTACCTTAATAAAATTACATCAATAAATTGCGAGAGTCACGTGTTGAGTACTTTTGAGGTTATAAAATCACTTGATTAAGTAATCGTGAAAAATACACTCAAAATTGATAATTTAATTATTATTATTGATAAAATAGGAATGATTAAAAGTTAATATGAGAGTTACACTGAGATAGCAAAATAATAATTGTCAACGTTACTACTACACTTGATGCATAAACAATAATGATGGCCGACAACTGTGTAGGGAGTGAGAAAGAAAGGGGACCGGCTTCGTTCTCATCCCTACTCCTTGCTGTTTACTGGGTCCGAAGTGACACCTGTAGACATCTGGCGGGGATAACTAATTAAATGACGATTGATCAGTTTTCGACCGGAGAGGAAAAATGATTAAATTACTAAAATGGCTATTAAAAAATAAGGGTTGATCGTACAAGGGTGAAAATTGAGGATTGTATGTATTTTTGTATGTTGTATCATAAAAAAAGAGAAATTAAAAATTTTGTCTAAAAAATAAATATAAAAATTTAGGGGTGGACTACCCCTAACATTTAGAGGGATGAAAAATAGATGTTGGCCGATTCTCATAGATACCGGATAAGCACAAAAAATTTCATAAAAATCGGTCAAGCCGTTTCGGAGGAGTATGGCAACGAAAACTGTGACACGAGAATTTTATATATTAGATCATGAGATAGCAATGGATATCATATGTGCATAGATGATCAGATTCAAGCTCAAATGTATACGCTTAAGCGTTCTAATAGCCTTTTCACACAGCAAAATTGATGTAATACTCTCTTGTCTAATTGATTAATTATTCAGCGCTTTAATAGCGTTTTTAGACGGGAGCTAATTGATCAATTAACCGGCCTCTGCTCGATTAAAACGCTTATTAAGATCGATTTACCATACAAAATAAAATATACATTTATTTTTAATTGAACTTTAATCGACTTGAAAATCAAATGCAACTCTGCGACAAAGACGTATAATATACGTTCTTTGTCTGCGATTGGCTGAATTTTTTTTATAAAAAAAGCTACGGTAGATTTCCCTGCTAAAAAATATTAATCAGCTGATGATTACCAACTTCTTATGAAAAGCAAAAAAAATGTATAACAGCTGATCGGTTATCGAGTAGCCGGCAGTATAAAAGGCAAAAAGGGGTTTCTCAATAAAAATTTTATTTAAACAATTAATTTGGCTGTCTAAAAACGCTATAGTCGATGGCCGGTCAATTATTAAATCAACTTCAGTGCGAAAAGGCTATAACAAACAATAACACTTTGAATAACAATTCTAATTAAAGGCAATTTCATTTCATAAAGAGTTCAAAGGCCATAAGATAAAAAAGTCTTTTTGGTTTCAGAACGAACAAAAGACGACCTAAAAACATTTGCTAATTTACCAAAAAATCACTAGTAGAGATTACTGAATATCTACCAGGCAATACTCATTCATCAACTTTCACAAATTTTCTTCGACCTTTATGAGCATCCCAAAAGAAACAGAAATATTAAAAATGTATGAAAAACTACTATTCCCTGCACTATAACATAAGTATAGTGCATAAATATAGCCATAAACAGGTTATGTACTCCATACGGTAACAAAATTATTATGGCTCTCATAAAATAAAATTTTACTATAAAACTGTAAATTTTATAGTTTTTCTCTTTCATTGAAAACCATTGTGTGGCACTCCTTTCACTCGCAGCTATTAAATAGCTTAAATAGCATATTTTCACTATTATTGCGAATTTGCGATTATTAGAACGATTTATCTTCTAAACTGAAGCATCAAATGACACCACTTTTGGGACCAACTCGGTTAGAGTTGCACGTGCCCTTGCTAGGGTGGGGCACAAAGTAGTCGAATTAAGGAATCTTGTATCAAAAAATACCATTGTAGCTTAGACAAATTGGCGCTTAAACATGAAAACAGATCTCAAGAAGTCTATATGATATATTTTAATTTGTTAGATTAAATATTTGATTCTAGAACCGGCTTGTCGTCAAACCTTCCAGTTCGTGCTCGTTTTCGGTAATTTCTTTTTGTCAGATTCTTTTCGAATTCCTCAAAAGATTGATCAACAAATCTTGGAAGAGTCAAATATCACATAATATAGTGAGATCGAGCATTGATATTATCATAAAAAGACCGATCGGTGTCTACTTAGGCACAACCCACACCGGATTAGTCAAGCATCATATTTGACACCCAACACCGAACAAGACGAGACAAAAACGCATGCTCGCTTGGTTTGAGCTAGAGCAAAATATGTTTTGTGTCTTATTAGTCAAAGACGCTTTGGACTAATCCGGATATAAAGTATAAGAAAAATTCAAGAAGGGAATGTTCCTGAAAGGATTTAGTGTGAATTAACGGCTCAGGGTCAATTTTCTTTCGTCAGAAAAGATAGTTCTCTTTTGTTAGCAAACTTTTAAGAACTCTAATGAAATATGTGACCCACCCAAAGTTCAGAGTCCGATCGTAATACAAAAACTTCTCAATGCACCCTCGTATATTGGTTTGAAATATACTTATTGTTAAAAACAGACTACAATAGTAAAAAGCACACTCGTTAAATAAAAGAATATCAGAAGCCGACGAACTCTGCTTATTGTATCCGGCAGCGCATAAAACTCACTTGTTCACTTGTAAATGTAGTGAACGAGTTAAAGTGACTACTGCACCGCACACTCGGAATAATTTTTCATGTGACTTCAAAGTCTCGCTATTCGTCTGTGATAAAGTGGTCATAGTGAAGAAAATACATATAAACACACACACACACATATATATACAGGCGCTCATGGCTGACTTGCACTTAAATACGTAAAGAACTCATATCTCAGTGCCTGCGGCTCCTGTCTGCTATTCCCAACTTATCTGCACTTAGAAGAATATAAAAAATAATAAAAATAAAAGAATTAAAAATAAAATGTGAAGAAATGCTAAAAGCTGCATTTAGAGTTGAAAATCTCGTCAATTTTTATTTTTCTCCATCACGTCAACCTTCTACTTCTTAACTACTTACGTACTTAAGTCATTTTTCATTCTCTTGCCACATTTTTACGGGCAAAGCTTAGATTGAGTAAACGCGGTAAAGTTCGTAAAAGTTCTCAAATTAATGTGGGAAAAATTAGAGGAATTATTTTAGCTTAGACAAAAGCGCCAAAAAAGAGCGAAATAAGAAGCATGCAATTCGAAGAGATTTAAGTGCATACAAACATATACATAAGCATGTGAGCTGGTGGCGTCGAGTAGAAATATATACATATATATGTATGTCTGTACGTATGTGATTGGCGTTGCAACCGTTTAGCCGGTTATAGCCGAATCGACGATAGTGCGCCATCTCTCTCTCTCCTTCGCAGTTCGGCGCCAGTTGGAGATCCCAAGTGTAACCAGGTCGCTCTCCACCTGGTCCCTCCAACGGAGTGGAGGCCTTCCCCTTCCTCGGCTTCCTCCGGCGGGTACTGCATCGAACACTTTCAGGGCTGGAGTGTTTTCGTCCATTCGGACAACATGACCTAGCCAGCGTAGCCGCTGTCTTTTTATTCGCTGAACTATGTCAATGTCGTCGTATAATTCGTACAGCTCATCGTTCCATCGTCTGCGGTATTCGCCGTTGCCAATGTTCTTAGGACCATAAATCTTGCGCAAAATTTTCCTCTCGAAAGCTCCTAGTGTCGTCTCATCTGATGTTGACATCGTCCAAGCTTCTGCACCGTAGATCAGGACGGGAATGATAAGCGACTTGTAGAGCTTGGTTTTGGTTCGTCGAGCGAGGACTTTACTGTTCAATTGCCTACTCAGTCCAAAGTAGCACCTGTTGGCAAGAGTTATTCTGCGCTGGATTTCGAGGCTGACATTGTTCGTGTTGTTGATGCTGGTTCCCAGGTATACGAAATTATCTACGACCTCGAAGTTATGACTGTCAACAGTGACGTGGGAGCCAAGACGCGAATGCGCCGACTGTTTGCTTGATGACAGGAGATATTTCGTCTTGTCCTCATTCACCTCCAGACCCATTCGCTTCGCCTCCTTATCCATGCGGGAAAAAGCAGAACTAACGGCGCGGTTGTTGCTTCCGATGATATCAATATCATCGGCGTACGCCAAGAGCTGTACATGAAGCTGAAGATGGTACCCTCTCTGTTTAGCTCTGCAGCTCTTATAATTTTTCCAGCATCAGGTTAAAGAAGTCGCACGATAGTGAGTCACCTTGTCTGAAACCTCGTTTGGTATCGAACGGCTCGGAGAGGTCCTTCCCAATCATGACGGAGCTTTTGGTGTTGCTCAACGTCAACTTACACAGCCGTATTAGTTTTGCGGGGATACCAAATTCAGACATCGCGGCATAAAGGCAGCTCCTTTTCGTGCTGTCGAAAGCTGCTTTAAAATCGACAAAAAGGTGGTGTGTGTCGATCCTCTTTTCACGGGTCTTCTCCAAGATTTGGCGCATGGTGAATATCTGGTCAGTTGTTGATTTTCCAGGTCTAAAGCCACACTGATAAGGTCCAATCAGTTTGTTGACGGTGGGCTTTAGTCTTTCAGACAGTACGCTCGATAGAACCTTGTATGCGATATTTAGGAGGCTGATCCCACGGTAATTGGCGCAGATTGTGGGATCTCCCTTTTTATGGATTGGGCAGAGCACACTGAGATTCCAATCGTCAGGCATGCTTTCTTCCGACCATATTTTGCAAAGAAGCTGATGCATGCACCTTATCAGTTCTTCGCCGCCGTATTTGAATAGTTCTGCCGGTAATCTATCGGCCCCCGCTGCTTTGTTGTTCTTCAAGCGGGTAATTGCTATTCGAATTTCTTCATGGTCGGGTAATGGAACATCTGTTCCATCGTCATCGATTGGGGATCGGGTTCGCCATCTCCTGGTGTTGTACTCTCACTGCCATTCAGCAGGTCGGAGAAGTGTTCCCTCCATAATCCCAGTATGCCCTGGACATCGGTTACCAGATTACCACCTTGGACTCTACATGAGGATGCTCCGGTCTTGAAACCTTCGTTAAGTCGCTTCATTTTTTCATAAAATTTTCGAGCATTCCCTCTGTCTGCCAGCTTCTCAAGCTCTTCGTACTCACGCATTTCGGCCTCTTTCTTTTTTTGTCTGCAGATGCGTCTCGCTTCCCTCTTCAGCTCTCGGTATCTATCCCATCCCGCACGTGTTGTGGTCGTTTGCAACGTTGCGAGGTAGGCAGTCTGTTTTCTCTCCGCTGCGAGACGGCACTCCTCATCGTACCAGCTTGTTTTTTGTCGTTGCCGATAACCAATTGTTTCGGCTGCAGCGGTACGCAGTGAGTTTGAGATGCCGTTCCACAGTTCCCTTATACCGAGATGCTGATGAGTGCTCTCAGAGAGCAGGAGTGCAAGTCGAGTAGAGTATTTCGTGGCTGTCTGTTGCGATTGCAGCTTTTCGACGTCGAACCTTCCTTGTGTTTGTTGACGGGCGTTCTTTGCTGCACAGAGGCGGGTGCGTATCTTCGCTGCGACCAGATAATGGTCCGAGTCTATATTTGGTCCTCGGAGCGTACGCACGTCTAAAACACAGGAGACATGTCTTCCGTCTATCACAACGTGATCGATTTGGCGATGTTTCGTCATGGAGGCTGAATTTTCCGACTGTTGTGCCAAAGACACCTTCTTTACCCACCCTGGCGTTAAAATCGCCAAGCAAGACTTTTACATCGTGGCGGGGGCAGCGCTCATAGGTGCGTTCTAGGCGCTCATAGAAAGCATCTTTGGTCACATCGTCCTTCTCTTCCGTTGGGGCGTGGGCGCAAATCAGCGATATGTTGAAGAACCTCGCTTTGATGCGGATTGTGGCAAGACGTTCATCCACCAGGGTGAATGCCAGGACTCTGCGACGGAGTCTCTCTCCCACCACAAATCCAACACCAAATTTGCGTTCCTTTATATGGCCGCTGTAGTAGATGTCACAAGGACCCACCTTCTTCCGTCCTTGTCCCGTCCATCGCACTTCTTGGATGGCGGTGATGTCAGCCTTGAGTCGTATGAGGACATCAACCAGCTGGGCAGAGGCACCTTCCCAATTAAGGGTCCGGACATTCCAGGTGCATGCCCTTATATCATTATCCTTAAAACGTTTGCAGGGGTCGTCATCAAAAGGGGGGTGTCTCATCCGAGGCTTTCGTAGATTTTTCATTGGGGGGTGTTTTTATGTGGTGGGTCCCAAACCCAACGCACAACCGCATAAGCGGGCTTCGCCTTCTCACTTTAGCTCGCCTTCAAACGGATGTCTGTTGGCTACCCAGAGGATACTTGGTCTAAAACCGGAAGTCGTGAGCTGCTTGGACCATGTGGAGAAGAATCGTTTCTGGCCACTCCCAAGTGAATGACAATCAAAAACTTTCCTCACTTGCGTGAACTTCTACACATGGTCCCATCCTCCATGTACAGTGAGCTAAAGGAAGCATGTGGTAAAAGCAAACAGTGCTAACTCTCAGTTGAGCTCCAGAGTGGTAAGCAAATATGTAGCTTAGAAGCACAGAGCTGCAAATGAAAAAATAAAAAGAAAATCCGTATATAAACTAGTCAATACCACTTGTTTGTGTTCAAAGACAATGCGCCTAGTCCCATTGCTACAGTCATACGTCGCTTTTTTATTCATTTTCTGTTGGCCTTATTTATTGCGCGCACATGGCAACACAGTTTTTCTTTGACACTATGCAGGTGATGTCTCAAACATCTGCGCCAACTGTTTGCCAGAGCTATGAAAGAATTTGCAAAGCACAAATAAGAGCCAAACATACGTACATGTGTTTACTCATACTACCTAGGCGTATGTATTAATCAACACATAAATCTTTTAAATGTCCATACCCAGCAGATTTTAGGATGATTGTTTGAGACCTCCTGGATTAATCCTTTAGGAGATATCCTATACTCCCTATTACTTCTAATACTCGTGTGTAAATACACGTAAAATTGTATACTCGCTTTTAACATTGCATGTCATTGGAACGCGAGTACTCCTTTGAACTTCCTAATGGAGATCTCTATGATTACTGCTATAGGAGATCTCTATGATAAATCCTATATTATTTACAACCTACAATTATTTTAACAAAAACAAATTTTTATAATTTTATTTTTTATTAAAGTTTTTTAATTAAATGAATGTACATGAAATCTATTATTTTTTTTTATATTATAAGTGTTCCTGTGGAACTGAGCCTTACATTTGAGAAACGCCTTTTTGGGTATGAGTAATCATCTTTTAAGCCCTCTAAAAATTAAACTTGTTAAAAAAATATATGACATGAATTGAAATTATATATTACCGTAAAGAAATTTATTGAAAAGTGCATAATTCTTCAATGCAACTTTTTTTTGGCTCCATCCCAATTCACTTTTAAGAGCAGGGACTCCGCAATCACTTCATCCAAAATTTTTGATAGGGGTCTCTTTGAAAATTTTTGCTTCAGATACGCCACCTATAATAAACTCAAACTCAAATGTATTTTATCATACTCACAATTTCTGCCTCAGGCTTATTCAAAAGCAAGGATTCTGTAGATGCTAAATCATTCATGTTTTTAATAGGAAATATCATTAATTCAATCTTCATCGGTGGAAATATGTCAATAATCCGCTCCAGGAGTATAGTGTTCTGCGCCGATATTTCCTCAAGCTTCCGTATTCTTTGTTCCATGTTTTTCAATTTCATTAACACTTTCCACATCATTTTCATTTTGTGTATTATTATTTTGTTTTTTATATAAATTATTTAATTTTTTATTCACTAGGCGTTTTAAATGCCTTTTAGAGTACATTTAATTATCAATTTAAAATATTTAATACTCTATAGATATAAAACACTTACGTCTGCACGCTTTAAAAAACACAGTTGAAATGAACAATTGCTTGAAGAGAAAAATTAACAGTTATTATTTCCCGTTAAATTGTAATTTTTGAACCAAAAGTACGATTTTTAAGCTACGAAAAATTAAAAAATCTCCTTTATTGCTCCTAAAGGAGGACAAAAGGAGATCAATACTGAAATGAAGTAAAAAAAATCACAATAGAGGTATAAAATCTCCTTTTTTGCTCCTAAAAGATGACAATAGGAGGTCAACAATAAAATAAAATATAAAAAAACACAATATAAGAAGAAAATTAAAAAATCTCCCTTACTGCTCCCAAAAAAGAGGTCAATAGAAGGACTCCTTCATTCCTCCTTACAGGAGATCTCGCTTTTAAATCTGCTGCGTAATTAGTGGTGGACCTGGTGCATTACCCAGTATACGTTAGATAAAGTTAGGTTAGGTTTGTAATTTGTTTGGTAATTTGTCACAGTCATCCGAGGTATTCTGGTTTTTTAATGGGGTTTTATTTTACATATAAGCTCCTCGCACTCGGGACATGGCTTTTAATGTGAAACGTTTTTTATACAAAACCGCTTGCTCTAAAGAAGACCCTCACTGGCAACAGATTGGCAAGCTTTTCAACTTTTACCTCAGGTTTTAGATCCTTACACCAAATATTTCGGACCATCTTCTCCAAAGCTCTATGTTTTCCAATTTTAATGGAAGTTCCGATATGTGTTAGTTAACATATTTCCTCTAACGGACGTATAGTCAATTTAAACCCCGGTGTTTTAGGACTGTAACACTTTCACAATGACAATCATGAATTTCGCTTGATTCATCTACCTCAATATTTGAACTGAGCTGTTTGTCAAAAAAATGAGCATTTGTGCATACACCCAAGGATGGAAGAGATAAAAGCAAGTAGAAGAGAACCAAGCATACTCGACAGACCTTGTTGAAGAAAGAGCACTAGCATGAAATGGAAGTATATTAGTCCTATTTAGGATAATTGTGGGCGGTAGGCGTGGTGGCAGACGAATTTCGAATACTTTCATGATAGTTAAATGTTTCAATGTCATGAAAATTTGAAAGAGGTTTCTTTGAGAGTCTCTATATTTTAACATTAGGATTTTTGAGACCCTCACGTTGGATCGTTCTTTCAATATTGAAATCTTAAGAGGAGTCGAATCTTCCATTCGCTGACAAAAATGGTCAAGTTATTCGAATTCTGAAAAATGATCTTTAAAAGGGATATTAACACAACTCCATTTTTTTAGTTTTTCTCCCTTGTTCTTTAGTTAATTTGTTTAGCTATTATAAAAAATATAGCTTTTTTTCAAATCTATGTCTGACTGTTTTAGGAACTCATTATAGTTAATATATGCACGCCTTTTCTAAGATAACCATTTTAATGACCGATCTATGATTTACATTGGATAATCGTGAACCCATAGACCGATTTCTTTGTTGTTTGATAGACCTATTTAGGCTTCACTTAGTGCATGCAAATCTCAAGAAGTTTGTTGTCTTGACTAACTTGGAATCATAAAATTTCCGGAAATGAAATTGAGCGTCACCAAAAGCCCTCTGGAAGAAATTACGCTGTTACCTTTTCACTAACGATATATCAACACCTATCTTATTCTCTCTTAATTAAGATTCTTACAATTTTGCTCCACTTTCTTTGATTCGAAATTAGAGAACCAAATTCCTTTATAGTTTACTCGGCTTATCAGCCTAAGTGTCTCATCAAATTAAAGTAGCTTACAAAAGAAGCATGCTTGCTGGGTTAAGGCAAGCTCTTTTTCATTATCAACATTTGTAGGCCATTTTCCTGACGCTTTAATTGGCTAATGGGTTTTCAGATGTTGCTGTTGGCAAGAGAAAAAAAAAACGGAAAGATTTTTTCAAATTCGTTTATTCGTAACTCAGTTTTTCTAACTCAGTTCTGTTGTTCATCATTTGCTTGTTTTCCACTTTTTTCATTTTGATTACCTAATTTTCCTAGACATGCTTTTTAGTTGTTTTCATTTCTTGTTTTTGTTTTTCATTTTTATACTCTCGCAACCAATGTTGCTAAAGAGAGTATTATAGTTTTGTTCACATAACGGTTGTTTGTAACACCCAAAACTAAACGAGTTAGATATAAGGTTATATATACCAAAGTGATCAGGGTGACGAATAGATTTTGATGTTTGTCCGTCCGTCCGTCCGTCTGTCTGTCTGTCTGTCTGTCCGTCCGTCCGTCTGTGCAAGCTGTAACTTGAGTAAAAATTAAGATATCTTGATGAAACTTGGCACACTTATTTCTTGGCACCATAGGAAGGTTACTTTCGAAAATGAGCAAAATCGGACCACTGCCACGCCCCAAAATGGCGAAAACCGAAAACACATAAAGTGCCATAACTAAGCCATAAATAAAGCTATGGAAATTAAATTTGGTATGAAGGATCGCACTATGAAGGGGCATATTTGGATGTAATTTTTTTGTGGAAGTGGGTGTGGCCCCGCCACCAACTAAGTTTTTTGTACATATCTCGCAAACCAATAGATCTATATAAACCAAACTTTCTGCAGTCGTTTTTTTAGCCACTTCCTAATACAGTCCAAAAATGAAAGAAATCGGATCATAACCATGCCCACCTCCCATACAAAAGCTAGGTTGAAAATTACTAAAAGTGGGTTAACTCACTAACGAAAAACGTCAGAAACACTAAATTTCACATAAGAAATGGCAGATGGAAGCTGCACTCAGATTTTTTTTACAAAATGGAAAATGGGCGTGGCGTCGCCCACTTATGGGTCTAAAAACATATCTCAGGAACTACTCGACCGATTTCAATGAAACTTGGTTTGTAATAGTTTTCTTACATCCCAATGATTTGTTGTGAAAATAGACCAAATCGGTTCACAACCACGCCTACTTCCTAATTACCAGAACTTTGAAGACAATCTGAATCGTTTACTTTACAATATATAAAGTAAGTACTAGTGAAGATATCGATGCAGAATTTTGCACAAATACTATGTTAATAGTGTGGCAGTCCCATTCTAAAAATCGCCGAAATCGGACCATAGGTTTTTAAGGCCCCATATATCGAACACGAGGACCTCGGTGCTTCTAACCTAATATTTTGGTTTCCAACTTTCAAAGGACTTTATATAATATGTATGACGAATATGTGGGTCAAATTGTGTATTATATAATATAAATAAAGTTAAATAAATAAATTGCGAGAGTACAAAATGTTCGGTTACACCCGAACTTAGCCCTTCCTTACTTGTCATTATTATTTTCACACAAAGTTAAATGCCAATACACATGCTTTTCATGCCATCGTCCTTCTTGTCATGACCAACATTCATTATGTGGAAATCTTAAAATATTTATTCCGCTTGTGTGCTAATTCTTATTTTGTATTACCTTAGTGTGGCATTTGCGAAAGCCGAAAGAAGACTGTTTATGTGCGCTTTCTAAGTAATTCACTAGGTAGCTAAGATGTTTTACTTAACTTTCTTGTTGAAATATAAATAGCCATGTTTGTGCACTTAAAAGTATAAATTGAAAGTTTTAGAAATCTATTTGCCTTTATTAAATATTTTAAGTAATTTAAAGAATTTAATTTCTTTTGTACAAGCTAAAACTCCTCTTTTTTTGTATAAGAGGAGCTTTTTCGTGCCTAAATTATATATATGTCGAACGGACGGAAATTATGTATACTATATGTATGTCGGACGGACTTATAGACCACGACTCATTGGTTGTATTCTTTATTGTCACTTTAAGCTGTTTTAGATGTATTAATAAAACCTCGAATTTGTTCAATTTCAGTTTTGTCCGAAGTCCATCCAAGCCCTATCTCTTTTCCTAATGCGAAGACGGTATTTAAAAATTATATATTGAGACCCGAGTTTGGATCTCATAATATACCCTCATATTTAAATTCAATACCGAATTCCTTTCAATTCCTCTCCATTTAACTTTTATCGAGATGCTCAGAGCTGGTACTATCTAGTTAGTAGAAATTCGGCAAATTTACCGACATAGGTTTACTATGTATAGGATCACCATATTTACTTAAATTCTCTGACTGAATCTGAACTCAATTAGACTGAGCCTTCTATAGTCTTCATAGTTTTATGGGAAACAGATGGGGCTGGTTTTTTATAACATAGGTCGTTTGTCATGCATCATGAAACTCTTCAAAATGAAATTTAAGATGATTCATCTAAGAAACCAAGCGGCTATATGTCTGTGAGAATAATTTTTATACTCCAGCTTTAATTGTATTCATTTTTAGTTAGTTTATCCATTCAACACTGTAAAAGTGTTGACAAAAGAGCATCGGCAATCTCACTTCTATATATGTAAATGTATAAGTAAAAAATCCTCACTCGGTAGCTATCCTTGTGTCCATATGTCTCTTGCATGAACACTAGCAGTGACGCTGCTGCTGGTCATGCAGTAACTGCTCATGTCCACTGTGTCTATAATGCGGTTGCCCGGCAGTGTCGAGTGGTGACTTGGGCAAACATTCGGATCTTTTCAAACTTGGCCTGTGGTTACTGTGGCCTCCTGCGCTCCACTCGGTTGAGCCCCGTTTATACTCGTAGATATTTTTTCCATTTACTCAGTTTGTAGGCGTATAATTTACTTGGTAAATATGGTAAGTTAATTCTACTAAATATATTGTAAGTTAATTAATTGCCACATTGTGTATACAGAGTACTTAAACAAGTAGTAAATAGACAAACAAGTTTCACAAGTAAATCTTTACAGATTAATTATGGTATTTAAAGGAATTTACTTGGCAAAATTTTACGCTATCCCAGCTGTGTGACCCAGTGTTAGTGTTGCCGAGGACGTCATTTGGTGATACTTTCAGAAATTTTCGTATTTGGACTAAGTGATTAAATTAAAATACTAACAATATGACCAGGTTAATACTCAATATATAAACGGAGCTTGGTATGTGCAACTTATTCTGATGAAAATTCTGGTCTTGACCCATTGGAGAGTTGACCCGAAAGAACTATAAGTAGTCTTACTCTATATGAATTTTAAGCTATATTTAAAAACAAAAATATTCATCTAACATCTCATTAATTCTTCGTAAAGAAAGATCGACAATAACTAAAGCTTAAATCAAAGAAATTTATTTAAGTGATACGTATCACTTGTAAAACACAATTTGATTCTGCATCTGATTAAAAAATTCATTCTTGATTTAAAAAAATTCTTAGAATCCCTGAATATTTGAATATTTAAAAAGCGCTAAACTTTGGTTACTTCACCACATTTTCTCCATACCTTTGAGAGCTAAATCTTATTGAAGTCTAACTGTATAATATTTTATCAAGTATTTTAAGTCTATAACTAAGCCACATAACAGAATTAAGTTCAATGAGATTTTCAAATATGCATATGAGACCAACAGCCCACCAGCTGCGCTGTGGCTGGAAATTAAAACAAATTTCAACAATCAAATCAACATCAACAGATGGTTACCTAAGGAATCATAACCAAATTGCTGCTTTTACAACAAAAACTCACATCCGGAGCATAATATTTTCTCAGCACATGACTTCTCCTAGTATTGTTATGATATACGTACATACGTACATATCAACTTGTGGAACATGTGCGACGGTTCAAAATTGCGCGCACATTTTATTATGCATTTGTAGGCGAATTTGCGTAAGAATAATGTCTGTTACAAAAAATCTTGAAATTACAGCTTATGGTGAAGAATTGTGTTAACGGGTGCACAGCGAAGGATTGTTAGATATTAATGATTCTGGGAGGGCTTCTGTAACGCTGGAAAGTTTTTGAGGCTATAAAGTACATACTTGACAGCCCGTCTGTGAGTATGGTTGCAGAGACTTCCTAAAGTTTTTCCTCAGTTAGATACTCTAAATATTTTAAGATATCGGTATAGTTTCTGAACATTAAATGGCCTTGAGAAACAGTCTTACGAAAGATAATACTTTGCTGTTTTGCCTCGACGATAAAAAAGATAAACTTTAAACCAACACTTTGAACTCAAACATCGGATTTCATACCTCACTTAACTATCATCTAAAGACTTCCAGGCGGGTCGCCTGCATCTTGAAGCAATCTCTAAGGAATAAATAAATTCAACTCTGGTAATCTTTGAGAGTCCGTCTGAAACAAAACTTATCATGCGTCGTTGCTAAAAGATGGGTCTCAGATTAAGCTTTGAAAGTTGCTATAGCATCAAGCAGAGAGCTCTCAAATCCTTTAAGGTTCATGGCCATACTTAAGACTATCTTCTAAAATTTCGTTAGGTGTATTTAGGGTATTTCGAAGTGTGGACGAATTGAAGGCTGGAAGAAGGCAGTTTACTAGGTGGGATTTGAAACGAAACATCAGGATGTTATGTTTTTCTCGCCAAATTATAGAAAAGCCAAAATAAGGCTTCATTAAAAGAACTCTTCAGTCAAAAAATCATAGCACCAATGGACCCTCGAGCTTTCCTATCAAATCTCGACCGCATATTTGAAAATCTCAACTCCTACGCATAGTTGCAAGACACACGGGCAAAGTAAAAAGTCATTTATTTATCAGCAAGCAAAGAAAAATATAGCAGTTAAATTTACATTGCATGCAACATGTTGCGCTATTGAAAGTCAACTGCAATTTGGCATAGTTTTACAATGCTCTTGATTGTAAAATACCAACGCTGAATGCGGAAAAGAGCAAATATAACAAACTCCTCTTGATATGCAACATTTGTTAGTGTTGCACATTCGATATGCCTGCCACGCAAGTTGACGCACAAAAGCGCTGTGTTAAGTGCGAAAGCGGGTAGAAGAGTGGAAAATTGTGGTTGCAACGTGATTCAATTTGAGATTATTTATAAACATTCACATACGCATTTATATATATATACATATATACGCCGGTTGCGTGTGACATTGAAAAATTGTGAACAAATTGCAGCAAATGAGCTTGAATGTTATATAACTATAAGTGCTTACTCACACTCACAGCCATTACATACATAAAAGCCTACTTATTTAAATACAATTATATAGCTCATATAATATTATAGCTATAGCATAATGTAACATATAGAAAAATATATTACAACAAAAACAAAACGGATAATTGAGCGATTGTATTAACATAAATGCAGAAAATGTGCTTTACAGTTATTATTATTAGACACAGACATTATTTTTTTTTATTACCACTCAGGCTTTTTTGCATTTTTTCTGCTTATTAATGTTATTATTATTATTTTATTATTACATTTACCAACTGTTAGCCCATTTACTGCACTATCGTCTATTTACTGCCCATCACTTTTTGTATGCCTGCTTGGTTGTACAATATATTTTTTTGTGCTTTTGTTGCTGTTTTATTATTGTGACATTAATTGAGCAACACAAGTGGAATTTGAGAGGTTTTCGCCACTTGCAGCCACTCGAATGGGCCACAAGAAAAGCGAAGAAGAAGACGCAGAAGTGAAAAGAAAACAACTTGGCAACCCAGTCATTACACAATGCATTCCCCCACGAACCGTTTGACAAGTATTGAGCTAATATAATCAAGTGAGGATGAGCGACAACTTTAGTTTGAAGGCAGAAGTGGTGATTGAGCCAGTACCCTATAGCAAGCATAAAGCTATGGTAATTTAAGATATAGGAAAATATCTAGATGAACCATGGTAACGTCTGAAATACCACACAAACTATCTTCCTGGTCTTCACCCCACTCAAAGTGGTTGACGACATATTCCAAATTAGAGTTTTTATAGACAAAGCCCCTAAAGAACTCGACCTAGACTGTCTATGCGAGAAAAAAGCGCTTACTGAAAGACAAAAAAAGATAACCATCTCAACGACTCGTCTCTCTATGAGTCAGATTTCATCTATACCGCCGAGTTAGAAGGTGACCTATACCGTCAACAATTAGTCTAAATGAAACACTCGCCCATAACAATCGCAGCTTTTGGCAATAAAAAAGAAGTTATGTTCCAGCTTTGGGCAATAAGAGAGGAAGTGTATTACATTAGCACAACGCCAAAAAGGCACTCACTATGATAGCACAACCACACCAAAAAATCTTATCTTTTTGAGGTCGCTAAGTCCGAATCTGAGGTCCCTTTAACCACATCTGATCAGGTTGTTGATATAACCCCACTTAAATCAATATGGCGGACAGCGGATTCGCTTGAAACTCGTTACCCGGGGGTTTTCAGGGTCACGGATTACGAATCCGGTATCGGTTTTTCAAAATTCAAAATGCGGATTCAATATGCGGACAGCGTTTTTTTTAATTCCTCGGAATCCCTTGAAAGTCGTTACGCTAGGGTTTTCAGAGTCACTGATTAAGATTCCGGTGTCGGTTTTAAATAGTTCAAAATAGCGGATGCAATAATCAGAGAACCCGAAAACACATGAGTAAGAGCTTTAAGCGGTTCCGATGATTCCATTGTATTGTCTTGACATGGCAGCAAGTACTCGTCTGTGGCGAATGATTTTTGGTGGTCTATTATTATTCGCAAGAGAAGCTTGAGAAAAAAGACTTACCCTTTTTTTGCCAGTAAAGATCAGGGATGAAGGGAATGAGAAATTAAGTTCAAAATGGTAAGAAATTATCGAACCAAACGGTGGATTCTAACTATGCTAAACAAAATATTTAATTTAATGCAAAAATAATTAATTCATTTTTACCGGACTCATTAATATTAATTTCTAATTGTCTATACCTAGTTCATGAAGACGACATTGACATTTATAACCAACACTAACTATGAGCACTTTTTTGCTTCTTTCTTCGACTACTTCTTGCATAAGATACCACTTGGATTTCAATTTCATCATCATTTGCACGTCACACTGTGCTCCGCTGTCTTTGGATCCAACTGATTGCGCCTGATTGACGGACAGTCACTGTCAGTGTCATTGTTGTCAACACCATTGTTAGTTAGCACACAGTCACTGCCTTCAATTGCTGCGGCTAGTAGATATGACTCGGATACTCGCCGCTATAGTACCAATGTCGTTAACAAGGTGCGTTCAAATCTCAGTGGCCGCCTCAAATCAGCACCACTCCGGCTAATTGTGTTTAGTATTCAGCCATTCAATAAGGCTACCTATAGTTAGGTCCAACAAAGCACACACGTTGCAAGTAGTAAGTGGTTCGGCGCAAGTACTGGTACGCTAACGCATAGTTCCGAGTGAGGCCTTTAGAAACTTTGTTTGCTTTTACTCTCTTATTCTGCTCACGTAATGATGATGATAATAGTCGCTCGCCACAGCCACTACTTCTTGTGCCAAACTGCAACTGGAAACGTTTCGATTTGATATGCTTCGCCGATTTGGCCTTCAATTTTTATACACATCGCCTATATCTAGATACGAGGGCTGCTATATATATTTGTGGCCTAGGCAACACAAAGTGTTGCTTATTGTTAAGTCTGAAATGATACAGCTGAAAAGGCAGAAAATGGAGCAAGAAATGAGTTTTAAGGAGAAAGAGTTGGAATTAAGAGAAGGGAATTGAGGATTAAAGAAAAAGAAGTGGAGTTAAGGAAAAAGCAAGAATTATTACTAAAAGACAAAGAAATGGAGATGAAAGTAAAAGAATTGTAAAGTAATGAAAAGTTAAAAATAAAGGAAATACAAATGAATGAAAGATTGGCAATGGAAGAATTGAAACACAAATACAAATAAGTGGAAAAATTGGTGCAAGAGAATTTTAAATTACCTGAAATGAAATGAAAGTACCTGAAGTTTATTTTTAATAATTACTTTTTATGTTAATTTTTAAATAAAAATTAAAAAACATATTTATATATGAAAACTTATACTAATGCATAGTAAATATCCGTTTAAATAATGATGGATTTTAAGTTAATATATAATTTTGAATGAAGTCAAGAAGGCTAGATCTTGTGTTACTTCCTAGTGGTAAGCTATATTTATATAGGTGGGTTAATTTCAACGCTTTCTTCATTTTCAGTTTGGAAATTGATTAGGATGTTATGGAGAATGCAGCATTCCATGATCCACTCATTGCATTCTTTTTTATTTTGCTCATTTATCATTCTAAACTTCAATTCCTTCAAGCTACCGAATTTTTCTTTTAAAATGCCAAAACAATTCTCAATTCGCAAACGATATTTTGAAAAGTATTTATTGAAACTTTCTCTTTCTTCCGTATTGTTTTCCGTACTATTTTGCCTGAACGGTGTCAATAAAAATTCCTTGAGTGGATAGGCGCTATCTCCAGGAATCCACTGAGAGTCAGATAAAAAACGTTGAGGTTGTTTTGCAAGAGGGCTATTCAATAAGATTTTGGGGTCATGAACACTTCCAGGGTATCCTATTGTGACTTGTCTTATTCGTAGCCTATAGTCACAAACAGCTTGCATTTTAATAGCATATTGGCGTTTTCGTGAATAAAAAAGTTCATGTAACTTTAATTCGGATCTATCAATATATCCTATACAACCGCATCTCTTTCCGCGTTGCAGTAACAATTTCCAACCGTTCATTTTCATTTGGCCAAAACAGAAACTTCTCTTTTAATTTCAATATTGCTTTAAATACGCGCTTAGTTATAATTTGAATAGTGCCCCCATCACCCACGCCAAACAATGAAGCAACCTTTCGTATAGATAATCCATCTCCGGAAGATCCCAACCTAAATAGCACTATTTTTCATTGTAAATCTAAAGGAAGATGCGTAGAATTTGTGTTAAATACGCTACCGTCCTTTATATAATTTAATATGCGGCAAAATTCGTCTGGGCGAAACCGAATCATTTCGTTGAAACGGTTGTCATCAAAGTTCCTAAGTACATTATGTCGCCATTGGGATGACTTTGGTATTCCGAGATGAACACTTCGACGAGTGTTTACGTGTTGACAATCATTGTATTTTGTCTTAATTTTTGTTTATGACTTATACTTTATGACACGTTGTGAGTACCCCAATTATTAGATTTGAGTTTAAAGAGATGCCCAACGCTTGAGAATGACTTATGAGAGACTGATTTCGGTCTTTCTCAATTGATGCGCTAGCGACAGCAATATTCTCGACACTACGGCCACTTCTTTTTCTCACTGGCACGGGAACATTTTGTACTGTCATTGTGGATTCAAATCTTTCCATTAGACGCTCAATTGTTGATCTGACAGGACGATATGAAGACCATAAATTGGACGTAGCGCTCTTAAAGTTGAGGCCACTCGATTCGACTCGTTGTTGTTGTTGTTTAAAACACATCCGAGCGCACAACACACTCTAAAGCCGCCTAAATAGCTGCTGATGCCAACTCTGGACTTCCAGCATTACTTAAACCTGTTGCCTTTTCGTTGTAACAATCTTGATATTGCTACCTTTTCTACTTTAAAGCACATTCATTAGCAGAGTGAAATGTGCTTTTTATTGTTGTTGTTGTTTAGTTCTATAATTCACTTTTTATTTGCCATTGGCAGAAAAGTGCTGTTGTGTGTAAAATTCGCTCTTTTATAAATGATTTTCATTTTCTAAATTAGCATAACTGTTGAAGTCGTCCCAAGGATTTTGTGTCCGTATGCACAAAGATTACCCAAATTGGAATTGACTTCAACAATCTGAGATCTGCATCTTTGACATAACCGCAAGGTGACTTTCCATATTTCGTTCCCCTTGGTGGAGAGGGAATTATTTTCGTATTCTTAATTTGAAAAAAATGTCATTCATTTTAATATTAAAAAATTTAAATTTTTTAAGCTTCTTCCGCAAGATTCTTTTTAAGCTTCAATATAGTTTATATCACAACTTTGATAACTAAACTTAAATTTAAACTTTGGTAGATCTTTTCTGATCTAATCAAATATAATTTAAGATTTGATAAAGTTTGCTTCGTAGATTTCTTGGTGGTTACGTCAGAATTGCCACATTTTATAAACTCAAGCCTTTTTTTTTGGATATGGGGGTCCAATCCGAACTCAATATCTGTATTTTTCTTTGGAAAAAGGCTGGTATCTCCTCTAGGGTGTTTCTTTCGTCGCGATCTCGATTTTTTGTGTTTGGAAGGTGCATTTGTACTTTTTATGATATGGATTTCTAGTATCATATTTGATGACACGTTCTATTATTTCATATTTCTTTTCATATCGAGTGTATTCATGACGAGAGCATTACATGGTAGTAGTGAAATGAAATGGGCCTTCCGACAATTGGCTTGATGAAAAAAAAAGAAAGTATATACATAGAAAGATATCAGTTTCCAAACGCCTTCGAACTGCGTTTAACACATACTTAATTGACTTTCTTTTCTCCATTGATTCTTATTATAATAACATAACTGCCAAAACATGCTCCGGAAGACTTTCTGACATTGCTGCTTACACGCTGCTTTGTACGCTTGCGGCGAAGAAGTTGAAATTTAATAAAAATGTCAAAGACAGCTCCTAAACGTCGTTTATTTAATATGGTGGCTATACATCATTCATTCCGCTAGCTTCTGCGGACGAATACATATATACGCGTATTTATATTGTTAGCATTTTACAAACGAAAGTTTATTTGTTGTACTTGAGAAAGATATCTAAACATTACTTGAGTGCTCGCATTTATAGAAAATATTCTTAATAAATAATTTTGCATAAATTCCACAGCTTTTCATTTAAGAAATTCTAGCATTTTATATAGCTTATGATAATACTACGAGTTTTAGCTTTTAATGAAGGCATCGTACATCCGCTGCACATTTGTGGAATGAAGCGAGAAGATTTCAAGTATCTTGAAGTCCAGGCTCTAAATGGCTTTTATCTTCTGATTCTGATTTTACATTCCTCTCAGGATTTGCTGATGAGATTTGCATAGAAATCATAATTCACTCTCAAATAGCAGAAATTCTCTTGAGTTCTGAGAACAAGAAAATATTTTCTCTCATTATCCGTACGTCACAAAATTCGCGATAGTCTTTTATAAAATTCGAGCACTGTTCAGATATCTCTTCAAGAGAATGCATTCTTAATCTTCTATTTATCTGCCACCTCTTCATTTATGAAAGACAGTTGAGTCCACAATAAAACTATTGCACACAATTAAATATACGTAAACTCGCAACAGTGCAGACGAAAAAGGACACGTACAAAAGAAACGATGAAAGAAGAAGCGCAAACATAATGAAAGGAAGTGAGGCAACTCTTAAGGTCGCAGTTCTCTGAATACGCTTAAACAAGGCACCTTCCTTCGTGAGAGAGTTTTCTTTCACGCGAATTTTTTCGCTACAAACTTTTGTACACGTTTTCATTCTACAGGTCAACAACGTATTAGGCTTTTTTATTATACTCTCGCAACAACAAAGTTGCTAGAGAGTATTATAGTTTTGTTCACATAACAGTTGTTTGTAACACCCAAAACTAAACGAGTTAGATATAGGGTTATATATACCAAAGTGATCAGGGTGACGAGTAGATTTGAAATCCGGATGTCTGTCCGTCCGTCCGTCTGTCCGTCTGTCCGTCTGTCCGTCTGTGCAAGCTGTAACTTGAGTAAAAATTAAGATATCTTGACGAAACTTGGCACAAATATTCCTTGGCACCATAAGAAGATCAAGTTCGAAAATGGGCAGAATCGGACCATTGCTACGCCCACAAAATGGCGAAAACCAAAAACACATAAAGGGTCATAACTAAACCATAAATGAAGTTATAAAAGTAAAATTTAAAATAAAGGATCACACTAGGAGGGGGCATATTTGGATGTAATTTTTTTGGGGAAGTAGGCGTGACCCCGCCCACAAATCGGTTATTTGTATTTAACTCGCAAACCAATAAAGCTATATAAACCAAACTTTCTGCAGTCGGTTCTCTTATGTACCCCACCACACACCATGAAAATAGTTGAAATCGGATAATAACCACGCCCACCTCCCATACAAAGGTTAGGTTGAAAATTAGTAAAAGTGGGTTAACTAACTAACGAAAAACGTCAGAAACACTCAATTTCGCAGAAGAAATAGCAGAAGGGAGCTGTACTCAGATTTTTTTACAAAATGGAAAATGGGCGTGGCATCGCCCACTTATGGGTCAAAAACCATATCTCAAGAACTACTCGACCGATTTGAATGAAACTTGGTTTGTAATAGTTTCTTGACACCCTGATAACACGCACAAAAAATGGGCGAAATCGGTTCACAACCACGACTACTTTCCTTATAACTCAAATTTTAATTCCATCTTATTCCTTCACTTTATAATGCAAACATAAGGAACCAATGAAGATAGCGGAATAAAACTTTACACAAATAGTGCATATCATCTCTGGCTTCACTTGCGAAAAAATTGTCGAAAACGGATCATAACTTTTCAATGCCCCAGATATCGAACATGTTGAACTCAGCGCCTAAGGATAAATTTTAACCGAAAATATGGGTAAATCTCTCAGATATCTCAATTTAATTCAGAGGAAATTGTTTTCTTCTAATAGTGTGTCTCTTTTCCAAAAATTATTAAAATCGGGTCATAACATCTCCATATACCTCATTGTAGGTTTTTCAAAAGTATCTTCTCCTAGCTCCCATATACCTAATTATAGGTTTTTCAAAAATACGGTGAGCTTTATTCCGCATATACATATGTATTGGTTAATATGTGAGCTATCTTAGCAAAATTAAGTGAGCGTATCGTCTTGGATATAGTGTACCTTGCTGATGGAAATGAACGAAATCGGTTCAGGAATTACCTCAGCCCTCATATCTATATATGACGATTTTCGTTATTCTATTAAAATTTATGCCGAATTTATGGGTTAATATGTATGTTATCTTAATAAAATTTCTTCAATAAATTGCGAGAGTATAAAATGTTCGGTTGCACCCGAACTTAGCCTTTCCTTACTTGTTTTTTTTTAACTTTCTCCGCAAAAAAGGGCTTTTCATGCGTTTTCTTAAGCTATCAATGTGCAATAAAAGTACTGAAATCTGAATGGTCTAAAGTGTCTAAGTTCAGCTTAAATTTTACAAAATTCGGTAACTTTTTAATTATACTTCTAATTTCTTCGTTCCTACTCATTTCTCCTTAAGGAATTGTTGCTAAATGTTCAAAAGTACTGGTGCTATCCTTCTATAATGCAAATAACAAACAGTTCTGAGAAATTAAATTAGCTAATATTTATTGACGAGCCCGACAACCGTCGACCATCAAAAACATTATTGTCGTTTAAATCTATATTATCATCTCTACATTTTTGATCTCATAAGTTATATCCAATTCAGAGCGATCGATCTGAATCAGGATCTGAAGAACATCTGTTGAACATAGCATGACGTTGTCATTTGAAAACATATTTCTGGGAACGGTTGTAGTGGGACAACATGGTCATGAGTATTGAATTAATAGACCTGTATAATCAGATGCCTCTTAATTGAATCGAATTCGAACTGTAAAAAGAAGAACCAAAGAGGAACAGTTGGAATCGGAAGAAGACTTCGATACGGGTTCCGATCTCTTCGACAAACAGTTCATAACTAACATTGATATTACGCGTTGAAATTAAAACTTTTTTCAAGAAATGGAAAAAATATTACAGTGATTTAGGTAGCTACCTAGTAATTCGCAAGAGGCGCTTTGGACCTTAGGAGGCCTATTGGGACAGGTTATTCCCTTAGGGGGTTAATTCATTCTAAACATATTACAGATATAATCAAGTAAAAATCTTAGACTCAAAATAAATTTACTACAAAACAAGTAAGGAAAGGCTAAGTTCGGGTGCAACCGAACATTTTATACTCTCGCAATTTATTGAAGAAATTTTAATAAGATAACACCCAAATTTACCTATAAATTCGGCACAAAGTTTAATAGAATAATGAAAATCGTCCTATATAGTGTATGAGGGCTGAGGTAATTCCTGAACCGATTTCATGCATTTTCACCAGCAAGGGACACTATATCCAAAACAATACACGCACTTAATTTCGCAAAGATATAGTATCTCACATATTAACCAATAAATATATGTAGATTAAAGCCCAACATATTTTTGAAAAACCTATAATTAAGCATATGGGACCTAGGAGATGTTATTATCCGATTTTAATAATTTTTGGAACAGAGACACACTATTAGAAGAAACAATTTCCTCTGAATTACATTAAATTATCTAAGAGATTTACCAATATTTTCGGTTAAAATTTACCCTTAGGCGCTGAGTTCAACATGTCCGATATCTGGGGTCTTGAAAAGTTATAGTCCGTTTTCGACAATTTTTTCTCAAGTGAAGCCAGAGATGATATGAACTATTTGTGTAGTTTTATTCCGCTATCTTCATTGGTTCCTTATGTATACATTATAAAGTGAAGGAATCAGCTGGAATTCAAAATTAAGTTATATGGGAAGTTGTCGTGGTTATGAACCGATTTCATCCATTTTTCACATGTGTCATCAGGGTGTCAAGAAAGTATTATATACCGAATTTCATTGAAATCGGTCGAGTAGTTCCTGAGATATGGTTTTTGACCCATAAGTGGGAGATGCCACGCCCATTTTCCATTTTGTAAAAAAATCTGAGTGCAGCTTCCTTCTGCTATTTCTTATGTAAAATTTAGTGTTTCTGACGTTTCTCGTTATTGAGTTAACCCGCTTTTAGTCATTTTTAACCCAACCTTTGTATGGGAAGTGGGCGTAGTTATTATCCGATTTCTTTCATTTTTGGACTGCATAAGGAAACGGTTGAAAGACACGACTGCAGAAAGTTTGGTTTATATAGCTTTATTGGTTTGCGAGATACATACAAAAAAGCTATTTGAGGGCGGGGTCACGCCCACTTTTCCAAAAAAATTACATCCAAATGTGCCCCTCCCTAATTCGATCCTATATTCCAAATTTTATTTTCATAACTTTATTTATGGCTTACTTATGACACTTTATAAGTTTTTGGTTTTCACCATTTTGTGGGCGTGGCAGTGGTCCGATCTTGCCCATTTTCGAAAGCAACCTCCTCAGGGTGCCAAGGAATACGTGTTCCAAGTTTCGTTAAGATAGCTCAATTTTTACTCAAGTTATCCGTTGCACGGACAGACGGACGGACGGACGGACGGACAGACAGACATTCGGATTTTGACTCGTCTCGTCACCCTGATCATTTTGATATATATAACCCTATATCTAACTCGTTTAGTTTTATGACTTACAAACAACCGTTAGGTGAACAAAACTATAATACTCTCTTTAGCAACTTTTGTTGCGAGAGTATAATGAACAAGTAAGGAAGGGCTAAGTTCGGGTGTAACCGAACATTTTATACTCTCGCAATTTATTTATTTAACTTTATTTATATTAATAATACACAATTTGATAATATTAGGTTAGAAACACCGAGGCCCTCGTGTTCGATAAATTTGGGCCTTAAAAACCTATGGTCCGATTTCGGCGATTTTTAGAATGTGGCTGCCACACTATAAACATAGTATTTGTGCAAAGCTCTGCACCGACATCTTCACTAGTGCTTACTTTATATATTGTAAAGTAAGCGATTCAGATTGTCTTCAAAGTTCTGGTATACGGTTGTAAAGCGATTTGGCCTATTTCCACAACATATCATTGCGATGTAAGGAAACTATTACAAACCAAGTTTCATTGAAATCGGTCGAGTAGTTCCTGAGATATGGTTTTTGATCCATAAGTGAGCGATGCCACGCCCATTTTTCATTTTGTAAAAAAATCTGAGTGCAGCTTCATTCTACTATTATTTCTGTGAAATTTAGTGTTTCTGTCGTTTTTCGTTAGTGAGTTAACTCACTTTTAGTAATTTTCAACCTAATCTTTGTATGGGAGGTGGGCGTGGTTATCAAAGAACATGTGTTCCAAGCTTCATCAAGATATCTCAATTTTTACTCAAGTTATCCGTTGCACGGACGGACGGACGGACAGACAGACATTCGGATTTTGACTCGTCTCGTCACCCTGATCATTTTGATATATATAACCCTATATCTAACTCGTTTAGTTTTGGGTGTTACAAACAACCGTTATGTGAACAAAACTATAATACTCTCTTAGCAACTTTTGTTGCGAGAGTATAAAAGCAATGTTATTATATAGTTTCAGCACTCCTACCTATGTAGAATTGTAATCATTCCAACCACCTGTGGGTTTTTATTTAAATAAGATTATCAGCATCACCTTCACAACGTAGTATTACAGTACATTTGTGCATGAATGAAAATAAAGACTTATTTTGAAATAAGTGCTCAGGAAAAAACTTTATTATTATACTCTCGCAACAAATGTTGCTAAACAGAGTATTATAGTTTTGTTCACATAACGGTTGTTTGTAACACCCAAAACTAAACGAGTTAGATATAGGGTTATATATACCAAAGTGATCAGGGTGAAGAGTGGAGTTCAAATCCGAATGTCTGTCTGTCCGTCCGTCCGTCCGTCCGTCTGTGCAAGCTGTAACTTGAGTAAAAATTAAGATATCTTGATGAAACTTGGCACACTTATTTCTTGGCACCATAGGAAGGTTGCTTTCGAAAATGAGCAAAATCGGACCACTGCCACGCCCACAAAATGGCGAAAACCGAAAACACATAAAGTGCCATAACTAAGCCATAAATAAAGCTATGGAAATAAAATTTGGTATGAAGGATTGCACTATGAAGGGGCATATTTGGATGTAATTTTTTTGGGGAAGTGGGCGTGGCCCCGCCCCCTACTAAGTTTTTTGTACATATCTCGCAAACAAATAGAGCTATATAAACCAAGCTTTCTGCAGTCGTTTTTTTTAGCCACTTCCTAATGCAGTCTAAAAATGACAGAAATCGGATCATAACCACGCCCATCTCCCATACAAAAGTTAGGTTGAAAATTACTAAAAGTGGGTTAACTCATTAACGAAAAACGTCAGAAACACTAAATGTCACATATGGCAGATGAAAGCTGCACTCAGAGTTTTTTACAAAATAGGCGTGGCGTCGCCCACTTATGGGTCAAAAACCATATCTCAGAAACTACTCGACCGATTTCAATGAAACTTGGTTTGTAATAGTTTCTTTACATCCCATTGATATATTGTGAAAATAGGCTAAATCGCTTCACAACCACGCCTACTTCCTATATACCAGAACTTTGAA
Source organism: Zeugodacus tau (assembly GCA_031772095.1). Lineage (NCBI taxonomy): Eukaryota > Metazoa > Arthropoda > Insecta > Diptera > Tephritidae > Zeugodacus > Zeugodacus tau. The sequence continues at coordinate 25,833,284 of CM062649.1, read as the reverse complement.
GACAATCTGAATCGTTTACTTTACAATATATAAAGTAAGTACTAATGAAGATATCGGTGCAGCACTTTGCACAAATACTATGTTAATAGTGAGGCAGCCCCATTCTAAAAATCGCCGAAATCGGCCATAGGTTTTTAAGGCCCCATATATCGAACACGAGGACCTCGGTGCTTCTAACCTAATATTATGGTTTCCAACTTTCAATGGACTTTATACAATATATAAGACGAATATGTGGGTCAAATTGTGTATTATATAATATAAATAAAGTTAAATATATAAATTGCGAGAGTATAAAATGTTCGGCTACACCCGAACTTAGCCCTTCCTTACTTGTTTTTTACTTTTTTTCATACTCTCATGTTTTATTCGTTTTTCTGATAAATGATATGTGTACACATGTAGCTGTCAGCTTTCCATGTTGTTGACATTGGCTTGTGGAAGTGTTTGGCTTTATTGACATCCTTCGTATTATTAATACATTCATACGCAAGACTTGCGTTACTTCGGTTACTTTCGTCTCAAGAGATAATAATAACTCAAGAAAAAAACCAAGGTAGGATTCAAGTACTTAAGTATACAAGTGTATGCTAATACATTTCACACATGAGTCATGAATAGTATATGTTGACAGGTTGTTAGGTGGTTACTGAACTGGTCCTCTTTATAGATTAAAGCTTCAGAAGACTTTTGTCTTTTAAGTAGTATAGTATTTCAAATTTATTCCTAGTTTAAACTTTAAGCTTGAAGTGTGTTTATAGAAAAAAAAATGTCAACAAAACTTTTTAAACTGTTTGGAGCTTGTGTAAATAGCGTTAAACTGGTTGGATTCACCATTTTTAGATACCACTTAATTGAAGAAAGAATTCGGCAGCTATCTTCTTCATAACATTTTAGAGTTTCAAGTGCAGTTCTGTTCAAAAACAAAGTTTCTAAAAATACTTCATTTCTGGATATCAGAAAAAGCTCTCTTTGCTCCCAAAATTTAATAAAAACCTCAAAAGTAATAGCTTTTTAGATTATTTTTTACTATGTTAAATCTAGTCCAATAAAAGCTATTTTGATTTTGAATACTAAGATTCACTTTAGCTCTTATTTAACCTTTACCGGAGATTGTATGGATTTTTTAAATAAAGTTTTAAAGATTTTCCGAAATAAATTCTACTACACGCCATCAACTACTTACATATATATGGTATGTACCCTAGAAACATATATATGAAAATATGCATTTATTCAAGGACATTCGACATTATTCAGGCGCCACTTATACTTGTTTGGCATCATTTTGCACTGAATTGCTTTATGTATGTTGCCATAAAATGTATTATCGATGCCAGCATTTGATTGTGTGTACTAGAGTAAGTCGGTTCGAGTGTTGATGTCGGTATGTGTTTTGCCTATTATCTTCGCATTATTCATTTTCCGGTACACAAATGTTTGCTCATTTGATTAGCAAACCGAGCAAGATGACCTCACGCCTTCCCAATAAGAATATACATACATACATATATGATTGTATAATAAAACAAGTAAGGAAGGGCTAAGTTCGAGTGTAACCGAACATTTTATACTCTCGCAATTTATTTATTTAACTTAATTAATATTATATAATACACAATGTGACCTACATATTCGTCATATATATTGTATAAAGTCCATTGAAAGTTGGAAACCCTAATATTAGGTTAGAAGCACCGAGGCCTTGAAAACCTATGGTCCGATTTCGGCGATTTTTAGAAATGGGCTGCCACACTATAAATACAGTATTTGTGCAAAGTTTTGCACTGATATCTTCACTAGTGCTTACTTTATATATTGTAAAGTAAACGATTCAGATCGTCTTCTAAGTTCTGGTATATAGGAAGTAGGCGTGGTTGTGAAGCGATTTGGCCTATTTTCACAACATATTATTGGGAGGTAAGGAAACTATTACAAACCAAGTTTCATTGAAATCGGTCGAGTAGTTCCTGAGATATGGTTTTTGACCCATAAGTCGGCGACGCCACGCCCATTTTCTATTTTGTAAAAAAATCTGAGTGCAGCTTCCATCTGCCATTCTTTATGTGAAATTTAGTGTTTCTGGCGTTTTTCGTTAGTGAGTTAACCCACTTTTAGTAATTTTCAACCTAACCTTTGTATGGGAGGTGGGCGTGGTTATTATCCGATTTCTTTTATTTTTGGACTGTATAAGGAAAAGAAACGACTGCAGGAAGTTTGGTTTATATAGCATCATTGGTTTGCGAGATATATACAAATAACCGATTTGGTGTCGGGGCCACGCCCACTTCCCCAAAACAATTACATCCAGATATGCCCCTTCCTGGTGCGATCCTTTATTCCAAATTTTACTATTATAACTTTATTTATGGCTTAGTTATGACACTTTATGTGTTTTTGGTTTTCGCCATTTTGTGGGCGTGGCAGTGGACCGATTTTGCCCATTTTCGAAAGCAACCCTCTCACGATCCCAAGGAACATGTGTTCCAAGTTTCATTAAGATATCTCAATTTTTACTCAAGTTACAGCTTGCACGGACGGACGGACGGACAGACGGACAGACGGACAGACGGACAGACGGACAGACGGACGGACAGACATCCGGATTTCAACTCCACTCGTCATCCTGATCATTTATATATATATAACCCCATATCTAACTCTTTTATTTCTTGGTGACACAAACAACCGTTATGTGAACAAAACTATGATACTCTGTGCAACAGGTTGCGAGAGTATAAAAAAAGAACTAAGGTTACTTTTTATTAGAATAATGTTAGTACTGAGTTCGATTCACAAGATAGTAATATGGGTTAACCCAGGCTTAGTAGGTTGGGAACTTTAATATCATGTATGTATGTAGAAGCATTTTTCAGTAGGAAAGCTTGTCTTAGGCGTATACGCATATGTTTATAATTTGTGCTATTATCTGGCTATTACAGTAGAATAAGCAATGGCTTCAGAATTTTTTGTTACGTAATAGTATATTATTATAATACAATTTTGAGTAATTATTAACACAAAACCTTATCAGAAATATTCTAAAATAAAATTTTGTTCTAGAAACACTGATATATAGAACGACTAATGCGAACGAAACTTGCGATAGTTGGAATATTTGATCTTCTATTGAGTACCTGAATAGTCTGATTCGTAATAAATCTACAACATATTAAAAGTACCCATATTCGCGATATCCTCCTATCAGGAAATAGGTAAACCTGATCCATAATAAATCTGCAATATATTAAGTGTAACCCACATTAACGGGATATTCTCACAGTGTAGTTTCTGTAGCTACGACCTTCTATAATATTGTTAAATTAGTTTTGTCTTCCAGTTGGGATTCTCATGTACGGTGCCTTTTTATCTACTTGGCCTAGTCATTTAATTTTTATACCTCCCGTATTACATTATGTGCCCTCAATACGGCCCAAATATGTACCGTAGTAATAAATAGTCGGCTTTTATAATATAATTTGCTCAATTGTAATTGTCTTGTCGATGCGGTCAATAAATTGCGTTATAAATTTTTACACATATGTTGGATTTTTTGATGAGAATACCTCATTCGATATTATTTGGAACAGTTTATCGTAAATTTTGGGGTTTTCAGACGATGACATTTCAGGCATATTGTATCTTCAAACTATTACGGATTAGAGTACTCCTATTCTGAAGAGCCTACATTTCAAATAATAGACGAGAGCGGCAACAGTCTATAAAAGTATTTCAATATTTTCTTAAAATTTTGTATACATCGAGGGAGATTTCAAACACGACCCATGGGTTAGGTAGCTACGTAGGTTCGAGTGCTGCCTTTATTTATTTATTATTAGCATTACATGTGTCATTGATATCCATTGGGTATTATTTAGTAAACTACTCGACTCATCAATTCGTCTTTGTTCCCAAATTATAATTTTCTCTTTTGTTAAATCACTAGTGTAAATATTAATTAAGCTCTTTGACGCTGTATCTTCGATCCAGATGCCCATTAAGAGTAATTACAGTGATGACATACCTACTAATATTCAATATGTATGATATACATTTACCAGCTCCCTCTCATTTGCGGTGCGCTGCCACGTCAGCCACCAGCCGCCAGCCTTTAAAATGGTTTCTTTAAACTGTTAATTTTTTGCGTCAACCGCAATTACGGTAAGCACCCACATTCTCCGCACACGCTTAGTTCGCCCGACATTTCCAATTACGTAAAGACACCTACTTTTTATTTATATTTCTTTAAATGTTGCAAATGAGGTGCCGCCTTCGATAGGGGAGAGCTACAATTTTTTTTACTTATTTCAAAGTGTAAATAATTACTACGCGTTTCAGTTGGCGCTGATGTCAACGCCACAACGTAAATGCAAATAATATATATTCTTTATTTTCTCACGGGATTTGCGCAAAACTTTTGCAAGCCTTCTACTTGCGGCAAGCGTGGCAAGTTACACAAATTCATTGTGAGGGCAAAGAAAGGCAGGAAAACTCTTCCAATAATAACTGTTGCGGTGCAAATATATGTGTCTACGTATGTATGTATACCTATATACACATGTGTGAGTGCAAGAAAATACGAATAAATAAGCTAAAACCAAATCCCCCCGATGATGCAATATAAACTCGGTGTTATTGAGTTGAGCATGCCGGGCCGAAGTAGTCGATTTTATATGCTGTTGCACAGATTCATCTCATTCGAAAGTGAATAAAAACTTTAAATTGGTTTTGTGCGGATTATGTTCTTATATAAGTACATACAAATATATAACTTACTCATGTATATACACTTATACATATGTACGTTGTAAGGTAATTTCTCTGCTGTAACTGTATGCTTTCCTCATTTCTCCGCTTTCAAATGATATTTGAATCCAAAATGTCAGGTTTCATATCCATCGCAGAATGTCTTAAAGTGAGTTTAAGTTGGAGTAAGCTGATGCAGGTTACTCTAATGAGTTACGGCATAATGAGTAAGAAAAGCATTGAGAGAGAAAAATATATAAAAACAAGTAAGGAAGGGCTAAGTTCGGGTGTAACCGAACATTTTTTACTCTCGCAATTTATTTATTTAACTTTATTTATATTATATAATACACAATTTGACCCACATATTCGTCATATATATTGTATAAAGTCCATTTAAAGTTCGAAACCCTAATATTAGGTTAGAAGCACCGAGGTCCTCATGTTCGATATATGTGGCCTTGAAAACTTATGGTCCGATTTTTGCGATTTTTAGAATGGGGCTGCCACACTATAAACGTAGTATTTGTGCAAAGTTCTGCACCGATATCTTCTAGTGCTTACTTTATATATTGTAAAGTAAACGATTCAGATCGCCTTCAAAGTTCTGGTATATAGGAAGTAGGCGTGGTTGTGAAGCGATTTGGCCAATTCTCACAACATATTATTGGGAGGTAAGAAACTATTACAAACCAAGTTTCATTGAAATAGGTCGAGTAGTTCCTGAGATATGTTTTTTGACCCATAAGTGGGCGATGCCACGCCCATTTTCCATTTTGTAAAAAAATCTGAGTGAAGCTTCCATCTGCCATTTCTTTTGTGAAATTTAGTGTTTCTGACATTTTTCGTTAGTGAGTTAACCCACTTTTAGTAATTTCCACCTAACCTTTGTATGGGAGGTGGGCGTGGTTATTATCCGATTTCAACTATTTTCATGGTGTTTGGTGAGGTACGTAAGAGAATCGACTGCAGTAAGTTTGGTTTATATAGCTTCATTGGTTTGCGAGATATATACAAATAACCGATTTGGGGGCGTGGCCCACGCACACAAATTACATCCAAATATGCCCCTTCCTAGTGCGATCCTTTATTCCAAATTTTACTGTTATAACTTTATTTATGGCTTAGTTATGACACTTTATGTGTTTTTGATTTTCGCCATTTTGTGGGCGTGACAGTAGACCGATTTTGCCCATTTTAGAAGGAACATGTGTTTCAAGTTTCATTAAGATATCTCAATTTTTACTCAAGTTATCGTTGGCGCGGGCGGACAGACGGACGGACAGACATCCGGATTTCAACTCCACTCGTCATCCTGATCATTTATATATATAACCCCATATCTAACTCTTTTATTTCTTAGTGACACAAACAACCGTTATGTGAACAAAACTATAATACTCTGTGCAACATGTTGCGAGAGTATAAAAATAACATAAATAAGATATATTATATCCAAGACTAGATGCTCACTTAATTTGGCTAAGACATTTCACAAATATATTGATATATGCGGTATTAAGTTCAGCGCAAATTTAAAAATCCGTATATGAGGTATATGGGGGTTAGAGGATTTTAGATTTTAGAAAAATTAGGAACGGGGGCACATTATTAAAGGAAACATCTGAGAGATTAACCGATTTTTTTCATTATAAAATTAGCCGCAAGCACTGAGGTCCTCAGGTTCGATATATAAGGCCTTGAAAAGTTCTAGTTTGATTAAGTCGGAAGTAACACCTGTACCATGCTTCATCAAGATATCTCAATATTCACTTAAGTTACAGCTACGGACCGAAGAATCTGGATTTCAAATATACTCGTCACCCTCACTACTTTTGTATACAGTGATCCCCGCTTAAGTAAAAAAATTGTTTTTTTTTTTTATTATTGAAACCACGACTTTAAGCTACTTAAATAAAATATTTCCCATTTAGACGGACTTTACAATTTAAGATGCAATACACGTGTGAGTCTCCTTGAACGTACATGTTGGTCATACATATCCTGCATATCTGAATTTTACGTGGCACATTTGAGGGGTCCCAAGTGAGTCCCAAGAGGTTGATGTGTCAAAAGTTGAGAAATTTTTATAGTTATGCTAGACTTCCTTTTTTTCATAAGTTCAGCAGTATGTAACCGTTACCACACTGTTTCACAAGTTCATATTTTCCCTACAGGCTACTCACTCACACAAATGCAATGGTGTCGTTTGAAACGCAGTCTCACACTGACCTTTCTCCGTAAAAGTTCAATCAGCCAATTCACACCTGCTTGAATGCATTTTATGAATGGAATATTTAAAATTCCTTATCCGTCCATTCGTACGCATGTTTTTCTGCTTCTCCGCTTGTTGTTGAAACATGTCTGTTTTTATTGGAATTTAATAACAGCGAATATCATCCTGTCGGAATGCTTTCGTGTATCCACACGAGTATTGCATTTTAATTTTCCTTCTTTATGTGAGTATTAATAGTGCTATTCAGCAGCTTCTTAAAAGTGATATGTAAGCTTGCCACAAGCCAAATGCAAATTAATATAAATGTACGTGCGGTTGTAATTGTGGTCACAAGACACAACAACTGATGTCGAGTTAATATGAAACGAAATAAAGTTATACCTGGTGCGAATATATACCGTTCATGAAAATTTTTGGCTATTTTGTTTTAAGAGTAAGAAGAGTAAAGTTCTTCATTTAAATGACGTTATTTTAGCCTTAAAAATCACGTCATAAAGTGCTTTCCTCAAAATTGCTCATTATCGACTTACATATGCTGTAATATCTTTACCTCTCTGCTGTTTCGTCTTTCGCCAAAGAAAACTTAAAGGATTAAAAACTTATATATGGAAAAGTTATTTGTTCTTGTGCAAGTAATCGGTTTAGTAGCGAAAAGGCAAGCAATGTGTTTTTTAATTGCTGATGAAAGCACTTTACTTAAGTATATTATTAATTTCTCGTTCATTATAGATATGTAAGTGCATATGTTTACTTGAGAGATTACAAAATATTTTCAGACAATCAGGCAACAAATTCAATCACTATATCAGTTTAAATTTATACTATTAGCAGTGGTTATTTCACAGTAACAGTATTGCATTTAAAGCTATATGCACCAACTTATCGAGCTCTCTCTCAATTTAGATGCACTTAAACAGATAATTTTTGTGAAATTAAAACATTCAACGAAATTAGGAAAGGAATAAACAGATATATCTTTATGCTGAGATTTGGCAAAAATTTTGAATTCTTTAAGCATTATTCCACGCATGATTAGTTTTCACATGCATACTTGCACATACCATACGTGTATACTACAACAGACAGACACACACTAAACTCTGGTCGATTTGATTATTTTTTCGCAGCACATTTGGCCGCAAATGTAATGTGCAACTGATTGATTAAATTTCCACGTACGCAAATGCCGCAATCAAGCACGCGATAGCGAATTTTACAAATGAATGCTTGCGGAATATCGGCGAGCATACTCCGGTGCGCTGGGCGAATGTTGCTGATTTTATATAATGTTGCAATCACCTTTCCCAGTGATTACTCGGCGGCATCAATTTTGGGCAGCTGGTATTTAGAGCTGGCTTAGAGGTTAGCGAAATTGTTGTGAGTACGCGTCAAATGTGCTGCTGCCACCGAACACAAATTACAATTTAGAATTTCAACAACAATACCAGCGGCGATAATTAAAAAATATATAAATCACAATATTGCAATTGGGCATACAATGGGGAATGCCTGTAACCTATAATTGAATTTGTGAAGCGCACAGCAGCTGCCTGTCAAATTACAGCGAAATTAAATGTTATTAGGGCAAGTGTCGAAAGTCAAAACATAAGAGCCGCCTGCCTCTTTTCATTTAATTGAAGTCAACCGTTAGAGTCGCGTGCGTTGAGGGTGTGATTAACAAGTGGTAGGCTCTTTTAGCAACCGTATTGTAATCTACGCAGAGGAAGGTCTCGTTATCAGCTTAAAACTTATTGACAACCAGAATATTTTCGAATACTCAAAAGGGTTTCAGCATCTTTCAAAATTTTGATAAAGTACTATGTTATTGTTCCAATTGCTTTTTCGGCCATGTTTTCTTAACAACTTTTATTCGACATACTTAAAGTAAATTTTGTAATCTCTCTTCTTATTTTGATAATAACCGATGATCTTGTAGCACTTTCGATAGTATTTCTTTATTTAAATTTTTAAGCATTTTTTCAACATATCTTTAAAACCCTAACCAATATTCCTCCGCACAAAAGCAGCAGCTCTTGAGGGTCAACAATGCGTTAACTTCACATACGAGTATATTCCCACACATACAGCAATAGCGCTACACTGCGTATGAGTAACATATCCATATCAATCAAAAACAGGGGAAAATATTTGTATTCAAATAAATGAAATTAAGTTCGGTGAATACTGAATATTCATTTCATTGCATGTCGGCAACATGTTGCACGTAACTATGATATTTTTGTACGCATAACGGTTGTTTGTAAAACCACAAAATAATTGAGAAAGAAAGGTAGGATACAAATAAACATCGAAAATCGGAAATTGAAATGAAATGTGAGGCTATAAAAGACAATAAAACTTCCCTAACTCGAATCACCATAATCGACAAAAAAACTTCGAGTTTAAAAGACTTCGGGTTGTAGAATGTTTCATTATATTCCAAATCATTACATGATTTATGTAATCCATAGATTGTTCGCCTCCATACGATACAATTGCAAATTCAAGGGTTCGAGTGACGGAGAACTTCGATTTAAGGGAATATGAGTTATGGAAGTACATTTTTATGATATTTTATTTCTAAACAATCCAATTCAAAAGATCAAGTTATGGAGATCTTCGAGTTATAGAAGTTCGAGTTATGGAGGTTCAACTGCACTTGGAAAATACTATTAACTCTGCTATCTATGAAGTTCAACGTGTGTTGCAATTACAAATATCATAATATTAGAATTTAAAATATTGGTAGTTTTTTAAATTTTTTGAAATTTTAATTTAATCTATCTATGAAAAATACACATTTATGAAAAGTATGGGATCCGTATAGTCTTTAATAATCGTTAATAATTCTATTAAATATTTATTTGACGTTTAGAAAATCGTCAGTACATTATTTATAAAAAACTGAGTTTAAAACCGGTAATCTGCTTCAGTTATTCAGAAATTTTTTTAGAGATTTAGTACGAATTTGTCGAATTTTTTTTTAAATTATTTTCTCTCCAAATTACTCAAATCATCTATTCATCTGCATGTACACATGTGTACATATGTAAATATGTTTACACACACACACACACCGAGTAGCGCTCAAATGTTCCTACTAGGCACTCTTGAATTGCCACAAGTATTTGCATACAAATGTCTTTACGTACATCACAACACGCCAGTCATTTAATCTCCTCTCGGCCATAGCGTAAAGTGGAAATATTCAGCGTGGATTTTGCTTACAGCTTTACAAAAGCAAAACAACAATTGCTTATACGCCTGGGCATACTTAAAAGCTAGTGGTGGCACTGCATAGTGTGGCGGCACTATATGCATACAAACAACAACACACATATATATGTATGTATCTATGTACGTATGTATGTATGTAGGTTAGGTTAGGTTAGGTTATACTGGTAGGCCAATACGCCTCACATAGACCTATTTAGGTCCTTTGCGATACCAGATGGAGTGCCGTCACGTTGTCCACGAGGAGTAGTCATCCTTTAGGATGCCTGCGCTTGACGCGAATTTTAAAAGTTTTTGTGGCTTCACTTTTGATACCTCTTCCAAACTCTCATATTGTGAGGCCCCCAAGTAGCGAAGTCGTTGTCTTGACAATGCAGGGCAGGAGCACAGAAGATGCTTCATTGTATGTATGTAACAAGCCCTTAATTGTATTTTAATAATTTTTCCTTCGCATTTCAGCTGATTTTCGTTGGTTGTAATGTTTATTTTATTACCGGCTACTGTTTTTGTGGCCCGCTTGTTGTTGTTTTTGTCACTACTCTAGTAGTGGCTAGTGGCGAACTTCGCTTTTGTTAAAAAGCGATTTTTTTGTTATTATTGTTGTCATTGCGTTTTCTACATTTGCATTGACAACTAATTGAATTTTGGCGGCAAAATTTAATTTTCATGTTTTTTGTTTGAGGCTTGGAATACGCGGAATAAAATGCCGCTGGCATTTACAAAGATCGCATAACGAGTCGCCGAAATGTGACATTCATTTGATATATCGGCATTTTCGTTTTACAGATTTGTAAATTGATTTGCTGCACACACATTTGCTGCGGCAGCCCGTGGAAATTGATAGGTATATTTTGGAAAAATCCGTTATTTTCCCTGAATTTTTGTTATTTCGGTAATCACAGTTCAATGTTAAAAAATCACTTTACAGAAGTACATCACTGAACTTTTTTTTGGATTTATCTGAGCTTTTTGTAACAGTTTGCTTTGTAATAAAATTAATTTAGCTTAAATTTGGCTTTGGCTTAATTTTTTATATTAATTTAATCAAATATTTTTGGTATTTGAATATTTTGATTAAAAATAAAGTTATTCACACATGATACTCGTTCATGTTATTCACTTTTCCTGGGCGGAACCAGCGTAGCCGCTGTCTTTTTATTCGCTGATCCATGTCAATGCCGTCGTATAACTCATACAGCTCATCGTTCCATCGTCTGTGGTATTTGCCGTTGCCAATGTTCAAAGTACCATAAATCTTGCGCAAAATTTTTCTCTCGAAAACTTCTAATGCCGTTTCATCGGATGTTGACATCATCCATGCTTCGGACTTTACATTGCAGGTGCCTACTCAGCCCAAAGTAGCGCCTGTTGGCAAGAGTTATCCTGCGCTGGATTTCGAAGCTGACATTGTTTGGTGTTGTTGATGCTGGTTGCAAAATTATCCACAACTTCAAAGTTATGACTTTCAACAGTGACGTGGGAGCTAAGATGTGAATGCGCTGACTGTTTGTTTGATAACAGGAGATATTTCGTCTTGTACTCGTTCACCACCAGACCCATTCGATTCGCATCCTCATCCAGTCTGAAAAAAGGCAGAGCTAACGGCGCGGGTGTTGCTTCCAATTATAATCGATATCCAGTACGCCAGCAGCTGTACTCTCTTATATAAGATTGTACCGTCTCTATTTAGCTCTGCAGCTCGAATTAGTTTTTCACACGATAAAGAGTTCTGTTTGATACCTCGTTTGATATTGAACGGCTTGGAGAGGTCTTTCTCGATCGTTACGAAACTTCGTCTATTGCTTATCGTCAGTTTACACTGCCGTATTAGTTTTGCGGGGATGCTAAATTCAAACATGGCGATATAGATGCAGCTCATTTTCGTAGTGGTGGGTATCGATCCTTTTATGGGTATTTTCCAAGATTTGTCGCATAGTGGAGGCATCTGGTCAGTTGTTGATTTTCCAGGCTTAAAGCCACACTCATAAGGTCCAATCAATTGTTGGCGGTGGGCTTTAGTCTTAGCCACACAGCACGAAGAGGCTTATCCTACAGTAATTGGAGCAGATTGTGGGGCCTCACTTTTTGTGCAAGGGTAGAGTACAATTAGGTTCCAATCATCGGGTACGCTTTCGTCCGACCATATTCTGTTTGTGCACATTTATATTGCGAGCTGATCCAAGACCGCCCCCTCTCAGGAGTACCTCTGTCGAAAAGACGCTGCGATTTGACTTCAATGAACTATTAATCCAAATATGTCGGAGTAACCCCACTGAAGCTTCCTCTCTTTCAGCCGTCCCCCAAATTTCACGCGGGTTGGTTACTGTATCTTTTACAAGCCTTGCTCATGTTTTCCTCAAAAAGCTATTGAACCTCCACAAGCCTTATTCTGCTGCGAACTAAACGAATTTTAAGCACTCAAAATGCATATTTTTATACTCTCGCAACAAAAGTTGCTAAGAGAGTATTATAGTTTTGTTCACATAACGGTTGTTTGTAAGTCATAAAACTAAACGAGTTATATATAGGGTTATATATATCAAAATAATCAGGGTGACGAGACGAGTCAAAATCCGAATGTCTGTCTGTCCGTCTGTCCGTCCGTCCGTCCGTGCAACGGATAACTTGAGTAAAAATTGAGATATCTTGATGAAACTTGGAACACGTTCCTTGGGACCGTGAGAGGGTTGCTTTCGAAAATGGGCAAAATCGGACCACTGCCACGCCCACAAAATGGCGCAAACCGAAAACGCAAAAAGTGTCATAACTAAGCCATAAATATAATTATAAAAGTAAAATTTTAAACGGAGGATCGCACTAGGAAGGGGCATATTTGGATGTAATTTTTTTGGGATTTTTTTCCGCCCCCAAATCGGATATTTGTATATATCTCGCAAACCAATAAAGCCATATAAACCAAACTTTCTGCAGTCAGTTCTCTTACGTACCCCAACACACACCATGAAATCAGTTGAAATCGGATGATAACCACGCCCACCTCCCATACAAAGGTTAGGTTGAAAATTACTAAAAGTGAGTTAACTCAGTAACGAAAAACGCCACAAACACTAAATTTCAAAAAAGAAATGGCAGATAGAAGCTGCACTCAGATTTTTTTACAAAATGGAAAATGGGCGTGGCGTCGCCCACTTATGGGTCAAAAACCATATCTCAGGAACTACTCGACCGATTTCAATGAAACTTGGTTTGTAATAGTTTCCTTACATCCCAATGATATGTCGCTTCACTACCACGCCTACTTCCTATATACCAGAACTTTAAAGATGATCTGAATCGTTAACTTTACAATATATAAAGTAAGCACTAGTGAAGATATCGATACAGAACTTTGCACAAATACTACCTTTATAGTGTGGCAGCCCCATTCTAAAAATCGCCGAAATCGGACCATAGGTTTTCAGGGCCCCATTAATCGAACATGAGAACCTCGGTGCTTCTAACCTAATATTATGGTTTCCAACTTGCAATGGACTTTATACAATATATATGACGAATATGTGGGTTAAATTGTATATTATATAATATAAATAAAGTTAAATAAATAAATTGCGAGAGTATAAAATGTTCGGTTACACCCGAACTTAGCCCTTTCTTACTTGTTTTAGATTATGTTCACAATGAGCACTTGTCGAAAACAATTTCCCTGAAAAATATTAACTGCTTTCCTTTTTACTAAATTCCGTAGTCAACATAAACGGCGTGTGGATTCTGAAAGCGCACAGATCATCATAAAAAAGAAAAAACTCAAATACAAATAAGTATAAAAAGCGGAAAACAGTTACGAAGAAAAATGTTTGTGTAAAAAGTCAAAAGCTAAAAGCATAAAACAACAGCCAGTAAACATTACTTTTTGGCACATGCAACACGCGCTTCAAAAGCTGCAAGCCACACTCGACTCGACAACTGCAAGTGCGAGCTATTGCGAGTACAACTCATTGTCGCTCCAATCGTCACCTCTCAGCCCTATCTTCCCACCGACTGACACTCATCAGCCACTTTTTCCCTGCACTGTTGTTGTTGTTGTTGCAACAGGTGTTGATCTTCATTCACAACACTGCTGCACGATGCTGCTTATCCTCAAGTGCACCTTGCTCGCAGGCGCATTTCACGTTTTATGTCTCCCAGCATCCAACACCAAACACCCGACACTCATTCGACCCACCCGCCACGTAGCTTTCATTCAATTGCCGTTGCTGGCGCTTACAGTGTTGATGTTTCGATTTCAGTGCGTCAAAAGTTGACTTCCTGCCGCTGCTGTCATGCTGCTGATGGTTATTGCTACAGCTGCCACTGTTGCTGTTGTTGCAGCTAGCGGCATTCGTATTACCCTTTGCGACATTCGAAGCTTTAACGATGCGGATGTTTTAGTTCGTCAGTCGTTTTAGTTACGGCAGCAGTAGTAACAGCATCAGCAGCGCGCTAGTGTAGCTGTTGCACTTTTACTATTGTGTGCCGCAAGCATAGCAATAAAGTCAGCGGCGCATGGCGATAGGAACGCACGGTGTTGCTCGGGCGGTCTGTTAAAAACCACCAAGTCCAAAATGTGACACTGCCTTTTGGACTGTGGCATTAATTAGCGCGCACCCCGGACCACACACCCACATCCCCGCGTCTACATACACTTCGTGTACTTAAAATCAGAAAAGCCGAAAAACTATTTTGCATTTGTTAGGAATATTTGTGTTGTGTTTGCTTTGCAAATCCCCGGGCGGCAATGAGTGAGTTAGCTCGGAGCGAGTTGAAGTGAGAGATAGCAAGTGGGCGAGAAAGTATCCTACACTAGCGTTGGTTACACCACCCACTGTATTTCTTACTCTCTCTCTCTCTTCCCCACTTCGTATCCGCGCCGTACAAATTGCTGTAATTAATGTCGTGCAAAGTTGCGTGAACTTGGCTACAATCAAGTGGCGCTCTGCTTGTTAAGTGTGCGGGGCAAGGTTTAAGTGGTTTTATAAATGCAAAAATTCAGTGGTTGCTGATGGCTTCGCGTGAAGTTCTTTGGCGACAATGTGTTCGGTTTACGAGCAAACACTCAGCACATATGCGAATATACACGTACTAGCTTTTAAATAAATATGTATTTGTGTGAGAGAGTCCATTTAAATACATTAACTTTTTAACGTTCGTCAAAATTTTGCTTAACCAAAATACATTAACTTTTTTAAACGCTACTATGTAGTAGTAGGTATGAACTTTCTAGGATTCCTTAAAATTAACAAAATACTAATATTATTCGAGTAAGCAAGAGAGGCTTTGGCTTGCAAATGAAGGGGTTTTCAATAAGAGCGCTACAAAATATAACAAAAACGGTTTGGGATATCAACGAAATTATTTATTCCTGTGAAATTACATTCGATGCCATTATGTATGGATTTCTATTGCATGGCCACCACGAGCACGCTTGCTGGAGTCCAGACTCTGAACCCAATTTTCGACTATTTCGGCCGATATTGGTATAACTTTACGTTCGATACTCGTACGAAGTTCATCAATCGTCGCTGGCTTCTTAGCAGAGACCATAGACTTGACGTAGCCACATAGGACGTCAAATCGCACGATTTGGTTGCCTACCAATAGACTGGGCCTTTTCGTGAGATAAAACGTCCACGAAACTTGCTTTCAATAAATCGACTGTGACATTCGCTATGAGGCTTGTGGCGTCTTCCTATTGGAACCACATAATGTCCAAGTCCATATCATCCAATTCGGGGCAAAAATATTCGGTTATCATTGAGCGGTAGCGATTCCACGGAAGAAGTACGGCCCAATTACGCCCCCGGCCCATAAACCGCAACTAACCGCATTTTTTTCGGGATGAAATGGTGACTCATGGAGGACGTGTGGATTGCTGCCTGACCAATAAGGTATATTTTGCTTATTGACAAAACCATTCAGCCAGAAATGAGCCTCATCGATGTAAATCCGGATCATTTTCAAGTTGTTGCTCAGCCCAATTCACGAACATACGACGATTCTGGTAATCAAGCGGCGTCAATTTGATCTTGTAAGGATGTAGGCCGAGATATTTTCGCAAAATTCGTCACAACGACGTCATAGGGATGCCCAACGTTTGAGAACGTCGTTCCCAATTGTTGCGCCAGCGGCAGCAATATTCTCGACACTACGGGCACTTTATTGTCTCACTGCCAATGGCAAGTACACTAACAACTGTTAAGAATGATTTGAACCCTGTAGTAGAGGCTATAAAAAATTTCCGCCCAATAATTTCCCGGATAATATATGATTTAATTTATTAACGTTATTTTGATCATGCATTTGGTTTTGTAAAATGTGGAAGAGGATCAGCATTGGAGACTTAATATTAGATAGATTCATTTATTCATATAAAGGACATATTACATTTTCGGAACATGAAAGTTCTCGATTTCAGCAGCATGTATCTTTCGTAATATTTTTCGAATCACTTAAAGCAAATTTCATTAGTTGAAAGTAACCCTTTGAAATTAATTCAGTTTTTCTTTAATTTCTGCATTATCCTTAAAAAATATATATGTATTTCATTTTATATTAAATTTATTGTTTTGCACACTAATTAACCAACTGTCACGTCTTCTCTTTTACAGCACCAACACAATGCCAAGACATGAATTGTTGCACATACACTATCAGCTAGTTGCGTTTGCGCTTATCAGCATTTTACCGTTAATCAGCTGTAAGTAAAATATATATATAAAATATATACAGGGCATCATATATAATCACCGCTTACACATTTACCTTAATTGCATATTTGGCTGTACATATTTACAATAATTTAACTTTCTCTTGCATTATCTTTTTCACACAGCTGAAACAAATCGACCGCCTGTCTTGACTCAAGTACTCCACAAAATTGTATTGGAGGAGAATGGGAAAGCTGGTACCGTAGTTGCACAGTTGTAGGGCTACGATCCGGAGGGTAGTAATGTCACTTTGGTGGCGCCGGTTCGGAAAACTTCAAAGTCTACCCCATTACTGTCGTTATAAAATTGATAAAGCCGTTGGATCGTGAAGAGAAATACAGCCTGCTATTCTATGTCATGATGCATGATCATGTCGATTCCGATGGCGAATCCGAACATGATAATTTCGTACAAGTGCCAATCACCATGATTGTGTTGGATGAAAATGATAATCCACCAGAATTTCAGAATGTAAGTGGAACAGGGAAAGTTCATAACTAGAATAAAAGAGTGGTAAAATGTTTGGAAAGCGAGATTTATCGGTTGTTGTTGTTTTAACAATTAACCAGCCCTGCTGGAACGCGAAAAACAAGTCTAGTTGGAGCCGAGGTCATCTAACGGAAGGCCCAGGAAATGTGCTGTTTCGACAGAGTCGGACCCAAAGGAGAGGGGTGTTAGATGGGCATGCAAAGAGGTGGCCAGTATCATGCGGGTACTCATTGTTAGTCGGGGTTCAGTGTGGATAAGTAGGAGTATAGCGTGCTACAGTATCCACAACGAAGTTTCGCAAGGGTCACAAGTCACGATTCACACAACAGTTTGGATCGGTAAATTTATGGGGGTTTATCGGTGATGACGATTAGTACTAAAGTCCTCAGTCCTAAGTCTTTACTCAGCTTTCTTTTAAATCTAGTTCTTCTAAATCTTCTGATTCTGTGAACTTAGAAGGAATTAAGTGCACTTGTCGATATTTTATGTGTGATTCCCACAGGTCACTAAAAGGACCAACTATTTTAGACCAGCTCTATTTTGATTGATTTCATAGAATTTCAATTAACCGAATATATATTGTTTTCATTTCTCTTCCCACTAGACACTCTACGAGACTGATGCGAATGAGGAAGCTGCCGTCGGTACAACCATATTCAATGAAATACTCATAACAGACCGCGACACCATCGGCGAGAGTCTCGACCTAAAATGTCTGCCACAAGAGCAAAGTCCAGAGGCGTGCAACAAGTAAGTATTCGTACTAAAATAAACATTACTCTTAAATGCCTTAACGTCTTTTTTACTTTTAATAAAATTCAACAATCACTTTGTACTACTCAAATGTCTTCTCTTCAGATTCTGTTTGGAGCCATTATCGCTTGAGCCAACCGTATTAAAGGCGGCCGTTGTACTGAATGATACGCTGAATTATAATCAACGCATGATTTATCACTTTCAAATTGAAGCGGTAAGTGTAGAGCGCAAGCGAACGCGGGCTATTTGGTGGGCGACTTAACAATTAAGTTGTTAACAAGAGTTCTTTTCTGGGCAAGTACTCGTACACTTCACATCCCCTTGTGCTTGTCATTTTGACGTATCTGCTTATTTACCATTGCTTTATTGTTGATTTTTCTTTCTTTCTCTTGAAATTTCTTTACTTTTGTGCCCTGGCCTTCTTTAGGATGGCGTACATAAATCACAAACGAATTTCGAAGTGCGCGTCAAGGATATACAGGATAAGCCGCCTGTATTTCAAGGCTCCTTGTCGTTGGTCATCGATGAGAATAGTCCCATTGGTAAGTTAGTGGTGAAGAAGCAGGCTCGCGATGGCGACACGGTCGAACCGAGGAAAATCGTTTACGATTTGTTAACGAGTAAGTGCAATAATTAAGTTGATTAATGGTGGCGGCATTTTACGCAATTATGTGATAAGTTATTGAGCGCTGAAAGGGAGATTCATTTATGAACACGCGTACAAACATACATACTTAGATATGAGTAATGTAAATAAAGGATACAAGTGCGGACGATTGCTCATTTATGAGAACAATTACTCGTTTATAAATTATTTGTCTATATACCGATTTCGCCAAAATAATAGAAACACTATGAAATTCGAAGTTGTGGTAAGCTATTAACAGGAGCTATATGCTAGATATGCGCTATGTTTAATAAATGTCTTCAGTGACTAATTTATCAATGAAGTACCTTTAACTATCACTGACAGTTATTAATATATTGGTATTGCTTTTAACAAAACCGTGATGGTACAAACAAGTCCTGTTCCAAGGTCATTGGCCTCGTTTACAATATAAACAAACCGCGTCCGAAGCTCATTGGCATCGACTAAATTGTAAAAAATCCCTGGTCAAAGGACATTGACCTCGAATTAAATGAAATATAAGTAAGGAAAGGCTAAGTTCGGGTGCAACCGAACATTTTATACTCTCGCTATTTATTGATGTAAATTTATTAAGATAACACTCAATTTGACCTATATATTCGTTTGACCCATGCACTAATTTTCACCACCAAACTACACTATATTCAAGACTATACGCTCACTTAATTTTGCTAAGATATCTCACGTGTTAACCGATATATGCAGAATAAAGCCCACCGTATATTGGAAAAACCTATACTTAGGTATATGGGAGCTAAGGAAGTTATGACCCGATTTTAACAATTTTTGGATTAGAAGAAAAAGTTTGACTCTGAATTAAATTAAAATTTCTGGCCGATTTATTGATATTTTCGGTTAAAAATTACCCTTAGGCACTGAGTACTGCGTGTTCTATTTTCGGAGCATTGAAAAGTTTTAGTCCGATTTCGACAGATGGAATTCAACATTGAGTTATATTGGAAGTAGGCGTGGTTGTGGACCGCCGTTTCCGAGATAAGTTTTTTGACCCATGAGTGGTCGACGCCATATTCTACTTTTTTAATACTGAGTGCAGCCTCTTTCAGTGATATTTAGTGTTTCTGACGTTTTCTTTATGGAACATGAGTACCAAGTTTTATCAAGATATCTTAATTTTTACTCAAGTTATCCGTTGCACGGACGGATCTACAGATAGACATCGGGATTTTAACTCATCCTGATCACTGTGAGATATATAACTTTATATCTAACTCGTTTAGTTTTAAGACTTACAAACAACCGTTATGTGAACAAAACTATAATACCCATTAGCATCTTTGTTGCGAGAGTATTAATAAAACCTTGGTCAAAGTTCATTGACCTTGAGGTCGGCTTTAATTTAGAGAAGCCACTTGAAATTAGAAATGGTCTATAATGGAGATTGAGCAGAATATTGAGACTTCCCTTTGTCACTTAACAAAACTTAGATACAAATCTATGTATAACAATCTATCTATATAGCAATGTATATATCACTGTTTTGAATACTATATATTCGGAGGTCCACCTTTCTCATAAGTTTTTTTTATTTTTTTTTTGCTCTTGAACTTGTCAACGACACTGCCAGCAGTGACTCACTTACGAGCACAACAGCACGATAATAAGCCAATGTTCTAGCGTGAACATTTTAGGAAGCGGCTGCGTCCAATATGGAACTCTTCCATGTTAATGAATAAACTGGTGTAATAACATAAGCCGGCTGCCATGCAACGGTGGTCACCTCATCGACGGAGGAGAGAGAGGATAATGAACAGCCCAGTGCTGCACTTTTTAATGCGCTCGATATCAATACAGAACCAACGCTGGAGTATAAAGTCGTTACACAATCGGAAGCACGCAGCAGCATTAACGATGTCGCTAGCGAAACTAGCCGTGGTGCCCACCCACTTGCCTCCACTCTTGGAACCTAGCGCAGCAACCACGGTCCGCCCGGCAACGCCAACAAGCTGAATTGGGCGTACGAGCTGAGGTGCCGCGTACGTGCCTCGACAACGAAACGGAGACCACGTACTTTCTGTCACATAAAGTGAGTGACGAGTTCAGCACGCATTGTTGTTATTGCTATTGTTGTTATGTTTATTGTGTTTCCCGTATTGTTGTTATTGTTATTGTTGTCCCATACTCGTACGTACAAGTTGGGATCTAACCTATCGCATTATCGGTGATGAGCATGTGAAAAGGTTGACCAACTGCAAAATGCGCGGTTTAATATAGAGTATGGTTCGTGAATGAATGGGTTGTACTACCGCAAATTTTGATAGCTTATCCACGCACGTAAGAAATAAGGTGGCATTGGTCGAAAAAATGTCGACGTGAAGGATTTCTCCAAGAAATGTGAGGACGTGTGATTTCTCTATGGGATGTTTCATTGGGTGCCTAACATATTTAGCCTTTACAAAAATTTTACAATTTGTCGCTATTCCTTAGCTTTCTCCTCCATTTTCAGAAAAAATTATATTGCAATATTTGCTTAACGTTCGTTAGGATCAAAAATGTCTATAACAAATTTATTTGTGTGGCGGAATGTGGTGTTTGGGAATGTAGTTACTAGCAATGAATACCATTGACTACATCAGATTTTATTACTTCTAGCAGCATTTTGAACAAAGTTTCATTGTCAGTAAATGTAAGGAAGTGGCGTAATTTGTTTCCGAAAAGCACAAATGTTTTCTTCGACGGTTGATTGCCCGGTTTAGAAACCGTTTCTATGGTGTAAGTAAGCGATTGCTCACTGTGAATAGTGGCTTATAATGAAGTTGCGCGTTATATCCTTCTATAACAGCCTTCCATCGTTTTATTCTCGGATTAGGGGTTGACGGTCGGTAGAAATATTTAACTCCCTAACCCCGTATAAATAATGTGTACGGCTTTTAAGAGCCCATACAATGGCCAAAAGCTCCCGCTCGTTCGTGGCAAAATGCTCTTCTTTTCTATCGAGCGTCCTTGAAATCATCGTGATAGGTCTCCCTTCCTGAGAGTGTACCGCGCCAAGGGCGTGTGAAGAAGCGTCAGTAGTTAGGTCAAAAGCTTTTTTGAAATCTAGATATGCTAACATGACTTCTTCTGAGAAAAGTATATTCTTTAATTTTATAAATATGTTAGTTTGGTCTTGATCGAAAGAAATTTTAATTTTCTTTGATTGAGATGCAGACATTTTACCAAATTCGCCCCTTAAGATACTGGTTAAAGGTTTTGCTATTTTTGCATAGTCAGGGATGAAAAATCTATAGTAACCTGTCATCTCTAGGAAAGACCAAGCTCATCTTAATGTTGTTGGTTGTGGAAATTGGTGAATTGTTTAAATTTTTTGTGGACAGGCTTTAATTCCTCCTTTGGATATTTGGAATCCAAGATACTCGAGTTCTGTTTTGAAATTTTTTGATTTTTTACAGAAACTCTCATGTTCCCTTCAAGCTAACTCTTCAAAATAGCTTCTACATGTTTTAAATGGTCTCCTTTTTCTTGTGAAAAAATTATTACTTCATAAATATAAACGAAGCATTACTTGCCAATATGCTCTAAGAACATCGTCAATCGCCCTCTAAAAAATTCCAGGAGCATTCTTTAATCCAAAATGGAATCGACAGAATTCATATTTGCCATTCCACACTGTGAATACGGTTTTTTCGCGATCTCGCTGAGAGAGTTCGATTTGATGAAACCCGGACTTCAAATAAAGGGTTGTAAAGAGTTGGCCTTTGCTCAAGTTTGAGAGTATTAGTCCTACATTTGAGATGGGGTATGAATCCTCAACTGTTTTTCCTTTGAGTTTATCAATTAATAATCTTTTCTTTTTTACCCCGTTTTCGACAAAGCCCTTTCTGTCCACGACCCAAATGGGATTGTTATAAGGTGATCGTGAACGTCGTATAATGCCATTTTGAAGGAGATCTGCAATCTCCCTCTTTACAAAATTGGCCACTCCCAGAGGATATTGATAAAACTTTGCGTAAGTAGGTTCATTATCCCTGGTCCGAATTGTAGCTACAATATTTGTGTTATAAGGCAATTATTCATTCGGGTCTGCAAAAACCCCAGATACACGTTTGATCATATCGTGGTAGTCGTCCATCATTCTTACCGGGACTGACTCGGTTTGGAGTTGGATATTACTAACATCTTGAATCTTGTGAAATTTAATTGTATCCATACCAGAGTCATATTCGATTATGTATTTTCTCAAATTGATATTCGCGTGAACCTTATTAAGTAGGTCGACACCAATGATCCCATCAAACAGAATTTTAGTTCATTGGTAAAATGAAGAATTCTGTTATAACTCCAAATAAATGTACCTAGCATTTGTTGGTAATATTTGTGAATCCATGTATGGATTTCACTGTAAAACTTAATCCCCTTTAGACCCTCTAAAGGTCTGATATAATTTTTGGAGGCTTCTGTGTCGACAAGAAGTTTAATCTCCCGCCCCTAGTGTTTTCGAAATCTTCTTTCTTCTGATTCTAAATCTTCGACAACTGAATCCGACAATTTTTCGTATGTTTCTGAAAAAGAATCCTTATCTTCATTTTCGTTCAGATTATTTAGCTTTTGAAGCTTGGACCCTGTACGCCGGTCGGAGTACGCCTATCGCTTTTGGAATTGTCCGTTTCGGTTTCCTATGAAATTAGTAACTTGTCGTAGGCGTGATGACGAGGGATCCACATCCATCGATTCCTGCTGTGGTTGTAAAATTCGATTTCCCCCCTTTTGATACTGATTGAAATTTGTTTGCCGATTATTTCTATATTGCCTCATGAAATTAGGGTTTCGATTTCTTTATGACTTGACCTGGTCGTAAAATTCTAAAAAAGTAGAAGAGCCCTGCCTAAGAGTGGATTATCCTTGTTCCACTAGGTATATTGGAAAAATTTTACAAAAAACAATATTTAGAAACAGTAGAAGAGCCCTGCCTAAAAATTTAACAAAAAACCAATATTTAGTACTGTACTGGATGAGGACAAGAGTGCATCGGCAGCACCGCGTTTACGACTTGTGATAGTTGGGATTCATTGATTTTAGAATTTTCTGTTAACTTAATATTTTCAAAGCTAGAAACTAAATCAGTATGTTTTGGTCCAGTGTCATCACGTTCATATACCGGGCACACAAACACTATAAAAAAATTGTAACCTTCGAAAGATTTGTTATACAATTTTAAATCCACTAAACATTTTATTTACATCAATTTAAATATTCACTCAAAATATATTTTAATTGTTAACTTTCAACCACAATTTTACAAATTCATATTAAAAATAAGTCTCTAAACTTACATCATCATTGGTTTCCGTTAATTGTTCTTATCTGTTTCCCGTTGGTTTGCAGCAGTGATAGTTTGGCTAATTGGTAGTGGTTTCTTGGTTGATAATTTTAACTCCTGGCTGCTTCACGTTTTTTACAGCAGTGATATAAATAGTTGATAGTTGGCTAATTGGTAGTTGATGTCTTTGGTTGATAGATTGCCCCACGTTGGGCGCCAGCAATAAAAAAAGATTCCTTTGTTCAATTTTACTCTGTATATTATTTCGCAATTCGTCCGAACTGGTGAAAATTCCAACAGATTCTAAACTAATGAAATACAAAATTGTAACCACTTAGCCTATCCTTCAAACTATCAAATCGCTGTTGCAGCCAGTGCAGTCGCTAAATAGTCAGTTGTATTAAATTACAACTGCAGATGTGAGAACGCAGAAGTTCTCATTAAGTGCACTCGCAACTTTGTAATTCGAATATTTGTTTTTCGTCCGCTACTTGGAACCTGCTGAGTCGACGTTTTCCGTGTTAACTTACACAAGTTCTACGGCACTGAAGAGGAAACGATTTTGAAATATGAAGAAAATGATGAAATGCTCAAATATCAGTCCCAAAATTTACAATTTGCTAAAATTCATATGCTCAGAAAACATTTTCTACTCACTTTTACCGAGTTTGGTTTGTATGTATTTGATATGCGCACATTGGCAGTCGTTTTATGGTGCAACCAATTTGAGCGCATAGTGGATTACCGTGTAATTGGAAACGAAATTGTGATTTTTAAACATTATAGAGTGTGCAATAAGTAATCCAAATAACTGACTTACATTAAATGTATAAACGTTATTATCAGCAAAATGTTCACAACTTATAATTAATGTGGGTTTGCGGATTTATTTATTTATTTAAAACGTAAAAGTTTTTTTTTTAAGTTTAAAATATTTGTTTGAAAAAGTTACAAAGGTTTACATATTTTAAAAGTTCACTATCAGTGACGTGCGTGAGTTATGTGTACACTATCATCCCAACCAGACACCACACAACAAAATATTGTAAATTGGACAAAATAAAAGATTAAAGAAAAACAAGTAAACATTACAAAAAATATAAGATAACAAGTAGAGATAAAGAACATAATGCAAATGCATACAAACATGTTTTGGTCCTTATGTTTGACTGTAATGATAACCCAAACATTATCGGGTAAACCCCACAGTCATGTTTGTTTGCATTCAATAGAAAATAAGATTACATTTTACAAATATTGTATTTCATAAGAAAATAAACAAAACAAAGAAATAGATTAAGAAAATTGTAATCACTTTAGTAGTTATATAAGCAGAACATAACTTGAAACAGCAGAGAATAAAATATAATGTCATAGAAGTAACATCGTCGGCATTTTTATTCCTCCGCTCGAACAAACCTAAAACTGGCGCAGTCGGTAAAAACAAACTGCAAAGTTGAGCGATACTAAAAACTGAAGTTTTAAGTTTCGTAAGCTTTAGCAACGGGAAGCAAATCCTAAGATTAGCTCCCATTTTAAAAAAAGATCTCTTATATATACATATATAAATATATAAGTCGGTCGGCACAGATAGCCACAAGTTATCTGGAACGTCAGAGAGCGACTCCGAGGATTACAATTTGTGAAGGCGAAGAATAGCTTCATTCCGCCCATCAACATTACCAGGAAAAGTGGGATTAAAGATTAATGCCCCACACACAGAAGACGCAGAAAGAGCGAAGTGCACCATACAAAGCAACAACAACAAGTTCAGTTGTAATAAAAGAGGATACATCAGCAATGAATCCAGGCGAGCAGCAACCACTTCAGATGACAGGATCGCAAATTTTGAAGGAAGCTTCAAGAATCATGGACTTTGACGGCAGAGATTTATCATCATTCATCAGGGAAGTTGACATGATCCTTCCTTTATTCAACCCCAACCCATCAATGTTGGAATTTGTAACGCAACGACACGTCAAAACAAAAATTAAAGGAGAAGCAGCAAGTGTCATCCGGCCTTTGGGACCTACACCAACATGGCAGCAAATGAGAGAAGAACTCATAAAGAATTTTGGAGTAAAGGAGTCGTACCACACCCTTTACAATCAGGCGATTGTACTACGAAACTATAACGTAAGTCAATATTTTCAAAATTTAAAAGATATTTTAGATAAACTAAATTTAAAACATGAATTAGATAGGATAAAGCCTATAGAATTTTCTCCAATTAACAACGAAAGTTTAATTCTAAAAACATTTTTAAATGGGATACACCCCAACTTAAGCAGTGTAGTGATTAGTAGAAATATAAGCACTATTAGAGAGGCTTTTAGCGTTCTTCAAGAGACAGGTTTGCTAATACAATTTGATAAAAGACAAAACAATTATAAAAGAAATAATTATAGAAATTTTTCAAATAGAAATTCCTTGTCTCACAATTTTGGCAATTTCAATAATAACCAGTATATGCAAAATTCCAATAATTTTCAATTTGGACAAAATCAGTCGAGAGAATTTCGTAACAATTCTAACCAAAATGACAATTATCAACAATTTAGCTTTGGACAAAGTAGGCAAAGTAATTCACAACAATCTAGAAGATATAATTCAGTCCAAAGGAGACAAAACCCCCCCGAACCGATGGAAATAGATCACGTTCAAGAACAAGCAAATTTTCGGTTGCCAGCCCAAAACAATCGTTACCGATAATAGAAGTGACCATAAAAAATTCCAAAATTAAATGTCTTATTGACACAGGGTCTACAACATCATTATTGAAATTTAATGTGTTAAAAGATTATGAATGCATTGAGCTTGATAAACCAATACACTTTAGCACCATTAAGGAAATTTTTTCCCTAAATAAAGAGTTAGTCACCCCAACCCCAAACGAATTCAATGAAAAAAGTTATATACATTGGAAACTAACCAACATAAAAAATAAAAACTTTGATGCTATAATAGGACAAAATATTTTAAAACCTATTAAAGCAATAATTAATTTAGAAAAGGAGTATGTAGAAATAAACGGCAATAAAATTAAATTTATAAACTCATGCCCTTACAATTACGAAGATATTAATATACTTACAGAATGTAAAGAGAATTTGCTAGATATTTTATCAAATAGTGACATGAATGAAGAAGAAAAGCAAAAAATTAGAATACATTCTAAAAGCAAATAGCGATTTATTTTTCCAAGAAGGTAAAAACCTTTCTCATACTCATGAAATTCAGCATGAAATAGTTACAAAAACAAGTAGACCAACTTATAATAAAATTTATAGATATCCCCAAATTCATGAAGAAGAAATTATTAGACAGATGAACGAGATGTTGCGCCAAGGTATAATTAAAGAAAGTAATTCCCCGTACAACTCGCCTCTTTGGATTGTACCGAAAAAGCAAGACAATTCAATGAAGAAAAAATGGAGAATAGTTATTGACTACAGGAAGCTAAACGAAGTCACTATAGATGACAAATTTCCAATACCCCATATAGAAACAATACTCAGCAAACTTGGAAGAGCTCAGTATTTTACAACATTAGATCTTGCAAAAGGCTTTCATCAATTATTAATAAAAGAAGAAGATAGACCAAAAACAGCTTTCTCTACACCCCAAGGACACTTTGAATTTATAAGAATGCCTTTCGGACTAAAGAATGCACCAGCAACTTTCCAACGTTTAATGAATTCAGTTCTTAGGGAATA
This sequence comes from Zeugodacus tau, assembly GCA_031772095.1. Classification (NCBI taxonomy): domain Eukaryota; kingdom Metazoa; phylum Arthropoda; class Insecta; order Diptera; family Tephritidae; genus Zeugodacus; species Zeugodacus tau. Next base: position 25,805,476 of record CM062649.1, on the reverse strand, counting down.
TATCAACAAGATATGTGTAGTTTATTTAGACGACATCTTAATTTTTAGTTCAAGTATTGAAGAACATACCCAAAATATCACCAAAATATTTTCAGCATTAAGAAAACATAATTTAAAGATTCAGGTAGATAAATGCAAATTTTTCGCGAAAACAACTGAATTTCTAGGTCACACTTTAACAACAGAAGGGATACAACCAAATTTAAGCAAAATCGAAAACATACAAAAACTAAAGTTGCCTACTACATCAAAGCAAATTAAATCATTCCTAGGTATAACAGGTTATTATAGAAAATTTGTAAGAGATTACGCTAAAGTAGCACATGGTTTAACAAAATATTTAAAAAAGGATATTAAAATAAACACTCGCGATCCTCAGTACATATCATCCTTTGAAAAACTTAAAAATCTATTAGTAAGCCCACCAATATTGAAATATCCAGACTTTAACAAAAAATTTGGCATTTCAACTGATGCAAGTGACTTTGCAATTGGCGCAGTATTAACCCAGGACAGTCATCCTATAAGCTATGCTAGTCGAACACTTAACAAACACGAAAGAAGTTATTCCACTACAGAAAAAGAACTACTAGCTATTGTCTGGGCAGTGACATATTATAGACCATACATTTATGGCAGAGCATTTGATCTCTTAACCGATCACCAACCACTTAAGGGGTTATATACAGTTAGAATTTTCAAAAAATCGATTTTTTTTTTATTTCATTTTCTTAATGTACATATATTTAAGAATACACACAGAAAATTTCATATCGTTCCGGTGAATATTTTCAAAGTTACAAGCAAATAAAAAATTTGAAAAGGCGTTTCAGAGTGCTTTTAAGTACAAGGTCCAAACTTTAAACGCGTTTTTCTCAAAATGGTGTTTTCAAAGTCGGTGACCAACATTACTCGAAAACGGCTAGAACGATTAGTCTCAAATTTTAACACGACCTTCTTAAATACATTTTTTAGTAATTAATCGTAGATTTTTTCTCTCCGATAAATATTTTTTTTTTATAAACAATTTAAGGCCGAAATTTCGGTGAAAAATCGATTTTTTTTTGAGAAACCGCCATTTTGTCAAAAAATTTTATTTTGCTTATTCCTTCGATTAATTACTAGATTTAACATTATTTTAACGAAATCTGTTTGGTTTTTTAATTTCGGATGATCCAGTTCCGAGATATAGTGGTCACCGCAAAACGTCTTTTTTGAGAGGAGCTCCTGGAGATCAGCTGTAGCTCTTTTTCAAATAAATATTTTTACTAAAACTAAGTCTTAAAATACAGTTAAAAGATACCGTAATATGTGTATAAATTTTTGGATCAATAAATTAAAAAGTTTTCTCAGAAAAAATTCTGGAAAATTCATTTTTTTTCGGCCGTCTAACTGTATATAACCCCAAATAAAAAACAAGGGAAAAGACATTAACCCAAGATTGCAAAGATGGTTAATTAAACTAGGTGAATACAATATTAATATAAATTACGTGAAAGGAAAGGAAAATAACGTAGCCGATTTTCTAAGTAGAATAGATAGTAACACAGGCGAGATTCATTCATTGGAAGAAGACAACATAAGCACAAATGCTACAATCCACTCTCAAGAGGAGGAACTAAATGATCATTTTCCAATTTTACACACTATTGTAAATCGCTTCAATACACAAATCATTTTAACAAACAAGAAAATTATGGAATCTGAAGAACTAGGCAACACGAAGAAAATTTTTATTAGCGCAGAAGATATAAAAAATAATAATTTCATAGATCTTTGTCGTAAGCACATAAATAGTGGAAAAGTAGGTATTTTTTCTTATTTAACCGATAATCAGTACAATATAGTTCAGCAAAAGCTTATTCAAATATTTAATAGACATGTAAAGTTTTTTAGATGTGAATTCCATGCTAAAGATATGAAAAATGAAGAACAAGTTTATAAACAAATATAAATAATTGCGATGTTTGCAATAGAGCAAAATATGATAGAAAACCTTTAAAACCAAAATTTCAATTAACGAAAACACCATCAGATATAAATGAAATAGTTCACGCGGATATATACATAAATAAAAAATGTTACTTCCTTACTTTTATAGACAAATTTGCGAAATTTGCTATGGCATTTCAGCTAGAAGATAGAAACAGTATAACTATTATAGAAAAGCTTAGATTATTATTTTCTATCAAAGGTAGACCCAGAATGTTAATATTAGATAATGAATTCAACTCAATTAACATAAAAAATTTTTTTAGGAAAGAAGAAATAGAAGTTCATTTTACAAAACCAAACAGTCATACTGGGAATTCAGATATCGAAAGATTTCATAATACTCTATCCGAAAGAATTAGAGTCCTAGAAATTGAAAAACCAAGCCTTTCGACAGCGGAAAAAGTATTTCAAAGCATAGAATGGTATAACAAATCTTATCATTCTACAATTAAAGCCACACCTCTTGAGGTTATAAATGGAAAAACTGATAAGAATTTGATTAAAGACACTATTCAGAAGACTAAAGAAAAATGCATAGGAAAACTAAATAGAAATAGAGAAGAGTTTAATAACACTCAAAAAGAAGGTTACGTAAAAAATTATAAAGCGGTTCGGCACAAATACGAACCAAGGTATAGAAAATTGCCATTAGATAATATTCACCCGACAAATATTAAACGTCCAAACAAATTTTTAGGTCAAATACATCTTCAAAATAACATTGATGATAGCAATTGTAATAATTAGCAATGCAGCCAAACTGGAAGTACATGAAATACATACCGACAATGGATACGCAGAAATTATCACCAACACTAAACAGATTGTTACATCATCTGACCTCATAATTCACATAATTGACCCTCGCGAAATTCTTTACATACTAAATAATATAACAAAAATCTCGCAAACATATTCACATTTACATTACTACACCCTATCTAATGAAATTGAAATCTTGAGAGGTAAAATCAAAACATTAATCCCAAGAAAAGAAGTTAGTAGAAAAAATAGAGGGTTAATTAACGGTATAGGTTCTGTACATAAATTTCTATTTGGAACGATGGATGATGGAGATAGAATAGATATTGAAAATCACCTTAAGAAAGTAGATGAAAATTTACATAATTCAATTACAGCTCTCGACCACCAAATAAAAATTAATAATTTCTTTTTCGAACACGTTTACAAAATTAAAACAAATTATTGAAGACGAAAGAAATAATTTTTAGTGTATCAAGAGAGAACAGACAAAATATTGATTCTTCATTAACAAACAATAAAGATAAACATACTCAAAGACTCAGTAAACCAGATTCAGGAAAACATTAAATCAGCAAAAAATGGTATTTTTTCACCCAAGCATTTTAACAAATGAAGAAATTTATAATTACAACATAGACCTCAACAAACTTCAATATATAAAATTATGCGCCTTGGAATATAAAGAAAATTTGTTAATGTTCGTAGTCAAAATCCCAAAAGAATTTCAATCGGTACAATTAAAAACTATTATTCCTATACCAAACACAGCAGGTAAAGAAATAACATCAGAAATCGAAAATGTTTTTTGAATACAAAAATGTCACTTATAAATTCGAAGAAGCTAAAACACTCAATGAACTACAAATTTCTAAACATTGCATCTACTTATTAAATTGTGAACTTATCAAAAATAGCATTACAGAAATTTTACAAATTGATGAAGAAACTATTTTTAATAAAAATGCAAATGGCATAGAACTAAACCAGAACTGCGACAACAGAAAAATTAAGTTGAAAAACACTACACTGATTCATTATAATAACTGCACTATTAAGACCCTATACCAAACATTCTCAAATACTAAAATGTCATACAATCAGAGATTTTATTATCCAAACTATGATACTCACAATTTCACTAACAAAATTACAATTAACGACCTTGTATTTAAAAACGAAGAAAATTTAAAAGAAATTAACGAATTAAAATATCACAAAAATATCTCTCATATTGGAATATCAATTTTAAGTATTATTGTGATTATAATAATAATTTTAATATCTTGTAAAATTAAAAAAAGGAAAAACAATACTATTCAAACTCAGGAGAGTTTTCCATTAAGGGAGGGAGGAGTTATGTGTACACTATCATCCCAACCAGACACCACACAACAAAATATTGTAAATTGGACAAAATAAAAGATTAAAGAAAAACAAGTAAACATTACAAAAAATATAAGATAACAAGTAGAGATAAAGAACATAATGCAAATGCATACAAACATGTTTTGGTCCTTATGTTTGACTGTAATGATAACCCAAACATTATCGGGTAAACCACACAGTCATGTTTGTTTACATTCAATAGAAAATAAGATTATATTTTACAAATATTGTATTCATAATGCAAATGCATACAAACATGTTTTGGTCCTTATGTTTGACTGTAATGATAACCCAAACATTATCGGGTAAACCCCACAGTCATGTTTGTTTGCATTCAATAGAAAATAAGATTACATTTTACAAATATTGTATTTCATAAGAAAATAAACAAAACAAAGAAATAGATTAAGAAAATTGTAATCACTTTAGTAGTTATATAAGCAGAACATAACTTGAAACAGCAGAGAATAAAATATAATGTCATTTTTATTCCTCCGCTCGAACAAACCTAAAACTCGTGCGCCTCCGTGTCGATTCTAACTCTGCGATCGTTCGTTTCTATTCTACCTCTACCCGCTTTCTCGCTACTCTACTCTACTCGTAATCTTTCAGAGTTGCATGTTGTTGTATTACTCTACTCGTAATCTTTCAGGGTTGTATGTTGTTGTATGTGCGTCCACTTCTAGTGAATGGTCACACTACTGTTCCCACACTCGGCCGTCCTGACATTCGTTCGTCCTCGAACGACACGCACCAATTTTCTTTGAATTCGACTACAGTTGTCGTTCGATTCGGTCCTTCATGTTCACCTACCTTCTAGACACCATACCGGCCGTGGTTCAGCTTTTTAATAATTTTATACGGACCTAAGAACTTTCTCTTAATCTTTAATGTGGGACCGTATTGTGTACGCTTTATAGCTACTACTTCGTTTTCTTCATACGTTTGTTCGGCTTTTCTAGTCGCATTATAGTCTTTCCCATTTTCTTCCTGTATTGCTTTAATATTTTTCCTAGCCGTCTCTATAATCTGTTCACGTTCTGTTTCTAATTCTTTGATTACTTCGTTTTCAATGTATTCGCCCAAGCCCACTTGATTTTCTAACGCATGTTAAGTCCAGTTAATAGTTTAAATGGGGACACCTTTGTGCTACGATTTTATAATTGTTTACAATTTTTGTACATTGTCGACGTTTTTATACCATTGATCTGGATTGTTCAAAGAGAGTTTCGTCAATACAACCGAAGAACCGGTGATGTGATTAAAGCCGTCTTTAAAGTTTGAAAAGATGCTACCTGTTCTTTTCCTATTTTAAAAGTGCTGTCCTTCTTAAGTAAATCTGTTAAAGGCTTTGCTAGTGATGCGTACCCACTCACAAATCGTCTAAAGTAAGAAGTTAACCCGATAAATCGTTCAACAGTCTTTCTGTTACTTGGTATTGGGTAATTTTGAATAGCCTGAATCTTTTCTTTAGAAGGTTTAATTGTTCCCGCCTCAATAATGTATCCGAGGAAGTTAACCTTTCTCTCCAATAATTGACACTTCTTCCTATTGATACGCGCATCGTATCGCGATCAGCGTTGTCGTTTTGGTCTGATCGGACTAAAATTGGTAGTTTCACTTGCCTTTGGTAGTTTGGTTGGTAGGCAATATTTTTATCAGATGCACACACATATGTATGTACCTTGAAAGTTTATCTTAAAATTTCGCTTAAGATTGCATACTTTCTTTCTTGCTATACATACTAATTACTATTGTTTAAAAAGTTATGAAATGAGAAATAAAGTGATAATTGAAAGTGTGTAATAAACTTGGAATGTGTCAAAAATTTGAAATTTTAACGAATTTCTTCAACTTCTTACATCACAAAAGAAAGACTGCATGTATAAGTAAATACTTTAGTTTCATCTTAAATAATTGTAAATTAAATCCTTTCCAACCATTTTATTAATGAACTATCTAAAACCTTGGTAATTTCAAAGGGGATTTGGTAGGCATTTTGGTACGCAAAGATTTTCTCGAGTGGCAACACTGAATGCGATCCTATTCCAGTCAGCTTCTAACCAATTTTCTACTTGCTGGTTTACGAAATTTTTGTCCTCTAAAGACAGTCTTCGTGGACGTGGATATACAGGTACTTCGTCGCATAAAACGATTTTCATTTTGGTTAAACATTTTTCAATACATTGGGGTTTATAACTATTTACCAATTCCTGAATAACTACGTTATCGCTCAACACTCAAACATAACTCCTCAAACTCTTGTTCTTTACGTTTTCCTTCTACCTGTGGTTTAATATTGCTTCTCTTTACAAATTTCGCTCCTTCTGGCTTTATATTAATGTTGACTGTATCTAATACTGATGTGCCTATGAATACCGAATATGGAATAGCGGTTTCGCTGGTGATGTGAAACTGATGTAAGAATTTTAAATCATCAACTTCCAATTCTGTAACAAAACTACCATACAAATTACTCTTAATACAATGCTGCAGTCGTGAATGAGATGTGTAGAGCTTCCACACTTAAAACACAATTTTGCGTGCTTCTGATTGTAAGTAGTATTACCGGTATTCTGTATTGACCTAACTGGTTTACAATGAATTTTTTCGTAAATTTTAATTTTTTCTTTTAACTCTTCAATTGTGTTTGCTTCATACAAAACCGCTTTGTTTAGTTTCGTGTCTGTTATACCTTCAATGAAATATGTTATTAAGCTCTCCGTATCAATGCTTAAGCCTTGCTAATTTCAGTAGGAACATACAAATACTCGCGAAACGTTTCGTTTACCCTCTTCTTACGACTTCTTAACTGATTATGTTCTTTTGACCGATAATTTATTCCCAAACGCACTGATCAGTTCTTGTTTTAGGAGTTCCCACTCACTAAGCCTCGTTAGCTTCTAATGAACAATTTGGCGGCTTCCTTTGCTATAAATGAATTTTTGCACATTATTCCACCGTATTACTACTGCGCTTTCCTCAAATTCACTTATCCATTGTCGGATATCAGTATTATCATCCCCACTAAATTGTGTTAAACTTTCTTTTATATCGTTAAACGTAAAGGTAGATCTATCAATCGGTGTCACCGCGTCCGTAAAATATGTGTTTTGTACGTCTTCGTAGGAACTAACTTATTCGTCATTTCTGTCGTCCGTAATTGTCTCAAGTTCGTAGTGCAACAATCGTCGTTTTTGCAACTCCGCTTTACGTCCAGTAACAGAAATGTCTAGTTCACGAAGTGCTTGTTGCAGTTCCCTGAAGTTAAATGTCTGTATTGTTTGTCTGTCCATATTTTGAGCACCACACTGTTGACAATTAGTAATTTTACGGTATGTGAATATTTCTAAACAAACTACTTTTGAATGGAATGTTTCTAAACAAACTATTAGATCGTTCGTTTCTATTCTACCCGCTTTCTCGCTACTCTACTCGTTATCTTTCAGAGTTGAATGTTGTTGTATGTTCGTCCACTTCTTGTGAAGGGTTTCACTACCGTTCCCACATTAATAATATTACATACATCACATTCCAAAAACGTATGTACTCATTATAAAAGTTTAACACAAATTTCATTAAATACCCTCATAGCTTATTGCAAGATGGTGAAGCAATCGATTGGTTTAATGTACTTATTTATGTATCTCTACACTTTCAGCTGAAATATAATGTTATTTAGCGTTTTATTATACTTTGTCTCTTAAAATGCTTTATTTATGTAATAGTAGTTCCATATATACGTTATTGTATTTAAACTTTGTATTATTTACTTATATTCAAATAATAAACCAATTGACAAAAAACTTTTTGCTTTTGAATTAAATGGGGGTTTTGGGTAGTGTTTTTTTGCAACGGTTTTGAGCAACGGAAGTTTTATATTTGATAGTCAACTTAAATAAGTTGATGGCTTTAATGGAGATTTATAAGACTGAGCAAGTGGTCACCATCATCATAAAATTTTAGACAAAAGTATTTACAGGCTGATTCGGTTATTTAATATAGCTGGATAATATAAAAATTGGACTGAATTCGGTTTGAAATGAATTTTCACGTTTCTTTTTATTTAATGTCGGATATACAGGTAAATGCTTAGACGCAATTATTTTTTATTTAAAATATAAAATAAAAGATGTAAAAATTGACTTCTGAAGATATTAAGTTGATTTCATGCTCAGAAATTACTCCAATATACATATGTTACAAATATTTAATATTATTTATTTTTACTTACATTGAAAATTTTTATTAAAAACCACAGGTGTAGAAATTTCGCTGCTATTAGTAAAGAAAAATATTGTCCTTATCTCCATTAGGTGTCTAATTCTCCAGTAGAACGGACAGAAGAACGTCCCGAAATCAATTCACTTATCACTTGTAGAAGTATACAACCGTATTACCATATTATAGAGCTTTATACTCGTAAAGAAGCCACCTAGGAAAGCCATAGGTAATGCAAATATGTGCATTTTGCACGAAACCGCTAACGTGCATTTTTGTGTATGTAGGCATATATGAACTGTTAGCCCCATATAAAACAACTACGTAGCTTGTATGAACTTAATGCATCAGTAAATCAATGGAGAATTTGTATGTACGCCTGCCAGCTTAGGACATTTTCCTCCAATAGGCATGTAGCATGATGTGAACAGCTTTTCACAAACCACACGCACAGCAACAAATTTTCCTTAAATGTGTGTACAAATGTGAAAATATTTACCTTTCATTTTGAGTTTCTTTGAGCTACTTTACCAAGTAAATAGTTTAAGTTTTATACAGTTCCCTTAGAAACAATTACTACCAGGGTACGCACTTGCGCACATACGTATTTACATATGTACACATGTATAGTTGACATGATAAACGCATTAGGGTCAGGTGTGGAAAGATTTTCTCATCCCAAAGGATAGTTTACAGAAGTGCTGATAAATTGAATAAAAAATTATAGTAAAATATTTTTGTTTTTGCAAACTGTATAACTGTTTGCATTAGTTTTTTATATATACCACAATTCGCAGCCAATTCGAAATATTAGATAATGTTAAGCCTTTCTCCATTTGGTTGGTGTTCAAGATGATAAGGAGCAAGCTTTTCAAGTAGTATTCTTGAAGCAGTCTGTTTAATATTTTAGTTTTATTCGCCAAAGCAGGACTGGAAGCGTATGTATGAGCCTTTAGAGTTTATAGTTAAACATATTTTTGGAATTTTCAGGCATAATAATATTATATATACCTCTGAAAGCGCTACTTTTGGAACTCAGGTTTTTATTTATCCTACAAGAGTTTATCTATGAATACAACAAATGACGGCTAATACCAACAATGGCTCAAGTTTTTGGTTCTAATAAACCACGCATGATCTGAGGTCTAACTCTTCCTCATAAATTAAAAAAAGCACCACCATTATATTTATATACGAAATATATAATAATAATATATTACTGCTCATGACTGTATGAAAAAACACTTGAACGCATGAATGCTTCAATAATTTGTTTAATTTCAATTTTTATTTTCATTTATGTTTCATTGCACATGAGTAAAAATGCTATTTAAAATTTAAATTAAAAAGAAAACAAGTAAGGAAGGGCTAAGTTCGGGTGTAACCGAACATTTTATACTCTCGCAATTTATTTATTTAACTTAATTAATATTATATAATACACAATTTGACCCATATATTCGTCATATATATTGTATAAAGTCCATTGATAGTTGGAAACCCTAATATTAGGTTAGAAGCACCGAGGTCCTCATGTTCGATATATGGGGCCTTGAAAACCTATGGTCCGATTTCGGCGATTTTTAGAAATGGGCTGCCACACTATAAATACAGTATTTGTGCAAAGTTTTGCACCGATATCTTCACTAGTGCTTACTTTAAATATTGTAAAGTAAACGATTCAGATCATCTTCTAAGTTCTGGTATATAGGAAGTAGGCGTGGTTGTGAAGCGATTTGGCCAATTTTCACAACATATTATTGGGAGGTGAGGAAACTATTACAAACCAAGTTTCATTGAAATCGGTCGAGTAGTTCCTGAGATATGGTTTTTGACCCATAAGTGGGCGATGCCACGCCCATTTTCCATTTTGTAAAAAAATCTCGGTGCAGCTTCCTTCTGCCATTTCTTATGTGAAATTTAGTGTTTCTGACGTTTTTGGTTAGTGAGTTAACCCACTTTTAGTCATTTTCAACCTAACCTTTGTATGGGAGGTGGGCGTGGTTATTATCCGATTTCTTTCATTTTTGGACTGTATTAAGAAGTGGCTAAAAAAAAACGACTACAGAAAGTTTGGTTTATATAGCTTTATTGGTTTGCGAGTTATATACAAATAACCGATTTGGGGGCGGGACCACGCCCACTTCCCAAAAAAAATTACATCCAAATATGCCCCTTCCTGGTGCGATCCTTTATTCCAAATTTTATTTCCATAACTTTATTTATGGCTTAGTTATGACACTTTATGTGTTTTTGGTTTTCGCCATTTTGTGGGCGTGGCAGTGGACCGATTTTGCCCATTTTCGAAAGCAACCCTCTCACGGTCCCAAGGAACATGTGTTCCAAGTTTCATTAAGATATCTCAATTTTTACTCAAGTTACAGCTTGCACGGACGGACGGACGGACAGACGGACAGACGGACAGACGGACAGACGGACGGACAGACATCCGGATTTCAACTCCACTCGTCATCCTGATCATTTATATATATATAACCCCATATCTAACTCTTTTATTTCTTGGTGACACAAACAACCGTTATGTGAACAAAACTATGATACTCTGTGCAACAGGTTGCGAGAGTATAATAAAACACTAATAAATTGGTCGAATTCAATAAAGAAAGTTCTAATAAAATACGGATGTCAAAGCGACAAAACCTAAATTAATATATATGTACATATATACATACATGTAAGTATATTCGAACAAAGCCTTGACATAGTACTTTATTTTAAGATTTAATGGAGATTTTGTGTAGTTTTAGTAAATTTCTTTGTACTTTGTGTTTACATAACTAAAATAAATGAAACAAATTCAATGGAAGCAAGCCTTCTATTCAAACCCATAGAAGGTGTGATTAATTACACAACCACTGAGCTTGACAGGACATTTACTTAGCGGAAGTTGGGGAGGTGTAAGTTACTTAGATACAACAAGCGTGTTTATTTATGGAAATATTAATATGTGTCTGCAAAGCAACTGAATTACTGCTATTGTTTGAAGGATTTTATATAATAGTAAATCATGAATTAGGTTATGAATGCAAGTGTGAATGTGATATTAAGTTAAAGTGTTCGTATGTGTATGTTTAAAGTCGTCTTCTTCATGCTCTTGTTTGTCTCAATTACCGTCTCATGATTTTTACAAATGTCACGCATTTCTTAATGCCTCAAGTTTAAATTGAATCAAAATAGCAGATTGAGTCGGTTTCTCTTAAAAGAAAAGCTGAAAGTCTATGGAGAATATATCTTTATTTGAATCTACTAGAAAATTGAGAACCTATGTTTTTACTTTATCTATTTGAGATTGACTGTGTTCATTTACCAAAAATGAAGTTCGGCTACAATAAAGGAGTAGGTCTTTGAAAACATTACTTAAGGGTGACCGTCCTTCTCAAAACATTTTTCTCATAATTTTCCATTTATTTTGAAAGACTTTGTAAAAGGTTCATTTAAATCACTTTAAATTTCAGTTCTGCCTTATCGAATTTAATTTTTTAATTACTTAAATTCTTGAAGGTCAAATAGTACAACAAAGCATTGAACAAAAATTCCCAAAATTTTTTATTTTTATAAAATAAGTTCCATTATCTATGTGGCATTCCACATTGATTTTTATATTTGTCGCTGCACTAAATATTTTTTAAATTCGAGTATTATTTACGATTTGGAAAAACTGTAAATATGTACTACCAATTGAAATAAAACACAAATAACTTATCAATCATCTAAATTTATTATATCCCCTTAAAAAAGGGCCCTTTTGAGGCGATACACTTCTTCCAACGAACAATCCAATCATCGAAATACCTTTTAAAGCTATATTCCGGGATGGCCTTCAGTTCTCGTTGCGAATTAGTTTTGATGTCTTCAATGCTCTCAAAACGGGTTCCACGAAGTGCTAATTTGAGTTTTGGAAACAGTAAAAAGTCACACGGGGCAACATCTGGAGAGTACGGTGGTTGTTCGATGACAATTGTTGATTTTTTGTTTAAAAACTCGTTCACAATGATCACTTTGTTCGCTGGTGTATTATCGTGGTGCAAAATCCAACTGTTGTTCTGCCACAAATCATTATTTGGTCTCGCAAACTATACTGACGATTTTCGAGCACCATTTCTTTTATATTATCAACGTTTTCTTCAGTTGAAGAGGTCGAAGGCCGTCCTGAACGTGGCAAATCGTTCACTTCTTCGTATCGTAATACTACGTTTACAAATAACGAGATTATCTCCATTTAGGAGGTTAACTCGATAATCTGTAATTAAGAAACGAGATTTCTCATACAAAATTCATCTCTTGATAATCCGAGATTATAAAATTATCTCGTTTTATACAACTAGATTTTCGGTCTTATTCCTAGTTTTATCGATAATTTTGCGAAGAAGAGAAGAAATGTCAATTGAAAATGTAAACAAAAATGGTCGACAGCGAGAGAAAGATGTGTATTACAACAACAAATACAACACATTTGACAATTGATAATCTCATTTAACTATATATAAACGATTAGATAATTGAACGAGCTGAGAACGAGTAAACATGGTTGAATCACAAAATGTTTTTTCAACATTTCCAAAGTTTTGGCACAAGAAATTTCGTTTGAAACACAAAATTTCACACAATCTCTTTGTTCAATATTCCATAGTAAAAGACGCAACGCACACAAAAGGTTGACTTGTTACTAATGACGCCCTAAAAAAACTAAATGACACATAGCAATAAAAATTTACGTAATAGTGGCTGACAGTTGTGCCAACCCATATATCGAACATGAGGACCTCGGTGCTTCTAACCTAATATTATGGTTTCTAACTTTCAATGGACTTTATACAATATATATGACGAATATGTGGGTCAAATTGTGTATTATATAATATTAATTAAGTTAAATAAATAAATTGCGAGAGTATAAAATGTTCGGTTACAACTTAGCCCGAACTTAGCCGAACTTAGCCTTTCCTTACTTGTTTTATTCAAATTTCATTCGCAGAAATATTGCACTAAAATAAAAAATTGAAAACAGCCAGTGAATCAATTCCCTTCCAACCAAGTTCGAGGCCAAAAGTCGAGTGCCGTTATTGCATAAGGGCCGAATGCATTAAGCACATCCGTGCCCGTGGTCACTGGGGTTGATTTATAAAGGGGAACGAATGCATATTTTATGGCTTGCCAATATGTTGCAAATGTTTATATTTGTTATATTCGGATCATACAATACACATATAAATGTATGTTACATAACGTATATTCATAAGTCTATATGAGCGGCGCATATTGCAAACAATAGGTCTAAAAGTTTGCATTTACTCGAACACATGTACATTTGTATGTATATATGTACAATCTAGAAATAACTGAAATAAAACGAATATATTGGAAATAACAATTCTGTTTTTGTTTGTATATTTATTTATTCAAAGGCTCTAGTTTCGTAGACAGAAGATTTGCGGAATGGACCGGAAACATATGAGCTGAGATGCTTTATAAACATATATTGAGATAGAGAAGTCGTATAGCGCTCTCTAATGCGATTTTTGTATTTTGTAATCGGGAATGCTTTGACAAACTTTAGATCTTATCTTAGGTTATAAGGCTATTCGGGTGGTATTCTCGAGAGAATTATTTTGTTCGGGAAATTGATAGATGAAGTTGATAGATGAGTTCTATATGCTCAGCTGTTTTGAAGATCTTGAAACGACATAGCATTTTTCACAGTCTGACCAAAACGTTCAAAGACGACAAAGTACTTAATTTAACCTAGCCGTCGAGTAATATGATTTCGTTTCCTTCTCGATGGGGTTCCTTTAATGGGCTTCTGAGCAACTGTTCAGTTTAAGATTTTTTTTATATTTTAGTAAACTTTCAGTTGTCAAAAATTTGAATACAAAAATCTGATTTTTTTTTCAAATTCACATATCGGGCCTTTCAAATGAGAAGTTAACCGAACCCAGTTACCAATTAAATATATGCTTACATTTAAATGTATGAATTTTCTCAACAGACACTGTAGTTGAAGATTCATCAAAACAACTTGAATGAAAAGCTCATTTTAGTTTTACTCACTTCATACGCTCTATAGTTCAACTCATGCACCCATACAATTGGTGTCGTTGATATCCCATCACTTTATAGTGTAGTATTTCGCAATATTTGAATTTTTCAAATTAAAATTTACAGCTTCAATCCGGAAGTATGTAACGGACAGACTGGCTTTTGTTGCCATTCATTATTCAATGTAATAAAAAAATGAAGTCCCAAGTTGAAAGCATATTGAAAGCTACATTGGCACACACATACACAACATACATATGGCACAAGTGTAGCCCGCCAGGCTTATGTTTTTAAATGGTCGCAGTTTTAGTTTTTGTTTTCTTTTGCCAAATGTGCATATTGTCCTTCAAGACAGAGTCAGATGACCGTTCTTTATTGAATTCATAATGCGACTCCCCGCTTACATGTTAAAATGAACTTATTCAAAGTAAAAATGAATGAATGAATATATACAGTAGAACAAATAAATCGTCATCGTCTATTTCTGGAAACAAGGCACACCACAGTTTCATCTTGTCGGATGTTGCAATTTGACTGTAGTGACGTTGCGTTCGCTTCATGCCTTCGATATCTTCAACGACGTAACCTCAATACTTTCTTAACCACGTAGGGACCTGCCAATACTGCTTGGTTAACCCTTTCTGCAAAACCATTCGAACGTGGTGTACGCACAGCTACCTTAATATGTTGTATCTTGTTTGCCTCGCAATAGTTACCAAATACTGCTGACGTAAATGCGTTTGGTTTGGTTTGGTTTTAGTAGATCTAGTTGGGACAACTACCGAATACCTGGTGAGTGTGTCCACGATGACCTGATCTCATGACCACGTCGACTTTTCACAAAAGGCCCAAGATGATCCAAGTGTAAAGTGTGAAACGTTAATTTTGGAACCTCCATGCCATAGAGCACGCATTCCTTGCGAATCGGTTCGCGACTGTAACAGCACTCAATACACGACTTGATACATTATTTTATAAGCGGCAATTGTTATTAACATTAAAAATAATATAAACGAAAAATGTGTAAAAAATTGATTTTAGAAAAATCAATCAAATGGAGTTGTTCATCAATGATTTATATATAAATTGCTGGCAATCATTAGCAATTACTTCGAAATTGAACAGCAGAGGTTAGTTTTGCATATAGGTTTATAAGTTATATTTTATAATTCTTCGCACTAAATAAATATTTATACACAAATTATATATTTCTTTTCGTTCGCTGTAAAACTACTTTTATTTTTATTTCTTCTATAGGAAGAGCTGTTTAATAGAACTGCAAAAAACATGAAGTAAACTCATCAAGATATATAGTGCTTTTCATGCATTAAAACAGAAAATATTAAGTAAAGTTACATACTATTGCCTAACTAGTGTAGCTATGTGCAACAGTGCGTATGAGCAACACAACGTTAATTGCTCTCTGCTCTGTATAAAAACATATATGACCTTTTAAACTTTTGTAAGCAATTAGTGTTAATACACATGTACTTAGGTATTTCTAGAAAATAATGGAGGTATAAATATTATTTTGTTTTAATATTCTAAAATATTAAGATTTGTAAGGTTAACTGGTGGGCTGTGCGAATGTAAATATGAATCTGTGGAGATATATGTGCGAATTAATGCTTGTAAATTATTATTTAGACTCATACGTAAATAAGTATGTATATTGAAATAATTATGCTATTGCTACAATATATTTTTTGGATTCAATATCGTCATTATAGCAAAGTTCTATGCTGCAGTTTCAATATATGTGATGTGACAGTAAGTTTTAAAATAATCTTTTTTCAAAATCATTATTACTTCAACTAAGTTGCGTGTTTCCACAGACTTTTTTATTTCATTCCTTTAAGCAAGAAATATAGTTTTCAAAATAATATGATGGTTTTTGCGAAATCAAACTCTATATCACTGATTTTATTTTCCCATTGTGCTTGTGGAACCATTTCCGAATTAATTTTTTTGTAGCTCTGTTTAATTGCACCATTAACAGCTGATATTTCACAGAAGAGGTTTTGTATTACTGTATGTCAAAACTGTTTGTTATTGCCGCCATTTATATTGCTGACGTAGTATGTATGTTTGGAAAATGTCGTCAAATAGTAGGATATAAGCAAAGCAATACAATAATTAGAAGTTTTGGCAAATAATTTTATGAAAATGCTTCTTTTTTTTAATTGTCACGGTCTAAGTTTTTGAGATGTTTATTTTGTACTTTTTCAAGGAGTTATTGAAAGTACTGTTCCACTCCCTATTACTGCTACTTGGATCCAATTGGTCGAAGAGCTAAGTTCGTCACTCAAATGGGTTTTTAATGTCGTAGCCGTCTCGTTATCTTTATTTCGAACCGACTGCTTTGTTTACCTATTTCAATATATTTACTTATATTTTCTTGTCTCTACATATTTTGGTCTACAGTCATTATCCACATCTTATGAGAAGTCCAACAAGCACAAAGCTTATCTACGAAAGAAAAACTGATATTAGCAACAGCCTTTTCTGTGAAATGACAACACTGAAAAGCATTATATAACCAGCCCTATGTGTACTTTCGTTCGGACAATATCGATAAGCCGTATTGCGAAAACTTTTACATATTAAAAAGACTCCGGAAGTCACTCTCGATAAATACATGCATATGTATGTCTTTAACGCTATACATATACAAACATACGTAGAAGCTTATTTAATTTCCTAACAGCAAATCGTTTGCTTTCATGTTTATTATTATCGTCAGCCGAGCATCTCAGTTGGATTAGTTTTGATTTTTCTCCTACTATCAACACTTCTCGCACTAATCTTCTATAATATATGTAAAAATCAATAGTTTGTACATATTTATGTGATAACAGCATTACTATTTTGAATGTGCTATAACCAGGCATGTTCAAAAAATAACGGGAATTTTCGTTTTTTGAAAAAATATTTATTGCCGATTTTAAAATAATCCCTCTACGATATTACGCACTTATGCTAGCGCTTCTTCCAATCGTCGAAACACTTCTCCAACTCGATTTTTGGGATAGCCTTTGATAACGAAGGTCCTTTGAGGTTCTCTTTATTTTTCGAAATAGGAAAAAGTCACACGGAGTCATGTCTGGCGAATATGGCGACTGGAGCACATAAAAACACGTCTAAACTTAGCGGCAATGAATTCAGCTGATTTTATCCTACTTCAGTGGCGAAAATTAAAAAAATAAAATTCCCGTTATTTTTTGAACACACAAGGACGAGGACAAAATTCCCATTTTTTTGTACTTTTATAACTAATTTAATCTGAAGGAGATCTAAAATCGTAAAAGTACAGTTGACTAACCAACAAGATCGCGATGAAAACACCGCCCAATCCTTAAAGTTACTCGCTTGTATAAATAATATAAATAATTATAAATAAAAGCATAAATGTATGTACGACTATATCTGAAAACACTCATATTTATGCACATTTAACTTCAATCAAAAACAAACAAGTAGAAATAGTGCTAGTATTTCGTAAATATTCACCACCTCGTTGCATTGACTGGCAACCGCTTTGCGATGTCGAAAATTGTGCAAAATTTTATCTGCGACCATTCGCTTTATACTCGCTTTGTCACGGAGTTTTTTCGTGTGTTGTTGTACGGTTTCCAACCCAATTTCATCTGCAGTTATCAAATTTTTCGTGTACCACTCGGTGCGTGTGGGTGTGTCTGTTGGGGAATGCATTGCGGCCTTCACCAGCAGTAGTTAGTAAATGTTAAACGGCAGCAAATTGGCTGGGATTCAAAAGTAATATACTCACTGCTGTTGTTGTTGTTGTAGTTGGTGCGATTTTATTTTGTGTTTTCGGCATTCTTCAGTTGTGCGAGTTGGCGCCATTAAATCGAGTTGTCGCTTATGGCTCGTAAATGTAGAAGGCTCATGGTAGCGTCATCTGTGGTTTGTAATCAAATTGAAAGAGTTCATAAAATAATGATGCCTTAATAGAATCGATATATCGTTGTTAAGCTTTTTATACTCTCGCAACCTGCTGCACAGAGTATTATAGTTTTGTTCACATAAAGGTTGTTTGTGTCACCAAGAAATATAAGAGTTAGATATGGGGTTATATATATATAAATGATCAGGATGACGAGTGGATTTGAAATCCGGATGTCTGTCCGTCCGTCCGTGCAAGCGATAACTTGAGTAAAAATTGAGATATCTTAATTAAACTTGGAACACATGTTCCTTGGGATCGTGAGAGGGTTGCTTTCGAAAATGGGCAAAATGGGTCCACTGTCACGCCCACAAAATGGCAAAAACCAAAAACACATAAAGTGTCATAACTAAGCCATAAATAAAGTTATAACAGTAAAATTTTGAATAATGGATCGCACTATGAAGGGGCATATATGGATGTCATTTTTTTGGGGAAGTGAGCGTGGTCCCGCCCCCAAATCGGTTAATTGTATATATCTCGCAAACCAATGAAGCTATATAAACCAAACTTTCTGCAGCCACTTCTTAATACGTTCCAAAAATGAAAGAAACGGATAATAACCACGCCCACCTCCCATACAAAGGTTAGGTTGAAAATTACTAAAAGTGAGTTAGCTCACTAACCAAAAACGTCAGAAACACTAAATTTCACATAAGAAATGGCAGATGGAAGCTGCACTCAGATTTTTTTACAAAATGGAAAATGGGCGTGGCGTCGCCCACTTATGGGTCAAAAACCATATCTCAGGAACTACTCGACCGATTTCAATGAAACTTGGTTTGTAATAGTTTCCTTACCTTCTTGAAGAATTTGCCTTCTGGGTGTGCCATGATGGCCAAATCTGAATCGTTTACTTTACAATATATAGAGCAAGCACTAGTGAAGATATCGGTGCAAAACTTTGCACAAATACTGTATTTATAGTGTGGCAGCCCATTTCTAAAATCGGACCGTAGGTTTTCAAGGCCCCATATATCGAACATGAGGACCTCGGTGCTTCTAACCTAATATTATGGTTTTCAACTTTCAATGGACTTTATACAATATATATGACGAATATGTGGGTCAAATTGTGTATTATATAATATTAATTAAGTTAAATAAATAAATTGCGAGAGTATAAAACCCTATTATCTAAAAAATGAGTGTACTAAATATTTGTATATGGAATGCCAACGGTGTAAACCAACACAAACTGGAGTTAATACGATTTCTGACTGAAAAAAACATAGATGTTATGCTGCTATCAGAAACTCATTTAACAAATAGAAACAATTTCTTTATAGCGGGATATAGACTTCATGTTACAAATCATCCAGATGGAAAGGCGCACGGTGGAACAGCAGTATTGGTTAGAAATCGGCTAAACCACCATGCTTTAGAACCACATGCAACAGCGCAGCTACAAGCTACAACAATATCATTGAAAAATCGAGGTTCTGACCTCAATCTGACGGCTATATACTGTCCACCTCGTTTTAAAATTACAGACTGCGAATTTAAAGATTTTTTTGGAACGCTAGGTCCAAGATTTCTAGCAGGTGGTGATTACAATGCAAAACACATGTACTGGGGCTCACGTCTTATTAATCCGAAAGGACGACAGCTATACTACACTATTATAAATAAGCACAATAACCTTGATATAATATCTCCTGGTAAGCCGACATACTGGCCCAGTGATAGAAACAAAATACCAGACTTAATAGATTTTGCTGTAGTCAAAAATATAGATAGATCGCTAATAACAGTAGATACATGTATTGACTTATGTTCTGATCATTCTCCCGTACTTATCAAGTTATGCGAACAGCCCATGATAGTTGAGCCAAACGTATCTCTAACATCTTTTAAAACTAACTGGTTGAAATATAGAAAATATATCAGTAGCCACATTAATATCGATTTAAAAATAAGTACAGGAAGAGATATTGATGAAAGCATAATGGAATTCAATGATGTAATAACTAATGCAGCTGTCTTGGCAACACCTAAAAGAAACGTTAAGGTTTTTAGAAACATGACTAATAATGAAATAGAAAAGCTTGTAAATGAGAAAAGGCAAGCGAGACGTGAATGGCAGTTAAGTCGTTCCCCTTCAACTCTGCGTCAACTGAAATCGGCTGTACGTAAGTTAAAAAAAGCACTTAAACGCGATGAAGAATACAATACTGAAAATTATATAAAGCACCTGTGTCCAAATTCTAGCAAGAAAAACTCCCTTTGGAAAGCCCAAAAGTCTTTTAAGCCACCAGTAGATTCCAACATGCCTATAAGACAGTCGAATGGTAATTGGGCGCGCAGTAATGAGGAAAAGGCAAATTGCTTTGCAAATCACCTAGAAAAGGTATTTCAACCCAATGGCCCAAAAAACAACTTTAAGTTGCCAACTTTGCCCAATATTGCAAACGAGTCAAGCGTGTCTATTAGGACGTCTACTTATGAAATTATCAAGATCCTAAAAGAGCTAAATCCTAAAAAGTCTTCAGGACACGATAATATTACTCCAAAAATGTTAATTGAGTTGCCAAATATTGCTATATCAGTGCTCTCTTTGCTCTTTAATGCAATTCTTGGTTTCGGGTACTATCCAATTTCGTGGAAAAAGTCGCAGATCATCATGATAGATAAACCTGGAAAAGACTTAACACAACCGTCTTCCTACAGACCAATAAGTCTCTTACCCTGTCTTTCCAAAATATTCGAAAAAGTTTTACTATCAAAAATGTCTCCTTTCCTCCACGAAAATAATATAATACCAACCCACCAATTTGGGTTTCGTGCTAAACATGGCACAGTAGAGCAAGTAAATAGAATTACAAACGAAATCAGGAAAGCATTCGAGCACAGAGAGTACTGTTCAGCTATTTTTCTCGATGTAGCTCAGGCATTCGATAAGGTCTGGCATGAAGGCCTTTTATGGAAAATCAAAAACGTTTTACCATACGAATTGCATAAAACATTGGAATCATATTTAAGAAATAGGAAATTTACAGTTGAAGTAGCAGATTTCATATCAGAAGAACGAGCAATAAGGGCCGGTGTACCTCAGGGCAGTGTATTAGGCCCTACTCTGTACATAATATATACAGCAGACATCCCAATATCTAATAACGTATTGACATCCACCTTTGCGGATGACACAGCCCTAGTAAGCCGTAACAAATGCCCCATTAGAGCATCAAGAGTATTAGAGGAGCACTTAACTTGTGTCGAAGAATGGCTAGCCAACTGGCGTATAAATATTAATGAGCAAAAATGCAAGCATGTTACATTTTCTCTAAGACCAGAAACATGTCGGACAGTTAAAATAAACAATGTACTAGTACCCCAAGCGAATGAAGTAACTTATCTTGGGATTCACCTGGATCGAAGGCTCACGTGGCGGAAACATATAGCGAGTAAAGTAACTTGCATGAAATTAAGAGCAGCAAATTTAAATTGGCTTCTAAACAAAAATTCTAAACTTAGCCTAGACAACAAAGTCCTATTATACAATGCAATCATAAAACCGATTTGGATGTATGGTATTCAACTGTGGGGTACGACCTGTGCAACCAACATTGATATAATTCAGAGATTCCAATCTAAAATGCTTAGAACAATAACGGGTTCACCATGGTACATGCGTAACGAAAATATCCATAAAGATCTTGATATTCCTATGGTAAAGAAGGAAATAGAGGACAGCAGAAAGAAATATATTTCTAAACTTCGTGAACATCCAAACCCATTGGCTAATGCCTTGGTACATTCCTGCAATCAAACACGTTTAAAAAGAAGAGATCTACCTGCCTACTAAAGAGCAACGTTCTACCAAAAAGCTCAACCACATTCTTGAGCTTACTTAGTTGTAAATAGATTTAAGATTTTAATACTTATTGTTAGGCTTTAACCAAAGCAGATTCAATAAATAAAGAAATATTGAAGAAAAAAAAAAAAAAAGAGTATAAAATGTTCGGTTACACCCGAACTTAGCACTTCCTTACTTGTTTGCTCTTCATATTGTGGTGACACACTTATTTTGAGACCCTACTTTTGTTAAAGTTACAGAAATTATTGCAATAAAGAAATTCGAAACGCGAACAGAAATGTTTAAATGTGGTTCCCAAACAGCCAATTATACAGTAGGTTTAATTCAAACGAAGATTTTCGTCCCTACGAAAATAATCACATTCTCCTTGTGGATTTTGCTGATTTTTATGTCAATCAAAAGTACTAAAATAAAAATAAATTTTTAGCACCATGACACATATTTTTATCAAAAATTATACATATATTGTTTTTTCGATAAAAAGTAATAGGCATTGAAGTCTTTATATAAAGGGTTTTTTAATAAGAGCAGTTTGGGATTATCAATGAAATTCTTTATTCCTTTGAAAGTACATTCGGTGCCATTATGTATGGAACTCGACTTCTTTTGCATAGACATCGCGGGCACGCTTGCAGAAGTCCAAACGCTGAACACAATTGAACCCGGGTTTCAAGCATAACCCGTAAGTTCACTTGGCATTGGCCATAGACTTAACGTAGTCCCACAGGAAATAGTCTAACGGCATCAAATCGCACGACCGAGGCGGCCAATTGACTGGACCATTTCGTCAGATAACACGTTCACCAAACTTGGTTTTCAATAAATCGATTGTGACATTCACTGTGTGGCTTGTGGCTCCGTCCTCTTGGAACCACATATTGTCCAAATCCATATCGTCCAATTCGGACGAAGCCATCCAGCCAAAAATGAGCCGACCTTAAATTGAACGTAGCGCTCTTCAAGTTGAGGCCACTGACTCCGAATTTCGGTAGTTAATTTTAATAACTTCGTCTCGTTTTTGGATCGTATATCTTTCCATTACGAAATGGAAAACCTTTCTGAAGATAAATGTCAAAAGAGCGGGAAAAAATATGGGGTCGTTTGTTGTCCCTATCGGTCTAATTTTGTAGTGTCCCTTTTGATAAACGCATAATACTGAAAAATAATGGTCAGATTTAATATTGTTGTATTCTACAATTTTTCCATTGTCGTTTGACTTATATATATTGGAAAGTGGGCGGGGTTGTAGTCCGATTTCGCTCATGCACCAATTTTCATTGGTCGATTAGTTTTTGAAATAAGGAATTTCACTTCAAGTTGGGCTTCCCAATGAAATAATCTTTTTCTGCTATCAACTTGCATTGCATCAAGCTTCCTAGACATCATATACATACAATACCCTTGGGCATCTTCATATTTGTCAAAACACTAGAAAATTTCATAGATTAATTACACTTCTCTCGAGTACTGCTCTGATTTTCCAGCCACAAGGTATTCCAGTTTAATATTCCCTTTCCAAGCCAATCAACGGCTGGCGACTGCTTTCCAATTACAGTCGTCTCCTATAAGGAAAATTTCGGTCACCTTTGTCTGCTTTTAAACAATTAATTCCGCGGCCCAAAAGTCTCAGCGCTTAACCACTACAGTGCTATACGTTCTCTGTCTGTGTGTGCTCATATCTGCAGTATTCGCCTTGGTCTACGACTAAATTTAAAGCAGCGCGTCTGTTAGTCTCTCTTCATTTTCGCTTCGCCGTTTTACGCAATGCCGGCGAGCCATCTTGCCAGCATTCATGACGCCGCTCTAAGATAGTTAATGTCACACTTTACTGCTTTTGATAAGCCATTATTAATTCCCTTGGCTCAGCATTAATGCGGATTTCGCTTTTTTTTCTGCCAGCGTCTGAATTGTTGCTGTCCAAGAAACTGTACGGCAATATGTAAATATGATCAAAGTGGAGTGGTGGTGTTGAAGGCAGAAAGGATTGCGTTTCTTTTATTTCGAAGTGTTTGTTGCACAATACTATTCGTTAATGTGTAGAAAAGTTATGAAACTTAATTAGTCATAATGCATATATTTAGTATATTAAATCCAGATAGATATCGCGAATATTATTATTATTGTTTCAAAAAAATTCCGTTAAACTAAAACGAGTATAGCGTATGCACCCGATAATGAGGAAAGCATTATATTTCTGCGGTGCCAAATGTTCCAATTTAAAATCGCTTCTTTCTTAATAAGGCACTTCGTGTTCTATGTAATTTGTAACCTTTCAACGAAGGTTCAAGCCCATATATTTAGAGAGAAAAAGATTTTAGTTTAAAGTAAGTGTAAAATATAAAAAACCACAATTAAATAGTTACTAAAAAAAATGAAATTGAAATAAATTAATTAAAAAATTATGAAGAATTTTGATCGGATAAAATCATGTATCACAACTATTTCTTTTCAAATGGGACTAATTGAAAAAAACCTCAATCAGAGAACAAAATTTACTCGAGTAATTATGAAAATGTTCCAGAAATTATTGGGGGGTGATTGCAGTGGCAATGATCAGAAAGAAAGGTTCCCATAGTAGAATAAAGCATTCAGTGAAGTTCGTGAGTTTATATAAAACTGGTGTGAATCTATCATGAGAAACCGAAACGTAAGTCATCGCTAATCAGAATGTTTCATCAGATTGTATAGAAAATGGAAAATGGGTGTGGCCTCGAACACTTATCTCAGTAACATAACATTTTCGTAACATCCTAATATTACCAAATAAAATACGAAATCGCTTAACAATTACGCCTACTTCACTCCTAACAGAACTTTGAATTCGATTTGATAAATTTTTATTACAAAATGTATATAAACCAAGAACTAATTAAGATATCGGTACGAAATTTGACACAAGCACATTATATACTAAATTTTACCTATTAAATTTTTTAGATAAGACCTCATGATATCGAACATGAAGAGCATACATAATTTTTTTTTTACCGAAAATACCAGTAAGTCTCTCAGATATTATATATATCCGGTGAGTTCCGCAATTTTAGGTTAATATTGAATTGACGTTCAAATAAAATCTAGAACAACCAATGAAGCGCGAGAAATGTGTTACAAAGTGAAAGAAAAGCGTTAATTATGCAAAATACATATACAACAAGTAAGGAAAGGCTAAGTTCGGGTGCAACCGAACATTTTATACTCTCGCAATTTATTTAGAGATTTACCTATATTTTCGGTGAAAAATTACCCTTAGGCACTGAGTTCTTCATGTTTGATATCAGGGGCCTTGAAAAGTCATGGTTCGATTTTGACAATTTTTTCACAAGTGATGTCACAGCTCAAATACAGTATTTGTGTAAAGTTTTATTTCGCTATCTTTATCGGTTCCTTATGTATACATAATAAAGTGAACGAATCAGAAGGATTCAAAATTGAGTTATATGGGAAGTAGACGTAGTTGTGAACCTATTTCGCCCATATTCCACCAGTGTCATCAGGGTGTCAAGAAAATATTATATACCGAATTTCATTGAAATCTGTCGAGTAGTTCTTGAGATATGGTTTTTCACCCATAAGTGGGCGTTTCTCGTTTGTGAGGTAACGCACTTTTAGTAATTTTCAACCTAACCTTTGTATGGGAGGTGGGCGTGGTTATTATCCCATTTCTTTAATTTTTGAACTGTATAAGGAAACGGCTAAAAGAAACGACTGCAGAAAGTTTGGTTTATATAGCTTTATTGGTTTGCAAGATATATACAAAAAACCTATTTGGGGGCGGGGTCACGCCCACTTTTCCAAAATTTTTACATTCAAATGTGCCCCTCCCTAATGCGATCCAAATGTTCCAAATTTTATTTTCATAACTTTATTTATGGCTTAGTTATAGCTCTTTATGTGTTTTTGGTTATCGCCACTTTGTGGGCGTGCCAGTGATCCGATTCCGCCCATCTTCGAACTTAACCTTCTTATGGTGCCAAGGAACACGTGTTCCAAGCTTCATTAAGATATCTCAATTTTTACTCAAGTTACAGCTTGCACGGACGGACAGACGGACAGACAGACATCCGGATTTGGACTTTACTCGTCACCCTGATCACTTTGGTATATATAACCCTATATCTAACTCATTTAGTTTTAGGACTTACAAACAACCGTTATGTGGACAAAACTATAATACCCTCTTAGCAACTTTTGTTGCGAGAGTATAAAAAGATATCTTATAATATACCGCAAGCTGCATTGTCAGCACAATTCTTGTAAAAGTTAACTACCGTAGTGTGAACGAAAAATGCATTGTCTATCATACACACTTTAACGCGACAATTAATAACGTACCATATGCAACATACCGCATTAGGATATCAACTTCTATACTTTATAAGTCCGTATGTGTGTGCGTGTGTGTAATTTTACAAACACCGAAAGATAATTACTCCATACGAAATTCATTCAAAGTGTTATAAGCTATAACCGCACTGTTCACACCTGCTGCCACACCCTTTTGATTGTTACCCTCTAATGACATTTCGAGTAGCAGCACGTAACTCATACGCCCTGTACATACTCAACGCAAGCAATCTTATATATGAGCCCTTTAAAGCACAAGTGGTATAACTCCATTTTTTTTTGTTTTCGAGTTAGTTATGGTACTGTATTGAGGAAAATGTGTTCTATTTAATGCAATAACGTGGTAGCTTCTAGTTCCCACAGCAACCTCATAAAAAGCAGAAATTACTAGTGCAGTGAATGCTGCCGCCTATTCGTTGACAGCACAAGTGGTATAATTGACAAATTCACCATTCGTGCAGTGAATTTCATGGGAGGAAGACTTATTCTCAGTGTTTTTTTGCAATAATTTCTTTAGATGTACTCAAGTGAAGGTAACAGTAGTGAAATTAAGAATTAAGTGTTAAGCTGAAAAATGGCAAAATTTCTTCATTCGTTTGTTGTTATTGTAAAACCCAATTTGGTATGTATGTATGTGATTGGCGTTGCAACCGTTTAGCCGGTTATAGCCGAATCGACGATAGTGCGCCTTCGCACTCTCCTTCGCAGTTCGGCGCCAGTTGGAGATCCCAAGTGTAACCAGGTCGCTCTCCACCTGGTCCCTCCAACGGAGTGGAGGCCTTCCCCTTCCTCGGCTTCCTCCGGCGGGTACTGCATCGAACACTTTCAGGGCTGGAGTGTTTTTGTCCATTCGGACAACATGACCTAGCCAGCGTAGCCGCTGTCTTTTTATTCGCTGAACTATGTCAATGTCGTCGTATAACTCGTACAGCTCATCGTTCCATCGTCTGCGGTATTCGCCGTTGCCAATGTTCAAAACCCAATTTGGTGCTTAATCGAAAATGCTAATTCATGTCGTAATGTTTATACTTTCTCAAATAATTGAACGTAAGCTTTGGTTTCAGCCGTTGATGATCCCGGTTCCATAGGGGACAATGAAGCAGCTACTGATGTGGAAATTAATTAAACACATAAAATTTAGAGCGACAGCAGCCAAACATGTGGTTATGTATAGCGACACATGCACAGGTCAAAACCGTAACTGGAAAATCGCTATGACGTTGATGAAATATGTCCAAAGTCCAGACAATAATGTAGAAATGATGGACCAAAAGTTCATGCAAAGTGGACATTCATTCCTCCCCAATGACTGTGACTTTGCATCTATTGAAAATTTTAGTAAGTCGCAACAAATATTTACACCTGACGACTGGTATAGAACTATTGCGTTGTCAAGGAAAAAGAATGCCTTTCATGTGACAGTTATGACGATCGATAATTTTTTGTCAGTCGAAAACATCCTAAAAAAAATCACCAGAAGAAAAAAAGATTGTGAAGGCCAACCTGTATCGTGGCTGAAAATGCAATGGATACGCTACACAAAAAAGTGAGCCATTTAAAATCCTTTTAAGGAAACTCTATCTGAAGATATGCCGTTTTCAACATTGGATTTCAAGCCAGCAGGAAAAAAAGGACGACCCGTTAATGTTTGCATCATTGATCAGGGTAAGCTGTACACAAGAGTTCGGCCTATTTCAAAAGAAAAAAGGAAAGATATGATGGACTTGCTGCCATACATCCCTCCAGTACACCACAATTATTTCGAGGGGCTTGTTACTAGTGAGACTGCTGAAGATGTTGGCCCACTTCAGGAAGAATTTCAAGAAAGTGACGATGAATAAAAAAATATTTTTTCACTTATTATACTGTCAATAATGAAATAAATTTAAGTTTTATTGATAATACATGAAAAATTAGATGAGAAAACGAAACAGATTTTAAACTATTTATAAGTTAAATGAAATCTTAAAACCATTTACAGCACAAATGGTATAATTTATTTTCGGTACTCGATAAAACAAGAGTTAGTGGACAAAAAGTTTCAAAAACATCAATTTAAGTTAAATAACACCTTTTTCTGAAGTTTTATTGAAAAAAGTAGTCCAAAAGTTCAATATTGATTTTTATATACAACTTTTAGCAAACCCTTTAATATCTCGACAGAAGAAAAAGTGGAGTTATACCACTTGTGCTTTAGGGGGCTCATATGTGTGTGTGTGTTTCACTCCATGTGTTCCTACAAATTATGCGTGCTGATGAGCAAACGAGTAGGAGGCGGCGAGTTTGCAATTTCACATATACAAGCACCCAAACAAACGTACACACATACATACACGTCTACTTGAATATTGAATATGTGAAACATAAGTGCTAACACACATACATACCTAGTTAAATTTTGACGTTAGCGACAAGTTGTGAGCATACAACTAATTTGTATGTATATGTATGTGTTTTTATATTCAACGACCGGTTTCAAATAGCCTTCGGGGATATAGCATAG
The DNA here is from genome assembly GCA_031772095.1 of Zeugodacus tau. Taxonomy (NCBI): domain Eukaryota; kingdom Metazoa; phylum Arthropoda; class Insecta; order Diptera; family Tephritidae; genus Zeugodacus; species Zeugodacus tau. The sequence goes on along the minus strand of CM062649.1, from coordinate 25,776,421 downwards.
TTACATATTGTGATATATACATATACTAGCAGACCCGGCGAACTTCGTACCGCCTTAGCGTAAATTTGGTGCACTACTTTATTTTCTATAGCTGACCTATCTTATGTATGCGTACCTATTCAATTTGATCTGGAATCTATAATATCCTCCATATAAAAATGAATACTTATTACAAATTGTTTGTATGGGAGTTTAGAAAGGTGTGAATTTTAGGCATTTTCAGGCATTTTTTTCTCTCCGTAAGAAACATCCTCAAACCCCCTGGAATACACACAAAAAAGAATCAGCCAAATCGGTCAAGCCGGTTTCATGCTATGTCGTGACAACGGAAAACGGGTTTAATTTTTCGTTTTTGTGGCTAAGGCATACATTAAATTTGTAATTTTTTCAATGCAGAGAAAAAATTCTTACGCATAAAGACGAAAACGTTATACCTTCTTCAAAGTCGAGGTTGATTTATGTTAAGCAGCATGATAACAACTCACACTACTTTTAATTGCAAGTGAGTGGGGATAATTCAGCAATTTTAAATAGTCTGTGAGATAATTGAATACGTCATCCTGGTTTGTAGCTGTGTCAACTCTCCTGAAATTCTAAATTGTCGCATTAAGATCGAAGAGATTCTTGTTTTTTTACCACCAATATAGGTCATTCAAGCAGTCATTTATGGTTATCATATTGTGGTTTCATGTCAGGAAAAACACGATGAATAAGCTTCTTCTTTGAGTCAATGAAGTGACAGAAATATGTTGGAAATGTTATTAATCCATTGAGGTGTCAACTGGGACCCTACCATTTCCAACTGCTTCTACAATCGCAATTTGATATTGTTGCAAAATTAGTGGCATGTTAGTTGTTTATTGGCGAATCTTTATGTGTCGCCATAAAGTAGATGATTTTAATCATGCGATTATCCAGGAATAATTGGAAGAGTCTGGCGTAAATAACCTGCCAACAGAATCATGACTCCACCAAAAAAGTTTTGGTTGTCGCGTAAATCTTTTGAAGTCCTTCGCAGTGCCTCCAGCGACTTCATGAATATCTGGAAAATCTTCGCTATAGCGCTACTTTTGACGATTTTGCAGACTGGTGTTTCTTCGATTTGCAATTTAGGAATAATTTCAAGGCCGAATGTGACGTTGGTTTGCCTACTAACAGTTGCCAAATTGCCCCTATTCCCGTTAACATTAGTGGTGAAAATGAGAGAAATTGGTTCAGGAATTACATCAGCCCTCATATACTATATATGATGATTTTATATTGGACTTTATGCCGAATATATGGGTCAAATTGTGTGTTTTCTTAAAAAAATTAATGTTCGGTTGCACTTAGCCTTTCCTTATTTGTTACAAATTGTTTAGGGCTATCGACACCACCTTATACAGTTAAACACTGACAAAAGTATTTCAACAAAGCAACAATGACAACCTTCAAAATGTTATTATTTTTTGTTTTCTTTTTTCATGTTTTTGTTGTCAATTTAAATAAAATGCTCTTTTTATTATCTTCCTCGCAATTTTTCCATATTTACTTAATTTCTAAACCTTTCCTGCCCTTCCCCGAATATTTCAAGACTTCAATTAGCCAGATCGGTTTGGCCGTTCTCGACTTTTTGCGAGACTAACGAACAGCAATTCATTTTTATATCTATAGATTAGAAATTGTTTGTATGACAATTTAAAAAAGTGTGGATTTTAGACTTTTTCAGGACCTTATACTTCAAGGAATATTGCAAAAAAAGAATTAGCGAAATCGGTTCAGCTGTTCTCGAGATATGCGCTTAGCAACACATTTTGCGATTCATTTCTAATTAATTTTTCTTAAATGCGTTTTTTAATACTTCACTGTTTAATTTTTTATAATTTTCCAACATACAAACCTTGTCCTAACAATAAAGAATTCATAAAACCAAGAATCATCGGATTTGGTGCAATCGTTCGAAAGTTATGGGCGTACATACATTTCGAAGATCCATTTTTATTTATATAGAAGAAGAAGATAGATGTGTTTTGTTAGAAAAAAGTACAAAGACAATAAGAAAAGCAATTCAAGCAACGGTGCGTTGCTGCAAAATAAGTAACTGTAAAACAGAGTAAATATAGTTGACACTGTATTTACATATCTACATACATGCATACATACGGCAATTTATGCGAGCATTTGATTGTGCTGTTTAGCGTTATTTCACTTGTTCTGCGATCATTTATATATGCAAACTTTTTTGCTTTGTACTTTACTTCAATAAGTTATGTAGTAAAAGATGCGAGAGATGGAAGAGAGAGATTGCATACATATTAGGGCGGGTCGATTTAAAAATCGCTCATTGCTCTGTGAAAATCGTATTCTAGGGATCAAAATAAGAAACTTTGCCGAAGGAACCATACCTCTAAAACGAATTTTGATGTCCCCCAATTTGTGTCGAACTTTTGGGTAGGGGCAAATTTTGAAAAATCCCACTTTGACCCATTTAGAGTGCTCCAATCGAGTCCAAATGTATGACCGACCCCCACTAATTTTGGACGGCCGATCCACCCATGCCAGTGGCACACCCCCTGGAACTCCCCTGGGGGGTTCCCCATACAATCATTTCAAAAAATCACCATTTTTGGCCTTTACATGAAAAACTCAGCTAAATGGCTATGTTTTTTCTTTATTTTTATTTATTTATTTATAATAATAAGTAATTAATAACATAATAATAAATAATAACCGCAATTCGAATCGTCGTATAATTCCACCGTGTGGACCAGTGTTTGTTAGCTCACCGTCAGTGCATATTCCAATTAATGTATCCAGTGATATATTTTTATCGTTGAAAAAACCATTTAATTTGGTTGTTTTGTATTCAGCGGTTTCATGTTCCAGTCTTACGTAACCAATCAATTCAGAATCGGGTTCTCTCAAATTAACAAGATGAGGTTCTTTTACTATCCTAGTATGATACTTCTCATCATCTTTTCTGCCATCGAATGAAAACGCTAACAAATTGGTTTCATCTAACCGTTTGCGAAGCACTTCTTGTCTGCATTTCTCTTTTTCTCTCCGAACTTTCGATTTATCCATGATTAGAGGTTTCCATGCTTATCTTTAATTTTAAAATCTTGCAAAAGAGCGGTTCCCAATGCTGATGCTACTCTGTCAGGCACACCAAATCTGTCACATACCAAGGCAAAGTTAAAACAATCGTATCTCTCTGTGTATTGTGAACTTGTGCTTTATCCATATCTTCTTGAACCGGTGGCGGTGCGAATGTTGAATCATCGGGATCTTGGTATGTTGGCATTGATGACATAGACGTTGCTCCTTGCTCTTCAGTTTCCATCATAAATGCATTCATTGTTAGTCTTCTCTGATTGCATGAACTCTTTGAGGCGTTCGGGAACCCAGCCGCATGCACATGGATCGCAAATCGCATTTACATGTTCCAATGTAAAAAATTGTTTCCAGAGATTTTACATACTATGTAAATTATTGGGTGTTGTTTCTTCTCTTGATTTGCTCTTGATACTTGTCAAGCAATTTATTATTTATTACACACACTTTTTTCAGCATTATTTCCAATCAACTTATCTTGTACTTGAATAGTGAATGATTTATGGGAAAACTTTTTTTGTTCTGTTTTAGCACGTTCGCTTAAGTAAAAATAATATCTCAAGATATCCAGATGGGTTGGTAAATTAAGATCAGTCAAATCAGTAGACACACCAAAAAAAGTAACATCATGCTTGGGTATGTGACTCATTGGGTTTTCGATAGTGGTTGATGTAGTTGCTTCATCTTGCGGTGTAGAGGATTCATTGTAAACTTTTTGATTTGGAATGGTCACTTCACTTATTATTTTTTTTTTCGAAATACCATAGTGGTTATTGCTTTAGTTCTCCTCACTTTCAGAGGTAATAAGAATGAAATGGTAATTTCAATTCTATTTCAAAATTTGCCCCTACCCAAAAGTTTGACCCAAATTGGGGGACATCAGAATTCGTTTCAGAGGTATGGTTCCTTCGGCAAAGTTTCTTATTTTGATCCCTAGAATATGATTTTCATAGAGCAATGGGCGTTTTTTTTGCCTCCCCACAAATCGACCCGGCCTAATACATATGTATGTACTTTACTTCATTACGTTATGCTGGAAAAGATGTGCAGAGATGGAAGAGAGAGAGAGTGCGTGCCGCAAACGATAAAGAGCACACGCACACACACAAAGCGCGCTTCGCTGTAGACTGCGTTTGGTGAACGAAAAACCTTATGCTTGCAATATTTTTGATTTTTCAAAAACTTCAACCCGAAAGAAAAAGTATTTGATTTCGGAAAATTAAAAAAATAAGTATGCCACTCGCGAGCCTAGAGCAAATGCTTTATTTAAAAAAAAAATTATAAAAATCGCTTCAGAACTTTAGGAGATTAGCCGTTACAAACATTTTTCATATAAGCGATTTTATATAATTAGTATAAATGTATATTTCATTAGTAGGCTCCCAGCTGTGCATCTCCTTATATCCATATATGCCGTATTGATTACACATATTTCGTTGATAGAATATTTGTCACTGAGTGGCGTACACTGACCCACTACCACTCATATATGCTCAGTTTCCGGCAATGTTTGACGTACCACAGCAAATCAGTAATCATTGATTTGCGATAATTCTATGGCTGCATCATATGAATTTATTATATTATTCGAGTAGTTTTTGCAATGAGATTTTTAAAATGGAATGTCAAATTTACATTGTATATCTGCATTTGTATGCATGTTGAGCTGCTGGTATTCAAAGTTACTATTATTATTATCTTCATTTTGCATTGTTAACATTTTGTCTTACGGGCCTTTAGAAATATGGCAGTGAAATCGACAACCTAAAGAGTTACATTTAATGGCTAGCGGCAATATATAATTAAAATATAATTGAACACTACATAGCTTACAGTCAAACAGAATCAAGAACAAGACCAAAAGATTATGCAAGAATATTGGAGTTTAAAATTCGAATCATATTTTTCTCTCACCTCAGCATATTTTAGTGTATAGACACAATTATTTATTAAATCAAATTAGCTCTCCAAAAAGTATGTATCGGATGATCCAAGTAGAGGTACTTTTTTCAATAGCCTTTTTTTGACAGATAACGCGAGAGTCGTGTCAAGCTGTCATGATATTTTTGTTCAGTATTGTTTAGGATCTCATCATGTAAAGACTAACGTCTGAACGACGTTTACAAAGTGTTCAATCCTATTACGAAAATTCCCGTTTTGTAAATAATGTGTTTGGCGTGCTCCGCTGAACTTATGGTTAACATAATCGGCGTACTGAGCGTACTATTCGCAACATCATCACCAAAATAGCCGCTTTTGAGACGAAGAGCTGTCACTTCATCCCGAAAAATCAACGGTTTGATGTGGTTTGTGGGCTGGTGGAATCATCAGTCCATATATCTTCAAAAATAATGTAACCGTCAATGGCGACCGTTATATCCCCATGCTAACCGACTATTTGCTGCCTGAAATTGAAGCTCGTGATCAACAAGACGGCGCCACTTCCCACACATTGCATCAATCAATGGATTAATTGAGAGAACACTTCGGTGAGCAGATGATTTCAGGTTTTGGGCCTATCGATTGGGCACCAAGACCGTATGATATTACTGCGTTAAACTTTCTCCTGTGGGGATATGTAAACTCTAAAATCCATGGGGACATTCACGCTTTGGTTCAGGCCTTTGCGTAAAACATCACGCGTGTCATTCGCCAGTTACCAGCCAGTATATGGTATAAAGTCCATTGAAAGTTGGAAACCCTAATATTAGTTATATGGGAGATAGGGAAGTATGACCCAATTTTACTATTTTTTGGCATGGAGACATATTATTAGAATTAGAATATATTTGCAAAGTTATGTTCCGATATCTTCACTTGTGCTTACTTTATATATTGTAAAGAAAACGATTCAGATCGACTTCGAAGTTCTGGGGGGTTACTCTGTAAGGCGTTACGAATAGAAATGCGTTACGAAAGTGAATTGCGTTGCGAAGGCAAATCGGTACTCTGTAAAACTTTCGAATTGTAGAAAATATTGAAACGTATTTTCGTTCACATATTTTCAAAAAAGTTTACATTACTGCCAGAAAAAAATGAGAACGTAAACAAATTCAAAAACAGAAAAGTCAAAAGCGTAAGGAAAGCCAAAGTTCAGGTGCAACCGAACATTTTATACTATCATATTATTATATATTCTAAGACTCAGAAGCAATGATATTAAACCTTTATATTAAACCATACTGAAGAATACGATAAGAGATTGTTTTGGATGCGGAATTTAAATTAATATTTCTTACATCAATATGATAACTTTTTTATGTTTTATATTTAAAAGTAATAATATTTTTAACTATAACAATACTTTGTTAATTGTTATATTATGTTTTAAAGTCATATAAAGGCATTCTTGCAATGATTCTTAAATATATACTTTTATCCATCGAATTCTGACACTATTTAATTTCGATGGTTTACTTCTAGAATTTGTGTACCGGCAGTTGTAGTTGAATATTCTTTATCAAGCAGGGAAATAAAAAATGTTTCTTCGAGAGTATATCTACAATAAGACCTTTAGACTTGTCAAATGTTAAAATCTCCAGCGATTATTACATTACATTATACATAATGAAGTTCTGCAATTAAATCTCTGGCATAGAAACGGAATTTGTATAAAGTACCAAAATATTGATATTGGAACATTTAAAAAATCGAAGAGACGACAGACAGACATCCGGGTTTCAACTTTTATCGTCATCTTGGTCATTTTGATACATATGTATTCATATAACTCGTTTAGTTTTAGGTATTAAAAATAACCGTTACGTGAGCAAAACCATTATACTCTATGTACAACATGTTGCGAGGGTATAGTAAATGAACAAAATAAAGAATTATATTTTACATACATACATAATTCAAATTGTATTGTGTTTTAAATTAATTACTGGAATATGCGAATGAAGCCAAAATTTGCTAAACGTTCTAGGGGTCAAATGCAGAACGTATGATTAGATTATAGTTCATAAATATTGAAGTTTATTTATTTAATACAGTAAATAATAGTATTAAAATTCATATTAATGATATATAGCTTAATCTCTTCTTGCTCATATGTATGTATGCATGTCTTTATTTGTAAATACATACATATGTGTAATTCTTTTAAACCACTAATATAATAAAAAAGCGTTATTTACAGTAAGTATATAATTAAACTTCAATATCACTGAAACAAAAATATAAAAGGATAATTAAAATTCAACACTTCTATTGGTCACACCGGGCAATATATAACTTCACAACATTTACTTTTTAGCTCCAATGGTCAATGTATATTTTCTGTGTTATGTTTCATATTTTTGGAATGTTCCCTATTAAAGTCAATATTTTGTAAATAAAACTACAAATATACCTTATTAACTTATATTTTTGGTTCATTGCGTTTGCCAGTTTGATATCAAATGAATAATTCGTAAAACGCACGAGTTTGAAACTCGTAAACGCAATACAGAGTACTTTCATTGCGAAGGGGAAAAACAAATGCGTTGAACGAAATTTACGATTCGATTGTCGCGTTTACAGAGTATCTTTTTTTCGTTTGCGAGTTTTTTCACTTGCGCAACGCCTTACAGAGTAACCCCCCTGATATATGGGAAGTAGGCGGTACACAACCGATTTGAACTTTTCACAACATAGCATTGGGTAATCAAACAGATATTATGAACCGAATTTCATTGAAATTGGTCGAGTAGTTTCGGAGATATGGTTTTTGACCCATAAGTTGGCGGAACCACGCCCATTTAAAATTTTGTATACTATTTCGATTTTGCAATTCTTCTGCATCTTTATAATGAAACTTAAGGTTTCTGGTGGTTTTTTTACTAAATTAAAGCATTTTTAGTAATTTTCAACATAACCTTTGTATGGGAGGTGGGCGTGGTTATAATCCGATTTCCTCCATTTTTGTGCTGTATAAGGTAATACCAAAAAGAAACGCCTATAGAAAGTTTCCTTGCTATAGCTTTAGAAGTTTAAGAGATATATACAAAAAACTTACTTGAGAGCGGGGCCACGCCCACTTTTCCAAAAAACATACACCCACATATGCCCCTTCATAGTGCGATCCTTCATACCAAATTATACTTCAATAGCTTAATTTATGGCTTAGTTATAGCTCTTTATATGTTTTCGGTTACTGCCATTTTGTGGGCGTGGCAGTGGTCTGATTACGCCCACCTTCGAACTTAAACTTATTATGGTGCCAAGAAATACGTCTTCCAAGTTTCATCAAGATATCTATCCAAGTTACAGCTTGCACGGACGGACGGACAGACATACAGGCAGACATCCGGATTTGAACTTTACTCGTCACCTTTACTCGTCACTCGTTTAGTTTAAGGACTTATAACCAACCGTTATGTGAACAAAACAATAATACTCTCTTTAGCAACTTTGTTGCGAGAGCATAAAAATAAATGCCAAATTATATGCTATCGAATGATAATAAACATTCCCCATTAAATTTGAATTTTCTGTGACAATTTCTTTAAAAAAGTAGGGAACCTCGAAATGCATCACCCTTTATTCCAATATACATATGTATATTAATAGGCGATTAAAGTGGGCTAGGAAAGATAAAGTGTTGATTTTAACAACTTTTGGAAATGTGTTAACAATAATCTGGTGTTTGCTATATATAATATTTTATTGATTTTCTCAATACTCAATTATCCGATTACTAGCAATATTAATCGAATGCGTGAGTACAATACTCCTATTTTTTGACTTCAAGTTATGTTGAAAATCTTGAAATCTTAATTCGAACTCTGAACCTTCTCTCCTTTCTTCCATTTTTTAGTTGATGAATACCTTAAGTGGAATACATCTTCAGGATGTGAGTGCTTTGTCTATTAATGTTTGTTATTACTCTTCGAGAATGCAACTCCTGAGGATAAGAAAAACTGAATAAAAGACATTTCTAGTGAACTCGGAAGATGAATCTATTAACTTCCTACACAAATAATATTTATGTATAGTTAATATATATTATTAGTGTTTTCTCAAAAATATAAATTTATAATTAAAGTTATGTATTTGTATATCTCGGGGAGAAAGTTTATTTTTCTAATATTTCTAATACCTGGCTCATTAACTTTACATGAATTTATATTTATTTCATAAAATTTGCTGATATCACTGCATACTGAGTTTCTTCTCCATCCCTTTTGTTCTACTCATGTACTCAACAGCATATTTACGAATCGGTTTATTGTTATTGGTGTTATTGCATTATTAGTAATATTTAAATTGTTACTAAAATTCTAAAGAATTCATTTAAACATCGAATTAATTTAAATCGAAAATGCGCGAATGACTTCACTGTATTTATTTGAGTGCACTAAACACTCATCGCTAAGGAGTCAATATACAGCACCACTACACTGTTAAATTTGTAAACAAACAAAGTGCAACAGGTAGAGAGATACAAACGAGCGTCTTTTGAGTAGCAAGAACAAATGAGAAAAGGCGAGAGCCAAAATAAGTCTTAGAGTGGGAGAGAGAGATAGAGGGAGAGAAGTTAAGGAGGAAATTTCCGAGCGTCCAAAACTGTGTATCTTTTTTCAATAAAGTGTAGTTAAAATTGTCTACTACTCTTTTAATGTTGTTAAACATCGTTGATCGAACAGGAACTTGTCACTCTAATCATAAAATAAAATAATAATAAGCTTTCTTTAATAGCACAAACTTTGACCATCTATATACTTATATACCTTTAAGAATATTATATTTTTCATATGTTAACTGAAAGGCAAGAAAAGTAATATGGAAAAACGATTTCTAATGTTTCAATAAAAATCAATCAACTATTCCAAGGTAGCTTCACACTTGTCAGTCTCTTTATAAAGGATAACACCTAGATGAGCATCACAAATAAAAATAACTACTGGAACACATAACATTCTATTTTATACATTATTAAAATATGTAAAAATCCCAATTGACTGCCAACTATATAGAAATAACACCATATTGATATACATATATTGCTTTTGCCTCTACAACAGAGCGCCGACTAAATACTACTTTTCTCTACAGTCACACGAAACACTCTCAAACGCAAAGCCTGCGAGCGAGAATGTAACCTACGATTAGGGTTGTCAGAAAATGCACCAACAGTTAAACGCCGTCGCTCATAGAGTTAACACGTATATTCGTGCGGGTAAAATTGTGTTCATAAAAATGTTTGGCTTCTGTTCTGCCGTCGGTAGCTTTTAGTCGTTTTCAGTGTGAAGTTTACTGCGCAGTCAACGCAGACGTTGCAGTGTTGCAGTTTCGGCAGCGCGGTTAGTGTTAACAGTCGCAGCAGCAGCGACGCAAACAGTGTATGTGAAGTATTTAAGCGCTTTTTATTCTGTATTTCGCTGCTAATACTCGTCGTAGCAGTTTAAAGTTAGTTATATTAAAGGTATGTGTTAATTTTGTTTGCCAACAAATAAACGTATTGGTCTTTCTCTATTTAATTTTAGAAATGTGGTTTAGTGAGGTTTTAAGGGGCTATAAAGTGAAGTGAAGTCAAATGAATAATTTGACAATGTGAAACTAAAGTAAGTTTGTAAGATGAAATTTAAGAAAACAAGTTCACAAAAAAGTATAATAAAGAATTAAATATCGCCGAAACTATTTCATATGTAAAGTGATGTCAGTGTGAGGTGAAGTGACTACGAGTAGCAGCAGTAGTATTCTGTATTCATATATGTAAATGTATTTTGTGCGGAAAGCAGTTTGGCAGCTTCTTACATTACGACGGAGTGCAGAATAGAATAGCGGCGGCTGTGTTTTTGCTGCCGCAGTCAGCGCATGACGTTGGCAGCGTTATGTTAATGCCATGTAAAAAACCGCATGAAAACAAATGGCAGTGCTGTGAATGTGTGTTTTGGTATTTTGTGTTTGCGCTTTGAACTTTTTGGCTGTTTGTAGCAGAAGCTGTATAAGTAATTTCCAAATATTCTTTCAAGTGTAAATTCAAATAAAACGTGTCAAGTGTATAAATGAAGCGCCTGAAATTTTGCATTTGATATGAGGAGAAAAAATCTTATTTGCCAAAGAATTACTTCTTTACACTCAGCGAATTGCGATAAGTAATATGTTATGAGTAGCATAATGATTAAAAAGTGAAGTGATAGAGCCGTAAATCCAGTCACTTTTGGCTGCTTTAAATCATTTTTTATTCTCTCGCACAGAGTATTATAGTTTTGTTCACATAACGGTTGTTTGTGTCACTAAGAAATAAAAGAGTTAGATATGGGGTTATATATTTATAAATGATCAGGATGACGAGTGGATTTTAAATCCGGATGTCTGTCCGTCCGTCTGTCTGTCTGTCCGTCTGTCCGTGCAAGCGATAACTTGAGTAAAAATTAAGATATCTTAATGAAACTTGGTACACATATTCCTTGGCCCTGAGGAGGTTGCTTTCGAAAATGGGCAAAATCGGTCCACTGCCACGCCCACAAAATGGTGAAAACCGAAAACCTATACAGCGTCATAACTAAGCCATAGATAAAGTTATGAAAATAAAATTTGAAACATAGCATCACATTAGGGAGGGGCACATTTGGATGTAATTTGTTTTTAAAGTGGGCGTGACCCCGCCCCCAAATAGGTTTTTTGTATATAACTCGCAAACCAATAAAGCTATATAAACCAAACCTTCTGCAGTCGTTTCTTTTACCCATTTCCTTAAACAGTCCAAAAATTAAAGAAATCGGATAATAACCACGCCCACCTCCCATACAAAGGTTAGGTTGAAAATGACTAAAAGTGCGTTAACTCACTAACGAAAAACGTCAGAAACACTAAATTTCACATAAGAAATGGCAAATGGAAGCTGCAGTCAGATTTTTTTACAAAATGGAAAATGGGCGTGGCGTCGCCCACTTATGGGTCAAAAAACATATCTCAGGAACTACTCGACCGATTGCAATGAAACTTGGTTTGTAATAGTTTCAATAGAAGTCAAAATTCATACCAATTACTTTGTGGAATATAGTGAATCGAGTTCGGGAAGTTCAACTGTAGTTTTTATGTACTCTTAATTATTAAAAAAAGGTATATTTTATAGAACCATTCTTTGTAGAAAACAATCTTTCTGTTAGGTATTGGAAACTCTTTATTAATAACATATTTTAACTCTAAATACAAAAATTCAGTTACCTTGAAAAACAACAAATTGTTTCCTATTATGCATACAATACATCTATGGAAGCACGAATACTCTAATTTCTAATCGTTGTGGTTACTGATTTCCTGCCCTTCCACCTTAATGGTCAATTAGGAAGATCTAAGAATTGTTCGAAAATATTATGCGTTTACATCGCATTAATAGTTGGTGGTGCGAAGAAGGTGACATATGATGTTCTATGAAAATCATAAGAAATAGTTAACTTCACTATATTGTTATTGTAACGGCAGAAATATCACCGAAATAATGAGCAAAGTTGACGAGATGATAGTCCTTTTGCCGGTATAAAACCAAGTTCTTTCCGGTTAAATAGCGTCGACTGTCCTTTTGCCGGTATAAAACCAAGTTCTTTCCGGTTAAATAGCGTCGACTCTTGGGAGAGCATATATTGATCTGTGTACAAAGTTTGGATGCCTAGATTTGCTAGGCTTCACTTTAGTGCGATAATTCCTTATATATAGTATAACTAAAATTAAGATGTTTTTATTTTTTAGTCTGTATTTCAATCCTTCGCGATTAACTCATATTATCTTATTGTCTAAAGGCACTTATAATGACATTTAAATTCTATTTAACTCTGATTATCTCTTAAAATTATTACAAAAAATTCAATACATAATGCGTTAGAACCTTATGTACTTAGGTATGATTCTAACCTAGGTATAATCTGGCTTAAGGACTTAAGCACCACTCATACAGAGTTATACCGGAAAAAAGTGTCAGTAATTTATACATACTGCTTTTGTAATAACCGGTATGGATCAACAAAGTATATTTCAAATTGTATGAAAGCATTCGAAATCAAAGCGTTCAATTAAATCTGTGCGCCATTAAATAAATATTTTATTCACTTCAATAACCGATAAGCTTCAAACACTTTGATAAAAAGTCATCACAAAGTCTTTACGACGGCTCGATATACGTCTATGTAGGCATAAGTAAACATATTAAAATCGCTAAAGTGATGATGATACATACGAGTATGTACGTACACCCCCGACCTTAACCGTAACAATAATTTTATTTTACAAAAGTTCTCTCTTGCATACTCTGCAAAAATAAACATATCTATGTGCATGCATTTTTTGTTTGGGAAATACAATTTTTTAACCTCAAATTAAACGATTTAATTAAACGAGTTCATTGAAAACCACCTACTTAAACACATGCAACCACACATATATGTACATAATTTATTATGAATGTAAAACGTGGGCGACATGCAACGAAAATGCTCAATTTGTCACTACATAAATTGTTAATGACATTTTTTTACTATAATATACAGTACAGTATCCGACAAAATTATGGATACCCCACCACATTTTTTACTATTATTTGAATACTTCTTAATTTGAATTTGTCAAAAAGTGTTATCAAATGCCGGCAAGATTTTGTAAAATACTAATTTGGAGTAATGGGAGCAAGCTTTAATTAAAAAATACGAAAGGCAGTCAAAAAATTTTACGAAAGAGTTATGAGAGGCTCCAAAGTAAGTACATCCAAGGCACCATTAAGTTCGGAGGTGGAAATGTTTTTAGTTTGAGGTTGCTGTAGCTACAGTGGTCTATCAAATCTGGTATTAATCGAAGGCAAATGACGGGAGAGTCTTACGGAGTGATGCTGAGTACAAATTTAGAGCCCTCAGCACAAAAAATGGACTTAGAAGATAACTCTATATACCAGCAGGACCGATCAAACATCGATAGAGCTCCAACAATGGCTTGCCAAAACCTCCGACATAAATCCTATTAAGTATTTATTACAATATATGAATGATAAGCTCGTTCGATATTCTTGTCGTCCCAATAAATGAGACATTTTAAGTAGATCGAAGGACTCCTGGGAAAATATACCACAATCTGTTTTTCTGAACTTGGTAGACAGCATGTCTCACAGTCTTTTGACTGTAATTAAAGCTAAAGGTGTGAACACTGAATATTGAAGCTTCTAAATCTAACCTTATCATATCCACACTTTTGTCGTTGTTAAATATTTGTCTTTTTCAGATGATCGCGTGTTTTGCAACAAATAGTTCAAATGTACAATATTTAAATTTAATTTTTTTAATGCAATTTGCCTATAAGCAAAATACAAGAACACTCAAAGCGATAAATTTCACTGCTTAAAAGATATAATAATTTTTGTGTTTGCATTCATTGGGTATACATAATTTTGTCGGACACTGTTAGGAATAATTGAAAAATAAATATATATAATATATTCATACATACATACATGTGCTCAGTGTTCATTTTTGTTTTTGATATCATTGGCAAAATTGTAAATGATTTGCAAATAACTAATATGTGATATGTAATACGGTCAAATAATGATTTTAGTTTATGGCGTGACAATTGTTTCCACACACTGTTATCGCCTTTAAAATAGTCCTCATTCGACATTATGCACTTATTCCAGCGCTTCTTCCAATTGTAGAAGTAGTTCTCAAACTTGAGATAGCCTTTGGCTCTTTCAGCAACTTCTCGTATGCTTGTAAAACGACGGTCCTTTAAGGTTCTCTTTATTTTAAGAAATAGGAAAAAGTCACACGGAATCATGTCTGGCGAATATGGAGGCTGGGGCATCGTTACAGTATTGTTTTTGGCCAAGAAATCACGAACAAGCACTGAAGTGTGAGCTTTTAAAAACGAAAATTGCTCATAAAGCTTATAAAACGGGTCTATCCTTAGTAGTGATGAGCGATATTGTTATTTTTGAATCACTGTGATTTCAGTGATTGCTACTTTTAAATCACTGTTATTTTTTATTGCTATTGCGATCACAACAAAAAAAAACGAATTTATGAGAATTTGTACACCAATTTTTTTTATTTTTATTTTTTACATATACATTTTTATTAATTTTAACAATATTCAAAATTTACCTGCTTTTGTAATCACTATTAACTAATTAATAAATTTTGGGTACATTTAACTGCTTTTGTAATCACCGTATCCAAAATTATCGAAATCACAACTAAAATTCCTACTGTGATCACTGAACAGTGATTGCTACTTTCGAACTGATATTGTTACTGAACAGTGATTGCTACTTTCGAACTGATATTGTTACAGTGATCGAATTAGAATCACTGAACTGCTATTGCTACAGTGATCGAATTAGAATTATTGAACTGTTATTGCTATAGTGATCGAATTAGAATTACAGAACTCCTATATATACTGTGATCGAACAAAAGCACTGAACGTCTCTATAGCTACTGTGATCGAACAAAAGCACTGAACGTCTCTATAGCTACTGTGATCGAACTCAAATTACTTAACTGCAATAGCGATTTTAAATCACTGATATTTACAAAAATTGATCGCTGTTGCTATACGCGATTTTTCAATCACAGTGAAAAAATCACCGGTAGTGAAATATGGCTCATCACTAGTACGCAGCAGCAGCAAATGGGTGCTACACGTCGACAGTGTGACTGTGTGGCAGATTTCGTGGTTTCCTCAATTTCTGCTCTTTTATGTGTTTTAGTTTACGTTTGTGACCTCATCTAATCACCTCTTAATATGTTGCTATTTCCCAGTAAAAAATCCGATCTTCCAAAGAATAATCTTAGATCACTCCTTTCCGAGCCATGGATTACTCCACATTGCTCAGAGACCCATGCATTTATTACTACTTTTTAACATAGCATGTCCTTACGAGGGATCACTTCTTTTAAACTCCAAATGGAGGGCAAACCGAGCATTGTTTTGAGCTATTTTTGACCTCCGAAACGAGAGCAAAGGGAGTAATCTTCTTTGTCTCCAGAAAGAGTACGAAAAAGAGCAGAAATCCGACACACAGAAATATAAACAGTGTTGTAAATAGTAATATAATAATATAATATAATATAATAATATAATAATATAATATAATATAATATACAAGTCTCTCATCATTCCCGTCCTACTTTACGGTGCAGAAGCGTGGACGATGTCAACATCCGATGAGACGGCACTAGGAGTTTTCGAGAGAAAGGTTTTGCGGAAGATTTATGGTACCTTAAGAATTGGCAACGGCGAATACCGCAGACGATGGAACGATGAGCTGTATGTGTATTCGACGACATAGTCCAGCGAATAAAAAAACAGCGGCTACGCTGGCTAGGTCATGTTGTCCGAATGGATGAAAGTGCTCCAGCTCTGAAAGTATTCGATGCAGTACCCGCTGGTGGAAGCAGAGGAAGAGGGAGACCTCCACTCCGATGGAAGGACTAGGTGGAGAGGGACCTGGCTTCGCTTGGAATAACCAATTGGCGCCAAACTGCCAGAAGGAGGGATGCGTGGCGCGCTGTTTTGGACTCGGCTATAACCGCGTAAGCGGTGTCTACGCCGGTCAAGAAGAAGAATATAATATAATAATATAATATAATATAATAATATAATAAATATTTTATTATTTTTTTCATTTTTAAGATATAAGAAATACTAATTCACTTAACAAAAATAGTTATGATAATTCACAATAATGTTAATAGTGGGTAAATAGTAGACGTAATTTTAATATTTACGTAGAGTTGAAGTCGGAGCAGATTTTAGTGAATTTCACGGTTTCGATTTTAAAGTCCCCACATGATATAAAACTTTCTTTAACGGATTCTGCAAAATACGAAAAAAATAACATATGTTAGTTACTTAAACGAAATATAAACAACTCAGATCTTACCGAAAAAACAAAAGTTTTTGTTTTTAATCAGCTCTTCTGGTAAGTAAAGCTCTTACGTCTGAAGGCTTTGATGGACCAATATACTCAGTTTTAGCAGTTTATTATAAATTCAACTTTTTTATGTACAATTATTATAAATAGAAGTTTCACTCTGATTATTCAAATGCATTAATATCACAATTTCTTTTGGTTTCGACGCCTTTTCATAAGAAGCTTCTCGATAATTGGTAGACTTTTTTTAAATTTATTTTTTCACTAATTGTCTTAAAAATAAATATATTCACACATTTTTTATAAATAATTACATACATTTATACTATAATTTATCACTTTTTACCCGTATGTCAACTTTATACAAATATTCGCGACTATTGATTCACGTTGACGCGTTGTTTGCAAAATTCAAACTAAGTTAAATTGACAAAATACGTTTTTATAGAACATAAAAGAATTTCACAACAATTAACAGTTATGATTATCTTGTTTTTATAAATCTCGTTTATTCCTCCAAAATGTATCAAAATGCGAGGAAACAAACGATTTTTGTAAAAACTAACGAAAATGGCTTTATTGCTCACTTAATGCTCGAAATGGATGAACAAGTCATTACTCCTATATTACTCGATTTTGGTATTAATCCAAAGATTTGTTACTGGGTTTTATCTATACACACACATGCAACCTTATATGTGAACTAAAGTATGTAGAAGCAAGTGTCTGCACTTTGTATGCCCAACTGCCTAGTTCAATTGGTCCATGTTGTGGCCCAGTCAAAGTTTATAAAAAAATCCACACCCACACCTACATATGCACAGCTGTGTGCTCAATAAAATCCACAAAAAATAGAAAGTCTGTGTTAAAACAAAAGCGGTATTTACCCACGTTTTTGTTTTGACGCAAAGTGCTTGCTCGGCAAACACTGTGAGATTATCTCACAAAAACTCAGAAATGCATACATACATAAGTAGATATATACAAACATACAGGCACATACCACCATACAAAAGTAGACCGCACGTATACACACGTGCGCTATTCTGAATTCAAATCAATCGGTAGCAATCTGTTCCTGTTCTCGCGCAAAAGCTTTTTATTAACAGTTAGTCGCTTAAAAACGTGCTAACAGCATTAAATTATCGTTATTTTTGTGTTAATCTTTTACTTATTAAGCCCTCTGTGCATGCAAATAAATTAAATTCCTTTGGAAATGTGTGTGTATGACAGTGGTGAGCAATTAAAATGCAGCTACATATTTTTCGAAGTCGTAGATAATTTCGTATACCTGGGTCAGTCAGTTGATTCAAGAATACTAAATTAATCTAACCATACATTTTATTTCCAGGCTTACTGAAACAAGAAAATGTTCTCAAAACTAACTCGTTTTCACTGTCTTTAAAGATTCGTAAAAACTTGTACGAGGTTTAATTGTAGTTAGAAGATTTTTCTTCGCTTCGACTTAAAAACTTTGTTTCAGATCTCTATGAAAAATTGTTCACACTGTCCTCTTGACTTTTCTTACTCCATGTGAAAAACTGTTGTTGGCCTCTGATTGTGGCTTAATTCACACTAAACTTCAGTGAGATAGAATAACAAAAAAATAGAGAACGAACGCAAACAATAGAACTGAGTTACCTATCGCCTTAGGCTTGGGCAATAAAAAAGTCACATGTCTTCTGATGCACGCAACTTTGTTGTGAAGATATATGTATTTCGATTGTTGTAGACAGTGTATGCGAGTCTAGCGCAGAATTGGCTTTTTTGTTGGCGCACAAATTAAAGTTTCTTTTTGTTGAAGTTGTTCAGCAATATTTTCACAGCGAAGAGACGTGTCCGGTTTAGTACGAGGGTAGATTGAATGGACGGGTCAATATTTGCAATTTCTATAATAATGTATGTAGCTTATACGCGGTGCTCAGAGCCTTGAAAATATGAGGTATTAGTAACCGGTATAACCAAGAAAAATATCAGACCTGAAAAGAATGTTTGCTGGAAAGAAATCTCATAGATTGAGCCATACATAAGTAAATAAGATATTTCGGTGGTGGTTGGACCAAAGAGAGAGGAGTGTTATATAATTTGTATTTGATCTCAACGGCCAGGTCCTATAATTAAGTAAAGTTTAGGAAGAATCCGATATTGATAAACATAATTGAGATCATATTCGAGAAAGAAAATTAGGTAGAGAATAACCTCAATTCTCATACAGGTCTATGCAGATACAACATATTTATTAGCTCGAATGGCTTCATTCGCTTCGCTTCAGATACTGAAGAGATTGCTTCTGGAACCATTTATGTATGCCAATTGAAGATTTGTCAAGATCACCTTCAGAAACCAAGAATGGTTTCTAAATTAAAAATTCTGTTCTTAAAGCCGACGACTACCCTCGTATTTAGAGTCTCATTCACTATCAAATTGTTTAAGGAAATAATTGACCGTGGGGCCAATGAATTATTTCACTTTTCATTCAACAAATGTACTCACCTTTCCTTTGCAAACTTGTGTTTATATCGCCACCAACTTGAAACTAATGCTATAAATTCACTTAAGGGGGGGGGTAAGGTTTGTTTCGTCGAAAAAAGACCTTTTTTCATGAATTTTTTTAGAAAAAATTATTGCTGTAGGTTTATTTTACTTATTATTATATGAAAGTACAACATTTGAAGGATACTTAAAAAAAGTTTTATCGAAAAATAGCGAGGAATAACGGATTTATCGTCGATCTCTGCAGGCACCTCGAAAAAAAGTTGTTGTGCGGTGACCAGCCTACAGCATCACTGGATCATCCGAAACCAAAAAATCAAAATGCTATCTTTAGTTTATTAGTTTATCTTTCAACTGACGTCGAGTTTTTTTTAATTTTTCAATTTTTAAATTTTTGGTACCATTTTCAAGCCAAAATGACGATTTTAGACGAAAAAATCGACCTATTTGTTATTGTAAAATTGTTAGTAATTAAAATGTTTGGAAAAACTCGACGTCATTCGAGAGCTATATATATATAGATTATTGGTTCAAAATTTCAAAACGATCGATGCAGTAGTTTTTTCTGTAGGCTGGTCACCGACTTTAAAAATGGCATATTTGGGAAAATCGATTCAAAGTTTTGTACACTCAGCGCAGGTAGCTGGAGGTACCCTTATTCAACCTGCTGTAACTTCGTTAGTTTTTCTCCGAATGACCTAAAACTTTCACACAATATTCTTGAGATGTGGATGGTTCAGAAAAAAAATATAAAAAAATGAAGAAAAAAAAAGTTGTCAAACCTTACCCCCCCCTTAATGTCAGCTAATTTGGAATTTTCTAGAAAAATAGTTAATAAGTGAGTGTGTGTGCGAGCGGTGGATGGCAGCGAAATTGAAAATTTTTGCACTCTAAAATAGTAGTGGCAATATACATACATATGTACATATTTTCTCCAGTTGTACTCCCAAGCTAGTTGGCTGGTTAGTCTGGCTGTCGTGCTTACTCTATTTCGCGCATACGAACTTTTGCACTGTCATTCTTCGCCTACCACCCTTTTTCTTTCAACAGTTTCAACAGGCGTCCCAGGTTAGAAATATAAGCATAGCAAAGGGCTCAGTTTGAATTGAATAATTGCAAGTTTTCTTAAAGTTGCACCCGAAATAGACACAATCACTGACATATGTACATACATACATTGGTTTTTCCAGAAGTAAAATGCAAAATTGTTGAACTCTAAAGCCTTTGGAGAGGCAACAAGCCTTCCTTTATTCCATTAATTTTCTAGGCGCATTTGTGCCAAAACCTGGTAAGTCCGAGTGCGCAAATTAATTACAGTTAGTTAGAATGCGAAATTGCGTCCACTGACTACGTGGACTGTTTACCTGTTTTTTTAGTAAGATTAAAAATATTTGGGAATAAATAAGATAATAGCAACATCTGGACTATCTTTTGTCGAACTTCTTTTGACAAATTTTTGAATAAATTTTGGTTTCTGATGCATTTTATTGATTCTTACCATTCCGGCTGTAAAAAAATATTACGAGATAGATTCGCTGAAAACTCCATTATGGTGGTCACAGGGTTCCAGCGTTGAAAAAGTTCCGAATTTGAATCACTTCATGAAATCAGGAATTTAGGGACTTATTACGAAGGGAGAGTCCTAATAATATAGGAGAGAGAGAAATAATATTGCCTGAAAAAAAAGTTCATTTCGTCTCTAAACGTAAAAGTAAACACCTATTCACCTTCACAGTTAGAAATTTCGCCTTCACTCATTATATCAACGGGTTTTCTCGCCCAACTGTGAAAAATATTGAGAATTCATTAGTTGTATACAACAAGGAAGTAAAAATGAAAGTAAAACGTTACTAACAAAAACACAAAGCACCTAAAATCATCAATGTAGACTTTGTTGCTGCTCGCACAGATGTTGAACAAACATTTCAGCTAATTGTCAGCGGCAACTTTTCGAATTGCAACATGCTGTTTAACCCTTAGCTTATGCGTATGAGGCTTTCTTGGCCCCGTGAGATGTTGAATGGATAAGTGAAGTTGGGGGTTTTAACATTTTTTGTTCGATTTTAGGCCTGCCCGCCTTTAAATTTGTTAATAAAATATATTTTGAGCAGCAGATTTGAAATACTATATTTCGAAAACTCGTAAGATTATTGATACTTATTAACTGCAAAAAAATATTTAGAGATCTTAACTATAATTCCACAGTTTAAACTTATTTTTGTTCAAATATGTAAAACTAGATTTTACGGACTTCTTCGTTTAAGTTCTAAAAGCACTGCTTTCACTCATTCCATGTTCGCTTTCCAAAAAAAAAACGGTATTACCTACCCATCAACACTCACACCAGGGTTAAAGTAAAAGCACTTTGTTGTCGAATTACTGCTTTGTAAAGAGTCCAACCGATACTAACGAAATTATACAAGGTATTACCTACCCATCAACACTCACACAAGGGTTAAAGTAAAAGCACTTTGTTGTCGAATTACTGCTTTGTAAAGAGTCCAACCGATACTAACGAAATTATACAAGGTTTTGAAAATTCTAAAAGGCAATTAGTTGCATAAAAGCGAGTTTCTTAGTTGGGTGGCATAAAGTATTAGTGAGTTGAAAACATTGCATTGCAGTTAAGACATGGTTATGTTGGCTGACAATGTTAACCAAAGGAAAAACAGTGTCTAGACATTCCTTTGAAACAAATATACGTACAGATGTATGGGTGTCGAAGGAAATGTTTCGCGCTGTTTAAGTTGTCAACATACATCACATAATTCAACAAATATTTCAATAAATTAAAGAATTTTCGAGTTATGAGTTTGGAAAAATTTGAAATGTTGTGATTCACAAAGAATCATAATTGTTCTGTAGGTAATAATCGCTTTATGTATTTTTATTATTATATGTATTTATATGAAGATTGAGGAATAAAGTATTTTGTATTACATGGGAAATATGTCCAAATCTCTCATGGCTAAATGCTCCTTTGCCATACAGTTGTTAAACCTAAGAAACTGCACAGAAATGATTTTGTTGGAATAGTCAAGAAGCACTCAATTGATATGTGACTATTATGAAAATTTATTGCCGGAGAAAACTGAGTTTTACTAAGGTCATGACGATCCCTAGATATCTTAGCATTTTCGTAATTCATGTTTTTTTTTTTTATTTTGTGCTCTTTTTCCCCAATTACTTTAAAATGGTTATTAGTCATATGTGGTTCCCGCTGAGTGTCTATGTTATTAATTTAATATTTACCAAAGAAAGTTCTGTCCTTAAAACTGTCAAGTTGAATTTTTTTGTTAATGAATATTAATTTTGTTAATAACGAAACTACATAGTTTCAACAATTTTTGTTTGCGGTTTATCTTATGATACATTTACATAAAGTTAACTTATGTGTATTAAAACATATCACAAAGTAAGGTTTTTGCAAAATCTATATATAAGTGACACTATAGGATTATTTTATATATTAGGACTAATCTTATAAATATGAAATTCCATAGACTTTTAGTGAGAAAATCCAATTAACGGCTCATATATGTAGGTATAGAGTTATTGAAATCTGCACATTGCTTATCTCATCCCTTTGTCGTTCGACAGTACTCTCTAGTACCGTATTACTTTTTGCTCTTTTAAACGGAAGGGCTGAATTTTTGATGATCTGGTGACCAACGGCACTGCGTAGTACAAAATAAAAAACATCAGAAACATCTATTGTTTCTATCTAAATACGAAAAACGATTGCTTTCTGGGCTTGGTGTACAGTGCAGTGTAGAACTCGAGTTTTGAAAACATATTTCTTTGATTTCTTTTCTTAATAAGCCTCTGTAAATTCATGAACTTATTAAACATAACAATAATTTCCTTTATCGAAGGGCAAAACTATGCATATAAGATATGTATGTATGAATGTATGCGTGCTGTGCACAGCAGACAGTTTTTGGTTGACCTCTAACCATAGTCAAGTAGCGCCCAACAACAACCATCGTATGGCTAATAACCATCGAGCTCCAAAACGCTGATGTGTTCAGTTAAAAATGACTGAAGAGTGAAGTGAACGGAACTCAGCGCGGAAATGCGTGTGCGCCAACTGACTAGTAAGTGATTTGTGGTTTTCAAAATCAAATTTTCTATTTTTCAGCAGTTCTACTGCAGGTGCGACGCAAATGTGCAAATGTTCGCTTGCATATGCGGAAACGACAAGAGCAATAGCAATGCGCATTGGTGGCAATAATGGCAGGAGCTCGTGCACCAGCTGACAACTACAGAGAATTTCTTTTTCATCACTTAGCCATTTCCTTCACTTGCGGCTGTGTAAA
The DNA here is from genome assembly GCA_031772095.1 of Zeugodacus tau. Taxonomy (NCBI): domain Eukaryota; kingdom Metazoa; phylum Arthropoda; class Insecta; order Diptera; family Tephritidae; genus Zeugodacus; species Zeugodacus tau. The sequence goes on along the minus strand of CM062649.1, from coordinate 25,752,670 downwards.
CCGTCCCAATGCATATTTGTACCTATATACCGTTGCGTATATGTTGGGTTGTTATGTAACATGCATTTGTGATCTCTGCGCGCCCGGCTTTTGCTGCTGTTCATTGGTTGCACCAATCCCAATCTCGGCAACGAGCAATTACAATTACAAATTTGTGCTGTCGTGCGTTGTGACAATGTTGCTAAAGCAACTGGATTTGCGCTGCCACTCAACTGCCAGCGAAATTGTAAGCCATATTATTGGCGGTAGTTGTCAGCAGCTTGTGGATCCAAGTCCACAAAGTGTGTGTATACATGTTCCTGTTCCGAATACGAGTTGAAAAAGATCTAGGCGGTAGTTGCATGCGCGGAAGTTTTGCGAATTTCGTAAAAATTATTAAAATGGTTGAAGGCTTCCAGGACACACGTTCCAATTGACATTTTAAATTAAAAAAAATCAAATAATGTTGTCCACTTGAAATCTAAAACTGCTTCCATCGAACTCTATGATTGATCTTGAGACAAACTATTTATTGCCGACAAGCACGATTATTCACTGGGATAATCACTTTGGGATACGTGACCAGGTTTACCTTACAAATACACGAATCTTGAGCGCTTATGTCATAAGGAGGTTACTGCCTTGGGAACGTCTACCTGTCGTCACTGTCCCATCAGTTCGAGGAACTAGTTCTGCTTTTTCCAGACTGGATAAGGAAGCGAAGGGAATGAGGATAAGACGGAATAGCTCCTGTTATCAAACACTCGCGTCTCGGTTTCCACGTCACTGTTGTTGAATGACCAAGTGGAAAGGGACCTAGCAGCTCTTTGAATTTCCAAATGGCGCTAAATTACAAAACGGAGATAAATGACGTGCTCTGGTGGATTCGGCTATAATCGCCTAAGCGGTTCCTACGCCAAAGATACATATGTATGTATATATATAAATTAGTATAAAAAGAGACATTCGAATAAGGGTGGTTAGAGCGCCTTATTTACCTGACATTTTTTTTTCAATTTGCTACAGGGTAACCCACTGAGTCTCTGAAATTACATATTTCTTCTCGTGTACATTTCCGCATATTACATATCAGCAACATCAATGCGCCTTGAGTGGGGCAGCAGGTAAGTCGGTGTGGAAATCTTTGCGCTCCAGCATGCATTTACTGCCGTTGCCATATTTGCAGTTGCATTTGGTTATGGCCAACTAAATGGTGTGGCATTTTGCTTCGTACAAATGCTTTTCTTTACCAGAAAAGCCAAATTGCGCCAAAGTCTCCACATCGAATCATAAGTGAGTCTACAATAATATGCTTACATACCATACTATTTACCAGTCTTCGAAATGTATGCAGGAGACTCTGTGTGTATTTATTTTGTGAGTGTGCTCACACTCACTTGTGAGCAATATGTTGTTTGGTTGGTAAAGACAGTGGTGTGCTGCGTTTCTGATGTGATTTTCGAAAATATTTCGACAGCAACAATAAATCGCAGAAAATCAGCAACAGAGCAATAAGTGAACATTTCGCTTTAATTTTTATACTCTCGCAACAAATGTTGCTAAAGAGAGTATTATAGTTTTGTTCACATAACGGTTGTTTGTAACACCCAAAACTAAACGAGTTAGATACAGGGTTATATATACCAAAGTGATCAGGGTGCAGAGTGTAGTTCAAATCCGAATGTCTGTCTGTCCGTCCGTCCGTCCGTCCGCCCGTCCGTCCGTCTGTGCAAGCTGTAACTTGAGTAAAAATTAAGATATCTTGATGAAACTTGGCACACTTATTTCTTGGCACCATAGGAAGGTTGCTTTCGAAAATGAGCAAAATCGGACCACTGCCACGCCCACAAAATGGCGAAAACCGAAAACACATAAAGTGCCATAACTAAGCCATAAATAAAGCTATGGAAATAAAATTTGGTATGAAGGATCGCACTATGAAGGGGCATATTTGGATGTAATTTTTTGGGGAAGTGGGCGTGACCCCGCCCCCTACTAAGTGTTTTGTACATATCTCGCAAACCAATAGAGCTATATAAAGCAAACTTTCTGCAGTCGTTTTTTTCAGCCACTTCCTAATACAGTCCAAAAATCGGATTGTAACCACGCCCACCTCCCATACAAAAGTTAGGTTGAAAATTACTAAAAGTGGGTTAACTCACCAACGAAATACGTCAGAAACACTAAATTTCACATAAGAAATTGCAGATGAAAGCTGCACTCAGATGTTTTTACAAAATGAAAAATGGGCGTGGCGTCGCCCACTTATGGGTCAAAAACTATATCTCTGGAACTACTCGACCAATTTCAATGAAACTTGGTTTGTAATAGTTTCCTTACATCCCAATGATATGTTGTGAAAATAGGCCAAATCGCTTCACAACCACGCCTACTTCCTATACACCAGAACTTTCGTTTACATTACAATATATGAAGTAAGCACTAGTGAAGATATCGGTGCAGAACTTCGCACAAATACTATGTTTATAGTGTGGCAGCCCTATTCTAAAAATCGCCGAAATCGGACCATAGGTTTTCAAGACCCCATATATCGAACATGAGGACCTCGGTTTTCTAACCTAATATTATGGTTTCCAACTTTCAATGGACTTTATACAATATATATGACGAATATGTGGGTCAGGCGACTCACTCTCGTGTGATTTCTTTAACCTGATGCTGGAGAAAATAATACGAGCTGCAGAGCTAAATCGAGAAGGTACAATCTTCTATAAGAGTGTACAGCTACTGGCGTACGCCGATGATATCGATATCATCGGAAACAACACCCGCGCCGTTAGTTCTGCTTTCTCCAGACTGGATAAGGAAGCGAAGCGTATGGGTCTGGTGGTGAACGAGGACAAGACGAAATATCTCCTGTCGTCAAACAAACAGTCAGCGCATTCGTGTCTTGGCTCCCACGTCACTGTTGACAGTCATAACTTTGAAGTTGTAGATAATTTCGTCTACCTGGGAACTAGTGATGAGCGATATTGCTATTTTTGAATCACTGTGATTTCAGTGATTGCTACTTTTAAATCACTGTGATTTTATATTGCTATTGTGATCACAACAAAAAAAAAACGAAGTTATGAGAATTTATACTCCACATTTTTTTTATACTCTCTCTAAAACTAAATGAGTTAGATATAGAGTCATATATACCAAAATGATCAGGGTGACGAGTAGATTTGAAATCCGGATGTCTGTCCGTCCGTCCGTCTGTCCGTCTGTCCGTCTGTGCAAGCTGTAACTTGAGTAAAAATTAAGATATCCTGACGAAACTTGGCACAAATATTCCTTGGCACCATAAGAAGATCAAGTTCGAAAATGGGCAGAATCGGACCATTGCCACGCCCACAAAATGGCGAAAACCAAAAACACATAAAGTGTCATAACTAAGCCGTAAATGAAGATATAAAAGTAAAATTTGGAACAAAGGATCGCACTAGGAGGGGGCATATTTGGATGTAAATTTTTTGGGGAAGTGGGCGTGGCCCCGCCCACAAATCGGTTATTTGTATTTAACTCGCAAACTAATAAAGCTATATAAACCAAACTTTCTGCAGTCGGTTCTCTTACATACCCCACCACACACCATGAAAATAGTTGAAATCGGATAATAACCACGCCCACCTCCCATACAAAGGTTAGGTTGAAAATTACTAAAAGTGGGTTAACTAACTAACGAAAAACGTCAGAAACACTAAATTTTGCAGAAGAAATAGCAGAAGGGAGCTGTACTCAGATTTTTTTACAAAATGGAAAATGGGCGTGGCATCGCCCACTTATGGGTCAAAACCCATATCTCAGGAACTACTCTACCGATTCGAATGAAATTCGGTATATAATATTATCTTGACACCCTGATGACACGTGTGGAAAATAGATGAAATCGGTTCACAACAACGACAACTTCCCATGTAACTCAATTTTGAAATCCATCTTATTCCTTCACTTTATAATGTAAACATAAGGAACCAATGAAGATAACGGAATAAAACTTTACACAATTAGTGCATATCATCTCTGGCTTCACTTGTGAAAAAATTGTCGAAAACGGACCACAACTTTTCAAGGCCCCAGATATCGAACATGTTGAACTCAGCGCCTAAGGATAAATTTTAACCGAAAATATGGGTAAATCTCTCAGATATCTCAATTTAATTCAGAGGAAATTGTTTTCTTCTAATAGTGTGTCCCTGTTCCAAAAATTATTAAAATCGGGTCATAACATTTCCATATACCTAATTATAGGTTTTTCAAAAATACGGTGAGCTTTAAGCTTTATTTCGCATATTGGTTAAATTTCTTCAATAAATTGCGAGAGTATAAAATGTTCGGTTGCACCCGAACTTAGCCTTTCCTTACTTGTTTTTTTTTTAATTTTTTACATATACATTTATATTAATTTTAACAATATCCAAAATTTACCTGTTTTTGTAATCACAATTAATTAATTAATACATTTTAGGTTCATTTAACTGCTTTTGTAATCACCGCACCCAAAATTATTAAAATCACAACTAAAATTTCTACTGTGATCACTGAACAGTGATTGCTACTTTCGAACTGATATTGGTACTGAACAGTGATTGCTACTTTCGAACTGATGTTGTTACTAAACAGTGATTGCTACTTTCGAACTGATATTGTTACTAAACTGTGATTGCTACTTTCGAACTGATATTGTTACTAAACAGTGATTGCTCCTTTCGAACTGATATTGGTACTGAACTGTGATTGCTACTTTCGAACTGATATTGTTACCGAACTGATATTGATACTTTCGAACTGGTATTGCTACTGAACAGTGATAGTTACTTTTCGAACTGCTATTGCTATAGTGATCGAATTAGAATCACTGAACTGCTATTGCTACAGTGATCGAATTAGAATCACTAAACTGCTATTGCTACAGTGATCGAATTAGAATCACTGAACTGCTACTGTTACAGAGATCGAATTAGAATTACTGAACTCGTATATGTACTGCGATCGAACAAAAACACTGAACTTCTCTATAGCTACTGTGATCGAACTCAAATTACTGAACTGCGATTGTAAATCACTGATATTTACAAAAATTGATCACAGTTGCTATATGTGATTTTTCAATCACAGTGAAAAAATCACCGGTAGTGAAATATCGCTCATCACTACTAGGCACCAGCATTAACAGCAATAACAATGTCAGCCTGGAAATCCAACGCAGAATCACTCTTGCCAACAGGTGCTACTATGGACTAAGTAGGCAATTGAAAAGTAAAGTCCCCTCTCGACGAACAAAAACCAAACTCTACAAGTCTCTCATCATTCCCGTCCTACTTTACGGTGCAGAAGCGTGGACGATGTCAACATCCGATGAGACGGCACTAGGAGTTTTCGAGAGAAAGGTTTTGCGGAAGATTTATGGTCCCTTAAGAATTGGCAACGGCGAATACCGCAGACGATGGAACGATGAGCTGTATGTGTTATTCGACGACATAGACATAGTCCAGCGAATAAAAAAACAGCGGCTACGCTGGCTAGGTCATGTTGTTCGAATGGATGAAAGTGCTCCAGCTCTGAAAGTATTCGATGCAGTACCCGCTGGTGGAAGCAGAGGAAGAGGTCGACCTCCACTCCGATGGAAGGACCAGGTGGAGAGGGACCTGGCTTCGCTTGGAATAACGAATTGGCGCCAAACTGCCAGAAGGCGGGATACGTGGCGCGCTGTTTTGGACTCGGCTATAACCGCGTAAGCGGTGTCTACGCCAGTCAAGAAGAAGATGTGGGTCAAATTGTGTATTATATAATATTAATTAAGTTAAATAAATAAATTGCGAGAGTATAAAATGTTCGGTTACACCCGAACTTAGCCCTTCCTTACTTGTTTCAATTTAGTTTTTTTTTACACTCAGCTAAACTCGTTACGCGTATCAAATAGCAGAAATAAAACCTAAAAATCGAGAGGGAAAAAGTAGTGTCCGACCGATACCAAATTTTTGGCCGATGCCGATTCTTTCATTAACAACTTTATTTAGTAAATTAGTATAGTAACAAAAGAAAAACAAAGACAAATAACATCACAAAATAAGTAAACAATCCAGTTCATATGATGAAGTTGTTTATTCATTTAATTAATATTCAAAACTAAATAAATTATTATTATAAGATATATGTACTTATGTTGATAGAAAAAATAAGTTATTCGCGTTTTCTCAAAGCCAATCAGCAATATAGTTTTTTTCCTTTAAGGACAAATATGAGCATTAAGACCTATGACTTTTGTCATATACATTTTATGACAGGCGTCTCATAGGGATAGTGACTCGATATAAACTTCGGAAGCTTGTTTGGGAGATTCTTTTGCATGCACCTTATAGTCCAGGCCACTTCGTGATTATTACGTGATCCTGTCTATGGCGAACTTTAAAAAATAGACTTTCCTAGTTACGAATGCTTCTATAATAGTGGCTTTATAACATTATCTTCAAAATCTCAACAAGTTGTTAAACAAAACTGAATCAAATCGATTCTTTCTAGCAGTGCTAAATAATTCCTTCAATTTAATGCAAAATTGTTGAATTTCTTTATACTAGACTTAAATTATCATCGTGATGAATTGTTAGTTTAGTCAAATGTAAATTACTGTGTTTTATATGGTAAAAAAAGAAAAATTCAAATTGTATGCTTTAAAGAAATCAAAAAAGTAAAAAAACATGTATTTTAGTGTGATCCGAAAGAAGTAGAAAGAATCGGCTAAGAATTGGCCAAATATGGCCGATGCCGATGCTGAATTTTGTGGCCGATACTGGCCGATGCCGATACCAAGGCCGATTAATCGGTCGGTCTCTAGAAAAATGTTGAATATAATACTGTTGGAGCAATAATCTCTGTGTTTTGTTTGTTGGACTAATTCATTTAATGTCGAACACCTAACTTCTGAAAAGTTGAAGACAAAACGTAAAAAATAAATTTAAGTATTTTAAATTGTTTTTCTTGTCTTTGACTTTTTTCTATTTTTTTGTTAATGCATTTTCACGAATGTTTAATAATAAATTTGTTAAGAATTAAAAATTTTTCTAATAAACTTTAATTCTTTTACCTTAAAATAAAAGCTAAACTCATTTTTAAGAGTTTGATTTTCAGCAGTGCCTTCAATATCAAAATAGATTGCTGGGAGCGTAACTGGTACTCGATTTGTTGTAAATTCAGGATATACCAGCCGTAACCTAATACGAAATCAAACAATAAATTAAGTCTCTTCCGCTGGTTATCACGGCAACATTTTGGACAGATATTATTGTTTTGTTCACATAACCCTTTTTTGTATTCGAAATTCGGATGTCTATCCGTCCGTCTGTCCGTGTAAGCGATAACGTCAATAAAAAATAAGATGTTTGAATGAAACTTGGTACACATATCCCTTGGCTGAGGAAATTGGTATTGCATACGGGCGTAAATGGCCCAGAGGATCACACTACAGAGGGGGCACCGCCCCAAAATAAGTTTTTTGTATATATCTCATAAACTACTTAAGCTATATCAAACAAACTTACTATTCACATTTAATTTTAGTACTTCATCACACACCATGAAAATAGATGAAAACGGATAATAACCAAAAAAACTTAAATTGGGTTAACTCACTAACGGAAAACATCAGAACCACTAAATTTTACAGAAGAAATGGCAGAGGTCGGCTGCACTCAGATTAAAAAAAAATTAAAATGGGCGATTTCAATGAAATTCGTAATATTTTCTTACTTGTTTTCGCTGTATTTAGTTGGTTTCGAAAGTTGAAGATACCAAGCAGTTCGTGATTCTGTCTCTTGCTTATACATACCTATCTCTCTTTCATCAGTTTCAAAGAGACATATGGAGTGTTCTTGTTAAGGATTTTCTAAATTTTACAAATTAATTTAGTGATAGTTTCGAAAAAATTAAGGGTCTGAGACGATGTATCAACTAAATTAATTACTAATTGCTGAGTTTTAACATTGATGCTAATTTGTATTAGTTTAGAATTTGCTACATGACATTTCTACTTATACATACATACATATGTACATATCTATATGCAAATAAATGTTCGTGCTTTTCTGTGCGTCGAAGCTTAAAACTGAATTTATTTTATGAGATGTTTAGTTCGGTTTATTGTCGATGTGACTGATAGTTGCATAACTTACAAATGTTTTTGCTTATCTGCTATTTTGATCGCTAATACACAGTTACTTTTTTATTCGCTGGACTATGTCTATGTCGTCGAACAACACATACAGCTCATCTCCCGCAAAATCTTTCTCTCAAAAACTCCTAGTGCCGTCTCATCGGATGTTGACACCGTCCACGCTTCTGCACCATAAAGTAGGACGGGAATGATGAGGGACTTGTAGAGTTTAGTTTTTGTTCGTCGAGAAAGGACTTTACTTTCCAATTGCCTACTCAGTCCATAGTAGCACCTGTTGGCAAGAGTGATTCTGCGTTGGATTTCAAGGCTGGCATTTTTATAGGTGTTGATGCTGGTGACCAGGTATACGAAACGTGGGAGTCCAGACGCGAATGCGCTGACTGTTTGTTTGACGACAGGAGATATTTCGTCTTGTCCTCGTTCACCACCAAACCCATTCGGTTCGCTTCCTTATCCAGGCGGGAAAAAGCAGAACTAACGGAGCGGGTGTTGTTTTCAATGATATCGATATCATCGGCGTACGCCAGTAGCTGTACACTCTTATAAAAAAATGTACCTTCTCTGTTTAGCTCTGCGGCTCGAAATCTATTTTCCAGCATCAGGTTAAAGAAGTCACACGATAGCGAGTCACCTTGACTGAAACCTCGTTTGGTATCGAACGGCTCGGAGAGGTCCTTCCCGATCCTGATGGAGCTTTTGGTGTTGCTCAACGTCAGCTTACACAGCCGTATTAGTTTTGCGGGGATACCAAATTCAGACATCGCGGCATAAAGGCAGCTCCTTTTCGTGCTGTCGAAAGCAGCTTTAAAGTCGACAAATAGATGGTGTGTGTCGATCCTTTTTTCACGGGTCTTCTCCAAGGTTTGGCGCATTGTGAATATCTGGTCAGTTGTTGATTTTCCAGGTCTAAAGCCACACTGATAAGGTCCAATCAGTTTGTTGAAGGTGGGCTTTAGTTTTTCACACAGTACGCTCGATAGAACCTTATAAGCGATGTTAAGGAGGCTTATCCTACGATAGTTGGCGCAGATTGTGGGGTCTCCCTTATTGTGGATTGGGCAGAGTACACTGAGTGTTCCCTCCACAAACACAGTATACGCTGGTCATCAACTACTAGATCACATCTGGGGGTCCTACAGGAGTGCACTCCGGTCTTGAAAGCTTCAGTTCGTTGCCGGATATTTTTGTAAAATTTTCGAACATTACCCCTGTCGGCCAGCTTGTCAAGCTCTTCATACTCACGCATTTCGGCCTCTTTCTTTTTTGTCTGCAAATGCGTCTCGCTTCCCTCTTCAGCTCTCGGTATCTTTCCTATCCCGCTCGTGTTGCGGTCGATTGCAACATTGCGAGGTAGGCAGTCTGTTTTACCTCCACTGCAAGACGACAAACGAGCTAAATAGAGAAGGTACAATCTTCTACTAGAGTGTACAGCTGCTGGCGTATGCCGATGATATTGATATAGACAACGGCTTCGCTGGCTAGGTCATGTTGTCCGAATGGATGAAAACACTCCAGCTTTGAAAGTGTTCGATGCAGTACCCGCTGGAGGAAGCCGCGGAAGAGGACGACCTCCACTCCGGTGGAAAGACCAAGTGCAATGTGACCTGGCTTCACTTGGTGTTTCCAGTTTTCGCCAAAAAGCAAAAAGGAGGAACGAGTGGCGCACTCTGGTGGATTCGGCTATAATCGCTTAAAGCGGTTTCTACGCCAAATATATATATATATATATAAATACATTATATAATGTTGTATGCAACTAGCATTTTGTGCCTGCAACTGCATACGTTACAATGCGAATCCTGAAATAAATTAGATTCTACAAATTCGAATCCAATATAGAACGATGGCAGATGAGAATGATTGAGTGATTGATAAAATGATTGAAGTTGCATATGTGATTAGATGAAACTGGGGTTGCTATTCGTATGAGGAATTTGGAATGACCCAATCGACAATTGGACAAATTAAAGATTATAATAAAAAAGAATGCAGGCTTGATAAGACAAGACACATGTTGAAATCGAATTTCGAAAATAGATCTATTGAATAACATTATTATTAATTACAGTTATATAGTTATTTATTAAAAATTATGGATATATTCTACACATTCCTCTTATAAGGATGGTGTTTATTTAACCTTTGTTCGTCAAGCTTACATGACAGATGACAGAACATCAATTTTTGATATAAATGAAACAAAGTAGCAACCATATTTTCAAACAAAAATTGCAAAAAAGATTTAAAAAATTTCAAATTAATCTCTGAGTTTTCCAAACACCCTTATGGTGTTAGAATTTTCAGGTGTTACTGGAGTCACTTGACCTCTATCAAATTATTATTAGTTGGTATAAAATGTGTATATATTGGTGTGACAGCATAAAATCAAATGTGTGTTTTGCTGACACAACTTTCCCGCGCGATGCGACTATGACAAATACGACTACTTACTTCCACACCAATATACAGAAATAAATTTCTATTGTCCAAGCAATTCATAACAGTTAAACAAACGTGATTTTTGTGCAATCCACTAATATACAGCATAAATAAATGTCAATTTTATTTGGCAAAATTTTGCAGCACATTTTTGTGCACATCTCCATGGCTAAAATTTCGAAATAAATAGATTTTCATATTTTTTTGGGGTTTGTCAGTGTTTTTCCTAGCAAACATTTGAGCTAATTGTTTATGATATTTAGAGATATATATAAAAACACAAAGTCTGTGATATATTGATTGTTTGATGGAGATGTGATTAGAGATTTTATACATCCATATATTCCAAATATTATCGATTATTATCCGTGTAAATTATTTAATATATTAATAATTTATTAACTTCTTTCTATGAGTAACAAAAGGTTATAATTCGATAATTTTACCGTTTTTTAGTTTTTGAATAAAATAAAAAAATATAAATAAGGTAAATAAATTATAAAACAATTAATAAACAAGTAAGGAAGGGCTAAGTTCGGGTGTAACCGAACATTTTATACTCCCGCAATTTATATATTTAACTTTGTTTATATTATATAATACACAATTTGACCCACATATTCGTCATATATATTGTATAAAGTCCATTGAAAGTTGGAAACCCTAATATTAGGTTAGAAGCACCGAGGTCCTCATGTTCGAAATATGGGGCCTTGAAAACCAATGGTCCGATTTCGGCGATTTTTAGAATGGGGCTGCCACACTATTAACATACTATTTGTGCAAAGTTCTGCACCGATATCTTCACAAGTGCTTACTTTATATATTGTAAAGTAAACGTTTCAGATTGTCTTCAAAGTTCTGATATATAGGAAGTAGGCGTGGTTGTGAAGCGAATTGGCCTATTTTCACAAAATATCATTGGGATGTAAGGAAACTATTACAAACCAAGTTTCATTGAAATCTGTCGAGTAGTTCCTGAGATATGGTTTTTGACCCATAAGTTGGCGACGCCACGCCCATTTTCCATTTTGTAAAAACATCTGAGTGCAGCTTTCATCTGCCATTTCTTATGTGAAATTTAGTGTTTCTGACGTTTTTCGTTTGTGAGTTAACGCACTTTTAGTAATTTTCAACCTAACTTTTGTATGGGAGGTGGGCGTGGTTATTCTTTCATTTTTGGACTATATTAGGAAGTGGCTAAAAAAAAACGACTGCAGAAAGTTTGGTTTATATAGCTCTATTGGTTTGCGAGATATGTACAAAAAACTTAGTAGGAGGCGGGGCCACGCCCACTTCCCCAAAAAAATTACATCCAGATATGTCCCTTAATAGTACGATCCTTCATACCAAATTTTATTTATGGCACTTTATGTGTTTTCAGTTTTCGCCATTTTGTGGGCGTGGCAGTGGTCCAATTTTGCTCATTTTCGAAAGCAACCTTCCTATGGTGCCAAGAAATAAGTGTGCCAAGTTTCATCAAGATATCTTAATTTTTACTCAAGTTACAGCTTGCACAGACGGACGGACGGACGGACGGACAGACAGACATTCGGAATCGAATGACATTCGGACATTCGGATAGCTAACTCGTTTAGTTTTGGGTGTTACAAACAACCGTTATGTGAACAAAACTATAATACTCTCTTTAGCAACATTTGTTGCGAGAGTATAAACTGATCATTACTATTTTTATGTCAGATTCTGTATCGTAAAATAAAGAATTATGAGTATCCTATCAGTTTGCAATATAATAACAAAATGTAATATATCGATATAATTATTTTTTATTTCTTGTTTGACTGATAATTTTATACTTGTAAATTTCCCAGGCTTGTCCATTCTATGAATTATTTTTCAATTTTCAAAAAATATCGTCGACTTAAAAAAAATTCGTTTAATCGTTAAAAACATAACGATATTTATACTCTCGCAACAAAGTTGCTACGAGAGTATAATAGTTTTGTTCACATAACGGTTGTTTGTAACACCTAAAACTAGACGAGTTAGATATAGAGTCATATATACCAAAGTGATCAGGGTGACGAATAGATTTTGATGTTTGTCCGTCCGTCCGTCCGTCTGTCTGTCTGTCCGTCCGTCCGTCTGTGCAAGCTGTAACTTGAGTAAAAATTAAGATATCTTGATGAAACTTGGCACACTTGTTTATTGACACCATAGGAAGGTTGCCTTCGAAAATCAGCAAACCAAGACAATCTGAATCGTTTACTTTACAATATATAAAGTAAGCACTAGTGAAAATATCAGTGCAGAACTTTGCACAAATACTATGTTAATAGTGTGGAAGCCCCATTCTAAAAATCGCCGAAATCGGACCATAGGTTTTTAAGGCCCCATGTATCGAACACGAGGACCTCGGTGCTTTTATCCTAATATTAGGGTTTCCAACTTTCAATGGACTTTATACAATATAATATAAATAAAGTTAAATAAATAAATTTCGAGAGTATAAAATGTTCGGTTACACCCGAACTTACTTGTTCTGGTTCGATTTTATTTGATTTTTTTTCTCTTTCCGTTATTTCGGAAAACTACGGTATATAGTATGTGTATGGCAGAGTTAAATACCTGTTTCAATTAAAAATTTCGGGAATATTATTAGTAAAAATTATTATTTTGTTCTGTTTAGAAGTCTAAATAGTGTCAATTATGAATAAAACGAATCTTTATTCGAGACTAGAAAATCGTATTGAGGTTAATTATTTTTATTATTTGAAGAAAAAAAACGAAGAAACAAAAAGTAATATACCACAGCGTCACCTGTCAAGTTATTAGGCAAATTATTGAAGTAAATACTGCTGAAATTCCATTAAGCTGAATCCTAATAGATATAATACCTTTAATCGAGGTCTTAAATGTAGTCGATGACAGATAAAATGTACTCTGATGGTTTTTTAAAGTAGAATATAAGATTAGTTCGTCAAGGTATGATCTCTTTTAAGCTGGATTAACAATCGTTAGTTGAAACTGAACTTAAATTCTCGCTAAGTTGGTTTGGTCAAACCAATATCAAACTCTCTCTATTTTCGCTAGTCTTAACAAATCTCGTTGTTCCAAGTATTAATTGTGAACGAGGTACCGATTAGTCAAACTTTTTAATAGTTGTATTGAGGAGTATTTGCTGGTATCGTCTTCTTTCTCTTAAGATTACTTTATTTTCTCATATTGCGAACCTCAATACTTTACTTCTCAATACCTCAATATTCTTTACTTCTCAGTAATTTTCTTTTTATACTCTCGCAACAAATGTTGGTAAAGAGAGTATTATAGTTTTGTTCACATAACGGATGTTTGTAACACCCAAAACTAAACGAGTTAGATATAGGGTTATATATACCAAAGTGATCAGGGTGAAGAGTGGAGTTCAAATCCGAATGTCTGTCTGTCCGTCCGTCCGTCCGTCCGTCCGTCTGTGCAAGCTGTAACTTGAGTAAAAATTAAGATATCTTGATGAAACTTGGCACACTTATTTCTTGGCACCATAGGAAGGTTGCTTTCGAAAATGAGCAAAATCGGACCACTGCCACGCCCACAAAATGGCGAAAACCGAAAACACATAAAGTGCCATAACTAAGCCATAAATAAAGCTATGGAAATAAAATTTGGTATGAAGGATCGCACTATGAAGGGGCATATTTGGATGTAATTTTTTTGGGGAAGTGGGCGTGGCCCCACCCCCTACTAAGTTTTTTGCACATATCTCGCAAACCAATAGAGCTATATAAACCAAACTTTCTGCAGTCGTGTTTTTTAGCCACTTCCTAATACAGTCCAAAAATGAAAGAAATCGGATCATAACCACGCCCACCTCCCATACAAAAGTTAGGTTGAAAATTACTAAAAATGGGTTAACTCACTAACGAAAAACGTCAGAAACACTAAATTTCACATAAGAAATGACAGATGGAAGCTGCACTCAGATTTTTTTACAAAATGTAAAATGGGCGTGGCGTCGCCCACTTATGGGTCAAAAACCATATCTCAGGAACTACTCGACCGATTTCAATGAAACTTGGTTTGTAATAGTTTCTTTACATCCCAATGATATGTTGTCCAAATAGGCCAAATCGCTTCACAACCACGCCTACTTCCTATATACCAGAACTTTGAAGACAATCTGAATCGTTTACTTTACAATATATAAAGTAAGTACTAGTGAAGATATCGGTGCAGAACTTTGCACATATACTACGTTTATAGTGTGGCAGCCCCATTCTAAAAATCACCGAAATCGGACCATAGGTTGTCAAGGCCCCATATATAACATGAGGACCTCGGTACTTCTAACCTAATATTAGGGTTTCCAACTTTCAATGGACTTTATACAATATAATATAAATAAAGTTAAATAAATAAATTGCGAGAGTATAAAATGTTCGGTTACACCCGAACTTACTTGTTCTAGTTCGATTTTATTTGATTTTTTTTCTCTTTCCGTTATTTCGGAAAACTACGGTATATAGTATATGTATGGCAGAGTTAAATACCTGTTTCAATTAAAAATTTCGGGAATATTATTAGTAAAAATTATTATTTTGTTCTGTTTAGAAGTCTAAATAGTGTCAATTATGAATAAAACGAATCTTTATTCGAGACTAGAAAATCGTATTGAGGTTAATTATTTTTATTATTTGAAGGAAAAAAAACGAAGAAACAAAAAGTAATATACCACAGCGTCACGTGTCAAGTTATTAGGCAAATTATTGAAGTAAATACTGCTGAAATTCCATTAAGCTGAATCCTAATAGATATAATACCTTTAATCGAGGTCTTAAATGTAGTCGATGACAGATAAAATGTACTCGGATGGTTTTTTAAAGTAGAATTTAAGATTAGTCCGTCAAGGTATGATCTCTTTTAAGCTGGATTAACAATCGTTAGTTGAAACTGAACTTAAATTCTCGCTAAGTTGGTTTGGTCAAACCAATATCAAACTCTCTCTATTTTCGCTAGTCTTAACAAATCTCGTTGTTCCAAGTATTAATTGTGAACGAGGTACCGATTAGTCAAACTTTTTAATAGTTGTATTGAGGAGTATTTGCTGGTATCGTCTTCTTTCTCTTAAGATTACTTTATTTTCTCATATTGCGAACCTCAATACTTTACTTCTCAATACCTCAATATTCTTTACTTCTCAGTAATTTTCTTTTTTAACTTTAACTTTTTTTAAATTTCTATATTGTTTATTATTAACCTTCTTCGCTTTTCATCCTGACATTACAATCAAGTTTGCTGTTTGTGTCTATAAATTCGACCAAAACGGCACTTGATTAGCATGGGATATAGCTTTTCTCGTCAATACGTACATACATAGTTACAATTGTAAGATTCTAAATAAAACACGATCAACAAATATTTAAAATTACGTTAACATAGAGCTTCCAATAGTCTTTCGTAGGATGCTTGTTCATGTCAAAAATACGCTCGAATTTTTTGAAAATATGAAAATTCACTTTTGGATGGTAAACTCCATGTTCTTATATGTTACCAAATATGCAATCCATACGGTTATTGCAGCTACCATCTCTTTCATCTCTCACACTAGTCCCGTATAATGATATCTGTTGAGTCTTCGGTATTACAATATTTCGGTATTGATAAAGCTAGTGTTTGTGCATCAAATATATTTAAAATATCCAAAATATTAACACATAATCCTAGTCAATTTCTAGTTGACGTGTTCATTGGCCACGCCGTATTTACGGACTTTATGAGCATTTAATTGAAAATATATGAACAACTTTTAAATGTAAACAATTAAACTAAGTAAATGTATTTCTACATGTGTTTATTGTTGTTTCAAAAATTAAATCTACAAAATACGTTTATAAAATGGTGCAATAACGTTTAGTTGTTGTAGTTATGCCATCATTAAAAGCTCGTGACACCAACGAAAAGTAAAATAAAATTTATTACCTTCGTTTAATGTGGCTTTCGAAGAACATGGTATGGAATTAGTTAATAAGTGAGATAGTTTATGCCCAAGTGTCTAACTGAGTGGGTTGTCTTTATAAATTGAGTATAGTCTCCCAAACGGAAACCATTGCAAACCTTTGCAAAGACGAAATTATTAGAAATGAATTCAGTTAGAAAATTGTCATCTGAAGAGCTTAAATCGCTTTAACATAGAATTTTTGCTGAGGTACGTCTAGTTCTCATCCTGAAGACTTCAAATCTAGTGAGCGGAACAAATGTAATGTAGCTATTCACTTGTACTGTGAAACCTGTTATATTTCGGGTGTTCTTCAATATATGTTGAACGAGTGTTCAGGAATTATGATGGATTCTCTTGCCTGATTTCTTCTTAAACTATCAAAACTATTATCTTTGCAGACGAAATTCACTAAAAATCAGTTTTTAATAATAACTATTGACTTCGGCAAATACCTACATACATATATATTTTAAACTAAAAATAAATTGTTGGATATGTGATAAAATAAATAAAAGTTGGAATAAAAACAAGTATATAATTTCCCATGTCTCAGGTGCAGAGATTCAGACTCAGGCTCAGTTAAAAATAATTTATTGAAATCAAAGCCAAACCCTTGAAACTCAATAGATCAATCTTTATATCTTTCTTAATAATATTTGTTTTTTTCTTCTTATTACAGCTTGACTCGCTGATATCCAAAGAAACTTTATGTTCATTCTTGCACTCAGTCTACTGATATATAGAAGCAGGTAAGCGAAATATTTTTTACTAGAAAAGCTGAACAAAAATCAACAGTTGTTGAACAATAAAATATTTGAATATTATAAAATGCATGAGAAGATGTATGAAGAAATAACAACTAATTAATTAATACGTTCCAAATCATTCCAAAAAGCAACAAAAATTTAGTGCTAATATATTTTTATTAATAAACATTTACTTTATGATCTATTTATAAAGCATTTGCAACCAGAATTTATCAGCATTTTGTAGTTCTAATGTAATTAATAAACCAAATTAAATTTAAATGCATTTATGAATATTTTTATAACAAAGGTAGCAACCAAGGAAAGCTTAATATCGGTTGTAACCAAACTTTATAATATTAGCGTTTTATATGGAATTTTCATTCAGTATTGTCGGTGTTAAAACTTGTAAAAGATGCTAGATCTTTTAGAGTTTGTCAGGATTCGATTTATTTATTATTAAAAGATTATATTCCATACAATATTGTTTATTATTAGATATTTCAATTGCTTAAATATATTACTCGTTTTTAAAGTTAAAATAAAATGAAAAATAAAAATAGACCAGTCTCGAACGATGCTGACGCGACGCTGCCTTTTTTCCGACGACTCTTCCTGGGTTGTTGGTGCGCTCGTTCTTTTGTGTTGCAGGGATGCAATTATGCGGTTTACCTTACAGTCGGCCAATCCTGATTACAGGAGTCGACCTCGACTCCGACATCATTATCAAACCCATCGAAATTCGGCAAATTACACCATGGCTTCAACTTATCAGATGCATAGATTGATGTATAATGTCGTTGTTTTCGTTTCGACCCTGGTATATCTTCAACGAGATACCTGTCGTGGCCAATCACCTTGGTTACCATGAACGGACCTTTGTATAGTGGCTCCAATTTGCGAGAACCACCAGTACTAACAGGCTCATTCTCGGCGAGAACCAAATCACCAACGTTATATTGTGTAGGTTTCCGATGTTTTTCGTTAAAACGCTGTTTAGCTTTTTCTCGCTGCTGATTAATACGACTTACTGCTTCAGTTTGAATTTCGTTCATCTCGTCATTACTCGTAACATCATCTTCATGTAAAGCTAATATTAATTTATTCTGAAGAATATCTCGAGGCTTGTAATTGAATAAAAGTTCTTGTGGAGTTCGCTGAGTTGTTTTGTTCTTTGTAGTGTTTAGTGCCCACTGTATACCTCTAAGTTGATCATCCCAGGTTTTGTCGTCTTTCGTCGACGGAAGTAACATACCCAGTAGAGTTCGGTTGGTACGCTCTGCATGTCCGTTTGCGCGCGGAGTTCGAACAGCATTCAAAATCTGTTTAATATCATTATCGTTGCAATATTGTCTAAAATTCTGAGAAGTAAACGCTGTTCCACGATCGGTTACTATTCGTGTTGGCACTCCGAAATAGCTGCTTACTTCGTTAAGTAATGTCAATACATGTCGTGTCGCTGTGCTTCTAACAGCTCGTAATACTGTAAATTTCGTGAATGAATCAACGAGGACTATTACGTGTTCGTTCTGCTTCTTGGTACGAGGAAAAGGTCCTAGATGATCGATATGTACCGTCTTGAATGGTACAGGTTCTATCTCGTCATAATGATACGCTCCTTCTATTTTGCCACCCCGCTGTTTATTATATGCGCATTCAATGCACGATTTCAAAAATGTCTTTACAAAATTACGCATTCTAGGAAACCAAAAATATTTATTTAATTCTTCTAAAGTCTTTTCTGTACTAAGATGCTTAACTTTCTCGTGCACGCTCTGTACAATTTTGTATCGCATTGATTTTGGTACTACCCATAGCTTGTTACTTTTCTGCTTTCGATAAAGTCTTCCGTTTTCGATTTTGTATTCATCATTAGTAATTTTATCACCGCTGGCGAGTTTTTCTACAATATCTCGAATATCTTTGTCTTGATGCTGCATACTGTATATCCAGTCACCTACGTCTAAAGTTGTTTTCGCAATCTTCAGAGACGCTGTATCGATTTCTTCACCTTTTTCATATGGCATTCTGCTGAGAAAATCGACATGCTCCATTCTTCTACCTGGTCGGTGTTCCAATTTTACAAGAAAGTCTTGAATACGTAGCCACCAACGTGCAATTCGTGGTATCAACTCACGTTTGTGCATTGCTGTAGTAACCGCGCTACAGTCAGTCACAACTACGATCTCTTTCCCTTGCACATAATACCTAAAACGCTCTAGGCTGCTCACCACCGCCAGTACTTCCAGCTCATAGCTATGAAAGTTTCGCTCGCTGTCTGTCGTAGATCTGCTGTAATATGCAACTGGTTTCCAGTCGCCGCCTTCTCGTTGTAAAAGTACACCCGCAATACCAACAGAGCTAGCATCAGTATGAATCTGATGATCTGCCTCGACACGATATCCTGTCATCAATGGCTTCGATGTTAACGCTGTTTTCAATGCTAAAAATGCTTCTTCTTGTTTTTCTGCCCATTGAAATTGTTGACCTCTACGCAGCAACAAACGTAACGGCTCACTTATAATCGAGTAGCCTGGTACAAAGCGTCGAAAATACCCGCTAAGACCAAGAAAACGTCTTACATCTGTTATAGATTTTGGAGTTGTAAAACAATTTACGGCAATTGTTTTCACAGTACCTGGACTTATGCCACCTGAATGAAGTTTGTGCCCTAAAAACTCGATCGTCTGCTTCATAAACTCGCATTTTTTAATATTTAATGTTAAATTAAGTTCGCGCAATGCCTTAAAAACACGTTTAAGTTTTTCATACATCTCGGTGACGTTACTGCTACCTACTAATATGTCGTCCATATAGTGGATCATGTCACCAGGTCGAGTTCTATCTTTGATATTTTGCATTAGCCGCTGGAATACCGCAGGCGCGTTTCTGAGGCCAAACGGCATTCTCTTAAACTCAAACAAACCTTCAGTTGTTATAAACGCTGTATACTTGCGACACCCTTCTTCTATTGGTACCTGATAGTACCCGCTGTTTAAATCTAGTACTGAAAAATATTTGTATCGCATGGCTTCGCTAAGCCTTTCTTCAATATTTGGTGTTGGATAAACTTCTTTTATCGTATGCTGATTAAGTCGCCTATAGTCGACGCAGTAAAGGCGTTCACCCCCAGTTTTCTTTTTTACTAAAATAATTGGACTTGCGTATTCGGATTTAGATGTGGCAATTATATCGCATGCCAAAAGTTCTCTAATCATTTCGGTAACTAAATGCTTCTTCGGCTCCGGCACCCTGTACGGTTTTTGAGCTATTGGTACATTCGTTGTCAATTCGATTTTCATTTCCGTCGCGTTAGTCAAGCCAATATCAGTAAGATTTTCCGCAAAAACGTCTGTGTTATCAGCTAACAACACTTGCAAGTCGGCTTTTACATTTATATCGTCAATACTGCTAATAATTTCGCTGAAATCAGTTTCTCGATGCTTAAGTTCTACCTTTGTAACCTGCGTAGAAAATACGAAGTCGTCGTTCTTTATTTCTGCAACAACATCTGCGTTTTTAAAAATATCTTGCCCCAAAAGCACGTCCATTGTTAATATATCATCATCAACAATAAACAAATTGACGATTAAAACTACATCATCAACAGCCATGTTCACGTTGATACTCTCAGTTGAAGTACGTTTTCCACCGCAAATGCCTATTATTTCTACAGCGCATGGATACTTCTTGGTATTTAAATTTGTTACAGCTGATCGTCGTATCATACTACATTCACTACCAGTATCTACGAAAGTTACTAACGCCTTACCGTTTACGCTGATTGGTTTTTCGAAAAACTTAGATGGTTGATGTATGTGTGTTTTCTTCACAGCTACTGCTTTTTTACCACAATTTTCTGGTTCGTTACTTCCGTGGAATTTATTACAATCTTTACATTTACGCGGTTGCCTCGGTTTTGGACAATTCCGCGCGATATGTCCACATTCTTTACAATTATAACACGTTATGCCTTTTGTTTCGATTGTATTCCGGCGCATGTCTTTTGCACTGTCTTTACTTCGATCACTCGTATATTCATTTTTAAGTTGCTTTGTCACAGTTAAGTTTTGAAGGTAACTTTCAATTGTTTCGCGCATATCTTTTAACGAATTAAACTTCAATGCAGCTATTGCAGTCTGCAATTCACGGTGTTTCAATCCGTCGCGAATGTATTTTATAATTGAACTTTCACTCAGGCCATACCGTCGGCCTAGTCCGCTCATTCTAAAACAATACTCTAAAATCTTTTCGTTTTGCATACGTGTAGTACTTGCCATTTTATAATGTACTTGCGCTTCATTCAATTCACAACCGAATTCGCTTTTTAATGCTTTCGCCAAATCAGGCCAATTGGAATAAAATGCTGGTGCTGCGTCTAACCACATACGCGCAACACCTTTTAATTTTCCATACACGGCTAAGAGTAAACATTTTTCGTCCCAGTCGTAAGCACTTATGGAACTGTCCACTCTATTTACAAATTGTGTCACTGTTAGTGAGTTATCAGTAGTTGGGTCAAACTCAGGAATTGTCTCTGCAATTTCCTTTACACTGGCACTTCGTCCCTCTGTTCGTATTGAATTCTGTGGTGTAGTAACTAAACGTTCTTCATTTACATTTTCTCGCACTGTATCATTATTTCTTTGCTGCATTTGACCAGCAAAACTTTGCATGGTCGTCATCATATTCTGCATCATTTCACGCAAATCATTTACCTGGCTTTGTAAATTAGATTCTGTTTCGATTTCGATTTCATCACTACCTAAGAAATCATTTAATCGCATTATCAATTCCGCTTTTGAACCCGATGTTAGTAAATTATTATTACGTAGTTGCTCCTTCAGTTCGTCAACTTTCAAAGATGCTACTTTTACTTTCATTTTGCGTTTTTTTTTTTTTTTTTATTAACAAGTATTCTTATTGGATTTTACTTTTCACAATTAGACAATACAACACACAATTGTCACTGTTTGTCTTCTTTTGTTTTTACACTTTCTGTATGTATCCGTTTCGCAAACTCTCGTCCATTCGTACGCGAGAATGTAATTCAAACACAAACCGTCACTTGTTTTTTATTTATTTCTCTCTCTCGTTTCACCGAACGCTTGTCCGTTTGTACATGCGCAAATGCAAACCTTCGTTTTTCTTGCTTTTATGCCTCGCCAACTGCTCGTCCATTCGTACGCGCAACAGGCAAATTACAAAACAATTATGTCTACGTTTTTAAATGCAAACCGCCGGTTTCGTTTCTATGCTTCGCTAATCGCTCGTCCATTCGTACGCTCGATAGGCTAATCGCAACAACAATTCTGTTTGATTTCAAACGCAAACCGTCACCAACATGACGTTCTTGCCACACTTGCTCTGCTATGTTCAAACGCACGACCACTCGCATATGTGCGACTGCTCAAACCGATCACAACAATAACACACACATGTGAGGCTATGAGAAGCATCTCACTTCTGAACTAAAAGATGCTAGATCTTTTAGAGTTTGTCAGGATTCGATTTATTTATTATTAAAAGATTATATTCCATACAATATTGTTTATTATTAGATATTTCAATTGCTTAAATATATTACTCGTTTTTAAAGTTAAAATAAAATGAAAAATAAAAATAGACCAGTCTCGAACGATGCTGACGCGACGCTGCCTTTTTTCCGACGACTCTTCCTGGGTTGTTGGTGCGCTCGTTCTTTTGTGTTGCAGGGATGCAATTATGCGGTTTACCTTACACTTGTAGTTTTAGATACTTAGAGAATGTTATATGTATGTACATATGTATATTGCAGACTTGTGATTCTGGTATAACTCATTTTTTAAACATGAAGAAAATGTTTTCTTAAACGATGGGTGTAAAAGAAGTAACTTCAGATGCGGTGATTTGTCCATCTAAAAATATCAGTAATTTCTAAAAATCTTTCAGTTCGTGGCAAAGATGTGTTAGGGCAATCTAACTAAGCTACCCCGTGGAAAAAGTGTTACTGGGTATAAATTAATGCGCGATTTTGAAGTTTTTCAAAATAATTTATAAACATAAAATTATTGAAAACCATCATTAAATAAGTGGTATTAATCAGGGGCGAACGCAGGCGGGGGTTTTGGGGTGTTAAACCGACCACACCCTCCTCCCCCCCCCCCCAAAGTAATTGAATTTTTAAATAATAGAATTTAATTCTACATAGTCATTTGAAAAATTGTAATTTGTTGTTTTCAAAGCAATCTTTCTGCCGGCGATGTAAGAATATGAAAAATAAATGAATACATTAGTCACTAACAGCGTTGCCGTTTTGATACAATTGTATCTTCTAAATTTTGTGATTTGATACTTTTTTGTTCACAAACGGCCTATTTTGATACTTTTCTGCTGATAGAATTTAATTTTTTGAAACTATGAAAATGTTAAACTAAAAACAAACCTATTGTATCTGGATAGTATTAAAAAGTTGTGGGAATGTAGGCCAATTAAAAAACCCAGAAAAATATAAACTGGACTTTGCCTTATAACTCTGTGGCTGCTGAACTGGATTTTTTTAGATTTAAGGGGAATTGTGAGTCGAAAATGGACTTCTTTTGAAAATTAGTTCTGAACTGAAAAGTCACCAATAAGGTTTCTATTATTTTTTTAGAGTTTATTGTTAATCATAATACAGGAAAAATTTGAAAAATTTTTATTATGACTTTCAGTTTTCGTTCCATGAGCAAACTGTTGTGAAATAAATTTAAATTTAAAAAAATTATGCTATTTGCAAAAAAATACTTGAGTGTCTTAACTTAACCGCTGATGTAGAAGATCCCGATGATTTCGTTGCTGAATTTAGAATGTGGAAAAGGTTAAAAATCTTTTCTTCAGATTATATTTTCTAACTAAAATTTTGAATATATTTTCAGGAACTGGTTAAATCAAACAAAGAGATCCAAAACTTTTTTAGACGCGTTGAATTGTTGCGCTGCAAAAATTTCCAAAACAGTGCATCGTTTTTTAACGATTGGAGAAATAATCCCTATATCTGTCGCTTCAAGTGAACGCTCGTTTTCCTCACTTCGCAGGCTTAAAACATATCTATACTAATATTATAAAGCTGAAGAGTTTGTTTGTTTGTTTGTTTGAACGCGCTAATCTCCGAAACTACTGGTTCGAATTGAATAATTATTTTTGTGTTGGATAGTCCATTTACCGAGGAAGGCTATAGGCTATATAGCATCACGCTGCAATATGAAACAGTGGTAAATGTGTAAAAAACGGGGGAAATTATTTATCTTTGAGGGCTTCCGTTCCTTGCGCTGCGAAAGCGGTTCTAGATACACAAATGTTATGTATACAATGATGGACTAATCATAATAGAAGATAAAATTCATGAGATTTGCGACAAATCCATATGATATAAATGAATTAAATTATTATATTATTCAAAATGAACCAAGAACCAGGTGACAGCGTATAATGGTGTTCTGCAAAGTGTTCGTTTCAATGTAGGAAGATTTTTTTTGGACGCTCCCGGTGGGACCGGCAAGACATTCTTATATTAGCAAAAATAAGGTCTCAGGGACAGCTAGCCTTAGCAGTAGCGTAGAAGCTCTAGACAGAACTCTTAGAGATCTTAGAAGCTGTGATAAAATCATTGATGGGATTACTGTTATGTTTGCTGGGGACTTTCAACAAACTTTACCCGTAATAGTAAGGGGAACTAGAGGAGACATTGTAAAGTCTTACCTTAAAAGTTCTCCATTATGGAAGTTTGTAAATATTTTAAAATTATCGACAAATATGAGAGCCCATTTAGGGGGACGTAGTATAACTTTCCCTTCAAAATTACTTTTAGTAGACGGGAAAATACCTCATTTTCAAAATAAAATTGGAATTGACCTCGATTTAGGAGTAAGAGTAGGTAACATTGAGGATTTAATATTAAAAGTTTACCCTGACATCAGCGAAATAGAAAATAAAGGTCACCAATGGATGTGTCAAAGGGCAATATAAATAAACTTGAAGGAGATGTAGTCACATGCACATCTATTGATAATGTAATGGATCAAGAAGATGTGGTCCATCACCCACAGGAGTTTCAAAAAGAAATTATTCGCTTTTGGACCCGCTAGAAGTAGCATTGCGAAAACCATATGATATAAATGAATTAAATTATTATATTATTCAAAATGAACCAAGAACCAGGTGACAGCGTATAATGGTGTTCTGCAAAGTGTTCGTTTCAATGTAGGAAGATTTTTTTTGGACGCTCCCGGTGGGACCGGCAAGACATTCTTATATTAGCAAAAATAAGGTCTCAGGGACAGCTAGCCTTAGCAGTAGCGTAGAAGCTCTAGACAGAACTCTTAGAGATCTTAGAAGCTGTGATAAAATCATTGATGGGATTACTGTTATGTTTGCTGGGGACTTTCAACAAACTTTACCCGTAATAGTAAGGGGAACTAGAGCAGACATTGTAAAGTCTTACCTTAAAAGTTCTCCATTATGGAAGTTTGTAAATATTTTAAAATTATCGACAAATATGAGAGCCCATTTGGGGGGAGGTAGTATAACTTTCCCTTCAAAATTACTCACACATGGCCAATTATATGTCGCGTTGTCAAGATCAGGTTGCGGAGAAAATCAATATGTTCTTCTGCCACCAGAAAATAAAACAAAAAATGTAATTTACGCAGAAGTTCTTTGATAACAGAAATTGACGAGGACGAAGATAAAGACGAAGCCCAAAATCACTATTCCACGCGGACGAAATCGCGGCCACAGCTAGTTTAAGAAATAAAACTAGAGAAGCACGCCTGAACGGAATGGCTCTCTTGAATATCCATAGAGATATAGACGTGACGGAGGAAGATATTTTAAATGTTATGGCCCAAATTAAAAGAAGATTAGACTTCAATTTCTGAATAAAATAATGAAACATTGTCTTTTTACCTAAACCACCCCCCCCCCTAATTTTTTTCCTGCGTTCGCCACTGGTATTAATTATGAATAATAATAACCAGTAGCAATAACAGTGCCAACACTACAAAATAGTATTTATATATAGAAAGTGTGTTAAAAAAAATAACGGTAATTTTCGTTGAAAAATATATATTTATTCATTCGCCTACATTAATATAGTCGCCTTTAGAATAGTATCCAAACAATATTATGCACTTATGCCAGCGCTACTTCCAATCGTCGAAACACTTCTCAAACTCGATATTTGGGATAGTCTTTGGCCGTTTCAACGACTTCACGTATGCTTGTAACATGACGTCCCTTTAAGGTTCTCTTTATTTTTGGAAAAAAGAGTCATGTCTGGCGAATATGGAGGCTTGGGCATCGTTACAGTATTGTTTTTGGACAAGAAGTCACGAACAAGCAATGAAGTGTGAGGTTTTTACAAGCAAAGTAAGGAATGAATAAAGTTGAAAATTTTAACGTAGGCGCATGTACATACATATGTATATCAACATAATAAAATATAATAAAAATTTGGAAATTGAACTCTCCAAACCCGTGAAATTTTAGATTTTACAATTCCCGTTATTTTTTTGAACACATCATGTGTACAAATACTTAAATGCGATTTAACGCACACATATCAATAAAGAAGCTGAAATGTCATTAATTTAATGCAATTTAATTACGCGTACTATGCATTTTTTATTTATTTTTATTTCTACTGCGCGAACAATTTGATGCATGGAAACCATTTTTCTTCACTTGTTGGTTTACCAGCGCAGCCACAAAGATGTCAACGACAACAACAACAACGACAATTGTAAATTGCAATTGCATTCAAAAACAAAAAATAAACATGAGATTTAAATTTTCACACACACAAATATACATATATGTATACAAACATCTATATATTTATATGTAAAAGCTCCAATTTTGCATTGCTTACCGCAATTAAATGTTTCACGGTGCAACAACAACCGGAATAAAATACAGTATGTCAAGAAACAGTTTACACATAGAAAATAAATACACTTTTTCACTTTCCGCAGCCAAATTTTTTACTTTTTACTTCAGTTCAACATATTTTTTGAATCAGGGATGGTTACTTACAGTATTTCAAGAGATGTGATGAAAAAAAAGCTGCGAAAGCAATGCAAAAACCAACCAAGAACAACAAAAAACAAAAATCATTCAATTTTGTTAGTGTCAAGAAAAACTTTACACACTTCGATTATTTTACTTGTTAAGCACGTGTTATACAGTTAACCGTACTTCACCGTTACCTATTCTTCGTAAAGGCATTTACAATGAATTTGTCAATTAGTTGGTGATTAATTTTTGCTTTTTTTCATATCTGAATTACCCATTATTGTCTTTTTAATATTCCATGCAAAGGGTTTAGTTTGAAGAGGTCCAACTATTACCCCATAATCCCCAATGGGGTAAAAACGTTTAAGATCTAACAGCAATGTTTTCTTCAACCCTCTAAATAGTGTAAAATGGCTAAAATTGATCGGAAAATATGGAAATACAAGAACCAAAGCCAGAAAAAGGCCCTAAAATATAAATGTGCAAAAAAATGTGTATGTGCAATAATACTTAAATGCGATTTAACGCACACATACAAATAAAGAAGCTGAAATGCCATTAATTTAATGCAATTTAATTACGCGTACTCTGCATTTTTTATTTTTTTGTATTTCTACTACGCGAACAATTTGATGAATGGAAACAATTTTTCTACACTTGTTGGTTTACCAGCGTAGCCACAAAGATGTTGACGACAACAACAACATCTGAAATTGTAAATAGTAATTGCATTCGAAAACAAAAAACAAAAAGAGAGATCTAAATTTAAATTTTCACACACACAAACATACATACATACTATATACAATATATAGATGATATATGTAAAAGCTGTCATTTTGAATTGCTTACCGCATTTGTTTGCAATTAAATGTTGCACGGTGCAACAGCAACAGCAATAATATGCTTTTGTTGCATACAAAATTTAATTCTATTCAACAAAGGCCAATACAATGGCGGTAAAGTACAATTTGTTGTTTTTCGTTTTTTTTGCGTCCGTCTTCCTCTGGTTGCCTGTTTGCCGAGCCAAAATAGTATTTATAAACCTCTATTCTTCCGTCACATCCACTTGTTGCCTGCCCGTACTGTTGCTGCTGCGCTGTCCCTGCTGAACAACGTCAAACTTTCGCAATTAAATTATTTAAGTGCGACGGCGTACAATTGCATTCATCCCATTATGCAATTTCGCTGCGATGAGGTAGTAGCCAGCGCAACAGGTGGTTGCGAGGGAAACGTGCGTATGTACTATGCATTTACGAGAACAGTGCTGCGAAATAATGAGGCTTTTAAAAGCAAAAAAACACAAACTTTAAATATTATTAAAATGTCAGCACTGAAACTTTTATGCTCTCGAACTTTCCGGTGGACTAATTAAAATTTTTGCTAGACAAGAAGAAAAGTATGCCAGAACTATTTCTAACTAAGTTAATACCATCACATCGAGCAAAAAGTAGCTTTTATAAGGACTTTTCGAAAGAAAGCATGGCCCGCTGTCAATAGCAGAAAAAATCTGGACGGAGAACCATAATTTTATAAATAAACTGATTTGTTGTTAGTAATAGATTTTATTGTTCAGTTTATATACTTTAGAACCAGTTTTTTTTATCTGAGCTGGCAATACCTTTAGAAAGCTTGGGGACCTTCTACCGAAATTTATATTTAAATCATTCTGGATGACATTCTAGCTTTATCTTATTCAATTTGGTTTTGTTGTTGTACGCGTTCAACACTTTTGGCATACATACATACGTACATATGTACTCGTAAACTCCAAATGCTTAGATTGTCCGTCATCGCCAACAATTAGTGACAATTTAAATGCAAAAAGCTTTCAAGCTTGTTGAGCAATTAGACCTCTAAATAAAATTAGTATGTGAATTGTGGTTGACACGGAAAAGAAATTACCGCTAGATTGCATACATGGTCGCAACTGCATAATAAAACAGAGTGTGGTTAGAAGTTAAGTGCAGAGAGGTTGGGTCAGGCGTTGCAACAATAGCGAACCGTGGAAGAAACATTTGAATGTGTGCGAATATGAGCAGTTATAGGTTAAAGTGGTGGAATAAAAGCATGCCAAAATAAACAAATTATCTAATGCACGGAAGCGTTTGCAGAAAGCGAATGCCATACACACATCCACAACGTCACACCCCCACACAAACATCATAGGCAGTAGAACCTTGCTGCAAGTCGTGCAGGGTTATGTCGCAGCAGCAGCAAATGTCAGTACGTTTTCAATTTGCATTCAGCAAATTTGTTCAAGTCGAAACAAAACAAAGCATTTGGCGCGCTACTCGACTACCAACGACCGACTGTTTGCCGGGGAAAAATGTGTCACATTGGCAAAATACTCTATGCAGTGCAACATATGCACACAGCAAGCAAAGAAACAAACAAAAAGCAAATGGCAAAACAAGAAGCTGACAAAAATAAAACAAAAAGTAAAAAAAGCGTGTGATTATCTCCCTCTCTCTCTGTGTATGTATGTGTAGTAAAACAACATCCGCTTTGTGTTCTCTCTGTGCATGAAGGATGTCGCAGACATTTGCATTTTACTCTGTACCGATTTGCAGCAGACGTTGCCGTTATGTTCGCTTTTGTCGCTTGATTATTTTGGCGCCGCCTAGACGCCAGCTTTGTTGCCTCAACGTCGCGCACAATTGGGAATACAGCCAGGAAGTGCAATATATTGTGTCTATGTGTGTGTTTGTGTGCTGTCAACGGAAGTGGCGTTTTCGTTTGTGCATTGTCCTTACTTCCTTTGTACGTCAGTTAACAGGGTGTGAGGTGTCGACCTTTAGTGCACGCGTTAGCTGAACCGTCGCTGGATTAATGCACATATTTTATTTGTCTATTCAATTTTTCATTAGTCGAAAAGATGCTGTGCCATTCAAGCAGAACTTTAATCCATTGTTGTGTAGTTTCGGAATTGTAGAAACTGCATAAGGGAGGAAATCTTACTGTTTGTGTGTGTTTTAAGGAAATTTTGAAAATTTAACCGAAATAAATATTGTGTAAAATAAAGGTGTAGAAAAAAAGATATTTTATTAGCGAATTGTATTAAACCTAGAAAAATTATTAAACTTTGCCACGCCCACTTCTTTAATATTGTTTAATTCCCAGCTGTTCTTTCTGAGATTGTTACTAACCCGTGGTTCTAAAGTTCTAATACAAAGCTAGTAAGCCGAAGATTTGAAACCCACCGACAATGATAGTTGAAATCTACAATTTTTCATTACTTTGAAATACTCCTTGTATTTAATCCCTTAAAGGAAAAGTTTTCTATGCTATAAACAAAGATTCTATACAAGAATAAGTTGAGCATTGGTGTTGGTTCCCTCTAAGCTAAAAAACTTACATACATATATAAATATACTAATTGCCATCTTTGTACCGTGCTTTGTTGTGCTACCGACTACTCAGTACCATCTTTTGCATATAATACATACAAACATACATACCTAATCGATATGCATATGTAAGTATTTCGAGGTTCCCTACTTGATTAAAGAAAAACCCAGAAAATTTAAAATTCATGGGAAATGTTTATTATCATTCGAAAGAACATTATTTGGCATTTAATTGATAAAGATTAGCTCTTTCAAATGTTGGCCGTCTACGTCTCAGATGGTCCATCCGTTGAGTCTATTTTTCGATGACTCATTCGAGCATTTCGATTGGTAACTGGCGAATGACACGCCACGCCGATGATTCCAACGGTCCACAAACAACACCAAAACGTTGTTTTTTCTGGATGAAAGGGCAGCTCTTGAATCCCTTCAGGTTGCTCTTCCAAATAATACTGAACAAAACTAACATGGCAGCTTGATACTACTCACACATGATCTGTCAAAAAAATGCTATTTAAAAAAGTACCTCTACTTGGATCACCCGTTAGATCATGAATCCAACTATCTCAACTGATTCATGAATTGAACTCTATGTCAACTGCGGGATAAACTATTGCGATATATTATATGTGTGTACTATATGTGTTTGTATAAGAGAAAGCACAGGAGAGAAATCGCAGGTTTCATGTTGGAGTATAGGGTCTTAGTTTGGCTGGCGTAATCTCTATGAAATGTTAAGTGGAGAGTTAAATGTTTGCCTGATTGGTCTAATCGCTCACTCACCGTAGTCGTAAGTGCTTCGGGCGATAATTGCCAACAACATACGCTCTTGGTGAATGAATTAGATGAGTGGTGTAGGTGAGAAGGTTTTCGCAAATATCGCAACCATTAGACTATATGTGAGTATGTATGTATGTAAATCGTGATAGGGAATTGCTATGCATTGTTATTCCGTACCTACGTGGAATTCGCACTAAGCCGCCAAGCGCTACCTCCATTTTGTTGGTGGATTATTCTAAAATGCATTCTAATTAGGAAAGGATTTCACTTCTCATTTGACTGTGAATTATTTACGTGTAAAAGGTCTGAATGAATGCGTTCATCTCTCAAGAGAAGCAGCTGAAGTTAAATGAACTCGCTTGAGAGTGAATACTTTGCTGTGCAATTCTACAGATGGTAGAGATGCTGGTTAATGGTAGACTGAGCTAATATTATAATATATAAACATGTCGGTAAGCTAGCACTCGTTCTTTAAAGGAAACTAGATCAGTAGAGATATAGAAGTCTGAATCAATAACATGTTCGACTTAAACTCTCAAAAATCTTGAGACAAGTTCTAAGTTGTCCCATCTGCCATTAGTATGTTATGAACGATATTGTCTATGATCATGTGTAGTTCCGATATCAGAATATATACCATATTGGAGTCAGGGGAATGCCAATTCCAGTGGATTGTCCATAGATTGACATTGCCGAGTGTTTCTCAGTGTTCCAAACCGGTCTGCGTAGTCCGAGTACCAACTGCCTCCATAAAAAAAGATTGAAAGAAATTTAATTTGTTCCTTGAGCAAAAGAAATGTGTTGGCCGTCTATTCTAACTTTACTAGTTGTAGTTTATAGTTCCATACCATTCCTATTGAGTATGATCTGAATATTTGTTTGTATATTGAGTTAATAATTCGTTTTCAGCAAACGCTTACCAGATCTGGTTTTGAAGCTTGTAGTTACCTAGTAAAGACTGAATTTATTCCACTCACAAAATACCGGAAGCTCGATTGCTTCCTCGCTTGATGATGTCTTGTATAAACTTAACTGAGTTATATTATGCTGGAGTTCACATGTCGAGAAGGTAATAGAAAAGTTTCGATCGCCTTGTGTGATCTTGATTTTTCAGTTAAGTTATCAGTTTTTACTTGGATCAATAAAATTCTCCACTTTGTTAAGTCTTCTCTTATCCCGCCATTATTTTTCAGAGTTTGCATAGTGAATAAAAAGATACCTAAATAACTTATTAGAGCTTTCGAAAAAAGATAGCTCTGCACTTTAACACCCGTAGACATTTAATTACAAAAAGCACTAACAATGCAGTTGATAACTCTATTGGTAGCCATTGAAAGCATTTATGTGTCCAAATAGTAGATATTGTACAGCCGGCTAAATACTCTTCTACATATCTATACACCCTCAAGATGTCCCTACAACATCTGTTACGCCCACTTAGTATTGCTTGATAGGCACGCAGTGTCGTTTGTCACGTCAAGCCCGAGCGTACATTCGTGCGTGTGTCGGTGCATGTGTGAGTGCTTTAAATGATGGGCCATGCACGAATGCATGTTGCGGTAGAGTGCCACAGCAGGAGCTACAAACAACAACCATTGCGTACTTACGTATATAGTACAATCAAAAACAATCACAGGACAGCAGTGGCATCACCTGTTTCCAAGAAACGTTCGTTCAGCCATTGTAAGAGAGCAGAGTGAAATTATGCCTTAGGGCAGGGTGCTCAGTGTGTTAAAGTAGTTAAATATGCTTAGATGGAATAATGAAATAGTATTTCAATTTTTGTTTTGAAAAATGTTCTAATGTCCTTAGGAGAACTTAACTAACTTCACAGGGGTTTGTTAAAATATCGATTAAGAAGGTGCCGCACACAGTAGGAGAGTCTGTGATATGTCCCAATAGACGATTTTGGTCGAATACTTGATATACTATTATATGTCTGAATGTGGCCGAAACATTGTGAGACATCGTAGCTACATACAGACATTGTTTTAGGGTTCGTTCGTAGAGACTTTTTAATTTTCAATGCAATGGTTAAAATTCTAATATTAGAGTTAAAAGCCAATAATTATTATACTCTGTCCAAATTTTATACCGCTAATATCCGCATACTGCCACTGTCCCAGTCAGCTCTATATTTATTTACACCATTTCTCTCGTCCTTACCACTTTCTTAACTGCTTTTGTTCACACTATTTGTTGCGTGTCGTGCACAGCTGGTACAGTTTCACTGATGACACGTTGTTGCATTTCATTGTTGCAATTTTAACGAGCCTGCAGCCATCAACGGCACCTATGAACAAACAGACCTCCCTCCACACACACATACTCACCACCGCCACCATTGCGTTCCTGACCGTCGCTTAAGGACTTGACAAGTTGAAGGACTCTGATGGAATTTTTTTATTTCACTGTAAACAAAAGTGATATAAAGTGAAGATGATACATTAAGATGGAATAGAAAAATAAACAACAATCTATGGATTGCACTACGCAGTGCGTACTGTAGTATACATATATATGCAAACGGTACTAATAAATTTTCGCATTCTTTCATACGCTTCATTTTTAAGCGTTTTACACTCTTTTTTACGCTCTCGCGCTCTTCGCCTTTTTTTAATTTTATTATTCATTACTTTCTCGCATTTCAAAGCGTTTCATGCGATGGAAGCTCATTTTATCGCCAGCTTAATTGGCGTTTTCTTTTTGTTGGGAATGTAAATTCTTATCGCGAAAATCTGTGGAGTTCTAAGAATGCGTTCTAAATGTTGACCATCATTTCGGGTTTGAAGATAGTATATCTTAGATACTATTCAAGGGTGTTCTTTAATTATACTTTTCATTTGAACCAATTTTGTCCATGACTTATTCCACCTTTATCGGTAAATTAATTGGTATACTTCAAGGTAATGTCAAGGATCAATTTTTGACACCCTCATATTACGGATGAAAGGTGGGCGACTTCGACCAACAACCACGCCTACTTATCATATAACGCAATTTGAACTCCATCTTCGTGTGATCTTCGAAATGGTGTTTCTTGGTGCCAAAACTAGTTGAAGTCGATCCAAGAATTACCCCATCCTTTATATTCTATAATGGAATTTGAAAGCGTGGAGCTCAATTCAGGTTTGTAATTTCTATAACGATGGACGTCCTGGCGAGCTTCCGTAGCATACTTCAGATTTCCGTGAAACTTTATATTAGATCTGCTGGAGTGACTTTATTAAGAGTTACACCCCATGAGGGCATAATTCTCTCACTCCACTTTAGAAAAGAATTTAAAGACAGAAAACTGAACTCTGTGGAAGTGGCTTACTGAAATTTCATGTATTTTAGTTGTTCTTGGAGACTCCCGGCGTGTTGCTCCTCAGTGTATGCTCGATTTTTCGCTACATTTGTGAGTATGCAATGCAAGCGTGCACACACGCAGTAAAACGTAGTTGTGTATGAGAATTTAGAAGATTGTGGGTTATATCAGCTACCAGATGACATCATTGCATGAGGAACATCAGTGTCACTTATTGCATATTGTTATTGTTTTTATAACAACGAAAGGCAAAGGTATGGTGCAGAGATACATGCTTATGTGTGTGTTAGTTGCGGGAGCACCAGTGGGAACCGCCAACGGCGTTCAAGTTCTATGGCTCTATAGCTAGGTAAATATATATCTTATAAAGCTGATAGTGGCGTTGCTGGTTGGCATGCAGCATACAAGGCACAGCACGTAGTCGCAATTTGAATTTCTTTACAAATACTCTTGATTGCATAAAAATATATACATACATATATAATCGCTTGTGAGAATAGTAAATGCTTGCTCTCACAGGATCTAAGCTCTAAACTGTGGCAATGCAGCAGCATTTTTGTTCCAAACCGCCGCTTGACTGTTGTTGCAACCTACATACATATTCGTTGGCTGTCGTCAGTGTTTTGTACAACTTGCAACAAAAGTTGCTAAGAGAGTATTATAGTTTTGTTCACATAACGGTTGTTTGTAAGTCATAAAACTAAACGAGTAAGATATAGGGTTATATATATCAAAATTATCAGGGTGACGAGTCAAAATCCGAATATCTGTCTGTCCGTCCATCCGTCCGTGCAAAGGATAACTTGAGTAAAAATTAAGAAATCTTGATGAAACTTGGGACCGTGAGAAGGTTGCTTTCGGAGGTGAGCAAAATCGCACCACTGCCACGCCCACAAAATGGCGAAAAGCGAAAACACATAAAGTGTCATAACCAAGCCATAAATAAAGTTATAAAAGTAAAATTTGGAACAAAGGATCGCACTAGGAAGGGGCATATTTGGATGTAATTTTTTTGGGGAAGTGGGCGTGGTCCCGCCTCCAAATCGGTTATTTTATTTTTTTTTTACGCTCTCGCGCTCTTCGCCTTTTTTTAATTTTATTATTCATTACTTTCTCGCATTTCAAAGCGTTTCATGCGATGGAAGCTCATTTTATCGCCAGCTTAATTGGCGTTTCCTTTTTGTTGGGAATGTAAATTCTTAGCGCGAAAATCTGTGGAGTTCTAAGAAATGCGCGCTAAATGTTGACCATAATTTCGGTTTTAAAGATAGTATATCTTAGATACTATTTAAGGGTGTTCTTTAATTATACTTTTCACTTGAACAAATTTTGTCCATGACTTATTCCACCTTTATCGGTAAATTAATTGGTATACTTCAAGGTAATGTCAAGGATCAATTTTTGACACCCTCATATTACGGATGAAAGGTGGGCGACTTCGACCAACAACCACGCCTACTTATCATATAACGCAATTTGAACTCCATCTTCGTGTGATCTTCGAAATGGTGTTTCTTGGTGCCAAAACTAGTTGAAGTCGATCCAAGAATTACCCCATCCTTTATATTCTATAATGGAATTTGAAAGCGTGGAGCTCAATTCAGGTTTGTAATTTCTATAACGATGGACGTCCTGGCGAGCTTCCGTAGCATACTTCAGATTTCCGTGAAACTTTATATTAGATCTGCTGGAGTGACTTTATTAAGAGTTACACCCCATGAGGGCATAATTCTCTCACTCCACTTTAGAAAAGAATTTAAAGACAGAAAACTGAACTCTGTGGAAGTGGCTTACTGAAATTTCATGTATTTTAGTTGTTCTTGGAGACTCCCGGCGTGTTGCTCCTCAGTGTATGCTCGATTTTTCGCTACATTTGTGAGTATGCAATGCAAGCGTGCACACACGCAGTAAAACGTAGTTGTGTATGAGAATTTAGAAGATTGTGGGTTATATCAGCTACCAGATGACATCATTGCATGAGGAACATCAGTGTCACTTATTGCATATTGTTATTGTTTTTATAACAACGAAAGGCAAAGGTATGGTGCAGAGATACATGCTTATGTGTGTGTTAGTTGCGGGAGCACCAGTGGGAACCGCCAACGGCGTTCAAGTTCTATGGCTCTATAGCTAGGTAAATATATATCTTATAAAGCTGATAGTGGCGTTGCTGGTTGGCATGCAGCATACAAGGCACAGCACGTAGTCGCAATTTGAATTTCTTTACAAATACTCTTGATTGCATAAAAATATATACATACATATATAATCGCTTGTGAGAATAGTAAATGCTTGCTCTCACAGGATCTAAGCTCTAAACTGTGGCAATGCAGCAGCATTTTTGTTCCAAACCGCCGCTTGACTGTTGTTGCAACCTACATACATATTCGTTGGCTGTCGTCAGTGTTTTGTACAACTTGCAACAAAAGTTGCTAAGAGAGTATTATAGTTTTGTTCACATAACGGTTGTTTGTAAGTCATAAAACTAAACGAGTAAGATATAGGGTTATATATATCAAAATTATCAGGGTGACGAGTCAAAATCCGAATATCTGTCTGTCCGTCCATCCGTCCGTGCAAAGGATAACTTGAGTAAAAATTAAGAAATCTTGATGAAACTTGGGACCGTGAGAAGGTTGCTTTCGGAGGTGAGCAAAATCGCACCACTGCCACGCCCACAAAATGGCGAAAAGCGAAAACACATAAAGTGTCATAACCAAGCCATAAATAAAGTTATAAAAGTAAAATTTGGAACAAAGGATCGCACTAGGAAGGGGCATATTTGGATGTAATTTTTTTGGGGAAGTGGGCGTGGTCCCGCCTCCAAATCGGTTATTTGTATATAACTCGCAAACCAATAAAGCAATATAAACCAAACTTTCTGCAGTCGGTTCTCTTACGTACCCCACCACACACCATGAAATTAGTTGAAATCGGATAATAACCACGCTCACCTCCCATACAAAGGTTAGGTTGAAAATTACTAAAAGTGGGTTATCTCACTAACGAAAAACGTCAGAAATAATAAATTTTACAGATGAAACGATTCGAATGAAATTCGGTATATAATATTTTCTTGGCACCCTGATGACACGTGTGGAAAATGGATGAAATTCACGAAATTGAACGGTTCACAACCACGACAACTTCCCATGTAACTCAATTTTAAATTCCATCTGATTCCTTCACTTTATGATATATACATTAGGAACCAATGAATATAGCGTAATAAAACTTTACACAAATACTGTATATGATCTGTGGCATCACTTGTGAAAAAATTGTTGAAATCGGACTATAACTTTTCAAAGCCCCGAATATCGAATATGAAGAATTCAGTGCCCCATGTTAATTTTTCACCGAATTCGTAAATCTCACAGGTATCTTAATTTAATTTAGAGGAAATATTTTTCTTCTAATTGTGTAACTTTCCCTAGCTCTCATATACTTAATTATAGGATTTTCAAGTTTGGGTCAAAATGTGTGTTATCTTAATGAAAATATATCAATAAATTGCGAGAGTATAAAATATTGGGTTGCACCCGAACTTAGCCTTTCCTTACTTGTTTTTTAGTTAGAATCCTCAATATTTGGCTTGCACCCAAGCTTGTGTACATACGTATGGTACATCCATCCATAAGGCCAGACCCGGCGACAGTCTGTCTACTTGCTGTGCGACTTCCTCTCCTTCCGTTTGTGCCTTCTCGTTACCTTTGTCTTGTTTATTATTTGGATGCTCATTTGCTCTGGCTTACTCATCTCT
The DNA here is from genome assembly GCA_031772095.1 of Zeugodacus tau. Lineage (NCBI taxonomy): Eukaryota > Metazoa > Arthropoda > Insecta > Diptera > Tephritidae > Zeugodacus > Zeugodacus tau. The sequence goes on along the minus strand of CM062649.1, from coordinate 25,714,139 downwards.
GTATGTATATAGTACTGTATTGTTCAAACAAAGTGTTGCCAAAAATGGAGAAAAGGGAAATATATAACAAAATAATAATAATAACACCACGTACCACAACAATAAAACCAAAATATCGAAAAGAAGCAGCGCAGCAGCAGCAATAACAACACGCAAAACTAATAATATTTCCACTTCTTTCGTTGGCAATATTAGCAAATGTTCCAGTGTGGGGATGTGTGTCTAGTGTTGGTAAGCACCACGTTCTTCTTATAAAATTGCATAAAACAGAAAGAATAAAACAATATGGTTGTGGGGGGAATGCAGTATTTGTTGGCTTAAATGTTGTTGGTTAGCGGCGAAGAGCAGGAGAGCAGTTACTGCAGTGTAACGAAAGGAAAGATATTTATATAATTGAAAAATAGATTATGAAGGGATGCAGTCATTGTAGTAGCAGCAACTGCAGCCGCAGCAGTATTATATGCGCCAATATAAAGTATTTGGAGACAATAAAAATGCAATTTAGCTCATAAAAGTGCACACACGTTGCGGTACTTTATAGAAACGAGGTTGCCTAATTTCAAAATGATCACTGGTTTGGCAGCATTACTTGTAAAGTGACTTATATATATATATATATAGTTCCTGTTACTCCTGTAAGGAGCATAGGGCCAACCATTCTGTCACATGCCATACGCTTTATTTCGTTCCAACTTTTGCCTGTAGGTCTTAGGTCAGCTTCCAACTGTCTTCTCCACGTATGAGTAGGTCTGCCAACTCGCCTCTGTCCAGGCGTTTACAGGTTTGCGCAAAGTGTGCCCGATCCACGCCCACTTACGTTTGAGAATTTCGAAACGCAGTGGGGTTTGTTGCGTGCGTCTCCATAGCGTTTCATTGGAGATTATATCCGGCCAGTAAATGCATAGTAATCCCTGGTGATGACATTGCAAGTCTCACAGCCATACAGCAAAACCGATTTTATGTTGGAGTCAAACAACCGCACTTTTGTTCGAATGGATAACTGTTGAGACTTCGAAATATTTTTCAGCATTCCAAATGCTTGTTTTGCTTTTCCTATGCGATTACTTATATCCTCAGAGGAACCTCCAGAAGCGGTTATCGTGCAGCCAAGATATACGAATGATTCAACATCTTCTACGTATTCTCCAAGTATATGCAGTGGACTCTTATTGTTGGTGTTCAAATGCATAATTTTTGTTTTTTTGAGATTAATTTTAAGACCTGCGTTTGTGGATGATTCGGCTATATCGTCGAGTTTAGCTTGCATATCTGCGTGACTATGCGAAAAATCGCATATGCTAAGTCTTATGCGGAATCTAAGTCTTCAAGCCGATCAAACAGTCCCCACCTTATACCTCTCTCGTCACGCGTTGCTCTCCTCATCATACCATCCAGAACTGTGTTAAAAAGTAAAGGCGACAAAACACTCCCTTGTCGCACGCCTCTTTCGACAGGAATGCAGCTACCAAGTTGGCTATCGTGCAACACGCGGCAACTGGCCCCAGAGTACAAGCCCTTTATAAGTGTAATGAGGGTGTCCGGGACTCCTTTACATTCCTGAGCGCTCCAAATTGCACGATGACATAGGGTGTCGAACGCTTTCTCGAAATCTATGAAAGCTACATATAGTGAGGAGCGTCATTCCGCCGACTGTTCAACGATTATTCTCAACGTGTTTACATGATCAACACACGACCTTCTGGGACGAAAGCCGGCCTGTTCCTTTCAGAATCCTTCGTCTAGTTCCGTAGCTAGTCTAAGTCTTATAATTTCAGCTATAACTTTATTGAGACAACTTAATAGCGTTATTCCCCTTCAGTTATTGCACAATGTGAGGTCACCCTTTTTCGGAAGATTAATGATGATACCTTCTTTCAGCTCATGCGTGAGCTCTTTCGACCGCCAAACATTTTTAATAAGGGGCAGGATCAGAGGGACACTCGTCACTGGATCAGCTTTCATCAGTTCTGGGGGTATATTGTCAATTCCAGGCGCCTTGTTGTTATACTCTCGCAACAAAGTTGCTACGAGAGTTTAATAGTTTTGTTCACATAACGGTTGTTTGTTACACCTAAAACTAGTCGAGTTAGATATTGAGTCATATATACCAAAGTGACCAGGGTGACGAGTAGATTTGAAATCCGGATGTCTGTCCGTCCGACCGTCCGTCTGTGCAAGCTGTAACTTGAGTAAAAATTAAGATATCTTAATAAAACTTGGAACACAAGTTCCTTGGGGCAGTGAAATGGTTGCTTTCGTCACGGCTGCAATTTGAGCCTTCTTCGCGATGTCATCGACCCACTTTCGCTTGTCACCCCGCGCACTCCTTTTTATCTCGCGGGCTAGTGCTGAATACTGCCTTTGCAGCAGTACCTACTTTTATATTACGCGTTCTTGCGGCGTTAAGATCTGCTTTCATACGTTTCCTATGTGCAATCAGTGCCCAAGATCTGTCTGATAGCCACTCTTTCCGCGCACTTTGTGGTGTTCCAATCAGTATTTCAGCTGGTTTAATGAAAATTTCTTTCAACGTGCTCAAATTAGAAAGTTCTTCTGCTGTATGCGAAGATAGGGAGCTTTTCAAGGCTTCTGAATATTTCCCCGCTGTTTCCTCCACTTTGAGTCTGCTTATCTGGAATCTGTTTGACCTGAGGGGGGCGTTTTGTTTACAGCCGTAATTTTTAGTTGCAATGTAGCTAAGAGTAGATGGTGATCGCTGTCTATATCTGTCCCCCGTTTGACTCTTACGTCCAACAGAGAGTGTCGCCATTTTTTGCTGATTGCGATTGACTTAAGCTAACGACTATGATTTTTTTGGAATATTTCATTTAAGTGGTCGACGTTGATGCAGCGATCGAAAACTGAGAATTCATGGTAGTCTCTGCTCTATTTGTAAGGTTACGCCAAACCGAAGCTCACAAAAGCGGATTAGAGATTTACAACTATCATATCACTAAAAATCTCCGTTATTTTTCGTGAGAGTATCTGTATTTTTCCAGACTGGATAAGGAAGCGAAGCATATCGGTCTGGTAGTGAATGAGAGGAGGACATAACTCCTGCCAACGAACAAAGAGATATCGCATTGTCGACTTGCCTCCCACGTCACTGTTGATAGTCATAATTTTGATGTTGTAGATAATTTTGTCTGTCTTGGAACCAGCAAGAAAAACAATGCCACCCTCGAAATCCCACGCAGAAATAGTCTTGTCAACAGGTGCTACATTGGACTGAGTAGGCAACTGAAAAGTAAAGTCATCTCTCGACGAACAAAGACCAAGCTCTACAAGTCCCTCATCATTCTCGTCCTGTTTTATGGTATCGAAGCGGGAATGAAGTCGAGATCCGATGAGACTGCACTAGGAGCTTTCGAGAAAAATGTTTTGCGGAAGATTTATGGTCCATTGAACTTTGGCAACGGCGAATATCGCTGACGATGGAACAATGAGCTGTATGAGTTATACGACGACACTGACATTGTAGTTAGTAAATAAAAGGCAGCGGATAGGCTGGTTAGGTCATGTTGCTTTTGTTCAATCGGGCTTTGAAAGTGTTCGATGTAGTACCCGCTGGTGGAAGCAGAAAAAGATTAAGACCTCCACTGCGATGGAATGATCAGATGGAGAAGGACCTGGCTGTACTGAGTATCCCCAATCGGTTCTAGTCCTTCAAAGTTCTATCTAAGACAAGCCAAGATTGATTCTTCTTTCATTTTCAATAACGATTTCATTTGATTAAGTCTAAACTCAGTCCGAAAAAACTATGAATACGGCATCATGAGAATTTTGTTTGCACGCTTTCATCAGCGGTGTAACTGTTTAGGTACCATAAGCAGGGACTTGACTTTGATCTACGTGTAGTAGACCCTCTGTTAAATATTAGTACTAAGTTTTATTAATCTTGGTTTTACTGTGCGCAATCTGGCATCACTATTATCAGGTGATCTGTTTATGCTTTGGCATGTTACACCATTCTACCGTTGCTAGGGTCATTCCATTACGCCGTTTACAAGAACAACCTTATTACTTATGTTTATTCTCTTACACCTCATTTTTCTATATAAGCATAGCTTAGGCATAATATCATCCTTCTTGATTGTTCATTATTCAGCTGCATATTCAGGTGATCGCATGGTACTTAGAGCGTAACTAATAAATTTGTGAATAATTTAAATCGTGTTTCATTTGTGTGTTTAGTGCACTCACTCCTAAACACCCTCACATAACTTTTTTTTGTTGAAACTGCAAAATGAGAGTAACATTTTTTTCATTGCTAACGGTTTCTTTACAAGGAAAATGTCACTTGTGCGAGAATCCCTGTAACTCAGGTGAGGGAAGAAATTTATTCGACCATCCATCACCTACCTCCTTTCGATAAGGTCTGAGCAGTTCGAAACATTTTTTTCATATAAAGTAACTTAAAACAAATTTAAATACAAACATTTTTGTAACCCTCAATAGAGACTTTAAATCTAAATTGGAATAAAGCACCGCATATGTACATCTTCGATTGCCTCTTATAAGTGTATATCGACTCTCCATTCCATGCCACTTCCTTTTCTCTGCCAATGTACATATATTAGTTGTTGTTGGTATCCGTAATATATCCATGTTCTGCTCGTTTGCTCCAAAGTGCAGCTGTGACCCGGGTTCACTATCAGTAAATCGATTTATAGCTTAATGTAATTAAACTTCCACATATACAACAGCATAAACACACCATTTACATGCATATTTGTATGCATTTATGTGTGTATTAGCACGGAGCAAGACTTCAACATTTGAGTATAATGTCCTTTGCTCTGGCTGCGTTTGTTGTTGCTAATTGTTTGCCTACAACTAGGTACATACATACGCACTTATTGTCGGATAAACATTTTCAGGCTCGACACCAATGCAATGCACAAATCTTGATTTAAACCACTTAAGTCGATAGCCAAGAGACATTCAAATACTTTACTTGGCCCTGTTGAATGCTCTAATCTGTTTTTGTGAGCTTGTTTCGCATTCAACTGTCACACATCGACGCAAATATTTGGGTAGTGTGAGTGTGTGTGTGTATGAGTGTATTTGTACACTCATGGTGTTCATTGGCTGTTTTCCTATGTGACTTACGGGCATAACACAGCCTAAAAGTCTAAAGGATTGAATTACGAGTAGTGCTGACCATTTATTGTCTATTAAATGTTCACTGCTGTTGCCCGGGAGGTATGGTTATCTGAGATCCATAAGATGAAGCTTGTTCATGCGAGGAATGTTGGATAGTTGTTTAATTTTCACATTCAAGTGAAGTAAGAGTTTCGTATTTCCACATTTTGATCGGGGTATCGGAAAGGGAACACTATTATTGCCTTTTCGCACAGCTTAATAAATTTAGTGCAAAAATATTATAATTGAGAAACCAATTTCTGTCTTCGCACAGTCAGCTACTCGATTAACAATCAGCTCTTTTTTTTTGTGTTTTCTGTTCCAAACCAAACCACAACCAAATCTCCAGCGTGGACAACTACCCGTAGAGTTGCTTTCCAGTTCCAACTCAATTTGTATTAGATTGAAAATTAATATATAATAGTAAAATAAGATTTTTCTTTTGTATGGTAAATCTAAGATCTAAATCAGCGCTTTAATAGAGCAAAGGCCGGTTAATTGATCAATTAGCTCCTATGCGAAAAGGCTATTAAGCTGCATACATGTCTTTATAGTAAAATTGTTTGTTTGTTTAGAGAAAAATCTCATTTTTAACTTTCTTTAAATTCAGTTTCTGTAAAAACCACGTCTAAAGGCTCGGGGTAATATTTACTTAAGATACCTTTTTCCTCCACAAACATGTTTTAACATTCTTAGACTTATTTTATATCAGGTCTAGTCAAGAGAATTTCTATTGCTGATAGTTACAACATATTGTTTGTTTCGACAGAGCCTGGCAAATATGGAGTTATATTTGTATAAAATGATTTTCTTGAATGACAGACCGGCGATGCTATCTAAATAGCTTTTTTTGTGAGCACTTCTTTACCTATGGCTTCTTATACCTATATAACGGGTGATTTTTTTGAGGTTAGGATTTTCATGCATTAGTATTTGACAGATCACGTGGGATTTCAGACATGGTGTCAAAGAGAAAGATGCTCAGTATGCTTTGACATTTCATCATGAATAGACTTACTAACGAGCAACGCTTGCAAATCATTGAATTTTATTACCAAAATCAGTGTTCGGTTCGAAATGTGTTTCGCGCTTTACGTCCGATTTATGGTCTACATAATCGACCAAGTGAGCAAACAATTAATGCGATTGTGACCAAGTTTCGCACTCAGTTTACTTTATTGGACATTAAACCAACCACACGAATGCGTACAGTGCGTACAGAAGAGAATATTGCGTCTGTTTCTGAGAGTGTGGCTGAAGACCGTGAAATGTCGATTCGTCGCCGTTCGCAGCAATTGGGTTTGTGTTATTCGACCACATGGAAGATTTTACACAAAGATCTTGGTGTAAAACCGTATAAAATACAGCTCGTGCAAGAACTGAAGCCGAACGATCTGCCACAACGTCGAATTTTCAGTGAATGGGCCCTAGAAAAGTTGGCAGAAAATCCGCTTTTTATCGACAAATTTTGTTCAGCGATGAGGCTCATTTCTGGTTGAATGGCTACGTAAATAAGCAAAATTGCCGCATTTGGGGTGAAGAGCAACCAGAAGCCGTTCAAGAACTGCCCATGCATCCCGAAAAATGCACTGTTTGGTGTGGTTTGTACGCTGGTGGAATCATTGGACCGTATTTTTCAAAGATGCTGTTGGACGCAACGTTACGGTGAATGGCGATCGCTATCGTTCGATGCTAACAAACTTTTGTTGCCAAAATGGAAGAACTGAACTTGGTTGACATGTGGTTTCAACAAGATGGCGCTACATGCCACACAGCTCGCGATTCTATGGCCATTTTGAGGGAAAACTTCGGAGAACAATTCATCTCAAGAAATGGACCCGTAAGTTGGCCACCAAGATCATGCGATTTAACGCCTTTAGACTATTTTTTGTGGGGCTACGTCAAGTCTAAAGTCTACAGAAATAAGCCAGCAACTATTCCAGCTTTGGAAGACAACATTTCCGAAGAAATTCGGGCTATTCCGGCCGAAATGCTCGAAAAAGTTGCCCAAAATTGGACTTTCCGAATGGACCACCTAAGACGCAGCCGCGGTCAACATTTAAATGAAATTATCTTCAAAAAGTAAATGTCATGAACCAATCTAACGTTTCAAATAAAGAACCGATGAGATTTTGCAAATTTTATGCGTTTTTTTTTTTTTAAAGTTATCAAGCTCTTAAAAAATCACACTTCATTAGTCCAAAATGCAGAACTAAATCATCTCGAAAAGCGAAATATAATGCGCTGCTGGTGTTAAGGTATGTGCATAGGTCTATCTATCTAAAACTATCCCTTGCTCTCTGTTTCAAAGATCAACATTCGAACTTATCTTTGACCTTTTCTCGTTGCTATTTATTTTTATGAGTAACTGTATATCTTTTAAATCTAACATATTATGATTTACAATCTACGTTTATAACCGTTTTTTTTTTTGAATGCGTAACGGCAATACAATTTAATTTAATAATCAAATAAATACTTTGCATTCAAAAATTTTTCAAACGGCATCAAATTACAAATTTTGCGCAAAGTTGCTTTGAAGCTAATTGCCCGTTATGTGTTTCTTTGACTTTTGACGCTGTGGGACCACCGGCGTCCGCTTTTAAAAAATTTAATTTGCTAAAAGAACCAAACACGGCTTGACTTCTCCTCAAACAAAAACAAAAACAAAAACATAAACAAATATACTGAATTAACTTTGAGCAAGTTTTGCACTCAAAAGAAACACAAAAGCAAAAACAGCACAAACTATTTAAAACAATTCGTCTAATTAGACAGCCAGACGTCGATAGCAAGGGTACTTTGCGAGCCCCAGTAGTTGTAAATAGCTGCCGGCTTATTGTACATAATATTTTAATTCGTAAAACTACTCGCGGCATAGGAAAACACGAAGTTAACCAATTGTTAATGAACCCTTTAGCAAATGAAGCAAGAATCAGCCAAAAAACTTTAATTACAGAGTAATGCTGGAACAGCGAACTAAGAACAGTGGGAATAGCTAAAAAGTCTAAAATGCAGATGAGCACTGCCCGACGGCTAAGAGTTATCGTACGATGTCGAAATACCAGATAACCAGAATGTACCACAGCATCAGCAGTAAAGTACTCCGTAACATGTGCAGCTTATGTTACACGCGGGTTCGTAGTCTACCTAACCAGTTGGCGCTGTGTCAGCAGTTAAGTTTTGCTGCGACAAACAGTGCAAAAGCAGTCGTAGCAGCTGTGCTGTTGACGACCTTTAACTTTGACATACATTTGTAATTAAATTGGCGAAGACAAATAAAATTAAAAGAAAAGGTTAGTTTGCAAGGTACAGTATGGCATTCTGTTGACGCAATATGATCTAGTCTATGGTTTATGGTAACAAATTTTATTTTTTAGAATTGTAAACATTGGATTTGAAAAATTGCATTCTCCAATGTATTTTTCATTTTTCGAACTTAGCCTCCAAAATAGTTGTCTTCGAAGTTTGAAAAAATATTTTTTTTTTTAATTATTATTAAGTACAGGATATAGTCAAATATATGGATATAATCTACATTTTCCTCTTAATTTAATGGTGTATAAAACTTTTCGGTGAAGCATATGTATGTGACACATACTTTAAGGGGTCCCATAATTGAATCCATATTTTTTTTTTGAAGATTTAATATAGAACCTTCATAGCATCTTATGTAATTTTTGTATGGCGAAATATTGGTAAATCCAGGAGATTAGCGACATAATCTACTCAACAGCCTAAATCTCGCGATTAAGTGTCGGTCAGAACATGGCATAACATATCATATACCCACATACATACATACATGTATATTGTACATGTCTTGCTTTTTTGCAGCGTAAATTTGCAGTCATTAGAACGAAGGCGTCAGCGCACGTGGGTGGGGAATCGATGAGGTGATTACTGTACCGGCTTTTCGGAATCATGCTGTGCTCCATGTGTGCAACTCTTGCCTTCGTTACTGTGTACACAAATACTTTCCATCTCTACTGGCACAGCTTGTGCTCATGCCAAAAATTTTCGAAGAATTCCTTTGACTTGATTAGATGTTGTTAATAGTGATAGGCAGCCCAACACATACTTGTTACAACAGTTGAGAGCGGCTTGTTGCTGGCAGAAGCAATGTTTTCTAAGTGAAGTGGAACAAGTTATTTTGAGCTTACGGACGAGTTCCAAAAGTTATTTGTGTAGTTCGAGTTGAAGCTTTTAATTGTCTTTATTTAAGTACGAAAGCTGAGTAACTAAGGATTCCAGCAACTCTGTATAGATAGTTATGTGGTATTGAAATTTATGTGGACAGATATCGTAAATACCGCTGTAGCAGTCTGGAATTCTGAGATAATGTTATATGATATACAAATTCGCCGTTGGGAGATACTTGAACATTTTAGAGCGTTTCTTAAATTATATAGCTGGAGCTTCGAATGCGTAAACGTCGTGATCTTTCAGATGAAACATTTTGGTCTCATCGTAGATATGCTCTCCAGAGGATATGAGTAGTAGAGATCGACGTTTTTATTCCTATTTTAAAGGTCATAGAATCCATATTTCTGTTTCTGACAGACCAACCAGAGGCGGGGTTGTTTATTAAAGGTCGGTTGATGCCTTCATATTCCGTCGATCTCGACATTTTATTCCACTCTCACTTATTTTTGCGGTTTATTGAGACCGGTAGGGACTTTAGTGATCTCGGGATGATATAAGATAATACGAGTACATACTACATCAGGACTCAGATGGACGAGAAGTAACTCAGTGCAACAGCTTTTAATTCTCATCAAACAGGTTTCACTCCTAATCATGAAATAAATGGTATACTTTTAAACCCTCTGAAACATGGAGGCCTGTCCTCTTCTCGTCAGACAAATTAACTTGGGTTAATCTGAAAGAAACTCAAACCAATTGATTAAAACCGATGAAATGAATGACCTCCAAGAGAGAGAAAGTTGAAAGAATATTCGAAATGCTTCGTCTAAGCAAATTAGTGCAAGCATAGCTATGTGCCAGAAAAATGTCTAATCAAAGCTGCCAAGCATTTGCTGAATTTACTTCATTTGTAAATGACCTTTTTGCTAGTGCCATATTTTTCTGCAAATGAATGAGAGCAAGAAAAAAATTTGTTTGGAGGGAATCATTATTATCAAATATAACTCTAGTTTAGAAAACAACATTAATTTTTAGAATTTACTAGAACGTAGCCCTAGAGGGGCACAAAATAAAATTCTCCAAGTTTAAATCTAGATTTCGTAGCACACTACTGATCTCAAATCGTAAAGACAGATTATCTTTCGAGGAATCAGCTGTATAGCATTTGGCTTCGTTATGCCAAAAGCACTTCACTTCGTCTGGTAACAGTGACCTTAATTGACTTGGCAATTTAGCACGACATGGGTTCAACTTTATTTAAACCATTTGCTAACAGAGATAGTCATACCGGGGATTTATAGAATTTTTTGAAATTATAAAGCGAGATTTGATCCATAGGTTATTTGGTTGGTATAAACAAAATAACTAACCCATGCCATCAACTTCAATTTTTTCTGTGCTTTGCTACGACTTTATATCCTTAGTTCTTCTCTAATACACATGCAAATACCATAGTTTTACATGTAATCCATTATCCGTTTGCAATATTTCCAATCTCTTTATTAAATACAATACTTTCCCCAGCTATACACTTTATTCATGCTTTTTTCCATCAATATCAATGAAAATGTTTTTGAAAGCTATGTTGACAAGTAGTACTCTTGTTCATCGCCATCAGCATCGTCAACATCTTTGTCAATGTCCATGCTTAAGTTATCTCCACTCCGACCGCTGTCATCTCCAATGTTAGCCCACTCATTTTTTATGTACGGGAACCCCTTCCGTTTTCGGCCTCCATTCACCTTTAGCAGTTACAGTTTTGTTCTGTATTCGCTCGCCCATGGCAATGTTGGAAAACTTTAGTAATGTTGATGGCAAACTTTTGATTGATGTGGGAAAAGTCATGACGATATTAAGTGGCAAGTGCGGAAGGGTGTGCTGGCAGCTGTAAGTTGAATGGGTGAAGCTTACTTGCCACCACCTCCACCGTACCCTTATTTACGCAAATATATGTACGAATATGTAGTTCAGATTGCAGCTGTAACAACAATCTGTATGTATGCAAAACAATATCGCCAATAAAGTCTAAAAAAAGTCATAAGCAATGCATATTTACAGAGAAAATGTGCGGGTGATATTAACTAGAACTTTTAGTTATTAATTAATTACTCAAATACCCATGAGGAGTGTTATGTTGGCTAGGGGAATAAAAATCTACACGAAAATAGGCAAAGAAGAGCGTTGGCAATATGACCGATTTTTATAAATATTTCAACTACTAGTAAACCTGTTAGGAAACGCAGCGGCAATTTGACATTTTTTAGTTAAAATTTGAGATATCTTAATAAAACTTGATGCCTTGGTACCATAAAAGAATTGGTATTGTAGATGGACAAAATCTGACTACCGTCACGCCCACAAAATGGCGATAACCGAAAACATATATAATGCTATAACTCGAATTTAATCACGCCTACTTCCCATGCAAAGATTATGTTTACAACTACTAAAAGTGCTTTAATTCAGTAAGGAAAAACACCAGAAATCCTAAGTTTTATAGTAAAGATGAAACTGAAAAGCTGTACTAATATTGGTATAAAAATGGTATAAAATGGCCACCCATTTATGGGTCAAAAACCTTAACTCAGGAACTATTCGACCAAGTTAAGTGAAACATTTTGTAGGCATCCCAATGGTATAATTTGAAAATGGATCAAATCGGTTCACAACAACGCCTAATTTCACTATACCACAATTTTAAAGCCCATCTGTTTCGTTTACTTTACAATATATAAATTAAGCACGAGTGAAGATATCGGAAAAAAAAGTTTGCAAAGATACTATATTTCTAGTGTGACATCGCCCGTCTAAGAGCCGCAGAAATTAGAGTATAACTTTTAAAAGCCCCACATATCTATCCTCAGTGCTTGTGGCAAATTTTTTTCATCGAATCACCTCAATTGACCCTCTCGAATGACAATCCTATTACCTCTTTGATCTTCCTCCTATAAAAGATAGAGTGGACCATAAAGGTCGAGTCCTTACATATTATTACAAAAGCTCCGTAAAGGTCATTGAATGATCCAGTGGTTGAGAGGTCGATAGTATTAGAACGGAAGCAATGAGATATTCTCGATCTCTTGGAACAGGTACTCGAAAGTGAAACGTTTTCGAGAACTCTAGCTGAAGATTTTAGCTGATACGCATCTGTTAGTTGGACCCGAGCAGTATCAAGTCCACGTCCACCTCTGCGGTGGAAAAAATCTCAATACCGATATTGATAACTCCAAAACGATCGTTTAAATGTTTACTACCACCAATAAGGTAAGAGGATAATATGTGCGTCGCTTTGACATCCGGAGCTAACATTTTCCCGTACAGTTCTGACAATTATTGAAATTTTCGACTTTTTTATCGTATGCTGCCACTCACCCACATCAACTCAGTATGAATATGTTTGTAAACGTTCTCGCACATATTTAACCAAATTCATATCCATCGAGCCCAGCATACCTGTGACTTTGTGTAGGCGTGCGAACGGAATGCGCATCACAATTTTTCTCACTTCTCTCCTTCAATTCCAGCACACTGCCGCCAACGAAAGCTTTTTTCTGCTGTGGCAATTGATGAGTAGTTGTGGTAAATGCTGAGTGGTTTGACGAAAGTTGGTCGAAATTCAATGGAGAGTCGAGTCGGTATATACGAGTATGTATGTATGTAGCTAACTATAGATGACTTGTAGGCTTTGTAGAGCTTAATTTTGCCAGCTATGCTGTTGTTGGAATTATTGTTGTTGTTGCTTTTATTGTCATGTTGGGGGTTGCCACCAACTGGACATTCAGTATTTCGTAGGGTTTTCACACAAATTGCCATGTTTTTGGGAAATTAACTTTTCGATGACTACGCTCAACAATAGCAGTAACAACAACAACTACAATAATAATATATGAACAAAAAAAAGTTAGTAAAATACTGCACATTCTGTATACAACAACAAACAACAAAGTTCTTGCCATTACAGCTTAATATTGCGTTCTGGTCTGTGGTTTGTTGAGTTGGCGAGAGAGAGAGAGGGGTGTGGGTGAGACAAATTATTGTTGCTACAACTTGCCTTCAATTATTTCATATTCAGAAATTTAACATGGCCAAAAGTCTTGTACTTCCCGTCACATCCACATACACACACCAGTAGCTTCGTGGTGGATATATTGAATTTGCCCCACAACCCGCACCACTTTATCCTGCCTGCCCTGGTTTGGTTAAAGTTTCAACTCTCGCACACGCGTTTACACGCGCTTACACACATACATATCTACAATGTATGCAAATATATATTACATAGTTTGTGAGTTGGTTAGTTAGTTTGCTGCTGCTACTGAGTTGAGTTTGTTATTTGGTGCTGTTGCACGTTTACCGCCAGCATTGGCATTTCGCTCCGTTGTTGTTGTTGTTGCCAAAAGTACGCAAAATGCCAAACTCGTCGACAGTCGCCGCTGTCATTGCTTAACCTACTTCATAAGCACTTGTCTTAAGCCACACATCTGCTCGTTTGCCTGCCGAAGTGTGTGTGTGCGAGTTCGACTGTTAAAAGATGCAACAATTTGTGGCATCGTCTGTGGTGCTTAATTAAAAATGAGTGTTTTTGTTTTTTGTTACATTTTACTTTGTTGTAAGCGTGTTAAGTATCCATTGCTGCGGTCCAAAATTAGCACCAGCTTCTCGTGCCTCGTGCCCACATTTCAAATTCTGAATCTCTACACTTTATATTATGCGTTAAGTTTATTTAAAAGCTTTAACTTAATTTTGCTCATTAAAAGTTTCAGTGTTTAAGGTTAAGGTCACTTGTTTTGTGGAAGGTGAGACGGAAAAATATACATATTTGTTATTTTGTTTTTATTTCTTATTTGCGCAAATGTGAGGTGTGTTCGAAAGTAGGTGGGAATATTTTTTGTAGAATTATTGACTTGAAGGAAAAACAGCTATAGTTCAGGTGGCAACCATAATTTTCAATATTTTCAAAGTTATAGAACTTGAAAACTTCAACTACCAAAGTGATCAGGGTGACGAGAAGATGTGAAATCCGGATGCCTGTCTGTTGGAAATTACTAAAGAAGCGTTAACTCACTAACAAAAAAGACAGAATTTTAAAGCAGAAACGGCAGAAGTAGCAGCCATCAGCCGTCGCGTCGCCGGTTATGGATCAAAAACCATACCTTAGAAACTACTCGACCGATTTCAATAAAATTCGTATTCGGAAATTTTGAATTCAATTTAATTCGTTCACTTTGTATGTATATATTTGTACCAATGAAGATAACGGAATTAAACTTTACACAAATACTGTATTTAAGGGGTGGCATCGTTTGTGGAAAAATTATCGAAATCGGACTATAACTTTTAAAAGCCCCGGATATCGAATATGAAGAACTCAGTGCCTTATGGTAATTTTTCACCGAAAATATCGGTAAATCTCTCAGATATCTTAATTTAATTCAGAGGAAAACTTTTTCTTCTAGTAGTGTGTCTCTGTATCAGAAATGGTTAAAATCAGGTTATAATCTTAGATAAAATGTATGTTGGTGATGAAAATGAGTTTACTCGGCTCAGGAATTACCTCAGCCTATATACTATATATGATGATTTCCTTTTTCTATTGGACTTTATACCGAATATATAGGTCAAATTGTGTTTTATCTTAATACAAATATAGAAATAAATTGCGAGAGTATAAAATGTTCGGTTGCACCCGAACTTAGCCTTTCCTTACTTGTTCTAATACATGTTTTTATTTCTTGTTTCGTTTCAGCATACGATTTTTATGTCCTTTGAGTTAAACTAAAACTTCCATATGATTTTGTCTCACAGCTTTTAAAATAACCTAAGTACATATAAGCCAGTATTTAAAGGTAAGTTCATTTTATTTAGTTTGCTTAAAATTATTCGTTGAAATCGTGAGCCTATTTTTCTATTATTTCTTTAACAACACTCACTCATCAACTTTAACAAATTTTTATACTCTCGCAACAAATGTTGCTAAAGAGTGTATTATAGTTTTGTTCACATAACGGTTGTTTGTAACACCCAAAACTAAACGAGTTAGATATAGGGTTATATATACCAAAGTGATCAGGGTGAAGAGTGGAGTTCAAATCCGAATGTCTGTCTGTCCGTCCGTCCGTCCGTCCGTCTGTGCAAGCTGTAACTTGAGTAAAAATTAAGATATCTTGATGAAACTTGGCACACTTATTTCTTGGCACCATAGGAAGGTTGCTTTCGAAAATGAGCAAAATCGGACCACTGCCACGCCCAAAAAATGGCGAAAACCGAAAACACATAAAGTGCCATAACTAAGCCATAAATAAAGCTATGGAAATAAAATTTGGTATGAAGGATCGCACTATGAAGGGGCATATCTGGATGTAATTTTTTTGGGGAAGTGGGCGTGGCCCCGCCCCCTACTAAGTTTTTTGTACATATCTCGCAAACCAATAGAGCTATATAAACCAAACTTTCTGCAGTCGTGTTCTTTAGCCACTTCCTAATACAGTCCAAAAATGAAAGAAATCGGATCATAGCCACGCCCACCTCACATACAAAAGTTAGGTTGAAAATTCTAAAAATCGCCGAAATCGGACCATAGGTTTTTAAGGCCCCATATATCGAACACGAGGACCTCGGTGCTTCTAACCTAATATTATGGTTTCCAACTTTCAATGGACTTTATACAATATATATGACACATAGTCAAATTTAACACAAAATAATATAAATAAAGTTAAATAAATAAATTGCGAGAGTATAAAATGTTCGGTTACACCCGAACTTAGCCCTTCCTTACCTGTTTACTATAAAACTGTAAATTTTATAGGTTTTCTATTTCATTCAGCACCCTCGCTCTTGTGTATTTGGCACTCCTTTCACTCGCAGCTATTAAATAGCTTAAATATCATATTTCACTATTATTGGGAATTTGCGATAATACGAACGATTTATCTTCTAAACTGAAGCATCAAATGACACCACTTTTGGGACCAAGTCGCTTAGAGCTGCAAGTGCCCATGCTAGGGGGTGGCACAAAGTAGTCTAATTAAGGAATCTTGTTTCTAAAAAGTCTTTTGTAGTTTAGGCAAATTGGCGCTTTAACATGAGAACAGGTCTCATGAATTCAATATGACTTATTCTAATTTGTTAGATTTAATAATTTATTATAGAGCTGCACTTATAAATAGAGCAGTTCTTATCTTACCTAAATATCCCATACAATATTACTCGAGCTTATTTTGAACAAGTAAGGAAGGGCAAAGTTCGGGTATAACCGAACATTTTATACTCTCGCAATTTTTTATAAAAATAACACAATTCGACCCATATATTCGGTATAAAGTTCAATAGAATAACGAAAATCATCATAAATAGTATATGGGGACTGAGGTAATTCCTAAACCGATTTCACTCGTTTTCACCACCAAGATACAATATATCGAAGACTATACGCTCCCTTAATTTAATATTACTTATAATTAGGTATATGGGATCTGGGGGAAGTTATGACCCAATTTTTTACCATTTCAGGTGCAGAGAGAAACTGTTATTAGAAAAAAATTCAGAGGGAATGAATTACATTAAAATATCTGAGGGATTTACCTATATTTTCGGATTAACCTTAGACACTGAGTTCTTCATGTTCGATATAAGGGGCCTTGAAAAGTCATGGTCCGATTTTGACAATTTTTCCACAAGTGATGTCACAGCTCAAATACAGAATTTGTGTAAAGTTTTATTCCGCTAGCTTCATTAGTTCCTTATGAATACATTATAAAGTGAACGAATCAAAAGAATTAAAAATTGAGTTATATGGGAAGTAGACGTAGTTGTGAACCGATTTCGCCCATATTCCACCCGTGTCATCAGGGTGTCAAGAAAATATTATATACCGAATTTCATTTCTGTCGAGTAGTTCTTGAGATATGGTTTTTCACCCATAAGTGGGCGACGCCACGCCCATTTTCCATTTTGTAAAAAAAAACTCAGTGCAGCTTCTTTCTGCCATTTCTTATGTAAAACTTGGTGTTTTTGACGTTTTTCGTTAGTGAGTTAACGCACTTTTAGTATTTTTCAACCTAACCCTTGTATGGGAGGTGGGCGTGGTTATTATTCGATTTCTTTCATTTTTGGACTGTATAAGGAAATGGCTAAAATAAACGACTGCAGAAAGTTTGGTTTATATAGCTTTATTGGTTTGCGAGTTATATACAAACAAGTAAGCAAGGGCTAAGTTCGGGTGTAACCGAACATTTTATACTCTCGCAATTTATTTATTTAACTTTATTTATATTATATAATACACAATTTGACCCACATATTCGTCATATATATTGTATAAAGTCCATTGAAAGTTGAAAACCATAATATTAGGTTAGAAGTACCGAGGTCCTCGTGTTCGATATATGGGGCCTTAAAAACCTATGGTCCGAATTCTGCGATTTTTAGAATGGGGCTGCCACACTATAAACATAGTATTTGTGCAAAGTTCTGCACCGATATCTTCACTAGTGCTTTCTTTTTATATTGTAAAGTAAACGATTCAGATCCACTTCAAAGTTCAGGTGTATAGGAAGTAGGCGTGGTTGTGAACCGATTTGGCCTATTTTCACAACATATCTTTGGGATGTAAGGAAACTATTACAAACCAAGTTTCATTGAAATCGGTCGAGTAGTTCCTGAGATATGGTTTTTGACCCATAAGTGGGCGACGCCACGCCCATTTTCCATTTTGTAAAAAAATCTGAGTGTAGCTTTCATCTGCCATTTCTTATGTGAAATTTGGTGTTTCTGACGTTTTTCGTTAGTGAGTTAACCCATGATTTTGAATAAAAAACATCCGATGTGAAGTCAAGTCTTTAAAAGATTGGTCAACAAATCTTGGAAGCATCAAATAGAGTTATATACTTGCTGTAAAAATGATCATTGGCTCTCCAGCATTGATATTATCATGTAAACAACTACCGATCCTACTGGGATTTTAAATTTAAAAATTCAAAAATTAAGGACAGAATGTTCCAGGAAAGTTATATTGTCATTATAAATGGGTCGTGATCATATCCTTAATCTTCAAAAAAGAGAGTTATGTTTCGTTAGCAAACTTTTAAGAACCCTAACGGAATATGTGACCTACCTAATGTTCTGAGTCCCATCGAAATCCAATAATTTATTAATGCACCCTCGTATATTGGTTTGAAATATACGTATTGTTAAAAAGAGTACTGCGGCAGTAAAAAGCAAACTCGTTAAATAAAAGAATATCAGAAGCCGACGAACCCTGCTTATTGTATCCGGCAGCGCATAAAACTCACTTGTTCACTTGTAAATGTAGTGAACGAGTTAAAGTGACTACTGCACCGCACACTCGGAATAATTTTTCATGTGACTGGAAAGTCACGCTTTTCGTCTGTGATAAAGTGCTCACAGTGAAGAAAATACATATAAACACACACACACATTATATACAAGCGTTCATGGCCGACATGTTGGATTTAAATACGCAAGGAACTTATATCTCACTGCCTGCGGCTCCTGTCTGCTATTCCCAATTTATCTGCACTTGAAATAGTATAAAAAATAAAAATTAAAGAACTAAAAATAAAATGTGAAGAAATGCTAAAAGCTGCTCGTCAATTTTTATTTTTCTTCATCACGTCAAGAAGTAGTCTTAACTACTTAAGTCATTTTTCATTCTCTTGCCACATTTTTACGGGCAAAGCTTAGATTGAGTAAACTCGGTAAAGTTCGTAAAAGTTCTCAAATTAAAGTGGGAAAAATTAGAGGAATTATTTTAGCTTAGACAAAAGCGCCAGAAAAGAGTAAAATATAAATGCCACGCTGGAATGCAATTCGAAGAGACATAAGTACGTACAATCAGACACACACGTACTAATTATGGGAGTTGGTGGTGTAGAGTAGAAATATATATGTATGTACAGTTAGCCAAAGGAAGTATGCGGTGTAGAGCAAACATTGCTAACTCACAGCTGAGCTCCAGAGTGGTAAGCAAATATGTAGCTTAGAAGCACGGAACTGAAAATGGAAAAATAAAAAGAAAATCTGTATATAAACTATTCAATACCACTTGTGTGTGTCCAAAGACAATGCGCCAAGTCCCATTGCTGCAGTCATACTTCACTTTTATATTCATTTTCCGCTGGCCTTATTTGTCGCGCGCAC
The DNA here is from genome assembly GCA_031772095.1 of Zeugodacus tau. Taxonomy (NCBI): domain Eukaryota; kingdom Metazoa; phylum Arthropoda; class Insecta; order Diptera; family Tephritidae; genus Zeugodacus; species Zeugodacus tau. Next base: position 25,694,687 of record CM062649.1, on the reverse strand, counting down.
ATGACAACACATTTTTTCTTTGACACACTGCAGGTATGCAGGTGCAAAGCACAAATAAAAGACAAACATACATATTTACACGTGTTTACTCATACTACATATGCAAGTATTAATCAACATATAAATCTTTCCATGTCCACAATTAGTGGGGGCCTGGTGTATTACCCAGCATACGTTAGTTAAAGTTAGGTTAGGTAAGGTTAGTTTGTCCGGTAATTTGTCACATTCATCCGAGGTATTCTCATTTTTTATTGGTGTTTTGTTTTACTTAGACATAGTCGGGACACGGATTTTATTCGGACATTTTTATACTCTCGCAACTAAAGTTGCTAAAGAGAGTATTATAGTTTTGTTCACATAACGGTTGTTTGTAACACCCAAAACTAAACGAGTTAGATATAGGGTTATATATACCAAAGTGATCAGGGTGAAGAGTGGAGTTCAAATCCGAATGTCTGTCTGTCCGTCCGTCCGTCCGTCCGTCCGTCTGTGCAAGCTGTAACTTGAGTAAAAATTAAGATATCCTGATGAAACTTGGCACACTTATTTCTTGGCACCATAGGAAGGTTGCTTTCGAAAATGAGCAAAATCGGACCACTGCCACGCCCACAAAATGGCGAAAACCGAAAACACATAAAGTGCCATAACTAAGCCATAAATAAAGCTATGGAAATAAAATTTGGTATGAAGGATCGCACTATAAAGGGGCATATTTGGATGTAATTTTTTTGGGGAAGTGGGCGTGGCCCCGCCCCCCACTAAGTTTTTTATACATATCTCGCAAACCAATAGAGCTATATAAACCAAACTTTCTGCAGTCGTTTTTTTAGCCACTTCCTAATACAGTCCAAAAATGAAAGAAATCGGATAATAACCACGCCCACCTCCCATACAAAAGTTAGGTTGAAAATTACTAAAAGTGGGTTAACTCACTAACGAAAAACGTCAGAAACACTAAATTTCACATAAGAAATCGCAGATGAAAGCTGCACTCAGATTTTTTTACAAAATGGAAAATGGGCGTGGCGTCGCCCACTTATGGGTCAAAAACCATATCTCAGGAACTACTCGACCGATTTCAATGAAACTTGGTTTGTAATAGTTTCCTTACATCCCAATGATATGTTGTGAAAATAGGCCAAATCGCTTCACAACCACGCCTACTTCCTATATACAAGAACTTTGAAGTCGATCTGAATAGTTTACTTTACATTATATAAAGTAAGCACTAGTGAATATATCGGTGCAGAACTTTGCACAAATACTACGTTTATGGTGTGGCAGCCCCATTCTAAAAATCGCCGAAATCGGACCATAGGTTTTCAAGGCCCCATATATCGAACATGAGGACCTCGGTGCTTCTAACCTAATATTAGGGTTTCCAACTTTCAATGGACTTTATACAATATATATGACGAATTTGTGGGTCAAATGGTGTATTATATAATATTAATTAAGTTAAATAAATAAATTGCGAGAGTATAAAATGTTCGGTTACACCCGAACTTAGCCCTTCCTTACTTGTTTTTATGTATAACCTCTTGCTCTAATGCAAACCCTCGCTGGCAACAGATTGGCAAATTTTTAAACTTGTATCTGAGTTTGTAGATCCTTACACCAAATACTTCGTAGTATCTTCTCCAAAACTCTATGTTTTCCAGTTTTAATGGAAGTCCCGATATGAGTTAGTTAACTTATTTCATTTTCCAAATGAAGTGCTCGCCCTGTTCGCATCTAACGGACTAATAATCAATTTAAACCCCAGTGTTTTCTCATTTTGGCGATTTGACAATGACAATCATGAAATTCGACAGAGTTATCTACCTCAGTATTTGAACTGTTCTGTCAATAAAAAATGTGCAGACATTACGACATAATTTTCTTCGACACTGTCTAATCCAAATCCATCTCCCTAGGTTTTGTTTATAATACTTCGTCTGGGTTTTGTATTACTTCTCGTTAACTGACGAAATTTAGTTGATATCTATTTGTGTAGGTGAGTCGTATGAGTAGTGTCTAAAGTGCAAATGTCAACATACGTACTCGTATACATATTTATCAATAAATATTTGCAAATTCATATAGCTGATGCCCGCAAGCCGCACTTTGTAAGAGAGCAGTTTTCGAAGGATAAAACCACAGCAACAGCTAACATGTATTTTTGTGCATACACCCTGTAGGCATAACCAAAACTGAGCATGGATGGAAGAGATAAAAGCAAGTAGAAAGGAACCAAGCATACCCGACAGACTTTGTTGAAGAAAGAGCACTGAAATGGAAGTATATTAGTACAAATTAGGGTATTTGTGGGCGGTAGGCGTTGTGGCAGGCGAATTTCCAAAATTTTCATGATAGTTCGATGTTTAAATTTCATGAATATTTAAAGGATGCTTTTTTGCAGGAGAATCTCCATATTTTAACATTAGGATTTTTGATACCCTCACATTGGATCGTTCTTTCAATATTGATATCTTAAGAGGAGTCGAATCTTCCATTCGCTGACAAAAAATGGTCAAGTTATTCGAATTCTGCGAAACAATCTTTACAAGGGATATTATTATAATATAACTAAACTTTTTTAGTTTTTTTCCTTGTTCTTCGGTTAATTTGTTTAGCTAAAAAATTTAGCTTTTTTTTTAAATCAATGTCTGACTGTTTTAGGAACTCATTATAGTTAGTATATGCACGCCTGTGCTAAGATAACCATTTTAATGACCGATCTTTACATTGGATAAGCGTGGAACCCATAGACCGAGTTCTTTGTTGTTTGATAGACCTATTTAGGCTTCACTTAGTGCATGCAAATCTCAAGAAGTTTGCTGTCTTGACTACCTTTTGGAATCAAGCTGATGCCCTTAGATATATAATTACGAAACATAAAATTTCCGGAAATGTAATTGAGCGTCACCAAAAGCCCTCTGGAAGAAATTACGCTGTTACCTTTTTACTAACGATATATCAACACCTATCTTATTCTCTCTTAATTAATATTCTTACAATTTTGCTCCACTTTCTGTGATTCGGAATTAGAGAACCAAATTCCTTTATAGTTTACTCGGCTTATCAGCCTAAGTGTCTCATCAAATTAAAGTTGCGTACGACCGAAGCATGTTTGCTGGGTAAAGCCAAGCTTTTTCATTATGAACATTTGTAGGCCATTTTCCTGACGCTTTTTCGATATGATCTCCGCTTTAATTGGCTAATTGGTTTTCAGATGTTGCTGTTGGCATGAGGAAAATTAAATGGAAAGTTTTTTTTTTTAAATTGGTTTATTCGTAACTCAATTCTGTTTCTCATCATTTGCTTGTTTTCCACTTTTTTACATTTTGATTACCTGATTTTCTTAGACTTGCTTTGAGTTGTTTTAATTTTTATACTCTCGCAACAAAGTTGCTACGAGAGTATTATAGTTTTGTCCACATAACGGTTGGTTGTAAGTCCTAAAACTAAACGAGTTAGATATAGGGTTATATATATCAAAATGATCAGGGTGACGAGAAAAGTTCAAATCCGGATGTCTGTCTGTCCGTCCGTCTGTCCGTCCGTCTGTCCGTCCGTCCGTGCAAGCTGTAACTTGAGTAAAAATTGAGATATCTTAATGAAACTTGGAACACGTGTTCCTTGGCACCATAAGAAGGTTAAGTTCGAAAATCAGCAAAATCGGACCACTGCCACGCCCACAAAATGGCGAAAACCGAAAACACATAAAGTGCCATAACTAAGCCATAAATAAAGCTATGGAAATAAAATTTGGTATGAAGGATCGCACTATGAAGGGGCATATTTGGATGTAATTTTTTTGGGGAAGTGGGCGTGGCCCCGCCCCCAAATAGGTTTTTTGTATATATCTCGCAAACCAATAGAGCTATATAAACCAAACTTTCTGCAGTCGTTTTTTTTAGCCGTTTCCTTATACAGTCCAAAAATGAAAGAAATCGGATAATAACCACGCCCACCTCCCATACAAAAATTAGGTTGAAAACTACTAAAAGTGGGTTAACTCACTAACGAAAAACGTCAGAAACACTAAATTTCACATAAGAAATGGCAGATGAAAGCTACACTCAGATTTTTTTACAAAATGGAAAATGGGCGTGGCATCGCCCACTTATGGGTCAAAAACCATATCTCAGGAACTACTCGACCGATTTCAATGAAACTTGGTTTGTAATAGTTTTCTTACATCCCAACGATATGTTGTGAAAATAGGCCAAATCGCTTCACAACCACGCCTACTTTCTATATACCAGAACTTTGAAGACGATCTGAATCGTTAACTTTACAATGTATAAAGTAAGCACTAGTGAAGATATCGATGCAGAACTTTGCACAAATACTACGTTTATAGTGTGGCAGCCCCATTCTAAAAATCACCGAAATCGGACCATAGGTTGTCAAGGCCCCATATAGCGAACATGAGGACCTCGGTACTTCGAACCTAATATTAGGGTTTCTAACTTTCAATGGACTCTATACAATATATATGACGAATATGTGGGTCAAATTGTGTATTATATAATATAAATAAAGTTAAATAAATAAATTGCGAGAGTATAAAATGTTCGGTTACACCCGAACTTAGCCCTTCCTTACTTGTTGTTTTTGTTTTTCATTTTCATTATTATTTTCACACAAAGTAAAATGCAAATACACATGTTTTTCATGCCATCGCCCTTCTTGTCATGGCCTACATTCATTATGTGGAAATCTTGAACTATTTATTCCGCTTGTGTGCATATTCTTTGTGTTTATTACCTTAGTGTGGCATTTGCGAAAGCAGAAAAATACTGTTTATATGCGCTTTCTAAGTAATTCAGTTAGTAACTAAGGATGGTTTACTTAAATTTCTTATTGAAATATGAATAGGCATGTTGGTGAACTTAAAGGCATTAAATGAAAGTTTTAGGAATATCTTATTTGCTTATATTAAATCTTTTAAGTAATCTATTAATATAAATTTGTTTCTACAAAGAGCTTAAGTTGTCTGCGAACGTATAATGGAGCTTTTTGTGCCTAAAATACACACGAGAAGATCTTTTTCCTATTCCTTCGTTTATGTTTCGGAGAGATTTATAGATTAGTTGTATTCTTTAATGTCACCTTAAGCTGTTTTAGATGTATTAAGGAAACTTTGAATTTATTCCGAAGTCCATCCAAGCACTTCTTTATTTCGCTATTTGAAGGTGGCATTAATAAGTTATATATTGAGACCCTATCTCATAACATATCCTTGTCGTATATTCTCATATTTAAATTGAATTGCAAATTGCCTTCAATTCCTCTCAATTTAATTTTTCCTGAGATATTTTTCGATTATAAATACTGAGCTGGTGCTATCTAACAAAACCACAGCCATAAATTAAATAAAATCGGAACCTAGGAAAAAAATAATTCTTTCCAAATTTTCTTTTTTCTCAGAAAAACTTACATTTTATACTCTCGCAACATGTTGCACAGAGTATCATAGTTTTGTTCACATAACGGTTGTTTGTGTCACCAAGAAATATAAGAGTTAGATATGGGGTTATATATACATAAATGATCAGGATAACGAGTGGATTTGAAATCCGGATGTCTGTCCGTCCGTCTGTCCGTATGTCCGTCTGTCCGTGCAAGCGATAACTTGAGTAAAAATTAAGATATCTTAATGAAACTTGGAACACATGTTCCTTGGCACCCTGAGGAGGTTGCTTTCGAAAATGGGCAAAATCGGTCCACTGCCACGCCCACAAAATGGCGGAAACCGAAAACCTATACAGTGTCATAACTAAGCCATAAATAAAGTTATGAAAATGAACTTTGAACATAGGATCCCATTAGGGAGGGGCACATTTGGATGTAATTTTTTTGGGGAGGTGGGCGTGGTCCCGCCCTCAAATTGGTTTTTTGTACATATCTCGGAAACCAATAGAGCTATATAAACCAAACTTTCTGCAGTCGTTTTGTTTAGCCACTTCTTAGTACAGTCCAAAAATTAAAGAAATCGGATAATAACCACGCCCACCTCCCATACAAAGGTTAGGTTGAAAATTACTAAAAGTGGGTTAACTCACTAACGAAAAACGGCAGAAACACTAAATTTCACATAAGAAATGGCAGATAGAAGCTGCACTCAGATTTTTTTACAAAATGGAAAATGGGCGTGGCGTCGCCCACTTATGGGTCAAAAACCATATCTCAGGAACTACTCGACCGATTTCAATGAAACTTGGTTTGTAATAGTTTCCATCTCAATGATATGTTGTGAAAATAGGCCAAATCGGTTCACAACTACGCCTACTTCCTATATACCAGAACTTTGAAGTGGATCTGAATCGTTTACATTACAATATATAAAGTAAGCACTAGTGAAGATATCGGTGCAGAACTTTGCACAAATACTATGTATATAGTGTGGAAGCCCCATTTTCGAGGACCTCGGTGCTTCTAGTCTAATATTATGGTTTCCAACTTTCAATGGACTTTATACAATATATAAATAAAATAAAGTCAAATAAATAAATTGCGAGAGTATAAAATGTTCGGTTACACCCGAACTTAGCCCTTCCATACTTGTTTACTTTTAAAAGTAAACTTCCATTGTTGTACATTTTTATAGTGAGTTTCTCCATTCAACACTGTAAAAGTCATTACAAAAGAGCATCCACAATCTCACATCCATATATAAAATCCTTCCTCGGTAGCTATCTTTGTGTTCATAAGTTTCATACATGAACACTAGAAGTGACGCTGCTGGTCAGGCAGAAACTGCTCATGTCCATTGTGGCTGTGATGCGGTTGCCCGGCAGTGTTGAGTGGTAACTTGTGCAAACATTTTGATCTTTTTAAACTTGGCCTGTGGTTACTGTGGCCTTCTGAGCTCCACTCGGTTGAGCTCCGTTTATACTCTTAGATATTTTATCATTTACTCAGTTTGTAGGCGGATAATTTACTTGGTAAATATGGCAAGTAAATTCTACAAAATATATTGTAAGTTAATTAATTGCCACATTTTGTATACAGAGTACTTAGATAAATAGTAAATAGACAAACAAGGTGTACAACTAAATCTTTATAAAATAATTATTAGATAAATGTTACACAGACGTAGTTGAGTGACCCAGTGTTAGTGTTGCCGAGGACGTATTTGGTGACACTTTCAGAAATTTTCGTATTTGGACTAAGTGATTAAATTAAAATACTGACAATATGACAATATACTCAGCATATAAACGGATGATATGTGCAACTTATTCTGATCAAAATTATGGTCTTCGGAGAGTAGACCCCAGCGAACTATATGTAGTCTTGATCAATATAGTTTTAAGTTATATTGAAGACCAAAATATTCATCGGACATTTAATTAATTCTTCATATAGAATTAGGGATAATATTTATATTTTTTATTGATAAATCCCTAAATATTTTAATATTTTAAAAAGCGGTGAACTCTGGTCACCTCAACTCATTATATCCATAAAATTTAGAACTAAATATATTGAAGTCTAACTGGATAATATTTTCTCAAATATTTTAAGTCCATAAGTACAGTAAGTAAGAACAGCATTAAGTTCAATGAGATTTTAAAATATGCATATGAGACTAACAGCCCACCAGCTGCGGTGCGGCAGGAAATGAAAACAAATTTCAACAATCAAATCAACATCAACAGATGGTTACCTAAGGAATCGTAACCAATTTGCTGCTTTTACAACAAAAACCCCACAAATGCAGCATAATATTTTCTCAGCACTCCTCGTATTATTGTTATGATATACGTACATATGAACTTGTGGACCATGTGCGACGGTTCAAAATTGCGCCCATTTTATTATGCATTTGTAGGCAAATTTGCATAAAAATCAAGTCTGTTACAAAAAATCTTGAAATTACAGCATTAAATTGGGAGCTGTAAAAGAGGAAGGCGTGCGATGAGAAAAGAAAGACTAATGTCAAGTAAAATGGCGCCAGCATGGCTAAACTAATAAGATTATGTGCGTTTATATAACGAATGGGAAGTGGCACACGGTGCAGAATTGTGTTAACGGGTGCACATTGAAGGATTGTTAGATAATAATGACTCTGCGAGGGCTTCTGTGACGCTGAAAAGTTTTTGAGGCTATAAAGTACTTGACGGCCAAATTGAGTATGGGTGGATGGGTGTATGGGTGGAGAGACAGAAGTTTTTTCACAGTTATATATTTTCCCGTAGTTCCACAGTTAGATATTCTAAATATGTTTAGAAATCAGTATCGTTTCTGAACATTAAATGGCCTTAAGAAACAGTCTTACGAAAGCTAATAATTCTCTGTTTTGCCTCTAAAACATCGGATCTCCTACCTCACTTCATCACTATCATCTAAAGACTTTGACTAAATAGAACTGGATCTCATAGCGGACTACCTGCTTTAAGGAACTTTAAAACTTGTCCTTGCGGATTCCTCTCGAGCTGAAGTTTTTAAGAGCAAAGGTTATTGGTGATTGTCCCGAAGACGCAGACGGGTCGCCTGCATCTTGGAGCAATCTCTAAGGAATAACTTAATAAATGTTCTATACTGGTAAACTTTGAAAACTCAAAACTAATCATCTATCGTTGGTATAAGATGGGTCTTGGAATAAACTTTGAAAGTCGCTATAGCATCAAGCAGAGATCATTGATCTCTTAAATCCGTGACTGTGCTTAAGACTATTTTCTATATTTTAGTAAGGGGTATTTAGGGTATTTCGAAGTATGGACGAATTGAGGTCTGGAGGAAAATACTGCCAGTTTACTCTGTGGGGTTTCTAAGACTTCAGCTTTATATTTTCCTCACTACATTAAAGAAAAGCCAAAATAGGGGTTCAACAAAAGAACTCTTCAGTCAAAATCATGCCACAAAGAGACTCTCGCGCTTTTACAGTTTCCCCATCCAATCATCAATCGCATATTTGAAAATCTCAACTCTTACGCAAAGTTGCAAAGCACATGGGCAAAGTCAAAAGTCATTGATTTACTATTGAAAGTCAATTGCAAATTGGCATAGTTTTGCAATGCTCTTGATTGTAAAATACCAACGCTGAATGCGAAAAAAGAGCAAATGTAACGAACTCCAAAGGGAGGAAAGGATGGAAGGAACTCAGTGCATCTTGATATGCAACATTTGTTAGTGTTGCACATTCGATATGCCTGCCACGCAAGTTGACGCACAAAAGCGCTGTGTTGAGTGCGAAAGCGGGCGAAAGAGTTGAAAGTTGTCGTTGCAACGTGATGTAATGCAACATCAGCGAATGTTCATATACATACACATTTTAATCTATATGTATACATATATACGCCGATTGCGTGTGACATTGAAAAATTATGAACAACATTGCAGCAAATGAGCTTGAAAGTTATATAACTACAAGTGCTAACATACACACACACACACATGTATATTACATAAATACCAACTTATTTAAATGCAATTATATAGCTCATATTATATTATAGCTATAACATAATGTAACAGATAGAAAAAGAAATTACAACAATAACAAAGCTGATAATTGAACGATTGTATTAACATAAATGCAGAAAATGTGTTTTACAGTTATTATTGTTAGACACAGGCATTATTTGTTTTTATTACCACTCTGGCTTTATTTGTATTTATTTTTTTTCTGCTTATTATTGTTATTATTATTATTTTATTACATTCACCAACTGTTAGCACATTTTACTGCACAATCGTCTATTTACCGCTCATCACTTTGTGGTTGTCTGCTTGGTTGAACAATATATTTTTTTTTGTGTTTTTGTTGCTCTTTTATTATTGTGACATTAAATGAGCAACACAAGTGGAATTTGAGTGGTTTTCGCCACTTGCAGCCACTTGAATGGGCCACAAGAAAAGCGAAATTAAAAAGCGAAGAAGAAGACGCAGACGTGTAGACGCAGACGCAGAGTAGAAGTGAAAAGAAAACAACTTGGCAACCCAGCCATTACCCAATGCATTCGCCCACGAACCGTTAGACAAGTATTGAGCTAATATAATCAAGTGAGGAGGCAGAAGTGGTGATTATTTTCCATGACCCAGTACCCTATAGCAAGCATAAAGCTATGGTAATTTAAGATATAGGAAAGTATCTAGATGAAACATGGTAACGTCTTGAAATACAACACAAACTAACTTCCTGGTCTTCACCCCACTCAAAGTGCTTGACGACATATTCCAAATTACAGTTTTTATAGACAAAGTCCCTAAAGAACTCGACTTAGACTGTCTATGCGAGAGAAAAGCGCTTACTGGAAGACAAAAAAAGATAACCTTCTCAACGACATCTATACCGCCGAGTTAAAATGTGACCTATACATATAGTCAGCAATTAGTCTTAATGAAACAATTACCCATAAACGGGCAGCTTTTGACAATAAAAAAGGAGTTATGTTCCAGCTTTGGGCAATAAGAGAGAAAGTGTATTCCATTAGCACAACGTCAAGAAGGCACTCACATTGATAGCACAACCACACAAAAAAACCTTGATTCTGACCTAGAGGTCTTACTATATGTACCTTATCTTTTTTAGGTCGCTAAGTCCGAATCTGGGGGATGGGGTCATATGTAGAAGTTCACGCAAGTGAGGAAAGTTTCTGATTGCCATTCGCTTGGGAGTGGCTAGGAACGATTCTTTTGCATATGACTCAAGCAGCTCACTACTTCCGGTTTTAGACCAAGTATCCCATGGGTAGCTAACAGACATCCGTTTGGAGGCGAGCTAAAGTGAGAAGGCGAAGCCCGCTTTTGCGGTTGTGCGTAGGGCTTGGGACCCACCACATAAAAAAATCTCCCCAATGAAAACAAACACCGAGACTCGGATGAGAAACCCCCCTTTTGATGACGACCCCTGTAAACGTACTAAGGATCATGATTTGAGGGCATGCACCTGGAATGTCCGGACTCTTAATTTGGAAGGTGCCTCTGCCCAGCTGGTTGATGTCCTCATACAACTAAAGGCTGACATCACCGCCGTCCAAGAAGTGCGATGGACGGGACAAGGACGGAAGAAGGTGGGTCCTTGTGACATCTACTACAGCGGCCATATAAAGGAGCGCAAATTTGGTGTTGGATTTGTGGTGGGAGAGAGACTACGTCGCCGAGTCCTGGCATTCACCCCGGTGGATGAACGTCTTACCACAATCCGCATCAAAGCGAGGTTCTTCAACATATCGTTGATTTGCGCCCACGCCCCGACGGAAGAGAAGGACGAAGTGATCAAAGATACCTTCTATGAGCGCCTAGAACGCACCTATGAGCGCTGCCCCCGCCACGATGTCAAAATCGTGCTTGGCGATTTTAACGCCAGGGTGGGTAAAGAAGGTGTCTTTGGCACAACAGTCGGAAAATTCAGCCTCCATGACGAAACATCGCCAAACGGCCTGAGGCTGATCGACTTCGCTGGGGCCCGAAATATGGTTGTCTGTAGTACCAGATTCCAGCATAAAAAAATTCATCAAGCAACGTGGTTGTCCCTCATCGAAACACGCGAAATCAAATCGATCACGTTGTGATAGACGGAAGGCATGTCTCCTGTGTTTTAGACGTGCGTACGCTCCGAGGACCAAATATTGACTCGGACCATTATCTAGTAGCAGCAAAGATACGCACTCGCCTCTATGCATCTAAGAACGCCCGTCAACAAACACAAGGAAGGTTCGACGACGAAAAGCTGCAATCTCAACCGACAGCCGAACGATTTTCTACTCGACTTGCACTCCTGCTCCCTGAGAGCACTCATCAACATCTTGATATAAGGGAGCTGTGGAACGGCATCTCAAACTCATTGCATACCGCTGTACCGAAACAATTGGTCTCCGGCAACGCCAAAAAACCAGTTGGTACGATGAGAATTGTCGTTCCGCAGTGGAGAAAACAGACTGCCTACCTCGCAACGTTGCGATCGACCACAACACGTTCGGGGTGGGATAGATATCGAGAACTGAAGAGGGAAGCGAGACGCATTTGCAGACGTAAAAAGAAAGAGGCCAAAATGCGTGAGTATGAAAAGCTTGAAAAGCTGGCCGACATGGGTAATGCTCGAAAATTTTATGAAAAAATGAAGCGACTTAACGAAGGTTTCAAGACCGGAGCATTATCATGTAGGGACCGAGGAGGTAATCTGGTAACGGATGTCCAGAGCATACTGGGATTATGGAGGGAACACTTCTCCGACCTGCTCAATGGCAGTGAAAGTACAACACCAGGAGATGGCGAACCCGATTCCCCAATCGATGACGATGGAATAGATTTTCCATTACCCGACCATGAAGAAATTCGAATAGCAATTACCCGCTTGAAGAACAACAAAGCGGCGGGGCCGATGGATTACCGGCCGAGCTATTCAAGTACGGCGGCGAAGAACTGATAAGGTGCATGCATCAGCTTCTTTGTAGAATATGGTCGGAAGAAAGCATGCCTGACGATTGGAATCTTAGTGTGCTCTGCCCAATCCATAAGAAGGGAGACCCCATAATCTGCGCCAACTACCGTGGTATAAGTCTCCTCAATATCGCATATAAGGTTTTGTCGAGCGTATTGTGTGAAAGACTAAAGCCCACCGTCAACGAACTGATTGGACCTTATCAGTGTGGCTTTAGACCTGGAAAATCTACAATGGACCAGATATTCACCATGCGCCAAATCTTGAAAAAGACCCGAGAGAGAAGAATCGATACTCACCATCTTTTTATCGATTTTAAAGTTGCCTTCGATAGCACAAAAAGGAGCTGCCTTTATGCCGCGATGTCTGAATTTGGTATCCCTGCAAAATTAATACGGCTATGTAAGCTGACGTTGAGCAACACCAAAAGCTCCGTCAGGATCGGGAAGGACCTCTCCGAGCCGTTCGATACCAGGTTCTTCAGACAGGGTGACTCACTGTCGTGCGACTTCTTCAATCTATTGCTGGAAAAAATAATACGAGCAGCAGAGCTAAATAGAGAGGGTACAATCTTTTACAAGAGTGTACAGCTCCTGGCGTATGCCGATGATATTGATATCATCGGAAGCAACACCCGCGCCGTTTGTTCTGCGTTTTCCAGACTGGATAAAGAAGCGAAGCGTATGGGTCTGGTGATGAATGAGGACAAGACGAAATATCTCCTGTCATCAAACAAACAGTCAGCGCACTCGCGTCTTGGCTCCCACGTCACTGTTGACAGTCATAACTTTGAAGTTGTAGATAATTTCGTTTATCTGGGAACCAGCATTAACAACACCAACAATGTCAGCCTTGAAATCCAACGCAGAATCACTCTTGCCAACAGGTGCTACTTTGGACTGAGTAGGCAATTGAAAAGTAAAGTCCTCTCTCGACGAACCAAAATCAAACTCTATAAGTCGCTCATTATTCCCGTCCTGATGTATGGCGCTGAAGCGTGGACGATGACAACATCCGATGAGACGACTCTTGGGGTTTTCGAGAGAAAGGTTTTGCGCAAGATTTATGGTCCTCTGAACATTGGCAACGGCGAATACCGCAGACGATGGAACGATGAGCTGTACGATTTATACGACGACATTGACATAGTTCAGCGAATAAAAAGACAGCGGCTACGCTGGCTAGGTCATGTTGTACGGATGGAAGAAAACACTCCAGCTCTGAAAGTATTCGATGCAGTACCCGCTGGAGGAAGCCGCGGAAGAGGACGACCTCCACTCCGATGGAAAGACCAAGTGCAAAGTGACCTGGCTTCACTTGATGTTCCCAGTTGGCGCCAAAAAGCAAAAAGGAGGAATGAGTGGCGCGCTATGGTGGATTCGGCTATAATCGCTTAAAGCGGTTCCTACGCCAAATATATATATATATATATATAAGTCCGAATCTGAGGTCCATTTAACTACATCTGATCAGGGTTTTGATATAACCCCAGAAAAGCAATATGGCGGACAGCGGGGTTTTCAGGGTCACGGATTACGAATCCGGTATCGGTTTTTCAAATATTAAAATGCGGATTCAATATGCGGACAGCGTTTTTTTTAAATTCATCGGAATCCCTTGAAACTCGTTACGCGAGGGTTTTCAGAGTCACTGATTAAGATTCCCGTGTCGGTTTTTAATATTTCAAAATGTTATTATTCGCAAGAGAAGCTTGAGAAAATCGACTTACCCTTTTTTTTGCCAGTAAGGATCAGGGATGAAGGGAATGAGAAATTACGTGCAAAATGGTAAGAAATTATCGAACCAAACGGTGGATTCTCAATTTAATGCAAAAATAATTAATTCATTTTTACAGGACCCATTAATATTAATTGCTAATTGTCTATACATAGTTCTCACGAGATTTCATGAAGACGACATTGACATTTATATGCAACACTAACTATGAGCACTTCTTTGCTTCTTTCTTCCACTACTTCTCGCATAAGATACCACTTTTTCAACTCAAGGCCACATTTCAACTCTCCGCCCAACCAAAGCAAGTGCAATTCACTTCGAACACCACTCAAGCATGACGGCATACACACACTATTGTGGATGTAACCATATATGCCACCTCTTCACGATACGCCTTTCGTATGCATTTCAATTCTATCATCGTTTGCACGTCACACTGCACTGCGCTGTCTTTGGGTCCAACTGATTGCGCCTGATTGACTGACAGTCACTGTCAGAGTCATTGTTGTCAACACCATTGTTAGTTAGCACACAGTCACTGTCTTCAATTGCTGTGCGGCTAGAGTAGATATGGCTCGGATACTCGTCGCTGTAGTACCAATGTCGTTAACAATGTGCGTTCAAATCTCAGTGGCCGCCTCCATTTTCAGTACCACACCGGCTTATGGTGTTTAGTATTCGGCCATTCAATAAGACTACCTATAGTTAGGACCAATAAAGCACACACGTTGCAAGTAGTAAGTAGTTCGGCGCAAGTACTGGTACGCTAACGCATAGTTCCGAGTGAGGCTTTTAGAAACTTTGTTTGCTTTTACTCTCTTCTTCTGCTCACGTAATGATGATGATAATAGTCGCTCGCCACAGCCACTACTTCTTGTGCCAAACTGCAACTGGAAACGTTTCGATTTGATATGCTTCGCCGATTTGGCCTTCGTTTTAGTCATTTCACTTCCCACTCTTTTTATGCCAATCATTTTTGTATTTTGTTTGTGTTTTTTTTATTTTTAGTTTTTGGCGAGCCACTTAAGCGGATGCTTTTGTGGTCCACTTTATTTGGTCCATTTGTTCCAAGCTCTTCACTTTTGCACCATCACGTTTCTTGTGTTTTAGTGAAATACTCACGTACTCCACGACAGCTTTGTTTAATGTATAATATGCTGTATGGTATATGTCTGTACTACATAAATATTTCTCGATTTCTATTATTCTTTCCATATTTCTTAAATTCAATTTAATTCAAAGATGAAACTTTTAATCACCTGATCACAAGTTATAGCTCCAAACTTCGTTATACCGAGACAAGAACGTGGGAGTTTCATTGAATTCGAAATGTAAAAAAAAGTGCACTAGGATAACGAAAAGTATCATATATTGTTCACTCTATTTCACCACCAAGGTACACTTTATCCAATATAAGGGAACTAATGGGAACTAATGGTAATCACAATGGTAATTATGACCCGAGTTTAACCATTTTTGGTACAGAGACGCACTATTAGAAGAAATTCCATTAAAAAAACTGAGAGATTTGCCGATACTTTCGATGAAAATTATTCTTAGGCAATGAGTTCTTCACATTCGACATCTGGGGGTTTGAAAAATTATAGTCCGATTTCCACAAATGGTGCCTCAGCTCAAACACAGTATTTGTCTAAAGTTTTATTCCGATATCATCATCGGTTCCTTATGTATACATTATAAAGTGAAGAAATCAGATGGGATTCAAAATTGAGTTATATGAGAAGTAGGCTTGGTTATGAACCGATTTCGCCCATTTTCAATCCGTGTCATCAGGATGTTGAAAATTTTAGGTAGAAAATTTCATTGAAATCGGTCGAGTAGTTACTGAGATATGGTCTTTGACCCATAAGTTAGACAGGCATCCTGATTTCAACTCTACTCGTCTTCCTGATCATTTAACTCTTTTATTTCTAGGTGAGTGTAAGTATTGGGCGTGTTCTCTACTTCATACTTATTGGGACTTATGGTTCAATAACGCTGCAGTCAATTTTTATACACACCGCCTATATCTAGATATACCTTGAATAATTTCAACATAAATGTTTATTATTACATTTAATTAATGGTTTTCATTTCCCCAAAGCCGTGACTTATTCGAACGCACTACACACTTTAAAGCCGCCTAAATAGCTGCTGGTGCCAACTGTTGACTTTCAGCATTACTTAATGTTATAAAACCTGTTGCTTTTTCGCTGTAAAAATTTTGATTTTACTACTTCTGCTTCTTTAAAGACATTCTTTAGCAGAGTGAAATGCACTTTTTTATTGTTGTTGTTGTTTAGTTATATAATTCACTTCTTATTTGCCATTGGCACAAAAGCGCCGTTGTGTGTAGATTCCCTTTTTATAAATGTGTTATTTTTCTCATTTTTTAATTCTTCAAATTTGTCAATTTCATTCAGTGGAATTGCTTGTTGTTTATGTTATTTACTTATATAAATATTTTGGCAAAAGAAAAATGTGTTAGAAAGACACAAAAGATAAATAAGAACATAACAACTTTTCTCATTTAAACATACACCTTCAACACCACCACAATGGATTATTATCGTCGTTGCTACATTTTCTTTTTGCTTTGATTGAGTTGGTAAGGTGGTGGGTGCAAAATATCACCAAGAATGGTACGAAGCAAAAGCTGTTGAGTATTTACAGCGCTATTCTGCGTCGGTTACAACATTTTTGTTACCGCGAAATGAAAGTTTGTCGGCATAAAGTAACTCGCACACACTGACGCATACACTCTTGTACTCACCTAACGGTTGTAGAATGTTAGTTTTAATGTGTTAATATGTTTTAATTAAAGTATCAATATAAAGTTGTTTCCCTATAAGATATAAAAGTCTAAAATTTTCTAAATTAACATAACAGTTCCAAGGATTTTATGTCCGTAAACGCAAATATTACCCAAACTTAACTTCTACAGTCTGATATATGGATCTTTCACATAATTCCCATATTTCGTTACACTTAGTGGAGAGGAAATGTATTTTCGAATTAGTACTATTGCGTCCTCTTTTCGGATCTAATCAGGTATAATTTAAGATTTTATAAAGTTTGCTTCGAAGATTTCATGCTGGTTACGTCAGAATGTCCAATGTTTCACAAACGCAACATTGTAAAATGAAATCCGAACTCAATTTCTGTATTTTTCTTAAGAATAAGGCTGGTATCTCCTCCAGGGTGTTTATTTCGTCACGATCTCGATTTTTTTTTTGGTTAGAAGGTGCAATTTGTACTTTTTTTGATATGGATTTCTAGTATCATATTTGATGACACGGTCTATTATTCATATTGCTTTTCATATCGAGTGTATTCATGACGAGAGCATTAGATGGTAGTAGTGGAAAATGAAATGGGCCTTCCGACAATTGGCTTGATGAAAAATAAAGAACGTGTATACATAGGAAGATATCTGTTTCCAAACGCCTTCGAATTGCACTTAACACATACTTAATCGACTTTATTTTCTCTTTTGATTCTTCCGATTATAATTACCTAATTGCCAAAGGTGAGATTTTCTTACAAGCCTGACGTTTATAAAAATGTATATTATACAATCAAAATAGTAAACTTGTATGTATGTATGTACTACATAAATATGTTTTCCGAAATACTCATACTACATATACGAGTATGTACTGTGTACTCCAAACTGCGTAAAAGTACAATAAATTGAGCGAGTACTGGCGAAACATTTTCCGGAAGTCTTTCTGACATTGCTTCTTACACGCTGCTTTGTACGCTTGCGGCGAAGAAGTTGAAATTTAATAAAAATGTCAAAGACAGCTTCTAAAAGTCGTTTATTTAATATGGTGGCTATACATCATTCATTCCGCTAGCTTCTGCGGACGAATACATATTCATTCTCTTGAGTTCTGAGTACAAGAAAAGATTTTCTCTCAATATCCGTACGTCTGAAGTGCTGAACACAAATACGACGACACGTCGACACGTAGCGACGGCTGATCACAAATGTCGCTTTGAAGCCAGCGTCTTGAACATTTTGAAGACGGCAGCGACTTATCAAACAGCAATTTTATTGTTGCCGTACTAAAATCTTTCACTTCAATAAAATTTACATATTTAGTTTAAAGTGAAATTATTTGTGCAAAAATTTGTAAAAATTGGCGATTTATTTGTTTTAAATATTCGATTGTTATTATAAATGATATATCAAAGCTATTTTACGTTTCTGCTGGCAAAATAACGTCATATTTGTTATAACTTTTAATAATTTTACTTTTCACATATTAGTGGCAACTCTACAGCTGCCCATTGTCGTCGCCAAAATTAGAAACTTTTTATATTTAGCGACAACGACAACTACAAGCCGGTTGTCGCGTAGTCGTGCTGCTGTCAAAAAATCTGTGCCCATATGAACGCGTGTATTTTAATATTTGACAGATGTCGCTCGTCGCTTGTCGTCTTCTATGTGTTCAGCACAAGAAAATTCGCGATAGTCTTTTATAAAATTCGAGTACTGTTCAGATATCTCTTCAAGAGAACGCATTCCTAATCTTCTATTTATCTGCCACCTCTTCGTTTATGAAAGACAGTTGAGTCCACAATAAAACTATTGCACACAATTAAATATGCGTAAACTCGCAACAGTGCAGACGAAAAAGGACACGTACAAAAGAAAAGATGAAAGAAGAAGCGCAAACATAATGAAAGGAAAGTCGCAGTTCTCTGAATATGCTTAAACAAGACACCTTCCTTCGTGAGAGAGTTTTCTTTCACGCGAATTTTTTCGCTACAAACTTTTGTACACGTTTTCGTTCTACAGGTCAAGAACGTATTAGGCTTTTTTATTATACTCATGCAACAAAAGTAGCTAAAGAGAGTATTATAGTTTTGTTCACATAACGGTTGTTTGTAAGTCCTAAAACTAAACGAGTTAGATATAGGGTTATATATACCAAAGTGATCAGGGTGACGAGTAAAATTCAAATCCGCTTGTCTGTATGTCCGTCCGTGCAAGCTGTAACTTGGAACACGTGTTCCTTGGCACCATAAGAAGGTTAAGTTCGAAAATGGGCTGAATCGGAGCACTGCCACGCTCACAAAATGGCGATAACCAAAAACACATAAAGAGCTATAACTAAGTCATAAATAAAGTTATGAAAATAAAATTTGTAACATAAGATCGCATTAGGGAGGGACCCATTTGGATGTAATTTTTTGAGAAAAGTGGGCGTGTCCCCGCCCCCAAATAGGTTTTAAGCTATATAAACCAAACTTTCTGCAGTCAGTTCTTTTATCTATTTCCTTATATAGTTCAAAAATGAAAGAAATCTGATAATAACCACGCCCACCTCCCATACAAAGGTTAGGTTGAAAATGACTAAAAGTGCGTTAACTCACTAACGAGAAACGTCAGAAACACAAAATTTCACAGAAATGATAGCAGAAGGAAGCTGCACTCAGATATTTTTACAAAATGGGAAATGGGCGTGGCATCGCCCACTTATGGGTCAAAAACCATATCTCAGGAACTACTCGACAGATTTCAATGAAATTCAGTATATATTATATTTCATTGACACCCTGATGACATGTGTGGAAAATGGATGAAATCAGTTCACAAACACGACTACTTTATTTATAACTCAATGTTGAATTCCATCTGAATCCTTCACTTTATAATATATACATTAGGAACCAATGATGATAGAAAAATAAAACTTTACACAAATACAATATATGATCTGTGGCATCACTTGTGAAAAAATTGTCGAAAACGGACTATAACTTTTCAAGGCCCCAGATATCGAACATGTTGAACTCAGCGCCTAAGGTTAAATTTTAACCGAAAATATGGGTAAATCTCTCAACTAATTTAATGTAATTCAGAGGAAATTGTTTTCTTCCAATAGTGTGTCTCTGTTCCAAAAATTATTAAAATCGGGTCACAACATCTCCTAGCTCCCATATACATAATTATAGGTTTTGCAAAAATATCATCCCCTAGCTCCCATATACCTAATTAAAGGTTTTTCAAAAATTCGTTGGGCTTTATTACGCATATATGTATTGGTTAATATGTGATATATCTTTGCAAAATTAAGTGAGCGTATAGTATTGGATATAGTGTACCTTGCTGGTGAAATTGAATGAAATCGGTTCAGGAATTACCTCAGCCCTCATACACTATATAGGACGATTTTCGTTATTCTATTAAACTTTATGCCGAATTTATGGGTAAATTTGTGCGTTATCTTAATAAAATTTCTTCAATAAATTGCGAGAGTATAAAATGTTCGGTTGCACCCGAACTTAGCCTTTCCTTACTTGTTTTTTTTTTTACTTTCTCCGCAAAAAAGGGCTTTTCATGCGTTTTATTAAGCTATGAATGTGCAATAAAAGTACTGAAAGCCGAATGGTCTAAAGTGTCTAAGTTCAGCTTAAATTTTACAAAATTCGGTATTTTTATACTCTCGCAACAAAGTTGCTACGAGAGTATTATAGTTTTGTCCACATAACGGTTGGTTGTAAGTCCTAAAACTAAACGAGTTAGATATAGGGTTATATATATCAAAATGATCAGGGTGACGAGAAAAGTTCAAATCCGGATGTCTGTCTGTCCGTCCGTCTGTCCGTCCGTCTGTCCGTCCGTCTGTCCGTCCGTCCGTGCAAGCTGTAACTTGAGTAAAAATTGAGATATCTTAATGAAACTTGGAACACGTGTTCCTTGGCACCATAAGAAGGTTAAGTTCGAAAATCAGCAAAATCGGACCACTGCCACGCCCACAAAATGGCGAAAACCGAAAACACATAAAGTGCCATAACTAAGCCATAAATAAAGCTATGGAAATAAAATTTGGTATGAAGGATCGCACTATGAAGAGGCATATTTGGATGTAATTTTTTTGGGGAAGTGGGCGTGGCCCCGCCCCCAAATAGGTTTTTGTATATATCTCGCAAACCAATAGAGCTATATAAACCAAACTTTCTGCAGTCGTTTCTTTTAGCCGTTTCCTTATACAGTCCAAAAATGAAAGAAATCGGATAATAACCACGCCCACCTTCCATACAAAGGTTAGGTTGAAAATTACTAAAAGTGGTTTAACTCACTAACGAAAAACGTCAGAAACACTAAATTTCACATAAGAAATGGCAGATGAAAGCTACACTCAGATTTACAAAATGGAATATGGGCGTGGCATCGCCCACTTATGGGTCAAAAACCATATCTCAGGAACTACTCGACCGATTTCAATGAAACTTGGTTTGTAATAGTTTTCTTACATCCCAACGATATGTTGTGAAAATAGGCCAAATCGCTTCACAACCACGCCTACTTTCTATATACCAGAACTTTGAAGACGATCTGAATCGTTAACTTTACAATGTATAAAGTAAGCACTAGTGAAGATATCGATGCAGAACTTTGCACAAATACTACGTTTATAGTGTGGCAGCCCCATTCTAAAAATCACCGAAATCGGACCATAGGTTGTCAAGGCCCCATATAGCGAACATGAGGACCTCGGTACTTCGAACCTAATATTAGGGTTTCTAACTTTCAATGGACTCTATACAATATATATGACGAATATGTGGGTCAAATTGTGTATTATATAATATAAATAAAGTTAAATAAATAAATTGCGAGAGTATAAAATGTTCGGTTACACCCGAACTTAGCCCTTCCTTACTTGTTTTATTTAATTATACTTTGATTTCTTCGTTCCTACTCATTTCTCCTTAAGGAATTATTGCTAAAGGTTCAAAAGTACTGGTGCTATCCTTCAATAATGCAAATAACAAACAGTTCTGAGAAATTAAATTAGCTAATATTTATTGACGAGCCCGGCAACCGTCGACCATCAAAAACATTATTGTTCGAAAACAAGGAAACTATCCATGCAGTTGTTTAAATCTATATTATTATCTCTACATTTTTGATCTCATAAGTTCGATCCAATTCAGAGCGATCGATCTGAATCAGGATCTGAAAAACATCTGTTGAACATAGCATGACGTTGTCATTTGAAAACATATTTCTGGGAACGGTTGTAGTGGGACAACATGATCAAGAGTATTGAATTAATAGACCTCTATAATCAGATACCTCTTAATTGAATCGAATTCGAACTGTAAAAAGAAGAACCAAAGAGGAACAGTTGGAATCGGAAGAAGACTTCGATATGGGTTCCGATCTCTTCGACAAACAGTTCATAACTAACATTGATATTACGTGTTGAAAATAAAAAAATGTTTTTTAAAGAAATGGAAAAAATATTACAGTGCTTTAGGTAGCTACCTAGTAATTCGCAATACGCGCTTTGGCCCTTAGGAGGCCTATTGGGACAGGTTAGTCCCTTAACGGATTAATTCATTCTATGTACACATATTACAGATATAATCAAGTAGAAATCTTAAACTCAAAATAAATTGACTACAAAATGAAAAACAATGTTATTATATGGTTTCAGCATAATCATTCCAACCACCTGTGGGTTTTTATTTAAATAAGATTATCAGCATAACCTTCACAACGTAGTATTACAGAGCATTTGTGCATGAATGAAAATAAAGACTTATTGTGAAATAGTTTTCAGGCCAAAATTTTATTATGTTTTACTTTTTTCATACTCTCACGTTTTTTTCGTTTTTCTGATAAATGATTGTGTACACATGTATGTATCTGTCAGCTTTCCATGTTGTTGACATTGGCTTGTGGAAGTGTTTGGCTTTATTGACATCCTTCGTATTGTTAATATATTCATACGCAAGACTTGCGTTACAAGTGTATGCAAATACATTTCACATATGAATCATGTAATAGTATATATTGACAGGTTGTTAGGTGGTTACTGAACTGGTCCTCTTTATAGTTTAAAGCAGTGTTGTCCAACGTGACTGTGTGCACGTTATGCTTGTGTTGGTTATTAGCGTACATTCGGAAAGCTACGAGCAGACAACACGAATACGGAACAGTGCGTACAAATAAGTAAACGTACTTTTTAACAAGTAAGGAAGGGCTAAGTTCGGGTGTAACCGAACATTTTATACTCTCGCAATTTATTGATGTAATTTTATAAAGATAACACAATTCGACCCATATATTGCGTATAAAGTTCAATAGAATAACGAAAATCATCATAAATAGTATATGGGGACTGAGGTAATTCCTAAACCGATTTCACTCGTTTTCACCACCAAGATACAATGTATCGAAGACTATACGCTCACTTAATTTAATATTACTTATAATTAGGTATATGGGATCTGGGGGAAGTTATGACCCGATTTTTACCATTTCAGGTACAGGGAGAAACTGTTATAAAAAAAAATTCAGAGGGAATGAATTACATTAAAATACCTGAGGAATTTACCTAAGTATATTTTCGGGGAAAAATTACCCTTAGGCACTGGGTTCTTCATGTTCGATATCAGGGGCCTTGAAAAGTCATGGTTCGTTTTTACAATTTTTTCACAAGTGATGCAACAGATCATATACAGTATTTGTGTAAAGTTTTATTTCGCTATCTTCATTGGTTCCTAATGTATATTTTATAAAGTGAAGGAATAAGATGAAATTCAAAAATGAGTTATATGGGAAGTTGTCGTGGTTGTGAACCAATTTCGTCCATTTTTCACACGTGTCATCAGGGTGTCAAGAAAATATTATATACCGAATTTCATTGAAATCTGTCGAGTAGTTCTTGAGATATGGTTTTTGACCCATAAGTGGGCGACGCCACGCCCATTTTCCATTTTGTAAAAAAATCTCAGTGCAGCTTCCTTCTGCCGTTTCTTATGTAAAATTTGGTGTTTTTCGTTAGTGAGTTAACGCACTTTTTATCATTTCCAACCTTACCTTTGTATGGGAGGTGGGCGTGGTTATTATCCGATTTCTTTCATTTTTGGACTGTATAAGGAAATGGCTAAAATAAACGACTGCAGAAAGTTTGGTTTATATAGCTTTATTGGTTTGCGAGTTATATACAAAAAACTTATTTGGGGGTGGGGTCACGCCCACTTTTCCAAAAAAATTACATCCAAATGTGCCCCTCCCTAATGGGATCCTATGTTTCAAATTTCATTTTCCTAACTTTATTTATGGCTTAGTTATGACACTGTATAGGTTTTCGGTTTCCGCCATTTTGTGGGCGTGGCAGTGGACCGATTTTGCCCATTTTCGAAAGCAACCTCCTCAGGGTGCCAAGGAACATATGTTCCAAGTTTCATTAAGATATCTTAATTTTTACTCAAGTTATCGCTTGCACGGACAGACGGACGGACAGACATCCGGATATCAAATCCACTCTTCATCCTGATCATTTATGTATATATAACCCCATATCTAACTCTTATATTTCTTGGTGACACAAACAACCGTTAGGTGAACAAAACTATTATACTCTGTGCAACAGGTTGCGAGAGTATAAAAATTACGGTCAACTAAATTATCTATATTTATTTCTTTATTATATTGCTTAATTCTATTGAGATCAGAAATGTGATTGTTTGATAGTATAGCTGAGAATTTAATTTTCGGGCGTCTCCCTCGATATTTACAAGATTTTTGTGACAACGTTCATAATGTCTTTTTATATCATGTTTGCTACAACGCTTTATTTTTTTATAACAAATTAAGTATTCTGCATGCTTTTCATTGTTCTCAATAAAAAAATAACATTTCCCAAATTTGTTGGAACATTTGTAGTGCGTTCTGTTTTCTTGCGTCAACTGATCGTAAAATTCTGCTTTGCTTGCCTACGACCGTGCTTTCACAGACACTTGTGGCGACATGTTGGTGTGAGGTGTCTGGCTTGTCCGTGCGCTATTGTGCACATAGGCCATGGACAACGCTGGTTTAAACTTTAAAGTTTCAGAAGACCTTTGTCTTTTAAGAAGCATAGTATTTAAAATTTATTCCTAGTTTAAACTTAAAGCTTGAAGAGTGTTTATAGAAATACATTTTTCAACAAAACTTTTTAAACTGTTTGGAGCTTGGGTAAATAGTGTTAAACTGGTTGGATTCACCATTTTTAAATAACACTTAAATGAAGAAAGAATTCGGCAGCTATCTTCTTCATAACATTTTAGGGTTTCAAGCGCAGTTCTGTTCAAAAACAAAGTTTCTAAAAATACTTCATTTCTGGATATCAGAAAAAGCTCTCATTGCTCCAAAAATTTAATAAAAACCGCAAAAGTAATAGCTTTTTAGATGCTTTTTTACTATGTCAAATCTAGTCCAATAATAGTTTCTAGCTTCCGACTATTTTGATTTTGAATACTAAGATTCATTTTAGCTCTCATTTAACCTTTACCGGATATTGTATGGATTTTTTAAATAAAGTTTTAGCATAGCGGCATTAAGAAACATTACAACAAAAGATTTTCCGAAATAAATTCTACTTCACGCCATCAACTACATACATATATATGTATGGTATATACCCTAGAAAAATATATATGAAACTATGCATTTATTCAAGGACATTCAACATTATTCAGGCGTCACTTATACTTGCTTGGCATCCTTTTGCTCTGAATTGCTTTATGTATGTTGCCATAAAATGTATTCTCGATGCCAGCATTGTACTAGAGTGTACTAGAGTAAGTCGGTTCGAGTGTTGATGTCGGTATGTGTTTTGCCTATTATCTTCGCATTATTCATTTTCCGGTACACAAATGTTTGCTCATTAGATTACCAAACCGAGCAAGACGACCTCACGCCTTCCCAATAGGAATATACATATATGATTGTATAATAAAAAGAACTAAGGTTACTTTTTATTAGAATAAGGTTAGTACTGAGTTCGATTCACAAGATAGTAATATGGGTTAACCCATGCTTAGTAGGTTGGGAACTTTAATATTTCTTCTTCTTCCCAGAAATATCGCACCACTGCCACGCCCACAAAATGGCGAAATCCGAAAACACATAAAGTGCCATAACTCAGCCATAAATAAAGCTATAGAAATAAAATATGGTACAAAGGATTGTTCTAGGAAGGGGTATATTTGGATGTAATTTTTTTGGGAAAGTGGGCATAGCCCCGCCTCCTACTAATTTTTTTATATATATCTCATAAACTACTAAAGAAATATCAACGAAATTCTCAGGAGTCGTTTTTTTCGGGCATTTCCTTATATAGCCTAAAAATGGAGGATATCGGATTATAACCACGCCCACCTTCCATACAAAGGTTATGTTGAAAACAACTAAAAATGCTTTAATTCAGTAATGGAAAACACCAGAAACCTTAAATTTCATTACAAAGAAGGTACAGAAGTGCTCCACACAAATTTGTATACAAAAATTTTAGTGGGTGTGGCTCCGCCCATTTATGGGTCAAAAAACCATATCTCCGAAACTAATCGACCAATATCAATGAAATTTGGTTTGTAATATTTTCCTTGCGTTTCAATGATATGTTGTGAAAATAGCCCAAATCGGTTCACAACCACGCCTATTTCCTACATACCAGAACTTTGAAGACTATCTGGATCGTTTACTTTACAATATATAAAGTAAGCACTAGTGAAGATATCGATGCAGAACTTTGCACAAATACTATGTTTATAGTGTGGCAGCCCCATTCTAAAAATCGCCAAAATCGGACCATAGGTTTTCAAGGCCCCATATATCGAATATGAGGACCTCGGTGCTTCTAACATAATATTATGGTTTCCAACTTACCATGGGCTTTATACCATATATATGAAGAATATGTGGGTCAAATTGTCTATTATATAATATTGAATAAATAAATTGCGAGAGTATGAAATGTTCGGTCACATCCGAACTTAGCCCTTCCTTACTTGTTTTATTTGTCTTTCTTTAAATGTTCGAAAGGGGAGAGATACATTTTTTTCAACGCCACTACGTTAGTGGAAATAATATATATGTATATTATTTATTTTCTCACGGGATCTGCGCAAAACTTTTGCAAGCCTTCCACGTGCTGCAAGCGTGGCAAGTTACACAAATTCATTGTGAGGGCAAAGCAAGGCAAGAAAACTCTTCCAATAATAACTGTTGCGGTGCAAATATATGTGTCTACGTATGTATGTATACCTATATACACATGTATGAGTGTAAGAAAATGCGATTAAATAAGCTAAAACTAAATCCCTCTGATGATGCAATATAAACGCGGCGTTAGTGAGTTGAGCGTGCCGAGCCGGAATAGTCGTTTTTTATATGCCGTTGCACAGATTCATTCAAAAGTGAATAAAAACTTTAAATTGGTTTTGTGCGGATTATGTTCTCAAATAAGTACGTACAAATATATGTACTTCTCATGTATATACATACATACATACATATGTACATACGTTGTAAGGTAAATTCTCTGCCGTTGAATTTGCTGTAACTGTATGCTTTCCTCCGCTTTCAAATGCTATTTGAATCCAAAAATTTCAGGTTTCATATCCATCGCTGATAGACTTAAAGTCAGTTAAAGTTGGAGTAAGCTGATGTAGGTGACTCCAATGAGTTACGGCATAATGAGTAAGGAGAGCATTCAGTTAAAAAAATATATAAAACAAGTAAGGAAAGGCTAAGTTCGGGTGCAACCGAACATTTTATACTCTCGCAATTTATTGATATAGTTTTATTATTAGGTCTACAACTTTGCTTCCGCCGTTTTTTTGTTTTTGTAAATTTAAGTTTTTTTGTATAAAAATGCTTACAAATGTCGATGAGCCTCAGTCGCACTTTTCTTGGAATTAAAAAAGAAAAGCAAAATTTCCCGCAAATGTCGAAAATTCTACTCAAAAAGTGACATGTTCAGTTGAGAATAAGTTTGGGAACAGATCTCTACAAATATTTTGTTGGGTAAATGATGACACAAATGTCCAAGATAGATATAAAAAAAATCGATTTAATCGACCAGTGCTTGACCCTAGAGATATTCCCGCAAACGTCGAGAATTCGGCTCAAAAAGTGACATTTTCAGTTGAGAATAAGTTTGGGATGCAAACAGATTTATACAAATATTTTCTTGGGTTAATGTTGACACAAATGTCCAAGATCGATATAAAAAAAAATCGATTTAATCGAACAGTGCTTGACCCTAGAGGCATCTATTGGAAAACGGCGGAAGCGAAGTTGTAGACTTAATAAGTTATCACACAATTTGACCCATATATTCAGCGCAAAGTTCTATAGAATAACGAAAATCATCATATATAGTATATAGGCTGAGGTAATTCCTGAGCCGATTTCACTCATTTTCACCACCAACATACATTATATCTAAGATTATATGCTCATTTGGTTAAGATATTTCACATATTAACCGATTTATAAACTATTAAGCCCATAGTATTATTGATATTCCTATAATTAGCTATATGAGAGCTAGAGGCCCGATTTTAACCATTTCTGGTACCACACTATTAGAAGAAAAAGATTTCCTCCGAATTAATTTAATATATCTGAGAAATTTCGGTGAAAAATTACCATGAGACACTGAGTTCTTCATATTCGATATCCGGGCATTGAAATGTTATAGTCCGATTCCGACAATTTTTTCACAAGTGATGCCACAGATCATATACAGTATTTGTGTAAAGTTTTATTTCGCTATCTACATTGGTTCCTTATGTATTTATATATTATAAAGTGAAGGAATAAAGGAATAAGGAGGAAACATCTGAGTGCAGCTTCTTTCTGCTATATCTTCTGCAAAATTTAGTGTTTCTAACCTTTTAACCGTTTATCCTTTGTATGGGAGGTGGGCGTGGTTATTATCCGATTCTTTCATTTTTGGAATGTATTTAGAAGTGGCAGAAAGTTTGGCTTATACAGCTTTATTGGTTTGCGATATATATGCAAAAACTGTATTTGGGGGCGGGGCTACGCCCACATTCCCAAAAAAATTACATCCAAATATGCCCCTTGCTAGGGCGGTCCGTTGTACCAAATTTTACTTTTATAACTTTATTTATGGCTTAGTTATGACACTTTGTGTGTTTTCGGTTTTCGCCATTTTCCCGGCTTGCCCATTTTCGAAAGCAACCCACTGACGGTCCCAAGGAACATGCGTTCCAAGTTTCATTAAGATATCTCAATTTTTACTCAAGTTATCCGATGCACGGACTGACAGACAAAGAGACAGACATTCGGATTTTGACTCGTCTCGTCACCCTGATCATTTTGATATATACAACCCTATATCTAACTCGTTTAGTTTTATGACTTACATACAACCGTTATGTGAACAAAACTATAATACTCTCTTAGCAACTTTTGTTGCGTGAGTATAAAAAGGATTGCAACTCATGAAACAGTGTTGGTTTGTTAGAGAAGAAATATTCCTTGAAATACCAGAGAGTTCACCCATCTCAACAATGCATCAGATCGAGTTTTATATAAGAGGACCATCGAACACTCTCTGAACGCTAGACGTTCTAAAGAAGTAATTTCATGTGTAAGTCTTTACGCTTGAGTTTTATGGTACCACCGCGTACCATGTGTATAGGTATAATCTACTTCTTCTTTAGTATTGGACGTGTAGAATTCCTTACCTGCACACTATCATTAATACCTCTTTATATATCTATACTAATATTATAAAGAGGAAAGGTTTGTTTTTTTGTTTGTTTGTCTCGAATAGGCTCCGAAAGTACTGAACCGATTTGAAAAATTCTTTCACCGTTGGAAAGCTGTACTATCCCTGAGTGACATAGGCTATATTTAGTTTAAAAAAATAGGGTTCCTTACCAAAACTCCGATAAAGTAAAACAAATACCAAAAAACTTTCTTTAATCGCGAATGCAGCGAAAACGATTGAAGATATAACAAAGTGATGTACTACAATTTTGTAGAACTTATCATTATCTCTTACTATTATAGTTTTGTCACAATAAACGATTTTATATAAATTAATTAATTAAAATACCACTACTTGAAAAGGCTCTTTATTTCTACCTTAGTATTAATCCTTATCAAAATAAATGATTTATTATTTAAGATCGCTTCAAACCCTTTATATAACTTTTTGAGAGACATAACTTTTTTAGATTCTGACATTCCATTCAAAAGATATCACGAGTTAAAAATTTTGAAAAGCTCGGCGGCTAACTATGCGTTGTATGTAGAGTTGTAGGCGTCATTCGGGCACGGTGGTACGGGAGGGGGTTAAGATCACTCGCGCGGTCGATTCCCTACTGAATGGTCCTATGCGGAATTAAAAAATTGTCGCTTGATAATAATCTTAATCTATATATATAAAAAGAAGTTACATTTCCTTGGTAATCTTATAACTCAAGAATGGGCTCACCTATCCAAACCAAATTTTTAGGCTTTGTTTGGACTATTCAGTAGATGGTTTGTGTTTTGAAATTTTAAGAATCGGATACCAGGGTCTCGAGAAATAGGATAAAACGTGGACCCGGGTAACCCTAGGATGTGTTTGTACAATATGGGTAGAAAATGGAAGCTGTTGATGATATCTATAGGATAGAGTATTTTTGATGACGCTCCGTGACTAGGGTCTCGAAATATCGGCCAAAATGTTTCAAAAATTTCACCACACATGTAGGTATGTATGTAGCAGGCAATCAATCGGATACCAGGCAATCAATCGGATACCAGGGTCTCGAGAAATAGGCGAAAACGTGGACCCGGGTAACCCTAGTATGTGTTTGTACAATATGGGTAGCAAATGGAAGCTGTTGATGATTTCTATAGTGTAGAGTATTTTTGATGCCGCTTCGTGGCTAGGGTCTCGAGATATCGGCCAAAATGTTTCAAAAAATTTCACCACACATGTAGGTACGTATGTAGCAGGCAATCAATCGGATACCAGGGTCTCGAGAAATAGGCCAAAACTTGGACCCGGGTAACCCTAGGATGTGTTTGTACAATATGGGTAGCAAATGAAAGCTGTTGATGATTTCTATAGTATAGAGTATTTTTGATGCCGCTCCGTGACTAGGGTCTCGAGATATCGGCCAAAATGTTTCAAAAATTTCACCACACATGTAGGTACGTATGTAGCAGGCAATCAATCGGATACCAGGGTCTCGAGAAATAGGCCAAAACGTGGACCCGGGTAACCCTAGGATGTGTTTGTACAATATGGGTAGCAAATGGAAGCTGTTGATGATTTCTATAGTATAGAGTATTTTTGATGCTGCTCCGTGACTAGGGTCTCGAGATATCGGCCAAAATGTTTCAAAAAATTCACCACACATATGTTACATTTTTGTTTATTTAACTCGTACCTACTTGGAAAGCTGAAAAGCGCTCATATTAGCATACATACATCAATAATAGTTTAATCCAGTGGTCGGCACGAGAGGAATTGTGACTGTATAGGTGAGCACGAAATAATGAATACCCAGTGAGAACTCTGTAGCCTAACATTTTAAGAATGTTTTTAAGTTTTTCATATAACATGAATTTTTGTGCTCATTTATTCATTTTAGTTATTTTATTATTTAAACAAATATATTAGAACACAAAAGCATTAACTTTAAATAGCTTAAAACCATAAATATAATACATAACATAAAACGACATTCATAAAAGTAGGCATTTCCCGCAGGGCACTTATGCAAAGTGCCATAGCCATGCGCGATGTTTATTCGTTGCTGGTTCGACAACGACTGAATGATAGAGCGTAAGCGTACGTGTGACTTGAGTCGGCACATTTGTGGTATGGAGTGCCGACCACTGGTTTAATCATTTACTAAACGATTTGTTACCTACTTAGCTACGCTCTTTCACTCTCCAAATTTATGAACTTTCGTCTTAACTACCATACTTATTATTTCCACCTACAAACTTACTGCATTATATTTATATCAACATGTAGGTATGTATGTAGCAGGCAGATCGACAAACAAAGCAGGCTTTGAAAAGACATCGAACTATATTACGGTGCATTTATTTTGCATTAAGAAATACATGAATATTTTGTTTTTTGTAGGTATATAGAACTTTGACTCTTAGCATTAAGAAAATTCAAATTAGGAGACTATATGACATTGGAGTGTAAACATCGCCGGAGCGTTTTCTTTGGCCCCATACGTTCAGTAGTGTCCGAAATTACCGCGGTGCAAAATTATTAGTTATTATATTTTTTTTTTAATAATTATTGAAGTTTGTGTGAATTTGTGAAAAAAAATAAATATAGCGCAAAGCGAATTTCCAACTAGGCCAAAACATGGCAATGAGGCAATGAATTATCCAACTGAACTTTTAAATTCATTAGAACCGGCTGGTATGCCACCGCATTGCTTGAATCTGAAAGTGGAATTATTGCGAAATATTAATCCACCAAAACTGTGTAATGGCACCAGATTGGCAGTGAAAAATTTATTGCCAAATTTGATTGGAGCTACGATCTTAACTGGTAAATCAAAAGGAGAAGTTTGTTTAATACCGCGTATCCCTATGATTCCAACTGATATGCCATTTGAATTCAAACGATTACAATATCCTGTGCGTTTATCATTTGCGATGTCTATCAACAAAGCTCAAGGGCAAACACTTAACGTTTGTGGTGTGAATTTGGAGGAATCATGTTTTTCACATGGACAACTTTATGTTGCCTGTTCCAGAGTCGGTACCCCAGCCGTTTGTTTATTCATGATCAAAATGGAAAAACAAAAAATATTGTTTATCCAAATGTTTTGGATAGCTAGCAAATAATTAAATATATTTTTTTTATAAATTAGTTATATTTTATATTTCACTTTATACGTAGCGAAGCACGTACCGGGCCGCTATAAATATTATATGTATTCATTGTATTGCTTTCAAAAAATCATAAAGTTCTGCTTATCTGTAACACCACATTCATTGACTGTTAGGCGGTACAAAGTTCGCCGGGTCAGCTAGTATAATATAAAAATGAATTGCTGTTCGTTTGTGCCGCAAAAAAACGAGAACGGCCAAACCGATCTGATAACACACAATTTGGCCTATATATTCGGCATTAAGTCCAATAGAAAATCATTATATATAGTATATGAGGGCTGATGTAATTCCAGAACCAATTTCACTCATTTTCACCCCCAAGATTAACGGGAATAGGGGCAACTTGGCACCTGTTAGTAGGCAAACAAACGGCACATTCGGCCTTGAAATTACTCCTAAATTGCAAATGAACGAAACACCAGTCGGCAAAATCGCCAAAAATAGCGCTTTAACGAAGATTTTCAAATATTCAAGAAGTCGCTGGAGGTACTACACAGGACTTTAAAAGATCTTGATTGTCGATGAACGTTTTTGGTGGAGCCAGAATTCTGTTAGCAGGTGATTTACGCCAGACTCTTCCAATTATTCCTGGATCAACTGTTACTGACGGGCTAATCGCATGCCTAAAATCATTAAATTTGTGGCGACACATAAAGAATCGCCAATTAACAACTAACATATGAGTGTTTTTGCAACAATATCAAATTGCGATTGTAGAAGCAGTTGGCAGTTGACACCTCGATGGATTAATAGCATTTCCAACAGATTTCTGTCACTTCATTGACTCGAAAGAGAAGTTTTCCTGACATGAAACCTCAATATGATAACCATAAATGACTGATTGAATGACCTACATATATTGGTGGTAAAAAAAAAGATATCGATGATCTTAATGCGACATTTTAGAATTTCGGTCCAAGAGAGTTGACACAGCTACGAACCAGGATGACGTAGTCAATTATCCCAAGCTATTTATAATTTCCTGTACTATCACCACTCACTTTGCAATTAAAAGTAGTGTGAGTTGTCATCATGCAGTAATCAATATCGTCGCCGAAGCCAAGATTGGACCAACTTAATTTAATGTATACCATAGCCACAAAAACGTGTGGCCGGGTCTGCTAGTGTATATATATATTTGGTGTAGTAACCGCTTAGGCCTAATCTATCAGCCAAATCTACCAGAGCGCGACTCATTCCTACTTCTTGCTATTTGTCGCCAACTGCAAAGTCCAAGTGAAACCAGATCGCTTTTCACGTGGTCTTTCCAACGGACTGGAGATCTTCTCTGTATCCACCAGCGGCATGGAACACTTTCAAAGCTGGCGTATTTTCGTCCATTCGAAAAACATGACCTACCCAGCATAGTCGCTCTCTTTTTATTCGCTGAACTATGTCTATGTCGTCGTATAACTCTTACAGCTATAATTTCATCGTCTGCGATATTCGCCGTTGCCAATGTTTAATGGTCTCAGTGTCTCGTCTCATGTCGTCCAGGCTTCTGCACCATAAAGCAGGACGGGAATGATTTCGAGGCTGACATTGCACAGTGGTTCCGCTCATAGGCCAAAAATCAAGAAATCCATCTCACCATTTTTTGTTAAAATGTATGTCTTTTACATTGTCCAAACTTCCTATTTGCAAACCGGGTTTTCCTAAAAATCTAACGGTACTTTCTAAAAATTGAGTTAAATGCGTGAATACCTGTATTTTTTTAAAGCACATCAAATATTTTTTTTAATTTCGCAGCAACAACGAACTTCAATTTGTTCTGGTAATTGTTCAGGTTAACGAATCAAGATTATTTTTAATGGATTTTGAAGTAAAAGGTATTTATTTTAACTTGTGAAATTAATTAAGACTGAGATGATTTGTGTTTTAAGTGAAATAAGTGTTTTATATCAACTATTTTTTTGTACCTTTTTCGCGTCTTCAATTTGTTTACATAAAGTTTTAATTGTGTTCCCCGCGATCCCCCTTTAATTATATTTTATATAGTATTTAGCAGAGTCTTAAGGTAATAAAAAATGTTAAAGTTGGGTGCGGAAAGTTGCGGATGTATTTGCAATCGTCAAAATAATATTGCCCTTTGAATTAACTATTTTTAAGTTCAAACTCATCATAATTGGACTTAAAAAGCTTGGAAAGAAGGATAAATCATTGTTATTTCAATCTGTGTACGGTTTACTAGAGCAGACATTATAAGTTTTTGTTGTAATTATAATGGCTGTTGAATGGATTAAATTGGTTGATACTTTGCTTTTTTCCTGCATGATTTTTTTATATTATATTATTCTTATAGTTTGAATGGGAGAAACTATAACGACAAATCATGTTCAGCTTGTTTATCGCTTTCTTAATTTTTTTTAGAAAGCCTTACTGAAAGTTTTGACGCGCCAACTATGACCATGAGAAGTATTTTTGCGCATCATTGCCATATAATGGCAATTACTGTTCTATGTGAGCTATAGCTAATAATCTGAAATATTTAAAATATTTTTCTAGATTTTTGGTGAAAATTTCAGAGCGATATCTCAACGGGAATTATTTATGACCGCGCCTTCATACAAGCCGAACCACTGTGCATTGTTGGACATTATTTACTGGAGTTTAAAACGAATTATTTTTTATAGAAGTCCAAGTACGGATGAAGTATGTAACAGCAGAAATTCATGTTCTTCTAGTTTCATATTGAAATTGTCGCACGCCAAAAGCATTGATTTCGCTTTTCAGCTATATCATGGACATCTCTAATATTCTAGACTGGGTCGTAGCGCCGACTAAGATATTTGCGATACATACTTTATGCTAGACTAACAGAAAGTTCAAATATTATTAGTTTTCCAATAACATGCAAATTTATAAAAAATAATTTTTTAACAAATTTTTTATATGGCTATATTATGATTCGTATAAATGACTTTACTATTTAAGATGAAATACAAGCGTGAGCCGCCTTGTACACACATGTTTGCCTTACATACCCTGCATATATGTATTTTACGTGGCCCATTTGAGAGTTAACATAAATTTATGCAACCATCTTGTTCAGCGTCGAAGTATTTTTATACTCTCGCAACAAATGTTGCTAAAGAGAGTATTATAGTTTTGTTCACATAACGGTTGTTTGTAACACCCAAAACTAAACGAGTTAGATATAGGGTTATATATACCAAAGTGATCAGGGTGAAGAGTGGAGTTCAAATCCGAATGTCTGTCTGTCCGTCCGTCCGTCCGTCCGTCCGTCCGTCCGTCCGTCCGTCTGTGCAAGCTGTAACTTGAGTAAAAATTAAGATATCTTGATGAAACTTGGCACACTTATTTCTTGGCACCATAGGAAGGTTGCTTTCGAAAATGAGCCAAATCGGACCACTGCCACGCCCACAAAATGGCGAAAACCGAAAACACATAAAGTGCCATAACTAAGCCATAAATAAAGCTATGGAAATAAAATTTGGTATGAAGGATCGCACTATGAAGGGGCATATTTGGTTGTAATTTTTTTGGAGAAGTGGGCGTGGCCCCGCCCCCTACTAAGTTTTTTGTACATATCTCGCAAACCAATAAAGCTATGTAAACCAAACTTTCTGCAGTCGTTTTTTTTAGCCACTTCCTAATACAGTCCAAAAATGAAAGAAATCGGATTATAACCACGCCCACCTTCCATACAAAAGTTAGGTTGAAAATTACTAAAAGTGGGTTAACTCATTAACAAGAAACGTCAGAAACACTAAATTTCACATAAGAAATGGCAGATGTAAGCTGCACTCAGATTTTTTTACAAAATGAAAAATGGGCGTGGCGTCGCCCACTTATGGGTCAAAAACCATATCTCAGGAACTACTCGACCGATTTCAATGAAACTTGGTTTGTAATAGTTTCCTTACATCCCAATGATATGTTGTGAAAATAGGCCAAATCGCTTCACAACCACGCCTACTTCCTATATACCAGAACTTTGAAGACAATCTGAATCGGTTACTTTACGATATATAAAGTAAGTACTAGTGAAGATATCGATGCAGAACTTTGCACAAATACTATGTTAATAGTGTGGCAGCCCCGTTCTAAAAATCACCGAAATCGGACCATAGGTTTTTAAGGCCCCATATATCGAACACGAGGACCTCGGTGCTTCTAACCTAATATTATGGTTTCCAACTTTCAATGGACTTTATACAATATATATGACGAATATGTGGGTCAAATTGTGTATTATATAATATAAATAAAGTTAAATAAATAACTTGCGAGAGTATAAAATGTTCGGTTACACCCGAACTTAGCCCTTCCTTACTTGTTCGTAAATTCGTTTGTTTACTGCAACAACAACAGGATGCCGTTACTATGCATAATAGTGCTCCTTTGAACTCCAAAGTACATATATTTGCATATTTACTTTGTAGGAAAATTCATTGGATACTATCTCTAGACTATTATTCGAATGCGAATGTGTGGTTTCCAATTTCAAGTAGTTCCAAACCCTTGACTTCTGTTTTGCTTAACCTGCTCTCGAATCTAAATTTTAATTATCTAACTTGAACTTTCGAGTCTCTTAGAGTGTTAATACGCGGTTTCGAATATGTTTATTTTTATTTAGAAAATTCCATCTCCTAACTTTTAGTTCTCTTAATATT